>JAKCOX010000019.1:12732101-15132101 GCA_022605575.1 Laterallus jamaicensis coturniculus
CTCCTGTCCCCCAGGAAGAAGCTGATTAAATTAGCTTTGGTGAATTTTACTGTACACTGGCCAATAATACCACTTTGGACAGTGCTATGAGATTTCCAATTATCTGAAAGGCCAGTGCCCAGAAATCCTACACAATTAGGTAAACCGTGTGCACAGAGCAATTCCTTATTATATTTACAAACTGTGATGAATCTTAGCCAAACCATACTGACATGGTAATCATTCTGTATATACACAGGGAAATCAATGCATCTGGAACATGCTAGAATTACTGTCTTTGCACAAATGAATTGTTCATGCACAGTAGATCCCTCAGAAGTATCAGGCTTTTATAGCTTTCTGAAATAATGTGATCATGAAGTAGTTCCATGGGATTCGGTCCTTCATGGACAAAAGTCAGTGGCTTTTCTTTGCATTTTGAAAATATATATTTTATTATGTGCTTTACTCCAGATATTAAGACACCCACACATATACACTTTTCTTCCAAGCTTTTCCCAGTATGAGTCAGAACTTGACGATGACAAAGATAAGAACCAGTCTACAAGGGAAAAAAAAAGAAAAAAAATGTTGCAGCAAGCAAAATTTATGCTTTAATCAGCATCTCCTTCATCTGCTGTGATTCACACATTTCGTTTCTGCGAAGTGCAAAGCAGTTTCACTGAAAAAGAAAATGACTGTTTTTCACTAGCTGAAAAACAAGTGGGGAAGCATTGCTGAAAAGTGTCCTTCCCTTTACCCAGCTATTTCATGACACCAGAGAAACAAAAAAGAATAGAAGAATAGAAGAAACAACTATAAACTTCCCTTCTTTCCTTTAGATAATGATTCTGTGTAGTCCTAGCCCTGCTCCGTAGATGATTCCTGGTGAATTGCATTGCTGTGCTATCTTAAAATGTGCTCAAGGGAGTTAATAGGAAACAAAGTCATCTGTTTGACATATGAGTAAAAACAAGAACAGAAGACTCAGATAATCTGTTTTTTCCCCATATTGAGTTAGTTTAAAGATTAATATGATATCAAATGAGACCAAGTATGTTTGTTTATGTAGACCTGGTTTTCTTTCTTTTTTCAGGTTCTGCAGAAAAAAAGCAGCGCTTGCAACTGGTAGAAATTCACCAAGTTTGAACAAAGTATTGAGAATAGTAAGACCATTTCTTAATAATGATGACATTATGTGCAAATATAAAAGAAGGTAAGAAGCCTTCTAGCTTTCTGTTTTCTACTGCTCACATGCAGGTAAAATGATTTCTATAGCAAGCAATACCCTATTAGCAACAATCTACTCAGTTTTACTTGGTTTAGCAGATGTGGGTCCATTTTAGACAATGGTAAGTTGAACATACAAGGAATGAAGAAGTGGAATCTATGTGAGAAACTGTGCCTTTTTTTTTTTTTTTTTTCTTTTTTTTTTTTTAACAATCTGAAATCTGCTTTGAAAAAGCTTGGGTAGAAATTATGCTTTTTCAGATTGACTC
The DNA here is from genome assembly GCA_022605575.1 of Laterallus jamaicensis coturniculus. Lineage (NCBI taxonomy): Eukaryota > Metazoa > Chordata > Aves > Gruiformes > Rallidae > Laterallus > Laterallus jamaicensis. The sequence continues at coordinate 12,733,580 of JAKCOX010000019.1, forward strand.
AGGAAGATTGGCAGTATGACAGATTAGTATGTAGAAGATAATGAGGCTTTCTGCAATGCTATTTTAAGTGATGAAGTCCTGGCTTATTAACCCAGAATTGTAGGTGGGCTTGCTCTAGCCAGTAGATTGTAGCAGTGGAGGGAGGGAGGAGGAGGAGTCAATGAAGCTTAATAGGTATAAAACCAAAAAAGATGACAAGATAGTAAAATAATGATAGTATCTAACTGCTGTAGTTAATAATAATGACACTAAGAATAACCCATACATCTCTTAAACTGAAAAAAAAAAAATCTATGTGGCATGAAGCTTTTCTTTGTAATTGTCAGCTAAGTAGGTTAAGACAGGTACCGAGCCAAGCCTTGCTTGATCTTTCATAATTTCCATCCAAATGTAGAACTATATATCTAGGAGAACCATACAGGAACTAGGGTTAAGATTTAAAGAGATTTTAAATGAATCAAACCTTTATTTGTCAAATCTAACTGTGGAACAATAGTCCTTCCTACGACAATAGTCACTGTGAGGACTCCTTGTTGATATGAAAAATATTACTGAATAGTAGAAAACTTAGTAGGAAACTGAGTCAATAGTTTAGTAAAGTGTGCCAAAACTGTTATTGTCCAGCTGGAATATGTCGCGTTCAATGAAACAAAAAAAATCCCAAATCCCCCAAAGAAACCCCAAACAAATAAACAAAAATGATTGCTAAATATTTATATCCTTCCTTTACATGAGGTATTCCTTCAAAGATAAAGTTCAGAGTATGTCATATCTAGGAGGACAGCTGAAAACTTGGATTTCAGTTTTTACATGTATTTTCATCCTTAGGAACATGGAAGGCACCCTGCCATGACACTGATCTCTCACAAAGCTGTTTGAGGGAGTCAGCAATAGTGATGCATCAGAGGAGTGCAATATTCCATGCTATGCTTTACTCAAGAAATGGCATTGAGAAAGGGGGATTGATGTATAAGAAGTAAAGGGAAAAAGTGGTTTAAGTTTTCTTCAGATGGTTGGTTTCAACCCTGAGGGAGGATGTCTGATATTAACACTGGCAAAATGAAAATCAGCTGAATGATGTTTTGATAAACACCTAAAAGTCCACCTGTCTCATCTGTATTTTACCTAAATGCTAGCACTTCAAACAAATCATTTCGAAATGCTAGCACCTTTTTAGCTATCCTGAGCAACAACATTAATGTGAAGGTCACAAACATGATTTTTAAACTATCTTAACTGTGAGTATTCCCAAAGACAGAGATACCAAGAAACACCCCTCTGTTTACTTCTGTGTTATATTAACCTGTAGGGCACAGGAAAAAAACTTATACTACATTTTTCTGTCCAATTTACTTTTAATCACTATCCAGGGAAAGGAAAGATGAGCTATGAATGTCCCTTTTTTTCTGAACTTGGATGGTACGTTTTGTGATATAGTGATCTGAAGAGGGTGGAAAAAGACTCTTCGAGACTTAGTTCAGTGATGAAGGATTCTCTCAGTAGGTGGGCTGTAGGAGACATATACAATGTGCTTCCACAGAGCATGTTCTTGGGATGTGAAGTGCTATTGAGATTCAGCACAGACTTATGACCCATAGAATAATTCAGGAAAGGCATTGTAATGCTAATTGTCCTTCACAGCAGTTTGTTTTTGGTGGTCTCAAAGGTACCTTACTGCTAATCAGCCCCTTCACTCTTCTGCTGTATCTGCTGGTTCATTCGTGCCTGTTAGAGGTGCAGCACTGAATCTCACATTTATGCTTACAAGGTCAACGGAATTGTTATCATGCAGCCAGCCCTTGTAAAATCTACTTCAGAAAAAAATCAAGTTAATTTTGCTAAATACAAAAGACTGGGAGGGAGTGGGGCATAAAGAGACAGGAAAGATAGTGTTATAAAAATAATGCTCTGTCATGCTGTGGGATAAAGCTTCTTACAAGTGCATCTGGCCATCAGCTGTGGGTGATGACCTCTGAAAATATAGATGCCAAATTAAGAATAAGGATGCAGTTATACAAATTCATTACTAGTTATGAAGCATGTTGCAAATATTTAAAAATCTGAAGTAGTTTCTTAAAGACAGAAAAAGCAGCTTATGAATTTCTGTACATTTTTCTGTTTATCTGACATCCATGAAATGCTTTCTTATATCACAAAACACATCTAACTACAGTTAGGAAACTTCTTCAGATTCTCTTCTTTTCAAAATCATTGTCATTCAAAATGTCCACTCTTAATACTTCCAGTTACTAATTTTAGCAAGCTATGCAAATTAATTTTTTGGGTAGAACTTGGAATAAATCTACTCACAATGTGATTTCTACTTAAAAAACTGAGGGGAAGAAGTCAGTTCTTTTGAAAGTATCAACTGCCTTTGTTAGATTGTGAACAGATTCCTGAATAGATTGAACTGAGGTAAATGTCTCCTTTCTGAGCCAAATCTTTCAGTTGATTTGACTTACTGAAGGAGATTAACTAAGTTCACTCATAAAAGTATGTGATTTTAGAACCTTTTCAGAGGACTATTCATTTTACATTCTTGAAGAAGTTTATTTATATCTGTGTATTGTTTTAAGAATAATGTTTTGCTACTTGGAGACTCAGAACAGCTTACTAGCATTATCTAATTAAAAGCTCACCATTCCCTTGTGGTAGGTAAGCATTAGTATTCTAATTTTACAGATGCAGAGAGTGAGCACAAAAACTTTTTCTGTTGTCCAGGGCCACTGATTCAGAAGAATATTTAGAAGTTTCTGGTTTCTGACTGTAAGGTTTTCTTCATTCTAAGAACGTGCTGACCTAGATGTTTGTTGTTGGTTTTTTTACTAGAAGTGCTGAATTTATCTCATTTTCCTGATGGTAGGAGTTATTTTCATTTTAATGGAAGGCCATCACTTATACGAATAGTGTACACAGTTCTTCTTTATTGTGACCTTTCTTCATGTTCAGTAGGGAGGGAAAACCTAACTTTTACTAACTGAGCACATTGGAACAACAAAGACGAAATACTCTGAATTGCCAGTAGCCCACTCAGTCTGCCACACCACTTGTCATTGTCAGTGAGATTTATACCTCCTCAGCCCGTCCCCACCCTCCCCCATGCCAGAAGTTCTGCACAGAGCAGATGTCAGGAAAATTAGAAAAGAAAAGAAACTGAGGGTGACTCTAACATATCCATCCTTATAGGGTTTGCTGCGAGCTCCAGATCAAGAGAAAAGTCACAGATCAAGAGAAAAGCAGTCCTGGTTTTGTACACAAATTTGTTGGGAAAACAAAAATACTAGGAAGCTGGAAAACTATTACTTAACAGCCTTCCCAGTTCCATTTTGCAGGCTGGATATTTTGAGTAGCTTGAATAAGGCTATAAAAAATATCCAGTTTTTTGTATAGGTCAATAATAAACGGATCAAAACCAATCAACCAACAAACAAATAAACATAAAGCCATGCCATCAACAAACAAAACAAAACTTTCGATCCTGTCTGGCAAGACAGACCTACATGATTTTGGTCTGCCCAAAACTTGATGAGCTATGAGCATTATTTGTCTTCACTCTAGAAGAAACAGCCTATTCAAAGAAAGTGGAACAGAAAAGCTAAAACAAGTGTGCCTCCAGATCAGGAATTATACCTGTAGATGGCATTGTTGGTCTTTCACAATTTTGCAGATTGTCTGAGTAACCTGATATGGAAACGCACGCACACATATACACACACACACAGAGGCAGCTGGGCAAAGGTACTAATACATAGATTAAAATAAAGATCTACACAACCAGTGATAACCGCTAAAAAAAAAAAAAAAAGCATTGAAAATCTGATTGGCATTTTAGTTAATTAAAATTAACAAGAAGGAAGAGCTTAAGGTCACACTAGGGATTACTTTATGCGACAACTTTTCCACAGTATTTTACTGTGGGAGGAAGTTAACACCCAATTTATTTGTAGTCAAATCATTGTATTTAATCTATTGATGACAGGAACTAAAGAAGGACAGAGTGACACAGCAAAGTGATAAATGGATAAATTGTGTAAATTAATGAGGCTCAAATTTAAAGGCATATATAGATTTTATGGCACTGTATATCTGCTTAGTGACTACAGCAGCAAACATACAGTTTCCTCTAGTCCACCTGTATTTTGGTTTGATTTGCTCTTTTCTTTTTATGCTGAGAGAGATGTTAGATTGCATAAAAAAGTTTAAAACCTGTTATATTCAACCTTTTAAAATGATGTGTTTTAATTAGTCTTGAAAATCCTGACTGGATCACTGTTTTACACTATACAGCTTAGTTATAAACTGCTAACAAATCAGAACTGCCATTAGTGTTCTATATAGTTGTAAATAACTGCATCTCAGGAAAAAAAATGTGCTGTAAAACAATTCTTCATGCTGAGAACACCTTCTCCAAATTTTACTAAAATCCTAAAAGTAAGTAATTTATGCTTTTTCTGTAACACTCCAAACTTTAAAGAAAGTGTTTTTCTTGAAGCAAGTATTGAAAGGAAAATTTTTTATTTCCCTGTCTGACGGAAAGAACAATTTCCTGATTTGTATCTACTATGAGAAATGCCAGTATCTTAGGAGTCAGGATTCCTTCTTTTTTCCATAATTTATCCTGAAGCACCTCCCACTGTTTTCCGGAAAAAAAGGAAAATTTAACACCGCAGAAAAATTTTAGTGGTCAATGTTCCATTTGTTGTACCCACACTGGTATTGAGAAGGAGATTGATCATACACACTGGAGGTCTTTAAACACTACCACTAATCAGACACAAGATTGAAAGCAAGATTAAATAGAATTTCATTATATAGATATACATTAAAATAATTTAGAAATAGGGATTTTTGAAGTGCTACTACTTGAATTTAAAGCAATTATTTTGCAGAAGTGTGATTTGAAGAGTAAATTTTGAAGGGGTATCAGGCACTGAAAGTTTGAAAGTCCCATTATTCTTGTAACCGTACAGAACTTGGTACATTTTACTTTAAGGTAAAAAGGAGGAAATGACAAGTATGCAGAGAATAAAATTTACCTGAATTAACTTTTCAGTTAAGATAACTTTCCTGATTATCCAGTCAGTTTCATAGCTATGTAGATGCTGAAGGCATAGATGACTGCTGTTGAAACTCCCTTTATTAAGTCCATTCCTGAATGTTAAAAAGGACTTCATTCAATTGCCCTGAGTTTTCAGAGAACTGTGGAGATATAGCTCTCATTGTTTTCAGCTAATATCTTCCCTTCTCTGCAAGAATTCTTCGTTAGCTGCTATGTTTGCAATGTCACTGGTACATAGAGGTAGGTTGTTTTGGTTTCTTTTTCTCTTGTTGTTGTCGGGGTCTAATTGATAGAAATTACTGCAAAAATATAATGAAGAAACTCACCAGATTGTCAGGGCTCTGCTAGTTGTGAGGTAATGATGCCAACTTGTTGGTCTATGCAGAGTGCCACTACAGAAAGGTTGCTTTCATATAATTTGTCTTTTAAGTGGGTTTTATTCTCTGTTTCATGCTCAGTTATAGCACTAAAACAAATCAGGCTAATAAAGTGAATCATGCTTCAGGTAAATTTTGGGAGGCTTCAGCATATAAATTGATACTCTTGTTTGATCATACATGAAAATTTAGAGCACGTATTTTAATTTCAGAGTGTAAACTGAAGAATACTGGTCTGGTAATCCCCATTGTACAATTTCTAGGTGGGGACATTGGGAGGAAAGTTTGGACTTTCACATATGCCTTGAGATTACACAGTCACTCTTAAAAGAAGCTGGAAAGGTTTTAGCTGAACCACTTTATAGAATTTGAAGTGCACATTAAAAATGCAGTGCAGTGCTCTGTAAATTCACTTCTGAAGTGTAGTGACAAAAGGGAGAGAGTGAAGAAATTAGAGCAGTTTAGATCATTTTATTTTTGTCACTTCAGTTAAAACAACAGCACATCTGCTGTGACTTTGGACATGAAAAAAAGCTAAGTGCTGTATTGCTCAGCTGTGTGGGGAAGAAGTAGAGCCCTCATTTGAGAACCAGATACTGTAATTTAAGAACACATGACGTCATTACCAAGGAAAGGAAGCAAAAAAAAAACCCTGCACAGCACAGAAGTTGCTGCTAGAACAGAGCAGGAATTGCTAGAACGTTACTCTATATTGAAGGTCCATAAATGCGCAGATTTTCTTAATGTTTCCTCTGAATAAATTTAGGTTTGTGATCTGCCTTTTTTTGTAATCAAAATAAGATGAACATATACAATACTTTTTAATTAACCATCTGGGTATAGTCCACTGTTTGTGTAGCTCAGAGAGTGTGTCATCCTGTATTGCCAGGATGTATTGATGTCCACTCTAAGTCTCCTTTTAAGAGAAAAGACCAAATAGGGAACTCTTGCTGTTACACTTAATGCTGTATCTCTTTAGTGTTAACAGGACCTTACATTGTCCTAAAAGACTGCGCATGATAGATTGTCTTGCAAATGAGAAACAGAACAGAATGGGGCTGGTAATGAAGAATTAGAAATCCAGTTTCTGAACTATATGTAAGAAAGCTTCAGCAGCGTAGTATTTAATGCCCCATTATTCACAATTTACATTTCTGTGTAAGTCTTTCCAAGTTTGTCAGGCTTGCTGCAGTGTCTGTACACAAAGTCTTAAAACCACTGCTGTTTCTCAGGCTTCTAAACTGTTTATAGCTGATTTCAAATACTTGAATGGATTATATATTTTGGAGAAAGTAGGTACAGAACTTGTTTTTCTGATGCCTTCACATTTGTGACATATGACATTTAATAACTTCACTGTGGTTCATCCTATCAAATGTGCAACAAACCATGACATAACATCAAAACATGTAGCTGAAATTTTAAATACGGTCTTTGCTGTTTACAAGCTGGGCACAGGTACTGAATCCCAAATAGAGCTGACAGTAATACTTCTTTGTAGACACTGCTGTACTTTTATGAATACTTTGTTTGAATTGTTGAAAAAAATTAGATGTCTTCTGTAGAATTGGTATCTCCCTTTTTTTTTTTCCCTCCAAGGCAGCAGACAGCAGCGGTGTCAATATTTGCTAAGATTTCTTTTTAATATCCTGAATTATATGGAAGTGCTGAAACAGATTATGAATTTTAAAACTAAAATACTCTGCTGGCCAGTGCATGTGAGAAACAGTGACTCTGTTAATGGCTATTTCGCAGTACTATTTATTCTGGGAAAAATCTAGTAATAAAAATTAAAAAATAAAACAAGACCCTAAACACAACCCAACCGACCAACCCCCCCAACAAAAACCCCAACCAAACAACAAACCAAATACACCTGACATTTTTGCCTCCTACTGTTTCTTAAATATCTTCCAGAGCTTTGGACATAAATCTACCTTTAATAAAATAGTACACACTTTTTCCATAGTTATGTCAGGGTACCACAAAGAAATGATATGTGAATTTAAATGTCAGTACATTGCAGATTTCATTTTTACATGGGGAAAAAAAAAAAGTTGCAAAATTTCTTTTAAGCTCTTCTTCCCACAAAGTAGTCTGTTATCTAGTCTAAATTACCCCTTCATTCCATACAAATTCCCTAGTGATACCCCTGTTCTATAGTGAAAGTGCATAATGTTTTTAAAAATATTTATCCAGTCTCTGCTCATGCCTGATATGAATATTCAATGTGTTTGTCTCATATAATGAGCTTGGCACACATTAGTTTTGAAAACTTTATATTTACAAACTTGCTGGGACATTCTTTTCTCTATTGTTCTCTTTTTTCAAGGTTAGTAGTTTGACTCCCTCACAGGCTATTTTCTCAGTGCTGGCACCATATCCCAATGCTTATTTAATTTGCCATAAATTCACAGAAGTTAAAGAAAGAGAAGACTTATTAGGTTATCTAGTCTGCCTCCCTGTCCATTCAGGATTGATCCTTATTGTTCATTCACAAATGTTTTGATCACTTTAAGATCAGTTAAAATGTTCCATGCACAGGGGTTTCTGGCATTTATTACCTTTGGGAGGTTTTTTTCCTGCAGTCTGATAGATTTTTCTTTCAGGAAGTTTTATTAAATGTTCTTGGCTTCAAATTGGCATATTCTCTTTCACTGAAATGTGGTCTTATTTTTCTCTCTAGCGTTAGTAGTCCAAGTTTAAATCAAGTCAAAGACTCTGAGTCACCTCATTTCCATTTAAACACTCTGTTTCCTTTGAACATTTAATAGTCTGAATTACAAAGCCTAGATCCAATGGCTTTCATATTTTATTTTGTAATAGAATACTCTCCCATGCTTTCTTGTATTGTCAGTTGCTCCAGTTATATTCTTTACAAATGTACTGTCCTTTATTTTCACTGACTTTACAACCACTTCATCTCATATGCCCTCTGCAACAGTTTGAGTTACTCAGATTCACACCTTCCAACTGGACTCTCAGAGTAAGCACTTTTGCAGTAAGTCTTAAAAGGAAAAAATGGAGTTCAAAATTCTAGAAGGTGCTAATAGGACTTTCCAAAGGTCTCGTGCTGAGAATGCTTCAAAGGCTTTAAGTAGTTAGCAAAGAAAGCTGAAAACCTGGGGAATTTTTAACAGCAGAATATAAGTGATATTTGTCTTTTGAAAATGAGCCTTTAGTATAATCTCTAAAGATGGTTTAGCCAGGTAACATTGAATTTCTAAACTTCCTTACCTTCCTTTGCTTAGTCTGTGGTCCTCAAACTGGATGTAATTTGAAAGGGACCAATTAGCTCAGTACTGCTACTGGTTTTGGGACTCTGGGGTGGTTTTGGTACATGCCAAGCTGCATATGAATCAGCAGTGTGCTCTCGTCACAAATAAAACAAACCACAGATTGCAATAAGAAGGTTGTATCCAGCAGATGTAGAGAAGTTATCAGCCTCCTTTTGACAGTGTTAGTGAGCCTGCACCAGGAATCATAACATTCGGTTGTAGGCCTCTAGTTAAACAGAAATGGAAACTGGAAAGGGTCACATAGAAGGAATCCAAGATGTTTAAGAACCTTGAGTACATGTCTGAAAAATACAGCATGGGAAGCATGGTCCTGTTGAATCTTACAGGGTGGAGGAAGGCTGCAAGGGTGATCTAATTGTTGTTTAGGATTATCTGAAGAGTTGTCACACTGATGATGCAGCAAAACTTTTCTTGGTAGTAGTAGACAAGAGACAGTAGCCACAAATTATTGCTTGGATGTTTCCAAGTCAGTGCAAGAAAAAAACCTCATGACCAGGAAGGTAATGAATTAGAAACTGTTATTCAGAGAGAGAGAGTGGAACCACTCCCTGGAGTTTTTCTAGACGCACCTAGACAAACCTAGGTGACTTGCTCGATCATTCGCAATAGGTGCCTTTCAAGTTTCCACATGTCATTTTGCAATGAACATTTTTGTTATTCTGAGAAATTTAGAATTTTGTGATTCTCAGAAACTTAGAAATCAGAATGCTGATGCTTCCTGAGGAAGATTTTTCAGTGAGTTGTTAACACACACCTGTCATGACTTATGGCTGTCCTCCTTCTGCCCTGAAGTATTACCCTAAGGTCATTATGTTTCTAGGGTGATGGACTATCGTGAGAAGCAATGGGTGTGAATTTGTTTGGGCTTTTTTTGTGCAGAGGGTTTGACTTGAAAAAAATCAGCAAAACACTGCTGCCAACATGGATCCCAAATTACATCTGAACCTGACATACCCATTCCTGATGGTAGCTTTCCACATAGTTGTGTGGGAAATTGTTATAATTGGACATCATAATATTGTTGGTCAAAAGCAAACTAATTCTAGCCAACTTTAGTCGCAAATGTATTTTAAAGAACAGCACTTTGCTCCCTCAGACATATCCATTTCTACTATAGCCAGTAAAGGGTAAATTCCCATTAGCTTCATGGTTTAGGATCTAACTCTTAGAAGGCTTCATTAAAAAGCAATGATAACAGAGGAAGAACGGGTCAGCTTCCTAGTACAACATTTTGCCCTTTAAATTGCTCAGCCTCTGTTTCTTTTTAGCAATAAATGATATTGGATTTCCTAAACATAACATAACCCCAGATGCCAGTGCTATTTTCAAGAAGAATTATTTGCATATTTTGAATCAGAGAGAAAAGTAAGGAAAGTAAATATGCTTTTCTCATTTGAAGTAGGCAAAAATGTGCATTGAGCACAACAAAACCAATAGCAAGACAGTGTTAGAGAGTAGAAGTCAAGTCATATGCTTAATTACAGAGTAGATGACATTTATATTTAGAACCCAAAGTCTGGAAAAGATTCTGCAATGAGTCTAGATTAATTAAATGATAGTACTGATCTTCTCAATGTCACACACAGCTGTGACATATGAAAGTAGCAAACATCTGTTTCTTCACAAACAAAACAAAAGCTTTGAGTTTGATAAAGGCTATTTTCTGTAGAGAGTTTGAAGGGTTTTAATATCATTTGCAGATATGAATTGGTTAGCTAAATTGCTAATTTTCTTGTTTGGTCGAAATGGTGTATCCCTGGTTCACATCTGGAAATGTAAGCTATGCATCTGATTAACATACTATGTAATGAAGTGAGGACTTTACCAGGTAACAAAAATATACCATATTCTATAGTCTTTAAAAGTTCCATAGATGTAGGCTAATTCATACTCATAAAAATCTTGTCAGGTAGAAGGAAGATATAAATCTATGAAGGCAGAGGGTCCCTCTAAGTGACTTGCCAAAAGCTACACAGAAATTAATTTTAAGAGTCAAGACTAAAATTCATAAATTTCTGGCTTTTTGCCCTTCACTCACTGTGCAGCCTGCGCTATATTTGAAATTCACTTGGTGTTTCTACTAAAAATGTAATTTTCAAGGTTAAACATAGGACCGGTTGGAAATTACATTGATTTAAAATTTAACATGTAAGATTTTAATCCTTAGTAAATGTTTCTTTTGAGAATAGTTCTAATAACTATTATAAAAGTTTTAACAGGAGTGAGCAAGCAGCTTTGGTGGGCATTTGGCCTCTAGCCAGGGCCAAACCATCACACTGGGAAAAAGATGTGGATGAGAACTGAAAAAATAACCAAACCAAACCAAACTTGTGGTGTAGAACCTGAGTAAGACTTATACAGAATTGAGGCACATAATAGTTACCATAAGTAGTATAAAAATCCCTTATAGTTTATGGTATGTCAAATTAACTTTTGCATTGACTAGATACACATACATGTAGAAATGCAATAACCTTTCTGAACCAACTGCCTTACAGACAGACGGAACAACTATGTCCCTCTGAAACCTTGTTTCCAGATGTTCTGTATAAAATAGCTTACCAAATATTCAGAGGAAAACTGACAAGTCTCATGCAAATCCTGATAGAGTTACTTTAAAAAATACTTCATAAAAACGAAGGTGCCTACTTCTTTTCTACAGAACCTTACTAACCAGTAGACACTGACCTAACATTTAACAAAATATTTCTGATTCCTGGGCCCAGTAGCAAAGACATCTGAAGAAATATAAATCTAGCAGTCAATGGTGGAGAAATTTTGTATTATGGTTTGTGTTCTATCAGTGAATTATGAGACAACTTACATAAAGCACCCATTCATAACATGTATGCACAATCCTGTTGTGGTTCTGATCTTTTATATGCAATCTAAAAGACAAAATTGTACTTTTATGAGCTTTTATGTAATATAGAAAGAATGACTGTCAATTGTCCACTTATAATGTAAACTGGGTACGAGGTCTGAGACTGCTTTAATACTATAAAATATTTGCCTTTCCGTTTGGTCAGTGATCCTGAGTATTTAGTCTAATCTGGGTGAATTTCCCATGGACCCTCACTGTTACTTTTGTACCAATTTATCTAAAATCTTACTGGCAACAAAATAAGTCTATGCTGCAGAAAGAAATGTCTTCATTTTGAAGACTAAGCCTGAGTGAGCATGTATTCTACTGAGTGCAAGACTTAATACTGTCTTCATCTTTTTTAACTTGCATTTTGTGCAGGGCCTGATCTAGAAGACATGCTTTAAATATGCTTCCTGAGTCAATGTTGCAGAATAACTTTGGGTGAACAACAGGTACTCACCAAAGCTGCTCTGTCTCTCTCCTCGTTCACTCAACAAGGGAGAGAAAACATAACAAAAAGCTCATGTGTCAAGATAAGGACAGGGAGAGATCATCTATCAAAACAGACACAACTCAAGAAAATTAATTTAGTTTATTACCAATCAAATATGAATAGGGCAATAAGAAACAAAATCAAATTTTAAACCACCTTCAAACTCCCAGCCCTTGCTTCTTTCCAGATTCAACTTAATTTCTGATTTCTCTAGCTTGTCCCCACAAGTGGCACAGGGGAATGGGGGTTGTAGTCATAGAATCATAGAGTAGCCTGAGTCGGAAGGGACCCATAAGGATCATCAAGTCCAACTCCTGGCTGAATGCAGAGCCAGCCAAGTCAGAGCATGTGACTGAGTGCAATGTCCAGGATTCTTCTTGAACTCAGTCAAACTCAGTGCTGTGACCACTTCCCTGGGGAGCCTGTTCCAGTGCCCTACCACCCTCTCAGTAAAGAACCTCTTCCTAACATCCAACCTAAAACTTCCCTGTTCCTGTAGCTTCATACCATTCCCTTGGGTTCTATCACTGGTCACCAGAGAGAGGAGATTCTGTCAGTTTAGAAATATAAATTTATATATTTTTTTGTATGCTATGACTATGGATGAGCATGGTCAGAGGTTTCATGGGAAGCTTGTGGAGTCTCCCTTGTTGGAAATATCCATAATCTCTCTGGACACAGTCCTGGGCAACTGGATCTAATTGGTCCTGCTTGAGGAGGGAACTTGGACTAGATGGTTCCTTTCAACCTCAACCACTCTGGGATTCTTTGATTCTCTAACAGTGCAAGATATTTTGATCTTCAATGACAAGCAGTACCAAAATGTGTTGGAATTTTTTGAGGAGTTTAAATGAGGATTTTTTTAAATTTTTTTTTTTTGGGTGGGGGGTGTGGGTGGTGCTCTGTTACTTCAGGTAGGAACATTACCATCTGAACATTAAGACTGAAGGCAGAGACCGTAGGAATGGTTCCATTCTGGAATGAGTAATGCACAGACCACAGATTTCTGTGAAAAAATCAGTCACTGACTTTGTTCTCTGCCTTTCCTAATATCCTGGAAGAAGGGGGTATAAAATAGAAATCAATGCACATGCTTTGGTAGGGAGACATCAGAAAGTAGCATTAATCTTTTCTTGGAACCATATTGTAGTGTATTTTCTGCTTGTTGCCATAGAATCAAAATTAACTTTAATCAATAGAAAACTATTATTCAGTTTTTCAAAATTCTCCCTACCAAACCGTATCTAGCATTCTGGCATTTATATTTAAAAGGTTTGCCTTTCCTTTTGTCTTTCATTCCCAGCCAATTTACCAACTATGGTAAAAGATTAAAGTTTATGTTCCAAGATTTAAAATTATAGTCTTTGTTTTACAGGAAATCATCACTGTGGAATTCCCAGTATGCATTAGGTTATATGGCATTCTTCATGATTTCTGCATAAACAAAAAATTTGTCTATCAGACACTTTTATTAATAAGGCATTTTTCCTTTGTCTGTCACGGTATTGTCCTCAATGTAAAATCAATGACAGCACTTAAAACTGCAGTTAACACTTCTCATTATCTTGGTTTTGTCAGACCACTTTCCAATTTTGTCAGACCAATTTCTTTCCATGTTCCTATTTATGAAGCTACCCACTCCAAAGGTCTGTAAGCTCTTTGAATGATAAACATTTCCAGTCTAATTTACTGTCATTTTGATTCCTATTTTATGAGCTTTTGAGATTGTATTCCCAGCAAAAGTTACATGTGGCCTACATGCCATCTGCAGTTTAGATTCTCAATGTGAAAAGTACCTTCGACTAGTTTTAAATCAAAATTACCACCAGTGTCAAATTCCTGGCAATCAGGGCAATTCAATTATTTCCTGATAGCAGAATGACATATTCTCTTATGTTTTTATTAAATACCTAAAAGCTGTAAATCCTAGCAATTTGTCATTCTTCTGAGTAACAATCTATACTATGTCAAAAAGCTTTTAGTCTTTTGTTATAATAATAACTATATTTATTGTTCAGTTTGTCATAGTTAATGATGTATATATAATGCCCTCCAACACAAAGATTGAAACTTGCTGCAGTATAATTGTAGCTGCCTTGTATTACTTATGTACTTTCATAATTTATTATCAATTTCTATTCTAAACAACCATGTATAATAATTAGCCTCGAAGACTGCTATGGTGAATATCCCAGGCTGATGAGACCAGCAGCAAATACTGGTTTGACAGCTAAAGACTAAGAATTATATGTTCATGTTAGAAAATATAGCAAATACTGTTATATTTGAGTATTAATTTTTAGCACCTCCAGGCATTTGACCTGACATTTTTTTCTGTTGCTTGTTTTTAGTGCCATTTGTAAAAGAGACTCAGGCCATATGCTTCCAAGAGCAAGTAGTGCTTTTATCTAATAGGCAATTTCTTTTCCAGAAGGCTCTCTCATTTCATGATTTATTGTAGTTAGATGTGTATATTTTATTTAGTAGTGAATTATTCTCTATGCTTTCTCCGAACATTTGATCTTAGTAGCTACTCATGGAAAAGTTCCTTTTTAAGTTTCTTAGATTAATATTCAATAACAGCCTACTTCTTTCTTTATTTTTTTCTAAAACACTCACAACTTGTACTACTTGTGTAGTAGTCTTAATTAGTTCATTTGTTCAACTACTCCCACACTATTGTAATTCAGCTCCCATGGATTGTCAGCAGAAATCTATTTATCAGCTGCATCTTGTTCAACATACCATCGCAGGGTTTCTAAACAGAAAGAACAACAAAAAGTAATCACATTTTAATCCATTTTGATCAGAACTTCATTGGCACCCAGATTGCAGAAAATTTGATTTTATGGAGTCTTATATGACTTTTTCTTATCTCTCTTTTGCTGCCTTATGTTTATACTTCATTTTTAATCAAACTTACAGCATAGCAGAATCCAAATTTCAGTTTGACTGTTCTTCATTTATATACTATAATACTGGCTAAGGTCTCTCTTCTACATTTTTTTTTTCCTATAGCTTGGCTGTATGAAAGTAGTATATATATATATAAATGTGTTGTTCTGCCTATTTACTCATGTAGTGAGATCAAGCAAAAAAGAATAAAAAGAGGGCAAGACAACTTAGAAAGGAGAGGAAAGCCTAAAGGAGAAAACAGACAGAAAAGAGAACAAATCAAATACTCTCATTGCATGAGACTCCTAAGTACACTAATATGATCTGTGCTGCAATTACCTCTGTCACCACAAAATACCTAAGTAAAGAAAGTTTGAAGCAGTATCAAACGGAAAGATAATGTCAAAAAGAACAGAAAGTTATAATAGGCATGTTTAATCAATGCTTCTGAGTATATTTACAAGAGAGGACAGCTTACTATTTGGCACTGACAGTAAAAATGCTTTATCCTAGATGACTGCAGGGTCTGTGTGGCAAAAGGATTAGATTAATTGGGGAAATTCAGAAGTTGCAAATCTCTGGGATCAGGCAGAATTCAAGCCAAGTTGTTTAAAGGAGAGCAGAACTTGCATCACTCATAGTGGAGAGAAATCCAAAATAAAAGTCTCTAAGGGCTAAGAATGTAATGAGGGAGCAGAAGCCATACTATAACTTCCAGCCTCCAAAATACAAACCTGATACATAGAAACTAGGACTATATCTTCATACAATGTCTGAAAAGAATTTCATAAAAGAAAATAAAGAAACATTCAGACTGGAGCTCTGTTGATTTCTGAGTAATGCATATACAAAAATAAAGACAACCATTACTGTATTCTACCTGTTTAATAAAATCAGATGACTTGCCTTCTGGTGGGGCTAAAATTTGTGTGCACTGAGTGACACCGAAATTCTTTGCAGGATACCTTCCATTCACAAAAACCAGGAATACTTGAAGTGTAGCCTTTAATACTGCTTTCATGTGATGGATATCTGAAGCTTTCTATAATGTAGGATCAAGATCTGTTCTTTTTAGGGTTTTTTGTTATAATTTCATAAAAAATGCAACATATAAACTATTATTTTTAAATTTCAGGCCATTAGATGGAATTATTCCTCAAGGAAATCAGCTGCTGTTACTATGCATCACCATTTTATTTCAAATTCATAAATCTGTATTGATTTTCTGTGGCATATAATATTTGGGTAATAGCTCAAATAAAACCCATCTGGCACAATCAGCCGGGGATGCTGAACTTAGTGAATTAGACTGAAAAGTTACAATATGCTGTGTCAGTAACAACATATCAGTAATTCAAGAGGTAATAATTAAAGACACAAAAAAAAAAGACAATTGCTGCTGTATTTGTAATGTACGTGATTACAGAGGGGAAAAAGAAGAACTGTATGCAAAATCACCTATAGTTTCTTCCGCCGTAGATTAGATATACATTACTAGAAATATGGTTATAATACATCTATGAATAACAAATTTTGATTGTGTTGGTTTTTTTTAATAGATGTTTAGCAGTGAATATACACTGAATGTGTTCATTTAGAGGGCAATAATTTGAGCTGTCTTAAACGCTTTCTGTAGGAGGTAAGGTATCTGCATGAAGTTACTGATTCCGATTGGAATTCATATTTGTTTGATTTAAGATAGAATGAAATTTAGGGACAATGATTCTTACCTATGTACTCTACAACAGTACTTAGCTTACCATACCTTCACTGAAGTTGGTAATTCCAAAGCTAACTACCATATTCAAGAAAGAAATGGATATGACTACCTTAAGACCGTAGTTTTTGATCTTGATACTATGAGAAGTTCAGGTATTAGTGAATTAAAATCTCTACTGGTACAGTGTTCCTGTACTTTTGTCCTGTCCTTCACTTTCTTTAATATTTCAGATTACACATACGCTAAAAGAAAAAATGTCCAACTTAATAGCCCGATTAAATTTATTACTGCTTTATTAAAATACATCCTCAAATTAGTATCCAAATGTTTTATTAAAAAAAAAAAATCACAATACTGCACTGAAATATTTTGATCATTAATTTGTATTTAAGAAGCACTACTTTCACCATCTTGGCTGGAGAGTGTGTCATCTGGCTTCCATGGGGCTACAGACCACTTTTGTGGAACTCTGAGAAATAAAATGGAAGCATTTAAGCACCTTCATTTTACATTCCTTTTGCTACTCAGGAGCCATATCATTTACAATCTCTAAAAAGTCAGTTTAGTCAGTTATAAGTGAATAACAAACTAAATGAATGACAAGGTAACAGTAAATGCAACTTCTATTTAAGTCAAAGTGGATTTTACTACTGACTAACAGAGCTAAGATTTCACTCAGAGGATAGATTCCAGAGACTGAAATTTAGTATGAGATCTTTTGATGTCCTGGCTTTTTATTATAAAATAGCTATACAAAATTCAAACTGGAGCCTCAACTCTAGAGGATGCTTATCTAAGAATAAACTTTGTCTGTTCAAAGATGTATTGATTTTCTGTGTTGGCATGTTTCAATTTAAAATAAAATTTATAGATAAAATATTTTCTTAAATTTAAATTTAAAGCTGCAATCCTGGAATACAGAGAAATATGCGTAAGCTATTAAAATCAATGTGCTGGTTCTCAATTACTGCATTTTAAATATATATCCTTGCGTCAGAATATTATTTCAGAAATGAATATAAACTCAAGGGCTTGTTTCCCCAACATAATTTAGAAGTATAGTTCAATTGCATGAAGTATTTCTTAGCAAGTTGCTATATCTACATAGAGTAGTAGTGAAATGACAGAGTCAAAGACAATTGGCAATTCTATAGCACTGCTTAAGTAGCTACTTCCATATCTTGGGCTGGTTTGTTTGAATTTTTTTATATTTATGGTGCTTCATTGAGACACCAAATATACCCTAAGAGATATCTTTTGCTCGGTAGGATTGTATCTGATCTATGTACTTTTCTTTTTTAAAAAATAAAATATTATAAAGTTACATCTAACTCTATTGTTTGATCACATAATTAATTTAAAGAGACATTTTTTCATCTTTACTCCCAATGCAGTTTGCATTTCCTTTTTTTAGGACATATCTTCACATAGAGAATTGCACCAGAGTTATACTGTTAAAAATAAAATGTCCAAGACTTCACTTAAGATGTTTGCATGTTCATTTTTTGAAGCCCAAACAAGGAAAGATGATGAGCTGATTATCAGAGGGCTGGAGCACCTCTCCTGTGAAGATAGGCTGAGAGAGTTGGGCTTGTTCAGACTGGAGAAGGCTCAGGGGAGACCTTATAGCCGCCTTCCAGTACTTGAGTGGACCCTACAGAAAATCTGTGGAGAGACTGTTTGCAAGAGTATGTACCGATGAGACATGGGGCAATGGTTTTAAACTAGAAAGTGGTAGGTTTAGATTGGACATTAGGAGGAAGTTTTTCACTATGAGAGTGGTGAGGCACTGGAACAGGTTGCCTAGAGAGGTGATGGAGGCCCCATCCCTGGAGGAATTCAAAGTCAGGCTTGCTGAAGCTCTGAGCAACCTGGATGCAACCTGGATATGGATTCAAACACTGGGGCTGAGAGAACTGCTGAACCAAGAGAGCAATGAAATCTGGTTTGAACTGCTGGAGAAAAAGGAACCCTAGGTTCTGGTTATGCATCTTTATTTAACCACAGTTTTGACTTAGGTAGCTAAACTTTTAGGGGAAAGTTATAACTTTGGCATTGCTGTATTCTGTCATTTTAGTATTAGTTGCTGTATTATTACATTTACTATTATTATTATTACTAATGTTGCTGTTGTTGGTTTTGCATGATTTACAATTACTGTCCATTGCTTCCTATGCAAGCTGAAGAGTGCCACCTTCCCCTCCAGTTTACAAGGGCATGCCATCCTGAGCTTAGCTGATGCTCATGGAGATGACTGTGAAGCCAGTCATACCCACAGAGGGCAAGACAAAAGAAGGACCTATATGGGTGAAGTGATTTGGGTGTAAAAGCAGAGTACCTAAATATTTTTCAATGCATACAACGACAGTACTTTTCCTCAAATGCACTGTAGTGCCTCTGTCAGACAGCAGTACAATAATGGCACAATGATCTGACCTCTTCCATAGCACTATGGAAATAGTATAAAGGTCATAGACTGCAGCTATCATTTTGACACCTTTGAGATGAAAACCAATAACTGATAACTGTTGAACTTGGGTGAAGCATTAATGGCAGCATTTAAAATATTTTTTTGATAATTTTTATTTTTTGAAATGGAGAAGTAATATATGACATACATTAATTAAATGCTTAAAGTCGAAAAATTAAAAAAAAAAAAAAGAAAGCAGATTGTTTTGTGTGCCAAGGATTAATCTTGGGAAGGACAAGCATTTTCTTGGAAAGGGAAATTCTGAGATCCATTCTAGATGAGCTGCAAAGGGCTGTATTTTCTTTTGCAAAGGCTAAGGCAAAGCTGCATATTCTCTTGGATCCTTTGACCTTCCTTTTTTTGGTTTGTATGTAAAATTGCCTCGATATATTATTACCAATGACACTTGAGGCTGAAATAGGGGATTCATAACATTAGCAAAGGGAAGAAATGTGTGAAGAGAGAATAAAACCACAACGCACTAAGTAAAATACTCAAAAAATTACATAAAGAATTTGAAGCTAAGCTGTTGTATTCCACTACTTTTTCATGCACAAAGATTTTTATTTTAAAAATTATATTCTTTGTTAATTTATCTTGTAAAATCACTTAAAATTGGAGACTACAGAAGCAAACTATCAGATGTGCTTGAAAATAAGTTATTATATCATATATATATTATTCAATTGCACTTTTGCAGAAGTCAGTGAGTAGTAACACATGACAGTAGGAAAAGGTCCAAAATTCTACAGATACATATTGTTATTTTGAAATTTGGGTCTAAGTCAGATTTTTGTAATTTTTTGCTTCATGTTTACCACACTGTAATAGAATATGGCTGTGCAGGGTTTTGTTTCAGGGAAAGATTTCTCTGCAATCAGCTTCTCTCTGCAGACTAAGCTAATTAAATGAAACAGAACAGAAATTTCAACCCTAATAAATATGATTTTGTATTAAGGTACTGTGTCACTTTTGTAGCTCCTTCAATAAAGCTAGGAGGAATTGATCCTAAAGACATTTAAAACATTATGGATGTTATTAGAAATATATTTTAAAATCCTACCCTATCAAACTGTCTGCTTAAACATGAAAATCAAATACCCTGTATTAACCGGTATGAGTTAGTTTGTTAATGCTAAAGACAATTGACAAGTGTTTCACAAAAAAACTCACATTTTTTTCCCTTTGAAGAAGTTTCACAAGAGACACAGATTTTCACTGCTGTGATATTCAACAGATTATGAAACATAGTCGCAGTATGCAACTCAGAAAGTGGTGCCACAAAAAGAATGCATGGTGATTTTCTTCCTGCTGATTTTACAAAACACCATTCAAGACATTCTTGGAAAGTTGCTCATGAGTTTTACTTTCTATTTCTAAAGTTGATTAGTTTCCCATTATATTATACTTAACTTATATTTTATATCAAAAAGCAAAACTATGATACAATCTCATGAAAATACACACCAAGACAGTAAAGGTTTAATGATATTAATATGTTAAATGAATTCATGAAACAATATTTTCAGAACTAGGGAACGATTCTATACATTTTTCTTGTGATATTCATTATAAACTTAGTTATCTCAACATTATATCTGGAACAATGCAATGAATATAAATTCATGTTCATTTTGTCCCTTATTAAGGTCTGCAGTCCCAACACTGTGAGTGAGCCTTAATATAGGTCTTTAAAGATTTCAGTGCTTTAAAATACAGATCTCCTACATCTGAGGAACTGAAGTCAGAATTACAATTCTGCACCAGGTAAAATTATCTTTCAAGTCTGCAAACCAAAGTTCTGAGGGTTTGTCTTTTTTTTTCCTTTTCTTTTTTTTTTGTCTTTTCTTTTTGTTTAAGTCAAGCATTGCTCCATGTACCTGGAAGCTATAGTAGCAAGAAGGCTGGAAAGATATTCACACTTCTGAATTGATGTTATTAACAGTTCTTCTATTATCCTGTAGGTCACTTGCTATAGAGGACAAAGTTGTAAATCTAGTGAGGATCCTTCAGACACTAAGCCAAAGGTTAAAACAGGCTATAGAAAATAAATGGCTAAACTATTCCTATGGGAGCTTTCTATGCACAGTATGTTGGTAGGATACGAGTTTCCACAGCAACCACAGATTCAATATCAGACCGTAACCCTCCTACATTATACTATATTACCTGTGATTCCTTTTGCCTAGTGAGTGTATTTTTATGGCCTCCTCACCTACTATTGTACTGAATGTATTTTTCACCTGTACTTGCTTTACTTCAACACTAGATTTATAAATTTTCTGTTGAAATTATGTAAGTGACTGGCATATACACAACAAATTAATAAACGTGTTCACGGCCTTGGCAATTTCAGAAACAGTTGTCTTTACATGAGAATGAATTGATTTTGGATACATAATGAAGAGAGGATCTGGAAAAGGTTTAATTTTCTTTCCCTTGCTCTTATTTATTTTTTTAAATATAAGATTTTTTCCTGTGGTACTAGAAAAATCATTTGTTCTGCCAATACACCACCTATTTTTTCATCAGGGTATGGTAGCCACTTGCAAGCAACTGTAGAAGAGAGATTTCTGAGAATGCCATTATTTATATAATTTAAAGTTTGAAGATCACTCAATTTTTTATTTCAAGTAATATATGGTCCCAGAGCCTTCATATAAATTAATATAATAATTAAATAAAGACTCGTTATTGTATTGCACTATCACCTAAAATCCTATGAAAAAAACTGCTCTCCTATGTGGGCATACATGAGGAGATGAACTTTTAAGAAGTGAGTTTTTGTTCTAAAAAAATTTAAAAATTGTGTGATCATTCCTGGACCGCATTTAAGAGAAGCAAATGAAAAGTAAAGGCTTATGAGCTTTTTTTGTTCTGCTAGCAAAACAATTAAGCATATGCTAAACTTAAAAGAAACCCAACCCACTATTTCTTATTAAAATGCATTTTTTAGGATATAACACTGAGTATGAGTCTTACTTTGATTGCGCAGGTCAATTTGATGCTTCCTCCAAAAAGTAAGTGCTGTTTGGTTCATATTGGTGTGTACATTACACAGTTTGGCTGTTGTACAAATCCCAATTGTCTATTAGAAATTGGCACTGAGTCTTCCTGTGATCACAGAGTGATCAGTGGCTCCTGTACCAGATCTGTTCTGCACAGCTATATTTGTGGAGGACAAATAGAAAGAGAAGCTGCATGTAGCAGAACAGCTAAAAATATATCTTTCAAACTCCATGCACATTACTGAAACATTGAAGATATTTTTCTCTTGCTTTAAGAAAAAATATAAGTAACTTATTATGTCCGTTAGTTCCAGATCTAAACTTCATCACATATATTTAAAGAAGAGAATTAATTTCTGGCAGTCAATTTTATTGAATTTAGGTCAAGACAGAGTTCCAGATGAGAATAAAATATAAAGAAATAAGCAACTCATATACACATTTCAAGTAATTTTTCAAGATACAAAACTGTTATTTGTATATTTTTCTATGCAGTATCTATAACATACGTACATATGCATTATGATCTTCTATATCTTGTCTTCATTGTTTAATAATGTTTTTATTATTTTTGTTCCTATTAACATCCTCTAAGCTCTGTGCTCTTGAGATGTTGTTTACAAAGCTGACTCTTGTCACACTTACTCTGAAAAACCTGGCTAATGAGAAAATTTGGCTATGTTTAGTCACATTTTCTTTAGTTGCTATTTGCACAAGAATTTTAGATGCCTTTTCATATATCTTTTATTAAACCTCTTTCGTTTTCAAAACCTGTTCAAAAGTGCTGCAAATGTTCACATAAAAAGTGATTTTTTTTCCCTCCTTGTATTTTGTCAAGCTTGAGTGAAACTTAAAAGCTGATGTCCTATTTCTAAAGACAGAAAGAACTGGAGATTACCATAAATGCATAGATCTCATCTGAACAAAATAAAATGTTAATCAATATGCCTGCATAGTGCTCATTGCATGATACAGTATTTTAACAGAGTTTTCTTTTGTGTTCGAATTTGAGTAGCAGGCATGCTTTGTGTTCATATCATAGGGGTGATCATCTGGTGATGCCCACTCACTTTTGTACAGTTCTGTATGCACTCAAAGTCTGATCCAGGCAGTGTGCAGTGCATACATTCCAACTAAGATAAGCCAAGTGAATCAAAACTTCTATTTTTCAAAGTCTTTTAGAACCTGTAAAGATTTAATCAGCTCATATTGATTACATGGCACTGTGTGCTGCTTCTTAATGGCTAAGTCTGGTAGATTTTCACTTTATCAATCAAGACAAAAAAGTATAACATTAAAAAATAGACAGCTTGTTTTTATTTTTCTTTACATGGATTTTGTGTTTTGAAAATGCTGTGAAGACTATTACTTTGGAGAGAGAGGAACAGTAAAAGCAGTCAAATTTATAAACATCCACTAACAATCAAATTAAAACTAGGATCAATACAAAGCAGCATACATAATCCCAAATGTATCAAGAAATCCTAACTTCTACTGAATATTTAATTTGTGCCAACAGTTTCTTTTTTTTTTTAACTGAGAACAGTAGCTACTCAATGGAGAGCTGAAACTTTCAAGGATTTACCTCCTACATTAGATTTATTTATTTATTTTTAACAAATTAGCAGGATAGAAGCGCTGGTATTGCTGAAAGACTTCCAGGGTACAGTCTCCTGTGACAGAACTGGATTACAATCTTTAATTACCTGTTCTGAAATGCTATACTATCAACAAATATAATAACTGCAGATAGTAACTCAGTAAGTTTTGTTAGTCAGGGCTATTTTTCCCCTGCTTCTGGGACTACCAGAATATTGTTCCATGTCCAGACTAAATTGAAATTCAGTCAGTAATGCACAAGTGTTTTCATCTTTAGCTTCTAGGTGTCCCAAATTTCTTAGCTATAGATAGTAGTTGCGCTCTCAGATGAACTCAGAATCTCAAACAAAAGCTATGCTTCTTGTGTCCAGTAGTATTTATATTTTTATTTTAGTTTTACATATTCTTATGGGAAATTATAGTCTTCCCCTTGCCTTCCTCACTCAGTTACCTCCACACTGATTTATTTTGAAGGTCAGCTTTGGAAAAGAAATTTCAAAGTCTTCAGATGAGATAGACAAATTCTTGAAAGGACTGACTGCTTTACAGATTTCAGAATAATTTAAAGTGTTCAGAGTATGGGATTCCAGAGTTCTTTTCTGGGAAACATAACTCTCATCTGGGAAAATCCAAGGGAACTCTTAAGACTGCTGAGCTCAATCCCACCCCTTGTTCCCACAGGATCTAATGGAGTAGAAATGCAGTGTTTTCCAAAAATCTCCATCTTGTAGTTGGTGTGGAGTGGTCCATACCACACTGCTACATACAGCAGTACTTTCAAAAATCAGTGAAGGATTGTCTCTTGCCCTGTTTGGTCTACTCTCTGTATTATAGAATCTTAGAATGGTTTGGGTTGGAAGACACCTTAAAAATCATCAAGTTCCAACCACCTTATCATGGACAGGGACACCTTCCACTAGACCAGGTTGCCCAAAGCCCTATCCAGCCTGTTCTCAAACCTTTCCAGGGAGGGACCATCCACAACTTCTCTGGGAAACCTCTTCCAGTACCCCACAATTTCTTCCTAACATCTAAATCAACCCTATTAGAGTTTAAGCCCTATCACTGTGACAGTATGCTTCCCCCACTGTCCCCACTTTTGCCTTACTTTTTCCCTTAAATCTGGATTAATTGATAGACATTGGTGATTATTGTGATATCTGCATCCATCTCACAGTGATTTCAGAAAGACACATAGCAACACAGTAGCCAAAGACTATCTATGCTAATGTGTCCACCTGTGTGCACCTTCAAGTCCCTTAAATATTCTCAAAACAGATCTTCTTTTACAGTAGGCAATTCTTATTCTTCCAGTCCCTGCCTTTGCTGCCTTTGATCTGGGCAATGTGACTACAGCCATGCTGATGAACACAGACAAAATATTCATTGAATATCTCAGCCTTCCCAACATGCTGGGTAACCAGGTCTCCTGTTTTCTTCTGGAGGGTGGTCACGGTTTCCCTTGTCTCCCTTTTATCACTGACATATCTGTGAAAACTTAGATTCTATCATGGATTTAGCTTTCCTAACCCGATCCCTGGCAGTTTCTCTATACTCCCTTGAGTCTCCTTATCTGAGCTTACACCCTCTGTAGGCTTCCTGTTGTGTTTGAATTTGCCCAGGGACTTGTTTATCTGTGCAGACCTCTGGGAATTTTTGCCTGACTTTTTCTTTGCTGTGATGAAAGCACCTGAGGAGGTGACCCTTCAGTACTACAGTACTAGGTAGATTTCTCGGGCCCCTCTTCCCTCCAGGGCTTTTTCCCATAACACTCTACCAAGCAGGTCCCTAAAGAGGCTAATGCCTGCTATCAGGAAGTCCAGTGTAATGAGCTTTATGTTTATCTTCTTTGCTGCCTTGAGGATCTTGAACATTATTTCTTGGTCACTGCAGCCAAGGTGGTCTTTGAGCTTCTCATCCCCTACCTCTTCCTTGTTGGTGAAAACACCTCTCCTCATAGGCTCCACTGTCACTTGGAGAAGGAAGTTATCACCAATGCATTCCAGGAAGCTCCTGGATTGCTTGTGCTTTTCTGTGCCAACCCTTGAACAGATATCAGAGTGATTAAAGTCCCCCAAGAGGACCAGGGCTTTCTAGCTGTAAGCTGCTCTTATCTGCCTACAGAGGGCCTAATCCAGTCAGTGTCCCTGGTCAAGTGGTTTATAGCAGACCTCTACTATGGTGTCCTATGTCCCTGCCCTTCATTTAATCCTGACCCATAAATTCTTGTTTGACTCTTCATCCATTCCCAGACAGAGCTCCCTGCGCTTCAGATGGTCATTGACATAGAGGAGACATCCCTTCCTCATCTGCCCTGCCTGTCCTTCCTAAAGACACGGTATCCTTCCATCCCAACACCTCAGTAATAGGAGTTTTTACAGTGTCTGTGATGTCAATAATATCATAGACCTACAGGACTGCACACACCTCTAATTCTTCTTATTTGTTCCCTGTGCTACATGCATTTGCATAGACACATTTCATTTAGGCCCCAATAAAGGTGACCTACCTGCTGAAGTAGTTGGAATGCCTTTGATGTAATTTACCAAAATTTTCCTGTTGGTTCCTATTACCTCAGGAGTCCCTGGCTTATCTCTCCTAGACATCACATGTGCTGCAGTGTATCCAGCAGGTCTCTGAGCAACAGAGCCAAAAAAATTCCAAAATTCTGTTGGTGACACCAGCCATGGATTAATGGACTGAGTCGATCTGAGCCTCCCAATGTCACCGCCCACAGCTGGAAGGAGGGAGGAAACAATAACCTGTGCTCCAGATTCCCTCAGTAACCCTCCCAAGACCCTGACATCTCTTTTGGACAGTTTATCAATATGCATTGTGGCTTCATCACCACCCATGGAGGAGCAGTAGTGATGAGTAGTAGTCAAAGAACTGTACCAGCCTGGGGAGTTTCCTTGTAATGTCCTTAATGTGACTGCCAGGGAGGCAGCAGAATCCTCTAAGAGGAGATATTTTCTGGCATATTGGACACTGTACCACTCAGAAGGGAGTTGCTTACTACTATAACTTGCCTTTTCTTCCTTGTGGATGTGGTCATGATACAAAGCATGTGCCTTTCTGACTTTTTCAATACCTCTGATGTAACTTGACCGTCAGCTATGTCCTCTTATGACTGTCACAGCCAGAGACTCATATCTGTTGTACAGAGGGACTTGAGAGGGTGAGGTGGGCAAGGAGGTGTGCCTGCCAACTCAAGCATGAACCTGCTTCCATGCATCCCTTGCTTTTAAGCTGTGTCCTTCAACCTGGCAGGGAAAGGATACAGCATCCCCTTGATTTTGTTTTCTTTCTGATCTCTGTTTCTGCCTCAGAGATGGAAGATCTTGACCCCACTATTCTATCCCTTTCTGGGCCTCCTTAATGTTCTTTAACCTTTGTACTGCCCCTCACAGCCCTGCCACCAGGCTGATCATATAGTCCACCCGGTCACACCTCACACGGCCATTCTCCTAGTGCTATCCATTCCCAGTGATGGGCTCTAGCACTCCCTGCTGCTTGAGAGCTGAGTGGCTACATGGTTTTGTGGGAGTTCTGTCTGGTTTGCCACATCCATTCTGGTGAGCGCGGAGGTCAGAGCTCTCTGCAGATTGTATACCATGGCAAAACTCCTGAGGGGGTGACGACGTCCAACGGAACTTACCTCTTCAGCTGGTAGCTTGAGAAGGTTCTCCTTGTTCAAACTGCAATGCAACTGCAGTGTCACACCATGGTTGATGCACCGTGTTCTGTTTGCCTGCTCTCTTCCCAGTGCTCTTAGCCACTAACAATCTCTGAGCTGGTTTTTATGGGTGTGGGTATCATTTCTATCAGCCAGCAGGACCAGGGAGTTTATCATGTCTTATGAGGAGCATCTGAGGGAACTGGGACTGTTGAGTCTGAAGAAGAGGAGGCTCTGGGGAGACCTTATTACTTTCTACAACTACTTGAAAGGAAGTTGCTGTGAGCTGGGTTTCATCCTCTTCTTGCAGATAAGTAGCAAAAGGACAAGAGGGAATGGTTGCAAGTTGCACTAGGGGAGGTTCAGGGTAGAAAGGGGAAATTTCTTCTCAGAAAAAGTGGGTAGGCATTGGAAGGGGTTGCCCAGGGAGGTGGTGGATTCACCTCCCTACTGGTGTTTAAGGAAACGGTTGGATGAGATACTCTGGGACACGGTTTAGTTAGCAAGAATTATTATATATTCATTACAATAATAATTACTACCCCCAGGTGATAGAGGGACAGTTGGACTAGATGATCTTGGAGGGTTTTCACAACCTTTAATGATTCTATGATTCTATGATCTGGCAATTCTCAGGCTTTGTCATCTGCTCCAGAGAGAGCTGCTGGCTCACGCAGCGTCCCTTCCATTCCCTTGGCATTTCCCTGCCTCATGAAAGTCAGAAAAACCCTCTGTGTGCTGAGATCTGCCTCTCCATTACAGATTGGGGTGGCACTGGAAGAAGTCTTCTCAACAACTTCGTGACAGCTTCAGTTTACTATTTGTTTGTTTGTCTGCAAAATTCTTAAAATAATAAAATTCAGTCTACAATTAATGTTCTGTAATATTTCCATTACTTTTTTTTTTTCCAAATATATATAATATGGCTATCAAAAGGAGCTCTAGCAACTCATACACCTAGTACCGCACTTGTATACTGAACATCTTTTCCTTTAGTTTTTATGTCAGTAAACTACTGTGTACTGAGTCAGCTTTACTTAACAGTATCTTTCCAAGAAAAGAGGCAAAGTTCCAACTAACATTGAAAAAAAGAACTAGGGAGATATTGAAGGTTTATCATGGGGTTTCATCCTTGTAAAAAGCAATGGAGTGTACTTAAGCAGTTCTAGTGAGGGAATACTTTGTGGAGTGTTGCTAGCTAGGGCCTGGCAGTCCGAAGATCACGTGATATGCAGGTAGATAAGGCCCCTCTCCTATAGCCAGTAGCAAGCAGGCTGAAGTGACATTCTGAACCTCAGTTATATATGTCCCGTTCCGGAATAGCCCAGTCAGGGGCAAGATTCTTTTATAATTCCCAGAGTGAGATTAAGACACAAACGAGGTCAAATGCTGCATCATAAGGAAGTTTATTACAGCAAAATTGGCGAAAGGTACGAGAGAGAGAGTTAGAGAGAAAAGGGAAAAAAGAGAAAGAAAGGTAAAGAGTTTAAAGCTACAGGAAAGTTATAGCTACCACCACTGGTTCCCGCGACGACTCGGGGGACCGCTCGACTTCACTTGTCAGGTGGGGGAAGTTCCTTCCTTTCTTCTTTCCTTCGTTCTTTTTCTTCCTTCGTTCATTTTCTTCCTTCCTTCTTTTCCTTCCTTCCACTGAAGGCTGCTTTGCTCAACTTTTTATAGAGGAGAGGTGTTTGGAATTTGTAACACCTATACATATACATAAGCTGTCCCGCTTCATATTCAAATTAGTCCCAAGAAGTCATTTCCATAAACTCCTCCCAGCTGGACATTGTCACTATCAGAGGTATCTCTTCTAACAACCTCCAAGTGTCAAATGGTCCTTTGTAATTGGCATTAAAGTTGATTTAGTCCTTGGAAATGTTTCCTCCTTAAATTCCTTGCACAAGGCTTCTATTGATTAAGACTAAGGTCTATTCTTTGTCCAGACCTTGGAAATGTAACTCCTTAAACCCCTGTCTTCAAAGCATCCTATTATTTATGGATGCTCATCCCACTATCAGTCAGAGACAGGCATCTATTGAAGGATTTACAGTTTTGGAAACTTTGTGGCTGGTACCAAGGAATGTCCTTGTTGCTGTTTTCTGTAGTTGTGCTTCCCAGCACAAAACCCTTACAATATAAGGTCGTGTTACTTGTTAATAAACGCCATTTTGCCATCCATCATATTGATGTCTGTGAGCAGGTTTTCCGCGCGACCTGGGTTTGGTCGATGTGCCGTTCCTGAAACAGGCCGCCGTGCCGTTGCGAAAGGCAACAGTGGAGAGTTTGCAGGATTATAGAAGACAATAGATTGGGGAAAAAGCTATGCTGTACACTCCTGTGTAGCACTGAATGTAACTGAATAAGAATAGTAAAGGCTGAAATATACATATGCATGAACATGCAGATGATATGTGGTTAATTCTTAAATTCAGACAAACAAAAGGAAACCAGCTGCTGTTACATAATCCCTGATGTATTTCTTTGGAGAGTAGACTCCTTCTATCCATGCACTAAATTCTTAGTGTTTCCCAGTGGTCTTTACATTTCTGGCCTTTTAATGAATTTTATAGTAGAAACCTGCTCAGTATTTTGTAGATACTTGTTGCTTGAAACATGTATTCTATTTCATTTGCTCATGTCACACTTGTTTAATGGGATTTATTTTGGATTAGGACATTATTTAGGTAGGTTACAATCTGAAAATCTAGTCATGTAGCAACAGCTGTTCTGCTCAAGGACCAAATATATCTTAATATAACTCCGATGAACGCCAAAGAAATTCAAGAGGGATATATTGGGCACTTTACTAGAAATTAGTGAAGGATTTACACAGGACTAACTGAAAGAAAAAAAAAAAATTAAGTCTAGCATTAAAACAAGAATTGAGCTTTCAACCTCTTTAATACTTTAATTTTTAACTTCTCTTAGACTTTTTTTTTTAAACAGAGATTTTAAAAAAAGAGTTAAAAAAAGAGTTCCCATCACTAGATCTGAAAAGAGGCTAGTGCCTGTATATAGATAAAAAAATTGAGGAATTCTGTCCTCTCAAACTCTGGTCAACTTTTGACAATGTTGAGCAGCTGTATATGTCTACCCATGCTGAGGAGCAATTTTCTCTGAATTTGTAGACACCTGGTCCTCTCTGGAGAAGAACAGTGAAACCTTGAATTCAACAAATAAAAGATTCAAGTACTCAATCCAAAACTAAGAAAAGCACTCTGGATCAAAAGGGAAAAGAATCTGCATCTTTAAGTTTGAAGATCTAGCCAGCACTAGGAACAACAGAATGCGTTCAATCTAATGTACTAGAGTTGTAATTAAATAATCTCTGGACCTGGGGATGAGAATATATAGGGGTTGTCACATGTACTCAAGATGGAAGCAGTTCCATTTCCATGTTTAATAAATGTCTAGCTATTTTTTATTAGGAAATCACTGTCAGAAAAGTAATTGAACCACTATACTTCAGAATGCCTCTTCTACAAATCAAGGATAAATAATTGTTCCATGCAAATTTGTAAAGCTGTAATTACCATAATTATGTCTCACACAGTTGGCATTAGCTGTTAGTAGAAGCTATCTGTAAGCCTTCCAGCTGCAACTATTGTGTGCACTGAATGATAGAAGGACCCACTGAACAGTTCAGCATAATCATGTACAGAGTCCATTTGTGTGACCAAAAGAAAGACATTCGTCCTGAGGGATGCAAGCCAAAACCCTTCAGTAGCACTGCATCAGCAGAGGAATTAAAGAAATTTAAAAATCTATAAATTAGTGGAAAAGGAATATTTTCTAAGATTTAATAATGTCTTTGTGAGTGAAAAAGTGAGGAAACTGTAAAATGTTCTGAAGATATTAAAAAAAACCCAAACACATAATTTGAAATTTATGAGACTAGTCTGATGTGGAAGCTTACATGACAACATTCAAGTGAAAAAAAGTATTAAGAAAGACATCCCTAACATACAGAATGCATTATTGGACCTGTTGGTCACCAATACAATTGAGTTAATTGGAGACATCAAGATTGGAGGTGGCCTGGACTGTAGTGATCATACACAAGTGGAGTTTTCAGTCCTGAGGCATATGGATTAGGCAAAGTGTAAAATTAGCACCTTGAATTTTAGGAAAGCAAACTCACAGCTCTTTGAGGAGTTACTCAATATGACCTCCCAGGAAATTGCCTTCAGGAACGAGGAAACAGAGCAGATCAGGCAGATCTTTAAGGCACACTGCTGGCTCATGGCCAACCTGTCATCTACCAGGACCCCAGGTTCTTCTCCACAGAGCTCCTGTCCAACAGGCCATCCCCCAGCCTGTACTGATACAAGTGGTTATTCATTTCCAGGTGCAAGACTCTACACTTGCTTTTATTAAACTTCATTAGGTTTCTCCCTGCCCAGCTTTCCAGCCTGTCCAGGTCTCGCTGGATGGCAGCGCAGTGTTCCTGCGTGTCAGCCACTCCTCCCAGCTTTGTATCATCAGCGTGCTTGCTGAAGGTGGATGCTATTCCCTCATCAAGGTCATCGATGAAGATGTTAAATAAGACTGGACCCAACACCGATCCCTGGGGAACACCACTAGTCACAGGTCTCCAACCAGAATCTGTTCCACCGATCTCCACCCTCTGAGCTCGTCCCGACAGCCAGTTTTCAACCCACCTCACTGTCCACTCATCTATCCCATATTTTCTCAGCTTTGCTATCAGGTTGTCATGGGAGACAATATGGAAAGCCTTGCTGAAGTCAAGGTAGATGACATCTACTTGCCTCCCTCCATCTACCCAGCTGGTGATGACATCATGGAAGGGTATCAGATTGGTTGAGCACGATCTCCCCTAGGTGAATCCATGCTCACTACTCCTCATAACCTTTTTTTCCAATTCCTTGGAGATGGCACCCAGAACAAGCTGTTCCATCACCTTTCCAGGGAGAGAGGTGAGACTGACTGGCCTCTAGTTACTTGGATCCTCCTTCATTACTTTTTTGAAGACCAGAGTGACATTGACCATCCTCCAGTCTTCAGGTTCCTCTCCTGATTGCCAAGACCTGTTGAAGATTATAGAGAGTGGCTCAGCAATCACCTCTGCCAGCTCCTTCAACACACGTGGATGCATATCCCATCAGGGCCCATGGATTTGTTCACATTGATACCTCTGAGATGCTCCTGGACCACCTCCACCTCAACCAGAGGAAAGCTGTTCCTTTCCCAAACTCTGTCTCTTTCTTTCGAGGTCCAGGTGTCCTGAGGAGGAGTCTTTGAAGTGAAGACCGAAGCAAAGAAGGCGTTCAGTATCTCCACCTTCTCAGCATCATTCATCAGGGGACCCACATTATCCCTAGTTGTCCTCTTACTACTCATATACCTAAAAAAACATTTTCGTTATCCCTTGTGTCCATTGCCACTTTCATTTCTAGGTCAGCTTTAGCCTTCCTAGTGATGTCACTGCAGGCCCCGATAACATTCTTATATTCTTCCCAAGAAGAAGACCCTCTTTCCACAATTCCTAGACCTTTCACTTCCCTTTGGGTTTACCCATGAGCTCCCTGCTTCATCCCTCCCTTCCTGATTTCTTACTCAAAGCAATGCTCCGATCCTGGGATTGGAATAAGCGCTGTTTAAATGCTACTCAGGTCTCACAGGGTCCCTTATTTCTAACAGTGTAGCCCAAGAGATAGATCCTATTAGGTCCTGGGAGAGATCAAAGTTTGCTCTTCTAAAGTTCAAGGTCCTGATCCCACTCTTTACCAGGCCCACATTCCTCAAAACCACCGACATGTGGGGCATGGTCACTGCAGCCCAGGCCGTCTCCAGCCTTGACACTTTTAATGATGTCTCGCACATTGGTGAGCACAAGGTCCAGCAATGCATCGCCTCTGGTCAGTCTGCCCAATACCTGAACCAGAAAGTTGTTATCTACAGACTCCAGGAGTCTCCTGGATCTCTTGCAGGTCGCCGTGTGGTTTTCCCAGCAGATGTCTGGGTGGTTAAAGTCCTCCATCAGAATGAGTGCCTGTGAACTTGATGCCTCCTGCAGCTGAAGGAGGAAGGCTTCATCAGCAGTCTCTCCTTGATCAGGTGGTCTGTAGTAGACCCCTCTCACCAGCTGTCCTTTATGAGTCCCATCCCTAATTCTAACCCACAGGCTCTCAACCTGCTCCTGACCACTTCCCAGAGTGAGCTCCTCACAGTCTATCCACTGTTTAACATAGAGGGCAACTGTCCCACCCTTCCTACATAGCCTATCCCTTCTAAAAAGGCGATACCCTTCTACAGGGGTATTCCAGCTGTGGGAATCATTCCACCATGTTTCCGTGGTTGCAACAAGATCATAATTTTCCAGTGACATCATGGTTTCCAACTCCTCCTACTTATTACCCATGCTGTGTGTGCTGGTGTAAAGACACTTCAGTTGGGCTTTCTGACTCACCACCTTTTTTGAGGAGCCCTCCCTCGAACCTCTGGGAAGAATCTGAAGTTTTTCCCCCACTTATTCCTAGAGGGACATTAGAATGTTCCAGAAGGGGGGTCAGTAATACTACCTCCTTTGAGGAGTCCTCAGAAAATCCTATGGGACACTTTAGAAGTATTTCCCCACAAGCACCTAGAATGCCAGCATCCCCAAGCCCTTCTCTATCTCATTGAATTCTACCCTCTTCCCTTTTCAAATCTAGTACAAAGCTAGAGGCTACATGGTCAACCCTAGCAAGCCTTACTATATCCCCTTCCTCCTTCCTACCTAGTTTAAAGCCCTGTCAATGAGGACTGCCAGTTCTTGAGCTAGGATTCTTTTCCCTCTTGGAGACAGGTGAGACCCATCCCCAGCCATCAGGCCAGGTGCTGAGTAAACTGTCCTATGACTGAAAATCCCAATGTTCCTGAGGCACCGCCAGCCCCTCAGCCACCCATTCAACACCTCTACTTTCTTAGACCGCTTTGTGCTCTTCGCTGCCACAAATGGGATAGAAGAAGACACCACTTGCACTCCCCTCCCTCAATCAATTTAGGGAGGCTCCCTAAACCCCTGAAGTTTCTTTTGGTACTTCTCAGGCTTCTCTGAGAGATTTCATCACTGCCTGCCTGAACAAGGAGTAATGGGTAGTAATCAGGACGAACCAGATCCGTGAGTATCAGAAGGACGAACCAGATCCGTGAGTATTCTAGTTTTGTCCTTGATCTGTGCCCCAGGGAGGCAGCATGCTTCCCTATGGGTAGGGTCTGGTCTGCATATGGGGCTCTCTGTTCCCTTGAGAAGGGAATTGCCAACTAAAATCACCTTTCTGTCTTTCCTGGTAGAGGCAGTCTTGAGGCATGGAGTTGACTTCCTCACTCTTGGCATCCTCTAAGGGGCATTGTCCCCCATCTTCCCATTTGCCTCGTCTTCGACTCCCAGCAACTCAAAGCTATTGCTTAGGGGAAACTGGGGAAGCAAGGTAGTCAGGGAACAGGTTTTCCCGCGATGCCAAGCTGGGACTATCTTCCAACCCTTTCCGTCTTTCAGGTCTCCCACTTCTCCCAGTTCTGCCTGATAGGGCTGGGTGTCCATCGTTATTTGGGGAAAATCTGCCTGTTGATTTTCTCTCTGGCATGCCAGGGAGTTACTCCACCAATAAATCTCCTTCTCGCACTCTCTAATGCTCTCAGTCTCTCCACCTCTCCCTTGAGCTCTGCCCCTATGCTGAGCAGATCTTCCACCTGCTTCCACCTCACAGAGGTGGAATTTCTGCCGCCATCCGCAGGCAGGAACAGGCTCAGGCACTCACTGCAGCCAGAGACTTCACAGCCTCACTCCTGGGCAGGCCCTTGGTCAGGGTCTCCACGCTCTTTATGGGGTGTGCCCTCTGTCTGATGGAGACCACACACCTGGGCAGGTTTGGGTCGCCACCAATGTCATCAATGCATTCAAATGTAAAAGCAACTGTCCTGCTTTGGCAGTGGGGCTGAGCTGACTTTCTTTTAAGATCTTTAAGAATATTCATGCTTTTTCAATTTCTTCCTTTCTTTACCCCTCTTCCTCCCTTTTATCAGTATAATTTCTATCTGAAACAGACAAAAACACTAATTACCTCTTGCTCCTTCTCGTCGCCCAGATACTTCGAGAGCCACTTTCCCAAATAAAATTCCTCCAGCTTTTTTAAAAAACTGTAGGGTGTCTTTTTTTTTGGTTGGTTGGTTCGGTTTTTTTGGAAGGTTGTGTTTTTCACTCCTACATGGCACCCTGGGAGCTGACAGCTATCTGGAATCTTTGTCCCCCTCTACTACTAGCTTCCTCCATGGGGGAAAAAAAAAAAGCTATTCCTTCTATTATGCAGTTTCCTTTAGCCATGAGATTAAAACACAAATCTTCAGACTCTGCCTTTTAGACAAATCAGAACTAATGAATTTACTTTAAATACTGTAGTAACAGTATGTTTGTTTTGTAGTTGTTATTGTTTTGGTATGGGGGTTTTTTGTTGTTTTTTTTTGTTGGGTTTTTGGTTTTGTTTTTGGTTTTTATGTGCTGGTAACAGAAAAGGAAGCTTCTACCAACTGTGCCAGGAAAAAAAATCGAAAACAACAACACCAAACCTTGCAAACAAATAATTAAATTCAAGAATCCTTCCTATCTGTCAATATGTACATCTCATCAAAAGAAACATACAATGTATGGAAAATACAGGATTTTTTGTAGATTAATTTAGGATCAGATGCTCAGATTCAGACCTTGATTAGTTCTGGCTGAATTGAAAGAATGCCTTTCCACTGATTATATTGCATGTTGCCTCAAGAAATTAAGCATCAGTTTAAGATTCTATTCAAGGAACCAGTAGGGATGACAGTAACTTGAACAGGGTGTTGATGATTCTGTCATCTTATATTAAAGAAATTGAATGTAAATCACTTACAGTTTTGAACTATTAAATTCTATGTAGCCTACTAGAATCCTAGGAAGTGATTAATGACTTATAGTCTGAAGCAATCTGTTAAACACGCACCCTCTTGGACAGAAATTCACTGTTCTGGAGGAAGACTACCATTAAATCCTGAGGTAATATTCCTTTTTCTCTTATCCTGACTGTATTTTGATGGTTTCTTTTGGAATTAACTAACAAGAATATAAAATTGGTATCAGTTGAATTCACTATTTTTTCCACAAAATACCTCCATACTGCTTTTAGAATGTTAGATTACTGAGTATTTAAATATATCTAAAAAGATGAAGCAAATCAAGTATTCCCATATGCATACTCTGGTACTGATATTCTTGGACATACGAAAACATTATTCCACATAAGAGTTCCTTCCCACACTTGGATAGCAGGAGTGCATCCATCACAACGACTCCCTGTTCTAAATGGAGTTTTCTAGATATTCATTTAATAAAAATTAGTATTAATAGAAAATAGTGTTGTAGCTATAAATATAATTAAAAGACATACCACTATACAATATATATTTCACTATGTATGCAATAAATACTTGCCTTCATTAATGTGATGTGCAATGAAGTCAATAAATTGTTCTGATAATAAGATGAGAGCGCAAAAAAAGACACAAGGAATAGAATGAAGATGAAACTAGGCAACTAGAAATTAAATTTCAGAAAGGCTAAACTCTTTTAAAAGTATCATAAATGGGAAGACAATTAATAAGCATACAACACCAAGAAAATCCACAAATATTACTTTACTTCTTCTATTGTATTTAACCAGTATTATTTAGCAAAAATCTAAAATGAAATTTCAGAAGTAAAAAGAGCAGTTTAATTCTATTATTTTATCAAATTTAACTTGGAACAGTAAAGGCAATTTTACAAAAGAATCTCATCAAAGCAAAACAATTATGTAAGAGCTAAATAAGACCATCACCTATAAAGGAATGCTGGAGCAGGAGGCAAGGGTGAAACATTCATTACCCTTCATATTCATGCACATATGGGGCTGACATAGCAAAAGGATTTTGATTGCTCTCAATTTCAAGAGAGAAACTATTTCAAAAGGTGCAGCACAGTTGTTAGGAACTGAAGATCAGGCAGCAATCTGCCATAAATGACAGAGTCCAGCAACTAATCTATTTGAAGTAATGAGGGAAGATGGCATAGAATAGAAGGTAATATTTTACGAGGATTCTTTTGAGAAGTTAGGCACAGTATAGAATTTGAGTATTAAGTATAATAAGACCAGAATTATTATTAGACACTTTTTACTAACGTGAAAAATAGAGTTTAATATTGTGTTGTTCCAGTCATTGAAGACAACACATGCATCTAGATTGCGACAAGTTTTATTATCTGTCACAACAGAAAAGGTAAGGAGCAAAAAATATTGCACATGGGAATCCCTGTAAACTCAAGAGGAGTACTAAAACCTCAAGATGCACCCAATACTGACCATGGGACCAATAAAGTGATCATTAAACTACTGATAAGATTGTAGCAGCAAAACCCACACTTTACTGAGGGACAGAATTCATATTTAATGCTTCTAGAGAGGCAGGAGAATACTCCTTGAACTCACAAGTGCTCATCCAAATATCCTATGTCTTCAGATTTTTTGAGCCCCTTTAAAGGTGTGCACACAAGTGTGCAGTCATGCACATACAAATACCTGTAGTCATGCACTCGGAAGGTGGCATTTCACCACTGCAGCCTGTACTCATTGGCCCATCACTTTGGGAACCTAGATCTCCAACAGTAGTAAGAAACAGCCCAAGACAGACCATGGGAATTGCATGTTGTGATTTGTTAACTGGCAGAGGAGGAGCCAGAAAGATATTAAGAAAAAAAAGAAAGAATCCCAGGAGTGAGGATCTTGGGTACCAGGGTCAGCTGTAGTCATTAATTTAGCTTCTGTGGAGGCTTGCTAAAAACTGCATACAAAGACAAAAATCATTTAGGGGATGAACTCTTCCTATTTCAATCCTTTGCAGATGATTGATTCTCTAGGTATATCACTTTTATGACCACCAGCTGAAGTATTGTCACTCACCTTGAAACAGCCAAACATTCTACTGAGGGCTGTGATGATGCCCTTTTATTATTTTTTTTCCAGCATACTCTTTTTTTTTTTTCTTTTTTCTTTTCTCATACGCACAGGTGGTTATTGAATGACTTTTGAGAGAGATGATTGCTGAGAAAGAATTCCACATGATTGGGAAGAAAGAAAAAGAACTTCCTTCCCCTCAGGATATATCTTACCTAACCTTTTTTTATTTCAATTTGGCATTAGTTTCAGTGTTGAGACAAAAAAACAATTTAAAATTGCTACTAACAAAGTTCACTTCCATTGCTTTTCTTTGGATGCCTGTTGCAGTGTTGAATGAGGTACTGAGAGTGCCTTACATATAATGTTTTCTGTTATTTTTGAAAAGCAAGAAAATGCCAGTGATCTATTTTTTCCTTTGCAGCGGTTAAACAGGTAAAGAACATAGGTGTAGAACTCTCTCCCATTATATTACATTCTTTCTGTTGAGAAATGGTATACTTTTGTTTGTGAACATTTTCACAGATGTCAAAGATCATTGTAATTACAACATACTATGTTTTGGGTTTTTCTCCATATTTTTCGCACTCTTTCCTTTCTGCCTTGGTATTGCAAAACATGTATAATATCCCTCATCCAATTTATTTTCTTTGCTGTTTCATTTACTACTGGTTTAATGTTTTGCTTTGTCACACTGTATTTTTTTTCAATAACTTAAAATTTTGGGAAGAGTTACAGTGATAGAACCAGAGTTTTAGTTTTCTTATTGTCACTTTGTAGTTTTTCTAATATTTACTAGACCATATGTCTGAATTACAGAATGGTGGAATGAAGGATGACTGGCAGGCCCGCAGAAAAGACAGAGTTCGTGTGCTATTCAAAAGCCTAGGCAACTGCAAAAAGACAAGCAGCCCCTGGGCCAAGAAAAGGATGAGGAAATAAAAGAAAGGAAACCCACAAAAATCAAAGAATTCTACTGAAAAAAACCAGATACTTTGGCCAACCACAATCTTTTCAATAATCTTTTTAAATAATGGGAGGGGAAAAGGACCAAATTCCCATAGAAAAATGAAATAAACAAAAAGAATACAGCTCTGCTTTTCATTTCAAGTAGAAGGCTTATTCCAGCATTATCCGTTATGTGCTACTTTTAAAAAACCTGTATGTGGCAATTGCTCACAAGCATTCTTACTGCTCTATAACACAAGCAAAATGAGGTATGAACCTGAGAATGTAATACTTCAAAAACAGAACAAAATTAGACACACAGAGCCTCAGAGTGTCAATGCTTTTAAAAAATAGGAAAAAAAAAAACCAAAAAAACCCCACCAACATAACCTTTAATAGGATCCCATTATAGAACAACACGGAAAAGTGATTCTTTAATATGTTGTGACTGTCTTCATCCAACCAAGATTAGCCATCAGCAGTTGTTGAAGATATCTGACTTATTAATCATACATTACTTTTACTTCTCCCACCGTTTTCCTAATACCCACAAGACATTTACATCCATATGGTAGCTACCATTTCTGTCCAGCCCTACAACAAAACTCTTAGACACATAATGGTAGCAATCAAGAACCTAGAATGCAACAAAGATGTCTCATCAGTCCCCTCCCATTATCAAATACCTCTAGTCCTCTTCAGGTTTAATTTCTAGGCTCATCCTCCAACGTGTCTAAACAACCTCACTCCTATTTCATTTCAACCCACCAGCAGATGCTAGTGTGAAAGATGATATATCAAAGCTAATTGTATCTCAGCCAAGATGAAAAATGAACATTAAGTTTCTTTCTTGTCTCTGCATAAGAACAATCCTAACCTTTACCATATTACAGACTCCTAAAGTGACCATCAAGACTGCTTAAACACTGGTATCAGTCTGAATAAAACAAGTTTTTCACATTTTCAAAGTGCAAAGGGGTGTTTTTCACTGGTTACAGTGCGTCTTTCATAATGCGTAAGTCCTGACTGATAGGCAAGACAGGTATTGGCATCTAGTGGGACACACAAACAGAAGCTCAGCAGACTCTCTTGATGCCCCTGGTGACTTCTTCAAACTAACAAAATTTTAGCTGGCTTTCTCAGAATTTTAGGCATGTAGTATCAATATAGCGAAAAAGCTAACAGGTCCTTTTTGTACATCTCAGTAGGGAGGACTGCTTTAGAGAGAATGGACTAAGGCAGTCAAGAGGCAAAAAAGAAACCAAAACAAATTAGCTTTTTGTTTTACACTTAATATGTTAAATATAACACAGAGATAGAATATAAAATAAATGAATATATAAACAAATAAACACAGGTTTTGCAGTATATTGGGTGTTTCAGCACCCACTTTACAGATATTACAGTTCCTTTGTTTCTCATACTGGCAGTAGTTACTGGGAGGTAACTGCTTAATTAGTTATTGGCCTGATCATTTTGCCAATGATCCAGACACAGTGGCTTGGTGAAGCATCTGGATCTTGCTGCCAGGTTCTCCCCAGCCTCTTCAAATGCAGCAGTTCTCTAAGCTGTTCCCAGCTGCAGCAGTAATCTTCACTGTGATAATCATTGTTTCACAGCAGCTTTGGGACTTGTGCTGGGGGACTTTTAGTAAGCCCAAACATGTTCTAGATGGAAGGATTTCAAATGTCATGTCTGTTCACCCAGGAGCTCATTCACATAACAACTTCTGCTGCAGGCTTATGTTCTGAGGGCTCTTAAGCCATGAAACTGCCAGTGTAAAGTGGGTGATGAAGTCCTTCCAGAGGATCAGCTGATAGTCTTGAAAGCTTGGTCCTCTGTGATCTGGTAGCCCCAAGCATTTTAACTTACATACCATAAATTAAAAAAAAAAAAAAAGAGAAGCCAAAAATAATAAAAAACCCCAAACAACAATAGGATTTAAAAAAAAAAAGAAAAAAAAAACCAAAACCAAGTCAACCCAACAAACACCTATAAAACAAAAATTCTGTAGAAATATGAATGTAGTTCTGTCAGAGAGACTCCTATGGGCCCATTAATTCAGTGGAGCTCACAAGAATTTTGCAAGAGGCAATGAGGATTTTCGTGTTTCCTAGTAGAATAATTTCACTGGAGAAAGTGATGTACCAGCAGTGTTGCTTCATGTATAAGTGACATATGACAGCCTATTTTTCTTCTGGAGGCATGGAAGATAAATGGAAATAAATAGTTTATGACCTTTTGTTGAACTGATGGTTTTACCTGTGAGGAATTTGCAACACCTTTGCTAGAGTTGTGGAGACTGAAACTGGGTGTTTTTGTTGTTTGTTTGTTTTTGGAGGGTTTTGGGTTTGGTTTGTTTGGGGATTTTTTTGGTGGTAGGTGGTTTTGTGGTTGTGTGTGTGTGTGTGGATTGTTCTTTTCTTTCTCCCCCAGGCAGAGGTTATTTCCTATTTAAGTAGCTCTAAACACCTTTGGGTTTTTTTTGCAAATGACTGATGATTTCAATGATAGCTCAGTCTATTGAGCTAAACTTCTTTCAGTGTGTATCTAGAACAAAACATACTTCTGGACAGAACTGGTCTCTCTGTGGTGTATGAATGTGTTTGAACGTGGAAAATAATGTAGTTCATACCATAAAACTTTTTTTTGTTTCATTGCACATAACAGTAGAGGATACACACAATTTAGCTGTTAGAAAAGAATTATATACTCAGTGTATGTAAAATTACTTGAAAGTCATTTATGATGTCTGCTTTCTGTTCGTTATTTTTCCACCTGAAAGGAAGTGTCTTGGAAAATCAGACCAGTCGTCAAACACATTGAGGTTAGAGAACAGCTATTCAGTCCACTCAAGCTGTCCTTTTAATGTGCTTTGATTCTTAGGAGATATCTCAGCACTTTTCTCCTGTTTCCCTGTTTCATTTTTTAATCCTTCCACCATTATTTCTCTCAAGTACTGCCTGAGGGATGTGAAAGTTCTTTGCTAATGAGTGTAACGTTTTCCCTTCACTAAATGCCTAATTATTACACATTCTCTATGCAAATAAATAGAAGAGGATTACTAAAAAAAAAAAAAAAAATTAAAAAAAGAATCTCTGTATCTGATACTAGGTGATACCAACTTAATGGCACAAATGTTGCCTAGGATATTTTTACTTTTATATAGGAGATTTTTTTTTTGGGGGGGGAGGGGAAGAATATGGGATTACAGAAGTCCAAAATGGAGCCTGGAAGATATTTAGGAGTTATGCAGGGTTAATGATCAAGTGGCAAGTGATTGCAATTTGTTCCTGAGTTTCTAAAAAAAAAAAAAAGTGACCACTGTATTTGAAATAAGTTCTTTACATGTAAGAAAACAAACAAACAAACATTATATTTTACCATCACAGTAGTGTATTCTTTGTGCAGATATTACCCTGTGCATAGGGGTATTCCAGGATGACACTGTTTGGATAGCACTATTGATGACAAGCCATGGACTGGGAGAAAGGTAGGACTGCATTTCAGGGGAGTTTAAAGGCAGTAGTGAAGGCAGAATGGTGTCTGCTAGCTTTACTTACACACTTCACTCTTCACTCGATAGAACCCACAGTCCTAATGGACTCTGTGTGTGATAATGTGTGTGTGTGCAGGTTCGCAAAATTCTGATGATTACAGCTACTTCCGCATCCTTTCCCTGTTGTATCATGAAAGCTTACTGTTTTCTGGAAGATAGTCTTTTGGTTTGGTTAAATATCATCTCATAACTGTACCATACGCAGTTTAAGAAGTGATGGCATTGAAAGGGGAGAATTATTCACCTCTGCTGTTAGAGCTGGCCCACAGCTTTCCTTTTAAACCAATCAAATGAGATCAGAAGAGCCCAATCCTTCTAGGTAACTGTAGCAACCAGGGAGTGTGTCAGAAATGCATTCCAGAAAGGAAGAGGTAATGAAAGAATCCATTATGTCATTTGAAAAAGTCATGTGCTAACCCAGAACTGTGTCAGTACTGGATTTGATCTGCTGTTCTGTATTATTATACACATTGCAAAGGTGTTTGGCATGTGTGTAACTTGATTAGCTTGGTGGAGAGTGCCTTCTGCTGCCTTCTGTTGTGTATCCTTTTAATTCCCTTTGCTCAGTGTAAGCAAGTGGAATTAATGAGGCAGTGGAAGAATGCAAATGTATACACCTACTTCTCTCTTCCTGCAAAACCATGGCATCCTTTCCTTATGCCCTTTTTTATTTCTTCCTAGTTTTTTATACAACACAGGACCTCCTCTCTGACAGCCACGTTTGCCCGTTTCAGCTAGTGAAACCTGTGGCTGGGCTGTCTGGCATGTGAGCAGCTGTTGTGTTCACAACATATCACTTCTCATCCTGGCTGGAGAATGGTATGGAGGTGTGAATTGTTTGTGAAATTGTGCATGTAGGAAGTTTTGCCTCTGCTTCTGCAGGGGACTCATCTGGCAAACACACTGACAACTTATGGTTACTTGAGAGTCTTGATAACTATGTTGGCTAGCAGTTTCAATGCAGCCATAAATGAAGTTGCAAAGGCACAGAAAAATGGGACAAGAGCGTGTATATATAAATGTTTAGATGAGACATAGGTATATGCTTTAGTGGGAATGTGGGAATTATATATACACAACGAAGGTGGGAATTTTGGAAATATAAACTCCTCATTCCAACTTCTGGACTCATGAATGCCATATAAAATACTTAAATTTCCACTATCACTACTATAGATTTGATAATCACTGTACTTCTACTGTCTGATTGTGCTGGTATGATCTCTGATAGAGTTCATTTTCTTCCTGGTAGCTACTATGGGACTGTGTTTTGCATTTGTGCTGAAAACAGTGCTTCTAATACAGAGATACTTCCATTACTGCA
This sequence comes from Laterallus jamaicensis coturniculus, assembly GCA_022605575.1. Taxonomy (NCBI): domain Eukaryota; kingdom Metazoa; phylum Chordata; class Aves; order Gruiformes; family Rallidae; genus Laterallus; species Laterallus jamaicensis. The sequence goes on from JAKCOX010000019.1 coordinate 12,777,837, forward strand.
GCACAGTGTTTGCACTGAGTCAAAGCCTTTTAGCTTCCTACCCCACTTGTGAGTAGGCTGTGTGGGCACAAGAAGCTGGGAGGGGACACAGATGGAAAAGATGGGAAAGATGACACAAGCTGATGGAAGGGATATTCGATACCATAAGACATAATGCTCAGGATTATGTCTGGAATGCAGAGGGGGACATTCAGAGTGATAGTGTTTGTTTTTCCAATTAACTGTAACACATTATGGAGCCCTGCTTTCCTGGAGATGGCTAAACACTTTTCAGCTCATGCGAAGTGGTGAATGAATTATTTGTGTTGCTGTTCTTGGTGTGCAGCTTTTGCTTTCCCCATTGAACTCTACCTCAACTATGAGATTTCTTTTACTTTCTCAAATTTTCTGCCCCATCCTGCTGTGGAGGAGTCAGTGACCTGGTGCATGGGGCTAAGTTGCTCGGTAGGGTTAAAACACAACACTGATTCACTCCTCACCTAAGAATTTCCAGCTGTTCACACTGAGGATTTTTTTCCTGGTTTCTGTCCATCACACTTTGGTTTGTTGGGGTTTGGTTTTGTTTTGCTTTGTCCTATCTCTTCATTGTGTGGTAATTATACTTGTGCAAACACACTCTGCAAGAAGTAGCTAAAATACACACAGCGGCCCTACTACTTACTGAAAGAAAATGCGGTTACCTATCAACAAACTATTAATGGAATCAAAAGCAAGTTTTATTAGCACTTTTTGTGTTTACACTAAATGCTCAAATGATTAAACCATCTTTTTAAAAGTGAAAATCCATTCTCTTTGTCCCATTGTAAAGACAGTGATACTATAACAAAAGGTGAGAGGGTAGCTTACGTTGGTTGACTACTAATTCAACAGTATAGCTTCTGGAAATTTTTATCATTTATTGCTGCTAAAGAATTTATAACCTGGAGAAGCGAGTGATAATGGGCTTTAAGCCTTACAAACTCCCCAAACCACTGGATTAAAGAATCTGTTGTATTCTGTGTAGTCCCTGAAGCACACTTTAATGGTTTTGCTGAAAGGGTATCAATCATACAGGAACCATTTCACAAAGTTACAGTGAGGCACTCAAAGATGGTTCAATGTTTGCATTTTCTGTAATGTAATACAATAGTAAAACTGTATCTAGAAGGTCTAACAGAATATTTACAGCAGAAATCATGCAATCAATGTTTTGCTTTGTATTTAATTTCTGTAACTTTGGAATGATAAGATTTGTGGAACTCTCCTTTATTTTTTTCTTTTTAGATGTATTTATTTCAACATTTATTTTTTTCCCCTATGCTTTCCTAGACATAAGTGGGAATTAGAAAGCAGGTATGACTTTCTCATTGTTTATGGGTATGATGTTTTGTTGTTTGTTTTTCCCCAAACATGGCAATTCACGCTGTTTATCAGTTTATGCTTTCAGTCTTGAAATTTGTCTGCTTGTATTTACTTATGAGGAAATATGTATGTTTTCAATTTTCTTTAGGGAGCTACCATGCTTGGGAAAGTTTGGGTTTGTTTCTGCATTTGTTTTTTTGTTTGTTTGGATTTTTTTTCGATATCATTGCCAGTAATAAAAATTTCAAATTAATAAGAGATGAATACAATTTAAAAATTATTGCTACCTACTCCTTCAGAAGCCTTTTCTGTTGCTAAATTTAAAAAAAATTACTTTGTTCAAAATTTCCTTTTTTGTGACTATGCACTGTGACAATATTGTCAGTGAAACAATCAGCTACGACCTGTGAGGGAAGGAAATAAACTGCACCTTCAAAACTACATATTTCAGTAAATAAAGCTGAAGGTCACCTCTTTTTTCTTCTTAAAGACTTTGCATAAAGTTTTAAAATAACATGAGAAGTTATAAGCCATTTAGTTAAGAAAAGTCAGAATTGTGATATCAGTTCGCAATCACTAATAAAGGAATTTCAGGCAGGATAGTCTAAACTATTGTACAGTCATGTGCAGCTTAATCCTTTGAATTCTAAATTCTGCAAATCTTTAAAACATGCAACTATCTGCTACCAGTTCTCTCTACTCTGACTTACATTCCAAACAAAAATAATAAAAATCACAGCCAGTGAAATTCTATAAATTGTTATTACACTGTTAGAGAAATTATAATCCATGAGGGTATTATACAAAACCTCCTGAGTTTTTGTATAATGTCCTTCCTTCTGAGTCTATGAAGGAAATGCAAGAGAGACGTGTTCTCTTATGTTACGTAAAGCACAAGAAAAATTATAAGTGTTGGCAATAATGACTGAATCTTATGTTTCTTAAAGACATTTTACTTTAACCAAATTGCAGTGACAAGACTATATCATTAAAATAAGGATACTGTCATGTTTAAAAACACATTAATATCTTTCTATGGCGTTACATGCTTCAGAGCTAATTTGTGCTTTTTGGTCCAGACTTTGAAGACATCAGAAAAGCTAACTAAACATTACTGCAGGAGGAATGAGGAATGTAATACCAGTCAGTAGCACAAATAGTCAGCATTTACATGGAATCACTTCTTCCCATGGTTTGGTGGTGGGGTTTTTTTGTTTGTTTTGGTTTGGGTTTTTTGTTTTTGTAAGGTTTTTTCTTGTTGTTGGAGTGGGATTTTGTTTCTCTTTGTTGTTTGTTGTGGGATTTTTTTGTTTGCTATTTTTCCTAATGAAGTTTTTTTAACTTGTTTCTTTGCTACAGAAAAATTGGGCTAGAGAGTATAAATCTGAGATAGCAATAATTTTCAAAATAGGCAGAGAAGAATTCAATATAGTTTTCTGATTCTTTGGTGTCTGCATCTTTATTCAGTTATACAACAAAATAAAAACATTGATTTTTTTCACTATCTCAAGATACTTGAATTTTATAGGAATTCATTTGTGCATGCTTAAAATAATTATTTTCTGGTTGAATATTTTGAAAGTATTCCATAGTTAATTTATTTTTCTGAGCTATAAAGTGTCTCCGTCTCTTTAGCTATCTTAGCTGTAGCATTTCAGGGTTTTTTTCTCTGTCTTTTTTTTTTATTTTTTACTTTGTTGAGATGAATATGGTGGAAAAAAAAAAATCTAACCTTGTTTTATTCCTCAAACATCAGCACTATCATGTCAGGAAGTGAAAAAATAACTGAGACAGATATTTGTCAGCTCTCTTCATTTTAAGACCAAAAAAAAATATTTGTTATCCAGTGCTCTTAGAATACATGTGAAAAATACCAAAACAAACAAATTTTTTTTTAAGTTGTTTTCAGAACATGTTTTTATGGAAATTTCCAGAGGGTGTTTTTTTTTTTAATTTTATTTTTTTGGGTGTGGGGGTGTGGTTGTCGGGGGGGTTTGTTGTGGTTGTGTTTTTTTTAATATTTTGAAAGGCTCCTTAGAATTACTTGTACAATTCCCAGTATTCAAAATATAACCTTGAAACAATATACATTAATTTAATCAATTTCAATTGCAGATATTTGTGCATGGTAATGTCATGATAATTTTCAGGTAAGATTTTCACCTCCTTTCCTGCCTACTTATACAACAGTTTGTATTTGATTATCAAAGCTGCAATGGCTTTGGACTTCTGGGTACAAGAATAAGTCTCCACCATTTCTTGGCTCCATATTAGAATAAGTCTTGAGGTCATCTCTGTTTCCTTATATGCGTTGAAAGGAAACTTAGGCAGACATGTTGGAGGTTGTCATATGCATGCATTGCTCCGCATGTACTTTATTTAGACATAGAGGGGTCCAGGACTCCAGAGTATATAGCAGTCATTGGCATAAACTAAATGCAAAATAAGAATCCAAAATCTAGTCACAGGGGGATTATTCTAAAAGAAAATTTGTAGAAAAAATGCACAGGTAAAATGAAAGATTTCACCTCCAAATAGGAAACCCACTTAAAAATATGATTCTGTATTTAATTCACATTGTAAAACAAACAGTCTTCAAACAAAAGAAATTAAAACTATTGTGGTGGTTCCACCGGAGCCGGGGACCACGCGTTCAGATTTCCCCCGGAGTGGGGGGGGGAAAAACCAAAACACCAGAGCCCCGCAGGTTGGGATAAGGGTATTTTTTACTGGAAATAACAGGGGAAGAACAGATAACAATGAACAATACAACCTTTTGCTGAGATGAGCAGTTCAGATCGCACACTCCCCGTAACGGACACCGCGCCGCAGCCCGCGCAAACCCCAGCCGCGACACAAAGGACCCGAGCTCGCGCCGCGAGTAAACAAAGCCCCGAGCCGAGAGCACGCTCCCTCCCGGTCCCTGCTGTTCGCGCACCAACACTGCAACACCCCCTGCTTTTTATACTCGGCATGATGTAACTGGCATGGAATGATCCTATTGGTCAATTTGAGTTACTTGTCCCGAGCCCAGCAGGTTAACCCCTTCCTGGCTGAAGCCCCTGGCTGAAACCAGGACAACTATACATTTTCTACTCATGTTAAGGACAGTAATTTTACTTGTTATTCACTTCCCTTATCTGAAAGGTGGAATCAGGAGTAAACTATTCTGTCTGACTAAGAAGCAGGTACATTGGGAAGGCCTAGGTTTGTATTTATTCAGTTCAGAACTATACTTATATTTTCACCATAATTAGCAATCTAATTGCCTATGTTAAGGCAAACACTTATGCATATGAAGAACTCCAGTCAACACCTCAAGCAGAATTGCTTCCTTACTTACACCTGTTGTGATACTTCCATCTCATCTTCCGTTGCTAGTTTTTGTGTACGTGTTTCACTGCAGACTTCTGCAAGCTTGTAAAATTTATTCTTGGTGTAAAGCATGAAGTATGCCAGAGATGATAATGCATTTTTTAATCTCAAAATGATTTATTTAAGAAAAAAAAAGTTTTATTTTATAAGATCAAAACCAGAAAAAAAGACATCTTATACCACACTACATTAATATTAAACATAGCCTACTTCCCCATTACCGTCAATTACTGTGAGAGATAACATTAGCCTGCCAGACTACTTTCTTTTTTCACCTTCTGCCATGTTGAGAAAGAACCATATCTCCTGCAATTCTCTTATCTCAACTCTTTTTTTTTTAATTTCACCAGGAAAATTACCTCTCACCATATAGTCATTAAAAGGCTTTAAAGAAAGCACTTGCTAGGGACTTTTTGAAAGTCTGAATCCAATATTTTTGCTATTTTTTCCTAATCCAGAATTATGTCAAAATATTCAGAGAGTATAAAAATGTTGTTTGCCTTTTTGTTTTGTTCCTTATGTTCATTCTTCTGTTTTACCTGTATCTTTTATTATTGCTTCAACCAGATTCCTAAATATTGAGTGAAAGCTCATTATTTTTTTTAATTCTCTGAATCATTCCAAATACTTTAGTATTTAAATAGCTACACTGTTTGACCCTACGGTTTCTTTCTGTTCTGTTATAGCTGTGTGACTGATTGCACATCTTTGTTAGTAACCAAGCTATTTCATTTTAAGTTCTCCTGAAGAACTCTCTCAGGTGAGAACCATCTGCTTCTATCAATGTTTGCTCTTTAATATATCACTTTGGGCTCCATCTGACTTCTCATTATCTGACAACAACTCATCTTCATTACCTGAAGAGAACAGTTCCAAAGCACATCTCATCTTCCTGATGCTGGAAGTTGACACAAATCAATCATTTAATATCTTTAACAACAAGCAACATGCTTGTCCTTAGTTTCCCCTTTTTCTATATGGTAATCCAAGGGATTTTGAGTTTTATTTTCTTTTCCCTAAACTGATATAGTCAAATTAAGTTCTACTGGATTTTTAAATAATAATATTCATCTTCAATTTGAGTTCTCTTCTTTCCTATTTCAAAGACGTTTCCATTTTTTTGGTTGATACCAATTTTGAGTCAATATGAACGACAAAACACTCAGAGCCTGAACTCAAAACATAAGAGAAATTTTTTACTCTCTGATGGCTATGTTTTACTCTCTATAAAATTCCCACTGAGCATCTTTATTAGAATATCTCTCCAAAGCAATTACAAATACTTATGTGCTACATATAGCTTGGTGACAAATATCTATTAACAAACACACACACACACACACACACACACACAAAAGAATAATTTTACTTATTTGTACCTTGGGCTCCAGGAAAAATGTCAAAACCAACAAAACTGAACTAACATGCAATAAAGATTTCTTCTAAAATCCATAACTACATAGTATTATATCTTTTTATTAATACATTAAAAAAAAAATTACACCTTTGGCTAAACCCCTGCTCCATTATGCATCTTAACTTTATGAGGCACAAAACCCAGTATGTCAAGCTTTCAAGTGAAGAAAAAAATGTTCCATGTAATGAATTTTATCATTTTTGATCTCAAAATTCCATAACCTTTAGCATACTGAACTATTTTACCTTGTGCCCTGAATATAAATATAACAAGAACATATACTAGAACTTAGTTGGGTTGAATTTTTTTTTGCATTTGATGGAAGGAACAGGATGTTAGAAATAATACTCTGAAAGAAAACATTTTTAAAATGTGCAATTCTTTTTAATTAGATTTCTTCCTTCATAGATTTTTTTAATGGTTGGAAAAATTTCAGTTAATTCTTATGATTTGTATGTTTGTATGTTTAGTCTGCATTTTCCTCTCTAAATGGTCTTCTAATTTATTCCAGTTACCTATTTGTATCTCTTGTTTTTTCCCCCCTCTGCAGCCTCTTTCATTTACAAGTTCTTATTTCTCAAGTTGTCTATATCAGGAACATGAAAACATATTCCTAGTTTTGTGGAAAAGGTTTTGAATGTTGCAACTAACATGTATTGTGACTTTTTCCCCATTAACTGATGATGCATACTTTTTAACAAGAACATTGGGATTCTTTTGTTTGGTTTGTTCCTTTCTTCTCCCACCCTGATGGTCAGCTGTTTACTTGTTAATCCTGGGTCATATATCATTTGAAGCTTTTTAGTCACTAGGGAAAGTATTTCAGACTGGCTATAACCTTTAAAGAGGACATTCTGGATAAAAGTGGAATAAAAGTTAGTGCAAACCATTTTTCCAATAAGAACGGCCAGTTTTCATATTCAGCCTTCTCTGCATTACTACCATGACACACTTTGGATACAGCAGCTGTTTAGGTAAACACTGTGGAATTGCAAACTAGAAATAGAGAAAATAATTAGCATAGGGCCTGCAAGATGTAAAAGCAGATAGTGGGTGACTACATCACAAAGGAAAGCTGTAAGAGAGCAGAATGGAGACTGTGTCTGTGAAGGCTTAAAGAAGTCATCCTCACCACTCCATAGGAACTCAAGTATGTGTATTCCATGTTCTGAATCCTAATACTCTTAACTGCGATACATAATGAACTATTAGAATTCTAGGATTGCTCACTTATCCAAATTGCATTTTGACCACTCAGATTTGCTGAATTCTGAAAAACCTGATCTAAGGCAATCCTGATTTGAGTAGAAAGGAAATTATATCATTTGACCTTCACAGTTCTGTGATCAGCTCAAAAAGCAAAACAAAATCTGTACTTCAGATGGAGGGTCTCTTCAGATGAAAATTACAGAAACATGATTTTACATTGAGGATAAATATATTTTTTGTGTTACAGGACACTATACACAGAGTCCATGTGTTGTTTGGGACTCATGCTGAACTGCAGGTGCCCAGTTAGGCAGTTTAGGATACCTGAGGGAAAAGAAGAGCACCTAGGTTGGTTTGGGAAATCTTACATGAGTTCTGTAACCTTTGGAGGGCAAAAAAAGATTTCCTACAACATCTCAAATGACAGCACACACCAGTGTTTAGGCAACTATCTTATCCATGCTCTATAACAAATATCCATTTTTTACCCATTATCCAAGAAATTATGTTGAAAATGCACACATATCTGGCTAGGAAAGCCAGAGTGACTTACCTCATCAGGCCACAAACTATTTCATTCAAAGAATCTCTTATTTCTGGCAGCAACCAACTACTAGGTGTGTCTGAATTCAACAAAATAGTAAACTGGGTAGAACTGACATTAAAGTGCTCAGTTTTAAACAACCTCACAGTCTTCTTTCACATTTGTCCATTGACAAGTACATTACATTTATACTCATTCAAAGCTAAATATCACTATTTGATATTGGATTAGCTGTATTGTTCTTCTTACTAGCTGGTGAACTTTGCATAATTTAGTTCCCGTGCCTGGATCACAAACAAAGCTATTTTATAAAATAATTGTTAAAAACAAATAAGTAAACATTAACAGAAAAGACATAGCATTTCCAAGTGCCATCATGAAAAAGCTTAAAAGGAAAGACATGCTTGATAAGTGCTTCAAATCCATTTGTGAGCATGTGATGAATACATAACCTTTCAGTAGTTTCCATGATTCTATGATTTGTTATGCCTTAAATCAGGTTGACCTCATATGATCAAAACAATTTTGCTGTGTGATGCTCTTCCTTTTGGTTGTAGTTTTGTTGAATTTGATGCACAGACAAGGCCAGCTTGCTTTTTATTCTTTAGTATTTTGTATATATAAATGTATCTTTTTATATATATGCATACTCATACACATATAGAATAGGATAGCCCAACTGTATCTAGCAATTAGATGCCTATATTCTTTTGAAATAAGCTAATAGTGGAGATTAAAACTGATGTGTCTCTTTCTTCCCCACTTCTACAAAATAGATTTACTCTGTAAAGTCTGTAAATCTGATGTAACATATTCTGTAGAGGATTAACACCCTTGGATGTGGGAGTAATTAAGACACTGTATATTGTTCTAATTCTGTAGTCTATGTGTGCAAGAAAATAAGGTGTACCAGTTCCTGTGAAAACTGCTATAGACATCTAGCATGGGGGATGGGGGGTGTGTGTGGAATCTGTGTTGTTTTTACATCTTCTAGTTTCCTATGCAAATAGACCATTTTCCTCCCTTCTTACTTTCCTTACTGTGACATAATGTCTGACAGTTCTCCAGTAACTACAATTCCTACACCCTGCAGTGATTGCAGAAGTAGTTCTCATATAGTACCCTTCTGAGCTTATACCTCTTTAACTGTTCTGCTCTGGTGCATTCTGAGCCTCATTTTGCAGCACTTACTCAGGCAAACTTCTCATTGCCTTTGTTGATTTCTAACCACATGACCCAAAATTGAAATGAAAGGTTAACATTAGGCTAAATGCATTCTTTTCACCCCTATGCTGTGCTGAAATCACGTACGGTTACTCTCATTCTAACGATATTGCTCCAATGAGTTTTAGCATACTTACAGTTCAGTCTTTTCTGAATTTCTAAGAAAAAAAATTCAGTACTGTCCCAAGGCTAGTGAAGGTAACATATTTTTAGTAAAAACAATGCACTGATTCTGTAAAATCAGATTTTCCTATTATTATATCCTGCAGTCAAAGCCAGGAATAACTGCTAAACAAGGTTGAACAGTAGGGAAGAAAATTCAGTTTCCTTTATGCGAAACTAATGTTCCAATTATATTCATATATTTCCTTTCTCATTTCTGTATTGTGCTATAGAACTCTGCAAAGAAGGCATCACATGTAGAATTCAAAACAATGTAGAACTGTCCTGGGTTCAGCCCAGCAGTAAGGCTATGTTAGCCCTGAGAGTATTCCATACCAATTGCATCATGATCCGACAGGCTGCCCCCCCCCTTTGCAGGGGCGACTTCGGACCCAGGCACGGGAAGTCCCAGTCTGGGCAGACGCAGTGCCAGTTCCGGGGGAGACTCCGGACCTATCAGAACCTGCTCCGGGCACGGGGTGTGCTGGTCTGAGCAGGCGTGTGGGAGTTCTTTGTTATTGGTATTAAATCATTTTTATATTCTTGATACCAGTCAACATATATTGCACAAGATAAGAATTTGGATGTAAGGACTTCAGAAGTCCTCATTCAAGGTAGTCATTGTAAAAACATAAATGTAAAAAAAAACCCAACCACAACATGTTTCTATTGATACTACAAAATTACAGTTGCAGAGACCACAGTAAAATAAAATACATGCACAGATTTGTTTTTCTTTTTTTCCCCCTTTCAAAATTATTTTTTTCTTTTTTTTTCCTCCTTGTAGAGTATCAGGCCAATATGATTTCTATGTGGCTTCTGTCTTCCCTCCTAGACAAAATATACTTCATGTATCTAGCTCTCTGTCCATCCAAATCTTTTTCTTCTTATAATCTTTGGAATCTTCTATTGCACACAAATGCAACTTTTGTCTGAATGAGGATAGCAGAACAGAACCAGTAATGACATGAGTACCCAGAAGCAATCAAGTATATAGCTTACTAACTGAGTCACGCCAACATGTCAAGTCTACTTTGTCTCTTTCTAACACAAAAGGCTCCTCAATTAATGTGCTTGTTGCAGACATTCAGAATTGGATATTGCTATTCCTTGATGTGAATCAGGAGGCAGTCAAATCTCATCTGCACAGTTGGGTGATATTTACCTAAAACATGTAGCTACTGTGGGCTTTTAAACCTTGCATGTTTGTTTCAAAACTTTCCTTTCAAACAATGGCTACATTCAAAAGGAGACATGGGTAGTTCTTCTGTCTGGGGCTAATTAGGTATAAACCTCCTCAGAGCCTAAAAAATTCAGCTTCAATTGCTCCTTAAACCTGAATACTTAAATTCATGGGATCTTTTGGTTTAACCTTGTGTTTGTTTTGTTTTGTTTTTTCCCCTGAGTCATCCATATTTCTTCTCCTGGACAAAACTAATGATCAGCTGATCAGCTTCCAAAGCACAGCAGGATTTAGAAACTCACTATTCTTATTCTCAATCTGTCTGCAATGCCTGTCCAATGTAAGTTTTCAATGTCTAACTCAGATAAAGGACAAAGATGAGACAGCACTCATCTTAATAGTCTAGTAAGCAGAGGATGAGATCAAGTATAGAAAGAACAAATTAGGATTCATATGCTTTAGCTATATGCAACCAGTACTTACTATAAGCTAGGAAATGGGAGATAAACTTTTACAATCAGTAGAATTTTCTTCAATTTTAGAAAGCAATTAATCTGATTCAATTTAGATTATGACCTTTGAATAAATACACAGTGATCCTTTGGAAGCAGATTTTTATTTCATTATGATTTCTAAAGAGAGGTGTAGGGGTCTCGCTTCTGTTTAGAAATCCAAATGTGTAACAAGGGCCAATGTACTTTGCTTCTAGGTTTTATTTTTCCTCTGTCTTATTTGGAACAACTGAGAGAGGAAATCTATCCAGTGTGACAGATGATCTATTCAGATGTAGTCTCTAAGGTACTATGAGGTAACTTTTTTAATTAAGTAATGGAGTTTTCTTTGGAGAAAGAAATACTAACTGGGTAAAGTTGGAGTGGTCTTGCTGGGGAAAGCATGAGTGATCCTGCAGTCTGAAAGTTTAGGTAATGACCATATGAAAATCTAGACTAATTTCCTGGTTTTGCTGTCATGCATATATTTCAGTGGAACAACTTCAAGAAAAGCAATAATTAAAAAAAACAACAACAAATTGGTTGAGATCTCTGATCCAAACATGGAAATACATGGTCTTATTTCTGCTATTCCACATAACTAGTGGTTGTTCTATAAGTAGGTTATTATGTTCAAAGAAGGCCTCAGCCTTATTTTTTTAATGAGCCTAGGAAAGGAGTCTGACCCAAGAGTAGACAGATGAATTCCCTGTCCTGCCCACAATAGGAAATCTAATGCTTCCCCTTGAAAATGTATTGCGTATTGCTTAACGTAATGATTCCTGTGAAGTATACAGGAAAGTTTTCTAGGGTATGAGTTGGTACTGTGAAGAAGTTTTAAGAAATACCGCAATGGAGTACCGCATTAAGTCCCAAAGGGACATAGAACTTGTTTTTTTGTTGTTTTTTCCACCACACAGTTATCAGTGTACACAGGAACTCTTGGGAACTTAATTTCTCATTGGATAGGTAAGCACTGTTCCTTGTAAACTTACTACTTGAGTGATATATATAACTTGAACAGAAGATTTCATAAAGGGAAAATGTGCCCAAGAATTAGAATCATAGAATCATAGAATGGCATGGGTTGGAAGGGACCCCAAGGATCATAGAGCTCCAACCCCACTGCCACAGGCAGGGCCACCAACCTCCAGGCCTGGATCTACACAAGGTTGCCCAGGGCCCCATCCAACCTGGCCTTTAGCACTTCCAGGGACGGGGCATCCACTACTTCTCTGGGCAGCAAATAGGCCCTGCCATGTCTAAAACCTTTTGTGGAATTAACCTAAATCATTTAGAACTACTTTGATAAGTTGTGTCTATGAGGAAAAACACCTTGTAGTTTAATGAGGTATCAGGGGAGGGAAGAAATTGTTTTTTTTCAAGTCCAAAGTTCTATAGAGAAAAGGGTGGGAGGTCTTTCAACCATATTTTATTTATGGCCTTCATCAAAAAACAACTCCATATATCAAAGGGTCATGCCTCAAAGCACAAGTAAAAATTTCATTAACAGGGCTTATCTAATGTCTATTAAGATCTGCATCATGCAGAAGAGAAGGAAATTGAAAAGGTTCAAACTGAGGCTAAAGAAAAAAACAAAAACCAAAACGTGCTGTGGCTAAGTCTACACAGATACTACTTTAAGTTACCGTTTTGAGACTTGATTTGATCAATCTGTTTTAAGCAAATACATCCATAAAGTCTGACCAGTTTATTTTATGACTTCTCAAATAAAACATTCTAATATACCAGCCTGTCCTTGCAAGTTTCAAGGTTACCTACAACAGATTAGAGCTGTCAAGCCTCATGGTGCTTATTATATAGCGTTCCTGTTAAGGTTTCCTATGAAACCATTAGCCTTTTCCTTTGACATTTTCTGTTCTGCATGGCTGAATGTGTTTATAAACCACATATTACTTTGAAGGTAGTCTAAGTAGTGTTCAGGTTAAATTAGTTGCTAACAAGTTACACTTATTGAATTGCTTTTGTTTACACTACAAAAGAATATTGTTATCCTTTGTGGTTTCAATACTTTCCTTCCAAGTAGCTTATGTATAAGCATATTAATTATTTTTAATAGGAACATTGAGAAATTGTGTTTTGGATCCTAATAATGAGGATAATTAATTAGTTCTTACATGTTAGTGAAGTATGTCATAAAATTTGTTTAAATACTTGTTTGAGTAGGGAAACAAGACAATCATTGCAAGGCACATTTTGTCTAACCCTCCTGTAAGAGGATATATATAGGGACAGTAATGAATTTCTACTCAGTATTTCACAAAGAATTAAACATAATCAATTAGAAAAACAAGTGTGGAAAAATAGCTAGGAAAAAACCCCAAACAAAATAAGATCATTAATACATACAGTTATTTCCAATACTATTTTAAGCCCATATTTATAGTTGTCTTATTTCCACTGTTTTCTTGCTTGAATATTTTTATTACTTTTGTTTCTTAAAACTAATTAGACCTTTAAAAACAGAGTTGTGTAACTGTTCGGGTTTTTTTTAATAAAAATAAGCTTAAGGATTTTTCATAGATAGAATACTATAACTGTAACACTTAAATTCAATAGCTACATACACTCCATAAAGAGGATTTATGCTCTTAAGGCCGACAGAATATCCCAGTGCAGATCCTCAGTTGCTGTGAACTGCATTTCACCATTTGATAGCCTGATGGTAATTTACTTGGACCAGGCATCAGAACCCTCCTTAATTTCCCTGAGACAGAAACTTGTGATCTGGCATGCAGTATAATGAAAATATGGAGATATTTGTTTTAAGCATTTAAATGACTTGTCCTCAATGACAACTGTGTACTAAATGGATTCTTATGATAGTAAATGAAAATCTGTATTTGTTGCTTTCATAAAGCTTTATGCGATGTACAATACTTTTGGATAACTTTTATAACCCTCCACATCTTTGTAAGAGGCCAGTTGGCTGAAGTTAAAAGAATACATAAATTTTCTACATTGCTTCCCCTAGAGTATATGGCAAGGGTTCAATATTTGCAGCTGACTCCATTTAGTAGACAATAATTCAGTGTGGAAAATTACACAATACATACAGGTTGACACAGTTTAACATAATTGACAGTTTGCTGAGGGACATCCCAGCTGAATTAGCTTGCACAGGGAATAGCTGTCTATCTCAAGGTTAGACTGAGGGCACCTATGAAACTATGCTATGCAAAGGTAGAGCAACTTTGTAGAATGATTACCTCTCTCTTGACCTCATTGTAATAAATATGAAGCCTCCTATATTCACTCTCTGGGCACTTAAGTAGCATAAAATCACAAACAACAAAATGTAAATGCTCCTCTTATTGGAATATAAAGCTATCCTGTGAGATATTAAAGCACTCATAACACATTTGTAATGTTTCTAAAATGCGAAAGTATTAGTCAGATTTTGACAGCTAAATAGTGCAGCAACAGCAAGAACTGAAAAACACATAGCACCTCTTGTTCTACATTTATCTTAATAATATATGTACACCGTTCATATATGAACCTTACTGCAGTAATATTTTTATGTCTTTTGGCAGTGCATAAAATGGTGAAAAGAAACATAAAAATCTGAGAAACATAGGAAGTTTCATTTTGAAATATTGTGCTGCATTTCCTCTATTTATAAGGAGTGCAGAGAGGGACCTTGAGCCAAGGTTTAACAGCAGTCTACAGAGAAACCAGCTGTTGTAGGGAATATGTCAGAAATATGTAATTTGACTATGTTTTTACAGAAAAGTTTAGCCTGAGATGTGGCAACTACATAAATGGTAGATATGGATGAATGGAAAGCTTTAAATTTTGTTGTTATTGTTATTTTTTTAATATTATTCTGAATTCCAGAATGTTCAGGATGGAATTTCAAATATTTATATTTTTAAAAATAGGAAGGAATTCACTTAAAAGTTTCAGCTATGAGCTGAATCAGTCCACATACTAGATATCTCTTTATTTTGAGGGAAAAAATATAGTTCAGTCTGTCTTCTCTGAACAGAACAACAGTAGTTCAAGAAGGATAAAAAATATTATTGAAAATATTTTATTTAGTATATGTTGCTTATTTGGAAATTCAAAGTTAGCTGCAGTGTTTGAACATATGCTGTCTAAATGTAACCAAGTTTAAAAACTGAGTGAAAAAAAAAAAACACCAGGGGAACTTAGATGACTGCTAGTGAACTTCGCATAATTAAATATTAACTAGTTTTTTAAAAAAGTATTTGCCTGAATTAAAATTTAGTACTTGTTTGGTTTTGGGTTTTTTTTTTCATTACTGGTTTATATGTCACATAATGTCAAGGATAAGATCCATAATTAAAATTCTTAAGCAGAAGAGAAACACAATGCTTAAATGGAAGATGGAGATTCCCAAAAGAGTTAATGAACACAAAGAGAAACATTATAAAGCTAAGTCTGTGCCTTCCTTACAAGTTCAACTCAAATCACAAAATTAAACGTTCAGTCTCCTGGAAAGAATTGCACAAATTCCATAGATAGTAGTAAGACTAGAACTTCATTGCTGTATTATATTGAAAAGTCAGTCTGTCATTTTAACTTACAGCTTTGATGTAATTACCGGAATGTACCAGAGTAATTGGACGACCTAAAAAAACCCAGTATATAAAATCACAAGCTGTCTACTTAAATGATGGCATATACAATGATGGCCCAACAATGTCCAAGTGTTTTCACTATAGCATAGTGCTTAAGTCACTTTTTGTGAATCCTTTTCCAGATGCATTTTCAGAAAGTAGCAACAAAGTTTTCATTATCACATTGATAAAAATTACTTAATAACTCAATTTTCTAATGATCAAAAAAATGTATGTGCAACCACATCCACCAGAAAAACCTTAAAAATTCAAAAATAATTATGAATAAAAGTATTTATATGTACAAGTGAGTGTTGTGTTTCTGGTACAGAAGAGAAAAATAATGCAATATGTTTTAAATACATGTAAATATGTTGTTTAGCAAGTTTACCTAACCAATATTATTGAATTTCAGAAGCATAAAATTCCAGTCCATGTAATGGGATTAGCAAATTATTTGGAAGTGCTTTTGTGAGTTTGTGTGTCTGTGTCTGTACAAAGAAAATTTAGTGACCTGATTTCTAAAGTCTAAAGCCGAAAAATCCCCATGGAGACACATCCATTATACAGATTCCAAAGATCCCTTCTATACTATATTTTTTTCACCATTTTAACCTGTGCAAAGAACATTGTCTTAAGTAAAATAAACACTTGGTAGATCCTCTACTACTCAGTTTCCTGTAGTCTTAATGGTTGTTTTTGGACAGTACGACCTTAAATATAGTCAGGCCACACTTGTTCACTTGAGCCATTCCTTCTTAGTTATCAGTGATCATACCAGTAGTGATCCTGGAGTGAGGCCCTTGTGAACTGTTAGGACAAAATCAATAGCTGACGAATAAATTTTCTGCATTGCAAGATTACTCAAAGATGTCTTAAGAGATTCAGGGACTAATTCACTCACTCTCTGCTGTGGGAATATAATCAGTTACTAGTAATTGCAGCTCTTATGAAATTTTCCCTCCCATACTGAATTCCTGACTCAGCTGTACTATTTATTCAACAGAAGGATAAGTAGTAAGTTAATCAGCTCTCTCCAGAAATCTCTAAAGCAATTACATAATTGTTCGACATATTTGATATCTCATACAGAGGTGCTCTTTTCTAGACAGTCAAGGCAACATTTGAGAAATTTGCAGGTTAAAGGTGCATCCACTACACACACAAAAGAACCAAACATATTTACAATTGAAAGCGTGAAGAGAATAATCAGGAATATCCATAGAAAGGATTTTGAAAAATCCAAACTAAACAAATGCATCTGCAAAAGCAGCATATTTTTGTTGGCTATTGTCTACTTCTCACTTTTCGCTCTGTCCATTTGTACGTTAATTTCTACAGCGATTCTGAAAAACAAAGGCAGGCTCCACAACTGTATTGCCATTTCTCATCAAATTGCAGCTGGCTATCTTAAAAAAAACCAAACACAATACAAACAATGAAACAAACAAAGAAAGTACCAAAACACTCATACACAAAACAAAACAAAACAAAATCACTCTTCAGAACAGTTAAGCAGGAGGAAAGGAAACGTTGATAAAGAATATGACCATGGACAGCAAGAGAGCAAGTATGACTCTTGCTTGGAGTGTGAAGTTAATTGGAGATTCTGATGTTGAGGTATGAGTCAGAACAGGGCATCACTGCAACAAGGTACTTCAGAAAAAAGTAAGAACTTGTTCTGAGAAGAGATATTCAAAGAGATTTTTCAAATGTCATTAAAGGCTGCATGCCTGACTGCTTCTTGTGCTTTCAAAATCTTTTCTTAAGTTACTAAAATGAGCAGCTAAAACTCTGAATATACTCACAGGAAATCAAAACAGTGAAAGTGTAATTTTACAAAATCATTTTTCAGAGATTAATTTCTATTTAAGGAAATTTCAGTTCCTGAGCACTAGGCAGGAAGACTTTAAATCACCTCCTTACTCTTTCAGCTTTTCCCTGGTGTTTTCCATCCAGTCTTCAAATTTTAAGATCAAGAAGTCCTTTCTTTTTCACTGTCTTGAACAAAAGTTTAAGAATTTTGTTGCAGTATTTTAGGAAAGCAACACAAATGTAGGAATAATATGCTAATTAAAAGAAATAGCAATCACTATCAGAATGGATTGAGTAAATCTTTAGAATAAGAAACATTAAATTTTTGTAGTTCAACTACTTTCCAACATGATCTGCATGATAACTGTTCCTGAACATATCCAGTATCTTCACTAATCTCAACATATCTATCTATGAAATCCTGTTTAGTAACTTTCACCATATTCTTGAAGATATGTTTACATGCATATTTTTATGGACAGTGTCAGGAGCAAAGTCACAATCGTTGTCCATGTCCTCACAGTAGAATCTATTGTTTATTAACTTTGAGCAGACTTTTCTCTTTAAATATATTTTTAAAGTAATTTTAATTTTGACTCCCTGAACAGTCTTTTCCATGCAAAAATCACATTCTGAACTTCTAGAATAAAAATATCATGTTGATAAACTTTTTTCTGTGTAAATATATATACATCTCCCTCTATGAAGAGGAATTAAAATTACTGAGAAACCTAAAGCCTTCTGTCATAGGCAGCAATTCTGTCTATGTGCATTGCAGCAGATGAACATTTATTTGAGACAAAGTGTGTGTGGAAGGATTGTTTCATTACATGGTATATTGACATCACAGGGGAAAACAAGGTATTGCAGGAGTACTGATATTAAAAATCCAAGCTTTAAAAAACCCCACTTTTTAAGATGTTCCTTATCTCTCTAATAACCTCCCAGATCCTGTGCTAATATATGCACTATGATGCATATTTTCACTACATGCACCTATTTTTCCCCCTTACGAAACCAGTTCCCTATGTTTTGGGGACAGAGAGAATTCTGTCCCAAAAGTGGGGTTACCCAGTGTTCAGTATGCCAGTATGCATCCATAGCAGAGGTATTTGATTTATTCCATGTCTGGCCAGAGATGGGTGCCAGGTGGTAATTCCACAAAGCCAGCACACCAGCACACAGAGTCTATGACATGTTTATCTTATTACAGAACTAGAAAAACCTGCTTAAATTTACACTAATTGATTAGTAATTACCGCATCATCTACTATTGGTCAAGCATATTCAAATTAGCATGCATGCTCCATCAAGGTTTGTGGGGGTAATTTGCATAGTCCTTTTAATTAGATGGGTGGTCACAAACACCCTCTGCCACCTTTACCTTTCCACTAGTTACTGCTAATTTTTCTTGACTCCAGGCCTCTCTGGCAATGCCCCAGCTCTAGCACCTGCTGGGAATGGATGTTTCCTTTTCATCAGTCTTCCAGCTCTTCTTCAAGGATGCATCTTATCAAAGCCACTCTATCAGTCCTTCAGCCCTTCTTCAAATGTAGAGTTGTTAGTGAAGAAAGGTAGTACATTTAACCCTAAATAAAACAGCATCTAACACTAACCCAAACTCATTTCTGTCCCTATAAAGTGGAAAATTCTAGTTTATAGGTGTTGACAGTACTCAGTGAGTGCATACAAGTGATTCTTTGAATCCTCATCTACAGCCTTTGTATAGTTTTCTCAACTGTTTTACTACCAAATCTTTAAACTCTCCTCTGAATACAGTTTCTGTCTGGTTGCAGTATTTTCTGTAGTGCTTTTCCTGCAGTATAGTTCTATTCTTTCTTGAGAGTCAACTCTTTAGGAAAGTGTCAGGGAACACATGGACTGGTTAATTTTGGCTCATAAGTGCAAAAATAGCAACAGAGCTTTTTCTCCTTTTTGAATAGCAGTTGTGATTACGAAACAAAACTTGTCAATTCCTAGCATGGCAATTCCTTCCAGGACACCTTTAGAAGCTGCTCTGCAAGGTTCTGTCTGCTTTTCTCAAGTGCTTTATCCTGACCTTTGGTTCAACTCTGAGCTCTACCAAAAGAGAAAAAAGGAAAAAAAATCACAACAAAATAACAAACCAACCCCCACACATTTGGGAATGGAGAAATTTTCCTGTGGGAACTGTAATGTCTCCTTCTGAAACAGGATACCTTTTTCAGGACCATGAACAGATCTCTTTGGAGAAGCTTCCCATGACCATTTTAATCAATTAACTTTGAAATTCTCATGTGCTATGTTTTGACTAGGCAACTGTTTTTTACGGCCTTCTTTGATTTTCTGATTCATAAACTGGCACCTTTATTGTAACTTTCATATTAAACAATGATGCACATGCATATATATATATATATGCATCTCTCTGGGTGTGCAAATACACACATAGGCATATGTGTAAATATAATGTACTAAAATTGGCTTAAAAATTAGTAAAATCCTAATATAGAGTTTAATCTGTTTTTGTGTACACATGTAAAATCAAAAGCTGAAACCGTAAGAAAAGTGTCTAGTTCTCTCTGAGAATATCAAGTGCAATTACAAGTTATAATGAATCGGTTCCCAGGATCCAAGCGGTAAGAACTGTTTCAGTATGTTGTGATATTGCCACAGAGATTTGGCAAATCTTTTCCTATTATCAGCTCCACACTTTTTCTTTCCATTTCTTATTTTGAACCATAACTAGTAGTTCTAATCTTATGTGCTTACAGGTTTGTGTTGAAGTGAATTACACACGCTAGATGCAAAAACTCCTGATGTCTCTGTAGGAAATATCTATTATCTTGGCAGTAGTTTGTTTCCAGTGCACTTGCAATGAAGAGAGAAAGATAACTGAGAGAGTCTTTAGCTGTGCTTAACTTCATGTTCTTTCTTTCGGAGATTTTCTGCCACCTCTGAAGCTGCAGCATTCTTTTTTTGTGGGCATTCTTATCATTAATTTTGCTCCAGGAACTCTGGAAAGAGCAAAACTAGATCTGGTGAGAATGTACCTCTGTTGCCATACACTTTGGAACTTTGGTTTAAAGAAGGAATCAACTTCATTTTGTGACATTTTAGTATTTTTATATTTGCAGGTTTGATAGGAAGCTTGTAATTTTTAATGATTTTTTTTACCCCCCAAAGTTACTTGGCTGTGGCAGCAGGCTTAGAAAACACAGCTATATCGAACAGAAAAATAACTGTGGACCACAAGAGGTTTCAGTCAGCTACATGAGCCATATCTCAGAACATGTTCTGCTTTTAAATACCAGTCTCCTAGGTCAATCTTTTATTTACCTTGTTAGCTGTATTTATGTTCCTGTGCCTACATAATTGCCATTTAAATGTATATTAAGTATCTAGACTTATGATGATAAATTAAAACTCTCAGCTAACAACCTTTAGGAACAATGTGACAATTTGACATAGATATGTCTTAGAATATGGAACATGCTTCAAAATATTTACTAGTCTTTAGAGAAATAAAGTGTGCATTTCAGCTTTTATTTTTTTAAAATCCTATACTTATTTTGCTCCATTTTTTGGTTAGTGCCTCTGAAATATATATCTAATAATAGCTTTGGTACAAGACTTGGAATTACTGATGTGTTCTTTTTTTAAAAAAAAATTATACATAGATATATTAAAATACTTATATATATAAACTATATATAATCAAAAAGGAATTCAAACATATCCTAGGAAAAAACCTACTTTGTCCAAAAGGTCACTGTATTACAACCTTGATTAAATTAGTAAGTAGACTGTATCTGCTACAAAGGTTCTTTTCATCTTAATAAAATCTTATCACATTGGCTTTGTCTAAACTTCTTTCTCAGTGTACTCCTGAATACTGTTTTACAGATTGCACTACAGTCTGAATTATCCTGTTTGCTTTCTTCTGTAAATCCGTGTCTCCAGAATACCAGCATTATGCAGTGTCACCAAGAATGAGCCACTGTGATTGACAGCTCAGAATGCTTTGCTGCTTGTCAGCCTACAAGTCATTGCTATGCTTGTATCACATGAGCATGGTCTGCATCGTGCACATGTTGTAATCCTCTAATCTGCCCTGTAAAAATCCTTGCTAATAACTCAATATCAATAATCATGCAGGAAGGAAATCATGAGAGATGAAGCTGGAATCTTAAAATAGATTAAGGCAAGGAGGCCAATATGTCTGTGTTCACAATGACGGCATGACAATGCTGACCTCTTGGCTACCTAATAAATTCAAAGTTATGCCATTTTAAACTGTCAGGTCCAGATCAGGGCAGTCAATCACTTTTCAATGGATCAATAAGATAAAAATTCGTGTTAGGATGACACCCATGTGATGCATCATTCATGCTATCATCAATGTTTCTTGAGTTGACTGTGATGTCCTTTAAACATGGTCTCATCAGCAATGCAGAAGTTTCTCTAGACTTGGTCTTCATCTGCAGAGACCAATTTGATGCTCTGTCAATTGTTTTGCATGGAACTGAGAGGATAGAGGTATCATAGGTGTAAAAATTTGAACTTCCATCAATTTTATATACATATGAATCATCTCTCAAAAAAACTCTGAGTCAGAATCCATTGTCTACCTCTCCATACTCCTTCAGTGTACCATAGCCCTCCATGTCTTCACAAATGTGATATAATATTGCTGTTCATTCACTAATGCTTGCTTTTTTGGTTCGGTTGAAGTGTTTGAACCAAAAGCTTTTTTGTTGGACTTATTTAGAGACAGCATATTCTCATGTCCAAGAAAAAAATATTATATTTAACAAATATTTGACTTACAAATCCAAATTACCGCATGCTATTTTCAGGAGGAAGGTGCACTAATTCCAGGTGCAATTTTTCTCTCAGTGGCCTGGGTATGAGGTGGGATGCTTTTATTGCACAATTAGAAATCCCATAGAAGACTATAGACACGAGTACAAAGATAAGAAATTTTTCATAGGCTAAAAAAGCTAAAGTAGTAGATGGCAAACTTGCTTTCTTTTCATGAAAAACCTCAGCTACATAGATCCTGAGAAAGATGCAGCTAAATGAGAGGAATGCAGCATCTCACATCAACCTTAGGTCTGTTGTGTGAAGTTTATTAGGATATTGTAGCCATACAAGAGCCCAGGGGGAAAAAAAATAATCTTCTAACACTCATTGAAGTTGCCTGAGGACACAGATATGTAATGGATGGAGTTTATGGGTTATTAACTGAATAGAAGGTGAAAATAAATCAGAAGTCCAACAGCAGTACATTTTAGATTTTCACTACAGAGCAATGCACATGCTCTAGTAAAAATGACAGCCTAAGCTTTACAGCAGTAGTTTTATTTGTTTCTAGGTTGGTGTCTTTTTGCACTGTTTTACAATTAATGCTTAGTTATTAATCCCGATAACTAATATGACTGGACTGTCTTCTAAATATAAGTATAGGTTGAAGTCAAAGTGAAAAACACGTGAGACAGGTTATACTAAGTACGATAGTAACAGTTGATACTGATATAGACAACTCTTTAAGATTTACTTATAATGTACCTGAGAATGAAAAGGAAAAGGAAGACTTTGTATATATATCAATTAACTACCTAAGAGCTTTTTGCTTTAACTTATTTTTAAATTTCAAAATTCAATTATGACGTGAAACTTTCCATTTGTATATATAAGATGGATGAATAACTGATCATATGTCACTGATGAATGTCACATCCTTTCCAGTTTTTCATTAACAATAAATTGATTTTTTTTTAAAGATCCCTGGATCACATATGCAAATAATTTTAGTATCTGGCAAAATTAATTCATCTTTTGTAAGAAACACATTTCTGAAATGTATATGATTTGACTGACCATAAGCCGTACTTATTATATACTGAGCAAGGTGATGAGTTCTTAAGGAAAAGTTTCAGATTAAAATTTTCCTAATAATTTGAAATGAAAAAAAAATAAAATCTGTGAAGACCTTTGTTGTTTGCAGAGGGAAACTCATGACTTGACACAGGAAATTATTGTTAATCAAGTTATCTATTTTTTAATAATCTAATCAAAACAAAACAAATGTTTCTTCATCTGGATGCAATGATATTAACTTCATATAGCAGATTATCTTATTTTTGTTGAAAAAATATATTAAAAATACATTCAAAATGTTCTACAGAAATGTGCCGGTATCTACATATTTTCTCTGCTATTATCCCCATCTTTCCTATGTACTCTGTGTTGTAAGACTGACAGAGCTTGTTTTCCTCAAGAAGAATGGGGACTGGGAATTTCCAATGGATAGTCTGTACTGAGTTCTCTGTTGGCAGATATATGGTTTTGATGAAGGAAGTTTCTTCCTCCTCTGTCTTAGATCTGATTTGGGTTATTTTTTACATGTTTTCTGAACCAGTCTGATTAAGCACTTCATCTTCACTTAATAAAAGTTTATGTATCCTTGTCTCTTAGCTATTATCTATTCAGTTAATAATGTAGAGTCAGCCACAGATAACACACAAGGTTAATATTTATTAATAAAAGAGCACAGATATGTCTTAGACTTTTCCATACATAGTAATTACAGAGTAAAGCTAAAACAAGTTAGTAATAATTACCTGACCATTTGACAGTTTCTATAATGACTGAACAAGCTAAAATCATCTCAAGTCAAGCAAGGTCCAGGCAATCCTGGGGTCCTGCATTTTTAGATCAGAAAAAAACCTGGACACTTTCACTACTAATGAAAATGTCATTTTTATTGGACAATAGTGTAGAAACAACATGTAAATGTTCTCAATCTTACTTGCTACTTCTATCTTTATATCTTCAAATACTACATTCATGCTTTGCATCCCTGCTTTAAAGTCAATTGATAATGAATTCTTGCCTACAATAAACCCTATATTCTTTTCTCAATGAGTATTCTCCAGAACACAGTACTGCAGTCCAACTATAAAATCCAGATACTCTATTTTTCCAAGTCTACTTTGGTAGTTGACAAAACTGCAAATGAAGATTACTGAAATGTATAATTCCTCTTCTTTAAAAAATTCTGATACTTAAAAAGAAAATAAATATATATAATACTGAGTAAATATATTTCATAAAGGAAGATTTTTACATAAAAAGAACACAAAGAGTGTAAAAAACAAGCAAACAAAACACAAGCCCTTGTTTCCATTTGACTGGCTTCAAATAAATTAATCTTTATGACCAGCTGTGGTAGAAACTGCCAAACAAACACAGGTTTATTTAACATTCTCAAATTTTATGAACTGCAAGTCAATTTCCAGATTTGTGCTAGAAATAATGAGTAACACTGAGTCTAGCTCTGATTGTGGTATATCCTTCCAGGTATTCAATTCAATTTTTTGAAGTTTGTTAATCAGATCTTAATTCATGCAACATTAGGTCACTGTCTAATGACGGATACTGCAATAAAACTAGAAAGATTAAAACTAAAAAGCTTAAAAAAAACCCAAACAAAGCAAAAGCACTTATTGAAATTAATCTCAAAGTGCAATCTCTGCTGTAAAAAATGAATTATGAAAAGAACTCTTAGACAAAAATAACTGTTTATAACAAAAATGTTAATCTTTTTACTTCAGATTCCCTTTTTCAATCAGTACAAGGTGATCACTTCAAAAGTTTAAGAAAACGCCACTTAGGCACTTTAGTGGGTCTCACATTTCACACTCTAGTACTTAAAGACAGTATCTTATCCAATAAGTCACCACCAAGAGCTTTCAAAAACACACGTGTGTTGAATCTATGTATATATGTTTACATATGAAAATCTCTTACTTCAGGAGAAAAAACGAAGCTTTGTGCTTAGCCAGGGAAAAGGTGGTAAGAAGGGAATTTTCTGTCTGTCTTATATTGAAAACATATGGATGGTATAGAAGATGGCTTTATGGTCAGGAACAGACTCTGCAATAGTGAAATCAACTTAAAATATGATTCTTGAAAAAGAAGGTAACTAGGCAGTAAGGCAGCCTCCCGGAAGAAGATAAGTTAAAGTCTTCTCGATTATTTAAGCCTAAATTGTGGGTCATTCTTCCCTAGAAAAAAAAACTGTTCTGAGGGGAAATTTAACTATTAACTTCAGGCTTAAGCAGATCCCATCAGATTAATTCCAGAATCATATGCCCAATTTCTGAACTCTGTCTACTGAAGCAGTTTGGATTTTTGTTTCTGAGTGATTGCAAGCTAGAGAAAGAAAATGCAACAATCCTGGATGACTAGATTCCATACAGAACTTGAAAATTTTTAGGTAATAGCTAGCACCCAATAGCCTACAGACTGACTGAAAACTTGATGAAGAATATTATTTGAAGGAGAAAGAACCCTCCAAGACAGGCCACCAAGTTAGTCCACAAAAATAGTGAATTTACTGTAAATCTGCATTTGCAATGCATATCCGGAGTTGTACTAGGAGTCTCCACCTTCATATCATAGATTCATAGAATGGTTTGTGTTGGAAGGTACCTTAAAGATCATTTAGTTTCAATCCCCCTGACATGGGCAGGGACATCTTCAAATTGGTCATGTTTCACAAAGCCCCATCCAACTTGGCCTTGAATGTTTCCAGCATGGGGACATCCACAAATTCTCTAGGCAGGCTGTTTCAGTGACTCATCACTCTCACAGTAAATAATTCCTTCCTAATATCTAATCTAAATCTAGTCTCCATCTGTAGACTGTTTCTCTCCAGCTTTCTTGTAGGCCCCATACAGGTGCTGGAAGGCTGCTCTAAAAGTCTCCATGAAGCCTTTTCTTCTCCTGGCTGAACAGCCCCAGCCTGTTTTCATAGGAGAGCTTTTCCATTCCCCTGATCATTTTCATGGCCCTCTTCTGGACTCACTCTACAGGTTTATGTTCTTCTTATGTTGAGGACCTCAGATCTGGACATGGTAGTCAAGGTGGAGTTTTACAAGAGCAGAGGAGAGGGGGAGAATGGCTTCCCTTCATCTGCTGGTGACCCTGATTTTGAGGCAGCCCAGTATAAGGTTGGTCTTCTGAGCTGCAAGCGCACGCTGCCAGCTCATCTCACACACATTGTCACATGAGTATAGTACCTATTGGCATATACTCCTTTGCTGATATTTCTCTCCTCTCACTGAATACTCAGGTGTGGGAAGGAATTTTTATATCTGTATTCAACTTTTTATTAGTCAGGTGTCTAAGCCATGCAGACTTTCATAATAGTTAAAGGAGAGACATATCTTTAACAACAGAAAGAAAGGCTATACAGTGATGAAGAACCAGAAAATCACTAAATCCCAAACTAAATCTTATTAAAAACAGATTAAAATCTTATTAAAATCAGATTTTTTAATAATTTCCTCTTCTAGTGTTTCATATTCTTATCAGTTGAATATTATTTTATTTTGATTGATTTTTAGTTTGGTTTTGTTGTGGGTTTTTTGATTGGTTGTGTGTTTTTTTTTTCTTTTGCTCTTGCAACCCATTATGAAATGCATTAATCAATGTGAAATTTGGTGGAATTTTATGTAGTGATGTTAAAAAAATGGATAACAGGGGTCTGATATTTTTTAGGATACAATAAGAGCCATGCAGAGTCTAAATATTTGCAACCTAACATGCTATTTAATATACTGCTTTACATGGCTGACTGATCTTGAGGTTGGTTATCTCCAACTGGTAAATGGGCAGTGTCCAGTGATTAATTTTTTTACAAAGATCTTTCCCATTCTTCTGCCTCAGTATCTTAACTAGGAATTACACTCATGTTGGCACAGGTGCTACATCAAAAGGTGATGTTTATTTTGTTTTCTTCAATTAGCAGAAAACATATGCTACATGAATACATTGTTGGAAGTAACCATGACTGTTTGAATGACTGCATAACTAATCTAAACAATCTAAATTCTTCAGCTCAGCTGCAGTGGTTTTCAATCTAAACTTAAATAATTTCATGGCATCCACGCACACAAATTTGAAACTCACCTTTAAGAAACATGACCTATTTGCCACTATATTTACATCTTTATATTTCATAATGAATAATGTCCCACAAATTATTATTTTCCCCCTTGATTAATATCACTATAAAGTTCAGAATTTTCAGTCTGGGGAGGTTTTCATTAACTTTGTGTTTTAAATAGGCTGCATATTATGTGTACCATCTTCAAAGCAATTTTACCACTGACTCACATATTAATGGAAAAAAAATCCTCACAGTAGAATAATAGGAACATAATTAAACTACAGAACTTCTCCCAATTTTGGGTGACATTTTGATAAATTAAAATTGTAATTACTTCAACTTTTTGTGTAGGGCTGACACTGGGCAGAAACCTTGGCTTTTTCCATACAGAGACTGCCTCTTAGTAGAATGAGATTATCCCAGTAGAAGGTTATTTAACATTTATTACCTGGAAGATTACAAAAGGCAGTTCCAGTGTCCCTACATTTACCTGCTTTTTCTTGATTAGAATGAAATCTCTTCTCTACTACCTAGATCTGAAGTGATACCAGTATATAAAGTAAATATTTCATTGTAGGTGAAAGAATTTGTATTTCAGCTCTTGGACAGATTTTGCTGACATCTACTGTATTTGTTGGGGCAGGAAATAATACATTAATTAATGTTATGGAAACATCTTTTTAATTTTTTTTTCCTTCATAATTCAATTTCATGTACCTAATGTATAATATTCAGTATTTGAGGACCAAGTGATAAGTTTACGATCTCCTGCCAAAACATTGTGAGGTAATGAAGAACAACATTATGAAACAATGTGTAATAGAAGTATCTGTTGCTTAGGTTCTTTATTGTGGTCTTAAACAGCTTAGTTTTAACAGTACCCCAGAAATTGGATACTATACAAATCTAACTTCTTTAGGAGGAGAAAGAAATGAAGATGAGAAAAGTGGATTTCACAGCAACAGACAAACTTTGACTATTTTTACAATACAAAAGTTTTCCTTTTTTCTCCCTGTTCTGCACCTTATAGTGCTTAATATTTTTGTTTGCCCTGAAAAATCATAATGGTTAGCCAGAGATCAAGAACTGAGCATTTAATCTCAAAAAAAAAAAAAAAAATCAATTTATGAAAACCTGGCAGTCAGTCCATTGGTTGGGATCTGGATCATGGGGCTCCATGGCTATTGAGGGTCATGGACATGAACTGGACACTGACACTCTTCTAATGTAGTATAGGAAGGGTTTGATGGCCCTGGGCAGAGCTGAAGTGGAGACCTTGGGCTCATAGTGTGAAGGAATTCCATTTGAATCCAGCAAGAGCCATTAAGGTTTATTTACACACTCATGGGCCTAACATAAGCCATCAGGACTGAGGTTTTCTGACTGTACTTTGTAGTCATTAGATTGCTTAGAACACAGAAAAGTCATTACTGTGCTCTGTGAAGTATGCAAAGCCATAGGAGAATCTCACTGAATTCTCCTTCTTGAAACACACTGAAGTCCTCCTAAAACTCTCACAAGTATGATGTTGCAGTCTTACTGCTTTCTCATGCTTACTTGTTCATAAAACAACTCTCTTTGACTGTAGTCAGGCTACTTAGGCAAAATTCCAGTGAAGGAGAATCAGGTCCTGCTATAAATTTAATAAAAGGAATATTAATTTACTTTGTAAAAGCAATCTGTCATACCCGCTATACAGTATGCAATACAGCAACCCTTACTTAAATGAGTTAGAGGGGTATATCTAAAGTAAAATAATTTTTACTACATATTGCAGAAGACACTAACTCATGGTATCAAAGCACTATTAAACTTTCGTCAATTCAGTTTTACTACCTGATATGAGAAGTAAGATCTGCAGGTCTGTAGCTTGTTCTTTACAATTGAATGATGCTGTGCTGGGTGCGCTGTCCCTCCCTTATAAGATGGAAATTTCACTAGCAGCAAGGCAGATGCACTACACGTGGCTCCAAATGGAGGCACAGCTCACTCCATTTGCATTCACTATGTTGGTCAAAATTCTTTAATCAAAATTCCCTAATTAAAATTCTCTAATCAGAATGAAGCTTTTCCCCTCCATATCTCACCTCCTTCTGTGTGTCCTCTTACACATCAGCATACCTTAAGACATGCTGCATCAGACTCTTGGTAGTTATTGAAGAAGAAATCTGCTTTTAAGAAGCTCTTGTTTAGATTGTCAACCTGCTTTGAAATACATTTTCCTTTGGGGTGAATTTCCAGAGTACCACAAAATTATTTTTGCCATTTATATAGAAGCAAGAAAATGTAATAAGTTTAGAGAAAAATGAAGCATTTTGAACTTTATAGATCTTCAGTTTGCTGCAGTTTTCAACTTCTAAGAAGTATAAAATAGAAAGTGTAAGCTCTCAGTTATGTCCTCTGGTTTAGATGACTGTGCTGGAAGTTTTCTTAGAGAAAAATACATAGAAATCTTTGCAGACGTCCAGAATCTCTTGTGTTTTTTAACTGCCTTTGAGATAGAAAGAATACAGAATCAAATGCAACATGTATATAAACCAAAGGGGTTTATCCATCAACTGAATTAATGGTTACATGGGAGAACTTTATTTTACACTGAAATATAAATGTCTGTTCATAAGAGGTGGATGGAGAGGTAGTATATTGCACCTCTTGCTAGTCTTGAGTATGTCTTGATTCACTGATTCTGAAAGTGGGATTTTTACATTCCATCTGCCATATATTAAATTGTTGATCGTTCCTTGAGACAGAAATTTCAATTTAATTTGCCAGGAAATCATCCTGAGGATAAAGAAAGAAATCCACAGCAGAGATATTTAGGTGCTTATTCTTTCCATGAATCTTCTTCAAGATCTCAATGAAAAAAAAAAGAATATTCATAATTTGGAGAAAAAGAGAAGCAGCAGTCTTGGTGAGAGAGTATGTCAAGGCTGAATGGCACCTGAAAATGGCTTATACTTTGCTACAGCAGACCAGTTAATTCCTTAGTTGAAATCAAGTTCAACTATGACTTTCCTGATTAATTTATTTCTGAACTGAAGGAAACATAATGAATTCCCTTCTGACTGAAACCTTATGTCCAGTCATAAAAATATCTTCATAGGATCTGATACAAAGCAATACAAAATATTTATTTCGTCCACTGTTAGGAACCATTGCATGAAAACATAAAGCTAAGTGAAGGATAGAAAGATATCTTCTGCTTGTAAATGACTTACTTTTTTAAAGGATTAAGTTAAACTCTTTAAATTTTAATCCAGACCCAGAATTTAATTAAGTAAAACCTGTATAGAATATGTTGCTTTCCTCTGTGTATCAGGAAAATTGTATCATCTTTATTTTATATTGCTTATGGTTAAACCTTCATGAAAATGCTCAACACACAGATTTGGATACTTTTCTTCCTGAAATTGGTAATTGATTTTCTGCCTTTGTATCAAGTACCATCAGATATCTTCCACTAGTAACAAGTTTCCTTTCTGAAGTTAATGAAATAAGACAGTGAATAAACTGAAATGCATAGGAGAATTAATCTTCATATTATAGTATAATTTTCCACTGTTTTCAATAGCATAGTTGAAAGTAGATGAGTTAAAATTGTACCTTCAATAGAACTTGAAAAAATACTTTGATAATCACATCATTAACATAGATATGTATTTCAGTCTCATCTTATTTACCATTTCTGGTCTATTCAAAGTTTGGTGATTGTTATTTCTTGAAAATTAGACTTCTACTGTTACACTGCATTGCAGGGGGGAGGGGGAAAATCCTCCAATCTATCTATTGTCATTACAGAAACTATTTTAATTAGTCCATGCATTCACGATGAGATAATTTTGATGTTTAATGACTGGACTTCTAAAGAAAGGAAAAAATGTTTGGGAATAGTTCATGGATTATGGCTGGACCTCTTTCCCAAATTTTAAGCTTGTGAGAATCAAAATAAATCCTTTTCATAGGAAAACCGTACTTTATTATTGGACTAACCTTTCAAAATGAGAATTGCATAATTTATCATAGATAAGAGAATTCCTATGTATCACTTAAAACATGACTTCTCTGTGTATCAGTCACTGGAATGCAGATAGAGCAGCAAAGGTTGCAGGATAAAAGAAAAAAAAACTAAAACCCAACAAGAAGAACAAAAAAAACCCAAACCAATCAATGAACCAAAAGCAAAAAAAAACCACAAACTGATAAATATATGGCTTCTTAGTTACCCAATTTCTGCAGTTATTTGTTAAAAGATTCCAGAATGTGACGGTATATTTAACCAACCACTTATTGTTCAAATGTAGTAACAAGTAAACTATGTGAAATTGCCCTGTTGAATGGGTGATTTTCCAATGTGATCCCTGGCAAACTACGTTCCCTGTATATGGAAAGTTCAGAACTGTTAGCATGGATGTATTTTTTCATTCTTTATTCCTTTTTGTCAGTGCACAAATGCCTTATGAATATAAAAAGCACTCATTTTCAAAAATTTGCATTTCTCTAATGCCATTATAATTTCAATATATCTCAAACAATTTATTTTTTTTAACAGGAGAAATATACAGAAATACTGATGACATTACTGAAAGAATTAAGATGGAGGGAAATTGCTATATCAAACTTACTGTATCTTCAGTGCCTCACATTGTGATAGAAGTTAGGGCTTATAGAATAAACTGTGGAAGCTTTTCCCATCGGAAGTTAAAATGCCAAAAATTATTTCAAGATATTCTCTTAAAAAAGGAACATGTTGACAAGATCTCCCTTAGTCTTCTCCAGGCCTAGAAGTCCCATATGAAAGATTCTAGTCCCTTAGTTACTCTTTTATCCCTTCGCTGGACTCATTCCCCATATCTTACCCAGTGCTATAGGAGTGGTCTCACCAGAACTGAATAGAGAGGAAGGATAACCTCCCTCAAACTTATGTCAGTGCTCTTAATGCAGCCCAGAATTCTGTTGCCTTTTATTGCCACAAGGATGGGTACAATAAAATATGTATTTCTCTGTAGATCTATTTACTGATTCCTAGGCATCTGTCAGGCACATGTGTAATATCTCATGCCAAAAAGCATTTTGTGCTCAACTGGAGGGGGATACTGTAGTAGATCATTTGAGACACCTTGCCACAGGCTCAAGAGATTAAGTTCAAATGTTTTTCTTTGTAAGAGGAAAATATATTGTGCAGAATTCAATGACCTGAGTCAGGTTACCACTCCATGCCCAAAGGTCTAACCATCAGCAAGGCTAAAGAGGTATTCTCAGTAGAGAACAAATATACACTCCATATATATATACAGGACCAGCCACACAGGTTACGGACATTCAGAATACTCATGGAAAACCAGACTGCACCGACCCCCTCATCCTGTTCCTCTTGCTGGCTGATGAAGAAGGAGGTTCAGTAGTGAGAGTATATATATACATATGTACAAGGTGGATCTGTCTAGTAGCTGTGTTCAGACAATATGTCCACCCAGTAGGTGGCCACTGGATCCCAATATCCCCAGTTTTTGGTGCCTGGACATACAAGATCTTGAAGCTACACGCACACACAGAGACAGACACGTGCACATGCACACATGAACAAGTGGTTTGGGAGTGCCCTGGCCCCACAGCTAACCCCCACTACTCTCACCCTTAGGAAAACATAGTCACTATCACACCCAGAGCTGGCCCTCAGATGCTTCATCATACCCTGGCTCCCACATCACTTCACCTATTCATCAGCTTGTCCAGCTTTATCTTTGTTACCGACTACACACTCACTCAATTGCTGGCACCATAGAAACAAGAGCCCTCCAGCCCAAAGTATAGCACCAGTTGCTGTACTCCCTCCTCCTTATGTGCTCACAGAAGGGAGTTACTCACTCTGGAAAGAGCTAGAAGGGAGGTTAGTAACAAGGTAGGACAGTCTGGTTGAGCATAGAGCGTGGCCAGATAAATGTATTGACCATCCAGCTGCCTAGATGTGATCAGCCCTTTTCACCCCCTTCTCCTCTGTTTGGTGTCAGAAGCAGAAAAGTCCTTGACTCTGTGTAAGCACTCTCTGCAATAGTAAAGACATTTCTATATTATCAATACTTTTTCCAGCACAAATCCAAAACACAGCCCAATACTAGCTACTATGAAGAAAATTGACTCCACTCTAGTCAAAACCAGCACATCCTTCCCTTCCCTTCCCTTTTCTTTTATGACCTCTTAGCATGCAGGTTATATTTTCACTCCCATAGGATATGCTAGGAAATGAGATCAACAATGGGACTTATTGACAAAACATACAGTTCAAATATATGAAACTTTTCTCACTTGCCAAATATGCTGATTTAATGGGCATACATCATGCTGTGGAAGTTCGCTTAGTAGAAGTTATCATTCTGCCCTTGCCAACACTTACTTGGTGCTTGTTCAGTTCAGAGTTGCTTGCTTTTATGAAGAAGCAAATAGAAATAAGAAAGACTCATGATATTTTTGCAAAATGCCAATCCTGATTTGATTATGCAGAATGAAATCTTTGTTTCAGTTTGAAAATAATATTTGTACAGACATTTTTAATTCACACAAATCTCCAAAGCGGACCTCTCTTTCTGAGAGTGTAGATATTTTTGTGTGAACAGCTGTATTTGTTCTGGAAATGTCCACTCTGTTGTCCTAGTTAAATAAATGTGTGGCATTTAGGAGGCAGGCAGAAAACATGAGAATGTTTTAAGTTCATTGACTTTCCTGGATATGAACTACACATTCATTTTAACAAAATTGAAATAACAGAAAGGAGAACTAATAGGAACCTTCAAAATAAAATAAATAAATGCATAAATAAACCCCAACAAAAAACCAAACCCAAGTCTTCTGTGATGATCTAACATTTTGGCACTTAAGGCGTATTCATCTACGTGGAATGTGGAAAGTCAATGTCTGGATAAATAAGGTTTGCATTCCAGGTATCACTAAACAATGCAAAGGAGTTTGGGTTTTGGGGTTTTTTGTTTGTTTTGTTTTAGTTGTTTGTTCTTTGGTTTTGGTTTTTTTTGGGGGGGTGGGTGGTGGTTGTTTTTTTGTTTGCTTTTTTGTTTCTGGGTTTGGGTTTTGGTGGGGTTTTTTTTATCATTTAACATCACAAGGAAGGAAATGTATCTATATTTTTCATTTCTCCCTGTGTCAAGCTGACCATTTATCAGCATGGAACGCTTCACAGACCTTATGGGGTCAGCTGCTCTCTGGGATACTTTTCCTCTGACACTATTTTGTGAAATTTGACTCAGTCTCATGTCTGAGTCATGGTCACCCACTGAAAAAAATAATTTAATACATTTATGCAAAGATTCATAGAATCTCTCCTACTTCAATTCTACATAAAACTTTGAAATTCCTGTAATTAGGACAAGTCTCCCACCTTACCAGGCTCCCTGTTCCAATAAAAGTTGCCCTGCTTCTGATATAACACCAACTCTTCATCCTCTTCAGAATTATGAGACAACATGGTGTCTAATTGCAGGGCCAATACAAAAACATTTGATGTGTCATATTATATCATTAAAGAGCTGAACTCGTTTCCCCAAACACAAGGTTCTTCAAATATTGGACTAGAACTGAAACACAGAATGCCTACTATGAAGTAAACTGGTAACACAATGAATATGAAATGGTAATAAAATAATTATCAATTTATACTATAACTTCATCCAGAGGGGGAATTACTTTGGAACTTGTGAGAATATCCATGTACCCAGTAAGATAACATGCCAACTCCGTCTATTAGTTAATGAATCAGAAACATAATAGGCGGAGATCTTAAAATGCTGAGCATCACCTGAGCTAGGCAGGAACTGACCAAATTACCTCCTTGTAGTATTCTTAGTCCTTAAATCTCTTTTAGAATCAGGTAGAAAACCTACATAATAATCTCGCATAGAAGATATTAGAGTAACATCTTTCTTAGTTCCTAGCACCTGGGAGATAAAACCCAAATTCAATTTCCTTTTTACCTGAGAGAAATAAAACATGCATCTTCTACTCCTGTTAAGCTTTAAATTATAGGTTAAGATGTCAATTGATTTGGGGAAAAGCTGTTCCACTTTGATATTAATTAAATATTCACCAGGACGGAAGAAAAGATGTATTGTTCTGTACAACCCTGATTTAAAAAGGGGGAGACAATTTTTTAAATTTATTTCATGTATTAATGAATATTTAAAAATTATTAATTAAATACTAGAATAGCACTTAGGAGGAAGTTTTGCCCCTTGACATCTAACAGCCCAGACCATTTGGTTTGAATTTCATGATGTCTCTTACTCTGTTGTTCTCTGGAACAATGTGTATTTAATTATTTTATGCAGAACCAAATAATTTTAATGAGAGAAATGAAGATTCCCACTGCTATATCTGATAGCCAGCTGGCTAGTTTATTCATCTGCAAAAGCAGATTGACAGAATTGAAAAGACCCTCCAACTAAAAATAGTGGTTCTACATTTCTGATATTCCAAATAAAACTCTGGCTCAACATCATCTTTTCTTGATTTGACTTTTTGACTTAGAAATGTTGAGAACTTCCAGTTTAGGTGCCACAAGCAATTAAAAATTGCCTGGATTGTGTGTTTTCAGCATTTTGTATTTGTGTATTAATTTGCCTTCTAATCCTAGGTATTGCTAGAAGCATGCATTGATCTTGGAATCATGGAAGCAAAATAAGTGCACATCTACTTAGCTTCGTGGTGCCATCACTAAATTATTATTAAACAGTCCAAAGGTCAATTAGCTGCAATGTACAAAGCAATGGCTGTTCTAAGGGTTATGGAAATATCCATCAAGACCTGCATAATGTAAGATGAAGAAGGTCAGATGCTGATGTCCTCGGAATAACCTTACAGTTAGTGAAGAGTTGAAGGTTGAATCCACTTTTTAGACTGAATTGGGTATTAGATCACTGTACCCTTAAGGATCACTCCTAAAGATATTTTCCTGTGATTTGGTGGATACTGTGTGGTACAAATCCAATGAACATAGTTATTTTTCTGTAGAACCATGCTGACAGTAATACCGCCATGTGTCTTGACTTGTATTGCTGAACAATCCATTTCTTATTTTTCCTCCTTCTTGTCTAAAAGCAGAGGTCTATCCAAATAGTCAAGGACTGTTTTTCTAACTCCTCAGCTGCAGCAGAACTCTGGAGCCACCTTTACATTTATAAATTAAATCATCTTGGGATAATTTCCAGTGACTAAGGAGAACGAATCCATGTCTGTATTATTGAATTCTCCAGTTCTCCCATGCTAATTCTCAAACTGTGTGCACACATTGAGAAAATATTAGGTAACAGAGACCCTAAATCTGAGATTAATCTTTCTATCAATTTAGATTACTTCAGTTCTAGGGTCTGGAAAAGTTTTGTGGCACTGACTAATTTACCTGTAGATATCTAGCAACGTATCCTGTATTCCTGGCAAGAGACCCGTCATATAAAATGCCTTCAAAATTTATGGTAATAATATCGATTCATTTATTAATTATTTTATACTAAAAATTCCTCATCATACTTACTTAGATGTCTGTGAGTAGCAGTTCATCCACAAATTATATTTTCACTACAAACATTCACAGCAATGTATTGAAAAAACCCAAAAAACAACAAACTGGCTTTGATCAGAATTTAGCATTAATTACATAAACATTTCTCTAGAGATCACTCTAGATCTGTATCACTATAACTATTACAGAACTTCAGGTAAATCCCAACATATATTAAGAAGTCATTTTGGCGTGCTTTGTCTTGGTTGTTTTGTAAAAAGTAAGCATAAAATAGTTCATCAAATCAAAGATCTTGTAGAATATCTTGTAAAATGGTAGGGTTTTTATTTTTTTTCAATTATGAATATACACATGATATTCAATGGGCATCCTTGAAAGTGTCTGGAAAAGATGCTAAAATCACTATATACTCTCTTCTCTGAATTTTCTCTTTAATAAATAACATTGAGTACATTTCACCTTTTCTTATATCTCTAGAGGAACCTATTCTATTTGGTTAATTATAAAACTGTCCAGCATTCTGTTTATTCAGGTATTTATAACTTTTATCATGGTATTTCCCAACTTGTAATAATTTATTCTTACAGCACCTTTTGGACTAGTTATTAGTAATTCTCCATTCTGATGAGGTTCTGAAGCCCTTAGATAGTATAAAATTAAAAACTGGAACTCGGGAGAGAAACAAGGTGATGACTTCTGTCTAGGGTAAATGCATACAACAATATGTTCTGTTGTAACTTAAAAAAATATCAACAATCAAATAAAAAACAAAAAAAACCAAACAAGCCCCAAACACACAGAGTTTCTTTCTGAAACTTCCTCCATGTCTTGTACCATGATAAACTCCTCTAGTCCTCATAATATTCCATTATATATGACGGAGTGCTACTGGAAAAGATTTTGTCAAAAATTCTGTGGGAGGTAAGAAAATACTTTGAAAAATTGTCATCTCACTCACAGCTTCTGGGTTGAGGGATTTTTTTTTTTTTCTATTGCAAAAAAATAGTAGTTGGGTTTGATAAGTGTAGCTAGAATATGAATAAATTCCTTCTGTAATTTGTCACCACTCCTAGAACCAATGGACATGTCCACCAGTATAATTAATGTCATGTTAAATTTCAGCTGAAGAGGCAAAGGTTTTTGTGCTTGCTCTTATTAATACACTGAATGCATTGAGCAGCTAATAATCACACAAGAAACCTATTATAAATCAAATGAACTTACCTTTATTATTTCATTATATCCACTCCTACCTTGACTCTGATGTCTCTATAGTGCCAACACCCACCTAGCCCCTTTCAATACTTTCCAGCCTCTGGAGCCTATGAAGGGTGGCCAGGTCCCTTCAACCCCCAAAAAGAGGGCATTACCATGCCCCCATAATCCCAAGTCTTCCATGCCATGTCATTTTCCCAGTCAGCTGCACTTGATGTGCCTCTGTGTGGTGTGTGTGTGTGGCCTGTGTAGCCAGTCCACTGGCAACCCACAGCAATTACATGCCTCCTCAGCAGATCCCTTATGAGATCTTTGTAAGCTGCGAGGGCATACTGCACTGTGAGAGAGTGCTTGGAGGGCAGTAACAAGACTTACTGCCTCTGTGACGAAGCCCATCCCCTCATCCCTTCACCATGCACTTGGGCAAAAGACCCCATTGCAGCTCCCTGGGGCCATCATTCCCTGCACCAATGATGCCATAGTGGGCAGTTTTCCACAGCCCTGCTGAGCCCAGTCATAGGCAGATGTTTTTCTAGTCTAGTTCTTTTTCTAAAACATTATGTTGGCATTTTATATTGTGGAGCAAAAGGAGAATGCACACAGTCCTACATGAAGGTAAAAGAGATTTGCTCTATTAGAAAACCTATAGGATTAAAAAGGAGGCACAAACAAGTGTTCCTGTTTCTCTTATTTAAGAAAAATAATATATTTCACTATATTACTGTCAAAACACCATTCAGATAGATGTACTGTGATAATGAGCCATCATTTGTGGCGAGAAAAGCAAATAAGATTGTGATTTCTGTTTCCCACCTGAGTAAGTGAAGATGTCGAGCTACTCATTTCGATCAAGTTAAAAATTATTCTATCTACTTAAAGAAGCAGAGCTTCAAAATACCTGAGTAATCTAAAAGGTGTTGTTCTTAAGACAGCTACAGAATGTATGCATTTCCACTATAAGTAGAGGATACGTCTCCTGAAATCATGTGTTTTGGACTTAGATTGATATTTTTTGTTTAAATTTCACTTCAGAAGTCTGAATCCTGTTTTAATTTTTACTCAAGCATTACGCTTAGGGTTTAGTACAAACCCTTCGCCCACTAGAGAGTGTATCCTGGAATACTAAATAACTACGCAAGAAGAGTAGGAGTAGATATACAAAGCTGACACTAGTCACTTTAAAAAAGTAAATCTGGATCACTCTTCATACAAAGTTATTTTATTTTGTGTAAAAACAAGTTATTTTACAGCAAATTTTACTTATTTAGATGATCTCAGTAGTTTATTTTACAATGATAGTAAGTTTTAGTGCATTTCTGATACCTTCTTTTTTCTATTGAGTTTTCCTCCCTTCTGCAATATGCTTTGAAGTTGCATGGCTGTGTCTTATTTGCTGCTTACTGGGATCCCTGTATACAGCTTTATTTTTCCTTGTTATTATCATAAGCTTTTGTTCTGATTCACTGCTTTTCTCATGTTAGTATTGCATCAGCAGTTTCTGTGACTGCAAGAACACTGTTTGCTTTCCATGTTAGAAAATGGTTTTGTGATGCTACTGCAGATGTTCTTTACAAAAGCTTATCAGCTTAATATTCATCCTATTTTCCTATTCATTGTGGCTTTGTTCATTTACTACGCAGTACTAGACTTTTACAGGCTGTTCAAAGAAACAAAACCATAATTGTTACATATTTCTCTTCTTCATAGTTTATCAAATATCCACTTTGCTAGTTTAATAACTTCTTCAGTTTAGCCAATAGAAATCTCAAAATGTAAATATATCACTGCTGATAAATGCTAACTTCCTGCTTCCATTTTCTTTGTGCACATCTGAGAAACACACAGTACAAACCAGAAATGATGTTTGAACCCTCAGTGTCAAGGTGGGCTGACACATAGGACCTGTGAGGACCCTCCTCTCATATACCCTGGGTTTGTCAGCCCCTGCCCTAGAGATGCCACAGCAAGGGTGGTCTTCAGCTCCCTACATATCTACCCTGCCTGGACATGGCCCTGCTGTCTGGCACCCACTCATTAACCCGTGTCCTTAGCTCAACCCTGGACCTATGGAGGTCTCAATGCCTGTGGGAGGGGCTTCCCCCTTGGTGCTCCTCTTCTGCCTGTGGTAGTGTGATGGACCATGGCTGGCAGCTTTCTGTTCTTTAAGGATCTGCCAGTTCACACGACACCTTGACACTAAGTTGCCTCTTGTTGCCTCTTGTTCAAAACCCATTGGTTCTTCACCAGTTATCAGGAAGGGGCAGCTGTGTGTTTTAAGGACAGACAGTGTAAATGAATTTGCATGGACCGTGATGGGTTGGCCCTGGCTGGAGGCCAAGTGCCCATCAGAGCTGCTCTATAACTCCCCCTCCTCAACTGGACAGGGGAGAGGAAATACAACAAAAAACTCATGCATCAAGATAAGGTCAGGGGCAGATCATTCACCAATTGCCATCACAGGCAAAACAGATTCAACTCAGGAAAACTAATTAACTACCAATCGAATAAGAGTAGAACAATGACAAAACCGAATTGTAAAAAGAGCTTCCCTCCATTCCCTCCTTATTTCCTGGGCTCAAATTCACTCCTGATTTCTCTACCTCCTCCCGACGAGGGGCACAGGACAGCAGGGAGTGGAGGTTGCAGTCAGTTCATCACATGTCTCTGATGCTCCTTCCTTCTTGGGAGGAATCCTCACACCCTTCCCTGGGTCCAGCTTGGGTCCCTCTCATGGGACACCATCCTTCACAAATGACTCCAACATGGGCTGTAGTTCTTCACAAACTGCTCCAATGTGCTACACTTCCACAGGGTGCAGTACAATAGAAACAGACTACTCCAGCATAGGTCCCCGGCGGGGTCACAAGTCCCTCCAGCAAACCTGCCCAGAGTGGGCTCCTCTCTCCATAGAATCCAGCTCCTTCTAGGACTCTGCTCCAATGTAGGCTTCTCACAGAGTCACAACCTCTTTCCTGGGTCTCCAACTGCTCCAGTATGGGGTCCTTCTTGGGCTGCAGATGGATACCTGCTCCACAGTTAATCTTCATGGGCTGTAGGGGGACAGCCTACCTCACCATGATCTTCTCCAGTGGCTTCAGGGAAATCTCTGCTGCAACAACCAGACCATTTCCTTCCCATCCTGGAAGAGACATCCATTTCATAAGTCATCAATTGTATGCTTCTTCACGGAAAAAGAAAGAAAAGAAAAAAATTCAGAAAATGTTCCTAACAGAAAGTTAAAGTCATTTATTGTTCGCAGGTAGCTGAAGCCAAGCCTTCCTGTGATAATGCAAAACACAGAGACAATTAGCACCTTATTGATTAGTTGAAAAAAACCACCAACAAAACCACAACAAAAAACCCAACCAAAATCCTTGCAAAACTAAACACAAAGTTGCCTGCAATCATTTAAAAAGCAATTCAAAGTAATCCTCAAATTTCCATTCTTTCTCTTTGGGGACTCTCACAGAGTTTGCTAGTTACTCATCCCCTGATGTCGACTACACATTTTATACTACTTAACTCAGTCAGCAGTCTGATAAAGTTTCCAAAGCACTAGGTGTGCAAATTTGTCAGCTTTTCTCCCCTAACTTTATTCTTCTATGTAACTGAGCTAGTCATCCTAGTCTCTGCTTATGATCAATAGAAAGAAAAAGTACTTCTGGGGAGCTATTAGTGTACCATATTTCAGGCAGCTACTTGAGGATGAAAAGAATCACTCCCTAAATGTATCCATATCAATCCCTTGATAGTAATGGTTAACTGATTATAATGATAGCCTGCAGTGTCTAACTCAGATGTATGTGTGCATTCCAAGTATCTAGAATTAAGAAGTGGATCCCATCTAAATTCCTCGAGTTAGCTGAGCCAGAGCCAGATCTATGAAAAGAAAAACCCCAACACATAACATGGTCATTTACTCAATTTGCGAGTGAAGTTGCCTCATACTTAGTATCCATGCAGCAGTTTGGCTGCTTTTGAGACAGTGAATTATCCTGGAGCTTAATGTGAATTTCTTTAGCAATACTAAGCAGTCTTTCTGCCTTTGTGGAGTAGCTGATTATAGCTGCTAGGGCAATATAATAAATTATTTGTGATTTTTTTTTAAAAAAAATATATATAAATAATGACCTAAGTATATGCTCAAAGCAGTTTAGCAAACTAATGGTGCTCAGATACAGCTAGAAATGTGAATTACTAAGATATGGCAGAGACTCAGTCTTTGTAACTTATCTTTCCTATGAGCCTGGATACAAATTTTAGGAACATAGTCAGGAATCTCTATCAACTCAAAACAGGAGTTTAAAACTACTCCACATTCTTCAGCAGTCCTAGGGTTATTTATTTAACTAAAATTATTTATTTAATCTTATGGTCTACAAGAAATCAAATTAAATTCACCTTAGAAGTTTTGAATTCTTTACAATAATTATAAGGGATTAGTTGAGGCATAGACATCTGCATTGTCTCCATCTACAAATCTGAGTATTTTTGTAAAAAAAAAAAAAAAAAAGCTAAACCATACAGAAAAACTGGGATTGGACGCTGTACTTTGTCCAGTTACCTCAAAAGAGACCCTGGCCGTAACAACTTCTACTTTCACAACTTCCCTCATTTTCAAATTAGACTATTATAATTCACCATAGCACCACAGAAAGTAAAGACTGAATTAAACCATCTCCACATAAAGTACATATATTCATCTGCTTACCTCAGGAGAGAATTGAAAGCAAGAAGGGCAATTTTAGGTAAACTCATTGAAATAATGGTCATCTTTTGCTCAGTCTTTATAAGACAGACCTTTGAGAACACATTCTACTATAACTGAAGTCAGCCATTCTATGATTCTATGATAATGAGTTAGCCCATGCTTAACTATCAAGCTCTGATTCCTCACCTTGCAGTTTCACAAGCATGACTATTTTTTCATTAATGCATGGAATTTTGGAACTTTGTTCTTAGAAAGATTACCTGTGGGCCATTCCAGATGATACATAAATAAAAATGTAGAAGATTGTTAAATAAACTTTATCCCCAGATCCTTATCATTTATACAACTACTTTCAATACATTTGAAGTGCAAAATCACACTTTACTAGATGGAGGAAATTGGGACAATGCCTGCATCTATCTTCTTCTTTGTCACCCCCCCCAAAAAAAACCCCAAAAAACCAAGAAAACCATATGACATATATGGAAAGTCTTACTAAGGGCATTTGCAGTAGCAATATTACAACGTATTATCTATACTCTACATGTACTTTAGAAACAGTATGTGTTACCAAATTTCCTGCAAGTAACTCCCAGATTACCTGAGAGAAGCACATGGCTAAGCAGTAGTGTACATAGGCTGAATTTATTTATGGCAATAAAGTGCAATTTTCTACAAAGACCTCCTCTTTCGTATTTTCTTTGTAGCTACTTTGCTATAGTATGCTTCCTTTCTGTCTTAGTAGCTCTGTTAATTCTGTTTCTATTTTCTTTTATTTTGGAAAAGGTTTTTAAGGGTATAGTTAATCTGAAGAGAGTTGTGTGGGGTCATTTGAAGTGCAGATAAGCACTAGGCTATATACCTGAAAGTGCAGCAATTTCTTGTCCTTTTTTTGTCCTTTCCCCCCACCCCTTTCTTTCTTTTATTATTATTTTTTTTTTATCTGAAGCTTATAGCACTCTAACAAAAACTAACAAAAACTAAATGAACAGAAACAAACTTTCACAGAACGCATTCAGGCCACATAAAATTCATCAAAGTTTCATTTAACTGTAAGCAATTATTAAAATTAAGCCATACATCTGAAGATCGTGTGCTCAAGTTCAAGTGCTTTTTCAGCTATATTAAAAGGATAATGTACTGGATATATTTAAAAGTGTCTAGATGGATTTACTCATTAAAATACATTTTAGAATAGATTAATTGTTTTCTCAAGACATCTAAGAGCGAGTATAAATTGTACAACGTTTATTTTTATTTCATAGACTTTTAGTCAGTATTGCTGTTTAAATATAAAAGGAAAGAATTAAT
Source organism: Laterallus jamaicensis coturniculus (assembly GCA_022605575.1). NCBI lineage: Eukaryota > Metazoa > Chordata > Aves > Gruiformes > Rallidae > Laterallus > Laterallus jamaicensis. The sequence continues at coordinate 12,821,905 of JAKCOX010000019.1, forward strand.
ACTATAGTTTCTTTTTCCTTCTCCTACTTTCTCTTTATGCATTTTATAATTGTCTTGCTATCGTTTCTCATAAAAAACTAAAATTGCACACAAATTGAATTCACTAACATTAGAAATGAACTTCAATTATGTCAGAATCCCTAAGGACTATGTTTCCATAGCATGTTAAAACATCAAATTAAACTCTGCACTAGCTCACATATCTTTTATGAGTGCCCAATGTTTGTTGCCTGACAATTAAAAGTTATGCAGACACGTATTAACTTTAAATACCTCTGTTATCAGAACAGTATTATGTATGATGTTAAATGTTTTGAATTAGGGTCGTGCCATTAATGTTGTAATATAATTGCTATGGATGAATAGTAAAAGTCATGCTTCAAAAAGGCCAAGGATTCTAGCATTTCAGCAAGACAGAAAATTCTAACTGTAATGCAAGTCTGTATAAGCTACTAAAAATAGACGTACGATTTGTCCTATCTGATATAATGTACTTTGTTTTGTAATTGCAATAGCTATCCCATTTGAAGCAAACCATTCTTCTTTTCTCCAGTCTTTCCCAGAATCATGTATGTACAATGTAACCCTAGAAATTCTATAGATGGATGAAAATCACAGTAGCCTGTAGAATATAAAGGTCAAAAATGAAATAGATTTTGGTGGCCTTGATTCAGCCTTTGTCAATGGTCTTATGTGGCACAAGAAAATAAGGAGCAGAAATATTTTTCTAGTATGAGCAGTGTAGCTGTTGATACAAATTATTTGGCTTTTAAAAAGAAGTCCTTTAGTCAAGGCAAATAAGTATTCTCTGTGATCTGTCCTTGGCATTAACTTTGGAAGTGGAAAACATGAACAGGAACACAGAAGTATGTACAGCTGTCAGTACTATCAGAGATTGCTACCTTCCAGACTCTGTAAATAAAAAAAATAACCCTTTTTGCATCCCTGCAAGAAATATGGTTGCTCAAGGTTTAAGTTTTCACATTTATCACAAGTCAAGGGTATGAAGAACCTTTTCTCAATTTATAGAGGAGTCAAGCCAATGCCAAACTTCAATGCAACGAGACAGGATATAAACCAGGAGGGTCTTCAGACTATTGGGGTTTTAGAAACACCTACTAATTTCTTATCATGTTTCTTACTTCAATTCCTTTTCTCATTGACCCTAATCTCAAGATCGTAAAAGACAGAGTGTAGGAATGAGAAAAGTAAGAACTGTAAAACTTGCCTGCTCAATTATATCCCTTTATTGAATTAAAGTTTTGGTCAAGAAGAGTTAAGCAAATGCTGTAGTTACAGGGCTTCTCTCTCTCTTTCTCTCATTCTCTCTCATTGTTTCCTCCCTGTCAGCTTGCTGTGGCACTGGGAAAACAGTAACAGTATGTGTTACCAAATTTCCTGCAAGTAAGTCTGAGAAGTAGGAGTCTTTGAGAAATAGTTTTACTCTACGCTGCTAATTACTTGAGATCACACTAAAACCTTATTTCTTCTGACAGTTCTCTCTTTACAGCCTGAACATAATGATTTTTAACAATATAAAAATTTATGAAAGAAAATGATTCTGCATGACCACCACACACAAACAAACCAGACAAAAACTCCCCCCTCAATTCTCACTTTAATGCTTATACAATTAATTATTTAAATAAAACAGTAGAGCAATATTCAACTCTATGCTGATTGTATGTGAATGGACTTTAGTTTCTATATTTTGCTGTTAAAAAAAAAACCCAAACCCCGAACATATTCAGTGGGAAAAGCAACTGTGATGGCTGTTTAGAGTGAGAGCTAGAGACCTTGACAGCCATGACCTCCAGTCAAGCACTAAACAAGAATTTTGCTGCTTTCTTTCTGACAATTCTTTTCCCTTTCCTCCATCCAGTCTTTTACACTACTGTAGGTCTGAAAAATCCCACTTCAGATGATGTCAAAAGCTGATAGATTTTGATCAATATCATCTCCCTTTGGCAGGTGGCTTTGCCAGGGGTATGTGGAAGGAGAGTGTCTGCTCCTTTAAGAGCATGTGGTCGAGGACATTTTCAATGGGGAAAATCAAACAAGCAAACAAAAGATAAGAAAAGGAGGAAGCCAGAGACACAAACCTGATCAACAAATGATAGGAGAGTAGGAGAGACAAAGATGAGAACCAAGCTTGGTCAGTCAGTAATTTATGAGGCCAGTGTGAGAATGCTTGTTTATTCCAGATAAGTTATCTGATCAGGGATCTTGTCAGTTGGGAAACTAAGGGAAAAGGGGGAAACAAGAAACAAAATATACAGAGATACAGACTTGACAAACCATATATGAAGACAATAACAGTAAACACTAATTGATTGGCTGTCATAAACCACAGGTGTCCTTTCCAGGAAGATCAACCTGATCTTTGCAACTGATAAAAAAACTGTAAACCAGGGAGACTGGACTAGGGGTGTGCAGGATTTGATGGAGCTGTACAGACCCACTGGAGACATGCAGGGGAGGGGAGAGCAGAAAGGAGAAAAAGGACTTAGATAGAATATGACATAAAAGGTACCTGGGGCTTGTGAGGAGGGGTAGGTCAGTATGCACGACTGGCTGAGACCTGAACCTAATCACTGCAGTCTATCCTGTATTGTATTTTGTTCTTAAATATTCTCTTCACTTTCTCCTTCTCAATGCCACGTGTATGTGTGCTGCAAGGACTCAGTGCCAGCTACTGGCAAAACCTGTGTGTGAATGGAATTGGGTGCCATGTCTGTCGTGTGCTGTAAGCTACTGGACCTAGTGGGGTCTCAGCATCAGCTAATGTAGCAAGCAAGGGTCTTTAACCTCCATCCACTGGAGCAGGAATGATATATAGTAAGATTAATTTCAACAGTTTAACATAACTTGCATGATGTATACCTGTTTTGGAGTATACCTATGAAGTAACAAAAATAGCACTTGCTCTTTATTTTCTGTTGAAAATGACTCTTTCAGGAAGACCCTCTCTAATTAGATTCATAATGGTTCAAATGCAACAAATTTTTCCTTCATTTAAATGGTATGATACCAAAAAAAATGGGAATGGTAATTTTTTTTTTTCATACTACTTTGATTATACTATGCCAACAAACAAATTTATGCTACACTGAACTAGCACTCTAAAAGGAAAAAATGTAAAGACTTAGGCATTTAAGGACTGATATGACCATTTATACTATTAAACTGTTGCATACACTCTGACATGTTTTGGTGGGGCCAACAAATTCTTTGCCAGGTGATACTTAGTTAATATGTATTTGTACTTATGCTCAGATGCTGCTGTCTTTGGACTGATACTGTACTGAACTTCAGCAAACTTGAGCAGGTATTTGAGTATAGTTTACCATTTAAGTGCCTGTTTACCATAGTATTTTATAGAAATAAATTGGAAACACCAATTTTGTTTTTACAAAAACATATTACGAAGGTACATGAAATGGTATAAACCAATTAGCTCAACCTACTAGTTAAAAAAAAAAATCAACATATATATATGATCAGTCTTGAGGTGGATATAGTATAGATAAAGCAAAAGTGATACAGCTAGTAGTGTGGTACATACTACTTTCCTACTTTCTGGAAACTTAGCAGGTTTCCTTCTGAAATACTTTAACACAGCAGTATTTTTAGTAATGATTACGTTTTTTGAATCTCAAAAGTACTTTTCTTAACATTAAAAAAACCCGACAACTTAAAAACCCCAGTACTTCAGATTAAAAAGAAGTTAAAAAACCAGATTTGCAGTCTAAATGACAAAAACCAACCTTTCTTAAAGGAAGGTGAATTATGGGCTTGAGATCTGTATAACTACTGAACATTTGACTTCATAAACAGACTGCATTTCTCTGCTTGTTGACAGTGAATGCAAATCAGGTATTTCTATAACTTTGTTTTAGTTTGAATTGGAGGAAACACATTAACTACCAGATAATGAAAATGTCACCTCAAATTCTTCACATGTGTTCAAGTTCATTTCTCTCCAATGCCAGTACACTGTAGTGAGATGTATTTCATCAGATTCATTATCAGTTTATTTTAGGGATCAAAATTAGAATTACTCAACTGCCTCAAAATGTTTGATTTGAAATTCTAATCATTGTTTAATCTTAAGAATCCTATTGAATCTATAGCAAGGCAATATAATAATACAGTAATTTTAATGTACAATTCATTCAGATTATTCTTCAGTCAACAAAATGATCCATGAACTTCTGTTAAGTGAGAAAGTATTTCCCAAAGGAACCTCCAAAGGTATGAAAAATAACATCTCTGAGTTAGTGCAGTCAAGGGGATGCATCTTCCTTACTATCTTTGTTACAGAGGTATGGCATTGTATTTATTATGAAAGACAAGAAAATCACTGGCATCTAACTTAACCAGTTCCTCTTCCACAGCAATATCCTGTTGAAGGGTTATGAAACAACACCACTAGATGTAGAGTTTTCTGTTGGTTTGTGGGTTGTTTTTTTTTTAAGATATATCTTTATTATTCTTTTAGAGTATGCATTTTAAAATTTTTGCTTCTGAATTCTCTATTTTTTAAAAAATTGCTATTTACTTACTATCTGTCTGCACTGCTGCAGAAGAAAATCAGCATAAGAGCTAAAAAAAATTTAAAATAACTCATAAATAAAGGAAAACGGTCATTTTGTATAAATTGCAATATGGATACATTTCTGTTAATGCTTCACATCTAATACAGCACTAGACAATAGGGTATTTCTGATACAATGGATAGCTTTGTATCCGAAACAGTGTTGGAAAGCAGGACAAGGTATGCAATTGTCCCACTGTGCTCATCACTGGTGATGCCACACCTCAAATGCTGTGTTGAGTTTTGGGTCCCTCACCATAAAAAAGACACCGAGGTGATGGGGAGTGTCCAAACGGTAACAAAACTGGTGAAGGATCTAAAGCACAGTCCGATCAGTCTAAAATTCATATAAATCACACATAACAGTCAGGGTTGTGGACCTTCAGAATTCAGTTTGAGACAGCAACACTGAACCAGGCAAGAGGATGCTTATTAATAGGCCACGTGTCAATTCCAGGTAATGGACAGATACATCACAGTATTTGTGACTTGGGTTTATGTGTTCCACTCCACTCCACGGATGGTGTTGTTTTAATTACTTAATTCTATATGTCAAATTATCAACAAAAGCCACAAGTGGCCTCTTTAATGACATAGCCTAACATTAATTTTTTTTCTATATGTGATAGTAATTAGTGATTTTCAGAAGGTTTCTGCATTCTTCTGGTCTCATGCTAAATGCACACTTTTTTAAAGATGATTGGAACAACACCTGCCTATGCATTTATTAACACCTGCATAAAACAGTATTTTCTTGCGAGTTTTTTTTTTTTTCATGAGTTAAAAGATTAATAGAGATGAATTGAGCTAGGTGTATATAGAATCATAGAATAATTTGACTTGGAAGGAACCTCAAAGTTCCTTCAACTACCCTGCCATGGTGGAGACAATCTCCACTAGACTAGGTTACCCAAAACCCTATCCACTTGGCCTTGCACACTTCCAGGGAGGAGGCACCCACAAATTCTCTGGGCAACTTTTTTCAGTGCCTCATTAACCTCACAGTAAATATTTTTTCCCCTTATATCTAATATAAATATAAACTGAACAATGTGTGCTTGCAGGTCAGAAAGCTAACCATCTCCTGAGGTGCATCAAAACCAGCATGAACTGCATATGGAGTAGAGGTGATTCTTCTCCTTTTCTCTACTCTCATGAGATAGACCACATCTAGAGTATTGTGTTCAGCTCAGGGGTTCCCAGTACAAGACATTGAGCTGTTGGAGTGAGTCCAGAGGAGGGCAGCAAAAATGATACAAGGATTGGAGCAGTTCTATGAAGACAGGCTGGGAATAGAGCCTCCAGGGAGAACTTAAAGCAGCTTTCCCATACCTGAAGGAATCCTACAAGAAAGCTGGAGAGGGACTGTTTACAAGGGCAACTTGTAAGAGTATAGCTTTAAACTAAAAGAAGGTAGATTTAAAAATAAAATAAGCAAAAAATAAAATAAAAGGAAAAAAAAAAGCTCTGTTCAAGATTCCCTCAGTATTCATCACAAGTCTCTTTTGATTGCTTTTGCCCTACACTTTGCAGCTTCATTACCACTGTCCTGGCTTCAGATAGGATAGAGTTAATTTCCTTTCCAGCAGCTGGTCTTATGGTGCTTGGGAGTTAGAGTGAGAGCAGTGCTGCTAACTCACTGATGTTTTTAGCTTTGTTGCCACGCAGTCAAGGACTTTTCAGTTGTTCATTTTTCCCTCTTAATGAGAAGGAGTAGGAGCACCTGGTAAGCTGGGAGGGGACAGGTAACCCAAACTGGACAAAGAAGGTATTCCATACAAATTATGTCATGCTCAACATAAAGAGGAGCTTTTTTGGGGAGAAGCGTGTGTTTCCAGGACATGCAGTTTTTTGGGGACAGTTCAGTTTTGGCACAACTGTGAGGTATACAGTCTGAGTTGTGTGGTTTGGTGAGAAACTGCATTGTGTATTGCCAGTTTCATATATTTTTGCTAAAAATGTCCTATTATTGTAATTTCTTTTCCTGCTCTCCTTGTAAACTATCCTTATCCCAATCCATGACATTTGCCTTTGTTTGTTTGTTCGCTTTTTTTCCTTTTCCCCTTCCTTAAAAGAACTTCAGGGTTGCTTGGGTTTTTTTTTTTTTGGTAGTTCAGTGAACACTGAATAAAATCAGGTAATAGATAGATTCAGTTTTGTCTTCTGTTTAAAGAAATACATAACCTTTTGTCATGTCTAGAACAGTGACCTAATAATTTCCCTTTAGAGAGATCAGAGTGTCTATTCATGCATGTTTGTGTAAAGAGGAAAATAGGAAAACGAATCTTAAGTGCAATGAGATCTAATTAAGACCAGACTGATATAAAGTATTTGGATTCTTTCTTTCAAGGTAAATCAGGGCTAAATTCTGGCCTTAGAAATCCTAGGATTTGAAATATCATAGCAAGTAACAAGGAAATTATTTTTTTCTCCAAATATTAAACTTTGAGAGAAATTTAAAAGGAAAGGCATGACAGTAATGAAACTCAAATGAAACTCATACACAGTAAAACTTAAACATCACTTTTTATTACAGTGTGACTAGTAGGTAGCCATTGAAGAAAAGTGGCTTGTATTTCAACAAATTTCTGCTTGGTTTTAGGTTGGGGTCTTTTTGCTTGTTTTCTTTTGCTTTGTTTTTCCTTTCCATATATTTTCCTTTCCTTCTCTCATTCCTTGTAATCATTAGTCTACAATGTAGTTTTATTTCAAATGAGAAAATAAATTACAAACTCTGTGGCAAGTAATGATATTAAGAAAAAGTAGTTTAGGATCCCAGCTCCTTTTTTTGATTATGCTATGTGGTGTGATAAGACTCTTATCAGTTGCATCTTCAAGTTCTTAGCATTGATTAGGCTCACCGGTTTCTGGTTATGTAACTTGTAATAATCTTTACATTATTAAATTAAGCTAATTCTGTCTGGGCTATTCTCAGTAAGCTCAATAGAGTAAGTTGAACTATTTCTGTCTGTCATAATATCAAAGTACCTGGATTTTAAATATATATATTTTGTGTGTGCCTAATAAGAAAGGTGAAGCATGATTTTTATTAGCAAATATTTTATTGGTTTATGTTGTATGTATACAATATCTAATGAGGTTTGGAAAAATTCAGAAAAAAACCTAAGATGTCTTTTTCTGCAAAATAGTGGAAGGATGTGGTAAAAACATCCTGAATTTTTCAGACAGTAGAAACATGAAATAAATGACAACAAAGGTTTTGATAGCCTTTTTGGTGGTGCACATATTTTAATCAGAACTTAAAACACTGTGGGTCAGATAGCCAATACCCTAAAGGTTTTCTTCTTTAGCTGAAATTGTAAACATCATTAGATTTTAAAGGAGTTCAAATATGACAATCATTAACTTTGAGCATCCGGCACTGCATGTTAATTTGACAGGATCAATATATGTTACAGGAGATTTCTTGTAATTTTACTGCCTATTTTATGGAAAACATCTCACAAATATATTAACTCTTCTAGAGTATGCAATGAATAATTAAAATTAAAGTTAAGATCAAATCTTTTGAACATCTCAGAAATTTATTGCAGAAACATAATGAACTTTATAATCATAATGCAATAATCAGAGCTAGAGTTGATGAAAATGGAAATAAAGGGATCAGTTAAAGAGGTTTGGTAGAGATAGGGTAACTTAGGTGTTACTTAGAAAGACAAACTTAGGTGTTACATACAATGACATCATACAATTTTCCAGCGTTTGAATTCTCAGGTCTTTGCATGATGTACAGTTGTCTTCAGCAGAATCCCCTTTCATGCTAATACAGGTGACTTTGCAAGGCATGCTGAAGGTTTAAAAAAAATTGTCAAGGAATTCAATATGCAGTCATAAAATCATATTGGTTGGAAAAAATCTTTAATATCATCTAGTCTAACATTTAACCTAACAATGCCTTGTCCAGTCACTAAACCATGTCCCTGAACACTACATCCACACATCTTTTAAATACCTCCAGAGATGGTGACTCAACCACCTCTGTGAGCATCCTGTTCCAATGGTTGACAACCCTTTTGGTGAAGAAGTTTTCCCTAATATCCAATCTAAACCTCCCCTGGCACAACTTAAATCCATTTCCTATTGTCCTTGTTACCTGGGAGAAGAGACCAACATCCACCTCCCTAAGACCTCCTGGTCAGCAGGTTGAGGGAGGTTGTCCTACTCCTCTTCTCTATCCTTGTGAGGTCATATCCAGAATACTATGTTCAGTACTACTCTGTGGTTCCATATTTCTGTGATTTTGGCATCACTTGTATCATTATTTTTATTATTACTGTTATGATTATTATTGTTATTACTATTATTTTCCTTTGTTATCCTATTATACTGCTTTTTTAACCCATGAGGGTTTTTTAACATTCCTATCTTGTGGAGGCTTAATCCCAGCAAGTAATTTAGCACCACACAGCTGCTTAATGGCCACCACCCCCATCCCCCTCCCTGCCCGCCTCTGCCAAGAGGATGAGGAAGAGAATGGAAAAAAATTCCTGGTAGGTTCAAATAAAACAGGCTGGGCATTTTTTTACTTTTATTTTTTTCTCTTTTACATCTGGTGAGCAATTGTATTTGTGTGTCACTTGTGTTTTGGTTTATATAAAGCCATATATAAAGGTTTATATGTATGTTTGGGTTTATATATATTTTGGTTTATATAAAGCCTTATATAAAGACTGCAATAAGTTCTCCCTGGAGTCTTCTCCAGGCTGAACAACCCTAACTCCTAGCCTGTCCTCACAGGAGATGTGCTCCAGCCCTCTGATCATCTTTGTGGCCCTCTTCCTGACTTACTGCAATAGATTCACATCTTCCCTGTGCTGAGAACTCCACAGCTTGATGCAGTAAACCAAGTGGGATTTCACCAGAGCAGAGGGGCAGAATCATTTCCCCTGACCTTCTGTTCATGCTGGTTTTGATACAAACAAGGATACAGTTAGTCTTCTGGGCTGCAAGTGCACATTGCCAAACTCATGTTGTGCTTTTCATCCACCAACACCCCAGGTTCTTCATGGTAGGGTTTGTCTCAATCCCTTTGTCCCTCAGCCTGTATTGATACCAGTGTCTATCCCAACCCATGTGCAGGACCTTGCTCTTGACCTTGTTGAACATCATGACATTCACATTGGCCAACTTCTTGAGTATGTCCAGGTTCCTTTGAATGGTATCCTGTATGTCAGGCATGTCAACCACACCACTCCGGTTGGTGTCATCTGCAAATTTGATGAGGGTGCAACTCAATCCCACTGTCATTGATGAGATTATTAAACAGTACTGGTCCCAGTACAGACCCCTAAGGAACACCATTCATCACTGATCCCATCCAGACATGGAGCCATTGACCACTATTCTCTGGATGTGAAAAGAAAATAAATTCTTTATCCACCAAATAGTCCATCCATATCTCCAGCTTAAAGTGAAGGGTCATTAGGTAATAGAATAAAATATAAAAATAAAAAACAACCCACAAAAAAACAACCAACCAAAAAGCAAAACCATGGTGATCAGAAGTTTTACATTCAAAAAACTGCCTATGTATAGTTTTCCTTCTTAATTCATCTTTATAAACCTACTCTTGTACATTCTCTTTTCCAGAAGGATTTGATTTTATTTTGTTTCTTTCATGAATCATTTACCTTCTGTATACTAAATAGCATGTAGATAGGAAGCTAACCTCCCAAAAGGTAGAAGGTGGTTTTGGTTTTTATTTTTTCATTTCTTTGGTGGTTTCAGTTTTAATTCGATACAGTAAAAAATGTGATGATCTTTTATGCTGCGCAACCTGGGATGATGGGGAATGTTTATTAAAGATGGATAGCATTACCTATGTCTTCAGAAAAAAGAAAAAGTGATATCCTTGCAGGACACACATTGCTTTAATGGATGTAGTATAATTAGGTACAAACTGAAAAAGGGATGGAATGCCTCAAAGTATATAAGAAGCTTTTCTGCTGCAGTGGGGCTCATTTTAATCTATGTTTTATCATTTATCTTTAGTATCTAGTCTAAGTTCATTTTCTCTGTCTAGTTTGTGAAGAAAAGTCAGAACTTGCAAAGAAGGTTCATCCTGATTATGTCTGACATCTTACTTAGGAAGGGACAAATCACTATTGACATCAAACTTAAATTAGATGCTATCTGTTGGATGACCAATGTTAAATGAGATTCTTCTCTACTTCATTCTTTGATGGTTCAGTGAGGAATAGTCAGGAGAAAAGCACTCATTTGCTTCATCTAATTAAACAACACATTTCTGTATATGAACCATACTAGATCTTTCACTTGCCTGAGAACAATTATGTTTTAGAAAACCCACAAACCAATAAAACCCACCCTCCACCCCCATGTCATCTATTGAAATAGCAGCTAAATGGGGTTTTCAGGATCAAAACCTAAGTATTTAAATTATTTTTTTCTTTATTTATCTGATAATGAGTTTATTAAATCCTTTCTAAATTCTACCTGCTCCCTTAAAACCTTTTTTCATATGAAGCTATTGTTCATTAGTTTCAAACTAACTTGAATCCTATTATTATCCTTTGGACATTCCTGCATAGAGTTCAGAAGAAAGTTTTATAACATAGCAATAGCTAAGTGCTTAAAAATTTTATATCTTAATACATTTCAAAAATGTCCAGTGATAACATAACAAAGAGAAAGTTGAATGCAGAAGGACAGAAAGGAAAAAAATGAAATTTGTCAAACAACAGACAGAATCTTTTATGCTGAAAAATTCAGGCATATTTACAAAGGTGATTTTTGCCTCTGTGTCCATTTCTACCCTACTATCAGGTTTGCAATTTAGCTTCAGATGTGTCTTTGCAATTTTTTTCAGCACAGAAATTTTAACAGAGGCAGGACAATAAAAAGGGGAAAGAAAAAGTGAGGTCAAGAAAATTCAAGAAAACTAGTTTATTTTATAACTTGCACTAGGTGATAGGCAGAAGTCTGTTTTCTGCACATGGCCATGTTCTTTTAATAGCAGAAGCTCAATGGACAAAATGCACATCTCACTGTTATTCTACTGTGATATTTTCAGCTGAGTGACAATTTTTTTCATAAAAGGAACACATGGCAACAAAAATCTTCAAAGACTCTCACAGAGATGATACAAACATTTTACATGTCTGTCTTTATATGCTTTCATATAAAACTGGAAACTATTCATCAGTGGAAACCTTACATGTGAAATAACAAATTTTAGTATACTTTCAGGTAACTGACTTCCATATAAATGTGGGGAAATACAGTGAGGGTGTGCTGGTTTTTCTCACACTTTTTACTAGCATAACATTGTTTTGTTACTTATTCAGGATACTTGCTGTATTAATTTAATAGGCTATCCAAAGGTACCTATTAGCAGCTGAGGTACTTATGGTATCCAAGACATCTGCAATTTGCAGATATGATATGTGATGTTAAAGAGATCTGTGCTTTTCTGGAGCACTGGTTGTAAAGCATGTAAGATACCCTAAGGTATCTTACCATCTCACCTGGAATTAGGCAACGAAATTTGGGCAAGCATATAAAATTCTCATTTTCGGCTTCACATATTTTCATGCTGGGAGGTGGGAATCTCAGTTATTTTAATTCAAGTAACTATTTTAGGAGTTACTAAAAGACTGCTGATCTTTGAAGGACTGTTAAACTTACATGGTTAGCTTCCAGTGTAGGCAAGATGCAAATATATATGAGAAAAAAACCACTTAATTCTTGATTTGTATAGAACACTGAGAACCAAGATGAAGTACATGACTCTGGGAATTGTTAACAAAGACTCATAACTCTTCTCTACCTGATTAAGTTTCTAATGAAATTTTATCTCAAAATATAATAAAAAATCCAAGCAGGATAGAAAAGTACACTGAATTATCTTGTATCATTGTATTTGTATTTCTCAGGCCCAGTATACTGCTTGTTAAATGTGTATGACAATAGAACCACCTCAGCTTGTCTCACCATCAAAAAGTCTCCTTAAAAGATGTTAATATGGTACCTCCTCAAAGGTAGATGTAATGTTAGATCTTATGTTAGATCATGTTACGAAATGTAATTAAATTCTGTCTTGTTCTCAAAGTACTGCTCATTAGATAAAAGAGTCTTAAGGATTGAGAATAGATAACCTCATGCACAGGGAAACCTGTCTTTGATCTTTATCAGCCTGATGTCATAATAAGGCCTTTTAATCTCTTCCAGCCATAGAATGCACATCAAATTTCAGCTTTTTTTTTTTTTTTGCGAAGTAGGAAACCTGTTTATACCTAAAACTTATTTTAAAAACCAACCAACTAACCAACCAGCCAACCAACCAACCAACCACCACCAACAACAAAAATCAACAAGCAACAAACATGTAATCAAATAAAACTTGAAGGAAAATGTACATTGATAAAGCAACCCAGCTTGATTTTTAATGAATATTGTGATGTGAACCTACATTTTTAGGTGTTTTGATCAGTTTTAGTTAGGATATTTTTCAGAAAAGTTATTTTATTTTGTTAATGCTATGAAAGCGAAGGTAGTATTAATTAAGAATATAAAGTATAGCAGAAAAAAAAAGATACCACTAAATATGTAATACCATGGACACTGGTATGAGGTCACAAGTTGTATATCAGTTTTGGAGCAGACAGTTTTTCCCATAGTAATTAAGGGCTCTGCTGAAAGTATGTATAAAAATGTATTTTATCACTATATTCTCAAAGTAAACACATGCTAGCCATCTTAGTTGTTATAAATATTCAGAACATGTAATAGATTTTAATTTAAAATTCTGGATGTCACATTTAAATCTTCCTGCTTCTGAAAGAATATAACACTGCATTTTTATAGCCCTGATCCAGAAACAATTTTAAACTGCGCAATTTTCAATATAGCTGAACTGATGAGTTAGTTTATTTTTTATCATGTTTTCAATTTTTAACATCCTTTTAAACACCCTTTTTCAAATTATTTTAAACATCACTATAAAAATCTTCATGGACTTCAAATGTAACACATTTTTATCTTGGAAATAAATATTTTGTTAATAAAGATGAATTGGGACTTAAGAAAAAACTTCATGAATGCATGCAACAATGTTTTAGAATAGAATCTTTAGAAAAATAAACTTTATAAATTGAAGTTGCATGTTGTACAATAGCAACTCAATCATATTTTATACTGTAGGTAGAAGAATTGCTTGGAAAGTAAATCCCATCAAATAACAGATAACAAGAGTAATAACAAGAGTTAGGCAAAACAAGCAAAGGGACTCACACACAAAATTAATAAGATTGAGAAGAGGAAAGTAGAAAAGAAATCTGAAAGAAAAAAAAAACAAGACAGTGATATTGCAGTGCATTGTTTCTTGTTTTGCGTGGGATTCTTCTTATTTAACTATTAGAATGTTCTACAAATCTAGGTTCCTTTCCTCGTGAATGCAGAAATATAGGCAATTTCCCAATGTGATTCACAGTGTCTGTTTTAAACACCCACTCTAAGAATAAGTTGAATCACATTGTAAATGATCCTATTTCCCTCCAGTGACTATATATGTAACCTAGACTGGGTAGCTATGATGCTGGTGTTACGCTGTAAACATCTGAATTTGGGCAGGTAAACTTGGATGCATTCAAGGCATAAAAGTGAGTTCAATTCAAGCCATGTGTCTTGTTATGATTAAACATACAATCTGGAACTTTGATCCTGCAAACCATATATTTGATTTCTTAATATTCTTATTGTCATTAGTAAATATTTTTGAACACTGTTTGAAGTGGCATCACTGTGGAAGTGGTCTGTAATTCACTTTTCACTAAAACTAACACTGGGATTAAATAAATTAACCATTATGTCACCATTTTCTCTCTGAAAACATAAATAAGAGTAATAATTTTATCTCACAAATGAGCTTCACTTATGACAATATCAGTAGCTGTGTATGTGGGATGCTCAAGAGTAGATGCTTGTGTTCTGAATACTGAGTGTATAGAGGAGACTGATGTATATTATTGAATGTTCTTCAAGAGCCTTGTCAAAAATACTTATGTTCTTAAGTTCTTTCTCTAAACTAATACAATGTGGCTCCCTTCTAAGCCCAGTACAGTGATTTTTAGCTTCTCTTCCAAAATTAATGGAGAAAAAGGATTGTATTCAGAGGGGGGGTTTTTTTGTTGGTTTTTTGGGGTTTTGGGGTTTTTTTGTTACAGTCAGATGTTTTACTCTAATGTGGAGTAATTTTTGACCTTTGCATTAAAATGAGCAAAGCTTGTAGTCAAGTGTGTTATAACTGAACTAAGAGTAGTCATAAATATGACAAAACCAATACAAGTCAAAGAAAGATAAGCTATTTTAAATCATTAAAGAAACACTTTGTTCACCGATGATTCTGTAAAACCCTTCTGTATACTCATCTACTTGTACTGAAAATCACTGAATGAAGCACAAAAATCACTCAATCTCTGTGAAACTCTAATAGCAGCCAACCAAGAGACTCACCTTGAACTTGACAGTTTTACTCTAGATTATTTAAAAAGCTAAAATAATGAAAAACATTATAATACAATTTTATATGTATGCATTAGAATATTTATTTATCTTAAAGCAAGTATTTGCATCCTTAAAACTAATGGGTTTGAGGCTAATTATTCTTCCTGGACCTCTGGCCAATAGCAGAACTTTAAATAAAATGAAGGGAACTAAATCCCTTGTGCAGCTTTGCAAACCGCTACCATTTAATTTAAAATGAGTTTTCAAGCAACCTTGACATCACTTTCAGGAATGATCTGAAAGGGAAAGTGTAACTCAACATACTGATAAATATAGCAAGAATGTAAAGGGGTGAATGTTAACTCTTTAACACATGTCAGTAAGAATGTAGTGAGACATGAACTTAATGAACATTATGTTCGATTTGGCTCAAGTCAAAAAGGTAAAGAAGTACGAAAACCATCAGGAAAGGTCCAAAAGGAAAGGAAAATGACAGTTAAGGAAAACAAAACAGGTATGAAAAAAGAAGGGACAGCTCTGTCAAAATAGTTCAATAACAAATAATTAATTTAAGTATAATTTTAGCAATACAAGATACAGTTATAAAGAATAAATATATAAAGGTGTGCTGAAAAGTATATGGCAAAAGCATAGCCTGAGAAAAATGCCAAGATTTCTAAATCCTTTAGTGTTGGAATACCTTATTTTAGTATTTTTATGTTGTTAATAGAATTTCAGTGGTGTGAAAAGAATAGAAAGCTATGAATGGTGATTAGCAATAAAGCTGAAACCTTGCTGTAAGCTTGCCTTCACAGGAAAAATAAAGTCTTTTAGACACATGAGTACTAATCTAATTGAATCACAGTACCATCTATTTATTGCTTCCAAAGATCAAGGCTTGTTTTAGAAATCTACACAGTATTTGAGCAAGAGGGCTATAGGTGACCAATGACACTTTAATTAGTTCAGGTTCTGGATCAATCAAATCTTTGCTGGTGCTTGACAGCTCAGATGCATTTGACATTATTGATCTTTGTCCGTTCATTCATTTTCTCTCGCTCCAAGTTGTTTGGATTCCTTAATTCTTTTTATTTTCACTGTCATCCTTCTAATCACATGCATTCCAGTTGCTGCAATAGATCTTCATCTGCTTCATTTGTTCTTTTCCATGACATTCACTAGAAGTCCCTTATTATGCTATTTCAAAATTATTCACATGTAACATTGAGTTATTTTAGTTGTAATTACCTGTCCTATGTCAGTGTTTGACCATCTCTAGCCTCATTAAGTGATCATTAAGTGAGAACTTCTCAGAAGCAAGTTGTATATAGAAATCAAAAAATGTATGAATAATTTTTGAACATTTTTTGGAAGAAGACCAACAAATCTGTGCTGTAAAAGAAGTCCAATATCTATTATCTATTTTAAAAGCTAGTCTTCATAAAACAATCTTAAACAAAAGTGTATTACAATCCAAGAAAAAGAGAGACTTGCACTGTATGTAATGCTCTGGCATGATAATGGCACTTTCTTTTTAAGGTGCAGGAAAATGATCAGTGTTGATGACAGACAATGAGTATCACCTGTGAGGGCAGTTTCTATCTTCTTCTGATAAAGCACAGTATTGTCTTAATATTGCCTTAGTTCTAATAACACAGTATCTGATTTTGCTGCTTTTTCTTTCTTTTTCATCCTGTTCTAAATGATAACATGCTGAAAAACACAAGAATAACAATGCAAAGATGGAAAAATCCTTTTGTTCGTATCATAACCAGGAAGTTCTATTAATAATAAACCTCATTAGGCTACACTCACGCTTTCCCCAGCTACAAAACATTACACTATATGTCACTGAAAAAGCAAAGAAAATAATTATGACCTTATCAGTTCCTTCCAGCATGGTTCTCTTCTCTCAAGCTATTTTTAGAAGAGATGGGAAGAAGTCATGACATTTAAAATAAATATTGAAGTAAATTTAAAAGAAGTGAATAAACCATAGCATAGCTGGGAGTATGGGGGAAAAGACAGATGAAACCAAAGTACAGATATGCACTTGCAGTTTTAATGTCAAAGAATTTTCAGGCAAAATCGTCTGTGATTATACTTGTTTATCATCCTCATCTTCTCTGTGAGAAACACACACATATACACACTATTGTAACCACTGATGCCATAACTTGATAACATATGAAGCTGTAGCCTTTTTTTGATTCTTTTTGTAACTGCTATGCCAATAGCATTAGGTTTATAATGTTCCAGTAAAAATTTGAATAATTATTAGTAGGTCTTTGTAGAGATGCCATGTTTGCAACTAGTATTTAATATAATGAAAGAGAAAAAAACAAGACAAATATAATATTTAGACATCAGTTTCTGTGTTTACTCTGCCTGCAGTCCATGTGTGAGAATTGCACCTAAGAGGTTAAGAACACAGATGTCCACTTATCTCTCATACATACATTCTGGATGGAGATCCACAAGGTTGGTATGAGATGGAGCAGGAGGGAATTAATCTGGCCCTGTTTTGACTAGAGATTGTGGAATAGACAGATAGATGGTTTCTATGCAGAATTTTGAAGCCCATGGTGTCCAGAATGAGACCTTCTGTTTCATTAACTGGAAAATGAATACTAAATTTGATGACCCTAAATATGCTAATGAGCTGAGTACATGCTAAACATATATGACTACGGTACTTGACTCTTCACCTAAATAACTTTAAATGTCACTTCTGGGAAGGAACGGCTAAGATTAGTGTATAAGGGGTGTTGAGAAAGCTACCCCTTAGGGGAAAGAGAAGAAATTGAAGACCCCAAAGAGGGTGCTGATGGTCTGTGCTCCTCCTCCACCAATGACAGGGACACCTTGGTAAGCAATTTCACTCTTTTAGTGAAAATACCTGGGACAGAGTTTTGCTAGCATTATAATTATAAACAAAGTCATAGTCCTATATTAGTGATATTGCAGTAAGTGCATATATCAATGGCAATCCCAAATGTTTTATATCTGTTGTTTTAATAAAATTTCTGTCTGTTTCAATTTTGCAAAATTGTCTCAGTCTCTGGGCATTCTGACAAGCATGCATTGGCTCTGATATGTTTATATAGATAATCCAATAAACTGTTGACCAAGTCTGGGACTAAGACTGTACTGAGCTGTACCTAGGCTCCTCTCCTGAGGAGTTTAGAAAGCAAGGGGGGTCCTTTCTGAACCTTGTGACTCAACAGGAGTACCTCCCTCAGCCACACATCAGACCCTTATCCTTTATGTGACACCATGTATTTACAGAACAAAAGACAGTATTTTGCAATAAAGTTTGAATTATGTTTGTGTTTCTAATGGATTATTTTTCTATCAAAGGTAGCAAAACTAATTTGGTTAGTTAACCATTAGACTGAAAATAATCAATATGGTATCAGAGAATAATTTAGGTTGGAAAAGACCCTTCAGATCATCAAGTCCAACTGTTAATCCATAAGCACCCTATCTACACGTCTTCTAAATACCTCCAGGGATAGTATCTCAAGCTCTGCTGCAGCCTATTCTGATGTTTGACAATCATTTTGGTGATGAAGTTTTTTCCTAATATAAAATCTAAACCTCCCTCGGTGCAACTTAAGTTCATTTCCTATTTCCCTATCACTTGTTCCTTGGAAGAAGAGATCAACATCAACCTTACTACAACCTCCTTTTGGGAAATTGTAAGGAGCAATATTTTTCCAGGTTAACAAATCCAGTTCCTTCAGCCACTTCTTGTAAGAGCTGTACTCTAGATCCTTCACCAGCTTCATGGCCCTTCTTTGGACCTTCTCCATCACCTCCATGTCTTTCTTGTAGTGAGGGTCTCCAAACTGAACACAGCATTCAAGGTGCAGCTTCACTAATGCCAAGTACAGTGGGGCAATCACTTCTCTTGTCCTGCTGCCCACGTTATACAAGTCAGGATATTACTGGTCTTCACATAGGTTGGATGAGAGCAGAAGTCTCAAAGAAAACTAGATCTAACTTCTGAGAGTCTACACTGTCCTAGTGGGCCAGGGCAATAGCTTGAATATACTCTAATTATCTTCCATTTTAAAGAAAAGAAGTATTTCTAAACCTGAATGGTAAATCTTCACCAAGGGTAATATTTTCTCAAAAGAGAAGAAACCTGGATGTGTTTTACTTTTAATAACATTCATATGCAGTCAGAATTCCTTTTTGAAAACAGTCTTGGTTTTGGCTGAGATTAGCTTTTCTCTCTATTTGATAATATAGTGCTGTAATTTAGATTTAGGATGAGAATAGTGCTGCTAACATAATGGTGATTTTAGTGGCTGCTAGATAGTTGTAGTGTCTGCACTAAATCAAGGACTCATCAGCTTCTCATGCCTAGCCAGGTGCACAGGGAGCTGGGAGAGCACAGCCAGGACAGCTGACCAAGATTGGCCAAAGGGATATTCCCAACCATAGAATGTGATGCTCCAGAGAGAATGGATGCTAGCTAGGAAACCGATTCACTGCTCAGAAATAGACTGGGCAATGGGATAGCTTTTTTCGGCATGCAATGAGCAGTTGCATTTTTTTATCACTTCTATTATTATTATTGTTATCATTACTATTATTATTCCCTTCCATTTTTATCCATTAACTGTCTTTATCTCAACCCACAAGATATTTTTCCATTCTCCTTCCCATCCCCCTTGAGGAAAAGGGGATAGTGAGCAGCTGTGTGGTACTTAGTTACCTGCTGGGATTAAACCACAACAGAAATAAACATTAGTGCAACAGGAAGAATTAAGTCTTTCAATTCTATAAAGGCAGGACTGACTACAATAGCACCTGACCACTGCTAATAAATACACAGCCTTAAGTTAGTGAGATTGGCAGATCTGTTTCCTACTCACTGGTTTGAAATTTATCTTGTAGTCTCCTAGAAGACTGTGCAAGGTTGCAATCTATCAAAACAGTAAATAACGTGCCACAAATATACTGACAGGAAAAAGTGTTCTAGTGCTGTAACGTAATATAAATAATAAAATTTGTTGAAACATTTTTCCTGCAAACACAGAAACTCATGTAAACATATCTAATTTTCTGCTTTTAGTAATGTTCACCTTCCTGTGAGGAATTTGGATTGACAATGGTGTCTCATAAAATTAACAAAGGAAACACTGACTTACTGTAAACCTACTTGCAACATTGCACCTAAAGCAATCCTAAAATGTGGAAAATAATAAATCAAGATACATTTCCTTTTTCAGAGGGAAATTTCTACACTTTCTATCATGCAGAAGAGAACTGCTCTATGATATGACTGATATGGAAATAATTTACATTTGTCTATGAGGTGGAGTCAGGCTATATACAAAAGAACATAATAAATAGCTGAATACAATCTCATAAAAGAACCACAATTGTCTGCTGAGGTTATCTGTTTCTTTTCATTTCCATCCCTAAGAAATAAATTCCCCAACTCCTGTATGAATGCGTTAAAAAAAAAATAAATCCATCTCTGTATTCCATCTTTCTTATAAGCCTCCTTTAAGTACTGAAAGACTGAAATCAGATGTCTCTAGAACCTTCTTTCGCCAAGATGAACAAACCAAACACTCTCAGCCTGTCTTCACAGAAGAGGATCTCTAGCCCTCTGATAACTTGGTGGCCATTGCTCTCAACTTGCACCAACCGTTCCATGTCTGCTTGTACTGGATATCCCAGATACACATGCAATATTCCAGGTGGATTCTCCCAAGAGTGAAGTAGGCGGGGAGGATCACAGGATTGTTTTGTTTGGAAAAGACGTTTAAGATCATCAAGTCCAACCTAACACTGCCAAGTCCAATCCCTAAACCATGTCCCTAAGCATCACAATTACGTGTCTCTTAGTACCTCCAAGGATTCAATCACTTCCCTGGGCAATCATTATTACAGTAATTGATAACCTTTTTGGTGAAGAATTTTTTTTCCTAGTATCAAACCTAAACCTCCCTCAATCATGTGTCTTTTGATGAGACCCAGGATACAGTTGGCTTTCTGGGCCAAATGCCTGCTTACAGCAGGCATTGCCAGCTCATGTAGAGCTTCTCATCAACTAATACTCTCAGGTCCTTCTCAGCAGGCCTGTTCTCAATCCATACTCTGCCCAAGTGATTTTCTTATTTGGAGAAAAAACAAACAAACATACAAACCCTCCAAAACCCAAACTGATTAATTTCTCTAACCTTAACACTTCCATGTATAAGCTCATTGCTATGTTACTAGTGTTCTTAACACTGGCCAGTGACAAGTGGTGTTTCTCAAGGAAAGGAATTGGGACCAGTGTTGTTTAACATCTTTGTCAGCGATCTGAACAGTGGGATTGAGTGCACCCTAAACAAGTTTGCTAGTGACACCAAGCTGTATGGTATAGTTGACATGCTGTAGGGAAGGGATGCTGTTGAGAGGGAGCTTGATAGGCTCGAGATGTGGGCCTGAGAGAACTGCATGAAGCTCAACAAGGCCAAATGCAAGTTCCTAACATGAATCAGGGAATTCCCACTTGCAAAAACAGGCCTTGGATGCTTCCAGGGAAGGGGCATCCACAGCTTCTCCGGGTAACCTCTTCTAGTGTTTCGACATCCTTACAGTAAAGAATCTTTTCCTTATATCTAATCTAAATCTAGACTCTTTTAGCTTAAAGCCATTACCCCTTGTCCTATCATTGTATATTACGAACAGTCCCTCTCCAGGTTTCTTTTATGATCCCTTTAGGTACTCTAAGGCTGCAATAAGGTTTTCCGAGAGCATTCTCTTCTCCAGTCTATGAAGCTACTCTGGATTGTTCTTAATAGCAAAAAGAAAGAGAATATAGATTCTTGATTCTCAAGACAAAAAGAATATCAGAACTAACAATCATGTCCAGGAGGCCATAAGTGTTTCAAATATGTATAGTTAGTATTTTCTATATAATATTTTCTATATAATTATCATAATGTCTGAATTATAAATATAATGAACTTCTATTTTAAAATGTGGTGCAAAGATCTGTAATTTAAAATTATTCTTTCAAATATGGAAAGAACCTCTGTGTCTTTATCATCAGCAATCCAAGGAATCTGTACTTTTGTTGCTTCAGTAAACTGCACCATACATTAATCTAGACGTAAGAGTTCTCATTGGATGAGACCAAATTCCCTAAGTATGTCCATGTTAGTCCATTGAACACGAGTAGTCTGAAGTTGTCTTGTACTATAAGTGCATCCGTAATCATGATAGTTCGATACATTGAATGCTACTGGATTCACCTGCTAAGAGAATGTCTCATGTACCAGGACACTGTTGTAACCACAGAAATACCACGCGGAGAGGAATTTGAGGGTCTGGGTCGACAGGAAGTTAAACATGAACCAGCAGTGTGCCCAGGCAGCAAAAAGGGACAACCATATCCTGAGGTGCATTAATCATGGCACGGCCAGCCAGTCCAGGGAGGTGATCGTCCCACTCAACAATCCACTGGTGCGGCCTCACTTTGAGTACTGGGTGCAATTTTGGACACCACAGAACAAGAGGGACAGAGAAACACTGGGGAGTGTCTAGAGGAAGGCAAAGAGGATGGTGAAGGGTATGGACGGGAAGTCTTATAAGCAGAGGCTGAAGTCCCTTGGTCTGTTCAGCCAGGAGAAGCAGAAGCTGAAAATGAGACCACATCACAGTCTATGGCTTCCTAATGAGGAGGAGTGAAGGGGCAGGTGCCGATCTCCGCTTTTTGGTGGTCAGTGATAGAACCTGAGGAAATGGTAGAAGCTGAAACAGGGGAGGTTCAGGTTGGGTGTTAGGAAGAAGTTCTTTACTGAGGATGGTTGGGTACTGGAACAGGCTGCCCGGGGAAGTGGTCACAGGATCAAGCTTGATTTTGTTCAAGAAGCATCTGGACAATGCCCTCAGTCACATGCTCTGACTTGTCTGGCCCTGTGTGGAGCAATATTTTAACTGTTCTCTTTGGAACTGAGTGCACCCTCAGCAAGTTTGTGGATGACACCAAGCTGAGTGATGTGGTTGACACCCTAGAAGGAAAGGAAGCAATCCAGAGGCATCTTGACAGGCTGGAAAGATGGGCCCGGGTGAACCTTATGAGGTTCAACACTGCCAAGTGGAAGGTCTTGCACTTGGGCCGGAAGAATCCCAGACATAGATACAGACTGGGAGAAGAGCTTCTTGAGAGTAGCCCTGCTGAGAAGGACCTGGGTGTCACCGCGGATGAGAAACTTAACATGAGCCAGCAGTGTGCTCTTGCAGCTCACAAGGCCAATGGTATCCTGGGCTCCATCAGAAGAGGAGTGGCCAGTAGGGATAGGGAGGTGATTGTCCCTCTCTACTCTGCCCTCGTGAGGCCACACCTGGAGTATTGTGTCCAGATCTGGGGCCCCCAATACAAGAAAGGTGTAGAACTGTTGGAGAGGGTTCAGAGGAGGGCCATGAAGATGATTAGAGAGCTGGAGCACCTGTCCTACAAAGAGAGGCTGAGGGAGCTGGGCTTGTTCATCCTGGAGAAGAGAAGGCTGCAGGGGGACCTCATTGCAGCCTTCCAGTACCTGAAGGGAGCATACAAACAGGAGGGGAATCAACTTTTTAAAAGGGCAGATAATGGCAGGACAACGGGGAATGGATTAAAGCTAAAGGAGGGAAGGTTTATATTCTATATTAGGGGGAAGTTTTTTACAGAAAGAGCGGTGAGGTGCTGGAACAGGCTGCCCAGAGAAGTAGTGGATGCCCCATCCCTGGAAGTGTTCAAGGCCAGGTTGGATGGGGCCCTGGGCAACCTTGTGTAGATCCAGGCCTGAGGTTGGTGGCCCTACCTGTGACAGGGGGGTTGGAACTCTATGATCCTTGGGGTCCCTTCCAACCCATGCTATTCTATGATTCTATGATCTCTGCATTTGCCCTCACTTCTCAAAAAGAAAGTTGTTATTCTAACCTCAGAGAGTTACAGCCACGAGATTTAAAAGTTTGATGGCCTGTTTTGGGGGTTGGTTTTCTGATTTATTCTTTTTAGCTTTTTGGCTTTTTTGGTCTGCCAAGAGAAATAAATATTTTAGCCCATGTTCAGCTATGAGAGCAAAATATATCAGATGTTCTCATCTTCAAATTTCATTGAAGTTGATGGAAAAGCCCTATGTAAGAAATACCTGCATTTCTGAGAGAAAAATGATGAATTTTATTGTGTTGTTTTTTCTTTTTTGTTTTTTGTTGTGTTTTGTTTGTTTGGGGTTTTTTTTAAGAATTGGAGGAGCAGAGGAAAAATACATTTCAAGCTTTTAAATATCCTTATAAGTAGGCACAAAGTAGAGCTCCAGAGAAAAAAAAAATCACTGTTTTTAACTTTTGCTATGTCTTTGTCCATCTTACAGTTGAATTTCAAATGGTAAGAACTTTTTCATGAAAGCAAATATATTTTTTTTTTTCTATTTAACAGTTCTCAATGCTAGTACATCAACTGAAGTAATAACCTGTGCTATGGCATCAATGCCATTTACTCCTCAGCCAGTTGTAATGCTACAGGCAAATGATTATGACTAGTTGGGGATATAATAGTACAAGAGAGAAAGCTCTTAAGAAATGAACCCTATGTTTATTCAAATATCTTTAGAATATAAAGATGATAATGATGGAAAGAAACAGTCAAAATTCATTCTGAATACATTTTTTATCAAATACTTTTGTCAAGCTGTAGATGGTCTTTAAGAATATTGCATACCATGCTTTCTGCATAGCTCTCTCTTTTGATTCTTTTTTGAGCTTATAGTTTGAAAAAACCAAACATACTGTTTGTATTGGCACACAGCAGGAAGATACTTTTTTTCTTTTCAAGAGGAAAAAACAAACAAAAAAACCTTCTTCCCATGAAAAAAATAGACGCCAAGCAACCACTTTCTATTAAATATAACATGAATACAAACACTAGTAATTCATGTATTTCAAAATTACTATATTGTGTCTAAACACGACAGAAACATTTCAGTGACAATTAGAATGAAATAGTAGGTTTTATTTTTATTTAGAGTAATTTTTGACAGTGTTAGATGCAAACAAATTGCTTATTGGCATTTCTCTGTGTTTGTGGTAGTTTCCTTTATTTCCTTTTCATTCAGTTTATTTTATCTATCATGCCAAGAAATCATAAAATTTAAGTGAATGTTGTATTTTGGTTCCCTGTAGAAATGGCACACAGAGTAGAAATGGATGATGGTGATGATGATGGGCGATTTAAATGAATGATATGCTGGATATCCTGAATCACAGCGGTATAGAGAGGCCTGTGTTATTTATCAGTGTTTCCAGAATATCTCTGTACACAGAAACCTGACAAGGAATGAAAATGGGAATATTGCTAGGGTAGGAAAATGTCCTACCCTCTCTAAAATATTTCCCAGAAATGTGTGTTTAGAATACAAAAAAACCATCACCACCACCACCTCCAAAAAAACCCCAACCCAACCCAACACTTTATAACATTTGTTTCTTTATTCATTTTGAAGTATGGAGAAAAAACAAAAAAAAATCAAATGTTTATGAATTGTATTTTCAAGTTAGGTATTTCTGCTTTTATCGAGCCAGACAGCATATAGACTACTAGCCATGAGGTAAACAACTGCAATGCATATTTAGGTAGCTATGTATTCAAAAATCTTAAATAAGGGAGTGGGAAACAAACCCACTGCAGTCCCATGTTAATTTATTTCATACTTTCTGTCTATCTTAAAAAATATATATTTTCAAAAAGCTTTCTAGAGTTATAGTATTTCATGTCAGTAACTATCCAGGTAACAGATAGAAGAAATAATTTCGGTATTAATTCTGACATGTTAAATTTGCAAGCAAACCCAAATTTTGTTAATTACATTAATCATACTTTTTCATTTCTATTTATATAGTAGTAAAAATTCATTGACTTGTTACTTTTAAAATGGGACATGGAAACAAAAATTTTGATTTTACTATTGAAATAGATATATGAAAATATTATTAAAATTAAATTAATTCACATTTTTAGTCAGAAGGTTTATAACCTGAATTTAAATATGACTTGGTTTAATATAAATCTGACCTTGAAAACTTAGACAATTATTACAAATGCTAAATATTGATTTTATAAGATTAAATTCCTCTTAATTCATAATGAAAGAACCCATACAGTTGTCAATAACATTTGTGAATTGTAGAGAAACTGATGGCTTCAGGGCCACTTGAATATATACAGTATTATTGAAAAATAACTGCCTCATTGCTCTATCCAAAGAAACAATCCTGTAAATTTTAAATTAAGAAGAGATATTGTAATTTGTTCCAATCCAATTGGAAGCACTGATGTGTGTGAAGACCTTTAATGATCACAAATAATTACCTGCCTGAACAGCATAATGTGGTCTTATCTCAAGATCTAATATTTTGTTCTTGGTATAAAACCAGAATTACATTATGTAATGTAATATATAAGAAGCCCGCAAAACTACCTTATGCAAAATTCAATTTTGTCTTCCACAGGTGGAGGGTGAGTGGGTATTTTTTGATCAGGATTCTATGGAGTGACTGTGTTTGTCAAGTATTTTGAGACACTTCTTATGTAAGTTTTTTGACATCTTCATTTTGGCTCTAAATCTCCTCTGTATCCTCAGTGTTACATCAGCAATATCATTTTAAGAGACAGTGAAAATGTAACTTAGAAAGCAACTGGAATTTGGATAATGTACAAGTATTTGCTGAACAAGTCTGTAATTTGTTGTGTTCTAATGAAAAACCCCATTATGACCATTTCATTTTTATCTGCTTTTAGCAAGTAATATTTATTCAGACAATATTACAAGCAACAAATAAAGACCATTTCTAATTCTGATACTTAAATTCCAGCACTAGGAATAAAAGATGCTGTCTCACACTCTTCCTAATCTCACTTGCCTTAGGTCAATTTAAAATATTATCCCAAAGAAATCCAAGTTTTTCTTTGTAATGATTCTGGTGGGATGTAAGTGCTTTGAACTGACAGATATCTAACACTTGTTATGTTTATGTTTTATTTTCATTATTATAGTAAAATGACATCAGTATGAAAAAGATACAAGTACAAACTTATCTCAAATTGAACAAACAGTTGTTATATTCCCTGTTTTTATGGAATTTATGTTCACCTTCAGGAACAATAGAACAATTTAATGGTGTTATATTTTTTCTTAAGGGACACATCCACTGCAGCAGATTTGATTTGGTGTCAACACTTGGTGATATAATGAAGACTAATGTTGACTAAATGTCAAACAGAAAACATTTAGAAAAATGGAAAGTGATGAAAAGAAGGTCTTCCATTGCTCTGAGAGATACTTCTGAGTTTTACAGGTTCTTGTGTGAATCTTTGGTGCTATCAGCATGCTAAGCTGATTGCTCATATCATATATGTGAAGTTGTACTTTGAGGTGCATGCGTGGATGTCTCAAATACCCTAGGAATATCTGAGTAGCAAGCAGCTGTGGTTAGACAGCATAGTTAAATAGGTGTCAGATATACTTTCAGAGTTCAAGCGCATACTTTACATGACGGTAACTGTATTTGGGCACCTACATATTACAGTCTGCAGTGTGGGTTTAAGTCTGCCCTATATGACTACTTCAGATATATTACTGCTCCTATTTCTATCCTCTTTTTAATTAATTATTTCTAGTTGCTTTGTAAAAAAATTACTTCCTAAGTTTTTTACTGACCAGTCTAGGCATTCTACTAGTATGGTATTTTCTTTCTATATATATATACCTATTACATTATATATGATATGGTGATATAATATAATCGTAGAATGGCTTGGGTTGGAAGGAATCTTTAAAAATCATTTACACCAGCCTCCCTGCCATGGAGAAGGCCATCTTCCACTAGGGTAGATTGTCCAAATACACATCCAACCTAACTTTGATGATTTCCAATGATGAGGCATCCACAATTTGTTCCAGAAAGCTGTTTCAGTGTCTCACCATCCTCATCATTAAAAATTTCTTCTTTACAACTGGTCTAAACTTACTCTCTTTCAATATAAAATCATTGTCCCTTATCTTGTCACTACAGGCTTTGAAAGAAAAAAAAATCTCCATCTCTCTTATAAGACCCCCCCTTAAGTAATAAAAGACTACAATCACATGTCTCTGGAGCCTTTCCTCACAGGAGAGATGTTCCATCCTTCTGTTTTTTTCTGAGGCACTCCTGTAGACACCTAACAGGTCCACCTCAATGGTGGTGATTCTCTTAAAAGAAGGTGACACTTCTTTTGATGTAGTCCAGGATATGGTTGGTTTTCTGGGCTGCAAGTGCACATCGCTATCTCATGTCCAATTTTTCATCCACCAGTATTCTCAAGTCCTTCTTCCCAGGACTGCTTTCAATCTGATCATCCCCCAGCCTGTACTGATACTGGGATTTACCTCAACTAGGGCGCAAGACCTTATGCTTGGCCTTGTTGAAATTCATAAGGTGAGGTTCATATCAATTCATTGACTGTGGCCTGAAACTAGAGAATTAGTGTTCGAGTTCCTCTTCACAGATCTGCCAATTACATTAATTACGCCTTCATGACATGGTATGTCATCAAATAGTTCTGAAAGGAATTAGAAAATTTGTAACCTTTTAATATGAAATTCAGCTTAATTCTCAGAAATATAATACTGTTTCCAGTATTGATTTAATATATTTGGTTAAGGTTTAAGTATGTAGAAAAACATGCTTTTTGACGTATGGGAACATCTTTCCAACCACTGGAAATTTTTGCAATGTGTTTTTGATATCATTATTATTTATGTAGTGATACTTCTTCAGTTCTATGCTTCTCATGAAAGTACAAATTTTTGCCTTCATGTTTTTCTATAGAATGGGAAGTGGCTATTTAAACATATACTTCTGTAACTATGTTTCACTCTCCCAGATATACTGATATACACAGAGTATAGGGAAGTATGTTAGTCAAAGAATACAACTGATTTCCTGGAAAAAGGAAAATAAGGTCAGAGACAGCAAGATAAGGCAGACATATCTATAGCTAATGTGAAATACAAGAACAGCCAAATAGTTACTGCAGTACTATTGCTTTACATGGTGTCAAAAAATATTTGTCAGATGCAATGTTAAGGGGAAAAAAATCTGCTGATTACTACAATGTAATTATATTAATTTCCATTACTTGTAAATCTTAACAAGTATTTATTTTTAAACTGTGAATAAAATAACTTGTGTGTGAAAAACTCTATATAGTTCACAGTATCTTTTAACCACTGTCATCACCAGTCATCTATTTTCATATAAAAAAAAAGGTGAAAAATAATGTAATGTGAAAACAAAACACCACAAAGCTAATAGGATGCATCCAGATCAGGGTTTTTGCACTTAAATTGACACCAAAATGAAAAATGTGTTCTTCCCCCAGGTATCCCAGCCTTTACCGCTCAAAGCAAAACAGTTGTGAGTTTTTTTAACTTTAAAATGTACTGGTTGCCTAGAGTTACATTTCTGTATTTTTTATCAAAGAGCTTCTCCACTGATACAGTTAAGTAGCTCAGTAGTCTTTTTTTTTTTTTTTTTTTTCCTAGCTGGACATTAATGGGATATACAAAACAGAGGTTACGTGCATGAAACCTTTTCAGGTTTTCAGTCTACTAATAAATAAGGATATTTCTGGTCTTTGGGCTAATGAGAATGAATAAAAGCACAGCTGTGTGCAGGAAAGTTGTTCAAAAAGAGTCACTACTGCTCAGTGCCCATTACCTCAAAGTGGCATTGCCTGAAAGTATAAGAGTATGTGTTCTCACCATCATCACCTCTCCTGGTCAGTGAATTCTGAACTGTCTTTCAGACTGGGTAATCTTCCGTAGAAAGACACCAATGATTTTAAGACAGGTGACTTTCAAACACCACTATTTTAAGCACTTTCCGTGAGCTCTTAGACACGGCATAAAGACCGTATTGACTTTATGTGTCTTTCTGTTCTGTATGCCTGCAGATTTTGCCATTGTTACATGTCCTTTCCTCTTTTCAACCTATAAGCCTTGATTAGGATCAGGTAACTCTTAGGTGTCCATTTTCTTTACTAAATCTTGCAATTTATTCCACTTAACAGATATAACTTGAGCTCTAAATTGCTTACTTTTGTTGTATATTTGGTCAGTATTTCATTCTATGTTTCTATAGTTCCCTAGTGGTAGGATTTTATTTAAAATGTAATCTTCTGCCAGTGTATACAATACTACCATTGACCCCAGAGATAGTCCGTCCTTTTCTCATTCTTATAGTCTTCCTGGATCTCAGGACAAATAGTCTCCAATGGACAGACTTCAGAAAAAATAGGATTTCTTAATTTTCTTTTCTATTCAGGGGAAATTATTTTTAGGCCATTTCCATTGCTTAGAACTTTTAGTTAATGTAAAACATGAAAAATATCAGAGGAAAGATTGGGTCCTTGGAAAGTAGAATCTTTCCACCAGTTAAAACAGCTGAATAAATATGTCATTAGCACCCACCATCTGATGTGTCGGTGATATGTGTCATACTTCTGTTGATGTTCTCGAATCATAATGAGATATATAAAGAAAGGGACTAAAAGATCTTTTATCAACTCTGACTGTAAAAATCAGATTTACAAAAAAAAAAATTCAAACAAAACAAACCCTCAACAATCATTGCCACAAAAATTGTTACAGATAAAAAAATGTAAATGGAAAAATTATGGAGGTGAGAAAATTATTATCAGAGTAATAGATGTATATAAGGCGCATCTATTCAGCTCAAAGGAAAAACAAGGGACACTTCCATGATTTGACTTCTCAGCACTCTAACCAGTCACCAACAAAGCATGATTTTCAGCAGGAAATAAAACAAAACAAAAAACCTAGTCATAGTAACAGGCAAACATTCAGAGCTTTAACAGCTGACCTAATCACAAGAGGCTACTTTTCTTTCAGTATGTCTAACATCCACCTGAGGCATTGCAGTAACATTTCCCAGCTCCCTGTCATCCATTTCAGCTTTTGTGTTACTTCTTTGCTGTAGGCAAGTTTAATAAAACAAGAATGTAGGGATTTGAATTAATTATATTTTAAATAGTTAAATATTTGGTTACAGATTAGATCCATCCAGTATTCCCTACTCTTCTATTAATAGAACTCTATTTCTAGTCTCTTTCTTTCCCCCCCCAAAAAAAAAAAAGCGAAGCCCAACTTTCTGTCTCAAAACAATCCCACATGGATCAGCAGACTGTCTTAGCTAAGAAAAAATTGCATAGACTTTTTGCCAAAGTCACCTCAATTATATAGTCATCAGTGCTTTCACAGTAGGATACGAAAGCTGGTGATAGCTTTGCTTTTCCCAGGGTTCATTTTTCAACTATAGGGCTGACATGGATACATCTAAAGTGATTGGGCTAAGACGCCATTTTCCTACTGGGAAGTGAATAAAAAATTTATTACTTCCAAGTATAAGCTCAGTCATCCCCTCGCAGTAGTAAAAATGATTAATTTTATGAAATAAAGAGAATAATATATTTTTTAAGTTCATACTTTTCATTATCACGTAAAGATATAACAAACATAAAGTCCCACCCCACCATGAAATCTGCAGAGTAGATAATTTGCACTATATATTTCAAAATGATACTGAAATTACAAGTATTTGCAATGAGGAGAGGGGGCAAAGAAAAAAAGAAAAAGAACTTTTATAAGTCATATTTCATCTCTTTCAAGTCTCAACAGAAATCTGAATTTCTCTTTGTTTTCTTAATTGAATACAGGCAATGTGCAGGATACACCAGCTTTTCTGGGAAAGAAGGGAAAAAACAATATCTTACCATAGTCAACAGTCCAATCTGTGTAAAACACTAACATGCTTGCTTGTGTATCTAAGACTATCTGTAGCATTAGTTTTGGAAATGTCATAGAAAATAGCTGAGATCCTTCAGGTCACAAAAACTGTAAAGATTTAGATTATTTCAGCACATATACATACTATGCAGACTGGGCTAAATTCTGTTACATGAACAGAGACAACTTTATATGCAATCCTATCTGTCATAGTGCATGATATTTATTTTATCCTGGCGCGTATAATACAGAACTCATAGCTGTATCTGTATCCACTGATGCAGACAATCCATTTTAGTCCATTAGATTATTTAGGCACAATTTGCCCTTGCTGGAGCGGTATTGGCTGTCTCTAATTACCTCGCTGTCATACATATTCTTTGACATGTCTATTGCATGATGTCACTGGTCACAGAGGTGGGATTGACTGGTCAGTAGTTCCTGTTTAAATTGGCATGACAGTTTTATGTAACTAAATCAAATTCATGATTATTAAATTAGTGTAAATTAATTTCCATGTAATGAAAAAATCTTTTTTTTTACTAAATACTTGGTTTGCCACTGAGGTAACAAGAAAAAAAAAAAGGTGGACTCTTAGCTGAACATTTGTCTTAAAAGCTAAGAAGTGTATAAACTGAAAACAGAAAAAAAAATTTTTGACAGAACTGATGAATTTAGCAAGCTAATGAACTTAAACAGATTTTTTTTAAATGAACACTTGCACTGCAAGTTTATGCTAATGCTTCAGGTTTTAAGTCAGATTTCATTTTTTTTCCCTCCTTTCCACTTTATTCATCTCCTTTTAAAGGCTTTCTGATGTGCAACTTCTTTATTTAAAAATACTAAGAAAAGTAGCAATGGTATTATTTTTTTCCGAAGAGCTGAAACTATAAGTATTAAAAAGTGAAGAGGAATGAAATCTCTGGAAACTCCTGCACAAGCTTAACCTTCTCTTTTAGCAACACAAATATTATTTATTTATTTAATTTCTTGATTTATTCAGACATCTCATTGGACACCCTTCCCCCCAGCTACATTCAACCATTAATGGTCTATTTTGTTACAGTTTTTATTCTGCAATTTTCAAGGAAGTTTGATTATTATTTTTTAAAACAAAAAGGTCTACAAACAAGTAGAGTAAGATAAATTACTGTGTATTAGCTTTCTATCACTGTTCTTCACATTGCTCTAACCTTGAGCTTCACAAGCCAAAGAGATGAACTAAATATGACTTGGGGCAGTGGGGGAAAAAAAAAAAAGGACAAATTATCAGAAAACAGAGAAACCAGATAACTTGCTAAGCTATCCATTTCAGTTCAGTGTTCAGGATCACATTGCTTGACCTGTTAAAAATCAGAAAGACAGCCACACATAATTTATGGGGAGGAAAAGAAGTAATAATGCTCTACTAATTTTAGAAGAATCCATAGAAAAGGAAAAATGAAATCTGGAAAATAATTGCAATTTCAAAACTCCAACCTCGTACAAGATAAGGAGATAAAAAGTGATTTCTTTTTAGGCAGGCTGACAACACATAGGATACTCATAATTATTTGTTAATAATGTAGCCTCTTCAAATAATTGTGATAGAGAGGGAAAACAGTCCAAACACAGGAGTGCACAGATTTCAGTTAAAAGTGAAGACAGCTACTAAAGCTGAACCTTTTAAAAATTTATAAGGTAATTATATATTCACAAACTGAGTAAAACAGGTTGCCTACTCCTTCAATCTAATCTAAGCAAACTACACTGGTGTTTCAGCCTTAACTGTGATTAAACATATCTATCTTCTCTCCAACAAAGATTAAAGGAAAATTTCACTATGGTGTTATTTATCTTCTCTCAAAGATCTATCCAGTGCAGGGGAAAAATTAAAGAAACAATTACCTAAAGATACAAAACTACTATGGATGTTCATGCAAAAGGTAGAAGTGGTGTATTGCTCCAGCCTTTAGAAATATACCACTTCAGGTTAATATGGGATACCTATGTAGCAACTCTTTTTTTTAGTCTGCACAGTGTGAACTTATTTCTTCCAGCAACAGATTCTCCATATCCATAGAGGAGATCAAGTGCAGTCTTCAGTGCTTAAAATGCTCTGGAATGGTTTATTCTAATCATTTATGCAGGTTTACAAGGTTGGAGAACTGACTGGGGGACTCTAATGATTTTGTATATTATGGTGTGCAAAAAAACAAACCCGCAAAACAAGTAAATAAAAAAGAATCTGAAGCATTGAATAAATGTTAAAAACCAGTTACAAATACATTTCTAACTCTTACTTCTCATCAATCTTCACTACATGGCTTTTACGGTAATGTCCTTGACCTAGTTATGTTTTTGCTTTATTCTTTTCATTTTTTTCTTTCTTTGCAGGTTTTTAATCACATAAAACTGATTAATGGCATACCTAGTTATAGGGGTAAATAAAAATGATCCCTCAATTATTTAATAAAATAAACTGGAAATTAGTAAATAGTACAGACACACTTGAGGCAGTAATTAAACCCCAAACAGAAAAAGTTAAGAGATTAATTTCTGGAAATTACATCAAAGTGATGACTTTTTATAAAAGATAGTAGTACTTGATAACTCAAACAAGTTTATTTTAGTCCCCTAATACTGACAATGTTTACTATTACATCATAAGGGTGTATATGCCAGCAAGTAGACATATTGAAAAGTGATGGTGATATGAAGACCAGGGGTTGCCCCATGCTGTACACAGGTTTTTCTGGACAGCTCCAAAGGACTCACCACAGAATACAAGTAAACCCAGCAGCTAAGGTGGTGGTATCTTGTGGAAAAGGTTTTTAAGAACAGGAATAACACTCCAGAAAGTGAGGAATGTGGAAAATAGCATTTGAAAAGAAACAGTCCAAAGTCAGTAAAGAACGATGGGGAGGAAGTCCTGGAGCAAAGATATCCCTGCAGCCTGCCGCAAAATCATGGTGAAATGTTATTAACCTGTCACTCATGAAGGACCATAGTGAGGCAGTTATATCACTGCAGCCTGTGGAGGATCCCGCACTACAGTAGGTAGAATTGACCTGAAGGAAACTGTGAGCTCCTGGCAGAAACGGTGGCCCATGCATAGGAGCCCAAGCAGTGGGTTACCTAGAAGTAACTGTGGCCTCTGGAGGTAAGCCCGTGCAGTACAGAGTTTTCTCTCTGTACTGTAGTCTATGGGACTTATCCTGGAGCAGCCTGTGCCTGAAAGACTATAATCTGTGCAAAGGACTCATGATGGAGCAGGAAAATATATGAGCAAGGAACAGCACAAAAATGATCTTGACATTACAGTATGTCCTTGTTTCAGCTGAGATAGTTTTAATTTTCTTCATAGTAGCTACGGGTTTATGTTTTGGATTTGTGTTATGAGACTTTTGATTGTGGTCCTTAGAGGCAGAAATGTTGAAAGAAGCTGGCTAGTCTTTAAGGATGCCTTTCTGAGAGCTCAAGAGCTCTCTCTCCCTCAAATTAAGAAAGTGGTCAGAAGAGGCAGGAAGCCAGCATAGCTAGGCAAGGACCTGCTGGTGAAACTGAGGGAAAAGAAAGGCAAGTACAAACTGTGGAAACAAGGGTGTGTCACCTGGAAGGAATACAGGGATGCTGTCTGGACTTGCCAAGAAGGGATGAGGAAAGCCAAGGTGCAGATGGAACTGAATTTGTCAAGCGATGTTAAGAACAACAAGAAGGGATTGTACATTGGATTGAAAATTGGAGACGTGTATTTGATGGGTGGACCATCCACTGGATAAGAAACTGGCTGAAAAGATGCAGACAGAGGGTGGTGGTCAATGGCTTTATGTCCTGGTGCAGGCTGGATACAAGCAGTGTCCCCCAACGGTCTATCTGGGGACCGATACTCTTTAACATCTTTATCAATGATATCGAAGATGGAATTGAGAGCACCGTCAGCAAGTTTGTGGATGACACCAAGCTGAGTGGTGTGGTCAACACAACAGAAGGAAAGGAAGCCATCCAGAGGGATCTTGACAGACTTGGAAGGTTGTCCCAGGTGAACATAATGAGTTTCAACAAAAGTGTAGGGTCTTGCACTTGGGGTGGAGGAATCCCAGATATATATACAGACTGGGAGAAGAGCTCCTTGAGAGTAGCCCTGCTAAGAGCGACCTCGGGGTTCTGGTGGATGAGAAACTTAACATGAGCCAGCAGTGTGCTCTTGCAGCTTGGAAGGCTAATGGTATCCTGGTCTCCATTAGAAGAGAAGTGGTCAGCAGGGATAGAGAGGTGATTGCCCCTCTCTTCTCTACCCTCATGAGGCCCCACCTGGAGTACTGTGATCAGATCTGGGGGCCCCAGTACAAGCAATATGTGGAACTATTGGAGAGGGTTCAGAGGAGGGCCACGAAGATGATTAGAGAGCTGGAGCACCTGCCCTACAAGGAGAGGTTGAGGGAGCTGGGCTTGTTCAGCCTGGAGAAGAGAAGGCTGCTGGGGGACCTCATTGCAGCCTTCCAGTACCTGAAGGGAGCATATAAACAGGAGGGGAATCAACTTTTTAAAAGGGTAGATAATGGCAGGACAAGGGGAATGGATTAAAGCTAAAGGAGGGCAGGCTTAGATTAGATATTAAGCAGAAGTTTTTTACAGAGAATGGTAAGGTGCTGGAATGGTCTTCCCAGAGAAGTAGTGGATGCCCCATCCCTGGAAGTGTTCAAGGCCAGGTTGGATGGGGCCCTGGGCAGCCTTGTCTAAATCATGTGTGGAGGTTGGTGGCACTGCCTGTGGCAGGGGGGTTGGAACTCTATGATCCTTGGGGTCCCTTCCAACCCAGATCATTCTATCATTCTATGGTTCTATGATAATCTAGACATGGCTTTGTTATATGGTGGTGGTTTTGTTGTTGTTGAGCATTGCTTGCACAAAGTCAAGGCCTTTCCTGTTTCTCACAATGCCCTGATAGTGTGTAGGCTGGGGCTGCACAAGAAACTGGGAAGACACAGACAGAACACCTGACCCCAATTGACCAAAGAGACATTCCATAGCACATGACTTCATTCTCATTTTATAAGGGACATGAGGAAGAGAAAGGGTAGTGGGAATGGGGGTGGTGGCATTTAGAGTGATGATACTTGTCTTCCTAAATCACTTACAAGTGATTGAACCCTGCTGACCTGGAGATGGCTGAACACCTACCTACCTGCTCATGGGAAGTGGTTAATGAGTTCTTTGTTTGCTTTGTTTTTGCTTTATTAAACGGTCTTTTTTCTCAACCCACAATTATTTTTACTTTCACTCTTAATTCTCTCTCCTATTCAACTATGAAGGAAGTGACTAAGTGGCTTCGCAGTGCTTAGCTGCCAGTTGGGGTAAAATCATGACACACTATCATTTTCCACAATGTTCAATATGTTCTACAATGTTGGATGATGTATTTTGCACACTGTTCTCCACTATATTTGGAGATGGGCATATTTAGCAGTTAGGGCAAGCCCGCAGTGACTGGAAAGGAGGAATATCATAATCAATTTTAAGAAGACTAAAAAGGAAGATCCTGGTATCTTCTTACTAGTCACCTTCAATTCCCAGAAAGATCATGGAACAAACTCTCCTGGATGACATATGAAGGCATATGGATGACAGAGAGCTATTTAGAGACAACCAATATGGCTTCACCAAGAGTAAATCAAACTTGTTTAATCTAGTGGCCTTCTATGATGGAATGATTATATCAGTAGACAAAGGAAGAGCTACAGACATCATGAACCCGGACTTCTTTAATGAGAGAGATATGGGTTTGAAGCATGGACTGTTAGATGGATAAGGAACTGGCTACATGGCTGTGTCAAAAGAGTTATAGTCAATGGCTCAATGTTCAAGTGGAATGCCGTAATAAACGGTGTAATCTCAAGGGTTCTTATGGGTACCGTTACTACTAAATATCTTCATCAACGTTCATAGAAGGTGAGGTTGAGTGCACCTTCAAAAGATTTGCAGATGACACCAAGCTGAGTGGTACAGTTGATAGAACAGAGGGAAGGGATGCAATGCAGTTATCTGGACAAGGCTTGAATAGTGGGCACATGTGAACCTCATAAAGTTCAACAAGGCCTAGTAGAGAGTCCTACACCGAGGTCAGAGTAATCTCCAGTATCAGCAGAAACTGGTGGATGAATGGATTGAGAGCAGTCCTGTGGAGAATGACTTGGGAATATTGGTGAATGAAAAATTGGACATGAGCCGACAATGTGCACTTGCAACCCAGAAAGCCAATTGTATTCAAGACTACATAAAAAAGAATCTTGACCAGTAGATCAAGGGAGGTGATTTTCCGCCTTTACTCTTCTCTTGTGAGACCCCACCTGGAGTACTGTATTCAACTCTGGGGTCCCAGGTTTGAGCAACCTGTCCTAGTGGAAGATGTTCCTCCTGTGTTGGATTGGGG
This sequence comes from Laterallus jamaicensis coturniculus, assembly GCA_022605575.1. Lineage (NCBI taxonomy): Eukaryota > Metazoa > Chordata > Aves > Gruiformes > Rallidae > Laterallus > Laterallus jamaicensis. The sequence goes on from JAKCOX010000019.1 coordinate 12,860,237, forward strand.
GGTTGGATTAAATGATCTTTGAGTGTCTGTTTCAACCAAAGCTATTCTATAATTATATGACTATGTTTCTTTCAGGAGACCAAGACAGGAGCAGGTAAAAAGTGTGAGAAAGAAGGAATGGGAGAGAAGAGCTGTTGTGGACTAATGACTGCAATCACCACTCCTTGCATTTCTCATGGGAGGTTGAGAGAGAAAAGTCATAAGTGAAGTTGAGCCTTGGAAGAAGTATGGAGGAAAAGTAGTTTAATTTTGTCTTTCTTTCTGGCTCAGTTGGCAGTAATTTATTTTTTTTCCCCCCAATTGAAGTCTCTTTTACCTGTGATGGCTACTGATAAATGATCACCCTGTCTTTATATTGATCCACAGGCTTTTCCATCTTATTTTTATGCCTCTGTCTTGTTGAGGATGAGGAGTGAGAAGGTGCCTTGGTGTGTATTTGGATCTTCAACAAGGTAAACATACCAGAATTAGATAGGCTCTTGGTGGGTTAGATGGGTTAGTTTGCTCTTTTATAGTAAAATATAACTTTGTAGCATTGTGTGGCAAATCATTAATTTCTCCCTTACTTCATCTTAAAGACAATTAAAAGTCGATCCCTGATTCTCAGTGCTACTCTTACAACTTTTCATATGGGGCACGGAAAAGGTATGAAATATCAGTGCCTAAAAATCCATGCATAGTATCACAAAAAATATATTTATTAAACAAAGGGTTTCTAAATTACACAGTGAATGAGCATAAATGCGAACTTTTTAAAAAAACATATTTTTAAAATCAAAGGAAATCAGTATGCAACAGTTGAGCAGATAAAAATATCAGAAGGAAAAACAAATGAAAAATAAAGGAGAAATAAAGTTGAATCATACAGGAATAATTTATCCGGATTTGTTCTTAAAAGTAGTTCCATTTGTATCTGCATGAAAATACAAAAAAAAAAGACTCTGATTTAGATACAGTCAGAGTAATGCAGCTTCCTCTACGAGCTGAGATAATGGCATTCTCATTTTGCCCTGTGGAATCTGAATGTCATGAATTCCTGGTTTGAAACATAATTTAATAAAGGTCACTTACCAAGGTAGAAAACAGGGGAGATAAGGAAAAGTCCTGCATATCACATCTGCTTAGGATGAACTGATCTGACACAGTTATTAATTATCACAGATGCCTTAGGGTTCAAATAAAGCTGTCAACTCAAGAGCAAAATGCTTTCCCAAAGTTGAAGTCTTAAAAAAATTGCATTAAACTCAGAAATGTTCAATCAATTCTCCCAAATATCTTTCCAGAGCCTGTGACAATATTAAGGTAAAAGACTAAAATGTGTTAGCAAAGTTTTAATCAAATGAAAAAAAGATTTTTATCTGAGATAAACTGTGTTTTATTCAGATGAAATAACTTGATATTAAATTTATGAAGACAATGACCTAGAATATTGGCTAGCATTTTAGCAGTCATTAAAGAAATCAATTAATATCAGACTTGGGATTACAGTAGCTTTAGTGCACACAGTGATTCAGCTAGGCTACTTCTATAGTATTTGCTCAAATAGATCACTCCTGCTTTCAAACAGCACAAGCTGTTGTGGATAAAAACAGGTTTTGAAACAATGTAGGGATGTGGAACGCATAAATCATATTTGTGAAAATACTCACACAGACCTGTGCAATTAGTGAGTTTGGTTTGGATGATATATGCAACATTACATTATGTTATAACATTTATTTCCCAAAATTTCTATATCATATAGGAAGTTAATTTGACTGTACTTATAGTACTTACCCTTTGAGAAATACTTGACCTTGGCACATAATTAGACACGATAATACTTGGGAAGGTGGGGATCAAGGTAAGGTAAGTAGGTAGGGTTCATGACATCAAGGTAAAATGTTTGCAAGGAATAGGCCTTTGTTTACCATCATTATCTGTACTGACCGTATAGACCCCGGGAAAAAGAAACAGGGAAATAAATTTTTGTATAGTTGCTTTTACTTAGTAATAAAATACATTTAACATTAGGGCATATTGGTGATTCTTAATGAGAAAAGTCTGTTTAACAACGCATTTTCCCTTATATATTCTTTGTTTCAGTTCTGTGTTTTTTTGTTTGTTTGTTTTTTTAAAGCATACGTCTCACAATTTTTCACAGAATTTTTCACTTAAGCTGGCCTCACTGACTATTTCTGTATTTGGGTGGGGATATTCTTGGACTCTGGGACCAAACCTTACAGCCTGTAAGGCTTGTATGTATCTACATTTAGACGCATGAACTTCATTTACCCCTGTAACAGGGACGTCACACCAAACACTTAGGAGCAGTGCTCAGCATATATTATCCTCCACATACATTATCTGAGATAGATAATACCAGTTAGTCTGAGACAAAACCTCTTGTGGGATAAAGCTAATCGGCAAGTGGTATGATAGTTTATGGGCAAGTGGTAGAGCTCATGATCTGACACTGTGGGGATTTTATTTTGGGGGACACACAACGACAAACTGTGTTATTGTTTGTTTTTATGTGTGAACAATGTGTAGTATCTAAAACTGTGTATCATTTGAACTGTTCTATTCAGAAGTTTGAAATACTATGTTGCCATGGTTAAAGTACTCTTGGTAGGCTCTCTAGATCTTTTAAGTATGGTGAGGAACTGGAACAGGTTGCCGAGGGAGGTGGTGGGTGCCCCCTCCTTGGAGGTGTTCGAAGCCAGGTTGGATGAGGCCTTGAGCAGCCTGGTCTAGTAAGAGGTGCCCCCATGGCAGGGTGGTTGGAAGTTGACGATCTTTAAGGTCCCTTCCAGCCCTAACCCCTATATGATCTTACTTATATTTCTTTATGAAAGCTTGGGCAGGCTGTCGAAATGCATAACATCTGAGAGATGAAAAACTACTAGAAGGGTGTACTGCCTCTTACAACATTTTGTCAAGAAGTTACTTTTGATAACACTGCTGGAGGGTCAAAAGGGAACTAAGTAAATTCATTGAAGAAAAAGAAATCAGGACAGGCTATACCATCTATTGTGTGAAAAGTGCCTGAACAACAAACTCATAGGAACTATTACTATGTACTTGTTCTCATATCCTAGGCTACTGATCAGTCCTGGAGAAAAGACACTCAGGTCAAATAAGTATTTTGTTGACCTCATATTTCCATGATAGAATTAATATTAATCTCTTGATTAAAAAAACTAAGAATATCAAATTTTCACAAATGGTTTAAATGAACTTATTTCAGAACCTACAATATTCTGCTGGTTGAAAACATAACACTTTGATTGCCTTGTTTTATATGATTATCCTTGCATTTTTGCTCTGGGTTTAGAACAAAGCAACTTCTTTTGTTTAATATAATTATAAATGATGAAATAAAATATGACAAACTTTGCAAAGCTAAAATGCAAAAAACCCCACCCCAACTATGGACAATAATTACTGAGGTTTTTCAAAATACCAATTAAATCCACAGGACAAAAACATTTTCCAGAATGCCAAACAAATGAATGCCTTGGAGGACATGTAATAGTTTAAGAACTGCTGAGTTGTGGTCTTTATAGGTTTTTTTCCAGTAGTGAAAGTTTAATAGGTTTGCTTAACTGAGGGTCTAAAGCTACTCTAAAATGGAGAGTGTGGTCACCCTATGTGATACCATGTATTTGTAAAGCTAACTTAATCATCTGGTTAACATTTCTTTGGGACAGCTTTATTTTTCATGAAGATTAGCTCACTAGCTCAAACATACCACTATTTTATCGATGTGATTTTGGTAGCAGTGTTAGAAGTAACCCAATTAAAAACTCAATACATTTATCACTTAGGCAGGCTGTGATGAGATAGTCTTCTTGTTGTCTCTTGTGAACAAATTAGAAGTGATAATTCAAAGTATTTTTAGTAATACTGACAGGATAGGGGTTTTTTGTCTGCTTTTAGTCATATTAAAACCACCAACAAAAAACCCCACACTACATAAATGTGCATGGTTATGTTGCATAGGAATATTGAAAGTTCCTGCTTTTCCATTTTGGTTTGGTTTCTCTGTTAAATTTTAAAGGAATGAAACTGTATGAAAAGACAGTAAAGACAGAAAATGAAGAATGACAATTTTGAAGTTCATTTGTGAAATAGAAAAAAAAGTTATTTAGTAGAACTGGCTTATTACTGGGATAAAATATCTATACTTTTTAATTTCTTCTTTTTTATTTCTTTTTTTATTTTTTTCCCCTAAACTATTATTTGGGTCCAGATTTTATCTCTACTTTCACTATCATAACTTTTATAAAGTGGTAGTAGCTAGGGACCAGGTAAATACAATCTCTAATAGGTGGTATTGTTTTGTTTTGTTTTGTTTTATTTTGTTTTGATTTTTTACATTTACATCATAATTTGTGATACATAGGCGGACTTCATATATGCTAGAGTCTTCAGCAAAATCTGAGCCAGGAAAAGCAGGATGCAATTAACTCTCAATAGAAGTAGAAAGCATATTTCATTCTGACATTGCATTATGAGCAGAAAATTAAAAAAGTTTAGGCCTGCTCTTCTTTAATGTATGCAGAAAATTCAGACTAGAGTTTATGTGTTCACAACAAAGTCTTTTGTCAATCACAGTTAGAGTCAAAATTCTGAGCTAAGAGCACCTTTGATATTACCCAGAGCAGTCATGTACAAGACAGAAATATGTGGTCATAACACGAGCATTTGAACAAAATAACAGTTTTAAACTCCCTTCTTCTTCCCCAACAATTTTACCCACAATCCAGCTGCTAAACTGCAAAATTTAACTTGTTCAATGCTATGGCCTCATCCATTGTAAAAGAACATGTCTGTGGAGGGGCAATAGTGAGTTTTAAATTCTTTTGATTCAACAAACTTCAGGCATAAAGAGAAACACCACTGAAGTGGCTTCAGCTGCAATGGTAGTTCTTTCAAAGCTTTTTCCATTCATTCCTGCAACACATTGCCAATTCTTTTCTGCTTTTTGTAAGCTGTCGGAAAGTCATTCAAGTGTACACTGTTTTATGTTTACAACAAGGTAAGAGTTAGGCAGCTGAAATCCTTTGAACAGAGAGTTCCATAGTATTTATCACAATTAATTAAAGGGAAAGAACAGAAGGGAAACACGTGTAACCTTCATCAGGTTCAAAGAGGGTAGGTTGATGTTTTAGAGATTTTCTTACTGTTTTGAAAAGCAGATCATAGATAGTTCAGAGTATTAAGGCTCTTTTCTTGATAACAAATGAGAGATTTTTAAGCTGTATTTCAGCTACCCATCAAACCCCAATCCCTCACCCCAACTTTTTCCTTATAATACTTAGCACAATATAGCACTTTTCATCTTCAAAGTGCTTCGCAACACATTAACTAATTAATCCTTTGAGCGCCCCTAAGAGATTAGTAGAAAATGATGTGATCTCTGGCAGCCATGCAAAAGCCTTGAACAAGGCAATGAACCCCGCATCCAATAGGGATTATAGTCAAAGTCTCCCAAAGTCTGCAGCACCCTGGACTTAGATTCTGTTGATAACTTAAAGAAAATGTAAAACTATTTAAGGAATTAAAAAAGCACATTCAAATAGGATAGGTGGCATTGAAGGACGAAATCTAAATTTGCAATCTGGAAAAAAGTTACTATTACTCCCTAAGCAATACCTCTTATTCATTCTGTAAAACCTACCTACTCAGAAAATAGTGTCTTTAAATACCTACATCTATCCTGCTTGAAAAATAAGGCTTCTGACTAAGCCCTGAAGTTTATGTTTACAATAGTAAACTAACCAAGACAAGGATATGGGATTCAGCGCTGGCATGTGCTTCTCCATAGTGCTGAAATATTTGTTCAATGCTTCCTGGCACTTTTTTGCAAAGGCAAACTTAGAAAACAGTGCAGCTTTATTGACAGCAGTGCAGCTTGAATGCAACCATGGCATTATGAGAGATGAGGGAGTTAATTTTGTAGACACAAGCATTTTCAGGCCTCAAGACTAGAGAGTGAACCCTAATCCAATACAGTTATTAAGATGTAGTCATTGATTCCAAAAGTGTAACAAAGCCATAACAATGACAAAGATCCCAAATGCCTGATCTGATGGTGAGACTATTACCACTGTACTTCAAGAAGGCTACTTCATAAGAGGCTAAAATAGTTGGAGGAGTGTTAATCCACCTTATAATAGCCTGACCACTTGGTTTTATAGTCCTGCTTACCCCTACAAGACCTTTTCTTACTTTACAGAAGCATCAAGAGAAGGAAAGGGCATAAGTGGTTTTCCAGAATACTCAGTAACTTGTGGTCAGAGAATACTTGTAAAATACCTGAATTTTAAATAAAATTAGGTCTTCAATACCCATTTCTGTCATGAGTGTTCTGCAATAAAATATGATCCTTTTCTTTCTTGGAATAATTTTGAAAACAGCGAGTCTTGCAGAGCAAATTCTTAGAATTGACCTCTGCAAGGGTTTGTTCGGAATAGTGAATTTTGAACAACATCAAATTTTTCTTGAAGCCTCATTTTTGGGTTGTATCCCCCAGACAATAGCAGGAACTTGGATTTCCCCCTGCACTCAGTATTTCCTGTTGATTATATCTCAAATGTTCACATTAAATCACTTTACCTTTCTGAAATGCCTGTCTCCTCCCATACACTGTTCAGGGAGATTCAGCTACCTATTTTCACGTCTTGAGTTCAGTGCTGAGGGAGAAGGACCTAAAATGTAAATATGTGATGCCTGATGACTGCTGCTTAGTCATCACAGAGACTCCCATGCATACAGCTCTGAATAATGCTAATGTTCATCAAGCTTTATTTTTTTCAAGGTACTAGAAACTGCTTAGCAGGATGTTGTTTCAGACTGCTATGACTCTGAATACCATTTGAAGTAACACATATTCAGAATGCATTATACTCAACTCTGCAAGTTTATGAGACATGCTTTTCTCTCATTCTTATCTCCTTTCTCTCAAGGTATTGTATTTATTTGATATAAAATACAATTCGCTCAGGTCTTACATGAATATAAGTCCCTTAATTCCTACCAAAAAGAACACCATTGTATCACACCACACTGTACCATAAAAAACCCCAAACCAAAACAAACCATGTTATACTAGGAGTTCTCTCACACTGGAACAGGTTGTCAGAAGACATCAGTCTCCGTCCTTGGGGATATTTTAAATGCAACTGAACGCATTTCTGAGCAACCTGACCTCCTACTCTCAGCAGGACTGCACTATTTACAGGGATGCCTTTCGAACTCCACTATTCTCTGAGTCTACTTACAGTTTAGAATTCAAAGTGGACACTTTCTGAAGAAATGGAAGAAAAAGACTGCAGTATGTTGTATCACAGAATTTAGTTCTAAGGTTTGGTGTAGGAATTTTTTTTTTGCATACTTGGTTCAAATCAAGTATGAATGATTTCAATATTATAAACTCTATTGGCTGCAAATCTAGTTCTTCCCTGAGTGCAATGAAAAATTAAATAAGTAGCACACACAGAGAAAACTAAATTGTAGCGAGAAAACATGGATACTTAAATCCAGAGTTGAATTTCATATCAAGTGTGGTGTTAACCTTCTTTTTTGGAACTAAAAGGACTATTGTCACTGCATAAGACTAAGCATCTCTCTTAAAGGTGACAAGGTTTTATTTAAATTCTTTTCATTGTACATTCACATTAATGAGGCATACTCTGTACTTTACTAATCTATAGGAGTAAGAAACCAAACTTAGTTAAAGGTTAAAATTGCAGAACACTGACCTACTTTAAGGGAAAAAAACCCACAACAACGGTGATTTAAATAAATATAATTTATATTCTAAAATTCATTTGCTATGAGCTCTCGGTATGAGTCTACACATTTTTAAAGAAAGAAAAGACAAAAGCTTAAAGATTCAACAGATCAACAAAATTTTACTGATCATTTCTCTAAATTTAAAAAAAAAAACAATCAAAACCACCCATCTCTATGGTAGACTGCTTAAATTAAATGAGATTACAAAAGACACTGTGGCCTGGTGGGAAGCCTGCACTGGAGCAGGCTCCAGCCAGGACCTGCAGCCCGTGAAGAGAAGAGCCCACACAGGAGCAGGTTTTCTGGCAGGATTTGTGGCCCCATGGGGAACCATGCTGGAGCATCCTGTTGCTGAAAGTCTTCACCCTGTGGAAGGGACCTATGCTGCAGCAATTCATGAAGAACTGAAGCCCTGTTGGAAGGACTCATGTTGGAGAAGTTTGAGGAGGACTGTCTTCTGTGAGAAGGATCCCATGCTGGAGCAGTGAAAGAGTGTGAGAAGTCTTTCCCCAGAGGAGGAAGGAGTAGCAGGGACAGTGTACAATGAACCAACCTCAACTCCCATTCTCCTTTCCCCTGTGCTACTGGGAAGGAGAAGGTCGAGAATTTGAAAGTAAAATTGAGCCTGGGAAGAAGGGAGGGGTGAGGTGTTTAAGATTTGATTTTCTTTCTCATTGCTTTATTATATTTACTTGGTAATAAATTAGGTTGGGTTTTTTTTCTAAATTGAGTCTGTTTTGCCCATCAATGATGAGTGATCTCTTTCTGTCCTTATCATAAATCATGGGATTTTTATTACATTTTTTCTCCCCTGTCCATTTGAAGGGGGGGGGTGATAGGGCAGCTTTGGTGAGCACCCAACCTCCAACCAGGGTCAACCTATCACACCCTTCCTACCTAGTCAGATATGTTAAAATTTGTAATCTTATATTTTGTATAGCACAGCAACAGGTTGCCAAATGCTATTCTCATTCTGATTAAACAACATGGGTTTTGGTGTTTAATACCACTTTCTAACTTTTTTTTTCCTCATAAGAAAGTTAGTGAAATATATGTCAGATAAGTTTTGGTTATTTAAAAGAAAAGATTATATTTCTTTGTATCCTATTGATATCTGGAAAAATCCTGTTCCATTTTAAACTGACTCAGTTAGTTAAGAATTTTTTAGTTTTTTTAATGGAGCAGTTGAGAATGTAATTAAAACTAAACTGTAGTGCAAATTTTAGCAAAAGCACTTTATCTTTGGTTAAAAATAGATTCAGGGCAACATCAAATATGAAAGGATTTCAAAGTTCATATTTGAGTTTCATAGTCCAGTTGCTCAAATTTTCATTAGGTAGTTTTATCCACATTTATTTATATCTTGGACTTGCTTTTTTCTCTAGCATACATGCTTTGTTTAAATATAGGGAATGGATCTTACTGAAAAAAAATAAAATATATATATATATATATATAAAGACAAACAAAAAAACCCCAACCTTCTTCCTCTCCACCCCCCAGCTAAATGCCGCATATTCTCTCTCTACAAGTAAATCATATGTCAGTATAGTTTTCCAACTCTCCCTAACGAAATCCTATCTTTCTATCAGAAAATCCTGTCTCTTCCTTTTTTATTTCTTTTTTCATCAGCTGGTGTTTTGAACGACTGCATTGGGTATATATATTTAATAGACAGGTGTCCATTGGTTTAAATACCAAGTTAGAATCCAAGGTATTTTGTTGCCGAATAATGAGATTACCAAAGTATAAAAGCTTCTAGATACCTCTGAAATTCCCTTCCGTCCTCTGGATACAAATCTAATGGTTTTGGTTCTGACATGAAGGATGATATTTCTAATGTTTATGGCAAATTAATTCACTAGGGGAAGGTGAGTGACAGTGTACTGCCAGCGGTCATGACTTCCTATTCGGGGCTGCCATTTAACATCTTGTTTTATTTCTTAATAAAAGGAAAACTTTTCCTCAGTTTATGATTATGTTCCCTCCAGGGAAACATACTCAGCCTTTCTGTCTGTTTAACAAAAAAAATAACAAAATGTTAATTAACTAAGCACAATTTCATCTCATCAAAGAAATTAAAATAATATCCAGGGAATAGTTTACCCCTGCTCTGCATTTTGTTGACTGTAGCACTCCCCCTTTTTCATTTTCATTATGTAAATATGTCTGTATGGACACATGAGTTTATATACATAATCCCTGTAATCCCAAATATATTTATCTGGTTTTAAGTACACATAGATTTTTCATAGAATGATTAGGGCTGGAAGGGACCCTAAAGATCATCAAGTTCCAACACTAACTCCTAATGTCACATGAAACATATACAGTATATTTTGATTGCACAGTACATTTAATAATATTCTGAGAAACTAATAATAAATGAACAATGATGATTTATAAATGGGAAAATATTAACCTATTCATCCTTAAATGTGTGTCTGTTCTTGTTCTCTATTTACATTTGAAAGGCTGAAATTACTTATGAAACATCAAATGCAATCTTATTTGAGGATTCTGAAAGAACTCATGATTTGTGAACTATTCTGTTGGTTGGATTAGGTGTCTGATAACTAAAAAGGATACAAGATATGCTTGTCTTCAGGAAGAGCAAGAAAAAGGAACAGAGACACTGCAGACCAGTCAACCATAGCTCAGTTCCTGGAAAGTTAATGGGAATCATAAAATCATAGAATCACAGAATCATAGAATGTATGGGGTTGGAAGGGAACTTTAGAGGTTATCTTTAGCAGGTCAGGTTTCAGAGAAGCCTCATCAAGCCTGACCTTGAATATCTCCAGGGATGGGGCCTCTACTACCTCTTTGGGCAACCTGTGATTTACCACCCTCACATTGAAGAGATTTTTCCTAATATCCAAACTAAATCTACCCTTTTCTAGTTTAAAACCATTCCCCCTCATCCTATTGCTGCATGCCCTTGTGAACAGTTCTTCACTGGCTTTCTTATAGGCACATTTCAGGTATTGGAAGGCTGTCAATAAAGGTGCCCTGGCATCCTTCTCTTCTCCAGGCTGAATAACTCTGTCAGGCAGTCTTCATAGGAGAGGTGCTTCAGCCCTTTGATAATTTTTGAGGTCCTAATTTTCATCTTAAAATCCATTTATAGGCACCTAAAAGAAATCAACATGAGAAAAATCAGTCCAGTCTTAGGGATAGGCCTGGTTTACTCAGGAGGTAAGAATATCTTCTCCAAAGTTTCTATGGTTATATAACTTCAATTTTATTTCTACTCATATATAAGTTCATTAACTAAAGCAGGCTGACACAACTCATCCAAAAATGCAGAACATGAGGTTATTACTGCATTGAGCAGCAGACTTGAGTTCAACGTCCATTATCTAAAACAATTATACACTTATAAGTAAATTTATTTCCCATCTTTATTCACAGAACTTAACAAAATTACACCAAAACGATCAATTCTGAAAGAAAGAATGTCTCTCTCTTTCTTTCTACATATATATAGATATGCACAGGCACATATCTATATAAATATCTATACATCTCTATTGAGAGAGATTGATTGATCAATCCATCAATCTTCAGGTAAATGTACTAAAAAAGAGACCATCCGCTCACTTTCCATTACCTGGTTGTTTGGGGTTTTTTTTAATCTTCTTTTATTGTCTCCTCTAATATTTTTTCAGCCAGCATTTGAAAAAAATCACTAAAATACTAAGTAATTTATAGTGTGTGGTGGGTCCTATTTTACTATGTCTGTATGAACTTGTTCCATGGAGACAGCATGTAGCTGATTAGAGGAGCGCAGTTTGATCTGTGCCTTTAGAAAGGCTCATATAGCAACGCTCAGCTATTCAGTATGCACAATATTATGACATTTTAGATAGGATGTTTGACTTGTGGTTTTTCAAGTGCTGCAGATTTAATGTTGCTTAACTAATATCTTTGCTGGGACTTAATGACTTTTGTTGTCTAGAAAGACTACAAATTCTTATGTACCTCTTCCTTTGCTTCACTGTAGTATCAAAACAATTAAGTACAAACTTTTGAAATTTTAAAAATCTGGTTCAGGACTGTGGGATTTGAGAATGATCCCAAAACAGAGGTCTGGGGCTGTGACTCCCATATTACTATTCTTGCAATCTGAATAATGTCCAATTCTTCTTACCGGACATTAGCATAGGTATCTCCTACATTGTCTGCTAGGTACTATGAATTCTGCAAAAGAGATCCAGAAACTAAATTTACTCCTCTCTTCAGGAAATTAAAATTCTATTATTGCATAATTTTTTATTTTTTATTTTTTTTTAAGTTTAGTCATACCACTTTCTATCTAAAAAGCTGAGAAATTATCAGAATTAAAAAAAAATATCTTGGGCATTTGAAATTCTAAAATTGATTCATCTTTGAAATATTCTGAAGCCAGTGCTTATGAAAGCATCCTATGGTATTTACACTCAGCAGGTATAAACCAGTCATCTCAGGTAGTTATTATGAATTACACTGGCTATGTATTTTTCTGTATATTTTTGAATCAGTGTAAAAACTAACTAAACATACACCTGCTGGAAAAGTAAACTGTAATATACTTGTGTTCAAACACTCACTTAGCAGAGCTTCCAGACTGAAGCACTGAGTGCAAGGTTCATAGAGCTGATTCCTGCCTTTTATTTCCCCACATATTCAGCTCATGCAGACTAGCAGAAGTATCTTTCCTGCTCTGTGAATTTTTGTACCAGAGAACCTGTCAGAGAGTTTGTATCTGAAATAAACAAAAAACAGCAAGCAAAGGAATAGAGGTGCCGTGTCAATCTACTTTGGCAATGCTGTCCTGATAGAGATGACAACAGAAAACCACCTCCTGTGGTTTTGTCCTATGAATGTCCCCATTCAATCCCACTCTATCTCATGGTCAGTCATTGTCATTAGATGTGCTTACTATCACTGTGTAAATATGTCACACAGGAAGTAGACACCAGAGAAACCTCATTAAAGCATATTTAAAAAAAACTAAAAACACATCATGTTAAAAAAAAATCCTACCTTTTTATCTCTGTCTTAAATGCTTACTTCTGATAACAGAAACATGAATTCCACCTCTGCCATCAATCCTTTTTCATACAGGATGATCAGATTTAGTGTATTGAATATTTTCAAAAACCCAGTGTAGTTAAAGAATTTTTTTTTCCAATGTAAGCCTAAGGGTCCTGCTCAAGGATATACAATAACTAGTACCCTGGAGATTATAAATTCACATATCAGACGCTTGAACATAACTCAACCCAATTAGCTACAATGATCATTTGTTACATTAAACAACTGTGACAATCAGCAAATTTCAGAAAAATGCAAACAAATTTGTTTCGGTTTGGCAAAAGAGAGGACATCTAAGAAAGGCAACCATAACGACCTGCTAAGTGCATTGATACCACTGTCTGGGCCTTTGCTTTGTTGTTATATCTCTAAAGTAAAATAATCCATTACAGAATAAAAGGGCAGAATTTACTCTAGTGAAAGAAAAGTAGTTAGGATGAATCTAGAGGAAAAAAAAGCTGTGAGGATAATGACAGTCATTATAGATATGGTCTAGGGACCCATACCTTGAACTATCAAGGTACAGGACAAGAAAAACAGAAAAAATACTTTTTTTCAAGAAAAACTACTGGGTTTATATTTTGTTTTGGCTTGGTTTTGTGGTGTTTTGGGATTTGTCTTTTTTTTTTCTTTTTTTAGCACAGCACAGAGAAAATACAAAGAGGAAACCTTGCCTATAGAAATTAAACATGGTAGTGTCATTTCTACATTCCATCTGTTTATCTTCAGATAGAAGTTCTAAATAACCTTCAAAGTCTTTGTCAATACTAGGAAAGGGATAAATGGACAGTGGAAACATTTCATTTCCCTGGTCTATAACAGTTACATCTTCATTACAAACCACAGAATTTTATATCAATTATTAAGTAATGTAAAAAAAAAAAAAGATGCCCTATTCATAACTTGCACAAACAAAACCCTTTCTTCAGGGGAAACCTGACTGGTTTTATGATCCTTGGATGAGGAAAAAAACGTTGCCTGCTTCTGTAACTCTTTCTTGGGCATGAATTCCATCAGCTTAATGACAAAACCCACTCAACTTCAAAGAAAGATCACCACTCCTAAAGATATAGTCTTTTCAGCTAGATAGCTCATCTGAAATTTTATCATATTATTAAAGCTCTGATTGTATTCCTACTCAGATATGCAATTTTTCACTTCAGTACACTTCTTACTTTCTCTTCTTCAAGTTTTCTAAAGATACAAAGCAGAAAGTCTATATCTACTTAAACCTTAAGAGATATAAACCTTTTTCACAGAATGAAAAATCAATAAATGAATTATCTTATAAAGAAATACTTTTAGGGTCACTAGCTTTATATATTTGGTAATGATCATATAGGGTCAAAAATACTGTAAAGAGAACTAGATCAATGCTGACCAACTGCTGGATGTGGTCAGACGTGTTTTCAAGCAAGAATGGATCTTTTTTTTATTTATTTTTTTTGGCAGCGGGGGGTGGGGGTTTAGAATCCATTCTGACAGCATCAAAAATACTTCATAATCTAGCTGTTAGAATGTTCCCTTGACATCTTTGGTGATTGGAAGGCATTTCTTTTTCTGCTTGATTATCTCAGGGACTTAAATCTATTCATTCCATACTGTAAATCTATGCCTTGGGGTAGGTGTCCTTTGAAGCTGTTCCAGTTTGCTAAAGCAATTAAAATTTAGTTAGGTATAAAGTATCAGCAGGTTTTCATAACATAAATTATTGAGAAACCTTGATAGAAGATGCTACTGGAGTCACCTTCAGTGAAGTCACAGAGTAGTTTCTTCACATGCATCTGGTGTAGTTTGTTCAGCCTTACACTGAAACATTCAAGGAGGAAAACAGTTCAGTCTGCATAGTCTCCAAGTTAGGGTTTGCCTCAGTTGCCTTAACTGTCTATCAGGATTTGAATAAGGCACACAAACCCAGAGACACATCACAGGAGCTACAAAAAGCCTTTATGGGGACACAGGTGATTGTCAGTGAAATCCTTTAATCCTCTAAAACAATATCTGTTCCAGAAAAGTGGTACCATTTAAGGCAATCACATTGAATCCTTCCTTCAGAAACAAACACTGTGGTGGTTTAACCTCAGAGAGAGGGGACACGAGCAGGGAAGCCACGGGGTAAAGGAAAGAAAAAACCAAAAACTCCGCGGGTTGGGATGAGGATATTTTACTAAAACAACAGGAAAAGATACAAAGAACAACGAACAACAGTGTTAATACTACTTTGGAATACAGGATACACGAAACTGGTGATACAAAATGCAACCTCTCACCACCTTACGCAACTTAGGCCGTGCTCTGCAGGACCGACTTGGGACTCGGCCGCTGCCGCTGAGAAGCTGCGTTTGCCTCAGGCCACAGCTGCGCCTGCTCGACCCCCCAGAGCCAGGCCTGCCCAGAGACCACGCTTTTGGCGCGCTTTTTCTCCTTTATACAGAATATGACTATGACGTAATTTGTATGGAATATACTCATTGGCCAAGATGGCCCATTGCTAAGCTGAAACCAGGACAAACACCTATATTAGACACTTCCAAATTGAAGTATTTGCAGTCTGGAGGTGAATTTTAGACCTTATGTTCAAGTTGCCCAGAAAATCTTATCTTCTGTTGTATGGAATGAAAAATATTTAATGCAAAGAGAGATTCACATTCCATAGGTTTTTAATTGCTATTCTTATTTTTTCAAGTATGAAACAAAATATACATAATATATCGTAGGTTTTAACATGAAGACATAGCCCAAATAACAATGAAAGTAAAAGTGATTTTCCTTTGTCCTAAACCAGTATTTTTAGCAGATTTTCTATTAGTAAATTCACTAGAAAATATTCAAACCTGGAAATTCTTCCATAATAGATGCTGTGGAATCACAATCCAACTCTAAAATAATGTAGGCATTTTATCACCAGTCCAGTGACAGATTAAGAAAGACGTTTTTTTTACTTTTTACTAAAGTGCATTTTCACTTTTCTTAAGACAAGACATTCTTTCTCATTACAGAAGGTTTATGTTAAGCATGGACAGAGTAATAAAGTAAATAGCATCGATATCATAAGCATCTAAATCCAGTTATGTTAAGCAATAAGAAATTTCTGTAAACATTGTGCTGCTATTTTTAATGAATAATTTTTCAATACCAACAATCATTTAAAATAATCCAGTGAAGTTCAGATTAACAGAAACAGTCTAACATAGACTTGTCTGACAAAAATGTTTTCTATATCTGATTCTCCTGTTTTAAAAAGATAATAAAAGTCATTTTCCACCCAATATATTGAACTAAACAGAACCTTTGCATTGAGAAAAGAGGCATACAGAATGTTTAGCAATATATAATTTCCTTTGTAATTTTCTTGGAAATTTCTTGGTCAGCTGTTTTTTGTTTGAGGTTTTTCTTTCTTTTTCTGTAATCCAATACATCAAAGAATTTTCCAAAATATTTTTGAGTTCAATGTTACTGTAACTATATTATTGCTTGTTGTTGTTTTTACAGTGCTAACAGTACTTTTTTCTTCATTGCAGCAAACACAGTTGCTGCATGTAATTGATATAACAACACAGCATGATGGGTGATATCAGTGAACAAAACTATGCATTCCCTACCTTTGGAACACAGTAAAAGGACAATGCTGTCCTTCAAACACACACACACACACACACACACACCGTGATTATGTGACAGAACCCCAAGGCAGCAAAGAAAAGGAAAGAAAAGGGCTTTTGTTCATTCATTTGACGGTATTTCTAAAATAATTATGTTAAAAATCCCATTGTAGACTGATATAAGGAATCCAGAATGTGCTTAACGGCTGTACTTCCTTGGCATAGTTTAATTGCCAGGTGGAATAAAACTATGTGGCAATTGCATAGACTCTTCTCATCCATTATGTAGAGGTGTATCAAGGACACTGTGTACATGTCATCAGTTGGTGTAACAACCATTTGAGCTGTGATGACAGATAAAGATCCATCAACTTCTCTGTTTCAGTAGATCCTTCTTTCTTCTAGCTTCAAACTAAGGAAATTGAAGGAAAAAATAAAATTATCTTGTCTATGACAAAAAAAAGATAACATATCTTCATTTTGCTCTCATTAAAAACCAAACCAAACCAAAACAAAACAAACTCTCAAAGTTTCCATTATCATCTGATATTTTAGCACTGCTGCTCAATACTTCCAGGCAACAAACAGGACTCATGCTACATTGAAAATAATTTTTAATTTGCTTCTTTACAGTTTCCAGAAATACCTTTTCCTGGAAGATGTTAGTGTAGGACCCTGTAAAACTGCAATTTCATAAGGATCTATTATCCTATTAGTACTAGCAATGCTTGATGAGGCTGTCTGAGAACCATTATGTTCTCAAGGCTCCAGTGGTTTCATGGAACTGAGAGTGGTAATGGGATTGATGGGAACCTTCTACTCATGATGAACTGTTTCTTTGCATAATTTAAATTTTGATTTACTCCTACATAATTATGTATTTCACAGTCAAGATGAATCAATGCATTGAACAGATAAATGTCAGTTTGTAATTGGCATTTTTTTTTTGGCATTTTGCAGTTTTACAGCAAAATAGAGACAGGCTCTTAATTTTACATTACACTGAATATTCCACAAGAATCATCTTCAGCTTTAGAAACTTGCACAATACTGCATTCATATTCCATTAATGTGCACATATGATAAAAAAAAAATATCCTTAAATCTTTCCATCCGTAATATGCTTTGGATGAGGAATAGAACTTGGAATTTATAAACCTATGGGAATACATAAGGGTCACACATAACCAGTTATTTAGAGTGGGGAGAATGACAGGTAGGTCTGTGTTTTGCTGTTCAGTACAGTAAAAAGAACAGAAGCAAATGAATAAGAAAAAAAACTGTGACAAAATTAAAATAGATCATAAAATGACATTGCCCTGTTGGGAGATATTTTCTTTTTTTGGTCCAGTGTTGGACAAATTTAAGGATGACCTTCATTTCAGGATGTGCAAATAGACAGGTATTGCGTCCTTTCAGGATATGTAAACAGACAGTGAATCTATAAAAGAAGATACTTACATTCATGATGAAACTGGAACTCGTGATGCAATCTTTATAGATAATGACTGGATGTTTTCAAAACCATCCTTCCTTTAAAACTGTGTCTAGAATCCCACATTACTTGTCACAGTTTAAAGTTCTATTGACATAAACATACACTAAATGTTATTTATCTGCGTTGAAGGCCATTGTGTCCCATTGCTATGTAGTAGGAGGAGTAGTGGATTTTGGCTTCTGCAGCTTTTCTTACTTCTTGGGATACTGTTTCCACAGATTTTGCTTAAACTCTTTTAATGAAATTACTTGGTTTATTTCGCACTGACTGGGCCCCAGCTCCAGAAGCTAGAGAAATTAGAGCTCTAGCTTCCCTTCACTGCCGATAATCGGCTTCAAAACCAGAAAAAGTAATGCTCTGAATATTCTGATTGTCCATTGCTGGTGTGTTTCTAGAAGTTGCAGGACTGGCAACAGCTACTATAGGTAGAACTAAGTTTTACTGTTCTCTGTTAAGGATCTTTGTTTATTTGTGAGTGGATCTTCCATTAATGGAAACCTTGGCTTCAACATGTACAGTATGAGCTAGTCACTTAAATAACAACATATGACAGTCATGATTCACGTTCTTATCTCAAACTTCATTATAACTTAAAAAAGGAATTTATGCAATATTTTACTTTCTTATCTGTCTTTGATATTAGATGAGGTGAGGTAATCTAAAAAGTCAGAACATTTTTTTTTGTAGAAATACTTTGACAGATCCAGGCTATACAGGAAAATACAGTTCTGTTACAATGTAAGTGTTCAAGACCAAGTTGGACAAGGCTTTGGGCAACCTGGTCCAGTGAAAGGTGTCCTTGCCCATGACAGGTGTGTTGGGAATAGATAGTCTGAGGTCTCTTCTAACACAAACCATTCTATGATTCTATAATTTTATGACTAGTTACACAAGAAAAAAAAAAAAAGTTTCATTAGAACTATGGCCATTTCAGAGACAGACACAAGACAAGTAGTGGCAATACTGATCAAGTTAGACTTCCTTATAGCCTTCTGGTTACCTGTAGAGAGAAAAAAATCTAGGGACTTATTTTGTAGTCTGAAAAAAATGTTTAGTGCCATTTCAAATGCCATGGTGTATCAAACTCATCTGTCTGGGTGTGACATGTATGTGTATTTACAGAACAAGTTTTGGATCAACCATAGCTGCATAAGTCAGTATTTTAGTTAATATTTCAAGCTCTGATAGGAACTGATTCTCCCATATGATAGAAAACCATATAGGTTGGTCCATTATTACACAGTTTTTATAATGGCTAGTAAAGTATGATTTAGGAGATTTTTTTTAGCACTTAGCTTTTTAATTGGCAAAAATCCCTCAAATGCAATGTAAGAAATGTGTCATGTCTGCTCCAAACTTTATGTGCATTTGCAAGAAAGAAAAAAATCCTTTATTTTTCCATGGACATAAAAGATGTTTTGTCAATAAAATACATAACCTATTAAATTTTACATAGAAAAATATATAAACCTTGAAATCTATCTTTGGAATACAGTTTGAAATTATAAGAGTCACCTCGAGAATCATTTCACACTTGAAATGCAATCACAATGACCCATAGCTAATAAGATGTTTCTACTACAGCACACAGTCAGTTTAACAGGTGGTAATTTGAAGTAACTTTGATAAGGTTAGGTCATAGTTTGAGTGAGATAATCTGAGTTCAATGATAAATGAACATGCTGTGTTAACTGGTAGGAGCATGGGAAAATCAGAGCTAATAGACATTATTTTAACAAATTGCCATTTTAAATCACCTTCCTGAGGGTCTTTAAGCAGGATTTCATCAATTACATGCTTACAGCTCACATTAGTGATACACATTAAAAAATTTCCCACATGAATAATTTAGAAAAAAAATTGACTATCAAACCCCTGTGTGAGTTAGCTCTTGTCTATTTAAGCAAAGTTTTACTTAAATGATGCATGACATGCAATATTTCAAAAACGTGCCTTCTGAGATCATGAAGACAAGATGTAGGAAAAATTATTCTTGCAGTGTTTCTATATTATTTCATATGCCTTATAGTGTTCCTGTTGTTTAGTAACTTGTCATCTCTCTTAGTTTTGTTATTTACACCTCAGGACTGGCTTCTTTTAAAAAAATACTTTCCTTTTACTGACATTTTCTCCTAAGTGAATAGAAGCACATTCTCTTTATTAAACTAATAGCATAAGAATCAAAAGTGGTAAAAAAAAAATTGTCAAGCAATTTTTAATTGAAAGTAAGTCATTAAAAAACCACAAACCAAACACAACACACATTTTTTCCTTTAATAATAGCAAATTTCAAAAGCTAACTGGAAGAGAGTATGGAATAAAATTTATACTATGTGAGGATATTTTTTTCCTTTTTTCTTTAGAAAAAAATTAAGTTATTATGCAATTTTTCTAGAGGGAAGGAGGATATGGGAAGAAAGAAAATGACCCAGAACAAGCAACAAAGAATAAAACTTAAAGATTTTACTGATTTCTTCATGCAGATCATGTTTAGGAAATTTCAGCTAAGCTTTTTAGTGTTACTGGTCTGAGAAGGAAACCTGGGCCTGTAATAGCCTGCAGTTTCTTGTTTCCCTAGGCTAGTCATTCTATCTTGATCTGGATCCCTGTTTGAAATGGTAACCTATGAATACTTGCTTGTGGAGTCTATTTAAAAAAAGAAACTGAGTCTATAAACCTGCATTTTAGGCATTTATAGCACTGTGGAAAGCTGTAGAAAATGGAGATTGCTTTGGATACGTTAGGGGCAAGAAAAAGAAAAAAGATTCTAGGCTAAGAAGAATATTCAAATAATATCTTTTAACGCTGAAGAATATAGCTATTCAGCTCAGCGCTCAGGCATGGTGACATCTAACCTTCCAGGCCTTCCGTATTTCCAGGATGATATTCAAAATAGCAAAGGCACTTAGTCCCAGATTAATTTCCAACCAAGGTACAAGAGTCAGGAGCTCAGGGAAAGGAGTAGTATTGCCACAAGGGAAGAATCACTGCCAGAATACCATCATGCAGTGATTTATATTGAAGATGGAATACATCATCCTCTGGAGGGGTCTCTCTTCACTATAGATAAAAGGAGCCTTTCAAAAGTGTAATTCTGACTTCTCTGGTTTACTAGATTCCTAAAGAGAGGGTCTAGATTAATTTAATCTAAAATACTATGTAGAAGCACACTTAATTGAGAAATGAGAATCTTGGACCATGAGGAAAAATCAGTGAGAAAAAACCTAGATCTAGTTTACTGGTTATGCCATTTCATTTGGTATAATCTTCCTGATACCTACTTTTCTGAGAGTTCAAATCTTTTTATATCTTCAAGTGAGATATAATTATGAACTCCTCTGCATTATTATAATTCAAATTTTTTTATGTATTCCTCACAGTAGAAGAACTAGGAAGGTACCTGGAAGTAACCTAAATGGCAAGAAATTTTGGCTACATAAATAATAGACTGTTGGCCTTGAATATAGACCAGTGAATCTTGAGCTTCAACCTTTGAAACAAGTTGGTCACCTATACAGCACTCTATATTGATCAACACTCTCTCAAATGTGGGGTGGGGGTTTTTTTAGATTAATTATAATTTAACTATCAAAATTCACTTAATATTTTATACATATTCCCATTATCAAACAGAAATTTCTTTTCATGAATGTAGCAATAGTAAAGCAGTTTTAACTACCATGGCATTAGGAGTAATGTTTTATGCATTAATATGTATTTGAAAATAGGAAGATAAAATAAATCTGTGCAAAGATATTTGCTTATGCATTTCTATTACTAATCACAGAATCACAGAATTGTAGGGGTTGGAAGGGACCTCGAGAGAACATCGGGTCCAACCCTCCTGCCAAAGCAGGCTACAAGCTCATACTGCACAGATAGGCGTCCAAATGAGTCTTGAATATCTCCAGAGAAGGAGGCTCCACCACCTCCCTGGGCAGCCTATTCCACTGCTCTGTCACCCTCACTGTGAAAAAGTTCTTCCGCATGTTGGTGCGGAATTTCCTGTGCTCCGACTTGCAGCTATTGCCCCTTGTCCTGTCTCCACCGACCAAAGAAAAGGGGTTGGCCAATTCCCCCTGTGCCCCATACTTAAGATATTTATAAACATTGATTAGGTCTCCCCTCAGTCTTCTTTTCTCCAGGCTGAACAGCCCCAGCTCTCTCAGCCTTTCCTCATAGGAGACATGCTCCAGGCCCTTAATCATCTTCATAACCCTTCTCTGGACTCTCTCTAGGATATCCCTGTCCTTTTTATACCAGGGAGCCCAGAACTGGACACAATACTCCAGGTGGGGCCTGACCACTGCAGAGTAGAGGGGGAGGATCACCTCCTTTGACCTGCTGGCCTCACTCCTCATGATGCACCCTAGGATCCCATTGGCTCTCTTAGCCACCAGGGCACACTGCTGACTCATAGCCTACCTGTCGTCAACCAGGACCCCAGGTCCTTCTCCACAGAGGTCTCCTCCAGCAAGTCAACCCCCAGCCTGTACTGATACATGTGGTTGTTCTTTCCCAGGTGCAAGACTTTACACTTGCTTTTGTTGAATTTCATCTGGTTTCTCCCTGCACAGCTCTCCCGCCTGTCCAGATCTCGCTGGATAGCAGCACAGTATTCCTGCGTGTCAGCCACCCCTCCCAGCTTTGTATCATCGGTGTACTTGCTGACGGTGTATGTTATTCCCTCATCAAGGTCGTCAGTGAAGATATTAAACAGGAGTGGACCCAACACCGAGCCCTGGGGAACACAGCTAGTCACAGGCCTCCATTCAGATTTTGCTCCACCGATCACGACCCCCTGAGCTTGGTCCGACAGCCAGTTCTTGACCCACCTCACTGTCCACTCATCTACCCCATACTCTCTCAGCTTTTCTATCAGGATATCATGGGAGAAAGTATCAAAAACCTTGCTGAAGTCAAGGTAGATGACATCCACTGCTCTCCCTCCATCCACCCAGACGGTGATGAGATCATAGAAGGCTATGAGATTGGTCAAGCACGATCCTCCAATTCTCAGGCACTTCTGTTCGCCAAGACCAGTCGAAGATGATAGAGAGCGGCTCCGCAATCACTTCCACCAGCTCTCTCAGCACACGTGGATGCAACCCATCCGGGCCCATGGATTTGTGTGCATTTATCCCTTTGAGATGCTCCTGGACCTCCCGTACCTCAATTAGAGGGATGCTCTTCGTTCCCCAAACACTCCTATTTTTATCCAGGATCTGTGGGTCTCGAGGGGCCTTTGGAGTGAAGACCGAGGCAAAGAAGGCACTTATTATCTCCACTTTCTCATCATCTCCCATTACCAGGACACCCGCCTTATTCAGCAACGGACCTACATTATCCCTGGTCATCCTCTTACTATTCACATACCTGAAAAAACTCTTTTTATAGCCCTTTATGTCCCTTGCCAGTTTCTTTTCCAGGTTGGCTTTAGCCTTTCCAGTCACATACCTACAGGCCCTGACAACATCCCTATATTCTTCCCAGGTGCTCAGACCCTGTTTCCACAGTTCATAAACCTTTTGCTTCTCTTTGAGTTTACTCATGAGCTCCCTGCTCATCCACGCAGGTCTTCTACCTCTCTTTCCCGATTTCTTACTCAAATGTAACATGAGATTTAAAAAAAAAAACACCACCAAACAACAACACAGTATTAAAATGAAACTTCAATTTCATATAGGATTCAACAGAAATTAGTATTACACTGTCAAATTAAAACACATTGTGTAATGCCACTATTTGCTATGAAATGGAAACCACCTATATCTTGATCAGCATTTCTGTAGGTTGTGTATCAGGGGTTCAAAGATATTTTATTTTGATTTTTAAGTATTTTTACACAGGTTTTCTTGCAATCATTGCTGAGTTTAAACCAGAAAAGGGGGAAAGTATTAAAGGCGGAAGAAAATACTGCTGCAGACATGAAATTATCTGTCAGAACATGTAGAAATTCCGATGCATTACAGTGATCATTTTTCTGTAGAATTCCTTGAAGAATCAATTGCCAGAATTGCTTCAGGAAAGATACTGTTGAAATTCATAGAATCAGAAGTACTCTGAAAAGTGAGTGAATTCACCTGGTATTTGGTCATCAGAATGATTTTTTTTCCTGCCTCTTCTGGAGCCTTAATACCACCCTGGATACAGGCATATAACAATAATAGGACAACATTTATTATCAACAGAAATTTTTATTTAGCCACATTTATTGCTGCATGAAGATAGTAAATAATTATTTTATATATATATATATATATATATATAAAAGTTATTTTATACACATATGTATATGTTAAGGAATAACTATGAGAGGACCTTAAGTTCGTTACATCATTATAGTATACTTGTGGCATATTTCTCGATAAAGTAAGAATCATAGAATCACAGAATATCGTGAGTTGGAAGGGAATAGAACTCTTGATTTAACATGGGGCAGCATAAAACTTAACCCATGTAGCTAAGAGTATTGCCCAAACACATCTTGAACACTGACAAGCTTGGGACCATAACAATTTCCCCGGGGACCTTGTTTCAATGCTTGACTACTCACTCGGTGAAGAATTGTTTCCTAATAACCCATCTGAAATTATCCTGAAACCACTTTAAGACATTCTCTATCACCCTACCACTGGATACTAGAAATAAGGTATCAGCCCCTTTTCTTCATTCATACTCATGCGGAAGTTTTAGACAGTAATGAAGTCACCCCTTGGACTCCTACTTCTCTAAGACAAGTAAATCTAGAACTCACTGTTTGCTCAGAAGAGTATGTTCTTAAAAGTTATAGACTATAATATTTTTAAAAAACCCAAACAAACCCTAACACAATTAAATATAAAAAGCCCAAGAAACCCAATCACAGAAATTATGCAGATTTTCTGTAAGTAAGCCTCCTCTATCTCAGTAAGGTGGACCTCTTTCGCAAGGGTTACTACCAGACTTCAAATTCAGCAGCTTGCAAAACAGTAGGAAAATTTCTAACTTTGTCTCTAGGGAAAAAAATATTTTTCATATAACTCATTCTGTGCATTAATTTGTTGGCTACATATTTGTCCTTATCTCCTTATTTTCCAGTCATAGTGGAGGCCCTATTGTCTGCTTCTCTTTTGTTGGTCTCTTCTCACATTGAAGTACAGAAGCTTGTTACACCGGTGCATACTCAGCTGGTATCAAGGAAAGCTTTTCATGTTCCTTTCAAAGAACTTTATCTCACCGGTAGCTAAGATATCATAAGTTGCTGCTTTCTGGTTTGCTGTCCATACATAACATTTTGCAAAAAAGCAACAAAGTCAATTCAGAAAAAACAAATCAAAACAAATATCATCCATCTGATGGGTTAATCATGTAAATCCAAACCCAAAATTTTCAGGCTTAGCCCAGTAATATTTCCAAGAAACTGTTTCAGCAATATTCTCACCGATGCATATAGAATAAGAAGTACCTCACAAAACACATACTGAAGCAAACATCCATTAATTTCTTAAAGTTGCTGTACCAGAAAGATCATTAGAATAATGATGGTGGTCCTAAATTTATAGCCATTTGCTTTTTTCTCCAGGAAAAAACCTTTTACTGACTGACAAATGCTATATTAACTTCCCCACTACCTCTTCCCCCCTTTTTCTGGAAGTCACCATAAAATGCTGCTGATCATTATAATGTATCTTGACCAGTTGATAATGATATATGTACAGGTCAATATTTACTAGGCAGTGTTCATTGAAATTTTAATTTCAAGTAATGAAACTTGTGACTAATTAACAGCTAATATAATATTATAAATATGAAGTTTAACTCCTATATTTAAAAAATAATTAGAAATAAAAAAAAGGTAGACAGCTATGATCCTGTTGATTTAAAATTTTCCCCTTAGGAGTCTTTGAATGGAACATGGTGTTGGGAGGTGAAATGCGGGGTTTGTGGGGTTTGTAGGGTAAAACATTTATTTTCATTTAAGATTAATCTCTTTATACTACTGATAATGCCATTGGCCATTCTATGAGCAGTTGCTTATCTCAAAATATAATGTAGCTTCATAGTGGATGTATTTTAATTTCTTCTTCATTTTGTGCTAAAAATAGGGAATTTTCTTCATCCTTATCTGCCAGTTCTTTTTAAGAAACTGAGTATTGTCTTCAAAATAATATTTAAATTTATATATATGTTCTATTATCCCTAGTCTACACAAGAATTTTCCCATAATCTGTGTATGGGTATTACTATGAGTTTAATTATTTGCTCTGTTATGTCTTTTATACAGTATCCCATATAGGGATATAATAAAATCTTTTTGAACATATAGTGTTTTCTGGGCCTTTCCATCTTGCCTCCAGGCTGTACTGTAAGGAAGTAACAAAACAAGGACACATTTTTCCAAACCACTCAAAGGGATGATGGAGGAAGAGACTACAGTACCTTACTGGTTATGGGAACTAACCAGTGAACAGAAAGCAGGTAAACCATTTTTCTTATAAGTGCTCTTGCTTTTTTAATTTATGCATGGACTTGTATGACAGAAATATTCACAGACACCTTCTTAAGAAGTCCAAGTCAGAAACCTAGCTGCTTTAGGTTTGGTGAATCTTTAATATTTCTTTTGAAAAGCAATTTAAATCTTGAATTTCAGCCACTTCATTTCATTTCTTAACTTGGTCTGGCAGCAACATTGGACAGCAAGAAAAGTTCAGCTTAAAATGGTAGTTGCTTCATCAAGCCCCAAAGACTAAGGCTGCCATTCTAGTGCAAGGATTTTTCCTTTTCTGCCTCCAATTCCTGCGTAACACAGCCTGTGTATGTTGGTGTAACTGGCAATGAATTAACTTCATTCTAGGTATGACTCATGGAAATGTGGCACAGAACAGAGTACAAAGTTGTGATGTATCTTTTCAAGGATATCTTGATATAATGCAACCTACTACATTTGATCAATTCATATCATGATGCATTCATTATGAAGTAATAGACTACATCCAGCTTTGTGTCTGAGGTATCATAAAAATTCAAAAAGACATAAAATACCAAAGTGCTGAAGTGTTTAAATTGCTTTGAATTTGCAATCAACCTCACTCATCAAATGCTTAAATTACTATGACAAAGAATTAAGTGAATAATTCTAGAGAGTAATCGACAATGATAGAATAGTTAACTGCTGCACCAGCCAATACATTTAAATGCATTAAGAATTGGTGAATTTTGAAGATTCACCCTAATAAAGAAATAACAATTATGTGAAGAATTATCTTAAGTGAATCTTTTAAGAAAAGATAACAGTGACTAATCAGAGTTCACTACATTATATCAGCTCTGGGTTTCAATGAGTCCACCAGAAAGGAAATGGTTCCAGCAGATTCTGAATGTAAAAGGCTTTCTGGAATAGTAACAGGATGACAGAATATAAACTTATATGGTATATATGCTTAATCCACAATGAACTCAAAGACCTTATTTTGTGTTTTATTTTAAGCACTTATTTATTAATGAAATGTGAATAATAACTTTGGTTAGGTTATGTGATAATAAAGTTAACTTCATACAAAAAAGAGCACAGAGGAACAATGGCAGGTGGCATAACATGAAGAATCCCTTGTCTGGTTACCAGGCCAACCACAGGAGTAGCAAAGACCATGCATACAACAAACACACAAAAGGCACATCTCCCCGTGTATAAAAGGAGCATAGAAGCACAGTGGCAAGTGTGCTAACTCCAGCATCCCTATTTAGAAAGAAGCCCCTCCCAGTGCTGTCCACGGTGAATCTCACTCATTCACAGAATCACAGAATTGTAGGGATTGGAAGGGACCTTGAGAGATCATCGAATCCAACCCCCCTGCCAAAGCAGATTCCCCAGGACAGGTTGCACTGGTAGGTGTCCAGATGGGTCTTGAATATTGCCAGAGAAGGAGACTTCACAAACCTCCTCTGCAGCCCGGTCTAATGCTCTGTTACCCATACTATGAAAAAGTTCTTTCACATATTGGTGCAGAACTTCCTATGCTCCAACTTGACGCCATTGCCCCTTGTCCTGTCTCCACAGACAACTGAAAAGAGGCTGGCTATTTCCCTCTGTCTCCCACTCTTGTGGTAGAGGTATGAAATGTGCTTCATCAATCACTGGGAGAAGCTCTCAGGGCACCTTCTGGATAAGGAGGGTCATTGTCTAGAGTTATGAAACTCTTTACAACATGCAAAGAAAGAACATTTGGGGATTGTTTAAGGTCTACTATGGGATGTTATTGTAGGAACTGAAGGTGGGGAAAAGGATGTACCAAGTGGGCTTCTAATGACGGAGTAACTGCATCAGTGGACAGGCCTTTGATATGGTCTCCCACAATTTTTTTGTAACTAAATTGGAGATGTTGAGTTTACCAATGGGCTATTAAATCGATAAAGAATTGGCTGGATGACCACATCCAAAATGTTGCAGACAATGACTCCAAGTATAAAGCAATGGTGAGTAGTGTTCCTCAAGTGTCTGTGCAAGTACAAATACTGTTCAGTATCTTCATCAGTGGTGTACCATTAACAAGTTTGTAGAAGTTACCAGGCTAAGTGGGGCAGGTGATACACAAGAGGAAAAGGATGACATACAGAGCGACCTTGACAGGCTTCAGGAATGGACCCATGTGAACCTCATGAAGTTCAACAAGGCCATGTCCTGCTCCTAGATTGGGATAATCTCCAGTGTCAGACTGGAGGATGAATGGGTTGAGAGTATTCCTGGAGATTTGGGGATACTGGTGGATGAAATATTGGACAGGAGCCAGGAGTGTGTGCTTGCAACCCAGAAATCCAATGGTGCCCTGGGCTGCTACTGGGTATCCTGAGGATCTGAGCCCAGCTGCTGAGGGGTTCCACACTTTACTTGTGCACATATATATATATATATATGTGTGTGTGTGTGTGTGTGTGTGTGTATGTGTGTATGCATATATGCGTCTTAAACCTGCTCAGCCAGAGAGGGAAGGAGAATAAGACCACTGGCACTATTTGTGCTTATGCAAGTGTTGAGTGTGTCCGTCTGTGCTGATCTGTGTGCCTGGCCATTTATATGCATATATCACATGTGCCTTCAGGGAACATCTGGGGGGCATGGGACTGTAAGCAACCTCACCTCCCTTGTACTTCTGGATTTTGTAAGTCCCTAACAATTTTCTTTTTAATCATACAACACAGGAACCTTGAACTGCTTCTAACTTAGAGACCTCCATTTATCACATAAAACTGTATTTGATGAATGTTAGCTTAAAAGTCATATGGCAAGATGAAATATGTAAAATCAAAGACAGACCTATTGCTTCTGACAAGAAGAGAAGATATTTAAAGTAACAGGGATTGCATATTCCCTGTCACTGAGAAAAAAAATAATTCTTGGATCTGTTCTAGTTTTTCATATATATTACATATATATGCATTAGTTATTGCCATTTCATCTCCCTAAATGTTGTTTTTTTTACATCTAAGTATCACAAGAAGTGATACTTACTCTCTCTGTTGGACGTTATGACATATAACTCACTCTTCTGTAGTGTCCAAATTTTTAGTATAACAGATTATATTAGTGGAAAACGTGCTTATCAAATTAAAAATAAAAACTTTTAATCGTCCTTGCTTTTTTATGCCTAAGTTAAATCTGCAATATTCCTGGAGTTTAGTTTTTATGTATTACACTAAAATTGATCAGAACTCATTGTTTCAAGTTGTACATATTATCCAACATATCTGTTTTTAGCAGAGAGCTGATGCTCTGGAGGACGTGGGTATTTACAACTTGGTTGCAGTGTGTCACCTTTCTGCTTCAGTGCATTACATAGTTTTAAATCTCTTAGATCGCATCATCTTGTGTAATGTCAACTCACATTGGCTTTTCTACATGACAAAATATAACATGATGGGTGGTGACACAGAAAATGTAATGCAGTATGACACATCAGGAATGCAAAGGGTACTGCAATTGGATAGTTGGTGTCAATTTAGATAGGCGGTTTCAAATCTAAAATGAATCTGGCAGACACTAATGGAGTGAATGTTACAGTAACTACTGTATGTGTGAAACTGTGAATTCTGCAGTTCTTCATAGTGCATTGAACAGGTGCAGAAATAAAATCTGAAATATTAGGAAGAATGAGTATTTCTAGTTGACATAGATATGCAGGTTTAAAGTATACTGAAAAGTTATATATTGTAAAACATTGTTCTCCCCACCTCTTAATCTTTTCTGTAATGATTAGTTGTTTATTTTAATTTCTTTCCTAAATGGTGCCCCCTCCTCCCCCCTTCCCCCCAAAAAAATAAAAAAAGAAAAAAAGAAGAAAAATTCCTTGTCGTTATGTTATATTATACCAGATGTAATTGGCATCAGATAGTCAAATGCAAAATATATGGATGAAAGGGTAGCACCCAGTTGTCCCAGAGATCAGTATTAGAAACTAAATTAAGTCTGCTGTGGGAGTAGGAAGTCCTAAGAATTTTGTCACAAGACATTCTTTACCTTTCAAGCTGTGGTCTTATTTTACAGATTTGGTTATTTTTTAGAATAATATAAAAAAAAGAATAGAAAGTCAAAAGTTGGGGGGTGGGGAAATGGAGGGTAGACACAGCTGTACAAAATATCTTGTTCTGTAAGTGTCAGATGGATGTGCAATGATATGAAAAGTTTCTAAAGTTTTGGTTCATTTTGTTCTCTTATCAAATCATCTGTAGAGCTGAGACTCATTGCCTTGTTCCCCTAGGCAAGGCTTCTCTTTTTTTCTTTTTTTTTTTTCCTTTTTCTTCTTTTTTTTCTTTTCTTGTGGCAACAAATTTTCTGTCATGTGTTAACTATTCCTGTGGTTCAGCTCTTTTACAAGGCAGGGCAGGTACTCAATAGTTTTCCCAACGAATAAAAGTATTTTAAACTATTATAGAATTCTCAAGTTGTCTCACAGTCTAAGCTGCTGAAGAGGAAAGAATTTATAAATGTGTGTAGACAATAATCTTCTTCACTGAAAGAACCATTAGATCAACTGTAATCAGTCTCTAGAAAAACAGTAAGTGGGAAATGTAGTGGTTTTGATCTTTGGAGTATGGAAGAGGAAAGGTCAGCATGTGGGAAAGATGTTCTTTAAGGCCATACTTAATATTTCAAATGAAATAACCATAATCCCAGAAAGTCTCTTGTACAGGACAGCAACTCAGGCGATATCACAAAGTCTACTTTTCTTCTTGAAGAATGGAAAGAAATGAAAAACCACCCTAGAACTCTGCTACAAAATAAAGCTGAAAAGTTTGGTGTGACAGGGGTGATGCACTATAGCTGATAAGACACAAAAAGAGCCTTAATTCCCTTTTTTTACTACGTAGTTTCAACCCTTCAGCAAAAGATCTTTTTAGTGATAACTGCTACCTTCCTCTCATGATTTATTATTTTGTGAGACTCACAAATTTTTTGCAGTTTTTTCCCACTAAAGCTGTAATAGGACAACTTTAACAGTTAAAGGGAAAAAATAACAAAAAAAAAACCCTTTGAGTGCTTTTACAAATATTCCAAAGGCAAACACAACTGCTTCAGTGTTTCTGAGAACAAGCAAATCAACTTTACTGCCAGTTTCCCCAGCAGTGATTTATTGCCATGCTCAGCTTTTGCAGTTGCTATTGCTTCCCATGAAGTTCGAATACCATGTAATTTTTGCAAAATCACATGCAATGTTTCCTGATGAATCTTATTTTCTATCATTGTTTTGACAGGATCAATACAATGATGTCTTATGGATGAGACCAGACAAAACACTAAAGATAAATGGTAGTGCATTGTATTGCTCAGCAGCAGACCATCCAAAGATGGCAATGGTGAGTAAGCTGTTTAGCATCATTCACCCAAGGAAGGGTATTGGCAAACTCATGGTTCCCTTCAGATCCCCCTTCTTGCATGCCATCAGCTTATTAACTGAGGCACTCTTACTGAAATTTTCTGGATCATTACTGAATTAGCAGCCAACTGCAGTCTTTTAAAAAAGAATCATAGAATAGTTTGGGTTTGAAAGGACCTTAAAGATCCATCGAGTGGTCCATTCTTAAAAAGCATGTCTCTCCAATTTAGAGACAAGGATGTAATGTGTAACAGTGTCAAATTCTTTGCATAAGTCCAGGTCTGTCACTTTTCCCTTATCTATGAGTGTTGCAACCCCATCACAGAAGGGCACCAAATTTTGTCAGGCGCGATTTGCCCTTAGTTAAGCCATGTGGGCTGTCACACATCACCTCCTTGTTTTCCAAGTGTCTGAGCCCAGTTTCCGATGAGCTTTTTCATCTGGTTTTCTCCTCCTATCCTGAGCATGGGGAATGAGACAGAAGCTGGGTGGGCAGGGAAAACTTCTATCCTGTACTCCCCTACTTCAAGGGTTTTAATTGAAGGAAAACTCAGACTACTCAAACTCAGAGTGTATTATTCTGTACACCTTGTGTATTGTCACAGTACCCTATATAAACACCATTAAAGTAAGTGATTCCTTCCAGTTCTGTCTTCAATTGATTTTCATAAGGTCTCATCCTTCTCATAGTTTCTAATTTGGTTTGTAGCAGGCTAAATAAAATACAAGCAGAAAGGTAGGCTTTGTTTTTTTTATTACCAACTTAAAGCCAGGTATTTTCTTGAAAATATATTAAGACTAATAGTACATTTGCGAGATCACCTGTCATCTACTGAGGCTATCCAGAGAGAGGAGCAACATCAATGCTTATACTTTTAATCAACTTACTCCAATACGTTCTAGAAATGGAGCATTAAGCATAGATTCATACTTTTATTGTTTGTTGTAGTGCATTAAAAAATCAATTTCTTCAAGGAATGTTGTTGCTGTGCATTCTTGATTATTTCTTTTATGAGCAGCTTTCAATAATATTGGCAATTTTCTGCTGAGAAAGACCTTCTAGTTTCATAAAGATGCTTAGTTCAAGCTTTAAGCATTGGCATTTTATATAAGCACAACTGATTAGACAAATAATTTTAGTGCCCAGTGAGTCAAAGAGAGGTCAGAGAAAGCTCTGACCATTTAATGATGACTATTAACTTATTTGTTACAGACAACCAAGACAGTTGTATGGTGATAGAAAGAGATGCTATTCCATAGAAGATTATTAAGTCATTCTGATAATTCGGGGCATGGGAGAAATAATAAAAGGAGATAACACTGGAGTTTCTTCAATCTAAAACTGAAAAATGTATCTGTAAGGGAAGAACAAGATGGTAACAAAGTCAGTTTATTGAATATAAGAGCATATATAACAGCACATATATACAGACATTCATAGGGGCTGTCCCAGTTTATATGCTCAAGAACACTATCAATGTTAGATATGTTTTAATACTTGAGGTTAAGAAACAAAACATTGTTTGTGTTTTTAACATGAAGACCATGGAAATTTAGGAGTAGTTATAGAACCACAAGTTACAAACAGGATCTTTTTTTGAAAGTTAGAATCCTGCTTTCATTCCTTAGTGTCTTGGGTGCTTGGTAACAACACAGAAAAGTTCCACCTCTTGAAAACAAACTATCCATGTCTTAAGATAAAAGAAAATTATCTTGGACACAGAATTTAAAAAAAATATGAGGGGCTGCTTTTACAAATTCTTTGGTACTGCAGAAGAAATTCTTCCTGTAAGGTTCAGGGAACTTGCATCAGTTACTGCTGTTTGATTGCCCACGGTTTGTGATTAAGGCTTTTGGCTTGTTAGCTTCTCCCACCCAGCATTTATCTCTTCAAAGCACTTTATTCTTTTCAGAGATTAATCCACCCATTCTAGACCCATGCTCAAACATCACTCAAATACCCCATTACCATGAGACTACTATGTCTCTCTGCCTCTGTAAGAAAGCTGACTGGAAATTTAGGTTATTGGCATCCTCTTGGCATGATCCATAACACTCACCCACTATTTCCTATGAATTCTATAGCCTAAGGTTTTCTACTACAAATTCCCATGAAATAGAAAGGAAGAAAAGATATCATAACAGATTATTTGCATGTAACTATTACTCCTCACAGCTCACACATACAAAATTTAACAATAGTTACCTTTTTATAATGAATGGCATTTTTTCAGGAAAAAGGAAAACTAGGTTGGATCATATTAATCCTCTAGCAAACGCAGTAAAATGACTACACCTTGGTTTAAGTGATTCTCCTATACTAAGGCAGTATTATTTTTCAGTATAATTTCCCTTGGAATCAAAATAATAAAGAGGTAAAATGAAATCACAGTTATGACATTAAAGATATATACTCAGAAATCTTCCCATGGATCCACATATAGAAATGACCACCAACAACCAAATCTCCATCTCTTATATGTGGGGACTGAGAGACAATCTTCTGAAGTACTGTGCCTCTCACCTTCAGACTTTCAAAGGACATCTCCAAGGTCATGAACCTGTTGCATGGCATGAGTCAGCTGTCACTCAATACAACTGACAAAAGAACAAATCTGTTTGCATTTTCTTTTCATGGTCCTCAGATCAGATAATTGTGACAGCTGAATCCAAGGATGACAAAAGGCTATATTTTCTTCCTTAACAAAATGTCTGTCATAGGTAGGGACACTGTTTTATTCTGAATGAGGAATATGTAACAGTAATGTGACCAAGACCACATGTGCCACTTTGAAAATGTTGCCTCTTATGGCTCAGGAATAAGGACAATTAGTCTCTTAGGTCTTCCATCCACCATTAAATCTATGAAGAATTCTAGAAATTATGTTTTCTTTAGTAAAATGAAACTTGTATTTTGCTAAAACCAATTCATACTGAAAAATTCAAAGTTCATTCAGCTACATATATTTAAGATATGTTGCCATCTGCATGAAAACTTCACCATGCTTAAGAATTAGGGAAAAGATGACAGAATGCCACCTCAATTAAAATCTAATTCTTGAAAAATTAGAGTTTTCTTTGACTCAGGTATTTTCAGGCAGTTAGAAACTTCAAAACAGAAAGTAGTTTTATGGTTGGTGGGGTTTATTTTGTTTTGTTTTGTTGGGTTTTTTTTTTTTTTTTGTTTATGCAATTGTATGAAAATGAGTGGTCATCTTGATTTATTTTGAGATCCATGCTTTTCAATCTAAAAACTTATACTGTGAGGTAGGGGATTATTTTAGAACACTAACCAATTACCTATGTAAAGACAATCCTGAATATTCTCTATGCCCATAAAATTATCACTGCACAATTTGTATATTAGAGAAAATTACTATTTTTTCTTTCCATGGAATTTGGTTTGGACATAGCCTCAGGTTTGGCATCGTCACTGGAGATGTCATATATCCTAATTTTTGCTAGCTAACAAGTTCAGATCTGGTTCTCCTACTCTCAGTGGAATTTGACATAGAGATTATCATTTAAATCTTTCTTTACAACTTTAGAAAAGGCAAATATGCTGATCTACTAAAAAAGTCTGAGTCTATGGCTTTATTTCATTTTAGTGAAGGAGTAACATTGTTGCTATCCCACATTGAAATGAAAAAAAAAATCTAAAATTAAAATGCATTAGAACTTGCTGAAAATCAGTTTTCTTCTAAGAATAATATTTTATTCCCAGTAGTTAAAATATAATTATCAAATAAAACTGGGATTGTTTTTGCATTTGGAAATTAGATTTGCTACATTTTTATTATCTCTGTAATTTTCAAAATGTTAATGTATGCCTACATATGCAGATCGGGTTTATTATATTTAAGTTAACTGGCTTTCCAGTTCTGATATTTTACTTTTTGTTGGATTTTATTGTGATAGTTAATTATTCTATCAGTAAATGTGACCTTGTTCCTTATCACAGAGGGGGATACATATTTATTCACAGAAACAGGATTCGCATCCTATATTAGATAATAAAAATCCAGTTGCATTCTGACAGTATAGACTACTAAATTTTATCTTAGATACATGGCATTATCTCAGAAATATCATGCAAATACCAAAGCAAATAAATGGTTTTATGAAGCAGAACAAAGAAGAAAAAAATAGTAGGATAACATGAAAAAAATTCAGACCCTATATTTTTTAATAACCACTTGACAACTTGGCAAGAATTTGCAGATTGTCACTAAATGCAAATACCACTGTCATAGATAGCAGTACAGAATATAACATTATTTTTTAAACTGTTTTAATTCAAACATCCAGAAAAATCTTTTGTTGGGTTGTTTCACACATGTAATTTCTCTCAGAAACAAGAATTAGCGAAGAAATTCTGACTTTGGACTTTTTCAATTATGTTTGAGTGATGGAACTGTGAGAATTTAAGTTGAGACTTTTTGCAATGACAGCTATGTTTAATGTAGTTTTTGAATAAATTAGTAGTATTGCAGATGAAAAAGAAGCTATGTATCACTATTGCTTAAACATATTACCGAGCTATAATGAGTACATGGATGTAACACAGTTTTATAGAACTTAAATTTTATATCATGGCATAATTTTTACACTAAAGTAGTTTTAGTTACGTCATTAACACAATGACAGTATGAAGTCCTAATTAAAAAAAAAGAAAAAAAAGAAAAAAAGGGGGTATCACCCAGTTTTTAAAATCCATATATCAACCATTCTCTAGTTTTGGTCCATCATTCTGTTCACTCTTTCCATTAGAACAGTCACAAAAGCTGATGAAGTAGTAGAGTATCTTGTACTCCCAAATGTCTAAATTCACTGTTACAGTTTTCAGGAAGTATTCCCCTCACTGCATTAGTTAACGTGTAAACGGGATGATGAGAAGACTAAGTACAGAAGAAAAGAACAGATGTGAACACTTGCAGTAATTTGAAAAAAAAAAAAAAAAGAAAAAATCCCAACCAACAACATTCTTTGAAATGTTTTAATTTTTCTTCAAACTCTTTTCATTCCTTTGTAATAAGGATTAAACTGAACTGGTAGAAACCATTTTAGAAGTGAAATAGAAATGCTGCAACTCCTAGCAGATGACAGATACACCCCTGTAAGAAGACTGGGACAAGACCAGTCTTTTCACTGGGAGGGTAACACACATCTATCCATCAAGAAGACTCTCTGTACTACATAGAGGTGCTTGCATATGTAATAAACTAGTGTGGAATAGCTATTAAATCATTTAATCTGAGTTATTTTTCTTATGATTAGTTGTTTTATTCCTTTATACAGAAAAGGAAATAAGTATTTGGTGAAAGTAACACAAGAAAGAGTCCAAAACTAATACTTTTTAATCTTGACAGACTACATTATTTCTCAAGCACTGGTTAATTTACATATCAAAAAGTGTTTCTGGCAGATAAGAAATATTCCAGGGGGAAAAAAAACCCCTGTAACTTCTGTGAGATTGTGAAAATAATATGTCAGTTATTATGATGTTA
Organism: Laterallus jamaicensis coturniculus; assembly: GCA_022605575.1. Lineage (NCBI taxonomy): Eukaryota > Metazoa > Chordata > Aves > Gruiformes > Rallidae > Laterallus > Laterallus jamaicensis. Next base: position 12,897,555 of record JAKCOX010000019.1, read on the forward strand.
ACTGACAGTTAAAAACATATTTAATCGGAACTAGAGAGAGATTGTCAAGTGATTCCCATGAATTAACCTATTTTGCATTCAATTTTAGTGATAATTCAAAGAGAATATAGTATTACATAATATAGATTAAGCATCTCAGTCTATTAAATTCTATTTGGTATAAAATGTGAAGTTTTCATACTACATAATTTTCATCAAGAATAATGCAATATCTATACCTGAGATTGCATGGTCTATTTTTGACATTTTTTTCACCATAAAATTAATTGTACCTAGTTATTTTCTATCAAAAGATTACAATGAAAGTTTGAATTATCTCTTAATGAGTAATTACACTTCTTTTAGTGTGAAAGGATCTTACCCAGAATATCTGAACTTTCTCATAAAGTATGTCTTAGATACTCAGGAGTCTGTTTCCAACCAGGACTGCAATGTTTCAGACACAGCTGAGATCATGAGTTCTCTAATTTATAGGGAAGGGAAGAGAAGAAAGGAAAAGACAGAAAAGAAAAAAAGAAGAAGAAAAAGCTGTAAAGTAAACTTTCTTATGGCTCCAATGCAGTTCTAAAATGGCACACACAAAAAAATACACTGTTGGTGGTTCCAATTAGGATAGAAACATCAAGGTTTTTTTTTTAAGTTATTAGAATAATATAAAGAAAAGTTAATTCAAAGTTTTGTCCTAAAGACTTATTACAAAAATAATTGTGTGATGTAAGAATATTCTTACATTCTCTTATCATAAAATTACTTACAAGCATATTAAGACCCTTTAAGGGATGGCAATATGAAACATTGTGATAAAGCAATATGCACATTTTCTTAAAACTGTATATGTGCCTGCTGTAGTTAATGAATGACTTTAAGTTATGAAGTGTACTATAGAGTGCCATATAATTTGATAAATATAAAGAATTATGTACACGAAACTGCACATACAGTATAAGTAATTTCCCTGAGGAGGTTGGTGACATAATAATAAACCTTGAGAACCCAGCTGAAATGATTTGTTAATGTCACAAGTAACCCCAAATGGAATTACAGTTTCTTATGTACACTACAAGTGTATGCAATTTTTATAAAATAAAGTAAAAGAAATAATTCTTCCTGATCAACACAGCTAGTTTAAAAAATAATTGTAAGCAATATTTTCTCCTTGCCATTCCCTCAGACTGCTCTCTCCTCTCCTTCTCCAGTCAACTTTTGCCAATTTCTCATTTCACTTTTCTTCTGCTTCTTTCCCCCTATTCTCTCTCCATACTTCTCAATCCTCTCCCACAAATACTATTTTCAATCAAATTCACTTATTGCCATGAATTTCCCTGGGGGAGGACATGAATCAATACCAGATTAATGGTATTCAGAGCGTTCAGTGAGCTACTAATAAAACTATTGAATACTCACAAAAGAGTGACTTTCCTTTGCAGAACGAATCACATTTAAGAATATTTCCTAGGGACCTCCTTGGTATAATCCCCACCCAAGAAAGAAGAATTGAGTAATTCTCTATGGTATTGCTTCCCTTCCCTAAAATTATTTCACATATATGGCTTTAAATATGAGAACAGGTTTCCTTTCTTCATTTCTACCAGAATCAGGTTATTTTCCCTCACACAATCCATAATACCAAGAAATACTACACCTGAAATGGGTATTCAATATTTGATTATATGGTCTAAGTTAGGGAGCAAATATACTGCACTGTGTTTGAAATCAAATCTTGTCACTGAAATATTTTTATTGCCTGCGATATTATATTTTTTAAATTTTAACCATCTGTCCAAACCAGAATGAAATGTAGAACATTACTTGTGGCATATATACATTACTGTAATCTTCTAAAAGAGTAAAACTAAATCATGAAAAAATCCTTGTACACTAAACCAAAACTTCTTACTGCATTAATCATATAATAAATATATGATTGATAGGTTCTCCTTACAGTCCTTTTTACTTAAATCTTATAAAAGTTATCGAATCTCAGCTAAAATGTTCTACTTATTTAAAGACAAACTCCCTTTTTTCTTTTTTTATTTCAAATACATGCTGACTACCACATGTAGTTACAGAATCACAGAATCACAGAACATTAGCAGTTGGAAGGGACCTCGAAACTAGTCCAACCTCCCTGCCAGAGCAGATTCACCTAGACTAAGAACGCATCCAGTACACACAAGAACGCATCCAGGTGGGTATTGAATGTCTCCAGAGACTCCACAACCTCTCTGGACAGTCAATTCCATTGCTCCATCAGTGAAAAAAGTTTCTCCTTATATTCACATGGACTTTCTTATGCTCCAGCTTGCACCCATTGCCCCTTGTCCTATTGCTGACCATCACTGAGAAGAGCCTGGCTCTGTCCTCCTGACACTTACCCTTTATATATTTATAAACATTTATAAGGTCACCCCTCAGTCTCCTCTTCTCTAAGCTAAAGAGGCCCAGCTCCCTCAGCCTTTCCTCATAAGGGAGGTATTCCACTCCCTTAATCATCTTGGTGGCCCTGCGCTGGATACTTTCAAGGAGTTCTATGTCCTTCTTGAACTGAGGGGTCCCAGAACTGGACACGATGTTCCAGGTGTGCTCTCACCAGGGAAAAGTTGCGGGGGAGAAGGGCCTCTCTTGACCTACTAACCACACCCTTTCCAATACACTCTAGGATGCCCTTGGCCTTCTTGACCACAAGGGAGTATTGCTGGCTCACGGTCATCCTGCTGTCCACCAGGACTCCCAGGTTCCTTTTACCAACACTGCTCTCCAAAGTTCTTCAGGTTTTAAGCAGGATATAGTACAGCTAGGGATGGTAAAAACAAAACAAAACAAAACAACAAAACTAAGAAAAAAACCCAATCCCCCCAAAACCACCTGAAAAGATCAATTACCTGGACTTAATTATATTATAATGACTAATCCGTTTGGAAATGTGTTGACTGAAAAGGAGGACCAAAGTTCATAGAATCATGATGTCAGAATTTGAGTATAAAGCTCTTCTTTACTTCCGAGCATGTTTGACAAAGAAAAAAAATAGATTTAAAATACATAGAAGGACTTTCTCTTATACAGCAGGCAGTAGGGAATTTCTGTAACTGTCTTTGACATTTTTGGTGCTAAACAACATTGTCAGGATGAGAAAGAGATGAAAAAAATTAATGGACAGCGAGTTCCTAACCAGATATGCCCTCTAATATCCCTACTCCAACATCTGTGAAATCTCAGGGAAGGAACAAGGGGAAGAACTGCAGAAAGTGGCATGGCAGGTATGGAATATGGGATTCTATCATGAGAAATGTTAAACAAATCTGTCTTCATGCAACACCAGACCCTTGAAAATATTTGCAGATAATAAAAACATTGTTGAAGATCAATCTGGTTATTTTGGTAGGCATTAAAAAAATAAACAAAACAAAAAGCAAAAGAATAAGATTGTCTCTCACTGAATTAAAAAAAAAATAAATTAGAAAGCAGTCTTGAATTAACAGCACAAAGACAAAAACAGAGAATCATAGAATCATTTTAGTTGGAAAAGAACTTTAAGATCATCATGTCCATCCATTAACCTACCACTGCCATTTCCAACCACTAAACCATGTCCCTAAGCACAACATCTACACATCTTTTAATTATATCCAGAGATGGTGACTTAACCACTTCCCTGGGCAGCTTGTTTCAAAGGTTGACAGCCCTTTCGATTAAGAATTTTATTCCTAATATCCAATCCAAACCTCCACAGGCACAACTTGTGACCATTTCCTTTTATTGGTTGCTACTTGGGAGAAGAGACCAACATGCACCTGGCTACAATCTCCTTTCAGGTAGTTGTAGAGAGTGATAAAGTCTCCCCCTCAGCCTCCTCATCTCCAGACTAAACAATCCCAGTTCCTTCAACTCCTCCTCATCTGTCTTATTCTCTAAGGCTTTCACTGGCTTTGTTTCCCTTTTTCGGACACTCTCCAGTGCCTCAATGTCTGTCTTGTAGTGAGAGGCTCAAAACTACATACAGTATTCAAGGTGCAGCCTCAACAGTGTTGAGTACGTTGGTATGATCACTGCCCTTGTCCTGCTGCCCACCCTATTTCTGAAGAAACTAGGATGCGGTTGGCCTTCTTGGCCATCTGGGCACACTGCAGGCTCTTATTCAGCCAGCTGTCAAACTTGTATGTATGGATAATTAAAATATTTTTAAATTACTTAGTACAGGTAGATGATAAAGAAAAAAAACCCAAACCACACCGAAAATATTGTCATTTAAGAATGTGAATGAAGATCTAAGCTGAGTCCTCTTGAAAGAACAGTTTCCATTAAATCCATCTTAGTCTATATTATGACACGGATGTGCTTGTAAATCTCCAAAACCACATACAGTAGTGCACCACATTAAAAAAACAGAACAGAACAAACCAAACAAACAAAAAGTCATATATTTACAATACATAATATATGAAATGGATCTTTTTTATTCTTTTAATATTAGGAGTTAGGGCACTGTATTTTTCCATAACTACATAGAAAACATGCTTTTCTTGAGCTGTTTTTAAATTAATTTCTTCCAAATAATACAGTCCTAAAATAACAATAATTTAGAGTAACTGTGAAAGGATAAATCATTTCTGTGGTAAAAAGCAGTGTTTTCCATCCAATATATTATTTATTTTTGAGAAAATTATTGTGAGTGCTCTGCATTGTATGTTTATTAATAATATTGTCATCTTTAAAGCCTGTTATTTAAGAAAATCAAGAAATGAATTGAAATAAAATGTTAAGTACAGCAAAATAACACAAAATCTAATGTACCTGACAAAATATGGTATGCTACCTTCTGTAGAAGAGCTAATAAGATGCTGACAACCTAAATATTACTTTCTGACAGTTAAAACATAGCAAGAAAGCTTTTTTTTTTTTTTTCATTTTGTGCTAATGTAATTTACTTGGGGTGGGGTGGAAAGTCTTACAGCAAAACCATATTCCTAAAGATTAATAAATTAATAAATAGAATCACATGTATTTATTAGATTGTTGGTATTTAGAATTTCCTATTGGAGCTCTGACTAGAACCACAGTGCAGCTAAAAGCTTGCTTTTTTCCCCCTCCATATAGCATTTTCCATATACTAGTTTTGGTTTATTCATTCAGTTAATAGATTTAGGTCAAAATGTATGCAGGTAAATTGGTGGCATTCATTTTCTATCACATAAATACCTGTGTGACTGTTCTGAAAAAGTTGGCTAAAGGACAATGTTGTACATGATTTGTAGGTACAAACTAATGAACCATCAGTAGACTAAACCAAAAAAGAACTTTTCAAAGAAAAAAAAAATTCAAAAATTCTCTTTATAAAAGTTTAGTTTTGAAAAAGTACAGTAAAAGCATATTCTCATAGTTGTTTTTTCTTGCTAGATTTCTTTAAAGTGTTGTTGTGTGTAAAGCAGAATAATTAAAATTGCTCTGGAAGAAAACACACAAAGTTTTTGCTTAGTTTGGGTTTTTGTTTTGGTTTGGGTTTGTTTTTTTTGGGGGGGAGGGAGGGGAGGGAGTAATAAAATCCACCAGAGAGTATCTTCAAAGTTCAATTCATCTTCTTGAGTGTTAGTGCTTGCTTTGGGAGATCTACATTATGGGACTGTATGGTATATGTTTGTAGCTATATATCTCTCAATCTCCCTAGCATATTGCGGGGGTTTAACCTCAGCTGAAAACTGGGTTCCACACAGTTACTGTTCCTTTAAGAGAGAGAGGGGGGCGAGCCCCCAAACCCCGCGGGTTGGGATAAGGATAGTTTATTAAAACAGCAGAAAAAGATACAAAGAACAACGAACAAGTTCTAACACTACTTTAGAACACAGGGTACACGAAACTGGTGATACACAATGCAACCTCTCACCACAACTCACGACTAGGCCATGCCGCGCCTTTCCTCAAGCCACGCGTCGCCACACCTGCCTCCAGCTGCGTTTTTTTGGAGCGCTTTTTTTCCTCCTTTATATAGAACATGACATAATTGGTATGGAATATTCTCATTGGCCAAACATGGCCCACTGAAACCTGAACACGTATACACATCTGAAGCATCTGTGCATAAACTATTCTACCCAAAGGCACATATAACATTGATCTCAAGTGGTCTTTTAAGCGAATGTCAGAGTAGAGGATTCTAATTCAGGAATACACAGAGCTAGATGAGACAATCATGAAGATGAAGTGAAATTCAAAATATAAAAGTTTGGTTTTTTGTTTTTTGTTTTTTTTAAATCAGCACTTGAATAATGTCCTGAACAAATAATATCAGATGTGAAGAACTTAGTTTAATCAAGCTACTGTTTTATTAATTTACTCATGTGGGCAATATCTAAAATTATTTTGTAAAATGCAGGTCATTATTTAATCTAAAATCATTCCACCTGGGAAAGTGACATCAGTTGCCTTTGCTCTGCTGCTGGTCTCTACCTTAAGACTCATATTTATCCATTCTCCAATTCAATCAGCATATAATAAAGGGGAGAGGTTGTTTTTTCTCCCCTTATCCCCAGTTTTTGATATATAGTTTTAATAATCTCTCAACATCAATGTTCTATGACATTCCATTCTCCAGAGAAACTTCAAATTATGAGATTTTATTATATCTGAGTCATTTTGTGTGTCTTGCAAAGCAAATCACCGGACTGCTAAAAAGACAAACCTAGACATCTCAACTCACTGATGGGTAAAATGATTTTCTATTATGAATATGTTTATATATAAATTTATATGCACAAATATATTAAAAGATACACAGATGTGTAAAATTAAACAGTAATATATAGCCCCCACTGACAAACCACATCCATTCCATTAACCAGATATCCTTGAAATATCAAGAGGGTGGAGCTCATATACTCCAAATCTGAAGATGTAGATCTTTTAAGTTCAAGCTATTTGCAATTTGTTCTCAGTTTTCTAGCTAGGACAACTTATAAGGTTTCATCTAAGCAAACTTCTGTTCATCACTCTTGAATGACTCAATGTGAAAGGGCAGATATGGATGTTGGTACAAGGTTTTTTTGGTTGGTTTGTTGGTTGACTTTTTTAATTGAAAAGGAACATGTTTATTTGGACATAGTGAGATGATATGATAATAAAAATAGTATGAACATTGATACTAATATTGTCCTCAAATTAGGAAACATCAAAGTAAAAGTAGAATTAGCTAATTTTAAAATTTTGTTACTTTATTCATGTGAAAATTTTGTCATTTCATTTGTATAAACTTAGTAGACTGGAAATTCAATCAGATTTCATTTAAATGCTATTTTATATATTATTTCCAGGGAATTCTTCTTGCAGGAATATGTAGCATGCATTCAATTCACAATTAAAAAACACAAAACCCCAAACTATTAAGTAATTCCAAAAGTTATTTTGATTTGTATATATGTGCTTATATGTTAGAGTCAACAGAAGATTAATCCATGCAATGCATTAAGTTGTGTCAACTTAGAAACTCCTGACCTACTCAGCATGGATAGGAAAGTGTAAGAAATCACTATGCCTAAAGCACTTTGAAAAGTGAATCAATCTTCTCAAATCCCTAAGTAGACCAGCACAGTCACTATGTCTAACCAGAAAATTGATCCTATGCAAAGATGAAATGAATGTCTGATTGACAGGAAAGAGTTTATACAGCTTCTCAAATGTCCTCAAGAAATAAAGGCTAATGTGCAGATTTTTTTTTCAAGGCTTCCTTTCCCAAATGCTAGCAGGGATATACCAATACATCAACAATACCCCCTTACTGCAATTCTAAACATATGCGAGATAATATTTCATTATGGAGGTGAAATAGCTGCAATATAGTATGTATTCTAATTTGAAAAACCTGCTCTAAGGGCCTGTCTACTGATGACTTTTGAAAGACTCATCACAGAATAAGCTGATAATGAGTAACAGTGAGAGAAAAAAAAATTAGCATCACAAATTTTGTGGATAAATATTATACAGTTTTATAACTGCCCACTGTCAAATTTTGAACAAAAAAAATAATATGCAAATATCAATTCTGGTTGGCAGTAACACTCATTTGAACTTTCAGGGAAAATGTTTTACTTTATAAATACATGTCTTTAATGACAGTGTCCAGTTTTAATGTGTTTTTTCAATGTTTGTGGGTCAAGAATAGATTCATAAAATGCATTCGTTTGGACCTTTAAAGGTGATCTAATCCAACCCCCCTGCAGGATGAAGTGACATCTTCACTAGGTTGGGTCACTCAGAGCCCCATCAAACCTGATCTTGAATATCTCCAGGGATGAGGCCTCCACTTCTTCTCTGGGCAAGCTGTTCCAGTCATCTACTGCCCTCATACAGAACAACTTTTTCCTAATATCCAACCTAAATTTACCCTTTTCTAGTTTAAAACCATTAACCCTCATCCTATTGCTGCGTGCCATTGTGAGCATTTCTTCTCCAGCTTTCCTGTAGGCACTTTTCGTGTATTGGAAGACTACTATGTAAGGTGCCCCTGAAGCCTTTTCTTCTCCAGGCTCAGAATGACCGAGTTATATTGATGACTTACTTTCCTCAGTGTTTAGGCCTGGACACCACTATTAAAAAACAAGTCTCTGCTCTGTGAAGTATTCTCAGGTAAATGAATGTACCTATCTGTCTTGGAAATTCTGTGCAAAGTCTACATTTCATTTTCTTATGAACAAAGCCAAAACTGATCTATGTAGTACAGAAAAAAAATATTACCCTATTTGGCATTATTCTTTTACATACGGTACTTGTAGCTGAGTGATATAAAAGATATTTCTCAGACCTAACAGTTTGGCTAGAAAGAAATAGCTAAAACTTTAGTGTGGCCAAGTCTAACACATGACGGTGTAAATAAATTACCTTCCTAAGGCCTACACAAACATATTTCTCCCCAACATCATTTTCTCTAAGTTGAAGATATGTATTTGATGGGAAGACTGTTCAGTTGATATAGTATTGGCTGGATGGTCGCATCCTGAGCGTGGTGGTCTTGAAGTCCAGATGGAAGATGGTGACAAGCAGAGTTCCTCAAGGACCTGTACTGGGACCAGTGCTGTTTAATATATTTATTAATGATATTGACAGTGGGATTGAGTGCACCCTCAGCACATTTGTGGATGACACCAAGTTGAGTGGTGAGGTTAATGTACTGGAAGGATGAGATGCCATTCAGAGGGAGCTGGAAAGGCTGGAGAAGTGGGCCCAGGTAAACCTCATGAGGTCCAACAAAGCCAAGAGTGGGCTTCTGCACTTGGGTCAGGACAATCCCCATTATCCATACAGGTTAGGAGATGATGTGCTAGAAAATAGCCCTGAGGAAAAGGACTTGGGAGTACCTGTGGATGAGAAGCTGGACATGAGTCACCAATGTGCGTCTGCAGTCCAGAAGGCCAACCACATCCTCTGCTGCATCCAAAGAAGTGTGGCCAGCAATCTGCTCCTCTACTTTGCTTGGATGAGACCTCACTTGGAGTTCTTTGTCCATCTTTGGAGCTCTCAACATAAGAAGGACATGGACCTGTTGGAGTGCATCTGGAGGAGGGACACAGGAATGTTCAAAGGGCTGGAGCACCTCTCCTATGAAGACAGGCTGAAAGAGTTGGGCTTGTTCAGCTTGGAGAAGACCAGGCTCTGAGGGAACCTTATAGTGGCCTTCCAATACCTGAAAGATGCCTATAAAAAAGGTGAGGAACAACTGTTCACAAGGGCATGCAGCAATAGGACAAGGTGTACTGGTTTTAAACTTGAAAAGGGCATATTTGGGTTGGATATTAGGGAAAAATCTTCAATCTGAGGGTGGTAAATGGCTGGAAGAGGTTGCCCAGAGACTTAGTGAAGCCCCCATTCCTGAAGATATTCAAGGTCAGTCTTGATGAAACTCTGAGGAACGTCTGTCTAGTGAAGATGTCCCTGCTTACTGCAGGGAGTTTTGACTAGATGACCTTTAAAGGTTCCTTCCAACATAACATATTCTATGATTCTATGGTATAAGTCTTTATGTACAAACTTTTTTCTAAATACTCAGCCGGCATACCGGCTACATACAGATTTAAACTTTATCAACCTCGCTGACTCCAGAATCACCAGTTCTACTTCTGGAGCCATGTAATGTCCCATACAGACTGTGATTTTACTTATTTCTAGTAACACAATGTATTTTACTTAACCTTCTTACTACTGGTTTCTGTGTCATATTAGCTAGGATTCTTCACTGCATGTATCATCACATATCACTGAAATTCGTAATATGAAATACAGCTTCCAGGTTTTTTTGGGTTTTGTTTTTCGTGGTTTCTTTTTTTTATTGGTTGGTTGGCTTGGTTTAGTTTTACTTTGTTAAGAATCTGATATAGGTCCACAATCACATCTGATCCACCAGTTTAAAAAGAAATCTTGTGAATTATTGTCCTTCAAATAAATAGTAATAGTGGAAATATGTGGTTCTACATATTTGCATTTTTTAGTTAAAATAATGTATGAAGTGAAACTACTATTTATATTTTTAATTAATTTTGAACATAAGAAAACTGAAAGGTTGGGGTTGATTTTAGGGCTTTTTGTTTTAATTTTTGTCATTTTTTCATTCAATAATTTATTTTGTTTTGGTTTTAGATTTTATTCCTTTTTTTCTTCTATGTATGTTTTGACGGCTTTGGAATTCTCAGCACAATATTATTCAGATACATTTGAGTTCAGTGGCTGTTTCTGAAACTCTTACAAATACAGATTTGAATGCAAGTGTCTGGGCACTGGAAGCATAATTTAGCAATCAGATTTTGTATTTGCTTCAACATGACCTTGACATCTGTGTGCCTGAAGTTTGTTAAATTTTGCACATATTCTAATACCTAGCAGTCCATACTTAGATGAATTTAACATTGAAATCTATGTAACTATCTATATTTTTTCATTTTATGCATATTGATGTATAGTGACTACACGTATTTTTATTGTGGCCAATAATAACAATTATAGATATTTGTCAAATATAAGTTAGATTTTTTTCCCTCAGTAGATTTTGTTTCAGAATTTATTGTCAGTTACTATTATCCACATTTGTCCTTACCTTATGTTAGTGTATTTTCCCTAAGGTTTTCTTTTCAAGTAGAATTAATACACTCAGTTTAAACATTTGTTTGTGGAGTTTTTAGTTTATTTTCCTTCTTTCACATGAAGAAATCTCCACAAGATTCACTTGTCTTTAGGATGAGAAAGGGCAACTTGTAGTAGACCTTGCTTAAATTAAACTTAAACCCAAGATTCACAAGAAGTAAGTGAGGACAGAACAGAGACCAAAGTCTTCATCTACAAAGTAGAAATCTAACTTAGTTGACATGCAGTATCCTGCTTGGGTGTCAACAGATGGTTTCAAACTGTAGCAAAGGTTGAATTTCTTTGACATTTGAAGCAGAGTGGTCTTTAACATCTGTTGTCCCCTGATGTGTGCTTGACAGCTCATTTCAGCAAGGGATACACAATACTGTATAAGCATTTTTTCCAGCTTGTACAGCTGGGAATACTGTGGTCCACAAAGCATAATACCATTTAAAGTATGTGGATATACTGTAATATTTTCTAGGTTTTTCTTTAATTATATCAGCAGCTTCTAGCATTTACAATTAGAGGTCTAATCTGTTATAGAAGCAAATTATTTGCTTACATATTAGTATGTTCTTTTCCATTGCTCCAAAACAGTTGAATGATATTTTCGTATAAGTGTCAGTCACTTACAGGCCAATTGTTTAGTGGTAACATTTATGGAAATAAATATTTCTGAAAAAATATTACTATACTATTTATTGAATCATGTTTTTAATTCTATCTGTTGTTGAAGTTGATTTTTTCCCACTTTTCATAAAATGTGCAAGTGATAATGCAAGTAAAAGATAATACACAGAAGCTTTTGAAATCTTGTAATCAGAAAATAAAACATGTTGACATGTGTTTTACCTGTAAACATTAATTGTTTTTTAGATGTAAGCAACAACTAATGCAATTATTTAAGGCGACCTTAAAAATATAGAGGTACATTGAACTCATGTTACTCTCTATTACTTTTTCTTTGCCAGAATACAAAATTTCATGCCCCAAGGGGAGTTGCCTGCATGAGTTGAGATAAATGGCGCAACAGTACCATTTATTCATTAATTTCTGTAAGAAACATAGCTTAATAGTGAAATCTTCAATTTCTTTGTTAAATGTCAAGAGAGCTTGCCCAGTACAGTGATATGGTTGCCATGGCTGACTTAAGACTGCTCTGCATTTCCTGTCATCTCCACTTACTGACCCAACTGAGAACTCCCCATGGCTGATGGGAAGCAATGGCTTTTATTTTAATTTTTCCAGGCAAATAAAAATAAAGGAGAAAAGAAAAATTAAGATTAGTAGACATTAGTTTCAATTACTACCCTACACTGGAGTACCCCCAAATTCCTTTCATCAGCTTCACTATACCAAAGAATAATTGCTATTCAGGCTGCTTACATTAACTGGTTTTTATGACTACTATGATTTACATGTTTCACTGATTCTTCTTTCAATTGGTAGTGACTTTTTGCAGAAGAAACTGAAGAAAATGACATAGGAACCCTAGGGGTGAATACACATTTCTGTTGTGTTTACAGAAAGTCTTCAAAAATAATTTCAAAATCTCTTTGTTCAACTCTAGAATTAACACCTAAGGTAATAAACTTACTTATTTCACTGAAGAATTTTTATAAGTATATGGCCATGGCCATAAGACGTGTCCCTTATAGGTCAAGGGAGATGATTCTGCCGCTCTACTTTGTTCTCATGAGACCCCTCTGTGAGGTACTGTGTCCCTCAACGAATGCCTATACCAGTGGATTTAGGTCTCAACGTTGCTGAAATATTGCACCTCTTGCTATTACTGATATTTGTGATAAAGGGGACTTGCTAATAAGACGCTTGTAAAGGGTTAAGGAAGACTTGCTAACAGGATGGTTTGAAGTGCCATAGAAGTGACCTCACAAAAACAATGCCTCATCTGAAAAACTCTGCCTCACTGATAAAGAGGAAACATCAATTTGGACATAAGTTTGAGTCTAACACCATATTTTGAGTAAATTATGCACTCAAGGACTATGTGCTCTGTGAAAATAAAATTATTTCTTTGACGACTTCCAGCCCCCCCCATCAGTTTGATGAACTCCTTATCTGTACAATGAATTCCTTGCTTGTCTCGTAATTGGTCCTAAATTCAGGCAAAGTAGTTCATTAGCTAGTTTGAGCTCCCCCTCATCTTTGATTCAAACTACAAATCTGGTTTCAGCAGATTTTGTATACTTTCAGAGTCAAACTGAGTCTGCTCAAAACAGAAGGTTACTTGTGGTGACGAAGAGGAGCCATCCGACTTCATCCCCACGACCCCTGATGACCACCACCATGAGACAGTGTGCAGACACAATTGGGAGGAGTTTTTGGAAATCACTTCTTGGAACTCATTTTAATGCAAAGTGGGACAGGTTATGAATATGTATAGGTGTATGAGGTAACCTAATGAATAAGTATCATTGAACTGTATATAACGAAGAAGAACTGCCATGTTAGTGTGCACGTCCGCAGTGGAGCAATGCCCTGTGCACCCAGTGCTGAACGATGACAACTGGCAACTAATGGAATCCCCTTCCTAATGTGAAGTCAATTCAGACTGATGTGAAGCCTCAGCTCCATGGTGGTAGATATTGCAATGTCTCTCTCTCTCTCTCTCACCCTCTTTCTCACTTTTTTCTCTTTCTTCCCCCCCCTTCTCCTGCATGCTTGTTGCAGGCTAAATAAAGTGACTTAAACCTTGACTCCGTTTTGAGTCTTAATTCTGTTCCTGACAATTGTGAAGACCTGATCATGATAAAGCACCTAATTGGACATCACTCGGGGGTTAAGCTCAGCTGCTCCCCAGCCACCCAGAGCAATCTGAGGTCAGTTGGAACACAAAGGGATCATGACACCCTCCTGGAGTACTGTGCCCAGATCTGGGGGCCCCAGTACAGGAAAGATGTAGAGATGTTGGAGCAAGTCCAGAGGAAGGCCATGAAAATGATTGGGGTTGAGCGCCTCTTCTGTGAAGACAGGCTGCCAGAATTGGGCTTGTTCGGATTGGAGAAGAGAAGAGGGAGACATAATGGTGGCCTACCAATACTTAAAGGGGTCCTACAGGAAAGTGGGAGAGGGACAGTTCATTAGGGAGTGCAGTGATAGGACAAGGGGTAATGGCTTCAAGCTGAAAGAGAGTAGGTTTAGATTAGACAATAGGAAGAAATTCTTTACTATGAGGGTGATGGGGCACTGGAACAGGTTTCCCAGGGAAGTTGTGAAAGCCCCATCCCTACAGTGTTTAAGGCCAGGTTGAATGAGGCTTTGGGCAACCTGATCTAGAGGTGGGTGTCCCTGGCCATGACAGGGGGGTGGAATTAAATGATCTTTGAGGTCCCTACCAGTTCAAAGAATTTTATGATTTGGTGATTCTATGATTCTATATCTCTCATTCCTGTATAATTTTTCTTAATCACCCTGAGTCATTTCAGATGGCACAAAACATCAGTGTGAGGGTAACCAAATCAAGTCAAAAGTACAACCAGTGGAGGCTAAAAATTGATGAGTCTTACTGACGAGTGTTTAAATTCAATGGATACCTATTGAATTCAAGGGGTCTCTGGTAACAAGATGCATAAGCAACCTTCCATCCTTAATTATTATGTGATTTTTTGAGAACACTGATAACTGTTGCATTTAGATTATATTGAGACTTGAAATGTTTGACCTTACAGCTCTGCATTCTGATGCTGGTAAAGTTCCCCAGGTCTGTTTGATTTTTTAATAGAGACGTAGTCCAAAGAGGCTATGTATTCAATCAGTCTGTGGCACTGAATGTGTACAGAATAACTCAACATCATGTGTGCAATATATGAAATCTGTTTAGTATCTATTGCCTGCTGATGGCAGACAAACATTCAACTCCAGTAGCTGGGGCTTTGGAAGAGCAGGTCCATGTGTTAAGAAAAAACTGCTACTTGTGCTGACTGACATGAATGATCATTTTGTTAGTGCATGATTTTTTCCAAAAGTAACTGGTCTCTGCAACTAGTCTTCATCATAGGACATATTATAAACATTTCCTTTTTCTGTGTGGGAGAAAAAAATTGTCATTCAAACACTGTCAGCCTTAATCCATGACTTTCTACTCTCCTGTTGAACATACTGAATAGATAGATAGTTCCTATGCAGATACCTTAGCAAATTTAAAATCTCAGCTCTTATATGCCCTCAGAGAGATTTTTACAAATAAATACAACTTTTACTTTGCCATATCAGGCTTGCTTAGCTTTATTATTATCATAAATAATCTTCAGGCATGCAAAAAAATGAGTTGTGCTATCTTTGATCTGTATTCACCTCAGAGTTTCTACCCTCAGGCTTTCAATACCAGCTTATGCAGTTTTTTGCATGGATGAATAAAGTTCATGAACAAATGCATTGTGTGTTCTGCTATTTCTGAAAAAAAATCCTTTTCTATATACACTATATTTTAAATGTTCAGGTTTTTAAAATGTAAGTATCACAAAACTGTACGTAAAATTTTTGAGTCAATTTTATTAATTGCTTATTTTTCGAGAACAATTCTCCTACAAATTATAGCAAAATTATCTTTAGATGGCAAAGAATCATAAATAGGAAACAATTTAACTCTCAATTAAGTATTTAAATATTGATGAGTCAGGACTACTTATTTTGTATTGCGCGTTTGAACATTTTGGATAATTAGCTACAAATCAACAAATCATTACCTACAAGATTAACTTAAAGTCTATAAAAAAACCCACCCTTGATATTAAATAACTTATATCATTAAATGTCAAACAAAACTAGAGTAGTTTGGAAACTGCTAGCTCTTTTTGTATGCTGTTCTGTTGCTTCTGAAGGCCAGTATACATATATAGGTGAAATATTCATATGTGGATCCACTGTTTGTCCCTCACCTATCATTTCCCATGTTAAATTGCTTTAAGAGATTAGAGTATTCCAGAAATTTTTTTCCTCTGCCAACTTCCCACAAACTTCTAATTTCTCTTTACTAAAGAACTTAACTGTGAACATTTATTCTAGCTTTCTGGCAGTCTAAGGGGCTAGATTTTCTCCCTAATATATTCCTTTCTTCACAAGTCTTAGAATGCTCCTTCATTTTAATAGGAATGTGGTCAGCTCACAGTAAATGTCACTACGTCAAAATAATGCATTGTCTGGCTCATGTAATTTATTGAAGAGACAGGAACTTTTAGTATTTCTAAATGTGCATTTTAAATGCCATCACCATTGGCGGCAGCAGGGATATAACAAAATGAATCACATACCACATCTGGTTGGGGGTTGTTTCCGAGTTGTTTGAAATTGCCAAATGGTTTTAATCACAGACATAATAGTGGTCTCCTGTGACAAGACTTTAGAAAATTTAAGCTTGTATAACTTGCCATTATCTCTTAGTGACTAGCTCTTCAATCTAGTAAAATGTTTATCCAAGTAGATTTATCAGAAATAGTGATTGTTTAATGCTTTTTTTTTTAATTATTTTATGATTTAAAACAAGTATCCAGTTTGTTCTTGACACTTTTAACCTAAGGAGATTTTCTTTGTTTGCTTGTTTAAAGTGTATCACACTTGATTTTCAGAAAACCCTGTCAATTTTCCTACAATTTTGTGATTTAAAAGATTAAAATATTGTTTACTTTCTTAAAGTTTAAGGATAGTATGTAAGTAATACCACTCCTCCATCAACATAGAACTATTTAATATCTTAGAGTACGCACAGAAAAGTCACCCATAAGACTTTCTTCTTTCATTGTTTTCTTTAAAAGAGAAATATTATAGTCCACTAAAGCAGTTTATAGTATATTGGTTGCATTCAAACGTACCCTCTATTTTAGATAAGTAAATGATTGAGAAAAGAGCAGAACTCAAAGGTATGCACACTACTAGTAAAATCAACAGAGAAATTAGTCTATTTGTAGGTGAGAAGTACAGAAGGTGCTTACCTGTGTTGTGCATGGAGTAGATGACTAAACACAGGTCTACTGGCCTGTGTGGTCTAAGATTAGATAGACTTTAACTATCTGAAGTTAGCTAATAAGATATTGTCTTATACATCTACATGTAGAGACCACTAACTGTAGTTTGCTCATGAAGTTGGTTATGAGAGAAAAAACAGGCTGAGATAATTAATGCCCATCTTGTACAACACACAATTTTACTTCAAAAGCAACAACGTGAAAACCACTGAAGTGCCCTTACTAACGAGAAGAAACATCAGAGACAAAGCAGACTCAACCAAGAACACTGCTGACAGGCTGTAGCCAATGAAACATTCTACATATAATAAATTGCCCTTTTCCAGTTTTATTATTTATAAACTTCAGGGAATAAAGCAAACAAGACAGAACAAACCTTGAGAATCCAAAATGGTAAAATTGGCTGGAACTCCTAGTTGAAAGATATGCCACTGTCATCCTCTGTCATTGAAATATATTCCTGTTTCTTATTCCCTTCTTAGGCCCTGAACAGGAGTCACCGAAAATAGGTTAAAAAATTAATGACACTACAGTCACAGCTGTAGCAGTATCTTTGAGCACTTCCACTGGATTTTGAACTGCTCTTTAGACATAATTTCACTGCAGGAGTGGAAGAGAAGAGAATTTTATAAACAACTTACACTAGTACTGCCAAAACAGAGCATGTAGTCTACTGTGTGGATCAAGTGCCTGGTCAGACATTAGTCTTTTCATTAAAAAACTAGCACGTCAGTATTACTGTAAAATTTCAGAATGTCTTTCTAAGGTAGAAAAATTACAAATCACAGTAGTCACAGGTATTAGTTAAAAATAGAAATACAGCTAAATCATAAATACTTATATTAAAAATATGGTCTAGAACTATTTTTCTGTAGTCTAACTTAAGTACCTCTAATCCATTCAATTCTCTCCATGGTGACTTTTAATGTAAAAACAAATCTTTCTAAAACTTTTTTTTTTCCTGTCTCTGAATCCATGACAGAACAGAGTTATGAAAAAAAAAGGAAGCAAAACCACTGAGTGAATGAAATGAAGGTTTGAAGGTTTTGTGCCTCAGGTTTACAGAAGGATAGAAAAAACTCCCCACAAACCAAAACCTTTGCATACAGAATTAAATCCATCTAAGATTTAAAATATACTTCTGACAAAGTTGCAAAACAAATTCATTTGTAAGAGTTTAAGTTGGTTTGTTGAAAGCTATTCAACTTTAGTCTCTGTTATCTTTTCCTTATTGGTTAATTTTGATAGAGTGGAAAGAGCTAGACAAGTGAAAATGATGAGTATATAACATGAGTTACTATTTATTGGATGATGCTCCTGCATTTGGAAAACTAAATAGATACCATTTGACAAGATTTGTGAATGTAAGAAAGGCTATTAAACTTTTTTTTCCCCAAAATATAATTTTCAGAATTTTATATATATATATTTAAATTTTTTAAGACTCATTTCTGTGTTTATGACATGCTAAACTAGAAGTGAATTCATTAAAAATGTAAATATTAAGAATTTTGGAAACAGTAAATTGTCTAATCCTGAAAACCATAATATTTAGATGTTACAAGTCTCTTGCTAATATATTCATAATGTTTATATTATGTAAAACCAAATAAAAGAGTTGTGACTCCACTAAGTATCATGAGGACTACCAAAATCCTCCAAAAAAAAGTGTTTGCTTCAGACGCCTGTAGAGATGGTGCGAGCACTTTCTCATTCAATCCCCTATTTCCTCTGCTGAAATGATCTTGTAGGGAGAGTAAGACTTAGAGGAAATTACTCCACAACAGTTTTCACTATGCAAAGAAAATATTCTGAGAGAGGATAGTGCAGGGATATAATACCTGAGTAGAATCATTGTGTCTAGTTGCTGTTCATGGAAATTTCTTCTAAAACATCTCCAACAATGTATGACCTCTAGCCACCTCAACAGGACTTCATTTCAGCAATGAAAATTTATGCTACAGGACTTTTTTTCACATCACTTCAGTATTACTTAAAGTAATATAGTAAGTCACTGGATAAATAATGTGTATGATGAGGAGGATGCATTCCCTTCAGTTCATTTTATTATTCTGCTGATGTGCCCTTCAACACAGATACTGGTTTCATAATTTACTTTTCACATCTATTTCATAAAGTTTTCACCTCAGCTTGGAGGATTTTCATTCAAGTGTTAACCTGACCTGACCCCTCTCAAACTTGTATGATCTGAGTATCACAGCATAAAACAAACAAAAAAATTAACTGTAATAAAGAATTGTTCATTTATGTACTATAGATTTTTATTTGCCTTCTGTTTCCTTGTCTCTTCCTAGCTTGAATACCATATAAAGAAAAAAAATGCAGTTATAAGTCAAAAAATGACATAAACTCCTAGAATATTAGAATATTATGTATTATTAAAACTTTATACTTTTTTCAGTACAGAAAGACTAAAGGAAGCAGAACTGTATAATAATTCATGCATATTATATATTCCATCTGTTAGTTATTTGGTTTTGTTTAATTGATGAGTCTAAGGGGTTAACTCAAGCAGAAGTTGACAGCATATGCAGCATATACAGACAATGAGTTGACAGCAGCTGTTCCAGCAAATACCTGAGACAATGCAGAAAACTAAATGCTTTGAAGTCTATCCCTGCCCTCCTGTTGAGCTGTCAAACTAGTTTGATCAAGTTCCAGTCACAGGTGGAAACAGAAAAATTTTCATTAACTTTATAAAAGGACACACTTCCTAGAGCTGGACTCAAAGCTTAGCTGAAATCCAACTTCCACACCTGAAACTTTCAATTAAGTTCGACCTGTGTTAATGGTCAGGTGGGACAGATACTCAGTAAAGCTTTCCTTGTATTGGAACTTATTTTTAAATTGTTATTCCCATTTTATATCAAAACAATATTTTTTGTTGCAAAGGCTGTTTCAGATCTACATTAACCAACTCATTACAGCTCTGAGAAAGCTTGAAGGGCTTAAATATATTTAGTTCTATTCATTAACCATATAAAGTTTATGAAATTTTAGGTCACATGCATTTCAGCTGTCCTGCGGGTCTTGACTCATAGGTCAAAAATACAACTAGATCTCATATCATGGCAAGGATGACCTACATATGAATACATAATGAGACAGGGAATTATGTCAGTAAATGAAAGAACATTGTTCTAGCTAGTGTGTAAATTGAGAGCACACGTACTTGCATATCAACTTCAGATTCAATGAAGGAAAACTTCAAGCAGTAAGGAGAGCCCTATTATTAAAACTTTACACCACACAGTAACATGTCCAATATGTGATATGCAGCTTAGTTCTAGAAAATAAAATTGTCTACTGCTTAAGAGTTCTGAAAATATACCTGTAGTTCTCAGATGTTTGTTGGCTTAGCAGTTTTTACAGTTTAGTAGTATAACACTGACCTAGCAAACACACCATTTGGTGGTTTGGGTTTTTTTTTTGTGCATTGTTTTTTTTTCTTTTTTTCTCATTCAACTTTCACTGAGCTACAAGGGCAGGATCTATTTGGTGACAATGACATTCATCTAATCAAAACCAGACATCTAAAGTAGAAATGTTTGTGTCTGCAATAATTATTCCAGACTCCATAACTCCGGTTACTTAGGAAGATACGTTGAAGTCAAGAAGGCTGCAAGTTAAAGCCTTAAAAAGCAGCTTAAGGACCTGAGAGGTTCTGTCTGTGAAGGAAAGCTATGAAGCCACCATGTGACAGCCTGGTGCACCCTGAGACCTGGAGTCTCTGTCTCAGGTCAATGGATATGTCCGCTGTTTTCCCGTTTGAAGATTTGTCCATTAAGGAGGCTGTGTCTGTACTGCAGATATACACACACACAAACACACACACACACACACAGAGGACACTAACCTACTTGGCCACACCTAGTGTCACGGAGTGCTGCCTTTAACAACACTCATACAAACCCTACCAAGACTCACTCAAAACTTAAGTGAGATAACAAAGTCCTGATTGTCTTCTCTATCTGTGATACCTTGAACAAAGCAAAGGCTGAAAGATTCCACTATGTCTCTGATGGTAATTCTGTAGTGCCTGCTCTGTGCTTGCTTGAGCAACTTTGAAACTTTTGATACAAACAGAAGGCAAAGAAACCTTGAGCTATTGTGCAATGGAACAGAGTACATAGCTACCAAGAACAGAAGTGGAACATCAAACTAAGAAGGAATGCAAGGAGCCTCAGAAAAGAATACACTTAAGGACAGTATTTCACAGCCCTGGAACAAGAGGCACATAAATTAGCAAGAAACTAGTCAAAATTAGATAACTGTAAGAGAAGAAACAAGCCACCTGATTTATCCATACTCCACATGCTTCAAGGAGAAGTAAATAGAAAAAAAAATAAATTCAAAGAACCACTAGGTAACACCAAAGGAGCACCAAAGACTCCATGGAAGACCATTAGGGACTAAAAGCACATGCATAAAGAATGTGCAAATGTTATAATTAGCTACAGGAAATCACAGAAATTAAATTAATATGCATGTACTAGAATGATACAAACTTTTGCTCTTGCAACTAATGGTATGCATATTAGGTCCGGGCAATCTCCCACACAACCAAGCTGTAACAAAGAATGCCTGCTTACTAAAACTCAAGAATTGTGTCTTAGAGAGTTTTTTAACTGACTTTTCTGGTAACACCTGACCAAAATGGAGGATCACTACTGAAAGCACACACCTGTAACTTCTGGATTCACAGGCACACCCATAGTTATGCAGCCCTCAAATATCAGTATGGACTTTCAGCATGTCCAATAAACCTTCTTAGATACTGGGACCTCATACTCAGTATACAGGTGTCTTTCTACTCACCAGATAGTCCAAATTGATGTTCACTGGCAAACAGATACACACACTCACACACCTGACTCAGAAGCACCCCAATTTCACAGATCTCCAAAATATCATATTGGACTCTTAGCTTGCTTAATATCCATTCCTGGAACCTGTGCACCTTTACCTACTCAGACTTTGAGTCACTCTCGTCCTAGCAGTCCAATTTGAGATTTGCCACCGACATACATTTGGTTTAAAAAAAAAAAATCACTAAAGGAAAATTGTATTCCTTGGTTCCTCCAGTTGCTGGCACATGAACTTTGCATCTCTCATAGATGGGATAAATTATACAGAAAGATATTTTTAAAAGTATTTAATGAGAAGATAGGTTGCAGTGATCAAAGGCCCCACTCTTTTCCCACTCTTGTTCCTCCCTGATTTGCCCTGATTTACCTACACTTAAGGCCTCTGGTCCTCCCCTTAATCACCCCACAACACATTTTGCAGGGTTCCAGAAGCCCTTTCTGGCAGCCCATAATAAGTGCCACAAAGTCCCACAGGAAGCCCTGAAGTATGTGATAATCATGCTAGCCACCTTTACCCTTTCTTACCAGTTACAAAGTGCAGGTCAGCTCCCTTCAAGTTGCTGTTGCCTCTGCTGTCCAAGTATTTTGTTAATGGCTGGGGGAAGACCGCATCGGGGTCTATGGCTTCCTGACAAGGGGGAGAAAAGGGGCAGGTGCTGATCTCTTTTTGGTGACCAGTGATAGAACCCAAGGGAGCAGTATGAAGCTGAGACAGGGGAGGTTTAGGCTGGATATTAGGAAGAGGTTCTTTATTGAGAGGATGTTTGGGCACTGGAACAGGCTCCCCAGGAAAGTGGTCACAGCACTGAGCTTGACTGAGTTCAAGAAGCATTTGGACGATGCACTCAGTCACATGCTCTGACTTGGCTGGCCCTGTGTGGAGCCAGAAGCTGGACTTGATGATCCTTATGAGTCCCTTCCAACTCAAGATAATCTATGATTCTAAATAAGATTCATGAGACAAAATTCCTCGCATCCTTACAGTAATCTTTATCCAAACCTTGGCAGAAGAAACCAACCAACCTATGCTTCCAGGAAAATGTCGTGGTTTTTTTTCCTCCCCCCCCTTTCTTTCTTCTCCCCCCTCCACCTCCACCCAGGAAACTGAACAGGTTCTGCTGTTGCCTCAAGTAACTCCTGCTTTAACACAACATTAGGTTTTCTCCTTACTTTCCATCTATATTCCACATTGATCTCCACAATACATTCCTGCATCCACACACTATATGCTTAAGTCAGATTTGTAACACTTACAGAATAAGGTTTCCCTCCTTGTTCCACTGGTACATCACTTAGCAGTTGTATTTGCAAATTCACAGTAAATATTTCAGTTTATCTTAAAGCTGTTTTTGAAATTTGGGATAGGAAGAGAAAGCCTTGAATGTTGAGTAACTAGTACTGAACTCTTTAATAATTAGCTAATTTATTCAGCTTAAGGTTAATCAGTTAAAACTAGTGATGACAAAAAACTATTGAAAGGTTTTTCAGGACCCATGTTAATGTAGGTCATAAAACAGCCAAATTACAAGCCTCAAATACTTCATAGCTAATTTATGCTCATTCCTCCTGGGTGAATACTATCTTTAAATAAGTCTTTATTCACCCCTTCCTCATTTATTTTTCCCCTACATTAATATATAAAGAAAATTAATATTCCCTCTTTTTTTGTTTGTTTGGTTGGTTTGGGTTTGGTTTTTTTGGGGTGTGGTTTTTTTTGGTTTTGTTTTGTTAGGTCAGTACATGCCTTTTTGATATGCTCATCATTACTTTTCTTAAAATGTCCCATCCGTTATTTTCAAATCCTTTATCTACACCTGTTACCATGTTAGCTTCTTGTATCTATATGATGTTTAGTTTTCATATGCAAATTTCATATCAGTTCTTTTCACAATGCAATTAATACTTCCTTATCTGTATTAGGAATACGTTTCTATAGGAACATATTTTATTAGAAAAAAAAGCTGTGTTTTATTTATGGTTCTTATACATTCATAAATATGCATTGATATGCAAAACCCACTTCTGTTCTTGTCACAAGTGACAAACCCTTACTTTATGTCATCTTGCTTTTCTCTACACTTATTTTGATCCCATCAACCTATAATGTGTAATAACTAGCAGCTCTACAGGCCATTTTGCATGCTTCTGCTGCTGTACAATTACAAATCCAATAAGTTGTGAAGTCGAAACATGGAAGAAAGAGCTTTATACATCTTTCCTGGCTTTAAGAGGCCCAGGACTCATCTGAATTCCCTGATTTTATTCACCCAATGGAGTTAAGTTTTCCTAACTATCTGGTACTTTACCTGACCAATACCTTGAGGAAAGAAAGGAAAGAAAACAGTAAATTTCAAAAGAAAAAAATTGCTTTTTTCTGTAACAAGTAATTAATGGGACATCACATCAAAGGCTCAAAGGACTGCTTTGGATACCAACTGAGTTTTGCTGACATAACGTTGTACATTCAGACTTTGAATCACGGCATCTGTTTCATATTCAAAATGCATTTTAGTACTAAAAACTCTTGGAGAATATTCAGTCCAATACACTTAGCATTTTCCTCCACAAAATGTAAATCTTTGCATATAAAGTATTGTGCATAGCTTCAGTTGCAAGTCAGATAAGTCACATATTTTCATTACTTGAGTTTAAAAACTTCTCAGTTACAGAAATGGAATAGACTTAATAAGAACTATCTTCTTATGGTTGGCCAGGGTGTTAGTGTATTTATTTTAATTTTTTCAAAACTGTAGTATGTACCTGCAGATAGAGAAGACATTCAATGCTTGGTTTTTAGTTTCCAATGAAATGGAATTGTATCTGTATGGTACTGAAACACTATCATTTAGAACAAAGAGATAAGAAAGATATCTTGGACCACAGGATCTAGACAGCTATAAAGTTATAAAAAATCAGGAAAAGGATATGAAATAAAATTCAAGGAGATGCTATTTCATGCATGAAAAATAGATTTCAATGAGTTTAAGTTGTAAAATGTCAATAATTTAATTGAAAGTGAAGATGTTTTAAAGTCTAATTCAATTCATATTTCACACATTTGTAAGTGAAAGCATAGTGCATGGAAAATGTTAAGTGTGAAATCAGACATTTTGTTGCTAAAGGGTACAAAAATAATATGGGTGATGCTAGTAAAACATACTCTGTTTATAACAGCAATATTCTGAATATAATACTGATGCAGTATTATACCAAATCAGTATTGATAATCAGGATTAAGTAACATAGAAGGAGTTTGACACACAAACAGATATGCTGAAATTGCTACATAAGCAACATTATAATCTAAACATGAACGAGAGATTCCTTCATTATCTTTTTGTAAACCTAGATAGGAGGTAATCAGCCAAGAACGGTCTGGATGTTCTTTAGTTTTTCCGAACATTTTCTAATAAATAGGAATAGAATGATTTAGGAAACCAGAAAGGCATTTATTTTTGTTTCAAGATGTTATGTACTTAACATTGACAGTAAGAGTAAGAGCACACAACACCTAAGATTTAAAACTCTTATAATTAATGAAAGGCTTAGCAAAGAAATCTAAATGTACTAATTTTTACAGAAAGTGGGTTTTTTTAATCTCATTCACTCTAAAGATTAAAAGAAAATATTTCTTACTGTTAATTTTTAAAAATAATTGGATAAACAGTAATTTGGAAAGAGATGTTTTATCCTGTACTGTACAAATATAGAGAGAAATGAAAAGAAGTGCTTGTTGATGGAAGGTCCATAAATGTTAATTTGAATAGAGGTTGAACGGTGAATGATAAAGCAGTTCCAACATGATTTTCATGGTTATGAAAATCTTTTCAAATGGCAAAATGCTTTTTTTTTCCCTGGAGAATTTTCCCTACAAAATCAAATAAAATCCATACAATTTACAGTCCACACAATAAAATATAGTGAGCAACTCATTATGTAAGCAGAAATGTCTAATATATATGGTCAGAAACTAATTATGAATACAGTATTTCTTCCAGTAGAAGCTATCTATTCTAGTGATTCAGCTTCCTTTTTAATCTCTGTGCTAAATTAAGAAGACTAAAATATTTCAAACTGGGATGCCATTCCATAGTTTATGTTAATGCAAAAATAAAAATGATTTGCAAAGGAAAGGGTTTCAAAAGTTTAATAACCTATATTTAAAAGGATAGTAATTTTTATTACTTGCATCAATTTCAGAGTTAAGGCACCTACTGCAATTATTTATAGGGTGCATATCAGTGATACTTCAAGTACTGACACTCAGGTCTCTAAAATGTTGAAAAATATTTTCTGTAAATTCAGAATGAGGAGTTTTATAATCCTACTGCTCTAAGCTAAAAGGATAGAAAAAATAAATCCCCTACTGATATTTCCTACAAATAGAAAATGACCGTGTGGTAAGTAATTTCTTTAAGAAGCTGTGCTGACACAAAAAACCCTTAAGTGTCAACCTTTTAAACTGTTTTGATGCAAACTCTAATAATTTCTTAGCTGTACTTGAAAAGTTTCAAAAAAATGTAGGTGAATATCCTCTTCATATAATATACATTACTGTATTCATCCCTTTTTATTACTGAAATTCCATTTATGTAACTAAAAGCAAAGTGTTTCTTTTGCATTTTATCTCTATGAACTCTTCCAGGTCCAAAATAAATAATAAAAAAATTATAATTAGTGCTGATCATTGCAACAAAATAAAGTAAAAAAGAGGAGTATGGTCATTGTGCTTCACAATAGGCTCTGAGGACACCAACAGCCTTGCCCAGCCTCCACAGGTCTCCCCCTGCCCTCCCTACAGTCCATGACTCCATTTCAGCACCTCAGGGCCATCAGACCCACCCCAGTGACATGGCAGCATGGCCAATCTCCAGCTCCCCACAGCCATGAGCCCCACTGAGGTGGGCCCACCTATGAGCCCAAGTCCAATCTCGTTCTGTCCCCATCCTCATGGAGGTGCTCAACACTTGGGCCTGCCCTGGTGCCCCTTTTTGCCCTGCCTCTGTCTGGGGTGTTTAGGCCCTCCCTGTCCTAACAAACTCAATGGGTTTGCCCTTTGGTACCTGGCCCTCACTGTGCCCCTAGAAAAATGCAAGTATGTATCTTCAATAACACAAAGAGGTCTAGGAGTGTGTCAAGGTAGCAAAAATCAGTAGTTTATCATATACTTATTTACATCCTCACACTGTATTTCAGGATTTTGTCCCTGGAATAAAAGTTTATAACTCTTCATATTCTTTTTTGACATCTAATGGTAGAAAAGCTGAAGTGTCTTTACACCAACACACGCAGCATGGGTAATAAGCAGGAGGAGTTGGAAACCGTAATGTCACTGGAAAATTATGATCTAGTTGCAACCACAGAAACATGGTGGAATGATTCCCACAGCTGGAATACCTCTGTAGAAGGGTATTGCCTATTTAGATAGGACAGGCTATGTAGGAAGGGTGGGGCAGTTGCCCTCTATGTTTAACAGTGGATAGACTGTGAGGTGCTCACTCTGGGAAATGGTCAGGAGCAGGTTGAGAGCCTGTGGGTTAGAATTAGGGATGGGACTCATAAAGGACAGCTGGTGATAGGGGTCTACTACAGACCACCTGATCAAGGAGAGACTGCTGATGAGGCCTTCCTCCTTCAGCTGCAGGAGGCATCAAGTTCACAGGCACTCGTTCTGATGGAGGACTTTAACCACCCAGACATCTGATGGGAAAACCACACGGCGACCTGCAAGAGATCCAGGAGACTCCTGGAGTCTGTAGATGACAACTTTCTGGTTCAGGTATTGAGCAGACTGACCAGAGGCGATGCGTTGCTGGACCTGGTGCTCACCAATGTGGGAGAGATCATTAAAAGTGTCAAGATTGGAGACGGCCTGGGCTGCAGTGACCATGCCCTTTTGTCGGGGACCATTTTGTCGCGAACCGATGGTCACAAACGGAGGGAAACAAGGACACACTCAATATGAGCGATCAGCAAGCTTCGTTTATTAGCTCTAAGTTAGCCTCTTTTATACATTGTGGTTAATATATGCCTACTAGTCAAACTATCATTGGTTATTAGTTACAAGTTACATCATCATAAGCCTGCCTCTTGCTTTCATTCTTACAACTCTTGTTTTCATTCTTACAGCTCCTTTAACCAGTTTTTCCCGGATTCAGTTGCTTCTTCTGAGGGCTATCTTCGTTTAAGGTCATCTTGACCCTGACGCTGATTGGTCATGCCGCGCTTCTTCTGCTCTGCTTTACTCTGCACTCCGTGCCTGCGT
Source organism: Laterallus jamaicensis coturniculus (assembly GCA_022605575.1). Taxonomy (NCBI): domain Eukaryota; kingdom Metazoa; phylum Chordata; class Aves; order Gruiformes; family Rallidae; genus Laterallus; species Laterallus jamaicensis. Next base: position 12,925,793 of record JAKCOX010000019.1, read on the forward strand.
GCACGTACACAGTTCCTCATGTACGCATATGCAGCTCAGCTATATCTCCATGACCATTGTCTGTCAGCCATTCTCCAACACCCTTGTTGAGTCTGTGGTCTTGAGGAATGTGGGCCTGGTAAAGAGTGGGATCAGGACCCTGAACTTCAGTAGAGCAAACTTTGATCTCTCCCATGACTTAATAGGAGCTACCTCATGGGCTATGCTGTGTAGAAGATAAGGGACCCTGTGAGAGCTGGGTAGCATTTCAACAGTGCTTTTTCCAAGCCCAGGATTGGTGCATCTCTTTGAGTACGAAATCAGGAAGGGGTGGCAGAAGACCTGTGTGGATGAGCAGGGAGCTCATGCATAAACTCAAAAGGAAGCAGAAGGTCTATGAATTGTACAAAGAGGGTCAGAGCACTTGGGAAGAACATAGGAATGTTGTCATGGCCTGCAGGGACGTGACTAGGAAGGTTAAAGCTGACCTAGAAATGAAAGTGGCAATGGACATAAGGGATAATAAAAAGGGGGTTTTTAGGTATATGAGTAGTAAGAGGATGACTAGGGATAATGAGGGTCCCCTGCTGAACGAGGCAGGTGTGCTGGTAACAGGGTATGCTGAGAAGGTAGAGCCTTCTTTGCTTCAAAGACTCCCCCTCAGGACTCCTGCACCCTGGAAGAAAGAGAGAGAGTTTGGGAAATGAACAGATTTCATCTGGTTGAGGTGGGGGTGGTCCAGGAGCATCTCAGAGGGATCAATGCACACAAATCCATTGGTCCTGATGGGATGCATCCACATGTGTTGAGGGATTGCTGAGTCGCTCTCTATCATCTTCAACAGGTCTTGGCAATCAGGAGAGGTATGTGAAGATTGGAGGATGGTCAATGTCACTCCAGTCTTCAGAAAGGGCAAGAAGGAGGATCCAATTAAGTACAGGTCAGTCAGTCTCACCTCTGACCCTGGAAAAGTGATGGAAGAGCTTGTTCTGGGTCTCATCTCCAAGCAATTGGAAGAAAAGAAGGATATGAGGAGCAGTCAGCATGGATTCACCAAGGGAAGATCATGCTTGACCAATCTCATAGTCTTCTATGATGTCATCACCATCTGGGTAGATGGAGGGAGAGCAGTGGATGTCATCTACCTTGACTTCAGCAAGGCTTTTGATACTGTCTCCCATGACATCCTGATAGCAAAACTGAGAAAAATATGGGATAGATGAGAGTACAGTGAGGTGGGTTGAGAAATGGCTGTTGGGCTGAGCTCAGAGGGTGGAGATCGGTGGAACAGAGTCTTGCTGGAGACTTGTGACTAGCCGTGTTCCCCAGGGATCAGTGTTGGATCCGGTCTTATTATCTTCATCGACTACCTCGATGAGGGAATAGTGTCCACCCTCAGCAAGTACGCCGATGTTACAAAGCTGGGAGGAGAGGCTGACATGCAGCAACACTGCGCTGCCATCCAGCAAGACCTGGACAGGCTGGAAAGCTGGGCAGGGAGAAACCAAATGAGTTTTAACAAAAGCAAGTGTAGAATCTTGCACCTGGGAAGGAATAACTGTTTGTATAACTACAGGCTGGGGGATGGCCTGTTGGAGAGGAGCTCGGTGGAGAAGGACCTGGGGGTCCTGGTGGATGACAGGTTGGCTATGAGCTAGCAGTGTGCCCTGGTGGCTAAGAGAGCCAATGGGATCCTGGGGTGCATCAGGAGGTGTGTGGCCAGCAGGTCGAGGGAGGTGATCCTCCCCCTCTATTCTGCCCTGGTCAGGCCCTACCTGGAGTATTGTGTCCAGTTCTGAGCTGCCTGGTATAAAAAGACAGGGTGTCCTGGAAAGAGTCCAGTGAAGGGCTATGAAGATGATTAAAGGGCCTGGAGCATCTCCCCTGTGAGGAAAGGCTGAAAGGACAGGGGCTGTTCTGCCTGTAGAAAAGAAGGCTAAGAGAGGATCTTATTAATGTTTATAAGTATCTGAAGTGTGGGACACAGTGGTAAATATCCAGCCTCTTTTCAATGGTCTGTGGAGACAGGACAAGGGGCAATGTGATGTACGTTTTCCCTAATTGTGCTATACTATACATGTACTATGATTCTATAACCCCGAGTCAATCCTATAATTCTATATTCTCGGATCACAATGCAATGGCTTCAGGCTAGAGCACAGGAAGTTCTGCACCAACATGCGGAGGAACTTTTTCACAGCGAGGATGGCAAAGCCCTGGCACAGGCTACCCAGGGGGGTTGTGGAGTCTCCTCTGGAGATATTCAAGACCCATCTGGATGCCTACCTGTGCAATCTGTCTTAGGGAACCTGCTTTGGCAGGGGAGTTGGACCCAATGATCTCTTGAGGTCGCTTCCAACCCCTACAATCCTGTGATTCTGGGAAAGGGAATTTGTGTTAGGAAGTAGGACTGGACATAGAACCCTTCTTCTGGTGTGTCACATTTGTTGTGAAAAAATGTCCCAGGATCAGAAATCTGGTTATTATGCATGATTGCAGATCTATATATATACTACGTTCTTAGGATTTCAAGGAACTGCTCATGTTTTGCTGAAATTTGTGAAGGCTTCTCCTCAGTTTACACTGAAAGTTTCTTCAGTAAAATGACTGACTCATTAAAAAAATGCAGGAAAGCACTAAATGCTGACTTTGCTGCCTTCATCTCACATAGACTGCCTATGCTGCATTTTCTGACAGTCTGTATCCATGTCCTTAAAAAGTTTTAGAAAGAGAAAGAATCATGCTTTTCCTTCTACCAAAAAGCACAGTGCATAGTATAGTTACCTCATATGAGAACCTTCTCTGAATTACAACTCCTGAGCAATATTAGCACACTGCCTACTGAGTCTTCTGTCATCATGGGTTACTTTGACCATAATCCCCAGCTAATCATCAGTGTTTCCATTTAAATTTGTCAACAGAAAGTCAGTACCAAGTTGGAATATATGTACTCTGGTTCACTGTTACTACTTTGGAAAGAGCTGCTTCTTGTCTAAAGGGATTGAGGATCACTTTAAAAACAAGTCTTGCCTTAGAAACAAGCAAATATGCTCCCACACCCTCCTTGTTTTGGTTTGGTTTTTTCCTCCAAATTAAGCCCTTGCTTTCTGGTTAGTATTATCCAAACCAAACAAATGAAACCCAAAGAAAACACCAAACCAACAACAAATAAAATAATAAGAAACCACAAAATATCTAGCCATTTGGGCCTTAGGATACCTTTTTGGGAAGCAGAATACGACAGTTCAAAACCTCCTGTGAATAAGTTTGAATATAAAGACATACAATAGGCTTTTAAAGTGTGCATGTTTCTTTGTGTTGATAAAAAAAAGGTGATGTCTTTGAAATTACTGGAAATAATAAAAATCCTATTCCCTCTGTCTTCCAATTGTCTCGTCTTGGCATGTTCTTCTCTTAAAGGGTTTGTAACTTTCAGAACGGCTTTCAAAGTAAATATATGATAGATATCTTTGTCAAAAAAGCAGCTTGATTCCATGTTCCACTTACTATAGGTCAGCATCTGTGGTCCCTGGATGCCTGGGACCATAAGGGCTCTCTCAGCAGTCCCAGGGAACAGATTGGCTATATAAACAGCACCAAACCAGCACATGCAGAAAAGAAGAAACCCTGCTGCTTCATTATTTTTCCTGCAGCTGTATGGGTTGTCTCATGCCTCGCTTATAGTTTTATAGGGAGTAATCATATTGAGAACACCTGGGGTGACATGTAATTACAGCATGATTGTGTGGAAAAATGTGGGTCTATTCAAATTTCTCAGGGGCTATAGACAGCTGGTTCCTTTTAATTCTTACAACAGCATGTGTTCGGTAACAGCTGGAGATGCGTTTTTCTATTCAGCCTCATTTGATGGATTGATCATGAGGCAGGTGATCAGCAATTTCTAAACTGTAATCCAAACTCTGGCACTAGCTTGCCATTTTGCCTTGGACAAACCAGTTCGGGTCAGATCCAGATGAGTTATTTAAACACCTAAGGAATGACCCATGTAGAATATAGACATGCGTGTCCAGAACCATAGTTTTGAAATCCAAGTCAATCCCATCAGGCTTCAGGAACATTCCAGTATAGAAAAATTGAGGGATTTCTATTTTGTGATAACTCTGTCTTAAAAGTCATAGAGATAATTATTCATAGTTTATCTGCAGTCTTTGATTCTTTCATCATATCTAAGCATGATCAACTGACAAAAAAATAATAATTGGAGCTGCTTGAGATATCAATCCTATTGAACTCTTGAATTCTTACACTTCAGCAGATAAAATAATTTTTTTAACAATACAGTAGTAATGTTGGTTTCTTTTGAAATATGACTATAGGAGAAACCCATTTTAAACAATTTTTATCCATAATCAGTTCCCTTTTATGTATGGGGGAACGGAGTTACATATCTTCCTTTCCATCCCCTTTCCATCCCCTCTCCAAAAAGACAAAAGCATGTCCTACTCTTCAGATTACAGGCTTACTGAAAATAATTTCAGATTTTACAATCCATAGAACTACAAAAAATAATATGATTAGAACATAATAGTTTTTCTTTTTAATGAGAACCCTGGACTTCTTTTAATTGATACTAAATATTGTGTATTTATCTTATTCAATGACTACTTAATATCAAAGCCCTGGATATAGTAATCAAAACTTAATATCTCTTCTTCCCAGTGCATGCCTGAATCACTTTAGTTACTAAATCATATTATCTCAGGTCTAGTAAACATTGATTTTTTTCTAATTTTTATATTCTGAATAGATTTTACAGAAAAGGGAAATATTGTCTTCCTGTTCTTCTTCCATCCTGGGAAATGAGAGTTTGAAACTATGTTGGATAAAGAAACAATGAACTGTGTGCTTTTCACCACGTATTGTAAAGGATGTCCAGGAGCTGAGCAACACAGCAGGTAGCTGCAGGTTTATAATGCTAGCAGTACAATTGGAGACTTGTTCCACAGAAATTAAGTTGTATGTTGCATTGTATGTCTTCTACAGAGAAAAGTAATTTTGGGAGAGGTCCAAAAATCCCACATAAGCATGCAAAGTTCCATTTACCTTACACTTACGTGTGCAGAGCAAACAAAGCAATTCACAAAATAGTTCACAAAACAAATTTAAAAAATGAACAGAAGAGAAAACAAAACAAAACACTGAGTAGCAGCTGACCCCCCAAAGGCCTAAATGCTTTCAGGGTATGGAGCTGCTGAGTCTTTTTTTCAGTGTTATCCTAGACATGTTGATATTTCAGCAGGACTGAGCATGCTGATGCCTATTTTATCCTTAAATGGATTAGGATTTTAAAAATAAGGTACTGATATGTTCATGTTCTGTTGAGACCATAACCCAGTATACACATTCACCCAACAGGGTAAACCTCAGTAACAAAAAGAAAAGTATAACAAAGACATTTTATGTGTAAAATTCAGCTACAGAGGAACAAGTGATACTGTTCAATAAAAAGGACTTTCTTTACCCTTCCTTGGTGATTTCCAAGAGCGGTACTCTCCCATCCTTCTTTCTTCAAGCTTATTGTTTCATCTTCCAGTTGCTTAAGTGACTGTCCAGGAGACAGAGGACTAGCATTGAATGGTTATTTCAATGGAAAGGATTTCAAACATACCTGAGGGAAATGAAGGAGAGAGTGAGAACTGACTGCTTCTTCTGTTGAAGTCATACAAGACCTCAAAAGCGGAATCTTTTGTAAATAACAGGGAGACAAGTACTTACTGTGGAAAAGGGAGGCCTTTGTCTTTGCCTCTACACTGCCATTTTTTACGCCATGGGGATTTTCTGCGTCTGCTGAGTGATATTTTCTACTTTATATCAACTATATCCGGTTTTAATCCAGGCCTTCCCCCAATGCAAAACCAAACATTTAAACATCTCAGCTAAACATGGTGCAACCACAAAGTGGATGTTTTACTTTGAAGCACGATAGGATGGCTTTGTTGCCAAAAGTATTTAGAATGTTCTTATTCAACTAAGACAATGCTTGGTGGTGAACAAAAGTTCTGGGGTTTTGGATGGTTTCTGCTTGTTTACACTTCCAGGAGGCAACATCCTCGCTTAGAATTTAACTCTGTATTAGAAACTAAATTGGACACCTTTATTCACAAAGTCTGCACTGAAAAAAAATCTGGGATATTTAATCCTCAATTTCTAATATTATTCTAATACCATGCTTTATTATTACCTCAAGCAAACCAGTGTGTATATACATACATATATACATACATACATACATACATACATATATATATATCACAGAATTATAAGGGAAGGGACCTCAAGAGATCATCGGGTCCAAGACCGATGGATATGATGTGATGTCAATGTTATTACCTGTTGCACATATGCTAAATGTTGTTGTTGCTGTTTCCCTATCCCTGTGATGTCACAGCAAACTGTCTTTATCACAACCCTCCAAGTTTTCCTTTATCATCCCATTTTCCTTTCCCATCCTGCCAAGGGAGTGGTGAGTGAATGGCTGACTGGTTCCCAGCTGAAAGCTGGGGCTAAACCATGAATGTCTACTACTTCTTTTTCTAGAAATCTTTCTTACTTAGCCGCAAACATCAGGTTTTTCCTCTCTAAATTGCCAAAATACAGAAACAAAATGTTTCATCACCTTCCCAGTTAGTCATTCAGCACATACTATTACTGTTTAATAAAAGAAGTACCAACATTGTAGCCAGACTGTACTCATTTCAGCTAGCAAATATGAGGTTTATGCTTCAGAATTCAGAATTTCAATTTTGGACATTCCTCCTCTCACACATACGTAGTTGTCTGCCATCTGTTAGCATTCACAATTTAAGCTATTTCTTTGTTCCAGGGTAGAATGAAAACTTCTGTCATATTATTTAAATATTTAATCAGTGTTGAATGGAATACTTCTTAGGCAAAGTTTTGAACCTTGTTCTTACACAACATTTGAATTTCACTCTTCTTAGTATTCCCTATTATACATACTGTTCACTTTTCAATATTGCTATACGAGTTAAAAACTTCTCTTAATGAAGACCTCAATGCCACTTCTGAATGCAGAAACTGTGCCTCTGTAGAGGTTTTTTTGATCAAATTTAGTGGCTTGGGGTTTTCTGTTTGTTTGGGTTGGTTTTTTTAGATGAAACAGAAAATCTAATTCACATCCAACTCTACTGTCAAGTGTTGCCAAAGAAACAGTGGGGAACTCTCTTACTGACAAGGGAAAAAAGGGAAGATATTCAAAATTTTGAAAAAATGATTGATTTTTTCAATGTTTATTTAAAGAAAACATATTCAGTGAACCTCATTATATTACACATAGCTATAAAAATTATTTTGTGTGTGAATAACTGATATATTTCTTTAGTTACAGAAGACACATTTAACAGATTATTAGATTCCCTTTTATGCTATCATTTTCTAGTCCTGGACAAAAATCAGATTAGTTCTTTAGCTTGAAATCTTGGAATAGTATTATTCAGGTTCATGAGGGACCATCAGGAGGTCTTTAGTGAAAACTTCTGCTCAAAACCGTCAGTTATGCGATCAGGCAGGTGGCTAAGGGTTGTTTCCAATCAGACCTTGAGAACATCCAAATGTGTATAGTTCAGAATTTCTCTGGGCAACCTGTTGAACTGCTTCACTATCCTCATAGCTAAAGGTTTGAATTTATATTTGTCATTCTTGTTTCATTTTATGGCTGTCATCACTCATCCTCTTTCCAAGCACTGCTGTGAAGAACCTGACTCCTGTCTTCTTAAGAATGACCTTGTGGAACTGTGGAAGCTGCTGCAAGGTTGTCTTCAGAGGGTCCCTCTTCTAGCTGGAACCTGCCCCATACCTTCTGCCTCTCCTCAGAGGACAAGTGTTCAAGCTCTAATTGTCTTTGTCTCTGCTGAATGTGTTCCAGTTTGGAGATGTCTGTCTTGTATTGGGCAACTCATAACAGAGTATAACATCTTGAAAGGATCTGATGAAGGCTGAGTAGAAAGGTGGATGATCACTTCCCTTGATTGACTAGTCATGTTTCTGTTCATAGAGCCTGAAAGGATGTTGACCTTTCCTGCTGCCTTAGCAAACTTCTGGCTCACATTGAGCCATTGTCCCTCCAAGGCCTTTTCCATAAGGCTGCTTCCTAGCCAGGCAATCCCCTGACTGCTTCGCTGCAAGGAGGTGTTGACATTTACAAGATTCCAGTCATTCCAAATGAGATCTACTTTAGGTCATTGGAGTCTAACTTTCCTTAAATTCACATATGCATAGAGCTTCTTTCTTTTATCTCTCCTGGATTAAGGAGCATGGAAACAATATCCTTAAACCTTTCTAATGATTTTATGCTAATTATTGTATACTCAGTAAATTACATGATTGAGTAAATGTGGGCTACTTTGCAGTATAATCCCTCTCATCATTTTTGTAATTTCATTCAATGAGTTTAAAGCTTTTGGAAATCTCTGTATTATATCCTGATATATCATTTCTAACATTTAAAAAACCAAAGAGATATTTTTTCTATCAAATATTTATCTGTCTTAGACAGTATCAAAACATTTTCACTTCCTCGAGGTGTTTGCTCATGTTTGGATATAATCTAACACTCAATGAGCTACTTACTGGTTTTCATTTTTTCTGTAGACAAGATGCCAAATTTATCAAGATGACAGAAATCATTTTCATGGGCCTGAAGCTTGTATACAAATACTCACTAGAGCATACCTGAGTTATTTTGTCCATCAAGTTCACTGCAGGTTGTATTGCTATTATCTGCTATATGATCTGAATTCAGTTTTAAGTGTTCACAGAAGTTCAAGAAAATCTTTAAAAGGTCTTCTTGAAAATGTGCAAGCGGAACATTATGTAATCATGCTTAAATTTAAATATGTAAAAAAAGATCATTTTCTTCAGACTGGATTGTTTTTATTTACTGTGATGGTTTAAACTTGGCTGGACGCCAGGTGTCTGCCAAGCTGCTCTATTACTTCTCTCTTCAGCAAGATGGGTGGGGAGAAAAATAGATGGAAAACTCCCAAAAACCTTATAGGTCAAGATAAAGGCAGTTTAATAAAACAAAAGACCACATGTTGAAGGAAAAGAGAAACAAAAGATTCATTTTCTTCTTCCCATCAGCAGGTAATATATGTCCTCTTCCCAGAAAGGATGGTTTCAGTACATGTAGCAGTTGTTCTGAAAGACAAACCTCGTAAATAATGAATGCCCCAAATTCCTTCCCCTTTTCTCTCAGCTTCTTACTGCTAGACATTATATGGAAGGATTATCCCTTTGGTCAGTTTGGGTCAGCCATGTTGGCTGTGTCCCTCCCAGCCTACCTGTCAAGGGTTGAAGAAATGTTGCAGAGACAGCCTTGGTGCTGTGCCAGTGCTGCTCAGCAGTAGCCAAAAGCCTGGTATGTTACCAGCACCTTTCTAGCTACCAACACAGCACACAGCACTGTAAGGGCTGCTGTGGGGGAGCATTAATTCCATGTCAGCCACTGACTTCAAGTTTTCAGGTTAGCATTGGAACAGATTTATGGCCAAATTCTATCAATGACTGTGTGATTACAGCATTTTCTTTGATCAATTTATCCAAGAAAGGTCAAAACAAATGTAGGTGAAACATAATCACCTGTGACTTGATTTTACAGGGAAACAGAGTCACAAAATATCTTAGAATTTTCAAGCACTCAGTGAGAGGACCTTGAATTTAGAAATCCTGAATGTGAAAGCTCAGATAGGCAAATTGTCCTACTTGTTTTGCAAACCAAATGTGTATTTACTACTGCGCTTAAACAATATATGCCAAAAATAAATCTACTTTAAAGAACAGTACTGTCATTTGAGGCTGCCTATATATCCAACACCTATTCACATATTAATATAATTAAGAAAATAAAGAGAAAAAATAACTAAGCTATAATAATCCTTAATTGAAGATAGAATGCTATGAAATCTAAATTTGAGTAAAGAATCATAATATATCGCTTAACTCAAAAGTGGATAGATAACTCACTGACAATTTATTTAGCAATATATATGTTAGAATTATATTAAAAATTAAGATAAAGTGTATATACCTCATCTGTTACTGTTGCTTAGAAGATAATTTAAACTTTTAAACTTTCAAATGTACTGCTTCTTTCTTCAGAAAGAAAATTAATCACAAAAGCAGTTTGTTCAAAGTTGTAGAGGAATTTGACACAGTTTCACATCAAGGCAAATGTCAAGCTAAAATGAAAAATGAATCTCATACAATATGAAATATTTATAGCCTTAGATATCATTATTCTGATTTTAGCCTCATTTTATCAGTAATGTTCTAATCAGAAACAGACATGCATTTGTCACAACTAGACTTGTAGTATATCTAGTGGGTCAAAATATCACTTTGAAATGTAGAAACTAAGATAGAAGACAGAGAAGTATTGCCCTGTATGAAGTGTTGGTAGGAATATCACTTAGATCTAACTAGAATGGCCATTGAGTAACAGATGAATGTCCATTCATCTTTGGAATTCAGACCAACACAGAAATCTCTGATCTACTGAACAGTCATTTTAGTTAAAGTATCTTTTTTTGTTATTGTTGTTGTTATTTTTTGAAAAGTGAAGAAGTGTCTCTATTTTCCCTAGTATTTAGCTTTGTAACTTTCTACTCTATGAATGCACTTCTGATATTGGGAGAATTTTTTTACCTGTACTTATATTTTGATGAATGTTTCTACTTGTAACATGTGACTGGCAAAATTATTTCTTACTTTGCATAAAATGGAAAGATAATCACTAAATAAACCCCATCTTTTATTTCATCATAAGAAACATAATACATTCATTCTGGTAATTTTCCATGTACTCCTACTGTTCCTCATTGGAAGGCAAGAAGACCATTGATTTTAAGAAAACTGTATAATGACTCATCTGATGAAAACTGGCAAACACTTCCATGGGCAGGATCTGTATAGTATGCTGTTCCATGACTGGAAATCCATTTGATACTGTGCAGCTCAGGATTCCCAGCATCTTAAGGGTTGAAGATTATCTTTTCTATCCTCTCCCACTTTATAGTGTTAGCTCATATATGTAGCATTTTCAATGGTACTTTACAGTACCCGTACAGTACTTCTTACTGGGATTTTAGCAAACCAGCACCTGCTGGTACAGAATAGCAATGCAGATAAACCAATAAATTCTCATCAAAGTTTATAGACTGCCAATGGTTTCATAGTGATACAGTTCACAGAAAGGGTAATCACCTATATTTCTATACCTACCACAAACAGATGCTTTGATCTTGATTTGCACATGGTAGTAAATATAAAATGATGTAATTTACTCACTTTTGTTGTTGCCAAATACAATTTTCTTTTATTCTTGCAGCTATGTACATAAATATAAATTATTAAAATTATTATTGAAGATACTCAAACTTAAAATTGTAAACATTATAAATGAAATGTGCAAATTAAGCTTGTGAACACAATATTTACACCATCTTAATAATGTTGTAGCATTATCAAGGAGTAAAGGAATGATCTCCAAAGTGAAACAATTATGAGATTAACTGAAAATATCAAAATTTACCTAGCAATTATTTTAAACACTTTCCCAGTAACATTGAGAAAAACTGCACTGTAGTTCAGTCTCACTGTTAAGTCTTTGCATCTGGTTAGCCAATGGCAGTTACACGTGCCTCAAAGAGATGTCTTTGAAAATTGGTTTTCTCCAGCTGAAACTTCATCATACAAACTTGATGCCAGGTACAGGTAGCCAGTTTCCACAATGTTTTCAACCTAGAGTCTCACATTTCAGATTCTGAAATTCTTTAAAACTTACTCATGAGCGCCACTGTAAGTTTCTGCTTCTCTTGTTACCACTACTTCTGCTATGTGAAAATAAAGAAAACTTTTAAATCTTTTTATGATCTGTCTATACTACGGGGTGTAAATGCAATAGACACTTTGTTATTTAAAATTAACAGGAAAAAAAAAAGTTGATTTTTTAAAAAAGTTGAGCAGCTTCATAGCATTTACTAACTTCAGTGGGAGCTGAACTTTTTTCAAAACCAGAGCACATATTTAGACATTTTATATTTAGGCCTTTCTTCTCTAACCCCTCAGGATAGTCTGTCTTTTTTGCAATTCTGTGACTTAGAGAGATGAAGATTTTATTCCCTTTTCTTTGCCTTTTTTTTTTCTTTTCTCTCTCTCCCTTCACTTTTCCTCTTGCTTGTGATGTGTATGATTGCATTGTAGGAGGCTTGGCTGCCTAAACTTATTTTTACCCTACAGGTGACCTTCTACAAGTATTTCAGCCACAACACAATTATTTCTTTTCAAATCTGTATGGCACTGATAGAAACAGAAATAGTTTCAACTCAATTCTACTGTAGAATAAGAAGCCAAGATAGAAGAACTGTATTACTCAGCAAATCTCAGTTCCATGAAAAGGCTTATTGAACAGCTAGTGAAGCAGAGACTAGGTTAAATAACTCACTGTCAGGTACCAGCTGTCATAAAAGATTAGACACAGTCATTGAACACATAGAACTGTTAATTTGATTCAGCATTTGTATTCCTTTCTGGTATAAGATTCAAATGTTTCCACTTCAGCTGGTACTGAATGGACAGATTTCTCTTTATGGACTACTCTATAATCATTAGAAGGAACAGGGTAATATAGACTATAACCTTATACCATAGGAAAGGAAAGGAAGGCAGGGGGGTGGGGCGGGAAAGGCTCCAAAAGGCTTCTTGCTTATTGAAGATATTAGTTATTTTGTTTGCTATCATAGTATTTGCTATACTATTGTATAAAAAAACCCCACTGAGATTCACATGCAGGTAAGAATCTGCCATAAACCTGCTATTTCAAAGTCTTAGACTACACACAGAAAGAGTTTTAGTGTTTTAATGGACCATAACTCATAATGTGATAACAGACTCATATATCCTAAAGTCAAACAGCTTGTATGCTAAGGAAATATTTTTGTTGGCATTTAAGCTTTCTTTTAAAATATGTATGATAACAGTTGAAAGCACCTATTAAATCAAATGAAAGAATGGGTAAAAAAAAGACTTTCTTGTGGATACTGTCATTTCAGACATCAGTGGGAATTCTTTGTCATGCATTCAGTGGAATTGCTCGATACATTCAGTATTTAATGACCATTGACTCACCAAGTCATAGGTCCTATATGACAGAGATAAATTTCAAGTATTTTCCATTATGTGGGACTTTACTTACGAAAATGCTAGTGAGATATATATTTGGATCTTCCCTGTGCAATATAGCATCTCACAAGGACCTCCAGCACCACTATCCATGGTTTTATATATGGATATTTTTATTATCTATAAGTCAGAAAAAAGTTGTAAGATAATATTGATTTATTGCTTATGAATGAATCTTTAAAAAGAGAACCAGTGAAACACCTTTGACCTAGTCTCTGTTATCTGACTAGGTGTCTACATAGGAATAAAGCTCTTAGTTCCCAGAATTTGTAGACCTAGAATCTTTACTCCAGTCCATAGAGAAGCTGAGAACCAAATGTGCAGTATTATTCTTTTGCATTTGCAAGCTGGAAAAAAAAATTAAAAATTGCAATAACTTGTCTGTCAGACTATTCCTTTCACAGAGTAATCATATTTCATTTATGAAAGCAAGAAAAGGCAAGAAAATTCCTATTTCATCTTTAAAATTCTGTTAGTAAACTGTTTAGTAGATTTACAAGGACTTTGTTTAGTGCAACAAAGTTTAAACTACAATTAAAAAGCTTATATATCCAAGGAATTGAGATCTAGTTTATTTGTCCAGTGAACAGGTATGTGATTATTACTGACCTTTGTTAGGAAATTTGATATTCTACTAAATGATATCTCAAGCAGATGAAATGAACATAAAATCATTTTTCAAGATGTTAGTTCAGTAAGCCTATAACCATAATCACAATTGAGCCTGTTGGCTTTGAAGGGGAAAGCTACCACGAATAACCCTGTGTGAAGCTACCAGCTTAGCAAAGGGAAGGTACAAAAAGGAATACGAAGGAGTAAATAAAATTCAATCAAAGATACCCTAGAGGCATCAGTGAGTCAGTGTTGTCATATCAATAGAAATTCTTCAGTAATAGAGTTTCTAGAGACATTGTCAAAAAGGTCATAGATGATTACCAGAACTGTAGTGTGAGTTGGACCTTCTTATTTCCTGTAGAGAGATGAGCTGAAAGTGCAGAATATTTTGTTGTTAAACAGTTCTAAAGATGTCAGTTTACATACCTTCTCCTGTTCTCCTTTTGAGCTATCTCACCAGAAAAACAACTATTTTAACCATCAGTATGAAATGTTAAGTAAAAATAATTTTCACAGTACTGCCATTTCCTCCATTCTTTGAATTTAAACCAAAGAAATTAACAATAATAATTCTACATATTTAAGGCAACTGGTATTGTACAGGATGTCAAGTGCTGGATACTCTCATGTTATCATTTGAGTATCTTGAAGCTATTTTATCTTTTATTCTTACTGAAATATCATAAATTTTTAGTTAGTTTTATGTAATTTGTTTCATTATTCATCTACATCTGACTCTCTTGACAACTATTCTGTGTTTTTCCCTTACATTGTAAATAATCACATGAACCTAACTTTGCTAATATTTTCTTCTACTTTTTTTTCTGTTGTTTTCCCAAGTCCATATTCTTATAATAAATACTGGAAAATTCCTATCCAAAAATTCTGGCTGTGTTTTTCACCTCTGGGTTTTTGTGTTGTTTTTTTTTAAACTGAGGAGGGGCAAATGTTAGATTAATAACATCTCCTAACTATAACGAAGTCCACACATATCTTTCCAAATTAACAAAAATAGATCAGAATTAAGGAAACAGTACATTCTTGAAGTAGAAAAATTACAATAGGAAAGATACAAAACCAAAGAAAACCTTTTTATTGTTTTGAAATTGGAAAGAAGCAGTTGTATTTTTCTTTTAGAAGTTCCACAGATTGCTAAAATTGGAATTACTATTAAGGATTTGGTCATGGTAAACAACTTACAGTCTGTTCTGACAAAACCATTTCTTAATTGTTTTTAATAAAACAAGTATGTGCATTGCCCTGTAGTACATACATAATATGCCCTTTTTGAAGCATTGCAATTGGAGCTAAAGTGTCAGCAGTTACCTTCTTTTCTATTAAAGTTCTTTCCTCCTCTTTGAAATACAAAGTGAAACTTTCCTCCCTCATTATATACAAATATGTAACTTCTTTATAGTTTATATAACTTCTTTATAGTCTTGAATGAAGGAAAACTCATATCAAATTTGTTCCTGTCCTAGTCTTCAATTTATTTTTTAATTTATTATCATGTTTATCTTTCCAGAAACCGTTTTCTGTGGGCATACAGAAATATCTTTTTTTATGTACTGCCATAACAATTCATTCCCTCCACAGAAACCGCAGAATATCTGGATTTGTCAAAACTGTGGTATTTGAAAATAAGTAATTAAATAGATAATTTTTACTGCTACCAATAAGCTGCAAGATGTTAAAAAATTGAGTTCTAAAATTACATTGTATTTAGCAAATATCTATTATGATGAAAAAATAAAAAACTTCATGTCACAAGAAGACATAAGTCAAACTACCTATCAATAAAGAGGATTCTTTACTATATGTTTTCCTTTATCTGAATAATCTACCAGCCTTGTTAAATGCTATTGACCATGGATAGATTGCAATCATTACATTTATAAGAAGAATAGGCACATTAGAGATATCACCAAACTCATTAAGCCAATTAGTAAAATTATTATGAATAAAGGGGCCAAACCCCCTTATTTTGAGGTATTCCATTAGAATAATTGGTGGCTAATAAAGAGAGAGACAGAGAGATATATCAATTCAGAAACAATAATTCTATATGCTTAAAACTGTCAGTTTCAGATTGCAAGTCCAACAGGTTCTTTATTCATACAGTCTTGAAATTAATGACATTTTTTTTCCTAGCACACAAGGAGGTAAGAGTGAAGGAACATACTAAGTAGCAGAATTGATTGATATTTTAGTTCATTATCATTTTTGAATTTTTATATATATATATATATATATATATATATATATATATATATATGTAGTTCAAATTTCAGATATATGTATCACTTACCATTCTGATCCAGTAGACATTGAAGTGAACAACAATCATTTAACCGACCTCACTGGACCCTGGATCAGAAATTGAAGCTATTGTGTTTGTTTCTAATAATATAATTGAACTTTCACCTCTGTAATGGAACTGGACATTACTTTTTTAGACCTCGGTTTCACTATAACCCTCAGTACAAAGTAATATCAGTACCCGAATCATCCAGGATGTATCCACTGAACATCCAACCACTTAAGTTCATTTTATTATTTTAATTATTACTTTAACCAGCTGGGAATTACTTCATGAATCTAGGTAGAGGTTCCAAAGTGAAGGCTGTCTCTGTCTTTCATCTCTATTTTTTTTAAAATATTTGCTTATAGTTGAGAACCACAAAGAATATGTTGTCAAAGATTCATAAGGAACATGGTTTCCCGGTTCTTCCTTCAAACAGAAAGCCTAATACAGTTAGTAAGTTGAATATAGATGATTACATACTCAAAAATGCAGAAGTTATACTTTTAATAGGAGCACAGCATACACAATATCAACTTATGAAATTATCTGAGCATATTACTGCATTTTATGGAAGGATTGCTTAATCACTTTTCATTACTCTGTTATCATGGACGTTACTTTATTAGCTTAATGATGACATACCTGCTAATAACACTTATGTGACTGGGAAAAAAATTATGATACAGTAGTTATATTGTGCCAGAAAGCATGTGACAAGTAATTCTTTTCAGAAACACATTTGCAGAACTGCTTTGGTGAATTAAGTGTTGTATTTTCCTTTGAGGCTACAGCAGATAATCAGTTTTCTGTAATATTTACTCTTTATAATATTGTTTTAATTTATGGAAATCTCAATTAAATGACCTGAGATAAGATAAATGTGGATTCCAAATTAAATTAGCCTATGCAAATAGCATTTGCAAAATTTTAACTGAATTTCAGAGGAATTGTCTTCACTGAAATATAATTACTGCCTTGTACATTATTTCAGCCAGCCCCATGGTTTAGAAACTGCTTAAAACAGTATTTGATCAATGTCATTAACAGAAATAGGTAAGGATTTCAGACAAAGATGCTTTTAAACGTAGAGATGCTTTACATTTTACTGTTAAATCTACAAGGAAAAATAGTTAAAAGGAAAAATTCTTGAATGTGTCTATTATTCATTCATAGCAAAAATTGCTATTAACTACTCTGAAAAGAAAAAAGTACCTTTAGAAAGTTAGTCTGTGAAAGGAAGAAAATGAAAGAAATTCACTGGAAATATATGTTTATTGTCTTTGAAGTTGGTTTTGTTGTTTGGTTTTTTTTAAAATCCCATATTCTCCCATTTAAGTAAACATTTGGATATTCTCCTCAGCCTTGCATACTCAGCCTGTGATTTGAGAATCAAGCTGGCTCTTGTCCATCTCATCTATTATCACCAATAATACAGGTTTTGCAGGCCAAATTAGTCCCCTGTTTGCACCTGTGCCCCCTAATGCCGTCACTGGGTTTGCAGAGCTGTAATTGCCTTGAATATAGTAAACAGCTCAAATGATGCACAAGGTGGAATTAGATCTACCTGCATTGACTGTAAGGTCAACTAGAATAAAAAGCAGCAAAACTTACCCTTATGATTGGAGTTGTTAGATGTAATTTTTTCAGGAGTTCCTCTGTACTCTTACTGCTTGGAGCAGAGATGCATTTTATTATGCTTTTGAGATAGTAGCAAACAAAGGGAAAATGATTTAGACTTTCTGCAGAAAATAAAATTTGAATGCACTGAGTAGTTCTTTTAAGTTCAAATATAAAATCAGATATGTAGTCAGTTCTTCCAGATGTAGGGAGTACAGACATGAAATAAAGCGTAGGCTACCGATGATTAGTGTATGATTTCAAGATATTTCTTGATTTAAATGGTTATAGAAAGGAGGAGTGGGATTAAAACTAGTTTTTATCTTATCAACCCACCAAATTTAACTACTTATTGTTATTCATACTGTTTGCTGGTTTTTTTACCCAAACAACAATTCTTAAACTAAATCTAGCAATAGAAAGCCTGTGTTAAATATTTTAAAGTTTCTCACTATTTTTTAAGTGTAATCATGTCTGGGTATTCTCTACAGTGATGATGAACACAGCATGCAGTACATAATGTTCTTACTTGCTCTATGTCAGAAGCATAAACACAGAAGGCCAAAAGCCCTTAATCTCTCAGGCAAACCTGTCCACATTGCAGATAAGACTTGTCAAATAGTTCTCTGTCCCCAAACACAATTCTTTTCAATCCTGAAAGCTAATATCTAAATTGGCTTTTATAATTGCATCACCTGCTGCAACAGACAAAGTAGAGCTTGATCCCAGATTTCTATGTCAAATAGAAACATTCTCATTCATTTTAGCAGAAATGGGTTCAGAAGCTTAGAGAGCTGATGATGTTTGAATGCCAGCTACACAAAGCTATATTTGAACAGGCAAATGTTTCCATTCTCTCTGAGCATAAAAAATATACATTTATTACAGAATTTTATTCCTTTGAACCTGTTGTTTCTTGATAGCAGTTTGCAAAGCACTATCCACCAAGGCATCTTTCCAATTATTAAAGTTAGAACTTTTTGTGGTATTTCAAATTTGTTTTAATTTTCTTCACATCTTCAAGTATGGTTATGGACACTCATTGATTTTAATTACCATACTGAGAGTTTGTTGCTCTGCACTTCTTATTAAAATGACCCTCAAGCATTTCTTTTGAGAGAGTTCTCCATGAAATTTATTTTTGTGTGTTGGTTTGGTTTTTTTGTTTATTTTCATAGTTTTAAAACATTAATTTAATTTGTTTGTATTTTTTCTGTTAAAACTTTACAGGTTTATCAACTTTCATAAGCATAGGAGTTTTGAAGATGGAAAATGTAAAATATTTTTAGGAGGGGTTTTTTTGGGGGGAGGGGAGTTGGTGGGGAGTAGAATGTTCATATAGTTTTCACATCCATGAAAAGAAGCAGAAACCTGTTACCAACATCATTGTCCAATATTAATTCTCATTTTCTTAGCTTCTAACTTATCTCACTAGGGTGTTTATCACCTAGAAATCAAATTTGTATACATTAATATCCTTTATAATGCATTTCTCATTAAAGTTGTATGCACCTTCTGTTCCAAAGAGAGGGAATTTTCCAGTTGACTGCCAGAACTAAATTATGTATTTCCCAGTCTTTCAAATACCAATATTTCAGTTCCATAAACCTTCAGCCTTTGCTGTTAATTTTCTACTTAAAGATGTGCAGTATTTAAACAGCATAACACATTTTAATACCAGCATGGTCTTCTTGCTTCTTATCCTTCTCTTTTTCTCCTCTAGGTCATGCAAACTCTGTCAGTTCCCCACTTTGTTATTGATACAGCATGTTAAAGCTAGATCTTGCGCTGTGTGAGAGAAAAATTTGGGAAACAGATGCATCAAAATGTTTGCACTCTTTCAGAATTATGAGATAGTTACAATTAGAGGTGAAAGTCTTTCCAAAGGGAACAGAAACTTTGTAAGGTTTTAGTCGTGCTTTTTTTCTCATTGGTCAACAATTCTGAAAAAAAATAGAGGAAATTTGACACTGCCTCTTTTCCTTCCCCCATCCAAGGAAGCACACTGGTTCTCTCATCTGAACTGTGCTCTGTAATTGTTAAGACAAAATGCCTTCCTACCTGGATATAATTTTTTGTGTCCGCAATTCACAGAATCACAAGGTTGGAAAAGACCTTTGAAATACTGTGGTGGATTGGTGAGTACCTGGCTTTCATTTCAAAATAGTGGTATATTTACATAATCTTAACAAGCTTCAGTGGTTTTCTAGCTAATAGGCTACAGACATGAATCTTTTACTTTGCTTTTGATTAAGTGAATATTTAATTTACTTTTGAAACCTTTTAATTTTAGACCTAGATGCCATTTCAGGGAAATAATTTTTTATTTCTTCTTCACTGGGGAACAACTACTTAAATTTTATTTCTGGTTTTATGTTTCCATTGTTCCTTGTTTCATATCCCATTCAGAGGAATTTATTAAAGAACAGATGCAAAATAAATACAGGTATGTATTTGCAAAGCTAAAGCAGGTCTGTCTAGAAGCTAAAATTAAAGCGGGAAAACCAGTTTCTAAGGAAAATAGTGGTATCCTCAGGTGTCAGAATGTGATAATTGTCATTAATAAAGCTACCTAGAGCTTCCAAGTTCAAGTGAAGAACATCTCACAATGACTCTACACGGTGAAGTGATGACATTAAATATATTTTTAGAGCTAATTTTCTAAGTATTTATTTTCATGAGATGTGTGTCTGTCTATCATGTGCTAATCTGTTTTTTAGTAAAATGTAAATGAGAATCCAAAGCTTCAGCATTTGGTAAAGCCACAATGTTTTATGCTTTCTGATCTCCCTAACTGATTTTGGAAATTCCAGTTATATGCCAAGTGCACCAGGCATAAATGAAGTGCAAATCATGTGCATTTTAGATTAAAAAGTACTTATAAATAAGTCATCTGCACACTGCGGTATCTCTGCACTTCCCTAATAGAAGAACTCCAAGACACAGATATAACTGATCATCGCCTTTTTTGACAGCTTTTTAGCTTATTCTATTTGCCAGAATGTCCAATATTAGAGAGTTCAAGGACAGTACAGACAAAAAATGTGTTCAGTTTTACTTCATATATATCTCATTAAAGTAGCCTTGATAGAAGAAACTTTTAGCAGGTTTGAAATATTTTGATAGCCATGAGTCTGTTCCCTGTGCATCAGGTGAAAGAACACCCATATATCATAATGCCCAAAAGCCCTCCAGTATAAACTCCAGTGGACACACAATGCCTCTTTAAAGGATTAAACTCACCACACCTTCTCCAATTTAAAATCATTATAAAATACTTCTGCTTGTAAATCCAAAAGCGGGACAGACTGTTTTATGTGTAGGTTATAAACACTCTTTTAAGTGAATAGAAATTAGAATTAACCCAACAATGGTTAGACCCAGTTAAAGTTTATTCAAGTGTCAAAAAACTTGATACAGACCAGGGGTGTTTGAAGCCTATAAAGTTTAGAAGTAGATATGCAAATAATACCAAGACTAGACCACTGCCATGTACTGGTCCATAACCTTCACCAAAATCTATTTTTATTGCTGTATCTGGGCTGTGGTATAAAGGTTGAGGAACATTTAAATTATCTCCTGATTAATGTGAATTATTCAAGAGTCTTGGACTCTTCCTAATTTTTTTCCCCATTTCATCTAAATTTGTTTTACCTAAGACTAAGATTATGTTAAGGTAAAGGACTGGTTTTCAGCAAGTGAAAATCTAAATGGTATGGTATGTAACTTAAATGATTTAAAACTAATTGACCCTTAAATGTGGTGTATAATCAGCATCTAATCTTCTTGTTCTTCAAAAATAAAACACTTTATCACACCAAACAATAAGGAAAAAATTTTTTGCACATACATTTATTTTCAATAATTACTTCTAGAGATGTAATAATTACTTCCGTAGATTTTATTTGTCTTTTATTCATATGCTGATTTTTTCCTTATTTATTTTTAGAATCTAGTTAATAAGTATAATAGCAATTATCATAAGGCAATCAGTGAGGTAGTTTAAGATATCAAAATACTAATATATTTCAAATCCACAACCAAGTCTACAATTCAGAACTTTCCCTGAACTATTTTTTTGGTGTAGAATGGACCTTGTGCAATTATAATTATCACTACACTGCACTTACTTGGAACAAATATCAGTCAGTTCAGAGATTAGCAAATCTTACGGAATGCTTCATTTCCTCAACCTGTCTTCTCACCATGTTCTGCCACTTTGTAACATCTCAAATATATATGAAAACTATAATATAATCAAAGGGAAAATAATACTTTCTTGCTGCTAGTGTAGCAAATCGTACCATAAACTCCAGATTTTTACAGTAAAATATACGACCATAAGCAATCCTGCAAGCAAATAGAAATTGACCTTTTTCCTTAAGAGAAGTCAACTTTGACTATAAAGGTTTGATGACTGGTACTATATAAAAAGGAATGTCATAAAGGTTAAAGCACATTGATGAAAAATATTTATGCTTGAGCAGTATTGTACAGTAAATGAATCTCATCTTAAATCTTTAAAAAATCACAACTAGAACTTTTGAGTTTATTCTTGGATTCCAGTGCTACTTCTCATACTTTTCCCCCAGTCCTTTAGGAACTGCTCTAGCCCAGGTCCTCTCCAAAGCACAACAGTTCCTGTCAAGATATGACTGCTCTGGGGTGATGTCTCCAGTTCCTTCACGGTGTGTTTATCTGCTCCATCATGGGGTCCTCCATGGGCTGCAGAGTGAATATCCTCTCCACTGTGGTAGACAGAGAGCAATTATATTATCTGAACACAAGTATCTAGTGCTGTTTTAGCTGGTATCCACCCAACTGCCAGCTGAGAATGTGCAAGCCTCTCATAGTTCCTGTCTTATGTCTGTAAACATTATGGAGAAATCTTGGATACCACAAGACATAAAATGGCATTAGACCCCTATGTTTAAGAAGCTGAGTTACTTTATTATTCTTCTGATAGACACAAACTCTTTTTCAGAGAAAAACACAGTTAAATGAATACGTATAGATTTTTCAAAATGTCTGACATAACATCAATTTCATCAGTATACCTGAAATGACTGATTTAGTTTATTCTTCCTTGCATTTCTATCACTACCTGCTTCAACACAGAGACAGATGAATTAAGAAAGAGGCTTCTGAAATAAAATGCTGGATCACAAATTTGTGTAATTTTATTTCCTCTCTGCTCCCAGTACGACACCTCTCAGCAATGGAATATCCGTATTATCCCTACAAGCACCAGACAGACAACACTCAGCAGCTCTGAGTAGCCTGGGCCACTGTGAAGAACACCCCAGTAGGACCACCACTCAACTCAGCTGTGCTTCACCCACACAGCAGAATGGTCTGTCGTCATATATGTCCTCTGAACATCAGGTTCAGCTCTTTGCATGCAAGTGTTGGGAGTGAAGCAAGCTTCTATGATACTCATGGAAGTATTCTAATGGAATATCAAAATTACATTTTAAAAGTCTTAATTCTACATTTGGCCTTGTTAACCTTCATCCCATTGGTCTCAGCCCATCCTTCCAGTCTGTTCAGATCCCTCTGAAGAGCCTCCCTACCCTCAGGCAGATCAACACTTCCTCCTAGTTTCGAGTCATCTGCAAATTTACTGAGGGAGCATTCAGTCCCTTCATCGAAGTCATTGATAAAGATGTTGAACAAAACTGGACTGGAGATTCTCCCTGACTCTCCTTTTACTGGTAATATATTTATAGAAGAACTTTTTATTATCTTTTACAGAACTGACTGATCTGAGTTCCAGTTCAGCTTTAGCCCTTCTGACTTTCTCTCTACCAGAATCCTTTTTCCTGTAGCTGCATTGTTTAGCAATTGTTTTTCTTTTTTCTGACTCATTTAAAATCTGAAAGTAGTAAAAGGAATTGTAAGATAAGTTTTTCACAAGCAAAATTTAAAATCATACCCAAAGACTTTTATGACATTTGGGGCTGGCTGCTCAAGTTCAAGACAGCTAATCTCCCTTTCTGTGTTTTGCCACTACTCTGACATGGTGTTTAGAATCCAAATAAAGATTTCTATGGGTTATATTAAACCAGGATTATTTAAATAATAACTTGTTACAGTATCAGAATTATTTTATACTAAACTTAAAAGAAACCAGCTGACATCTGAACTGCAGCCGTTCAAGAAATGTCTTTAAATATATTTAATGGCAGTCATTGCTGTCAAAAAACATTTCCAATTGCTACTGTGCATTGTAGTACTCTTACATGTGGCTATGTATATACAGATAGGAAATCAGTGGGAGAAAAACATGTATGTTTATAAATAAAACATTTGAACATCAAAGGAAGCAACATATTCCTGGTTACAAGCTAAAGACCTGAACAAGCAAGAAATATTGTGCACAGAAAATATCATTCATACCAAATAAATACAATCAGATGCCTACAAAGTATAGTGAACATAGCAAAGAAATAACCACAGAAAATAAACTTAACACTGTTAAATTCACAGCAGTATACTTGCATATAACACATCATAAAGGCAGTAACCTTGAAAGCTGCTTACAAATAGCAGACTTCGCAAATCTAGAAGAATATATGAAGATCCATATCTCTGTTTTCCTCACACTTCCAACATTTAATTTGGTGGGCACACAGAGAACACAAGAATACTCTTGATGTGATCTGACTGCTGCCATGTATAACTAACAAGGTTAATTGTCATCTACTTTTAAACAGGAACCTAGAAATTACTTCATTCAAGAGTTTTTGTTAATTTTGAAGGAATTTCTTTTGGGGGTTTATGCTATTGACTTATTACACATGGAGGTTTCTCAGATTTTTACTGAATTAGACATTCCTTATTGTATAGGTTTACTTTGATTTCTTCAAATCTATAGTTAGGAAAAATGCAAAAAGAGTTATGAAGTTTAGTGCAAAATATTTAACATAGACCATGTAAATAAAAGCTGAATTATTTCACGTCTATCCATACATGAAAACTAATTATAATATAATGAACTTGCGTATTTTAAATAATGAGAGATTAAAAAGTTAAAGTATACTATGATCTTCACCACCTTTTTCATTCATTTCAAATTATGGCTTTAAATTGCAGAAAACCTAGGTAACCAGATCTGCAAAGGAAGACAGGACCCAAATGCCAACAACCTTAAGGTCTTCTCATGATAGCTTTTCTCATATTGTACCTAAATGTGAAGCTATATGGAGTTCTTTACAGCAAGCTCTAAATGTCTGTGGCTTAGGAGATATAGAACAGCCTGCATTCTGATAATGCCATGAGCTAAGGTGATTAATTCAGAGTTAAATCCTAGCAAGATTTACAAACAGAACATTTCCAGTCCCAGCTGCCAAGAGAAAAAAAATGAACAAACTCCCTGCAAATATAGTCCAAGGTGGTGATAATGCTTCAATCAATGGCCGTTTTTATTACCTTCCCTTATTTTTATGCAAAGAATGAATACTTGGAGAACTTGCCTTGGGTAGATGATTTGTTTTATTTTTTTTAATTCTCTATCTGTCTTTCTTTTAAGCTGTTTGTCTTTTCATGCATTCTTTATTAAGCCAGAGAGACAGAAGGTGAAAACGATTCCTTAATTTAGTGATCAGGGTAATTATTAGAAAGAATGGACATCATAATCCACATTACTATTCTAATGGCTCCTATGACTTGAGTGTTGGGATAGTGTCGCATCCCACCAGGTGAGCGAATCAGACAGATTCAGACCTCTCCGCCCTGTCCCAGCAGACAGGTATATGTAGAATTAACCTTTGCTACCTGCCTCAGGGGCCAGGTTAACCTTCTCTTAGCTAGTCTCTTTTAACAACCACAACAGTGAGATTAGCTCCTGTAATCACCTGCTTGGGACTCAGGAGTAACAGCAATTAACCAGGAGCTCCAAGCAAAGCATGAGGCTACTTAAAAGCCAGTAGAATTATAACGCTTGTAAAAAAACCCTGCACTACACTGTAGATTCAGAGTGACAGATTACAGTTAGCAGAATATAGTAAAACTGAAAATGCTGTTACTATTATGTGCCAAGAATAAGGGTTAGAAGCTGAGAAAGAGTTTGGGAGAGACTGAAAAAGAGAGTAAAAGAAAAAAATACAAAGATATCACCACCCAGGGATCCAGCGAAGATCATCATAAAGTTGTGGCCCTTGGCTGGCAGGCACGTGCCAGAGGTCTCGAATCTGCAGCTTTTATACTCCCTGTCCCCACCCTTCAGGGAAGCTGAACATATCTTGCGCAGAGTCAGCGCTGAGTTGCAGAGTGTTCTGGAAATTAATTGGTCTGGAAGGGGAGTCCCAAGTGGTCATTTGATCCCCCTGCCAACTGGGCTGATGGAGCAACAACCTCATTTAGTGGCCTCACACTGGATTTTAGCAAGAAGGCCCTCTGTCTCCACAGAGCCCCAGGTGCCTGTCACTGTCTCTTATCAGATAAGGACAGGATCCTGGTTATCAGGGTGGCTACTGAATGAGGGGCTGCACTTGCATGAACTGTGTCCAGATGGTTTATCAAATGAGGAAGAATAATGTCCAGTTTGGCAGAGTGGCTGCTTTGAAATCAAGACTCTACATGGTCTTCTGGTCTTGGGAGGATGGAGGCCCTAGTCCAAATGGCCCGCAGATGCTTGTGGGATTAAGCCCTCTGCGAAGCATTACCCCGTCCACAAAATGTTTTCCGGCCTCTGAAGGTTTTGTTATCTTGCAAGACAGATTGAAACAAACCTCTTGTCCCAGTCCCCGCAAAATGGTATTTGGAACAATACAGACAGAAGGAGTGCATGGGGCTCCATGTGAGGATGGATTAAGAGGTAACTGAGAATTCATGCATAAATTAAAGGAAGGACAGGACAAAGGACATTATAGTCGGGGCCCACTACAGGTGACCTAACTAGGAAGACTGAGTGGATGTGGCCCTCAATAGACTGATAGGAGCAGTCTCAAGTTCACAAGTCCCAGCATGGGAGACTTCAATCACCATGGGGGACTTAAATAACTTTCAATCCCTCCTGTTGCAGGGAAAACACACCAGAAAGTTCCTGAAATGCATCACTTATATCTTCCTTCTCCAATTGCATGAAGAATTGATAAGACGTGCCATGCTGGACCTTGTTCTCACTGCCAAGGAGAGGCTGGTGGGGAATGTGAAGCTCAAGGGCAGCCTTGGCAGCAATGTCATGATTCATCCCCATGCAGAGGCAGAGCACCACCCACCACTTGCACACCCCTCCACCAGAGGAGAAATAGACAGAGCCCCAGTGGATTGGAATAAAGACAGTTTACTGACAACACCACAAAAAGGGAACAACAGCAGAGCCCAGGGCAGAATTCACACACACACACACACACACACACACACTGATAATACTGAGCACTTGTCCAACTGGACCAGAGCATAACACTGAGCGCTGCACCAATGACAGGACTAAACGGATGCCTGACTGCACTCGACACTCCTCTTTGACCAGCCCCTTTTATGGGACTGGGGGGGGAGGGGCAAAGAGGGGGAGGGTGTGATGTCACATGGTGTGGAAAAAAGCTCGGGCCAACTGAGCTCACCTATTCTGGTTGCTTGGGGAAGTTAACTCTGTCCTGGACAGAAACAGGACATTCAGTGACCATAAAGGTCCTGGAGGGAAGAGTGGCCCAGGAATGCTGTCTAGTATTCAAGGATCACCTCCTCTAAGCTAAGGAGCAATGGACACCAGCAAAGAGTATGTCAGGCAAAAATTCTAAGGGGCCTGCATGGATGAACAAGGAGCTCCTGGACAATCTAGACACAAAAAGATAAATTGTGCAAGCAATCAGGGATCAAGTTTGGCAAATTGAAACCGTGAAAGTATTAATCTTGCCAGGGACATCAAGGGCAACAAGAAAACTCCTATAGGTGTGTCAGTGACTAAAGGAAGACTAGGGAAAATGTAGGCCGTCTCCAGAAGGACACAGGTGATCTAGCTACCTGGGGTATGCAGAAGGCTGACGTACTCATAGAATTTTTTGCCTCAATCTTCACATGTTGCCCAGGTCACAGAAGGCAAAGACAGGGACTGGGAGAATAAAGAACAGCCCACTGTAGGAGAAGATCGGGTTTGACAACATCTAAGGAACATGAAGGTGTTCATGGGACCCGACAAGGTGCATCCTTGGGTCTTGAGGGAAGTGGCTGATGAAGTGGCTAAGCCACTCTCCACCATATTTGAGATGCTGTGTCAGTCTAGTGAAGTTCCTACTGACTGGCAAAGGGGAAACACAGCCCCCATTTTAAAGACAAAGTAAAAAGGAAGACTCAGGGAACTATAGACTGGTCAGCCTCACCTCTGTACCTGGGCAGATCCTGGAAGTGATCCTCCTAGAAGCTATGCTGAGGCACATAAAGGACAGGGAGGTGATTTGAGACAGCCAGCATGACTTTACTAGGGGCAAATCCTGCCCGACCAATCTAGTGGCTTTCTACAATGGAGTAACTGCATCAGAGAACAAGGGAAGAGCTATGGATG
The DNA here is from genome assembly GCA_022605575.1 of Laterallus jamaicensis coturniculus. NCBI lineage: Eukaryota > Metazoa > Chordata > Aves > Gruiformes > Rallidae > Laterallus > Laterallus jamaicensis. Next base: position 12,954,034 of record JAKCOX010000019.1, read on the forward strand.
TCATCTGTCTGGATTTCTTCAAGGCCTTTGACACAGTCCCCCACAACATCCTTCTCTCTAAGTTGGAGATATGTGTATTTGATGCGTGGACTGTTCAGTGGATAAGGAATTGGCTGGATAGTGTCATCCAGAAGGTGGTGGTCAATGACTTGAAGTCCAGATGGAAGACGGTGACAAGCAGTGTTCCTCAAGGATTTGCACTGGGACCGGGGTTGTTTAATAACTTTTTAACCATATAGCAGCCTTCCAGTACCTGAAAGGAGCCTACAGAAAAGCTGAAGGTGGATTGTTTATTAGGGCATGTAGTCATAAGAAAAGGAGCAATTACTTTCAACTGAAGGAGGGTAAATTTAGATTAGATATTAGGAAGAAATTCTTCACTGTGAGGGTAGCAAGACACTGGAATGTATTGGTAAGAGAAATTATGGATTTCCCTTCCCTGGCAGTGTTGAAGGCCAGGTTGGATGGGGCTTTGTGTAACCAGGTCTAGTGGAAGGCGTTCCTGCCCATGGCAGGAGGCTTGGAACTAGATGGTCATTGAGGTCTCTTCTAACTCAAACTGTGGTATGATTCTATAACTGTACTACATGAACAGATTTTAACACTTAAATTATTTTCAGCAGTGATTTAAAATAATCTGCCAAAGAGCAGTTGAGAATATTTGCCAAATTACATCTTTAATTAATGATTAAAATTTGAAGGATTTGCCTTAATATTCAGAAAAGTTTTATTAATGGTATTGTCTATGTATTTTTTGAGTCTCTTACATTTATCTTTGGGGAAAATGAGCCATATAAATGTTGTTAATTTAATCCATGTACCATCATTGTATTTGTTATGAGCCCTGTGTCTAACCAAGTAACCAGACTATAATAAAGATAAATCAGCATCTGACAGAGCTCTGCAGATATTTTTTTAAATGACTGAGCCAGAATGAAATTTTTCATATTGTCTAATGTTTAACAATGAAAGTAATTCAAGGACAGTTACATTCTGCAGAGGTTCTTCATCATTTCAATAGCCTAACACCACAAGTATAGTTTTTAATTGTTTATGTGATATATCATTTGATTGTCTCCTTCAGTCCGTACCAAAAAAGAACACAGTAAATTAATAATAAGCTCAGGCAGAGCCACAATGTAACTGCCACTGGATAAGATTGATTTATATCTAAGGTGATGACTCCTGGACTCTAGATAACTAAATAGGGAATATAAATTTCCTGCAATATCTCAGATCACGATCACAAGTTTGGTATACAAAATTTCTGTTGATACAACAGACATTGATATATGGCACTATGGTATAAACTTGTGTGAATTAACTTTGAAAGTGTAAGAGTAGATAGGAGTTGAATGACTTTCCAGGATATATTCTTTAGCTCTGTCACACATTTATGTGGAGCAGCAGGTCCTGAGTTTCTACACGAAAGTAATAATGAAAAGTAATGCAGACAGAAATAGCTTGCCTCTAGCAAGACTAATGGCAAGGTCAGATTGCATCAATTAAATGAGAAAGCCTCCAAGATAAAGTTCATTCCACACTTTATGAGCTTTTTTCGTCCTTCCAAAGAGGTGCCTGGTTTTACAAGTATAAGGCTGCTTAACATAAATTCATAGATCTACAACATTAAGCAAATGTGAAAAAATCCTCTGAAAATAGTAAACAAGAATATTAGACAATGAAATTCAAAATAAACCCCTCCAAGTGATAAGATATAGAAAGTGTTTTCTTTTAAATATTCAGAAATACAACACAATTGTCAATATTTGTCAAGATTGACAATGTTGTCAATTGTTCTTAACTTCTAAACACACTTAAACTTTCAACGTGATACAGATTCTGAATATGTTTAGAAACAATATTTAATAATAAAAACTGCATAAAACCAGCAAGCAGATGGTCGTTTTCTCTTTTGAAGTATTATTACTTTGCAGTCATCAGTGAAAGATCTTTCTTGCTAAATTTCAGTCCTCAAAGCTGATTATAGGTATCTTAACATTACACATCCCTCCCAGGCAAGAACCTTGCATTTGAAGTTTCTGCTTGTTCAATTTAAGTTCTAATCTTAGCTTCAGTTCTACTTAGGTCTCAAATTAGAGGTGAATGAACTGCTGTCCCACAAAACTCTAATACACAGTTTGAACAAAAGCCAGTTTCAGTTGATCCTGTAAGCAGCCTACTGAGAAATGTGGTGCAAGGCAAACTTTCACCATTTTACTTTTTCTCCCTTTGAGACACTGATACATGGTCGATGTTTGTCTAGGAATGAAAAAAAACCAAAACCAAACCAAAACGGGGAGGAAGCAGACCCCTCATTATTTTGCAGAGCTAGAGAAGATCATGATTGCAGAAATTACAATTTGCAGAGACCTCTGTGCGATACTATGTCAAACGAAGTACAGGTGTGAAAATAAAAGGCAATTTGAAGTTACTCTAAACAGGAAAAGGTAAAGCCTATACATTTTTAATTTCTTTAATTGAAAATGTCTTGGTTAAATATTTACTTCATGAGGGGTTTTTTAAAATTTATTATCTCAAAATGGAAATAAAAATTTAATACATTAAACAATACACCACCTCTAATAATAATAGCACGAAGAATGCCATTGCTCTTCCAGAACAGTGAATCTTAAGGAAATATTGAAACAATTTTGAGAGGGAATTTTAAAGTCTCAGAATGAGTAAGAGAATTTATATTGAACCTTAGTAATAACCATGACTAAAGAGCCCAGCCAAAATACAAAAATCTTCACAAAATATGCCACAGTCATCCAAAAGAAGAATTCTCACCCAACATTTCTCCCCCCAGGAACAATTTTGAGTAAAATGCAATGGGAAAAAATCACAGTCTCCTGATGGACAAATTTTAAATACACAGAGAAAATAAATCTATGAGAAGTTGATCAGTAGTTACACTGTAAAAAGTGTAGATGAAATAATTTATTCTGACATCTCTGTATTGTGGGCCTGGTTCAGGATTTCTGGCAACTCCCCATTGGAAAGCCTGAGATGTAGATCTAGACAGGAGCCAAGACAGAACCTATAGAACCCTGATCCTCTTACGAGCATGCAGTTGTGCTAGACTCCTACTTTCTCTGCATATTTTCCAGTTTTAATTTTTCAGCAAGATAACTGTATGTCAAAGGTGTGCTAGCACGGTTGAGCAGTAGAGAGGAACACAAATTTAGCTCCCCTTTCTGCAAGGTTTGGAGTAAGGCTTTGAATGTAGGTTTTCTGATGCTGAGGAAGAATATATATATATATATATATATATATACACACACTTATATTTTATTATAGATATGTACATAGTCCTAGTAAGTGGATTGTGGACCTAGTGTATCTTGAACCAATGAACATCCATTATAGCGGGAAGAGGAGCAACTGAATGAAAATTGTCAAAACAGGTAACATTTATTAGCTGTGATCAGATTAAGTTCAATTAGGTGAAAAACAGTGTATTGAATTTAAACTTTTCACCTTCCTTGAGAACAGGAAATTGTCAAGAAACACTATTTATCCCTCCTCACTTTTTATGATTTTTCTTTATTTAAAACCTTAAATAAAAAGTAATTGAGAAATTGACCTGCATTATTGAAACCGCAAAAACCTTTCTGGGACAGTAAAATAATTTTCTACTCAGTTCTAATTTTCTCATCTGATAAAAATTGTTGGAACTGAAGCACTTATGCCCTTTTCAAAACAGAATGCAAATGATATGAATAGTTTTTCATCTAAATATCTAAGCTTTTCAAACACAATGAAAATGGTGTCTAGGTAAAATGATCCCTAATTATTCCACCACACAATCATAAATATTTATTTAATTTTACTTTTTTAACTAAAGAAGCTTTAGATTGGAAAAAAAACCCAACAAAACAAACCCTCAAGTATCCAATATGATTACATTCCAGGTCAAGTTATAAAAGAAAATGAAAATCTTGGTACTATTCAGTTTAAATGTTGTTTTGTCACATTATTGTGATGGCATGTTTATAATTTAAACCAAAATATCTAAAAGTCTTACAGTCAAAAGGAGATTTAAGGTACTTTGAATGTTCAGAACAGAAGAGATAAGAGTGATGAATTACCAGTGATAACAAGTTAAGGCTCTGAAGGTACGATTTTCTTCGAACTCTCATTTCTTCTACTGTACACATTATATTATTGAGTTTTCTGTAGAATGTTGGCTATATTCATTCCCTTTAGAAAATATTAAAACAATTCAGAACATAATAATTTCTAGACTTCCAATCAATTTCTATATTGTCCTTGATGCGTAGCTGTCAAGCACTAATCCTCTGATAACCAGTGCATAACTCAGAAAGAAATCTGAATTTGATTATCCTATTTAAAAATAACCTAGAATTGTTTTAAGACAACTCTGAAAACACAAAATCTGTGAGGGAAAGAAAACCAACAAACGAAACAACAAAACAATGCAAAATCTCAAAAGTGCTGCTGAATTATTGATTAAGTTGAGGGAGAATCATTCTTAAAATTAAGTGAATTTATAGAGGCTTATTTGTGTTCCTGGGATGAAGAAGTATTCAGTTCCTTCCTAAGTCTAAGAATTTTCTTAAGTCTTATGTAAGGAGATATTTTGATGGTACCATTTATTTATCTCATTTATGATGGGAAATAAACCCAACAAAATAAACCATATGACCAACGAATCAATCAACCAAATTCCACCAATTTTTGTAGTAAATATTAAGCAAAGTGATTACTGAAATTTTTTCAAGGATGCTGTTTAAGACTTTCTAATTCACTATGGTTTTGTTCCACATCAATTCAGTAATGCCAGTTGAAAATTGCAGTGAAGTTACTTAAGTATTTCTTCTTTTATTGAGGATATTTGATTTTCAATTTCTTGTTCTTGAATAACTGCATGTATCATACAGTCTGGGTATGATCTGCTGAAGAAGAGATCTGTGGAGAAGGACCTGGGGGTCCTGGTCGACGACAGGTTGGTTATGAGTCAGAAGTGTGCACTGGTGGCTAAGAGAGCCAATGGGATCCTGGGATGCATCAGGAAGAGTGTGGCCAGCAGATCCAAGGAGATGATCCTCCCTCTCTACTCTGCCCTGGTCAGGCCCCACCTGGAGTATTGTGTCCAATTCTAGGCTCCCTGATATAAAAAACATGGGGATCTCCTTGAGAGAATCCAGAGGGCTGTGAAGGGCTACGAAGATGATTAAGGGCCTTAACTCTTTAACTGCATTAACTCCTCCAGTGTGAGTCCTTTCCCACAGGGCTTAAGCTCTTCACCATCTGCCCCAGTGTGGATCACTGTTATGGGGTGCAGGCACAGAATCGTAGACTGTCTCTCAGTCTCTCAGGCCCAGATTGCTCCAGCCTGGTCCTCCATGGAGTCAGAGCCCACCCAGGAAACCTTCTCTGGTGTGGGTTTCTCTCCTTCTCTCTTATCCCTGTGTCTGTGTCTCTCTCCACTGGCTGCAAGTAAAGGCAGAGGCTCGCTCCAGTGCAAGTCACAGTGTCTTCTGTCTGTCTCCACCTGATCCAGTGTCGGGGGGGGTGTCTATCCATGGGTTGTAGGTGAGGTCTCTGCTCCCTGTCCTCTTCCATGGGCTCCAGGGGATACCTGATCTACCATGGTTTTCTCCACGGGCTGCAGGAGAATCTTTCTCACCAACTCATGGAGCACATCCTCTCCCCGCTTTCTTAATTGATTTTGGTGTCTGCACAGTTTCTTACATCTTCTCACTCCCTTCTCCTTTGGCAAAAGGCACCTGCTAGTGTTTTGGGTGTTTGTTTGTTTCTTTTTCTTCTTAAATGTGATTCACAGAGGCACTATGACAATCACTGGCTCGGTCAGTCGGGCCTGCAGAGAGCTTCTAGCTGCTTCCTGTAGAAGACACCCCTTCAACCCCCCCTCCTCCATGAAAACCTTGCTACAAAAAACTACATCAGTTTTTAAAATATTATCTTTTAGGTTGTCCAAATGATAATGTAAATACAGTTTTTTACATAGTGAGTCCCGGGTTTTATCACTACACCCATAAATATATCTGTGGATGTATATGTTTGTAGATGTATTTGTTAGAATTCATTATTTGTAAGGATTAAATGTAAGAATTCCAAGTATTTGCAAGGATCTCCCTTAATCATCTTAATCATCTTATTGGGGAAATTTAAGATACAGACATCTCTCTTTTCTTAAAGATAGAAAGCTTATCTTTCAGGATAAATCTTCGCTCTGTGAATTACTCCATTGAACTTTTGCAAAAATCTATGGGATAAGATACAATTACATTTGAATTATAAAGAAAGAGTATACGTGTATATATATGTGTGTGCTTACTTTTCAATAACCTTCTCAAAAAAAAAAAAAAAATCCGGAACCCCTACCTTGAAAGTTTTCTGTCATCTCTGATATCTCTGAAATGTTTATGGCTTTTGCCAAGATATATGTCTGTAATAGGGATCAGAACTGAAAAGATCATCTTGTTCAGTATATAATGACTTAGGAGTAGTATGGACCAGCTTGTATTTTACTTAAGTTTCTTTCTATTTGTACTTGCTCTATATGGCAAGGGTTTGGTAGCAGAGGAAACACAGGAGTGGCTTCTGTGAGAACATAGAAGAACCTGACACTATGCTGGACAGATACAGTTCCAGCCAGCTGTAAGATTAACCTGCTATTGGCCAAAACAGCCAATCAGAGGTATTAGGGGTGCCTCTGTGATAACATATAAAAGAAAGGGTAAAAAATACTGTGCAACAGCAGCTGGGAGAGTGAAGTGAGAATACATGAGAATTATCTATGGTCAGTGAAGAAGGAAAGGAAAGATGTGCTCCAGGCATTAGAGCAGAGACTCCACTGCAGCCTGGGGAGAAGACTGCGCTAAAGCTACTTATCTCCCTGTATGCAATGAAAGTCCATGGTGTAGCAGATATCCATCCTGCAGTCTGTGAAGGACCCTATGCTGAAGCAGATGGATGTGTCCTGAATGAAGCTGCAGCCCATGGAGAGCTGTGACAGAGCAGGCTCCTGCCAGAAGCTGCAGCCTATGAAGAGAGAAGCCCACAATGGAGCATGTTTTCTTGCAGGACCTGTGACCCATAGGAGACCCCCACTTGAGCACTCCATTTTGGAAAGAATCCATGCTGAAGCAATTCTTGAAGAACTGCAGCCCATGGGAAGGACCCACATTGGAGAAGTTCATGAAGGGCTGCTTTCCATAGCAGGGACTCCGTTCTGGAGCAAGAGTAAAGCCATGATGAAGAAGCAACACTAGACACAAAGCATAATAAAGTGACTACGATCCCCATTCCCCACCCTCCTGCAGGTGGAAGGAGGTAGAAAAGTCAAGAGTAAAGCCAGGAAAGAAGGGGGAACCTGGGGAGATGGTTTTGTTTCTTACTATCTGATTGATTGCTATCTGAACAATCCTATCTAGGTAAATGCAGGGGGGTTGGACAAGATGACTTTTAAAGGTTCCTTCCAACCTAATGCATTATATGATTTTATGATTCTACCTTACTCTATTTTTAATTGGCAAATTAATCTTCCCCGGGTTGAGTTTCTTTAGCCTTTGACAGTAATTGATAAGGGATCTCCTTGTCTGCAGCTCAATACAAGTTTCTTCATTGCATTTTCTTCACCTGGCCTGTTGTGGAAGAGTGAGTGACTTGGTGGTACCTGTCTTCAGACAATGTTAATCTAACACATTACCCTGTAAAGCAGAAACTGACAACAATTATCTTTAGCCTAATACAGTAGATAACTCATCTCAGATCTTGTATCTAGAAGTTTCTTAATAGCCCGAAGAATGAACATTGAAAACTTTGTATTTATGTACAGTTTCTGGTATTCTCACTTGATTCCAAAATACTTTTAATTATTTACCAAAACAACATGTGAATTTTAGTTCAAACATCTCATTATTACAAATTCAACATCAGCCTTATTTCACTCAAGGCTTGGGTTTTCCATTCTGAAGGTTTTCCTCAGACTCATTTTGCAGTGTTGAATATGTGCTACCTAGCCTCAGTGATTTATTGGCTTTGAGTTGCCCCAGCCAACTAATCACTTGTGTCTCACTGACCCTGAAGTAATCCAAGATAGTAAGTACATGGCCAATAACAGATGGCATCGGTTAATGTCTTTCATGTTGTGTACTAAGAGTTCTTAATATCCTTCAGTCTTCTGAATGGATCCCTCAACATTTTAAATGAGCTTAAATTTTTCCTTTATTGGTCTTTAAACTTCTGTTTTTAAGCTATTAAATTGCACAGTTATCTAATAGAGTATTAGCTATTTACTCACTATGTATGTCTCTGTTCACCTACTGCTAATATAGATAATGTTTTAGCATGATATGAAGTTTTTATAGACAGGTACTTATAGCTACAATACTGAGAAGTGGCGAAACTATGATGGATTTTTTTAATGTAAAAATCTTGTATAATTTCTTAATATTATTTTCTCTTACTAGATACTTACAAGGGAAAACAGCAATGTCCTCTTTAAAAAATCACCAATAATAAAGCCATATTCAAAATTTTAGACAACTTTTTTTTAAAAAAAATTATTAATCATTATAACACTTTAATGCATAGATATTGTAGTTTAAATGACCGGAAACAGGTTTTCCATACTAGATGTATCATAACTGTAAACTACTCTCTGACATTATCGGGACCTTTACAGGCTGGAGATATGGGCTGAGAGGAATCTCATCACAGTTCAGCAAAAAGTAATGCAGAGTCCTACATCGCACATATGAGTAAAGGCTGAAAGAGCTGTGACTGTTTAGCCTGAAGAGAAGGCTCAGAGGGACCTCATCAATACTTGAAAGAAGAGTGTAAAGAAGGAGAGGCTTTTTTCAGTGGTGACCAGTGACAGGAAAGAAACTAATGGTCACAAACTTAAACACAGGATGATCCATCCATAAGTAACCTTTTTATCACTGTGAGAGTGATCAAAGAGTCTGTCCAGAAATGGTCTGAGGCAATCAGCTCTTGGTGACTCTGCTTGAGCTAGGGGTTTGAACCAGATGTACTCCAGAGGTCCCGTCTAACTTCAGCTATTCTGTGATTCTACGATTTTATTCTGGGATGTAAAAAAAAGTGCCGTATTTCCCTATGGAACATATAGAAACATTTTTCTTTGCATGAAGAAGCCAGATATTAAGCCCATAATTACAAGTCTTTATATTATACATCTTCATTTTCTTTTGTGTGTAGTAAAAATTGCAAATGAACGATTACATCTCATGCAAGATCATTAAAACAAATAGGATCAAGGTGAAGAACTTTATAGAGCTATTAGAAATTGGAAAAATATGTAAGAAATGAGTAAACAAAATACAGATTTTAAAGAAATAAAATAGGAATTCTGATAACTTAATATTTGCCTTGAATAATATATTAAATCTATTAATGTAAAATTTATGGCATGGTTTTGTTTTTTTTCTAATATCAATGCAATCATCTGAATAAAGATTCTTAAATTTAGATATTTTAAGCCTAAAGTTCGACTTTCAAATACACAGCTTGTACACAAATGTTTATGTACTGTCTTCAAGCACATACTCTTGATTAGGGGACAGGAGCATCTCTCGTATGAGGACAGGCTGAGAATGCTGTGTCTATTTAGCCCGGAGAAGAGTGAGAGGGAATCTGATTAATGCTTATGAATACCTAAAGGGTGGATGCCAAGAAGATGGGGCCAGACTCCTTTCAGTGGTTCCCAGTGATAGGACAAGGGACAATTGGCACAAACTGGAACACAGATAGTTCTGTCTGAATGTGAGAAAAAAAAAACTTCTAAACTGTGAAGGTGACAAAGTGCTGGAACAGGCTGCCCAGGGAGGCTGTGTAGTCTCCTTCTCCGGAGAGATTCAAGATCTGCCTGGATACAATCCTGTGCAACCTGCTGTAGGTGATCCTGCTTTAGCAGGGGATTGGTCTAGGTTATCCAGGGGTCCCTTCCAATCCTCACCTTTCTGTGAATCTGTGAACATCCATAAGCAGTGTAAATTGTTGTTGTCCAGATAAGGTATAAATGACATTTACAGATTACTTTTTTTTTTTTTTTTCACACTCTGAATATTAAATTTAATATCTGAACTGTCTCTATACTGATACTATCTCTGATATTATTTCTGTTTCCATTTGAGGAAACCTTAATTGCTTTTATCTGTCATAATTTTTGAGCACATAATTGAGTTTTAAGCCTCCATTGATTCGAACTATAATTTAGATATCTCAAGCTCAGTTCAGTTACTAACACTAAAGTCTCCGGTACCATTTGGAATGATTTAAAGTGTCTGAAACATTGCCTTGGGTTTGCTAAATATGACTCATTACTGGTACCTAGTGCCATTTCAAGTTGCAGAAGTTCCCACTTGGGCTTCAGTTCCCACAAAAAGAAGTGTCTCTCAAGCAGCGCTGAGCTTGAATGACTTCATGAAGCATCTGGATAATGCACTCAGTCCCATGCTCTGACTTTGGTTGTCACTGTGTGGAGCCATGAGTTGGACTCGATGATCCTTATGGGTCCCTTCCAAATGAGGATATTCTATGATTCTTTGATTCTAACAGATTCAGAGTCACACCTGGACCTCTGATGTGTTAAATAGTATTATGTAGCCAGGTTTAGACATTTGCATACCACCCCAGATAAATTAATGTGTGTTTGGTCACTATTACTTCTGTTTATTGAAAATAAGTCTAAACAGTGCAGGTACCTGTGTACAATGTATGGCAATTTTGTAGATAATGAAGTCTTACATATGTCCTGTTGCCATTTTATATGACAAAATGAATTCTGGAATGTACACTTGTGGGAAAGCTAATTAAAATGAATGAAAGCAGATATTTCCAATTACCATTGCAGAATAAGGGGATCAGTTTCACATTCAGCCATTCGGTACTTACTTTTCCCCATCTGAGTCTTCTTGTTGATAATAATTGGATGATGGCTCCTTGAAGAGCAAAGTTATAAATTACTGAATGTGTTGCAAGTGGACAGAAGTTGTTATTTTAATGTGAATGGAAACTAAGAAATTCTCTCACATAACCTGAAATAAAGAACCACAAGCAATCTATGAACTTCTTAATACTCGTAAAAAATATATACCTGACATACAGTAATTTTATTTGTAAAGTTAATTATTTTCAATGCTATAAATCAGTGATTTTGCTCCCAATAAATTTAAAAAATACTATTTTAAATAAAGCAAGATTCCTAGATTTCACAACAGTTATCATGTAGATTGGTCTCATAAATACTCTCAAGAACCATTCACACTCAGATGAGATTTTGCTCTTTTGAACACACCAGATGTCGTTCATTGAGGAAAATATTCTCTCAGAGGCAAAAGAGTAACTGAGAGTGCCAGCATAAATTGAATGAGAAGGCTGGAATTCAAAGGTGTCTTATGTGTTAAAAACTTATGGAAAATCTTTACCAAATGACACAGACTTACCCCTTTTTCTTTCAAAGCTTTCATTGACAGAAAAAAATGTAGATAAACACAAGAGTATTCTTAAAGCATGATTCAGTTTGCAGTTCATTTTCCCCACATTCTATAATATAAAAAAAGAATCTATGTTGATTTAAGATCCACTGCTTCAGTGGAAGAGTTTGATTCAAAGACACATTAGACTTGAAAAGAAAGCCTTTATCTTACAATCAGAGCCCTTCCACACTAACTCAAGACACCACATTTCAACAATATTTTCAGCAATAAAATTTTATCTATTGAATTAGTAAGACATATTTTTGTTATTAAGATTGTCTCATTTTCTGAAAAGTTCTGAAAACTGTTGCCTTTCGCAACTGCACGGCGGCCTGTTTCAGGAACGGCACATCGACCAAACCCAGGTCGCGCGGACCACTTGCACACAGACATCAATATGATGGATGGCAAAATGGCGTTTATTAACAGGTAACACAGCCTTATATAGCTGAGGTTCGGGACGTCACTTCCGCCTGCTTGCTACCGGCTATAGGGGAGGGGCCTTACCTACCCGCATATCACGTGATCTTCCGACCGCCAGGCCCTAGCTAGCGACATTTCTGCAACATATCCCCCCTCCCTATGCCTAACCAAATTACAATAATAACAATGGGGTGTAACCTGAGGTAGCTTGGGGATAACATTAAACTTGAGTGCACAGTGAACCGGTACTGGGGGTAACATTGAATAGGTATATGGGGTCCCGGCAGGATCACACAAAGGCGTTGCAGCCCCCACCCCCGCGGAGGCTATTTTGCCATCATCTGGATTCTGCCAGTGCGGGACTCCCAGGCTTGGACGGGACACTTGCCACTGGGGCGTACAGGTTACGGGGGTGTCCGACGGTCCAGTCCTGTAAACAGAAACTCATAACTTTTGTTAAAGAAAGTTGAACAAAAACCTCAGTCCTTATTTAACTAACACTGAAAGTTGTCCCATAATGAAACGCCATACAACAAAATGTGGCAATCTAAAAATGTTTTCTGCACGCCTGCTGTGACACGTTCACTTACTTCCTGGTTTGAGGCGGTCTGTCCACCTGCCTTCAAGGATTAACAAGTACTTCTAATTTTTCTGTTTCATGGGAATTTCAAGGATACTGTCAGGACCTGTGTCTTTGCGAGGAGAGCCTGGTTGCCGGCAGGCCGGCTGTCCTCCTTGACAATTTTTCTTTTTTAGTATCTGCACAAAAGCTGCTTTTAGAGGTTTCAGCAAGGGCCCTTTGCTGAAAGCTCAACAAGCATGGCAGTAAATGTACCGAATTGCCAAATCCAATAATCCAAATTTGACCACTGACAATATCCATCCTGAAATTTCCCACTCCTGAAACCCATTGCCCAAATTCCCCCTGCTTTTCGCCAATCGGGAGTGTCAGAGGTGCAGGTAACTTCAGCCTCACCTTTCTGTGTTGGCACCAATTGCAGCCTGTGACCTTAGGCTGTGCAGAAATCCCTATTTCTCTCATTTTTATTTACCACAAACATACACATATTTTAAACTATTCAGAATGTCCTGCAGCAAAACTCGTAGTCCACCGTGGCTGCACTTGGAACCCTTGACTTCCATTGCTGTGGTCGGGATCCCGTCCTGGTTCTTGATTTCTTCCGGATCCATAGCATCTCTAGTGACACAGGCAGATCTTGCTGGTCTTGGGTAGCTTTTTCAACTGCGTCACAGGGTGCCTTGGGCTCAGTCAAAGTTAGAAGATTAAAGGCAGTCAGTTGTACGTTTGTTTTCCAAAAGCATCATACAGGGGGACCATGATTTCTGGAGGGCTCAAGGACAATCACAGTTGTCCTCCCGTTCTTGTCATCCCTCCCCCATCAAAAATGAACCTACAAGTTTGTTTAATAACAAGCCTCCAACCCGTGAGAGGAGTTTTTCCCCCTTGCGGTCTCTCTTTACAGCGGCTTTTGGCTCTGTGATGGGTTGCGAGCCTCTCATCCCCGCTGGTGTCTGATCCGCGGTTGGAACTTGACTGACTGGTTCTCTGACTCCGGCCCCGCCCACTTCCCTTGCGGGCAGGCCGTCCACTCTGATCCCGGCTACCGCTCTGACCCCGGCTAGTGTCTGCTCCAGAGTCAGAACTCGACTGACTGGTACTCCGGCCCCGCCCACTTCCCCTGCGGGCTGGCCGTCCACTCCCTCTTGCCTCACCCCGCCTTTTGCTCCGGGCGGGGGTGCGTTTGCCCTATTCAAATAGCCGCTCTGATCGGCTCTCCGCCCCTCACTTGCGCTCCTCTCCCATTCCTCTCTGTGCGCTTTCTCCCTGTTCCCGCCGAAGGCATCCTCGCTCCGCCCTTCCCCTTGCCCCTCGGCGCCATCTTGGGGCGCACGCGGCGGTGTTCCATGCCACGTGTCCTCCAACTCGAATTTCTCTACGGCATCTCTGGCCTCCTCGGCCGACCCGTTCCGCCAGCGGTACTGGTCCATGCCATTTATTTTCCCGGCATCTCTGGCCTCCACGGCCGACCCGTTCCGCCAGCGGTAGTGGTCCATGCCATTTATTTTCCCGGCATCTCTGGCTTCCACAGCCGACTCATCCCGCCCGCAGCGGGGGTCCATGCCGTATTTTTTCCCGGCATCTCTGGCTTCCACAGCCGACCCTTCCCGCCTACGGCGGTGGTCCATGCCATACATCTCCGGGGCACCCCTGGTCTCCTCAGCAGACCCGCCCCACCACTTATATAACTTAAATACGACCTTCGCAAGGGCTTCCATCCTCCTTGCAGGTCCGGGAGCGTCCTCCCCGCCGGGCTGGTCCAGCCGCTCTGGCCGCCGTTCACCCGAATCCAGGCGAAATCCCGTTCCCGGGTTTTATTCCCGGGTTTGCGGCACCATTATGTTGCCTTTCGCAACTGCACGGTGGCCTGTTTCAGGAACGGCACATCAACCAAACCCAGGTCGCGCGGACCACTTGCACACAGACATCAATATGATGGATGGCAAAATGGCGTTTATTAACAGGTAACACAGCCTTATATAGCTGAGGTTCGGGACGTCACTTCCGCCTGCTTGCTACCGGCTATAGGGGAGGGGCCTTACCTACCCGCATATCACGTGATCTTCCGACAGCCAGGCCCTAGCTAGCGACATTTCTGCAACAGAAAACTTATTGATTAATTAAAATTATGTCTGAATGACTAACCTTATGATCTTCTGACTCTGCTTGTGGGAGGTGGTGAGCAACACCTTTTCATCACTTACTTCTTTTTCTCTTTCAGGAATGGTTCAGGTTGGAAGGCACCTAAAATTATCATGGCAGGGGGATCATTCAACAGATCAAGTAGGTCAAAGATGTGTCCAACTAGAACTTGAATACTTCCAATGATGGGACATCCACAACTTCTCTGGGAAACGTGTCCTGATGTTTCACCACGTTCATAAGAATAAATTTCATCTTTATATCCAATCTAAACCTCCCCTCTCTCAGCTTATTGTCCTTTGTCCTGTTACTACAGACCTGCTAAAAAGACTTTTTCTGTCTTTCTTAAAAATTCCTTTGAAGTATTGAAAGGCTACAATAAGGTCTTTCCATAATCTTCTCTTCTCCAGGCTGAAAAACACCAACTCTCTCACCCTGTCTTCATAGGAGATAGACTCCAGACCCCTGTTAATTACTGTGGCTCTTCTTTAGATCTTCTCCAAGTGATCAATGTCTTTATCATACCAGGAACCCTAGAACTGGTAATAGTAGTTCATCAGGGGTCTTGTGAGAGCAGAGAAAGAAAATTACCTCCCTTGACCTGCTGGCTTAGGCTATGATGGGTTTTCTGGGCTGCAAGCACACATTTCTGGCTCATGTCCAATTTTTCATCCACTATTATTCCCAAGGACTACTCTCAATCCATTCATGCACCAGTGTGCACTGATACTGGAGATTACCCTGCCCTAAGTACAGGACTCTGTACTTGGCCTTGTTGAAATTCATGAGATTCACATGAACTTCATGAGATTCACATGAACTTCATGAGATTCAAGCCTGTTCAGATCCCTCTGGATTGTAGCCCTTCCTTCTATTAACTGTACCACTCAGTCTGGTGTCATCTGCAAACTTGTTGAGGCTGCACTCAATCCCACTTTCTATTACCATTCATAAATATATTAAGTAGTAATGGTGCCTGTAAGAACCCTTGAGATGACACCATTTGTTACTGATTTCCCCTTGGACATTGAGCCATTGACTATAATTCTTTGGAAACAGCCATCTAGCCAGTTCCTTATCCATCTATAAACCTCAAATCTCTCTAATTTAGTGGGCAGAATCTTGTGTGGGATTCTGATAAAGGCCTTACAGAAGTCCAGGTGCATGAAATCCATACCTCTTTGCTTGTTATTATAGAAAGTCACAAGATTAGTCAAGTACAACTGGTGAAGACAGCTGCTACAATTCCACATATTCTAACACTATATTCTTAGCTTTATATATAAGGTATGTCTACCCTCTGTCCGCAAACAAGATTTTGAGTGTAATAAATGTACAGTACATATTCATGTCCCATCTTCATGTGTAATCTTAAGATCAAATTAGGGTGTTAAAAAAAGATATAGGAATATAATTTTTCTTAATAATGAGGCCAGCCAGAGGCACTAGTGATTGATAGTAAGAGTAGAGAATCTTTTAATAGAGGATGTTGTCTGTGGGACATCACCACAGAACAAACAAAATGTCCAGGCATAGCAGGGTTGATCACTAGAGGCAACAGCAGAGACAAATCATACAGGAAGCCAAAAGATAGACTTAAGAACAAAACCCAAAAAACCCTATGGTATGGTCTGGTATGAGGTTGTAACATGGAAATCTACTTCTTAGGAAGGGAGACAAGAAAGAAGCTGAAGAACAGAACACTTGTATATTTATTCAGTAATGATGTTTTCATGCATCTGTACTATCAGCAATGGATGAATTAGACTACAGGAAAAAAAAATCCATTCAGTCTCAGCAGTTATGTGACTTTCATCGCTTGAATTTAGGAAGGATTTCTGCTAATTCTGCCTTTAGACAGATGCACATGCACATACACACACACACAAAGTTTTGGCAGTAACTTAGAAATTTTTTTTTTCCTGTGTTGAACAGTGTTGACGTGACAATATACATATTCTTTCAAAGATCCACAAGGCAATGACAGCCTGCAGAAACTACAGATAAGGTAGTCTGACTATGCCAAGAAGAAAGACGTGAGCTTATTTCAAAGGTACCAAATTTTGAATCAGTCTAACATACATAATGATCAGAAAGCCAAAGCATGTGCATCCCCCAAGTAGATGATGACGTTTTTATTTCCTTTTTAAAATGGAAGGATATAAAGAAAAAGACAAATAAACCAGGTGAAATAACTTGAAGCACAGGATAGCCAACTTCTATTTTGAAAAAAAAAAAAAAATGTCATCCTGTTTTAAAAGATCAGATGCTTTAGGAGTACTCATCTTCATAAGGATAAAGACTATGATTACATTCATAAAATAGGATTCTAAAAAAATTCTTCTCAATTTAAAGGTACTTAACTTTTCCATAGTCAAGGAAAGAGAAAGCTCAACAAACATATCTCTAGGGAAAACACAAAAGTTTATAAGAAAATTAATTTCTTACAACTTAATCCAGTTATTCAAAATATCCCCATGTCAATCCAGTAATAACTAAATGAGAATTAATTGATTTAAAGTAAGTTTATTACATATTATTAGATTTTATAATAATTAAATAATGTGGTTTTAGATTCTTGTCAACTTAGCATTGTGTTTATTATAAACACACTGAACTAATTTTCTGACCCACATGAAGTTGTGCAGTATAACCTTAAAAATGGTCACAAAGGTCTTTGCATGGAAATGTTTACTATGCTAGCTGGTTACCAAAAGTGAGATGATTTTTACTTTAAGAGCATAATTTTAGTTTTTATGCTTACAATATTTGTGGGTTTTTTCCTTAACTGTGCTTTGGTAGAACATTACAAAGCTACCGGTATTAAAAGATTAAATTGAGAAGAATCCCCATATCTTTTATCTTAATTTGACACTCTTTTTCCTTTTTTTTGCTTGTTTTTTAAAGATGATTCAGAGATAAATATTTAAAAAATCTATTCACTAAACCAAAAGCTTAGATTATGGAAAATATGTATTTGCTATTTACAATATATTGTGTCAAAAAGTATAGTCTCAAGAACAAAATCAGTGACTGACTTGTGCATCAAATAAGTATAATTAGGGAGAAGAGTTTCTTAACAGTCAAGAACCTATCTAGGTCAACAGGATAACTCCATAAAATCCTTCAGAAACACATTTATTTTCCTTGCTAACATAGAGACTACATATGTTATTATCATCTTAATGGCTAAGTGATTCAGATTTTTGCCTGATTTAGACATGTCAGGTGTCACACTGAGTAAAGGTATCATATAAGTCATCAGTCAATCCAGGTCATCGAATAGTGTCCACCTAGTTCCAGCAATTAATAGTTATCCACCTTTGCAGTGTAGGAAATTATAAATATAGCATTGAATGTATACTAGTATACAGGAGTGTACTTATGAGGAAATTCTTACAGTCACTAAGCTTGTTTTTCTATCACTTTTGTTGTAGATTTTTTTCCTAAAGTTAAAAGTAGTGCAAGCTACTAACAGGTGCTCAGCTCAGGAGAGTATTCTGGAGTCAGAGTTAGCTTGCTTGAAATACATACACTATATATGTCAGTTCCTCGGCACTAGCTGTTTCGCTTTAACAATCTTGATTTGGCTGAATAGCTTGCTGATACAGACATAACCACAGTAGTGCAGTTCACAACTGTTCCAGGGCTAAATAAATTACTCATATGTAAGTTTCTGTGATTGTGATACTAAAGCAGTTGCATAAGAATTTAAAGTTTCCATTCTCTGTGGTTCCCATTACGGATAACCCCAGATAGTGGGTTTGAGCAATGCATAAGTATAGAACGACTGTGTCGGAATTTGCATGATTGTAACTTTTCATCACCATCTCACATAAGTGGAAGGTGATATAGAAGACCCTCCTCATTGTGCTAGAGGAAAGGGATGAGGCTCAGTGGTATGGAGACAGAAGCATTCTAGGTGAGCAAAGTCCTGGAATAACAGGAAACAAAGGACTAAATTCTGACTGAAGCAGTCCATGTGTGGTTTGAATCATGTCTGGATGTGAGACAACATTTCCATCTTTCGTTAAGTAAGTCTGGCAATAAAGTATTTTCCACTACGTGTTGCAACCACTATACAGAGAGAAAAGTAAGTACATTGGTTACAAAATGAAACAAACGTGTCTAAAGTAAGATTGCGTGCTGGTAGTCCCACTTCTTAGATGTATCTGGAAGACAGTTCTTCCCTAGTTTTCCTGTGATTTAATGGAACTCTATAAATCAAAGTTTCTTCTGTATTGATTGACCTGGCATTAATCCATGAATTGTGTTTTCATGTGCTTTCAGTTTTGTTGCAACTAAACATTATTTCCTCTTCTCAAACAATTTTTCTCAGTAGGAATTTTGTACATATTGAGCCAGTACTAAGTAAAGCATCATAATAGGCTAATGCTGTTATTAACCTTGAGGAACTGTAGGACAATTAGAACATTTTAAATGCTATTATTGAACCACCTTAACTGGACCTTGAGAGTAGACACATTAAGATTTGAAAAGAAACTGAACACTTTACACAGCAGCCATTTAGTCAGTACCAGCTGTGTGGCAGCAAGTCTGAGGTAGTTTGTAGCCAACATCAATATACTCTCAAAATCCTTCCTGTGTTTACCCTATCACAAGGTGAAAGTGAAAACTCTTGTGCTTAATTCTTGCTGACAAATAGTTTCACATGTATTGGCAAACAGTCAGCTACAGTTGAATAGAACAAAACAGCTGCTTGCAAAGCTCAGTCAAGAGCCAATAACTGTTAGTCTTCTTTCTTCTCTGCAGCTCACTAAGGGATTGTGTCAAACTGTCGGACACATATTTCAGATGCCCAAAAGAGACATTCTTGCATTACCATTCTTTTGTCTGTACATACTCACGGAAGAACATAAGTTATTCCCCAGGCACAGACTGATTACGTGATCTGTTCATTGAAGAGTCTGGGAAGTCCTGCTCTGAAACTGTTATGCTCTGCATGATGATAATAAACTTGTCTTGGGGCCATTGACTTTGTTCCTTGCAATCAAAGATTGTCCTTCCTTCACCTCGAATGCCTTTCATGCCAAAATACTTTCAGCAGAGGTGTTATACACCAAATGCAATAAAAATACAATAAAAATGCATCTCTTGAATAGGCTCCCTATCTCTCTTCCAACCGATGTCTAACCATGTGTACTCATTTTCAGAATGAGTTTTAGAACTGGCCCTTAATGGTTCTATGAAGGATGGTGAGATAACAGGAATTATGCTTGAACCTTCACAAAACTATGAGACATATACTTCCTGAAATTGTACATCAAGTATAAACTGCTTAAGCAAAGAATCTAAATAGGGTCACAGATACTAATTAGATCTCAGAAGTCTTTCAAAATGTTCTTAGTTTTGAAATTATTTTCATTTGTATTAAGAAAGCCCAAAGCACTTCATAATATAAGTTTTCTGAAAACCACAAATTGAAAAGAAGGAACAAAATTTTTAGTCTCAGGTTTCTTGCAAAGCATACATCAAACTTTTTTTGTTGTCCAAAATTTCTCCTGACACAATTTTTCCTTTTTTTTATTTCCAGTATTATTCAGTTGATATTTCTGAACTGCAGTAATGTTTCTTCATTCAGGTGCTATCTTACCTCTCCATAGTCAGCAGCATTTTGTTTACCAGGAGATGTAATGGCAGATAAGTTCAAGCTATAGGGGCAATAGCAAGCTACTCATGCAGGACTTGATTTCACTTAAACATGTACACACAGAGTTTATTTCATTACTTATACTAGGGAAAAGTGAATCATTACCCATTTCAATTTGGCCTTCTTTTCCATAGTTAAAGGTTTATATTTCAGTACTTTAAAAAAAATTGTTTAAAAAAAGAAAGGTGTAGCAAAGAGAAGTCAAGAAGTCCTTTTAACTATAAGGACGATGGAAAAATTGGAAAAAGCTCACTAAACTAAAAAGAAAATGTCATTAAGACTCTTAACAACACTGGCTTCATAAGAATTATTCTAATATTGCCCAATTTCCTTATTAATTTCTGTTGGTACCCTTTCACTAATAGGTTAAGATCCAGTGGCCCATTTCAATCTCTTTTCTTCCACAGAACGTTGACCCCTGAAAGGTATGTAACCCTTCCAATGGGGTGAATATTAAAAATTTCTAGAAAGTTAACAAAAGTTGGTGAGTATATAATTTTCTCCTTCATTTCTTTTTTAAAAGGTCAGCAGTGGGTTTGCTCAGATTTTCATCTAACTGAAGAGAGTGACATAAGATTCCTCATAGTCTTAAATGAGATCTCCAGGATCAGCTAATTAAAACTCCAGCTGTCTCCTTCTGTAGTTTCACTCAGCATTAAAGCTAGAGTAGCAGGCAGAAACAGATTCAGGGGAATGTTCAAAGCTGTTTATGAATAAGGATAAGATTGTAACTTTTTTGACTCACAACATTTTTGTTATATTTGAATTAATAAGCTTTATGAAACAAATTTGTCTCAAAAGCAGGTATAAGGAGGATGACATAAGAATAATTGAAGATCTCCACTTCTCTATTGTGGTTTTGACATGTACTTAGGTTTTGTTTTAGCATGTATTTAGGTGCTATACAAATAATTATTCACCACTCAGTTTACAAACTGTAAAATTCTGTCCCAAAGCACTTGTTCAAGGTTGAGAGAAGAACAAAAGCCATAGACCATTTTATAAATTTTGTTTGAATCACATGCTTTGCCTTTATGACCAATCTACTCTGCACCTATTTGTTACCAAATTCATCATTATGGAATCTAGTATCTACCCTTTCTTTCTGTGCAAATTAAAAAAAAACAAAATAAAACAAAACGAAACAAAACAAAAACCAAAACTCAAAAACCTAAACAAATATGGACCATTTCCCAGACTCTGTACCATTTTCATGTATATGGGCGTTGCACAAAGCCTGCAAAGAGTTCTCATCTCTTGAGCATGTTTTTGCTGGCCACTTGTTTAGGCAATGCTGAAGTAGCCAGCAGGGGTGATTGTGAGACCGCGCTGCATGAGCAGTTGTCATGGTGAAAAAAGATGTCATCATTTATAACGGCCGCCTTCTAACTCACAGAACACGCACAACTCATCCTATTGTAAAGGCCTATAAGAGCATTTATGTTTTTGACCCAGCTTTTTCTGGTTTTTTTTGGTTGAGTTTGGGGTTTTTGTGTTTCTATACTGAATACATCACCTTAATAATAATAATAATAATGATAATAACAACAATGATACAAAAATTTCACTCAAAAAACCCTCAAAAAAACCAACCCTGAAGTGAAGTTTTCCTAATTCAAACTAGAAAGTCCATCAAAGTTGTTAAGCTTATTTCCAAGTAAGTTCACCTTTCTTCACAAGCTTTAAAAGGGACTCATGAATGACAGCATCAATATTCTAAAGCACTTCACATAAACTCTCACAATTAAGCCAGTGGAATACTTAAACATGATAAGCCAAATACATCACACTCAAGTTATAGACAAAAGAAGGCTATTAACCCAAACTCACCTTAACTACACTGAAAATAA
This sequence comes from Laterallus jamaicensis coturniculus, assembly GCA_022605575.1. Lineage (NCBI taxonomy): Eukaryota > Metazoa > Chordata > Aves > Gruiformes > Rallidae > Laterallus > Laterallus jamaicensis. The sequence continues at coordinate 12,976,195 of JAKCOX010000019.1, forward strand.
AGGGGGGGGGGGGGGAAAGAAAGAAAAAAAGAAAAGAAGAAAAGACTTTTTACTACTTTTCACAAAATAGTTGTAAAATGAGTGCTGTAAAGATGTCCCTAATCGAGACAACGCTGTAATCAAACCACTAGTTCCAAAGGGAGATTGGGATAGGAAATGTATTGACAAAATCCAAATAGAATGCTTTAAAGATGATTGCTGTCCCCTCACATATACACCAAAAGATCAAGTGTAACTGGACACTGGGGGTAGATTTGATTTCCTTTATCTTATATTATCTAAAAAAGTAGATATGCCAGTGACACTAAGGAAAGGACTTTAAATTTCAGTGCCAAGACCTACCAAGCAGATTTGAAAGGTAAATGCTTTTCTCTGGAAGAAATTAATCAAAGGCAGAAATAAGTTCACTCCTAATTTGAAATGTGCTGCTGTGTTTCTTCTCTATTATGAAAACTACTTGGAGAAAAAAAAAGGAGAATCACCTTTAAAAGGGAAAGGAAATGAATGATCTTTTCTTTGCAGTCAACATAAGCAAAACCAAAGCTTAGAAATTAGCAGGAAAAAGGGTAGAAAGGAAGATCATATTGATCACAATACTACTGCTGATGACAAGAACATGCTGATATTTTTGATTCAGTGCTGCAACTTGTATGCATTCTCAGAGTTAAATCCTGGAGGTACAGGATTTGTGTACCATATGTACATAAATGCCACAGAATGACATACTAACCAACCTTTATTTTTTAATATTAAAACTTATGATTTACTGATGACTTTTCCACGAATTTTTATAAAGTAATATTTTATATCCTGTTCATTAAATTGCATGTGTTTTTTTCTTTGTTTAGAGCTTTAGAGATGCAGGAGAGAATAAGAGGAAGTGGGAGTAGAAGAAAACCTTTAATTTAAAGTTGTGTTTTATGGAAGAATTTCTACAGCCAAAAAAAAAAAAGATATGAATACTATTTAATGTAAAGAATTCTTTTCCCCCTTTGAAATACTATGGATTTATGGAAATTAAATTTCTGAACAGATATTGTTTCAACTTTTATTTTTTCAAATTTTCTACTTTTCTGTGTCTTTTCAATACTTCAAAATGTATCATAGAATCATAGAATGGCAAGGGTTGAAGGGACCCCAAGGATCATAAAGCTCCAACCCCCCTGCCACAGGAAAGGGCCACCAACCTCAGGCCTGGATCTACACAAGGTTGCCCAGGGCCCCACCCAACCTGCCCTTGAACACTTCCAGGGATGGGGCAACCACCACCTCTCTGGGCAGCCTGTTCCAGGACCTCACCACTCTCTCTGTAAAAAACTTCCCCCTAATATTCAATCTAAACCTTCCCTCCTTTAGAATCATAGAATCGCAAGGGTTGGAAGGGACCCCAAGGATCATAAAGCTCCAACCTCCCTGCCACAGGCAGGGCCACCAGCCTGAAGCCTGGATCTACACAAGGTTGCCCAGGGCCCCATCCAACCTGGCCTTTTAGCTTTAAACCATTCCCCCTTGTCCTGCCTTTATCTGCCCTTTTAAAAAGTTGATTCCCCTCCTGTTTGTATGCTCCCTTCAGGTACTGGAAGGCTGCAATGCAGTCCCCCCACAGCCTTCTCTTCTCCAGGCTGAACAAGCCCAGCTCCCTCAGCCTCTCTTTGTAGGGCAGGTGCTCCAGCCCTCTAAGCATCTTTGTGGCCCTCCTCTGAACCCTCTCCAACAGTTCTACATCCTTCTTGTATTGGGGGCCCCAGATCTGGACACAGTACTCCAGGTGGGGCCTCACGAGGGCAGAGTAGAGAGGAACAATCACCTCCCTGTCCCTGCTGGCCACTCCTCTTCTGATGGAGCCCAGGATACCATTGGCCTTGCGAGCTGCAAGAGCACACTGCTGGCTCATGTTAAGTTTCTCATCCACGGTGACACCCAGGTCCTTCTCAGCAGGGCTACTCTCAAGAAGCTCTTCTCCCAGTCTGTATGTATGTCTGGGATTCTTCCGGCCCAAGTGCAAGACCTTACACTTGGCAGTGTTGAACCTCATTAGGTTCACCCAGGCCCATCTTTCTAGCCTGGATGGCTTCCTTTCCTTCTAGGGTGTAGACCACACCACTCAGCTTGGTGTCATCCGCAAGCTTGCTGAGGGTGCACTCAATCCCATCATCTATGTCATTGATAAAGATGTTAAAGAGAACCGGTCCTAAGACAGACCCCTGGGGGACACTGCTTGTCACCAGCCTCCACCTGGACATAGACCCATTGACCACCACCCTTTGGCTACGGTCTGTTAACCAGTTTCTTATCCACTGGATGGTCCACCCATCAAATCCACATCTCTCCAGTTTAGAGATAAGGATGTGGTTGGGGATTGTGTCAAAAGCTTTGCACAAGTCCAGGTAGATGACATCGGTCACCTTCCCTTTATCTACCAATGCTGTCACTCCATCATAGAAAGTCACCAGATTGGCGAGGCACGACCTTCCCTTGGTGAAGCCGTGCTGGCTGTCCCGGATCACGTGCTCTTCCCTCATGTGCTCCAGCATGTCATCCAGGAGGATCTGTTCCATGATCTTCCCAGGCACAGTGGTGAGGCTCACTGGCCTGTAGTTCCCTGGGTCTTCCTTGCTCCCTTTCTTAAAAATGGGAGTGACGGGACCTTTTTTCCAGTCCCCAGGGACCTCTCCCGACCGCCACGACTTTTCAGATATGATGGAGAGCGGCTCAGCAACCACATCAGCCAGCTCCTTCAGGACCCTGGGATGCATGTCATCCGGCCCCATAGACTTGTAGACATTCAGTCTCATGAGGCGGTCTCGGACTTGCTCTGCTCTTACAGTGGGGGGGATTTACTCCCCCAGTTCCCACCTAGAGGTCCAGGGATGCAAGGTTCTGGGATTTGAGAATTATGAGAATCCTGGCTGCCAGAGAAGACTGAGGCAAAGAACTCATTCAGTACCTCAGCCTTCTCCTCATCAGTTTCAGCCAGTTCTCCTTTCTCATTTACCAAGGGGGGTGCGTTCTCTTTGACCTGTCTCTTCTGTACTTATTATGTAAGACCTGTCTCTTCTTATGTACTAAATAATTCCAACTACATTAAATGACTATGTAGCTTCAGAAAATGAATAGTAGAAATGTTGCTCTCCTTCAATTGCTGAGTAACTTTCAATTAAAATTGTTGCATAAAATTATTTCATTTCCAGGAGATTGTAAGGGTTTCAGGATTGCTTAGTAGGTATAAATAAATGAATAAGTAAATTAATCAATAAATGGAATCATGGAATGGTTTGTGTTCGAAGGGACTTCAAAGATCATGTACGTATTTCCAGCCCCCCTGCCATGGCAGAGACACCCTCCGCTAGACCAGGTTGCCCAAAGGCCCATCCAACCTGGCTTTGGACATTTCCGGGGAAAGGGCATCTACAAACTCTCTGGGCAAACTGTTTCAATGTTTCACCACACTCATAGTGAAGAATGTTTTTCCTAACTTCTAATCTAAATCAACCCTCTTTGTGTTTAAAGCCATTACCTTTTTTCCTATCATTACAGGTCCTTGTGAACAGTCCCCTCTCCATGGCCCCTTCAGGTACAGGAAAACCACTATAAGGTGTCCCTGGAACCTTCTCTTCTCCAGTTAGAACAAACCCAACTCTCTCAGCCTGCTTTAATAGGAGAGCTGTTCTAGCCCTTTGATCATCTTCATAAATTTAAAAGCCTTTTGAGTTCTTTCAGTAAATGACAGTTACAGGTAAAGATTACCAACTTCATTTGATTGAATCCTTAAAGAACCTTATAAAGTCTGTGTATATGGCAACATAGTTTTGCTCATCGTGATGATAAAGAATGACAGAAGTACTTTATAACAGACTGAACTGAATTACAGGGAAAAAATATAGACATATATCTCAAGAGAGATTTTTAATGCTACTTCATCATTTTAATTTTGACAGAGTTTCAAAATACTGCCAGACCAGATGTGAAAATGATTTTGGATGGTTGCAGGTTGCTTCTGTTGTTCTTTCTGTTTTTCCTTCTTATGAGCTGATGCCAATATGGAAGCTTTAAATTAGTCACCTGTAATAGGAATGTGTATGGCACTACTTTGGTTAGCCAATCACACCAGTAAGTATGGTAAGTAGGAAAAGGTAGGATTATGTCACAGCTGGAGATATAATTACTGTATAAATTACTCTTTAATAGCTTCTATGCCATGTATTAGGGAACATGTCTCTCAGTTTTGCCAATTAACCTACCAAAAAAACCTCCCAGTAAATTCAGCAGTGTTACTGAAGAGACTAAGTATAACTCCTGTTATTTTTACATTGCTCTTTCTGCACACATATTTTTCACTAATTAAGTTCTATAAATTTCCAGTGGAACAACAACAAAAAATATCACACATGACTATAAACCTTTTTTACACACAAAATGGGAACATATTGCATTCCCTTGACCTTCTACCTTTCAAAAAATCTCAGTGTGAAAAGAAATGTTTCTATCCCAAAATGACATTCTCCTGGCTAACAGCTGTAGAGTAACCTTACTTAATGTTTAGATCAGATTCTGTAAGCATTAGTATCTCAAAAAAGTCTGGACTGAATGTCAAGTCAGATGAAGCCAAATGTCAATCCTAGCAAAGCACTAAATTGATCACTTTTTTTTTTTTTTTTTTTTTTGACAAAGAAGCTAAACACTGACTTTCTGTCCTTTCCTGTTTTTTTTTTTCTGTTTTGGTTTTCTTTCCCCATCTTTGAGGAAATCCTGGTTTTTATTTCTGTTAAAGGCTTAATCGTGTAAACCATTCAGTCTATTTATGATCCATTAAATGTCCTCAAGCCATTGTTTAACTTAATTTTAATAATTATGAGCTTAAAAACGAAATACTTGTCTACATGTTTCCTTAGTTTCATTCTTAGCATTTCCAAGATTTTGATGCCACTAAGCAGCTCTTAAGGAGGGATTAATTTTACTTTAAAGAAGACATCTAATATACATCACATGAATTTTGCTGAGAAGCTGGGTATTTCCTCTGCTAACTGTAAAGCTACTTTGATATGACGTACTTGCATGTCTCGAGCTGCAGTTCAGATGCCTACATGCACACGTCTAATGCTATTTGGGATGCCATAAGGTATACTCTACCTGGCCTCCAGCTGTTACTCCAGAATCACATGGGTCTTCCATAAATCCTCAGTTATAAATGTCACCTTTGAAATATACTTGGTCATTTCTAACTGAACTGGGTTCCTGATTCTGGTATGAGGAATGTTGTCTGTGTGTATTGTATAGAAGACTTTTGTGTTAAGGAGGAACTCAACTAGCAAGGTTTAGATGCCTCAAAATATGAGCAATACTTGACGATGCATTTTGGGATTACATATTGAATTAAGTTAATAAACATGAAGTGGGAACATTCTGATGAAAAAACACCATTCCCCCCTTTAGTTTATAAAAGAAAAACAGATAGCTTGTAATGTAAACAGCTACCTTATAGGAATCTATTTTGGTATTGAGATGCTTACACATGGATATTTAATGTTATCGCAGATGATCAAGAATATTCTGGGTGGTCTCTACCTGCCTCTCCAGTGACATAGTCTTCCACAGATACTAGGTCATACATTCTACTGCCTCATAGGTATTTTGGATTCCCACACAGGGAATTTCAAATGACAATGAGAACCTATAATTTCAGTAACTTCATCCCACTTCAAATGCTAGGTGAGCAGGATCCTACCACACTGCCAAAATAAAAGGACAACAACAGTCATGTCTTTTTTTAATGTGGAAGTAAATTCTTGTATAACTGGGATGAAAGGTATGCAGGTAATATATACATATATTCCAGTTTAAAGAAAAAAGAAAAAGAAAAAAAAAAAAGGAAAAAAAAAAGGAAAAAAAATGAAAAAGAAAAAGAAGAAAAAAAAAGAATGAACTAAAACCATCAAAGCATTGCAGAAACTCACAGGTCACTGCAAGACAATCTCTATAGTAAAGTGGGAAAAATGAAAGAGCAGCTACCTACCAATTTGTCTCACTTTCTGTATATATGAGGTTTTCTTGAATTAGTATCAGATTGTATGATCAGAAATGTTGTGTTGTGGTTTGTTTGGGTTTTCAAATATATTTATGTAAACAAGTAGATCGTGTTACTTCCAGGAACCAATGGACTGGATGGATTCTTTGAAGTAGAAGGAATTGCAAAAAAAGAATCATAGAATCATAGAATCACAGAATCATAGGGGTTGGAAGGGACATCGAGAGATCATCAGGTCCAACCCCCCTACCAAAGCAGGGTCCCTAGCTCATATTGCAGAGGTAGGTGTCCAGACGGGTCTTGAATATCTCCAGAATATTCAAGAAGCCAGATCACTGAAGAAATCACTATGGAAAAAAATGAAAGGCTGAGGATAAAGCTTGAGATTAATTTATTTTTTATTGCTGTTACTAGAGCATCTATTGAAGTCCCAGAAAGGGTAAGATTTAAGAATCATGTGCAGACTTGAATCAGACTAAATACAATTTTCAGCTAGTAGCTAAAGAATAATAATAATTAAAACAAGCCATTGGGAGTTTGTAGCCTTCAACTGAAGTTCGTCCAGCTGTCCCTTGTAATGTCAATAATACAGGTTAATGACCACGGTGCATGAATCTTTAAAATCCTTGTCCTTGTTAAAAATAAAAGTTGTCCAAAGACTTCTAGAATTAGTTTTAGAAGACTTCCACAGCCTTCTTGAAATAGGTAGGATTTGAATAAACATAATCTAGTTTGTTAAAGCATGTAAGGAATATGAAAATTAAATTCTCAGCATGTCCATCTCTCCATCTACTCAAAATCAATAAAAACAAATAAAATATTAAATAAATTCCATTTTGGGGGGGACAATGAATAAAAGTTTTATTTCCTTTTAATATCGGGGGGTTTTTTTAGAAAGTGGATGTGCAAAAGAGTAATTTTTACTACTGATATCAAAAAGAGACTGTAAATTTAGAAGTTAATGATAAAATATGAAAATTGCAATATAGAATTGTCCTTCTTTTCGGTAAGATAGAGTTAATTTTCTTTCCAGTAGCCTGTATAGTGTTGTATTTGGATTTAGTATGAAATGTTATGATGATAACATACTGTCTTGTTCCAAATACCATTCCGTGGGAACCAGGATGAGTGGTTTGTCTCAAACAATCTGTCTTGCAAGATAAAAAAACCTTCAGAGGTAGGATAATGTTTTGTAGACTGGGTCTTGCCTCACAAAGGACTTGTTCCCACAAGCATCTGAGGGGCATTGGATTAGGGTCTCTATCCTAAAACCAGAAGGGCATGCAGTGTCTTGATCTCAAAGCAGCCACTCTGCCAAACTGGACATTATTCTTCCTCACTATTAGGCTTCCTCATTTGACAAACCATCAGGACACAGTCCCTGCAGGGGCTGTCCCTCATTCAGTAGCCACCTTGACAACCAGGATCCTGTCTTTTTCTGATAAGGAACAGTGACAGGCACCTGGGGCTCTGTGGAGAGAGGGCCTTCTTGCTAAAATCCAGTATGAGGCAACTAAGTGGGGTCATTGCTCTATCAGCCCAGTTGGGGGGGGGCATCAAATGACCACTTGGGACCCCCTTTCCTGACCAACTAATTTCCATAACACTCTGCAACTCAGCCCTGACTCTGCGCAAGATATGTTCAGCTTCCCTGAAGGGTGGGGACAGGGAGTATAAAAGATGCAGATTCAAGACCTCTGGCACGTGCCTGCCATCCGAGGGCCACAGCTTTATGATGATCTTCGCTGGATCCCTGGGTGGTGATATCTTTGTATTTTTTTCTTTTACTCTCTATTTCAATCTCTCTCTCTCTATCTCAATCTCTCTTTCTCAGCTTCTAACCCTTATTCTTGGCACATAATAGTAACAACATTTTCAGTTTTGCTAAATTCTACTAACTGTAATCTGTCACTCCGAATCTACAGTGTAGTGCAGGGTTTTTTTACAAGCGTTATAATTCTACTGGCTTTTAAGTAGCCTCATGCTTTGCTTGGAGCTCCTGGTTAATTGCTGTTACTCCTAAATCCCAAGCAGGTGATTACAGGAGCTAATCTCACTGTTGTGGTTGTTAAAAGAGACTAGCTAAGAGAGGGTTAACCTGGCCCCTGAGGCAGGTAGCAAAGGTTAATTCTACATATACCTATCTGCTGGGACAGGGTGGAGAGGTCTGAATCTGTCTGATTTGCGTTCCTGGTGGGACCTGACACATACTATATTTTAGTTATTGATGAGCAGTGTTTACAATTAGGTACAGGACTTTTCAGCTTCCCAGGCCATGCCAGCAAGGAGGAAGTAGCTTTCTACTAGTGGTGCATAGGAAACTGGGAAGAGGCACATCCAGAACAGCTGATCCAAACTGTCCAAATGGACATTCCATACCATATAACATCATACTCAATATGTAAGCTGGAGCAGTTGGCTTGGGCAGTGGTGAACACTGCTCAGGGATGGGATGGGTATTTGTCAGAAGGTGGTGAGCCACTGCACTGTGCATCACTTGTTTTGTATGTTCTATTATTGTTATTTTCTCCTTTTTCATCCTATTTAACTGTCTTTATCTCAACTAGTGCTTTTACCTTCTTTTTTTTCCATTTTCTACCCCATCCCTCTGGGGGAAGGAAATGAACAAGGAGCTGCATGGTGCTCAGTTTCTGGCTGGGATTACACCATGATAAGAGTTCTACTCATGCATACAGATAAAGGTGTTATGCTTTCTTATTTTCTTTCTCTCTTCCTTTTTTTTTTTGTTTCTTTCAGTAGCATATTGAATGTTCTCTCAAAAAAAGACATTTTAACTGATGTCAAGCTTTTTTTTTCTTTGTTTTTACTGAAAACATTAGATTAATTACAAGGACGTGTGGTTCTGTATCAGACCAACCAATGCTTTATAACCTCTGATAATATTTCCTTACATCTTGATTTTTCCAGGAAAAACTATTTTGAAGAGCTAAAAGAATGATGAAATTGGATACAATTAGAATATTGTTACTGTTATGAGAATTGGCCTTATTTTTTTAAGATTTCTGCTTATAAATACTAAGTACTTTCAAAATCCTCCTCCAATGCTTGAAATTCAGTTGAGGAAATTCTTATGGTTTTTGAAGAAAAAACAACCAACCTTGCTTTAGGAAAGGTGATTTACAACAAAGTTTCAAATTTCTGAAAGGTTTAATTTGTTTCTTGAAGAATGTTTCCCTTTGTTAAAGGTCTACATTACAGAAATAAATTCTTTGGTGAATTTACTGTGCATTCATTTAATGATAGATAGATAGATAGATAGGAAGTACAGATAAAATATATTGATATATTTTCTCAGACACGTTTGCATAATACATTTATACATGTATCTATGCAGATAGATTAAGTTCACTTATACATATATATACACGTGTACACCAAACCACACGGCATCTATGATTGTTAATGATAGTTGTGAACTTCAGAAATATAAATAGGACAACAAAAAAAAAGTGCAATTAATGAGATTACTGACATGAATATTATAGAAAAGTTGTGAAGAATCACACTTAAAATAAAATCTCCATTGTTTATGTAGGACCCGTGAGGATCAATTTGGGTAAATACCATACCATCTTGTTTCAATATACTGTATCTACATCTTTTCAGCTCTCAGATAATTCTTACAGATAAGGTGAACATTTTCCTTTACAATCAGCTCAAATTTCTAGCATGATCTTTTCTCTTTGTCCTAACTCAACAACGAGCATCAAGTAGAAGTGTCAAAGTCCGTTTGATGAACTGCTATAAAATTTTGTGGCTCTATTATTTGTTGTCATTCTTTCTCACTATGAATGTTTTTACTCACGGTCACAATTAACACAAGTGTGTTGTATAGTCAGCTGATTCTTGCCTGTGACAAGAGCAGGTGCATGAGAAAGATTTGCAAATGTACTGAAACTCAGCCAAATACTGATTCTATTGATTAAATAAAAATAATGGGAATGATTTTACCAGAATTTTTTTAATCTGCATACATTCGTTCTCTGATATAAAGATAAAATATTGTATAAGTAACACTTATAATAATGTTTCAAATATGATTACATTTTTGAATTTTTTCATCCTTTTCATGACAGTTATCATATGCTTATAAGGGTATTTCATTCTTTGCATGAAAAGCAGGAATGTGGTAATATACTTGTCCTTGCTTAGAAAAAAAAAAGGATATTTTTATATAATAATAAGATTTTCCATAATTGGAAACAGAAAGTAGAAGAGTCAGCAAGTTTTGGCTTAGCTTTCTGCATGTCTAACTTCTTTATATTGACTTGAAGAAGCTTTGAGTCAGTCTCCTGAAACTTTATTACATGATTTTGCTTTTTTTCAGTCACTCATGTATTAATTTTATTTTAAATCAGCATTTCCTTTCCCCATGGCATAGTCATACTTTTTCCTAGGTGACTAGAAAGTTCCCATAACTTTGAAAAATTTTCAGAAATGTTTATAATGCTACATTTAGATCACAGAAATAGATACATGGAAACAAGGAGGTGACTAAGGTGGAGGAAAGATTTCATTTCAAACCTTCTAAATATTTTCAATTGGTTTTATTTGATTGTGTGCTTTTCTCATAGAAAAATGATCCAAATATTGATCTTTTGGATAAAATGCAACCAATTCTAGATATAGGCTGCTTTATAGTAGTGAACAAACTTTAATAATCATAAATCAACCAGAAGTTTTCAGTTTTGTGTAGGCAGAAGCTTACAGTGCTTGGCTTGCTTTAGTCTTATAGGAAGGAGAGAAAAATTGGATAAAATTTCCAGAATGACATAAATTGTTTGTATTACTAAATTCCTGCATCGTAATGAAGCAGCCTCAGAGACTATTTAAACATTATTAATGTTTATAAAGCTTTTACTGTTCACTACCAGACAGGAAATGTGAAGACTAGCACTGAAGTACACTGAGATCATTGTATCTCATTCTTGCCTATTCTGGCAGTAAAAAATGGCTTTAGGTAGTAAATTATGTGTTTGTATTTTGTAAGATAAAAGGTGGTGCTAATGTGAATGAGAAACAGGATCTTGGTTACTTTGTTGTTTGTTGCACTGCAGAACACTTAAATGATTACATCAGATTTGTTGATTATGTTTTCCCCTGAGGGTTTCCTGCAACACAACTGGAACTTTGTCCTTGCCAAGAAAAGTCAAACAGAATATTAAAGAGGTAGCAGAGCATATACCTGAACAACTGCAAAGGAGAGAGACAAAATGAAAGCTCACCTTGCAAGTAATATATTTAACAGCCTTTCTTGGCTTAAAGCAAGCTGTGAGGTACTTAAAAGCCAACACACTCTTCCCTTTCCCTTCCCAAAGGAAAGAAAGCCACCCCAACAACCCTTTATGGTTAGTATCAAAGATAAGTAACTATTGGAAAAGTAGTAATTTTCAACATTCATTTTCAAAGTCATTTGAAGTAAGGATATTTTTCAAGACTTTATGTATTCCTCTGATAAATCTCGCAGGGGATGTGTTCTGTTCCAGAATAAAAGGTATTTCCATACATAAATGAACAGAGATATAATTAAAGAAATTAATCATGTTTAATTTTTTGCTTAAAGTAGATTTCCAAAACTAATCTATATTTCTATCACTTTCTTCTGAAATTATGGAAAGGTTTGATGACAATAGTGAGATCAATTTGAGCTGTGCTCTTGCATACTTTAAATCCTGGTCCCAAGTGCAATAATTACACAGTTTGCAAATTACTTTGCATTGGTATGTGAAATGAAACATTGTTAAAGTCAGATAGTTTACTTTAACTTTCTTCAAACTGATCATATGTAACATTTTCCTGAGATTTTATCTTTCCAACCTATTGTGCTTCAATAAAAAAAAGTGTTTCTTTCTGAAAGATAGAACTATCACTTTCCACATGCTTGATGCAGCACTTGCCCTGTTCATTCATCTGTTTTGTTCTCTATCTACTAATCTGTGATGGTTTTTATTTCTAAGAATAATAAACATGAGTAGAAACAGTAGGCAAGACCTAGAAAATAATTTCAGTACTTAATGGAAGCTAACTACCAAAACAGAACATAGTGTCAGTGCTGAAATCATAATATTTTAAGGATATCAGTGAAAACCTTACAGATATGTAATTAGTTTCATAAAATCTTGGGTACACAAACAGCTAGTAGGAACTCTGTACATTTGAATAAATTTCTCTAGATGTTAAAAATTATACACACATGTAAAATCCACTCAGGACAGGAAAAAAAATACTGGGGTTTATATTAGACTGAAGTACTTGAAATGCATGCAATTGTCTCGGAAGAGCTCAGGTGTTCTGAAGATCAAAAAGGTCATGGACTTAGTTCTGGCTGTTAGTGGCATGTGGGTTGCAAACATGATATCTATAGTGATAGACCACCTACAATCTAAGGTTCATTGACAGAAAAATAAGGCTACAAGGTGAGCAAAAATAATACAATTTCCAAACACAACAACTTTGCCCAAAGTCACTTCTTATTTTATAAATTGTGTTATGAAGTCAAGAATGCTCTATTCCACCAATGCACAGTTCAATAAAAGCTTGGAATTGGAAACTCAAAATTGTAACTGGCACAGAAGCCAACCATCATTCCATTATGTACTTACAGTGAATGTATGATTTATTGAATATAACTGGAAAGCTGAATGTGATTAAATACATAGATTTTGTAAATCATTAAAATCTAAATAATAAATTTAATTTATGCATATACATGGGACAGTTTACCTTTGATATGTACACAGATTTTAAAATGACAAATAATTTTGAATTCATTACAATTTTCTTTTCAAGTGAGTGGCACACAAGCACAGTTTCATAGTTAATTTCTATCACTGGGAATATTATAAATGCCTTTTAAAACTCTTTTAAAACAATATATTACCTTTGGGGATGTTTAAGGCTTAATAACACAGTATTCAGCAAAGTGCATGTTGTTATTTTTGGTCTCTTAATCCCCAACTTGTTATTATAGTCTCACATTTCTTTGCATAGTATGTGTGCTTTAGCCATTAAAACAGACAAATATTGAAGAGATCAGTTTAGCCTAGTATATTACTGGCTTTACTCATGTAAATTGAGCATGATATTTTTCTGTCATAGTAGAAAATTTTTTTCAGTAATAGAATATACCAGAACACAGAATTAATTTTTAAATCCAAAGAGAATTCTGATTGAGTTGCTCAGATTCCACTTGTGTAAACAGACACGGTCCCACTCACTGATAGTAATGGTGATACATGAATGCTATGCTGAACATAGAATCATAGAATTGTAGAATCATTGAGGTTGTAAAAGACCTCGGAGATAATCTAGTCCAACCGTCCCCCTACCATTTATATTACTTACTAAACCATGCCCCTAAATACCTCATCCAACCTTTCCTTGAACACCCTCAGGGACAGTGACTCCAAAACCTCCCTGGGCAACCCATTCCAATGCCTAAACACTTTCTGAGAAGACATTTCTCCTCATTTATAACCTGAACCTCCCCTGGTGCAATTGCAGCCATTCCCTCTTGTCCTATCACTAGTCATCTGAAGAAGAGGCTGAGGCCCAGCTCACCACAGTTTCCTTTCAGGTAGCTGTAGAGAGCAATAAGGCCTACCCTGAGCCTTCCCTTCTCCAGACTAAACAGACCATGTTCCCTCAGCCGCTCCTCATAAGACTTTGGTCCAGACCCTTCACCAGTTTCTTTGAAAGAATTTTCTTCTTAGAGAAAATTAGAAGACAACAATTTGATCATCTGAGTTTTGTTGCATCTAATCATAATTTCTATTAAAGCTATTGTTCTGGTCTAAATTATTTGGTTTTAACTTTCAGGTAACAAATCTGTAATTCTTCTAATGAGAATTATGACTATTGAAAGTCTCACAATTCAACTACTTCATGATTAGACTGAGGTAAAAAATCATCAAGATTAAAAAATGGACCAATTTTCTTTGTCTTTTACCCATGAGTATTACAGAAGTAAACTTCTTGGGTTTTAAGTGTCTTCCAACTTTTATCTTTAAAGCGCATCATTTCAGTGATTGTGGGTTTTTTTGTTCAGTGTCATATATACTTATAATGCATCATCCCCATTTGTCTCAGCACCACTGATATAGTTAAAAAGTAATTCATTTGCCTTTCTTCCTTTCTTGTTTCAACACCTTCCTTTTTATCACTGCTAATCTTCTACTTCGTATTCATTAGTGGACCTGTAGTAGCAGGCTGATCTTGAACCTTCTGAAACCTTATGTGGGAATTTGCCTTGTGCTGAAAAATCACATACATTTTGACAGAAACTATGCAGTTTGCAGTGCATGATTAGGCTTTTAAATCCCACTGTAATTCTGGCATTGAGCCTTTCTTGGAACAGACTCTCCTGTTATACAAATATTACTTAACATTGTGGAAGCATGAAATTAATTTATACAATTATTATGGTAATTTATTAATACAACCATCATATGACATATGGCAGAATGTTAGAATATTGGGTGATTATGGACATAATGTTTTTCACAGAAAATAAAATCTGATTAACTGCACCATCTAACAGTAAAAAACCAAAAGCAAATGAATAAAATCTCTTACCTAAATTCAGTGGTATTTTCAAATCCAGTAATGTAATACTTTTTACGTGGTAATACTTGCACTTGTTTTATTCACACTGGCAGACAAAATCTATGAATAATGACATGAAAAACGCAAGTAAGTCTGAAAAACTTATGGTGTGTATACCATTGTCAAAATAAAGGCACATATTATTTCAGTAACAATGCCATGAACCAATCTGTTTAGTGAAATGAAATTTTAAAAAAACCTATTCAATCCTATTGAAATAAAATTGCATTTCTATGACATTCAAATACAACAGATTCACAGATGCAAGATGCATGGCAGACCAATCTGCCTTGTGAAAAGGTCAGCCTAGTACAGAAGAGCAAAGCAAACACGCAAGCTATGAACCAGGAAGCTGCTGGCCTAATAGATAGGCAGTACCTCACAAAATCTACCTAGGCACTTAGGTCTTGGCATAACTCTCCAGTGAAATGATAATAACTTAAGCTGTACATTTATTAAACAATGAAGAAATGTGTATGTTTTATATACACAATGTCTTTATTTAGACTTGTTCTTTGCATAAATTCTCTGGAATGTATGCACTCAGACTGTAAAATTTATGAAACCACAACTGACAATGACACTATTTAGCAATAGACAGAAAAACATGATTATATTCAGATGGGATATTGGGGAGGATCTGAGCAATATCTTACACCTTTCTATGTTTAGGCTTGGCTGCATTTGCTATGTGAGCATATCTTAGCAACAGTTAATACTCAGCAGAATTTATAATTACTAAAAACTGAGGAAGGCAATGAAGCATGCATTTTAATTGCGGAGAAATGTAACCCTGGAGAAAAATCATACATGAGAAAATGTAAGACTAATATATTCATATTAAAATGTGTATTTTCATGTTTTCAGCACACCCAGGAGACACTGAATTTCAAAACAGAGAAATGAAAATTTTTATGAGAGAAAATTCAAAATGATTGAAAATACAGTGAGTCTGAAAGTGCAATACAGCTTATATAAATTAGAGAATGTAAAGAAGGCAGGGCACAGTTATAATTCTGCCTGATTTACATTATTTTAAGATTAATTGATTAATTACTTCATTCAGTCTGAGTTGGATATAATTTTCAACATTTAAAAGAGAAGTTTAAAAGTTTATTTCTTATTTCACAGAGTGCTGTGATATTTAATAAGTTATCGCCTTTGGAACTCAATGGCATTTACAGCTTAGAAATATTACACACTATGCTGACTGCTGGTTGTGGCATTTACAGGGATATCATAAGAGATTTTTGTAAGTTCTGCTTAATATATATATTCTGCATATACTTTGAGCAGAGAGAAGTTGGGCAAGAAACCGAACCATAATAATTTCTTAGTTTTGCAGATCAAAATTGCCGAAGTAAATAACTATTCTAGTCCACATTTCTTTGTGCAATTAGAAATTCAAGTAAAAGTTAGATTTTTCTTTTGTTCATGTACAGAAGGTCACAACTGTAATGTTGCTCACTTAACCCATAGCTACTTCTGAAAAGAGGGCATCAGCTTTAAGGATACTTGCTTTTAAATGGGATGTAGAATTTAATTTACAGGGACGTAATTTGAGTAAACACCCATCCAGATGAACACTACCCAATCAGATTTTGAAAATTGAATCCATTGCCTGTTTACTCAGCCTGTTAGGCATGCTAATGTGATTTAAATATTGAACAAAATTAAAAGTTCAGTTGCAGACAGCAGGAGAAATAAACCCCCGTATGATGGTGTCTAGTCAGAGGGAATCACTACTTTTACTTTTCCCACTGTACTATAAATAAAAGAAATTAATAAAAAAAATTTAAAAGACTATTCTAAAGATAGAAACAGACTGCTTCCACTGAAACGAGAAAATTAAGCTAAACAAAACACATAATATGGAATACTTTATTTCCATAGCCTAATTGTCAATATTCAGTTTAATAACGTGATTGCTAGGTAAGCAGATTGTTTTTCTCCTCATGCATCCAGCTAATAGTTCAGTATTATTAAGCCTTTCTGCATAACCAAGCCTTATTGGGAAAACAGCTAATCTTGTGGGGTATGACCCAGACAGCCACTGCTCTCCCTCATCCTCGCTTCATACTGCTCAGCTGCTCTTTGCTAGCTACTCTTACCAACACACTCCTAACTTAGTCAAAAGTTTGCACTGACCCAGCTTTTTGCCACTGTGCTAGCATTTGCACACATCCAGCACAGAGGAGACCTGGAACAGATTCTCTGTTCACATCAGAATTCCAAACCTCTTCTTTCATGAAAGAGGAGCAGTGCAGTCTTCGTCTACCTCCCCATCCTTTCTCTTTCTTTTTTACAAGAACACAACTTTTGCCTTTTCCAGGACTGGAACCTATTGACCTAAATAAGGTTACTCACATTCACATTTAGGCACTCTTTATAATTTTCTTTTTTCTATACTTAATTACAATTTGGACTTTTTTTTTTTTCCCTTTTATACGTAGCACTTTTTTCAAACACAAAAAATTAAATTATGTAAAATGCATGTGCTTATTGGTCTGTTTAATGTAACTACCCTTCTCTTCACCAGATGCCTGCAGAAAGCTCATTTTCTTACTTCCTCTGGAATCACCTCTGCATTTTTGTAGATACATAAGGAGGTGCCAATTTTTCTTAATATCAATATCACAACAGAAAGAATAAAGCAATGAGTATGGGCTTAATCCATTAGCTTCCATGAAAAAATGAAAGGAAGAATATGACTGTACTTTTGCTGTATCACAGGAGCTTCTACTGTCTCTGTAACAGCTAAAAAAAGGTTAAGCTAGAGGGTGTTCTATCTGCATTGCGATTCACCTCTTTGTTGTAAAAGCAGAGCTTTAAAAGGCTTTTCTGATTGCTCTGCCAATAAATTCTGTAAGACTGATAAGTAAGGTTACCACAGAGTTGTATTATTGGCAGAATTTTATTATTGGAAAACTCTAGACTAAGAAACAACTAAGAAAAAGAAAATACACATAAAAATGTCCATTCCTTCAGTATCAGAATTCAGTCAGAGAAAGAAGAGAAAATCTGGTAGACTCTTGCACTCAAAAAAGGGAATATTCTGAGCAGGTTAACAAGTAGCCTTTTTGGTGCTCTTTGCAGCTAAAAGCAGATTTACCTCTAGGTCTGCTGAATGCAATGTAACACTTCAGCAGTAGCTCCAGAAGCCCCAGAGGAAAAAGACAAAGAAGTTTTCTAGCAGCTTTCAAAAGCAACAGCAAGAATTGAACTGTATGTGAGGCTTGGGATATTGTTAAAAGGGGTGAAAAGGGAAAATGGGGAAGAGGTCAGTAATTGGAGAGCAGAAGGTTAGAGGCTGACTGTTCATTTGGGGGATTTGTACTGAGAAAGAGACCAGGCTTGTTTAGCTGGTTGAATGATTTCATCTGGGAGGTCTGATTTTCTGCATGTAGTAGATAGAAAGAAAGGGAAAATCAGGAATAATTATTTTTGGCAGAGTTAGGCAATTCCCAGTCCCAGCCATCTTCATTTGGTCACCAGCTGTTATTGCTGAAAAGTATTTTGTGTTACACAGTATTAATTCTCCATTTGTTTTCCTTTTCCCGATTGCTATTGCTTTCTCTGTTGCTTTTACTCTATATTTCCTGGCTTTTAGAAATCTTGCTTTGCAAACTGCTGCCTCAATTCTAGAATATTTATGGCCCTGAATTTATTGATATTTTTATTCACAGCAATAACTCCTTCTGAATATATTTTTGGTCTCCAAATGTATTGGTCTTTTTCAGTTCATATAATTAATGTGCTGCATATTGGGCATATAGCCTGAAGATCACCCTGCTGCTGAAAGCTAGTCTAAAAGACCAGTACAGTGAAAAAAACCCAGCAGCTTAGGCTGAAAAGTTTATGGTGTCCTTAGTAATGTAGTCACACATTATCTAGAATACTTGCAAGCAAACAGAACCATAAAATATTCCAAATCTTCATCAAAACAAATTTTTACCCTACAAACCTTTTCGGTCCCAAAGGATCCAAGAGCTCAGAGACTAAGGTAGTCTCAAGAGTTCGCCAAGCCAGAGCTAAACAATACTCCAGTTTAAACACATATTCAAGTTTAGCCCTCAATTATCCACATGGCCCATGTATTGGTTTGCTTCCTGACTGGTCCTGGCACGCACGGTCTGTTTCTCCAACTGAGAAAATTGGCTTGGAGGTAAGCAGTACAGAGCAACTGAGTCAAGCTTGCCAAAAATTCACTCAGCTATGTTTCTCCAAAGATTTCTCAGTAAATCTCCCCATGTACTCAAATTCAGTATTCTAGCAAGTTTACTAATGGAAGGATGCTTTGCACCTCTGTATCAAAATGCCTGACACCAGACTGATACTTAATGGCCCAAGGGGGCACTCTGATATCAGAAAACCAAAGAAACTCAGAAGACGGAAAAAAAACCAAGCACAGAGCAATGCAAAGCATCTTCTGGAATGCTTTTCAGACTGTTACAGAACAGTTAACCAATTCAAGTTTAAAATAAAGATGTAGCTGAGTGTATCTGATTTTTGACATTACTAGTAAAGAACTCCAGTCTTTGTTGACCTGTTAGGCCAGGGTCACTGGCATTTGTCTGTTCTTGCTTTGGCCTAAGCTCCTTTCAGCTTGTAACAGTCCCTCAGAGATCAAGTCACAATGCCAATCTGTTGTAGCCAAAGCCATGAGAATATCATATGGACCAAAGGTGTGACACTCCTTGTATGCCCTCAGACAAGACCCCTAGCAAGAAATAGCCCTTTTTATTTATTCTTTTTTCCAACTGAAGCTGACAAATATTTCAATTCCAAACTTTAAATGCCAGCCAATGAGAAGGAGACAGATTGACAAAATACACCCTATGTGGATTTAAGACTGAGGAGGAAAATACCCTAGCATGATTTTTTTTCAGACTTAGTGAGGACTGTGGGATACTGCCAGGTCATCATTATCCTTCATTCCCTCACTTGGCTTTCCTTAGGAAACTGTCAACTCCGAGGCAAAACAAGGCAAGGAAAGGATTACTTTCAAAGAGAGGTTCAGCAACATAGTTTCAGAACTGATGGTGTTTAAATGAGTGAATGCATCAAGAACTGCTTTTTTAATTTTAGGATTTTTATTATTCCTTTGCTCTGAAATGGTGTAGCACATTGGACATATACTTTACATTTTTTGTGAAGGATGCCTAAGGCAGATCTTCCTGTCATCCAGGAATGTAAGCTACAGAAAAATCCAGCAGTGGTACAACATCTTCATGCAGTTCCTCCTTAAGGAGGTGTAATACACTCTTTTAATAGTCTCCTGCTCCATTAATACTTTCACAAGGAAAAAGAAAAAAAGGAATTGGAGTGATAGGTTTGGCTTTAAGCAACTAAGGGAGAAAAGTCCTTGGAAATTAGGCATTCTCTGTTTCACAACGGGATGGACAAGTAAGACCTACTTAGCCAGTATAAAATGTATTCCATGGATGGAGTGAAGCAAAAAGAACTGTGTAGGATTTAATGTAATTGCTGTTAGATGTAGAGGGTTTCATGTTAGTACCTTTAAAAAGGATCTGCCTCTCTCCATCTCTCTTAAAAAAAAACAAACGAAAACCTCTTAATTATTTCTGGTTTCCATGCAGAATATTTTGTCTTGTATTAGGAGGCCTGTCTTGTATTTTGTCTTGTATTAGGCTGCTCTGTGCATCAGAGTCAAAGCAACCAGCCTGTGTGATGTCAGAAACGAGGCCATTGCTGTCATAGGGAAATTGTCTAAGTTAGAAAACAGTAAATAGTGAAAAAAACAAGACTTTTGGGTAGAATAGGTGAACACAGAGGCCTGAAATGATGTAGAAGTCAAGACTGCAGTGAAACAATTTCCTGTGGTTCCAAAGCATCAACCAGTATCTGGCCACCAGAGAGTTGAAGTAGTACCTTGGCTGCAGTGGGGGAAACAGCCAGACTGGACTTTGCCAGAAACCTCAATTGATGTGAGTATTGTGTACAGAATGTGCAAATATGTCCTAAAACAGAAACTTAAAACCAAAGATTTCTTTCTTCTTCTTATATTCATCATGACTGAGAGATGCATTTTAAATTTTTTTGTTGTGAATTCTGTCCTTATGGCTACCTCAACCTGAATTCCTCTGTGACACAAAGGAAACTAAATCAGCATATGGGCAAATAAATGTTTCTCTGCTCAAAGGTTATTAGTAAGGGTGGTTATGCTGCTAAAAAATACTTTTAAGTAACATCTGTCAACAAATTCCCAGCTTTTTTATCCACATATGTTGCAATAAGCTGGCATTTCACTTTGTCTCTATGACAAGACCAATGCAGAGTAAGTCTTCCCTGCCTTTAATATATGAATCTGAATGCTGACACATATAAGGTTTGAAGGTTGGTTGCTTTTTGGATGTTTTATCTACTGTTAGACACTGGAAGACTGAGGTGTTTATCTGTTATTACAATTAAAATCTCTGGATGTATTGTACAAGTAGTGAAGAGCTATAACTTTGAATATGACATCAGAAAAAAAAAAGAAAAAAAATTTTAAAAGTTGACATCTCATTACAGTGGTTTTTTATGCAGAGTGATTTTAATTGCATTGAAACCAGGTATTATTGGCAAAGCACTAACTTACACCTAAGACGTAGTAACCTGCATCCGGAAACTATTTTTTTTTTAAATCTGTTTTGGCTTTGCATTAAAAGGTTTTGGTAGTGGGTGAGCTACAGGGGTGCCTTCTGTGAGGAGTTGCTAGAAGCTTCCTCTAGTTCTGACAGCGCCCATGCCAGCCAACTCCAAGACAGACATGCCACTGAACAAAGCTGAGCCAACCAGCAACAGTGGTAGTGCCTCTGAAAGAACATATTTAAGAAGGGATAAAAAAACCCCAAAACCACAAAATAAAGACCAGCAGCTTTTGCAGTCAAAGAGAGACATGCTTCAGACACTGGAGGATATAATCCTCTGTAGCCCATGGTGATGACCATGATGAAGCAGGCTGTCCCCCTGCAACCCATGGACTATGATAAGGAAGCAGAGATTCCCCTGCAGCCTGTGGAGGACCCCATGCTAGAGCAGGTGGAGACACCTGAAGGACGTTGTAACCACGTGACAAGCCTGTGATGGAGCAGCATCCTGGCAGGTCCTGTGACACTGTGGAAAGAGGAACCCATGCTAGAGCAGGTTTGCTGTGTAGTCTTTTAACCCTATGTGGAATCCATGCTGGAACAGGTCATGAAGGACTGTAGCTTGCACAGTATGTATGTTTTCCTTGATAATAAATTGGTTTATTTTTTTTCTGAGTCTGCTTTGCCCATGATGGCAATTTTTGAACCATCTCTGCCTGTCTTTATCTTGGCCCACAAGGGTCTTATTTTATTTTCTCTCCACTGTCCAGTTGAGGATGGGGAGTGATAGAGTAGCTTTGGTGGGCACCTCACCTCTAACTGGTGTCAGACCACTCACCTTTTATGCAAGGGATGCACCACAATTGCTATAGTGTTAGTTAAAATCTTTTCCCTTAGACAGTAGGTGTATGTTTAACACATCGTTAAACGTTGCTATAGTGAAGCTACATTATCAACGTTGCAAGAGTGACATCAAAAGCAGATAATGATTTTTGAAAACTTTCCCTGTCCCAAATGCTTGGTAAAAAAGGCAAAATGTTCTTCTGCATGGAACATCTGTGACTGGCCTTCTATTTTCTGATTGTTTAAGAGCATTTCAAAGTCTGTTGGCTTTTGCATAGATGTTTTATTTTTTTACCTTTAATATTCCCTTCCAAACATTACATAATCAATAAGCACTTACTGTAAATTTGTCACCCAGATGCTTTCAAGAAATAATAAGTGGGAACAGGCATGAGACAAGTTGTATTTATTGTCCTGCACCAATAATTTCTCAGAAGTTATACTTTATACTGGTTTACTTGCCAGATCCCGGTATGGCTATGATCATTCAGTCCAAGTAGCAGTGAATCCTGTATCCCTGAAGCTAAATTGGAAGCTGAATACCACTACGCTTACTGGGACATGTACCCATCATGGACAAAATTTCAAAGTGTGTTGACATACAAATAAACTGTTTCAACATTATGTACCAGTCTAGCATAAAGAACAATCAGCTAATCAGAGCATGTACCTATCAGTTTGGGTACAAGACAAATTATTCAAACATTCCTGTTAATTGACAGGCAGTTTAATAATTTTAATTTGAAGTCTCCCTTGGTGGTAGATGAAATTAAGGATGAAATTAAAAAGTTATATTGAGTTGAATGATAAACCAGCCTTTACCATCCATGAGCACCCACAATGGGAATTTTCTAAAGGGATTATTAGGGGAAGGTTAATTAGCATTTCATATGGGAAATGGTAACAGATGAGCTAAGGCAAACCTACATAAAATATTGAAGCAATTAGAGAAAATGCTCAAATAAACAAACAAACAACAAAAAACCCAAATCCAAAGATAGATTTATTAAGTAGATAACAAGGATAAGAAGTAATTTATATTACTGCCTTATTAACTGAAAAGGAGGCCTTTTTTTACATGCTTCAAGCAAATAATTTTTTTTTGTTAGGGACTTCAGAGTAAAAGCTATTGATTTACATATTTCCAAATGAGACCATGGAACTAAGCTATCGTGAAGAATCCAAGAGGGATGCCCCATAACCAATCCTCAGAGTTATAATTATTAAAACTGAGCTTCATTTTCTGGTAAGTCTTAATATGCAATTATCAGATCTTCATAAAACTAGGTACATTACTTATCTGTTTAAATTTGAATTATCAGCACAGAGATTAAAATTTAAGTGTTGAAACCGTGAATTTAAAAGATATACGATTACATAAGAAAATAAGTCCTGTTTTTCTTGTCATTTAATTAATAAAAATGTACTTTTAGACTCAAGGTTTTCTTCCTAACAGCTAATCTAAACGTGCCATCTTTCAGCTTGGAGCCATTACCCCTTGTCATATCAATAAACTCCCTGATGAACTCCCACTTTTCTGTAGGAACTCTTTGAGTTTTGGTAGGCTGTAATCTGAGCATGGAAGATAACCTAATAAGTAACCAAGTCAGCTATAATGTTATCTAATTCATGACAGGTGAAAGATCCTTAAGATCCTTTAAAAATTTTAGTAATGTGTTATTGCAGCACTTTTTCTTCCCTCTTCAAATTAAGTTACGACACTCGAGCTTCAAACATCTTTTGCAAAGAAGTTGAAGAACCAGAGGAAGATACCTTGTCATGAACACAGGTAATACTACTTATTCACCACAGCAGGAATCTGTTTGCACTGTCTTCAGGCTCAGGAGCAGTAAAGGGCCTCTATTATAGCACAGACTCCAATCAACTGAAGTCACAAATGCCCCTGAATAAATACATATAACAAAGTCTTCAAACAGGAACATCTGTTCCATGTACTTTGGGAAAACAGCCAAGACACAAAGACATATCCAGGAGAGTATGTGCTGAAAATAGTTTGTCAATGTGAATTATTTAAAGAGGTAGAGTTGCGCCTTTCTTGCTGGTCTCTTCTTGAAGAACAGAATAAATACTATGATTTACATTTATTCCAAAAATAGACATAAAAAAGAAAGACAGGACAAGAAAGGAAAATGCAAAAAGAAGAAGGGTTCTAGGCTTTAAACTAGATTTAAAGTTTTGCAGAACTTTGGTAAATATTTTGTCACTTTCTAGAAATAATTTAAAATTCGACTATATTATTTCACTCTTTTAAAAAAAATAGTTAATATTTCCAGGTAAGGCTTAAAAAAAGTCACAGAATCATAGGGGTTGGAAGGGACCTCTGGAGATCTCCTATCCCAACCCACCTGCTAAAGCATTATCACTTACAGCAGGTTGCACAGGATCATTGCCCTGCTGAGAAGGACCTGGGTGTCATAGTGGATGAGAAACTTAACATGAGCCAGCAGTGAGCTCTTGCAGCTCTCAAGGCCAATGGTATCCTGGGCTCCATCAGAAGAGGGGTGGCCAGCAGGGACAGGGAGGTGATCGTCGCTCTCTACTCTGCCCTCGTGAGGCCCCACCTGGAGTACTAGGTCCAGATCTGGGGCCCCCAATACAAGAAAGATGTAGAACTGTTGGAGAGGGTTCAGAGGAGGGCCACAAAGATGATTAGAGGGCTGGAGCACCTGCCCTACAAGGAGAGGCTGAGGGAGCTGGGCTTGTTCAGCCTGGAGAAGAGAAGGCTGTGGGGGGACCTCATTGCAGCCTTCCAGCACCTGAAGGGAGCATAAAAATAAGAGGTGAATCAACTTTTTTAAAGGGCAGATAATGGCAGGACAAGGGGGAATGGAATAAAGCTAAACGAAGGAAGGTTTAAATTGGATATTAGGGGGAAGTTTTTTACAGAGAGAGTGGTGAGGTCCTGGAACAGGCTTCCCAGAGAGGTGGTGGATGCCCCATCCCTGGAAGTGTTCAAGGGCAGGTTGGATGGGGCCCTGGGCAACCTTGTGTAGATCCAGGCCTGAGGTTGGTGTCCCTGCCTGTGGCAGGGGGGTTCGAGCTCTATGATCCTTGGGGTCCCTTCAACCCTTGCCATTCTATGATTCTGTGATTCTATGTCCAGGTGACTTTTGAATATCTCCAGAGAAGGAGACTCCACAGCCTCTCTGGGAAGCCTGTTCCAGTGGTCTAGTGGTCTTTCATCCTCAGAGGAAGGTTTTTTCTCACATTCTGATGGAACTTCCTGTGTTCCAGTCTGGGCCTGTTGCTCCTCATCCTGTCACTAGGAACCCTTGAGAACAGTGTGGCTCCATCACTTTGACCTTTTAGATGTTCATAAGTATCAATTAGATCCCCTCTCAGTCTTTTTCAAATTAAAGAGACCCAGCTCTCTCAGCCTTTCCTCATAAAAGAATTCCATTCCCCTAATCATTTTTGCAGCCCTCTGCTGGATTGTCTCCGGTAGTTCCCCGTTTTTAGTGAACTGGTGAGCACAAACTGAGTACAGTAATCCAGGTGTGGCCTCACCAGGGCAGGAGGATAGCCTCCTTTGACCTATTGTCTACACTCTTCTTAATGAACCCTGGGATACCACAGGCCATCTTGGACACAAAGGCACACTACTGGTGCATGGATAACATTTTGTCCTCCAGGACTCCCAGACCCTTTTCTGCAGAGTTGCTTCCCAGCAGGTGAACCCCTAACCTTCACACCTGCAATCAGAAAAACATCATATTCAAACTAGTCTGCCTAGAACTCAGAAGAAACAATTAACTTCCATGATTCATTACTACCCTATCATTCAATGATTTTATTTTTTTTCTGTTTATATCTTCTTTCTTATTACGCATTTAAACAATGCCTGAAGTAGTGATGGACCTTGCAGTAGCCTCTATGTGACATTAAAAGTCAGCTAATTAAGAAGGAAGGTTTATCAATACAGAATCCAGTCTGGGTTACTGTAGGGTTTACCTATAACACAAGAAAATATAGGACTTTCTAGAATTTACGTGTTTGATATCTCTTTATATAATTGCTGCCCTTTTCCATATGAGTTCACACCTCTATATCTTTAAAAATATTTTTAAAATCTGTGAAAGCCACTGAACTATTGCCATCCAACAGCATCATGGAATCTAGGAATGTAGGTAGTAGAACAAACACCAATGGGATAAGACACAGCACCTTTTTTTCCTCTGATTTCCTGTATAATTGAAGTGGTAGTTTTACGTTTGGAGTCCTCATTCTACTATCAGGAGATGGGGAGAAGCCAATTGTTCACCCCTCAATCATCCCCTCCAAAACCTATAATTTGAGATTATATTAAGAGAGGACATTGACATGTGTGTGTGTCCTGTGTTTATGAATCTATCACCATCAGAAAGTCAATGGGAATATGAATAGCTGCTTTTGTGCTAAGCTATTAGAATGGATATTAAATCTTACTGCAGGTGATGTTTGGAATGAACACTGATTTATTTCTATAGGAGAATTAATAGAGCATTTAGTTTAGAATGTATTATTTTATGCATCAGAATTCTCATTATGTTGCACGGAAAATGAAGGGAAAAAACAAATATCCATCTCTATGAAATATACAGAACAAAACTAAAGTAACTGAAATTTACTTGCTTTCATATTTGCAAGGCTTTTGTGGCTTTACCCTAACACATCAGTTTGTACAAGCTTTGTCATTTTAAATTAACTCTTTGGTGTGGATACAGCTTGAAAGAACAGTTTATAATTTGAAGCCTATCTTCTAATTCATGAGATAACTGTCTTAAGAAATCAGGAAGAGAATAAAGAGGATACAGTTTCTCAGTTGCCCAAGACATCCAAAACCTTGCTCTTTTACAGTTTAGCTTCCTCCTTAGTTCTATCAGAAACACATGGGCGAGATAGAACAGTGATTCTATCTAAGGGAAAACTAATTATTTGACCTGTGTCTCCAGGAATAAGAGTAGGGAAGTTTCCTTTTCACTGTAAGTGGAGAGTTTAGTAGTCCCATGCATCCATGTAGCTGTACAGCTCATCATGTTCATGTCCGGTATCTTCTGCCTGTCAAAAGCCTTCCTTATCAGCAAGATTCTCTAAGACATCCTCCTTACCATGATGTCCCTGGTGCAGAAACCACCTCTTCATCAGGTTGACAGAACTTTATATCTGATTTTCATATTTACCTATTCAATACTCTGAAGAACATGTTGGGAGTTGAGGCATGTTTTTCAGGCCTGTGGTTAATAGTCGTATATGCTTAGGCAACTACTGTCTGGGCTATATATATACCTTAAAGCCATCTACTCTCCATCCATGTCAAGAGAAAATACAAATTAGATTATTCCCATCGTCTGGAGTTGGCAACACTACTGCACATATTTATAAAATATATAGCTGAAAGATAAAAAAAATAAATCCATAAATACTCTATACTAGGATTAAATAAAAGTGCTTTCTTTTAATCTGTTCCTCATTCATCTCATTTGCTAAATTTCCCTGGTAAGTCACCTCTGAAAGGACACTGCCTTAAGTGTTGTCTCCACTAAGGATATTGATGTAAGCTCTTTTGGGTCATTCAGTCTTTCCTGTGAAATCTCCCAGAGTATTTGACAAGAGTTTTGGTGTTTGATTTTTTCCCTCAGACTTTTTTTTTGCTCTCCTTGTTTGCTCTGTACAGAGTTTGAGTATCCCTTCAATATTACATAGACATAAACAAACATGTCATATTTTGTGACAGAGTATTACCTCTCGTACTGAACTGACTAACAAAATATTACACTATCAGAGGATAAAGACAATACAATCTTGGCAATAGCTTTGTTACTGAAAAAACCCCAGCTTTAGACTCACTTTCTTTCTCTCCATCTAATCTTTGTTTTTTAAAACAATGTTCTTATCCACATAGTTTCCCACACCAAACCATCTTCAAACCATGTCCAGTTGCTGGGGAGAAGGGCTCTGAAGTGGACTCTTCGTCGAGGGACCCCTCTCTGCAAGCAGCATCCCCCGGGCATAGTTCACCGTGGGAAACTAACTTAGAACACTTGAAGATCAGAAGGGGAGAGGCAGCGGGTGCACCCATCAGCGGTCATTAGCACCCATCAGCTGCCATTGTTCCTCCCTTGCACTGCCACAGTGGTGGTGACTCATCGAGGGCGGAGCTAAGGGCAACGGCAATTATCCCTCCCCATACATAGGGGCCTCTGGGAGAGCCAGCGACCAGGAGCGCAGCGACCAGGACGGGCAAACAGGGCGTGGCACGTCAGAAGGGCGTGGCACGGCAGTTTGCACTGCAGTTCACGCAGGCAGGGTGAGCAGGGTAGGCAGGTAGAGCTAAGGGATTCCTGTCTGCTCTGGCAACCATGGTCTCCACCAGGAAGAGAGGTTCCCCCTCCAAAGCTGGGGCGACCCCGACGGAGGGCCTGCCTAGGCACACTGTGGTTCAGGTCTCAGGCTGCAGGGAATGCCAGAGTCTCCAGTTGCCACAGAAACGAGGCAAGCACCTCACGTGTGTGAGGTGTGAGCAGGTTGATGATCTGCTTGCTCTTGTAGCAAAACTCAAGGATGAGAACGAAAGGCTGAGAGAAAGCAGGAATTGCGAGCAGGTCAATGAACTGCTTGCATTGGTTGCAAAACTGAGGGAAGAGAACGAAAGGCTAAGAGCGATCAGGGATTGTGAGAGAGAGATTGACTGGTGGAGTAGCTCCCTGGCGTCCCAAAAGGAAGAGAGCCGGGAAGACACCTCGCACCTGAAGACGGTCTCTTCTCTCTGCCCTAGCCAGGTAAATGGAAGTGACCCAAAACCCGAAGATGCCTGGAAGATAGTCCCAAATTGCCGTCATAGGCACTCCCCCTCCCTACCTTCCCCATTCCCCCAGGTTTCCCTAAGCAATAGGTTTGGGGCCCTGGTAGTTGAGGAGAAGGTATGTGAGGAGATTAATGGAGCCCCTCGGCCCCAGAGAAAGCAGAAGTCTAGAGTGAGGCGACCATCCGCATGCCTCGAGACTGCCTCTGTTAGGCAGGAGAGAAAGGTAGTTGTAGTAGGGGATTCCCTTCTTAGAGGGACGGAAGGCCCTATATGTAGACCTGATCCCACACGCAGGGAGGTGTGTTGCCTCCCTGGAGTCCGGATAAGGGACATTACCAGGAGGTTACCGGGGCTGGTAAAATCCAATGACTATTATCCATTACTGATAGTTCAAGCAGGCAGAGATGCAATCGCAAAGTGTAGCCTGCAGGCTGTCAAGAGGGAGTTCCGGGACCTGGGGCGCTTTGTCAAAGGGGGGGGAGCCCAAATAATATTCTCTTCTATCCCCACTTGTGGGAGGAGGGGCTCAGAGCAGGACAGGAGAACCCACGAGTTGAATGCGTGGCTGAAAGGCTGGTGCCAAAACAAGAACTTTGGGTTTTTGGACCAGGGGATGGTGTACTCTGCTCCTGGCATGATGACTGCTGAGGGGGCTCACCTGTCCCATAAAGGAAAGCGGATCCTTGCCCAGGAGATGGCGGGGCTCATTGAGCGAGCTTTAAACTAGTTAGGAAGGGGGAAGGGGATATTAAGAAGGCTGCTGGGGTTAGGCAAGCATTTCGGGAGTCACAGCGGGATCTAATGGTGGAAAAAGGTAAATACCAAAAGTACAGTGGAGGACTTGGGGACGTTTTCCCATGTGACCGTAGGGAAAATTCTGTGGATTGCCCTGAGTACTCCTCAGTGGAGCCACGTTTGGCAGTCCCCTGTCAGAAATCTTGCTGTGGGCTGTCGAGGATACCTACATCTGCTGCCCCACTATAATGCCTTTATACAAATGCACGTAGCATGGGGAACAAACAAGAAGAATTAGAGATCTTTGTGTGGTCACAGGGCCACGATCTCATTGCAATCACTGAGACGTGGTGGGACAGCTTGGATGACTGGCACGCTACCATGGATGGCTACGTGCTTTTTAGGAAAGATAGGCTAGGGAGACGAGGAGGGGGAGTTGCTCTTTATGTTAGAGAGCACCTAGAATGTATTGAGCTCCACCTGGGTAGGGATGAACCATCTGTTGAGAGCTTGTGGGTAAGAATTAAAAGGCAGGCCAGTTTGGGTGACATAGTCGTGGGCGTGTACTACAGGCCCCCTGATCAAGAGGAGCGGGTGGATAATGCATTGTACAAGCAATTGGAAGTAGCTTCAAGATCACAGGCGTTGGTCCTTATGGGGGACTTCAACTACCCAGATATTTGCTGGGCAAGCAATACGGCCAGTTGTATGCAGTCCAGACAACTTCTGCAGTATATGGAAGACAACTTCCTGAATGGTTGAGTTCAAGATCCTGAGTGGAAGAGGCAAGCCAAAAAGTAGGACAGCTACCCTGAATTTTGGAAGAGCTAACTTTTATCTCCTCCGAAATCAAATAGGGGCTATCCCATGGGCTGCTCTGTTTGAAGGAATGGGAGCCTGCAAGTGCTGGCTAACATTCAAACAGCACTTCTTCCAAGCACAGAATAGGTGCATCCCTTTGAGTAAGAAATCGGGAAAGAAAGGCAGAAGACCTGCGTGGATAAGCAGGGAACTTATGAGTAAACTCAAAGAGAAGCAGAAGACCTATAAACTGTGGAAACAGGGTCTGAGCACCTGGAAAGAATATAGGGATGTTGTCAGGGCCTGTAGTGATGCGACTAGGAGGGCTAAGGCCTGCTTAGAAATTAAGCTGGCAAGGGACATAAAGGACAATAAAAAGAGTTTTTTCAGGTATGTGAATAGTAAAAGGATGACCAGGGATAATGTAGGTCCCTTGTTGAATGAGGTGGGTGTCCTGGTAACGGGAGATGATGAGAAGGTGGAGATACTTAATGCCTTCTTTGCCTCGGTCTTTACTCCGAAGGCCTCTCGAGACCCACTGATCCCAGATGAACGAAGGAGTGGTTGGGGAACGAATGGCTCCCCTCTAGTTGAGGTAAGGGTGGTCCAGGAGCGACTCAAAGGAATGGATGCACACAAATCCATGGGCCCGGATGGGATACACCCACGTGTGCTGAGAGAGCTGGCGGAGGTGATTGCGGAGCCGCTCTCTATCATCTTTGATAGCTCCTGGAGTACAGGAGAAGTGCCTGAGGATTGGAGGATAGCCAATGTCACTCCAGTCTTTAAAAAAGGCAAGAAGGAGGATCCCAGTAACTATAGGCAAGTCAGCCTCACTTCTGTCCCTGGAAAGGTGATGGAACAGCTTGTTTTGGACGCCATCTCCAAACAACTGGAAGAGAAGAAGGTCATGAAGAGTAGTCAGCATGGATTCACCAAGGGGAGATCGTGCTCGACCAATCTCATAGCCTTCTATGATGTCATTACCAACTGGGTGTATGGAGGGAGAGCAGTGGATGTCATCTACCTTGACTTTAGCAAAGCTTTTGATACTGTCTCTCACAACATCTTGATAGAGAAGCTAAGGAAACAAGGGACAGATGAGTGGACAGTGAGGTGGGTTGAGAACTGGCTGTCAGACCGGGCTCAGAGGGTCATGATCAGTGGAGTAGAATCTGAATGGAGGCCTGTGACTAGCGGTGTTCCCCAGGGCTCGGTGTTGGGTCCAGTCCTGTTTAATATCTTCACTGACGACCTTGATGAGAGAATAGCATCCACCCTCAGCAAGTACGCCGATGATACAAAGCTGGGAGGGGTGGCTGACAAGCAGGAACACTGCGCTGCCATCCAGCGAGACCTGGACAGGCTGGAGAGCTGGGCAGGGAGAAACCAGATGAAATTCAACAAGTGCAATTGCAAAGTCTTGCACCTGGGGAGGAATAACCAACTGTATCAGTACAGGCTGGGGGATGACCTGTTGGAAAAGAGCTCTGTGGAGAAGGACCTGGGGGTCCTGGTTGATGACAGGTTGGCTATGAGCCAGCAGTGTGCCCTGGTGGCCAAGAGACCCAATGGGATCCTGGGATGTATCAGGAAGAGTGTGTCCAGCAGGTCAAGGGAGCTGATCCTCCCCCTCTACTCTGCGTTGGTCAGGCCCCACCTGGAGTACTGTGTCCAGTTCTGGGCTCCCTGGTATAAAAAAGACAGGGACCTCCTGGAGAGAGTCCAGAGAAGGGCGACAAAATTGATTAGGGGTCTGGAACATCTCCCCTTATGAGGAAAGGCTGAGTGAGCTGGGTCTGTTCAGACTGGAGAAAAGAAGACTTAGGGGGGACCTAATTAGTGTTTATAAATATCTTAGGCATGGGTTGCAGGGGGAATTGGCCAGCCCCTTTTCAGTGGTCTGTGGGGACAGGACTAGGGGCAATGGCTGTAAGCTGGAGCACAGGAAGTTCCGCACCAACATGCGGAAGAAATTTTTCACAGTGAGGGTGACAGAGCAGTGGAATAGGCTGCCCAGGGAGGTGGTGGAGTCTCCTTCTCTGGAGATATTCAAGTCTCGTCTGGGCGCCTATCTATGTAATATGAGATAGGGAGCCTGCTTTGGCAGGGGGGTTGGACCCGATGATCTCTTGAGGTCCCTTCCAACCCCTAAGATTCTGTGATTCTGTGATCTTTTTAATCCATATAGTCATAAAATTCAACCAGTTAAACTGGTGAACAGTTGAGATTTGAACATAAAAGAACAACAGAAAATGTTTTAGTTTAAATCTGTGAGTTAATACATAATGTTGCATTGTTTATATCTCATCAAGACTAGGCCACTAATGATCAACAGCAGACAAGTAAACATATGAATTCTTATGCCCAGTATCACATATTAAATTTTTTAAAATAATTTTTAATTTGTTATATAAGATCATACTATCTTGTCTATACAGACTCTTAATGTGCCTGTTTTTCTTCTATATGATTAATCTTCTGAGTTGGTCCACATAAATCTGAACAGTAATCATAAAATCATAGAATCATAGGATGGTCTGGGATGGAAGGGACCCCAGGGATCATAGAGTTCCAACGTCACAGCCACAGCCAGAGCCACCAACCTCCAGGCCTTGATCTACACAAGGTTGCCCAGGGCCACATCCAACATGGCCTTGAACACCTCCAGGGATGGGGCATCCACTGCTTCTCTGGGCAGCCTGTTCCAGGACCTAATATCCAATTTAAACCTTCCTTCGTTTAGCTTTAACCCATTCCCCCTTGTCCTGGCATTGTCTACCCTTTTAAAAAGTTGATTCTCCTCCTGTTTGTATGCTCCCTTCTGGAACTGGAAGACTACAATGAGTTCACCCCACAGCCTTCTCTTCTCCAGGCTGAACAAGCCCAGCTCCTTCAGCCTCTCTTCATAGGGGAGATGCTTCAGACCTCTAATCATCTCCCTGGCCCTCCTCTGAACCCTCTCCAACAGTTCTACATCTTTCTCGTATTGTGGGCCCCAGATCTGACATTCAACCAAGCATATATGATTTGGTGTAATCTGAGACTAAGTTAAATAGTGGGTACAGTAATGGAGTTAAAATTAGTGATTAATTTCTAGTTTCCAACTATTTTTCTTAAACTCACTGTATCAGATAGTCAAAAGGTAGATGACAGAGAAGTTACACTGACTGTGAAAATATAGCATTTTAGTTGCAGGAAGTGCTTCACTTTGAAGTTCTGATCTTTACAGCAGGGGGAGACTGAAAGGAATAATTTTTAATGAAATCATAGTGTCCTCACTTTATTAAATAACTCAATGATCAGAGCATTCAGCTAAAATATAGGAGTCATTCTGCTACTTATATTTATTGCCTAAAGGGAATTAAATTACAGATATAAGACAGATTAATTTTGGTGAATTGTGAAAGGACTTATT
Organism: Laterallus jamaicensis coturniculus; assembly: GCA_022605575.1. Classification (NCBI taxonomy): domain Eukaryota; kingdom Metazoa; phylum Chordata; class Aves; order Gruiformes; family Rallidae; genus Laterallus; species Laterallus jamaicensis. Next base: position 13,010,040 of record JAKCOX010000019.1, read on the forward strand.
TGTTCACTGCAGTTTTTCTTGAAAAGGGCTATGATGAGGCAGCAGAGAACAGGGAATGCTTCTCTCCCTTGCTTCAGCTTCTGTGTCTGCTGAGACTTTTTGAGACCTTCTGGAAAAGAGGAAACTGTCTCCTTTCACAAAACCAGCAGAACATTGCCATCTGGGAAAAAGTGTGGAGTAGCAACTGAGGGGTGGGAAGGGAATGAGAACACCATCAAGGAGAAGGCTAGCAAAAGAAATGAACGATGGAAAGCTGAGAGAAAAATAGCATTTGCCTGAAACAGAGTGCTGACTCAAAGCTGAGTTTCTGAAATACCAGCAAAGGGATGCATGGAGAGTTTGATTTGGCCTAGGAAGGCTTTTAAATCTCCTGGACTATAAAGCAAGACTTGAAAGATTTTATTGCTACTTTTCTACCACTGATATACTGGAAGCTGTTGCTAAGTGTTCTTCGATGATGACTTTCTGTCATTTTCAATGACATTTTCTAATGTTTATGGTAAAAATCTTCTCCTTCTCCATCATCAGAATCTTATTTACCTGAGTTTTTAATCTTGCATCTGATGATTTAACATGGCTGTATATATTTTAAAAGATTTGTTGATAAATATACTAATCTCAAAGTTATACAGCTACTTAAAGATGGTGTTGCTCTATTTGATCATTAAATTTGTAGTGCTACGTGTATTATTCATAAAAAGTTTGTGTTCTGAATCTAAGTCTAAGACAATTGTACCTTACTTGTTTTCCAGAACTAAGGTAGGGTTTTTTCTTTATTTGTTTTTTAAAAAGAAAATTCAGTGTAGCAAGACTCTTTAAGTTCTTAAGGTATTTGTAAAAGCATCTGGAAGATCTTAATTAAAAAGTCCCTTTTTTAACTTTGACAATGTAAATAAATTATTTCAGTGTTCAGTAAAGAGCTCTGACTCAAATATGAAAAACCCTTACTTCTGTTTTTTGTTCACGTAGCCTGGTTTTTTATTACTCTTTAAGATCAAATATTTTCCTGATAAATCACTCTATAGCATATACTGACATTAGTTTTGACCTAGCACACAAGAGTTCAAACTTAATTCATTTTTTTCCCTTAATTTCTTCTGCAAATGCTTAAGCCTTATTTATAAACATTGTTTTGTGCGTCAGCATTTATAGCAATGTCAAGAAAACTGTGAACCTTATTTTGTCTTCTCTGTAAAAATATTAGGCTTGCCTTAAGGTTGGAAGGAAACCATTACTGACATTTGTTTTTTATTTCATTTTACTTTTTGGCTCTTTGCTTGTGTTTAACAAAAAATTGTCAGTCACTGAGGAACAAATTATCTTCTTTTTTTTTTTCCCCTCCCTCTGAATGGTGTACACCAAAATGATCTTTGGAAGCTTACTATTCATCTATAGTTATGGTCTATTTTCAATCCATCTACTTCACTCATCCTTCATGGATACTGTGGAAAAGCAAAAGACAATAGATGCTTTGGGTCTAGTTTTTAGTATGGCCTTTGATACTCCCATAGGTTTACTTTGATCAAACTTGTGAGATATGGTCAGGCCTCTAATCAGATGATTAGGGGCCTGGAGCATCTCCCCTATGAGGAAAAGCTAAATGAACTGGGACTATTCAGCCTTGAGAAAAGAAGACTGAGAGGATTGATTAATATTTATAAAGATCTGAAGTGTAGGAGACAGAGGGAAGTAGCCAGCCTCCTTTCAGTTGTCTGTGGAGACAGGACAAGGGGCAATAGCCTCCATAGGAAGTTCTGCACCAGTATGGGGAAGAACTTTTTCACAGTGAGGGTGACAGAGCACTGGAACAGGCTGTCCAGGGGAGTTGTGTAGTCTCCTTCTCTGGAGACATTCAAGACCCGTCTGGACACCTACCTGTACAACCTGTCCTACGGAACCTGCTTTGTCAGGGGGTTTGGACTCAATGGTCTCACGATGTCCCTTCCAACCTCTACAATTCTGTGAATTCTGTATGTATGTGATAAAGTGCATGGAAAATTGGTCGGACTGCCCAACTCAGCATTTGCAAACTTTTGGGGAAAGATCAACTTGTGGTCAGTAACAAGTGACATTCACTGGGGATCAATGCTAGGACCAGTATAGTGCAGTGTATTTAATGACTATAATGATGGTGATTCTCATTCCAGATAGAGGTGTCCCTGCCCATGGCAGGGGGGTTGGAACTTTATGATCTTTAAGGTCACTTCCAACCCTAACCATTCTATGATTCTATGGGAGGGAGTGCACTTTCAGCAAGTTTACAGGTGACACCACTTTTGAAGGAATAGTCAATATCAGGGAAAACAGAGATACTCCTCGGAAGAACCTCAACAACCCAGGAAAATGAGCTAATGGTACTTTCATGAAGACCAGCAAAGGCAAATGACATCTTGTACCAGGGGACAGATTTATCCAACCACCAATGCAGACCAAGGGCTGGCTGTCTAGGAAGTGTCTTTGCATAAACTGGCTGGGGGCCCTATTGGACAACAGGTTGAACAGGTCAGCAGTGTGCTTTGGCAATGATGAAGACCATCTGCATCTTGGATTGTACTAAGAAGAATGTAGCCAGCAGGTATTGAACATTCCTCTTTGTTTACCACTGATGAGTCCACATCTAGACTATTGCATTTAGTTCTGTGCTCCCTTGCATGAAGACTATTGAAATGTTGTCATCCAGCACAAGCCATTAAGCTGGACTGGAGTTGTTAACTGGATCACATGGCATATGAGGAAAGGCAGAAAGGTCTGAGTTTGTTCAGTTTTGAGATTAGAAGCCCAAGGGAGACCTTATTGCTGTCAACAGATAACTCATAAAAGATACAGAGGAGATGGATCAAACTTTTCTAGAAGACACATAATGATAGGACCAAGTTGGAACACGGAAAATTCTGTGTAGGTCCAAGAAAACATTTCTTTACAGTGACAGTGATCAAATACTGGAAATGGCTGTCCAGAGACATTCTGAGATATTCAACCTTTGTGGGTCTGATCAACCTCATGCAATTAGCTCTTCTTTCAACTGGGAGTTAGCGAAGATGACCTCCAGAGTCCCTTCCATCTATCTCATTCTATGATTCTATCATCCTTCTTGTCTTTTGTTGTTGCTGAATTAGTTGAAATTATTAACATCTTTCATGATGAAGGAGAAATTTAATCATGAATCAGGCAAGTAAAATTCTTATTATTTATTCATTCCATCTTTTTTGCAACAAGTTAAATGTGACTTCAATAGAATCTTAATATGCCTTTCCCAAGGCTTTCAATTCAGTGCATTATGGAGAAGATAGTTCAATTTTACTGTTGTCCACTGCTGTTCAGTCTCCAATCTCTCTTACACTTACCAGAGAATCATATAAACTATATTATCCAACAGTTTTGTACTGTTTTCTTAAGTGATATTAAATAGCAGAGTCACTATATAAATAACGAAAGTTGAGAGCTGTTTCCTGTGTTGCATTTTTAATTAGATGTAATCAAAACAAGTCATTTTGTATGATAAACTGAACAAATGATAGGCAAACAAATTACAGTGATTACTGACAAAATGCCTTCATTATTATCAAGTACTTCACTTTGATAGTATACAATGAATATGTAATTGACAGTCCTAAATTGTTCTAGAGAGTTTATTTTGTCTACTGGACATTATTTTCTGCTACTATTTTGAGTGTGACTCTATTTCCTACATGCAAAGAAATACATTGGATTTGTCATTTATATTAATACATCCATAAAACACAGGCATCTTACTAGGTTTAATCATGCACTCCAGTATTCTAAAATGACTGTGATTTTATGTGCTCTTGTATTTTAATTAACTAGATTCAGCAGTAAGAAGTTCAAATTGTCCTGTTTTCAGATTTTATTTTGGAGTTTCATTCCCAAAGGTTTTCCATTTGTCAACCTAACAATTTTCACTCCTTACATATTATCCCTAAGTATGCAGTACATCATAAAGAGATACATTGTCAAATTAGTTCAGAAGTGTGCATTACCTTTCACTTATTAAAAGATTATAATTTGGGATAAATCACAATCATTTCATGTAAAAAATGAGAAGACTTTTGGATTAGAAAAATAGATCAAACTGGTTAGATACTTTTTTTCTGTGAATCTGCTAAGTGCAGCTGTGTTGGCAGGTGTATTCAGCTCAAACTCCCCCTCCTCCCGCCCCTCCCACCCCGCCCCAATGAAAAGATCCCTATGGGCCAAATTTAAAACAGTTCAGAGATCTTAATAAATCTTGAAAATAGCTTTGAGAGATGTAAAAGAAGAAGAAAAAAGAATCCAAACAAAACTAGAAAAATCCTAGAATTAAAACTTTTAAAAACCTAATCCTATGTCTACTTCTGTCAAAGCCAGGTGGTGTGAGAACATGCAAACTGTGTATCTGAGAACACATTCTTCTATGGATTTTGCCTTACTTGTTGCATGTAATTTTATTTATTTAATTAATTTATAACAATATATGGACAAATAGGATTAAAAGAAAAAAAAGCTATTGTTAAAAAAATAACACCAGATTTTAACAGAATTTAGCTCTGGATTAAAAGCCAATCTTGAAATGCTTATTTTAATGCAGAAAACATTAAGTGGCAGTGGGTTTGTATTCACACCTTTTTACTCAATCTCTCCTGCCTAGGAGATTTGTTTTCTTGGTTTAACTTGTAGCTTATATTGTTATAAAAAAATACAAAGAAAAAGGTCTGAAGTATTTTGAAAATTTTGGATATTTAGAGATCTGAACAGACTAGACCGATGGGCTAAGACCAATGGGATGAGGTTTAACAACTCCAAGTGTAGAGTCCTACACATGTAACAGAACCCCATGCAGCAATACAGGCTTGAGGGAGACTGGCTGGAGAGCTGTCAGGCAGAGAAGGACCTGGGAGTGTTGGTTGACCACCAACTGAATATGAGCCAGCAGTGTGCCCAGGTGGCCATGAAGGCCAATGGCTTCCTGGCTTGTATCAGAAACAGTGAGGCCAGTTGGTCTAAGGAGGTGATTGTTCCCCTGTACTCGGCATTGGTGAGGCCACACATCATGTACTGCATCCAGTTCTGGGCTCCTCACCATAAGAAGGACATTGAGGGCCTCGAACAAGTCCAGACAAGGACCATGAGGCTGGTGAAGGGGCTGGAGGGCAAATCATATGAGGAGTGGCTGAGGGAGCTGGGGATGTTTAGTCTGGAGAAGAAGAGGCTGAGGGGAGATCTTATCACTCCACAGGAATTACCTGAAGGGAGGTTGTAGAGAGGTGGACGATGTCTCTTCAGCCATGTAAGAGGAAGGCACAAAGGGGAAATGGAACAAAGCTGCTCCAGGGCAGGTTCAGATGTTAGGGGAAAAAAACCAAAAAACAAATCACTGAAAGAGTTGTCAGGGCCTGGAGCAGGCTTCACAGGGAGATGGTGGTTGAGTCACCATCCCTGGACATGTTTAGAAAGACGGTAGATGAGGTACTTAGGGATATGGTTTAGCATAGGACAGGAATGGTTGGACTTGATGGTCTTAAAGATCTTTTCCAACCTTGTAATTCTGATTCATATGGAGGAAGTCAGTCCATCAAAGAGGGTTGTGATGTTACACATAACCTGCCTCTTTTGTAAAGTTCAATTCCTATTCTTGGTGCAGGTGTCTGTTCCCTTTCAATTAAGTATAAGGCCTTTATATTTTGAGAATATTTAGAAAAGCAGATGTAATGGTGGCTTATGAAAAAAAAAATTTTCTAAAATCCTAATCTTAGAAGTGGAAGTTTATAATATTGCTTAAAATTCAAAACCAATAGGACTCTACAGAAAATTCCTATGCATCCAGTATCACCTCATGAGTAGTAGAAGTCTTAGAAAAGGTCACTATTGTTTAATTAATTCTACAAGTCTACTCAATCTTCCTCATTCTGTTATTGATAACAAGTAAGTCCAAAAGTTTGAGTCTTAATTAGAGTAAAAAAATATTTTTAACCCTCCTTGTATAACTCAATATGGGGTCTAAAACAAAAATAAAACTATAGTAGATTTCTGCTAGTAATGTGTAATTTATTAGATACTAATGAGAAGAGAATAGTTTTAACACTATGACTGAAATAAAATTAGAAAATACAACAAAATACATATTTTGTGCTGTTTCTATTTGTTATATCAAAGTATTGTAGAAAATATTTTGCAATAGTATTTCATTGTAGCATTTCTACTTCTTTTCCTATATTTCTTGTATGATGTGTCAAATTGTAAATACTGTATATTTTCAGTACTCTCAGTGAAGAGTGAGGCGTCTCTAGGCAGTTATTCAGTTGATCTGAGTTCATGAGATGGAAACAGAATCCTTTTGATGCCAGGTTTTAGGTGAATCAACTGAATGCGTTTATGAAACCTGAAGTCAAGTGAAGTGTCCATTACTGGAATGAATCTGACCATCGAGTCAGAAAGTACTGTAAAATTCAGTGCCAAGTGAATGATCCTTATGGCTTTAGCTAATGGAAAATCCTTGTTTGCTGTAGGATATTGTATGCATATATATTGTGTGTAACAGGTAACTTCTAGTTGAATAATACATATACTGTTTGAAGGAGATGTAAAAGTGACATAGGATGACAGCAAGATGGGATCATTAGAATCTGCTAATCTCATTTGTTTTATAAAATGGGCCAAACAGTAAATATAATCTCTGAAATAAATAATTCTACTTTTATAAATATTTAGTCATGTTCCCAAATTAATAGCTACCATATTCTCATTTAAGTTTTGATAATTAAAATAATTATCCAGACTTCGTAAGACTCCTGTACCCCTTTTACAAATCATGTCTAAGTTTTAAGCACTTTTTCTGGTGTAACCAGATCTGAATACAATATTTTATGAATGTTCCGCTAATTACATAAATTTAATTAAAAATATTTAGAGAATAATGGTAACATTTTCCTGCTCCTACTTTATATGCCTTTTCATTTTAAAGTATTATTTTTACAGAAATTCTTTCTGTCACTGAAAAATTGCATTTACCTATTGCAGTATAACATGATAAAATAATCTTTTTTTTCCCCCAGAAATTGTATAATCTAAAGTTAAAACAAATTAAAACCACCACCACCAACAACAACAACAAAATACGTCCAGAGATGCAACCGATAGAATTCAAGGAAGCACCATTCAATGATAAAGATGTCAGTAGACATATGTTTCCTCTGGTGCCATTTTCCAAAGAGTGCTTTCAGCTATCAGCCAAGTGTGAATATATCAATATTTATTCATAATTCCTCATTGGATTTTCAGAGAAAAAAAATACTGCTGTGTTGGAAGGTATTTGTCAATATGTAAGAGTTAAAGCATATAAGGCAGAGTCAGTTAAAATATTTTATGCAAATATGAAGATAAATAAATGTATTTAATAAGTACTCAAATTGAAGAAGAAATGCATGTTTTATTAACTACAGTGAATTTAATTATATAATTCTTGTAAATATTTTCAAGTATTTAGATTCATGTATAGCTTCAGGAATGGGTTATGGAAAGAGGAGAAGGGAGGGAAATGATGGAGGCACAAAATGGGGAGAGAAAAATGTGTAGGCTGACGTAACATTATTAGAGTTTTCTAAGTACCTTTGGAAAAGAGATGCACATTCACCAGGAGATTAGATTCCTGAAGTCATTTTCTTTCATTATCTGAAGATATTTGTAACCATACCTTTCATTTCATGTGGATTTGCTAGCAGGGGAAATTTCCCAGCTCCTTTTTTGATGATCTGCTCTGCTTGAATAGACGTTCACTGAAACAAAGACTGAGCTCAGCTCTTCCATCACCTGAATACAATGCAGTGTTCCGTGTTTCATTACCAGGAATGTATTTTTTAACAATAGAAAATTTCCTAAGGAAAAAAAAAAAAAGAAAGAAAAAAAAAAAGGAAAAAAAAGAAAAGAAATGCCTTTCTTACAGCACTGCTTTCTCAGATGGTTTGACATTTACTCATGTACAGCAGTTGTAGAACAGCCCTCAGTTATTGAAGAAAACAGACATATGTATATTTCTAATCTGGAATATTTTAGTTTCTGATAGTATTTAAATGGAATGCCAAAAACAAAATTGCAAAATACCACAACCTATGGAGATTATCTATATTGACTATATTAGTTTAGTTGCCTCTAAGATGAGAAATTGGACTAGAAATAGGTTGAGGACAGATGGTAATGTGTCATTAAAAAGTCAATAGTGCTGGATCAATTTGCATTATTAGTTTAACTTTGTTGTCCTTTTTTCTTATAGTCATCCTTTGGTTGAATAAAATGGAATGACTTTGGGCGAGATTACACTCTAGATGGATACATTTAGATATAGGGGTCTAAAGTATATCCATCTAAATGGAGAACAGGTGATTAAACTGTAGTCAATTAGTTTTTTATTTGATGAAATGTAGATGTCTGCTGTTGGAGAAGATTAACAGCCTCATGCATCTCTTAGGCTCAACCTAGATACTAAATGTGTGGTTGGTGGTATATGAGTTTAGATTACCACACCTGTCTTCCAACTATTTTTCCAGAAATGTGCAGATTTTATGCAGATCTGGCATCATGTTTATGGGCTGTGAAGATATGCTAACACACCTTAGCTGACTTTGGATGCTTCTGTTTGGAAAACCAAATCCTGTCTAAAGTTTTTCTTTTTTTTTTTTAATCAAGAACTTATATTCAGCTGTAGTATTCTGTTCCCTATTTGTTTCATTTATATTAAATCTCTGTTTGATTAATTTCTATTAAAAAAAAATCAAGCAGTACCCTGATTTTTATGTAAAGTGAAAAAAATGTGAATTTTCTATTATAACGAAACTATACTTCACCACTTATATAAATTAATGTTGGCAGTAAAAAAACCTATTCAATAAAGACTGTCTGATCTGTGACAATAGTTTATACATCCTTTATACAGCAGTTTGTGTTCTGTATTCCTTATGCATTTTCTACTAAATAATCAGCAGAATAAAAAAGAATGAAATTCCAAACTGTGGGACAGAAGGCAGAACTCCCCACTCCTACCTGAGTCCAGTAAATTCTAAGAACCTTGGTATATCTTTATTTCTTTTTTTTTTTTTTTTTTTTCAGGTCAAAGCCCAGTGAAGCTTGCACAGTTTTCTATGAACTACATTGGAAGAGATTTAACAAGATGAATGAAGGCACCTCAGAGATATGCTTTTTAATCATAAAAGCCTTATGATAACCCTCTCGAACACTACTTTCCTTCACAGATCAAATTGCCATTGATTTCTCAATTCTCTAACAAAAAGAATTACCTCAATAATAATTAATACTCTATCTTAAACTAATAATAGTGAAACTGCACCATGAGTCTGAAATGGAATATAAAGGCACTTCTGGTATAATTCCCCAGACCTTTCACCTACTTAACAGTGTTGGTTCTCACTTTACTTTTTTGGTCTTTCCTTGGACTGAGCTGGTTTGAGCTTGTAAAAGCTCCCTAGTGACCAATTGTCTATTGCTTGACTGTTATAAATGAAAGCCTGGTAAAACTACACATGGCAAATGTCTGATCCCCCTAGGCAGTTGCTTCATAACAAATAGTAGCCCTTTCTGCCAGCTGAAACTGGGGAGGCTGTTGTGCAGCTTTCAGAGTTTAGCAGGGAACCAAAACGAAGGAAGCAGATGAGTAAAAGAAAATAAAATGATGTGCATTTGAAAACTGAACAGTGCATGATAAATACTGGCATAACCAGAAGAAAACTCCACTACGAACATTATACTCTTAGCAAGATCTCAGGATGCTGCTGACTGGTTGCAGCCTTGTACCATCTATCATGCTCAAGGAAATGCAGGTGTGTTAACTTTGAGATTCAGAAGATTGTTGTCTTGGTGAGCATACCACTGTAGCAAAGGGGGACATACTAGGATGTTGTTTGCATAGCAGCTGTAGCCATATTATTAGCAAAGCTTTTACATATTAGATAATGTTGACTATTACATTGTTAAAATATTAATTTCACAGACAACGAATTATTGTTTCCATGTGTCTGGTAGGTTCCCCTTTGTCCATAAGGAGAGTTTGAGTGAAACTTCAGAACACATCTACACCAGCACCTTTGTGGACACTGCCACTTTTTTTTTTTTTAGTTTCTAGTTTCCATTTCAGTTTTAAAAGGACTTGGGGACCCCACTGCTTACATAGGTGAGTTTTAGCAAAAGCCAAGCTTAAATGTAGATGCCAAAGAATTTTATATTTTAATAATGAACAAATCTTTAATCATTTAAGCATGTTTTAAGATAATACCATACATGCTTTATTGTGCTGAAGTTTCTGTTCAAGTCCTATTTTGGACTGAGCTTTGATTTAATTTTAGAATAGATGCTAGATAATTTATGCAGGAAACAAGAATTTTCAGTGCTGAAACAATGGATGAATGATTTGATCTTACAGACTGGATAATGTTGAAATTTGGTTTTGGGACTGATCACAAGCTACAACCTTACTCAGGAGTTGTTTGAGAGAGTGCTATCTTGCACAGCCAGATACTGCCCTAGGGCACCCTAAACAATTTGACTGCATAGACAAGTATATACTTGGAATGCACCTTCAAACCCTCCAATTGACTATTTTGGATGTAGCCTCCACATTTTTGCATTTGTCAGTCACCAGGGACCAAGGGAACAAGTTGAGTAAGAAATCAGGGAGCATAGCTTCAGTAATTTTTGTCTCACAGCTGAATACCATATTCATTAGATGAAAGAAATGTTTTCACATTTCTTTTTCTTCTGGTAAAATAGTTATAACCTTTTGATTGTAAGATCCCTCAGCTTCTGCAAAAGACATGCAATGTACATTTGTATAGTCTGTCTTAGAACTTGTGCCCCATTAACAGTTTTTAACTGGACTCAGTAAAATCTGTGTGTTAGGACAGTGCAAGCACACCTCTGGGAATTTAATTACGGATTGAGAAGGCTGCAAGGGATCTCAAGAGGTCATCTAGTCCATCCTTCTGGCCTAAGGCAGGATTATTTATGCCTATGTCATGCCTGACAGGTATGTGTCAAACTGGTTCTTGAGGACTTTGAGTGACAGAAAGTCCACAGGTTCTCCAGGCAATCTATTCAAGCTTTCCAATATTCTTTATTTCTAAAAGTGGTGGGATTCCAGTGTGGTTTTGCTGTTGTTTTTCTATACCTGACATAATCCTTTTAAACTCATTTAAAATGTTCTTTCCTGGGTTACCAACCAGTAACATAGAAAGCAAAATTACTGAGTAGTTTCCCTTCTAGAAATTATGTACCCTCAGATGCCTTGGTACTTTATATAGTAAATAATACCTTGTGTCTTTTGGTCACAGAAGAATCTTTATTAAAAACTTAAGGAAGAATTAATTTGGTCTGCTCTAGACCTACATGTAACCTAAGTACCTAAGGGTTTTTTCACAACTTGGAAGACAGAAAACTGTTGTACTGGGTGCAGGTGCCCAGGCTTTGACAGCACAACACTGTTGAGCCTGCATCCAAGGTGGTGGCCCCTTGGAGAAAACAAGTTTAAGAAAGACTAAAACACTGCGTGGGAGAGGGATGTGAGGAGTTAATTAATTTTCATCAAGCTAATATAGACAGTGTACAGGTTAATACGACTAAATGCATAGTGTCTATGGTTAGATGACATGAAATTCTTCATCCTCCACTTGAGCCTCTGTTATTCATCTCAAGAAACTGCCTGAAAGTTGAGATTCAGACCTAAGGAGCTATTTAAATCTGCATAATGACACAGTAACAAAACATTTCAGCATCAGAAAATTGCAGCTTCTCTGATGCAAAATGGTTTTTAGTAGTTTATTTTCTATTAAATATTAGCTAGACTTCCTGTTGAAAATTTTAGGCACATGATATTTAATTTTCAGAACTGTGCAATTTAAACTGGCCACAGAAGATATGTGTGTAGGAACAGGAAAAATAAAGAGGATGCAAGAAGTGCAGCTTTCAACACCTATTAGGCTCTTACATGCACAGACTGGTAATTATTTTTACTTAAGATAATCTACCTATGCATTAAAAACGTATTTTATGTTGAGTTATCTGTGTAATGTGCATCCCTTTCCAGGAGTATTTTGTGGTCTGGTTATGAAAACTGTAAGAAAAGACCAGTAAGAAAAGTCTATAAAGACAGCAGAAGATATATTGAAGAAAAAAGAAGCAGGGAACAGTATTGATGGAAATTGAAGAGAATTAAAAAAAATAAACAGAGAGAGAGAGAGAGAGAAGACACAAGGGAAATGTAAAGTGTTCAAAAGAAAATTAATATTATGCTGAGGGTTATATGTGTCCTCTTTCTAGAACTATTTTGTGAGCAAGAAATAAATGAGCAAACTAACAAACAGCATACTGTGTGAATATGGAACAAAATGCCAGAAGTAATAAAGGGAAAGAAAGAGCTAGTTGCAATGCATTAAATGTCAAGAAAAAGGAGAGTTAGAATGACTGTACAGCATAGTGTAAAAAAAGAATAGAATCATAAAATAGAATAGAATAGCATAAAAATAAGATACAACAACAAAACCAACAAAAAGAGTATGTGAAAAAAGATAGGAACTTTTAGAGATTCTGACATAAAATAAAAATGTTTCAAGTGCAGGAAGAAAAGAGGTCACTGAGACTGCAGAGCATGTAAGAAGTAGCCAATTCATTTGCCATGTATAACATCCTTGAGGTACAACTAATTTGCAGGTGAGCTAGGTCAAGACTCAATCATTTTCAGGTAAAATTTCCAAACAGTTGAAGGCATTGGCCCTCAGAGTGTCCTGATATTTTTCACACACCCTTCCAAGATTCAGTACAGTAAATAACTCTCTTGAACAGCATTTGCTTATCATTTATTTATTTATTTATTATTAACATGAAATTGCTGGAAGATAGAAGGAATCGTTCTGTCTGATGTTCCTTTCAGTATATTCATTTATTTTACTTCTCTGATGTTCTCTGCTAGAGTTCAACATTGTGCAGAAACCCAACTCCTAATATTTTCTTTTTGAGTTTTGTAGGAAAGATGTGTGAAAAATAAACTCTGTTTTGCTAGAAAGATTACACCCAGATAGCAATTGTGGATGAAATGGAATAATTTCATCTGATATTTTTGTGATGATATTATTGTAATAATAATTTGTCAGGGCTAGAATTTATTCTTACATTTTGAAAACATGGACACAGAGTGATCACAGAACAGGCTTTGATCTGTTCTACATATTCTTAGGTAGTAGTTTTCTATTCTATCAGTATATATAGTTGAGTCATTTTTATCAGATCATCCTAAAATAGCTATATATTTATGAAAGTTATGAGAGAAATAATCACCCTACTTTAATATTTGCCCCTTGATTGCTCAATAATGTGAAATTCTCATTCTTATTTATGCCATTCACAGATATCCAAATTCATTGATGAAAATTCATTGGTGGCTTATATAGTAATTGTCCCAACTCTATACACCTGAATCCATTAATTCAAATGATTTTAAAATCCTGAGAATCCAGGGAGATGTAGAACTTTTCTACTTTAGAAAAACAACATCAGAAGGGGGGTAAAGAGCTAAGTAAAAAAGAAAAAAAAAAGCTTTGATTAATGTCAGAATGTAAAGAATAATTTACAACTCTGTCCTTACATCATAAAGATGAAATAGTACAGTAAACTTATTATTAAAAAAGCATAAATTCTAAACCAGCTTTATTGAAATTAATTTTTAAGAATTCTTCAAAGGTCATTTAACTAACTAGATAGAATAGAATTATTACTTTACACCAAAGAAAGCACAAAAAAATTTACCTTCAAAAATTATTGGAAAAAAAAGATGGTTATTCTATATATGGAGTTGAAGAAGATCAGATTTCAGTAGAATCAGATTTTAAAGTCTATTTATGCTTTATTCAACTATTAGAAATATCTGTTGTATCTGGATCAACGGGCCAAGGCCCACTCTATGACGTTCAGCAAGGCTACGTGCCAGGTCCTGCACTTCGGTCACAACTCTACAACAATGCTACAGGCTTGAGGAACAGTGGCAGGGGACCCAGGGGATTTGATCAATTGCTGACTAAATATGAGCCAACAGTGTGCCCAGATGGTTAAGGCCAACAGCAGAATGGCCACAGGCTTCTATCAGAAATTGTGTGGGCAACAGGATTTGGGAAGTGATAGTCCCCCTTTCCTTGGCACTGGTGAGGCTGCACATCGAATGTTGTGTTCAATTTTGTGCACCTCACTACCAGAAAGACATTGAGGTGATGGACCATGACCAAAGATGGTCAATAAAGCTTGTGAAGAATCTAGAGAACCGGTCTTATAAGGAACAGCTGAGGGAACTGGAAAATGAGGTAGAGGGGAGAGCTTATCACTCTACAACTGCCTGAAAGTCATAACCAGGTGAGTTTTGATCTCTTCTCCTAAGTAACAAGTGATAGGACAAGAGGAAATGTCCTCAAGTTGTGCTAGGGGGGGTTCAGACTGGAAATTAGAAAAAAAACTGTTCACCAAAAAGCTGCCCAGGGAGAAGAAAAGGCTCTGGGGAGACAAAATTGCAGGCTACCAATGCTTAAAGGGGTCCTACAGCAAATTGGTAGATGGACAGTTAATCAGGAAGTGCAGTGACAGGACAAGGGATAATGGGTTCAAACTGAAAGAAGGTATGTTTAGGTTAGATGTTAGGAAGAAATTCTTTACTCTGAGGGTGGTGAAGCACTGGAACAGGTTGCTCAGAAAGGCTGTGGAAGCACCATCCCTGGCAGTGTTTAAGGCCAGACTGGATGAGGCTTTGTGCAACCTGGTCTAGTGAGGGCTTCCCTGCCCATGGCAGGGGGTTTGGAACAACATGATCTTTGAGGTCCCTTCCAACCCAAAACATTGTATGATTCTGTGATCCTATGAGTCTATGATTCTAAGATCTCATAGGCGTTAGGCAGATATTTCATGCCATTTTAGTCTAACAGGGAACAAAATTTGGAAATAAACTGTTTAAAAGTTTCAGCATTGACCAGGCAGTATTCATCTGTATGTCATTTTGTATAAATATATTAACAAAATGTTAACAATATACATTTATAATTAAGCCAATAAATTAGTCTTTGGATAATTTATAAAGCACAATCTCCAAGGTCACCCTTTCTTTGTAAAACAGATGTTCAAATGAAGGGAATTGAATTATAATTATTAAATTCCTGCATTGCTGTCTGTCTCTCTGTCTTCTGCATGGTATTGCAGCATAGCTGTCTTGATGCTATTGATCAAGTGACAAATTAAGATAGATTGTGCTTATTAGAAATGTAGAGATTAATTTGTAAAGACAAACTTTCTTAAAGAATTCTTCCCTACCTTTATTCTTATAGTCAATTTTGACTCCGGTGTTGAAAAATATTTCTGATAACACTGACTATCTGATGCTAAAGCCTGTAAGATTCCATGACTGGTTTTTTTCACATGAATAAAATACTCCTTTTGTAAGTCTGAAGAATCACACTAGCTAGATGCAGTAGCAGCAGCAAGGAAAGTAACAAGACAAAGCAAACCCAATAACCCACCAAAACCAACTAGCCACTTTTCATATTTACATGAGACAGAGGGATTTCTTACCTCAATATTGAAGAGGGGAAAAGAATAAAGACTATTGTTGTTGTCTTCATCTCATGCAATACTCTTTTTTACCTTATTTTAAATTTTAAAGTGCTTCTGTAGTAAGCTCTTTGCTATATTTTCACTGTGAGCCATAGGCTACGGATTTGTCGACTGTATTCAAAATCATTGCAACTGCTTGAGATCAGGAGTGAAAATGAATAAAAAAGAATCCTGTCAACTTACAAACTCTCAATAATTGTTTCTTGATTACCTGAAAATGAAAATGTAGTGTTTGACAAATGTGGGAAATACATGAAATGAAATGAAGTGTTGTAACAGCAATAATAATAATTGAAAAGTATGATGAAGTTTACATGTTGACCCACTGCATTACAGAAGTTAGAAGATTTTCTTCAACAACACCAATTCTTCTTATTAAAAAATAATAATTAAAAAACCCCACACCAAAATATAAACCAAAACACAGCCTGAAATTACAGATTAGGAGAGCCAGTACTTACAGTTAAGGGCAGTTAAAAAGAAAAAAATATTTAGCAATAGAATATTTAGAAAAGCCTGCCTTTTGCAGAACTTTTACTATATCTAAATTAAATATTGCACTTCATACAACTGTGATGAACAATATTTATAATACATATTTATATATACATATTTATCACTTTCTCTGTATTTTCCTTCCAATATAGTATCTCCTGAAAAAAAATTATGCTATGGTATGAGGCGCCTGAAGTAATACTGTGAAGTTAATTTTACAGTTTAAACAATCTGCCTCAATCTCATCTGATAATCTTTTGTTATTTCTGGAAAGCTGTGTGGTTTGTCTTTAACTTAAGTCCAGTATTTACTGTGAATCAAAATCACCAAATTCATTATCTATGTGACCTGAAGCTGTATTTGAATGTGCGTCTCCAGAGGACTCAACTCACTGATACAGTGGACCTTAAATATTGATGCTATCTCACTTGTGTTCTTCTGTCATTATGCTGAAGGACTTATATGAAAAAAAGATATTTTTTTTTCCCTCAGAACACATCGATATTTAGTATATTTTAATTAATATTGTGAATAGTGATGTTGGAATAGGACATTATGTATTTCCTTCTGTTTTTCATATGAGTACTTTTCAGTGTCAACTGAATTAAAAAAAAAATCATTATAAAAACTCTTATTCTTAAAAGTACTCTCAAAAGCAAAGCAAGGGCAAATTTACCCAATGTATTTTTATTTATTTTATTTCTGTCAAGGTTGATGAAATAATGAAAGCTGAGAAATAGAGAATTTCTATATTCTATTATCACTTGTAGGTTTTAACTCCATTGGTTTCTCAAACGTGTCCAGTACCATGAGAGAAAGAAGGAAGAGGAAAAAAAAAAAAAAAAGGAAAAGTATCATTATCACAATAACAAGATGTCATGCACCTATTAATAAAAATTATATAAAGTTATTTATGTTATTGAGACATATTTTGCAAGTACTTTGAAGTTTGTAGTACCTATGTTCTTTTGAGGGATGATGAGCCCCTTGAGAATACTTGTGGATGAAAAGCTGGACATGAGCCAC
Organism: Laterallus jamaicensis coturniculus; assembly: GCA_022605575.1. Classification (NCBI taxonomy): domain Eukaryota; kingdom Metazoa; phylum Chordata; class Aves; order Gruiformes; family Rallidae; genus Laterallus; species Laterallus jamaicensis. The sequence goes on from JAKCOX010000019.1 coordinate 13,027,200, forward strand.
CAATGTGCATCTGCGGCCCAGAAGGTCAAATGCATCTTCGGCTGCATCCAAAGAAGTGTCACCAGCAGATTGAGAGAGGTGATTCTACCCCTCTACTTTGCTCTGATGAGACCTCACCTTGAGTACTGTGTCCCACTTTGGAGCCCTCCACATAAGAAGGGCATGGACCTGTTGGAGCACTTCCAGAGGAGGGCGACAAGAATTGTCAAAGGGATGGAGCACCTCTCCTATGAAGATAGACTGAAACAGTTGTTCTTGTTCAGCCTGGAGAAAAGAAGGCTCCAGGGGGACCTTATAAAGGCCTTCAATACTTGAAAGGTGCCTTTAAGACAGCTGAGGAAGAAGGTATTTTGAGGAGTAATGGTTTTAAATTTTAAAAGGGTAGATTTAGGTTGGATATAAGAAAATATTTCTCCAATATGAGGGTGGTAGATGACTGGAACAGATTTCCCAGAGAGGTAGTGTAGACCCCATCCCTGGAGTTATTCGAGGTAAGGTTTGACAGAGGTCTAAGCAAGCTGATGTAGTGATGGTGTCCCTGCTTAATGCAGGGGGTTTGGACTGGATGACATTTAAAGGTCCCTTCCAACCTAACACATTCTAAGATTTCTATGATTCTAGTATATAACGGATGTCCTTTTCTCTCAGAACTTAAATATGTTTCCTGAAAATTTACTGTCCAGTTGAAAGCATGCAAAAACTCACAGTGATTGAAACCACATTTACTCTGAACTTTGTTTCTTATTTCTGTGAGTGACCATTAACATTCACTTAGTGAAAGAACATGGGGAAAATAGAAAGAATTAAATGCTCCTATCCTTGTTACACTTCCTTGGTTTCTAGCAAATAAGTTATGCATATTTTTGTGAGGTTTAGAAGCAGCTTAACCCCTTGGAATGTTTATGTGTCTAAATTAGAAGTTACTGGACTGACCATGAAATGGACTGAGGAAATGGGGGCAATCAATCAGCAACAGTCATAGTGCCTCTGTGAATTGCATTTAAGAGAGAAAAAAAAACCAAACAACCAAACAGTCACTTCTTGCTACCAGAGAAGGGAGTGAGATGTAAGGAACTCTGCAGGCACCAAGGTCAGTGAAGATGGAGGTGGGAGGAAGTGCCTCAGATGCTGGAGAGAAATATTCCCCTGCAGCCTGTGGAAAAGACCATGCTGGACCAGGTGTCCCACATAGGCCATGGACAAGGGCAAGACCTACCTACAGCCCATAGAGAAGCCCCACGCTGAAGCAGGTGGAGACAAACAGATGTGGTGACCTGCGTTGGAGTGAGCCTCTGCCAGTACTTGCAGCCCATGGAGTGAAACAGAGACACAGAGATGAGTGAGAGAGAGATATCCATGCCGGAGCAGGTTGGCTGGGAGCGCTGGTGACTCTATGGAGGAACACGCTGGAGCAGTCTGGGCCTGAGAGACTGAGAGACATTCTGTGATTTATGACTGCACCCCATAGAAGTTACCAACACTGGGGCAACTGGTGAAGAGCTGAAACCCTGTATGAAAGTACTCATGTTGAAGAAGTTCCTGGAGGACTGTCTCCCATGTGTGGGACCCCATGCTGGAGAACGGGAAAGGTGTGAGGATTGCCCCCTGGCCAAGAAGGAGAGCAACTCATGAGGAACTGACCAAACCCACCATTCCCCCATTCCATGCCCCTTCCCATGCCACAGTGTGGGGGGAAGAAGGGAGACAAATCATGAATAAAGCTAAGTCAGCTAAGAAGGAAGGGGGGGGGGGGGAGGTGCTTTAAGATCTGGTCACACTTCTCATTATCCAACTCTGGCCTCACTGTGTGTGCAGTGTAGTGTAATAAATTAGAGAGTTTCCTTTCCTTTATTCTGTGTTGAGTCTGTTTTGCCCATGATGCTAATTGTGGAATGATCTCTTCCTGTCCTTACCTCGACTCCTAAGCCTCTCAATATGTACTTTCTCCCCTCTCCAGCTGAAAAGGGGAGTGATAGAATTACTTTGGTGGCATCTGGTCTCCAGCAAGGGTCAAACCATCACATTAGATGTGATAAATTGGGACATAAATTGTAGATGGCTATACTTATGTCATTTTAATGTGCCATTATGTTCTTATGAGCTGTACAGAAACTCAAGACATTACATTTTAAGGAATTTAATCCCAGAAAGGAATCTAAAGCCAGGAGTCATTTTCTTGATATGTGGGATCTCTACTCTGTCTCTTCCCATGTTGAAAAAGGTGTAAAATCTAGATGTTCTGCTTTCCATGCAAGCCCTCTGACCATTAGGCCATTCGATAAAAAGCACGCACTGTGGGCAACAAAACTGAATTGTTTTAGAATTGAATTTTGTATTTTGGTAACCAGCATTAATGGAAGTACTTACCAAAATTCCTGCTCAGGCATATTCCTGCGCCTAGGGTTTTTTAGATGCCTCAGGTAAAGTGCTTATTCATTATATGGTCAGCTGGGATCAGTAAGTGATTCTGAAGTCTTACAGAGAGTCTCACTCAATTAGGTAGATGGGATCTCCTCTTGAAACCCTTAAGGCTCATGTCTGTCTTCCATGGCTGAGTAAGGAATTAAAGTACTTAAATGTCTGTTGTGTTTTTGATTGGATACAAAGAAATGGTGAAGCAAGCAATAAGCTTAAGTAACTTTCCTATTTTTAATAGCATGAAAACAACATTCAAGCCAGTATTAACTATCTCCCTTACTGCTTCTATATCAGTGAAGCAAGAACAATATCATGTTGTCTGAGCTCTTCCTGAATTAGCAAATTATTTACTTATATAACTGTTTATACCCCACAGTATACCGTGAGCATTTTTACACATCAAGTTTTGTTTCCTTGCTGCATGCACATAGACAGAAACAGGTCCATCTTGTCTAGCATTGGCTCTGTTGGACATAGGAAAAGTTTCTAGAAGCTTATGACAGAAGCCACCCCTGTGTCCCATGGCCATGCAAACCCAATACAATGGACTAGCTTGAGGATTGTCTGTTCTAAATACTGCTACTTTCTTTCGAATTTTCTTTTTATTCTTGTTTCACCCCATCTACCCAGGGGCAAATAAACTTCTTGAGATCTCCAGAGAGTTTCATTTCATAAGTAATCAATTGTATGATTTTTCAGGGAAGAAGAAAGAAAAGGAAAAAAATTGAGAAAATGTACCTAACAGAATGTTAAAGTCATTTATTGTTTGCAAGTAACTGAAGCCAAGCCTTCCTGTGATTATGCAAAACACAGAGAGAATTAGCACCTTATTGATTAGTTGGGGAAAAAAAAAACAACAAAAAAAACCCTGGCAAAACTAAACACAAAGTTGCCTGAAATAATTTAAAAAGCAGTGAAGAACATCAGGTACAGTATAATGTAACCAGAACTCTTCCTATGTGGTATATACCTTGTTTTGATACCCAGTCAGTTGAAATCATAAAAGCAACAGCATTTCTTAGAGCTGAAGTGGAGTTTTTTGAATTTCTGTAATCTAACTTAAAATCTTTCACTTTTTCAACTATTTATGAAACTTCAAAAATACAATAATTCCACACAATGGATTCTGTATCAATCTTATGTATTTTTAATGATGTCACTTCAGGTTGAACAGGTGGTTTGCAAGACTTAGGTTAGAGAGATGGGTGGGGAGAAGTTTAACGAGATTTAAGAAGAGGAAGTGTAGGGTTCTGCATCTGGCGAAGAACAGCCCCAGGTACCAGTATATGTTGGGGACTGGCCTGTTGGAGAGCAGCATAGGTGAAAGGGACCTGGAGGTCCCAGTGAACATCAGGATGCCCATGAGCCAGCAGTGTGCCCTGGTGGTCAAAAAGGCCAATGGCATCCTGGGGTATATTAGAAGAGGTATGGTTAGTAGGTCAAGAGAGGTCCTTCTCCTCCTCTACTTGGCCCTGGTGAGACCTCACCTGGAATATTGCGTCCAGTTCTGGGCCCCTCAGTTCAAGAAGGACATAGAAATCCTTGAATGAGTCCAGTGCAGGGCCACCAAGATGATTCAGGAAGTAGAACACCTTCCTTCTGAGGAGAGGCTGAGGGAGCTGGCCCTCTTTAGTTTGGAGAAGAGGAGACATAAGGGTGACCTCATTACTGTTTATAAATATATAAAGGGCGAGAGTCAAGAAGGTGGAGCTGGGCTCTTCTCAGTGATGGCCAGCAATAGGAGAAGGGACAATGGGTGCAAGCTGGAGCATAGGAAGGTCCATGTGAATATAAGGAGAAACTTTTTCACTGTGAGGGTTACAGAGCACTGGAACAGACTGGCCAGAGAGGTTATGAAGTCTCCTCCTCTGGAGACATTCAAAACCTGTCTGGATGCGTTCCTGTGTGATTTAGTCTAGGTGATCCTGATCTGGCAGGGGGGGGTGGACTAGATTATCTTTCAAGGTCCCTTCCAACTCCTAACATTCTGTGGTTCTGTAATTCTCTGATTCCCCAGTGTGGTAGAACTCTTCTTAACAATGTGTTTATTATATACATTTAATTTTATTTTTTATGAAAGGCTTCTCGTTTTACATTTTCATGCATAATGATTGATGTTATTGGAAGGTAAACATCTAGACTCCTCTTCTGGGATTTATATCTGACTCAAATGAAGGCTATTTTTCCTTTTTGAATGAACTAAAAAGAATAAGAACAACAGAAATCAACAGGAAAAAATGCACACATCTTAAAGCAGAATAACTGTTCTCAAAAACTATGCAATTAGTCTCTTTAATTTAATGGGTAGAGTACAGTAAGTTCAGATACAGAGCCCTAATGGTCCCATGAACTACAGTCAGACTGTTCCCTGGTTTCTTGCAGTGCAAGGATTATGCATGCGGTCTTGCTAAAACAATTCCCTGTTTATATCTCACACTGATTAATGGAGATAAATGGTGGATCTGCATGTAAGATACTGGAATTATGCCTTACCAATTGCCAACCGAACCGACACCCCCTCCTCCCTTCTCTCACCTTACCAAACCTCATTCCTGTAACACTACATCACCACCGGTCAAGGCCCAGGCTTCAGAGAAACTCTTAGCACACATCGGGGAGCCATTGTTCCACTGTCAGGAATACACATCGGGAGCCATTCACACCTCAGGAGAGCCATTCGTGCATCGGACATTCCGTCATCCACCCTGGGGCATTCCCAGAGGCCAGGTGGAAGCTTGTAGTGAGACAAAGGAGCTATATCCCTAAAAAAAGGGGTGCAACGAGAGGCAACGGTCATCCTCCACTTTCCATCTTCATCATCATCATCGAGGGACAAAGGAGGGGAATTTCTCCCATCCCATTGGACCCAGAGAATACTCTGTCATCGGATGGAACGCTGCAGCCTCGTGGTGGTAGATATAACCTCCTCGCCCCCACTTCTCTGCCTTTTTCTATCTCTACCTCTCCTTTTCACCCCCGTTTTCCCTTTCCCCTTTTCCCCTACACGTTTGTAGTTCCAAATAAAACAACCTACACCTTGACTCTGTTCCGAGTATCAATTCTGTTCTCCGAGAATTTAATTAAGAACTGATCACGATAAAACACCTAGTGATTGGACATCACTCAGGGGTTAAGCCCAGCTGCCCCCAGCCACCCAGAGCGATCTGAGGTTCGGCTGGAACGCAAGGGGGTTTAGCCTCTGCCAAACTAAAGCCTTGTCTAGGTTATGGATCGTGACACTGCATCATAATAGTGCTTATTTCAACCTTAATTTAAATACTTTCATGACTTGCTATTGATAAAGCAATTCTATTACCTATCAAATTTTGTCTACTGATGATATTGTTTAACAACTTATAATGATTAGATAAACCTACTGCATTGAAACCCAAGATGACATTCACTTGCCTTGTCAGCCCGTGCTACATACATGGCATTGCCATTCCATTTTCTACAATGCCAGCTCTGCTAAAACACTCTCTTTTTCCTGACCATTTAACAGAAACGCACATTTTTTTCAGTGTGGTGAGTTAAAGTTGGTAAACACCCAAACACACATCCATGTGCTCAATCACTACCAGTCCTCAGCAGAACAAGGGGAGAAAATAGGATTAGAAAGTTTATGGATTGAGATAAAGACAGATAAATCACTTACCAATCATTTTTGTCACTAAACAAGACTTACTTTTTGGGGAAAATAAATTAAATTAGCTTTCATTTTAATAGATTTGAATAGTAAGAGATGAAATGATAAACATTGAAAAAATGTCTTTCCTTCCCCCTTTCCCAGGTTCAACTTTAGTCCTTCCCTCCCACCCCCTCCATACATTCTCCAATTCTCTCCAAATGTCACAGAAGGCAAGGAGAGGCTCCCAGCCTCCCCTCACAGAGGTTGCTCCTGCGACCCCTGCTGCCAACATATGGCCACCTGCACCCAGTACACACAAGCATTCAAGCTGGTCCTATCGTTACCTTCACATTCACAGTGATATGGAGGAAGAGTAACTCAATATTGGTGGTGTACCTCCAGAAATGAATTATTTCCCATCTGCTCCAACCTGACTACAGTCTACTCCTCCTCTATCATTTTTGTGCTTCCAACTTAAGGGTTTACACTGAAAAACTACAAAGTTAGGCCCTATTCGACCAACATAATAACATGCAGAGTCTTACTGTCTTTGGGCCAGATGTCTAGTCTTCTGGAAGGCTGTGAGAGCCTGCTCTTTATCTGTGGTCTGTTTGATTAAGTGTAGCATGATCTGATTAAATGAATGGTGGGTCTGGGCACCAAAATCTGTATAGGTACAAAAGAAATGGCAGAAAGTCTATAATCTAAATGAAAAGATACCTTTCCATTGTATAATTATAAAGAAAATTATAATACCAAAACCCCCCCAATTAACCCAATCCAAACTAAATTTAAATTCAGCTCCATTTTTTAAAATTTATGTTCTTTTGTACTGTTGGAGTTTTGCATAGCAGTGTGCTGATAGAGAAAGGGGGGCTGAAGAGGTGGCTGCTGTAAGAAGCAACTATAAGCTCTCTGCAGGCCCCAGAGAGTAAACATCGGCTGATTCAAGGCCAGAGTCGCTGCTGACCAAGGTCGAGCCAATTGGTGATAGTCATAGCGCCTCTGTGAATCACATTTAGGAGGAAAAAAAACCCAAAGGCAGGTACATTTTGCCACCAGAGAAGGGCGTGAGAAGATGTAAGAGCCATACAGACACCAAGGCCAAGGAAGGAGCAGGGGGAAGAATGGGGCACTCCAGGTGTCAGAGAAAGAGATTCCCCTGCAGCCCATGGAGAAGACCACGGTGAAGCAGGCTGTTCCCCTGCAGCCCATGGATAAGGCCAGGGAGCAGAGACCATCTACAGCCTGTGAAGAGGTTGACCCATGCCACAGTAGGTTTTCTGGGGGACTTGTGACTCTGTGGGGGACCAGGCTGGAGCAGTCTGGGCCCAGAGGTCAACACCCATGGAACGGATGGGTGCTGAGGCAAGTGGGGAGGAGATGACTCCCTGATAGAAAGGACTCAGGTTGGAGAAGTTCATGGAGGACTGTCTCCCGTGGGTGGGACCCCATGGTGCAGCAGGGGAAGGGTGTGTGTGTAGAATGCCCCCCCGCCAGCTAAGAAGGAAGACATCTTGGGAGGAATGGACTGAAACCCCCCATTCCCTATTCCCTGCCCCTCCCCGCGCCGTGATAGGGGGGAAGAAGGGAGCTAATTTATGACTAAATTCTTAGAAGAAGGGAAGGATGGGGGGAAGTAGAAGTGTTAAGATCTGGAGAAAGAAAGTAGCTTGTAAGGAAATGACGGGAACCCCACTCCCCATTCCATGCCCCTCCCTGTGCCATGTTGGTGGGGGAAGAAGGGAGTAAAATTGTGAATGAAGTTAAGTCTGCTAAGATGGGAAGGGTGGGGGGGAAGGTGCTTTATGACCTGGCTGCACTTCTCATTACCCAGCTCTGGTTCAGTGGGTGTGTAGTTATAGTGCAATAAATCAGTTTTCCTTTATTTTGCATTGAGTCTGTTTTGCCCATGACAGTATTTGCAGAGTGATCTCTCTCTGTCCTTATCTCAACTCCTAAGCCTCCCAATATATATTTTCTCCCCTTTTTGGCTGAAAAAGGGAGTTATAGAGTGGCTTTGGTGGGCATTTGGCCTGTAGCCAGGGTCAAACCACTACATGTACATACTGCCAGTCTATTTTTGATAAACCTGTGTTATCACAGATTTTGGATTTATCCTACATGCATGCATACACAAATATCTGAGTGTGTGTTTCTACATATATATACAAAGTATTTAATAAAAAAACCCAACAGAATTTAACCCCAAAATAATTAAATTATTTTCATAATTTAAAATATTAATACAAGAGAAATGTAAAGCATTTAATACTTAATCCTTAATATTAAATCATTTTTTTCTGTATTTCCACTGTTGTGAAAGAGGATGTTTTTCACTTTGTCTGCAAGCAGAACATGAAGTTTAGCTCAGAGATTTGGAAATAATGATGGCTTTATATTACATATTCTTTTTAACTCTTCTAGTTTTTCACACCTATATACAGTATGGTAAGAAACCTAGTTCATGCTTCTAATGGCAAAGAGCTAAAACAGTTCTAGCTAGCATTACTCAGAAGACTGTCATGTGTCTATTTGCCAGAGCACTGTAATGTACTCATGTCAAGATTATTCCAGGATGAACATCAAAGAAAGTTCTTGTTGGACTCCAATAAGTTTGCATCATCAACTGATTATTACCCAAAACTCTTAAACACCGAAACAGTTCTGAAATCCCAAGGCAACAGACTTATTCAAAAAGAAGATATGAATTTCTTAACTCTAGCCATGTCAGAAATTAACCCCTCCACTACTTCACTGTCCTAAAATATTTTTTTTTTAATCTGATTCCAGTAATGAAATAGATTAAACTGGGAAAAAAAAAATTATAATAGTATAGGAGAAATATTTTGGTCCTGCAAGCAGGAGAGAGAAGTGCAGTATGGAGGGATGAGGAACAGGTTGGAGCTAGTGATTGTTGTTCTTTTAACACAGAAAATGTATGCAACAGATTCTGAATAATAGTACTCCCCCTCCAGGTCCACAGAAAGGTAATCCCAGAAGTTATTCTTGAATGGCATCACCATGAGTATTTACCTAGCCATGCAAATATAAAACTCATTAATACTTTCATTAATCCTGAAGTGGGGTAATGGGATTTTTCAAGATCAATGTATGTTATCATAGTAACCTTAGCAATATATCACTGCAATTTAGAGTAAATTAAGTCACAGCTTTAGTCTATCAGTATAGCAGCTACCTGTCTAAAGTACTGACAGATCAAAGAAAACACTATAGTTACATTGAGATGCAAACTATTTTGTTAAGAGAGTTCACCTTCTTAACTAGGTATCTTTGTCTTTTAAAATCTCTGAATTTAAGACCAGTCCAAGAATGACCTGTGTCTATAAAAGTGTAAAACAAATTATGCTTTATTCAAAATGAAAAATAAATTAATGAAAATTAACTTTTGTCTAGCACTAATGAAATTCAAAGCAATTGTCTGTGCAAGCAAGCTGTTTTATATAATTATGCCATCCCTTGATTATTGCTCTTGTTTCATTCCTTATTTTGTTTTTGAAACAATCTTCAAACACTCCTAAAAGACTGCGCTGAGTAGTTTTCAATCTTAAAAAAAGATCCATATGCTGGAAGTATTTACCACTCTAGGTACATATGTAAAACTTCTCCTAGTCAGGCCACTCACCTGGACCATAGGATTGGCACCAGGATATGTACATTTTCCTGATCTCATATGGTGAGCACACAGACACAAAGTTCCTGACAAACTTCCTAACAGTGACTGAATTATTTAAATGTGCATATGCAGAAGTCTTAAGATGAAGCACCTACAAATAAAGCCTAGATCTATTTTTATTTTGTGGTCTCAAGAGCAAGGTTTACTTGCATTTTTCAAACAAACTAACTATTTAGGCCCCCAGTAGTCTTTTGTAAATCTCATATATAATTTTAATTCTGCTAACACAGACCTCTGTGATGTATTTTGGCAATTAGTTACATAGATTGTGCATGTGTTTTGTATTTTATTTTTTTTCCAAAAGGAAGAAAAATCAGAAGTCTCTTAAAAGAAAATAGTTTAAAAAAAACCCCACAAAACCAAAAAAAACCAAAACCAAACTCCTCAGGGGTCCTTACTGGAACGGGCACGATTCAACATTTTTGTTGGCAATATGGAAAGTGGGATTGAGTTCTACATCAGCAGGTTTGTTGATGACACCCAGCTGCGTGGTGAGGTCGATATGCTGGAGGGAGGGGATGTCATCCAGAGGGACCTTGACAGGTTGGAGAGGTAGGCCCATGCAGACTGCATGAAGTTCAAGAAGGCCAAGTGCAAGGTCCTCTATGTGGGTCAGCGCAGTCCCAAGCACAACTGCAGACTCAATGGAGAATGGATTGTGAGCAGCCCTGAGAAGAAATTCTTGAGGGTACTGATCAATGAGAAGCTCAACATGAGTGGGCAGTATGTGCTAGCAGCTAAAAAAGGCAACCATATCCAGGGCTGCATCAAGAGCAGTGTGGCCAGCTGGTGGAGGCAGGTTATTCTGACCCTCTACTCTGCTCTTGGGAGTCCCCATCTGGACTACTGCATCCAGCTCTGGGCTCCCAGTACAGAAAAGACATAGAACTGTTTGAGCAAGTCCAGAGGAGGCCACAAAGTTGATTGGGGGCTGGAGCACCTTTCCTACAAAGACAGGCTGAGAGGGTTGGGCTTGTTCAGCCTGGAGAAATAAAGCTTCACAGAGACCTTTAGAGCAGTCTTCCAGTATCTGAAGGGGGCATAAATGAAAGTGGGAGAGGGACTGTTTATCACAAGGTATGATAGGACAAGGGGTAATGGGTTCAAACTGAAAGGAGATAGGTATAGATTAGACGTTAGGAAGAAATTCTTTACTATGAGGGTGGTGAGGCACTGGAACAGGTTGCCCAGAAAGGCTGTGGAAGCCCCATCCCTGGAGGTGCAACCTGGTCCAGTGGAGTGTGGTCTGCTCATGGCAGGTGGTCTTTGAGATCACTGCAACCCAAACCATTCTATGATTATATAAAACCCCAATAAACAACTAATTGAAAATTAGAGAAACTACTCGTAGAACTGTATTTTATAGTAAAAGATGTGAATGCTAATGCCTGTGTCCAAATTTTAATACCAAGTTTTATCTAAAAAACATATTATTTTTTTTTCAAAGAACTTCTGAGTTTTAATTTTTTTTATACTTTCTTTCAGAAAGTATTGTGGATAATATTTAGCTTTATAGCAATATTATGTGTGTCGAAATTCCTTTTTCATTCTTTGTTTGACCCCATTTCTGTATGGTATTTCTTGATTTCAGTGTCACAAAAGAATTTCCTTTTAATAAAAGCTTCTGCATCTTCATCAAATCTCATTATTACTGTGTTTTATTTTGTGTCTCTTCTACTATAGTTCTTTTATCCAAATTAAATTGAAACAACAACTTCTTTTTGTCAGTCTCTTAGCAATGAACCTGATAATTATAGATGGGAATTTTATAAGCCTCTAGTACACACTCTAATGCTACTGAACATCAGTGAAAATGCAAGACCCTAATTCCTTTAGGTTCTTAAAAAAATTAAAATCTAATTATATTTATAGCAATCTAATTCTGTTCTTTTAGAAATATGATTTACTTTGCCAAGAAACATATAACATTTTTATAATTGTGGGAATTTACAGAACTGAATTACAACTAAGATATATACCACTACTAAGACCCTAGTATGCGAAATTTAATGCTTGTTAAATACCACAAAATATAAAAGGTTTTTAAACTTTTAAACTTAAGACTTTCATATATTTTAATATTTTATCTTCTATGCCCTAGAACTTTTTCTATCAACCAGCCTATAGTTGTGATGCTTAAGTGCTGCTCTATACTTTGGCATTTTCCAGGCTGGATGAGTCCTGTGGGATTCATCAGGGAAACCCATTAGTGCACTCACTGGCGTAAAACTTGCATGATACCATAAATCTTTTAGCAAGCCGATTTTGAAGATGTTTTTGTGAAGGTTATGTGTATAAGGTAAGCTACATTACATGAGCCTTCAATGTGTGCCTTCAACTTTACACTTTCTGACATTTAATAAAATAGTGATTGCAAAGATCTGCATCCTCAGAGGCCTTGTTATGCCAGTGTGGAGCGTATGCTTACTCTGTCTTCCATGTTATAGCTGCAAAAGAATCTGTTCTGTTTTTCTGAGCTATGTTGTAAAACCAGATTCCATAGAATATTTTGCTTTTTATCCTTGCAGTTTTTTATTAAAGTAGCATCTTACCACAATAAATACAAACAAGTATTTAACATGGAGAAGATTGTGTACAGGTACACACACATTTCAAACCACAGTTTTTTAATTACACTTAATTTATACTATAAAGGCTATTGTTCTGATTTTTTTGGTCTATATAATTTTCTTACATTGGTTATGAAAATCAGATCTTGATATCATGTGACAAAATTGTCATCTTTGGACAATAGAAGAGTGTGTGCTTAGATTTATTAAACTTTTCTTCTTTTTATTACTTAAAGAAGTGATGACATGGTTAAGGAAAATGATGTCCATTCTTCTTGATTAACAACTACGATTATTAAATCTGGAGATAAAACTGAAAGTTGTAAACTTTTAACTAGTGCCTGTTCGGGGAACCTGTCACTGCACTGTCTATACTAGAAGTTAGTGGATATTGGTAGTCATCTACAGTTTTCAGAGCTTCCTCTCAAATGTGATAGTTTTTAAGCTTTGCCATCATTTCTATCTTTCCATCTCTGCAAAGAAAAACTAGAAAAGCAAGATGATTTGCAGCTGAATTTTTAGGCACCTGCTGTCACTTCACTTCAAGGAGACTAATACCTATGAAAATACCAAGAACTATTATTATTATTATTATTATTATTATTATTATTATTATTATGTTATTCTGATCAGACCAAGGCAAGAGGTGATAATGTTCTACAGCTGATTACTTTCATCCAGTTTAAACGTGGACCTGAGTAAAAGTGCTCTTCAGTGCTGTCCTGCTTTGGAATGCTTGCCCATGCTTCTAACCCACTTTCTGGGTTTAGCTCCCTAGTAAATCCACTATAGAGTTCTAGTTCAGATCAGGATGCACTTCTGAAGAAAATGTCCCAATGAATTCCATGTAATGAGCTCTGACAAATTTCACTGTGTGGTTTGAGAGTAGTTGAAAATCCTACTGGGTAAAATTAAGGTGGAAGCTGCATATTTAAGACACGGCTTTGATGCTCCATCTGATGATGGACATTCAGTCCCTGGTCCCTGCTCAGGCTGTTCACTGACAAGATCCCTGGAACACATGTCCTCTGGACATGTGGAACTCAGTATCAACTGTTGTACTCAGCAGATCCATTTCTGTTCTGCTACCCTAGCTTCTAACACTGCCCTGGTCTCCCAGTGCCAGAGGACATCACTCATTTCAGGATACACTTCCACTGTTAGGGGATAGAACATACCCCATATCCTCACCTCTCTAAATTTTACTGGCTATTCAAGGAGGTGGCTAGTTGGTTTATATCATGCACTTTGATGGAAACTCAGACTGAGTGCACCTTCAGTAAGTTTGCCAATGACACCAAAATGTGAGGTGCAGTAGGCACACTGAAGCAAAGGGATGCATTCCAGAGGGACCTTAATAGGCTGGAGAGGTGGGTCCATGAGAACTCCATGAAGTTCAAGAAGGCCAAGTTCAAGATCATGCATATGGGTCAGGGCAATCCCAGAAAAACTACAGGCTGGGGAGAGAATGGATTGAGAGCAGCCCTGAGGAGAAGGACTTAGGGTGTTGGTGGATGAGAAAGTGAACCATATCCTGGGCTGCATCAAGAACATCATGACAGCAGTTCTAAGGAAATGATTCTACCCTTCTAACCTGCTCTGGTGAGACCCCTACTGGAGAAATGTGTGCACCTCTGGTGTCCCCCCTTACAAGAAATATATTGAGCTGTTGGAGCAAGTCCAGAGGAGGAACGCAAAGATCTGAGGGTGGGAGCACCTCTCCTATGAAGATGGACTGAGAGAGTTTGGCTTGCTCAGCCTGGGGAAGGCTCCAGGGTGACCTTATTGCAGCATTCTATTACCTGAAGGGGACCTAGAAGAAAGATGGAGAGGGACTCTATTAGGGATTTTAGTGATAGGGCAAAGGATAATGAATTTTAAATAATAGAGAGTAGATTTAGATTATACATTAGGAAGAAAATTCTTGACTCTGAGGGTTGAAACAGGTTACTCAGTGAAATTGTGGTTGCCTCCTCATTCGATTTGTTGAAGGCCAGGTTGGATGGTGTTTTGAGCAGCCTGGTCTAGTGTTGGGTGTCCCTGCCCATGACAGGGGTGTTGGAACTAGATGGCCTTTGAGGGCCCTTCAATAGACTGGCTCCAATCCATTCAATGATTCTATGCAACCTGTGGTGCTTAGAGCTAAGTGATATAGATGCAGACCAGATTAAACTGATTTGAAATTAATAACTACTAAACTTTTCAATAAAGTATATGCCTAAGACATGTTCTCAACTTGTGCTCCTGAATCAAGTCTCACATATCCAAAATAACATTTTACCTCTCTAATATGAGTCATGTGTGAAGATGCCTGTGCATTGATGTAACAAAGATCAGAAGAGAGAAGAATGCTCCTTTAAAACGTTAATTAAGCTTTTAGATCAGCTACTCTAATAATTTGAAACCACAAGCTAAAAAAATTGGTTACATAAATATTTCTCATTCTCATTACAAACTCACTTCTTAATGGACACTGATCTTTTCAGACACCAAGAAACTGTAACAGCTATTATATAGATGTAATTATCTGGATAAAGGTTGTTTTGTATGTGGGTCATTGTGAATATTTAATTTCAAGCATTCCTGCTAGTTGTAGGCTGTAATGAGGCACAGCAGGATGAAAAAAAATAATAGGACATCTTTGGACAATTTCAGGATTTTAGATGAAGAAAATTTCAGTAACATTTCTAAGGGCCAATTGAAAAGTTTATTTTTAACAGAATTAGCACTGTCAGCATATACAAATAAGCATTCAAAGTAAAACTTTTGAGAGCTTTCAGATTTTGAAAATAAATCAAAAAACAACAAACAACACAAACAAGGAATAGAGAGTGCTCTAGAGAAATATTAGGATGATCAGTCTAAAGACATGATCTCTATTATTTTATACCATCATTAGTGGGTTAATAGCAAAAGCATTCCAGCCTTAAAAAAACCTGTGGTATCATGGTATCAGTAAAAGTCATCCTGGAAGGATATATTGTACTCTATTACTTTAAATTGTTCTCAAGTGGATTGCGAGCTTTCATTTCTAAAAATATATTGTGAATAGTAATCAAAAGAATGAGCACTATAGATTGGTCAGAAGAGAATGGTTTCCAGGCTTGACAAAATAATCATGATGTCTACCAAAGATCAAACTGACTACAGTTACATGTAATTTCAAACCTTTAGAAATATATATATATATTTCACAGTTTTAGGGATGTTGTCATCATGATACAGAAGGAGAAACGAGGCAGTTCATTTAAGAGAATCAACTGACTCCTGTATGATTGCTGCTGGGGAATATTCCAAATCAAAATACATAAGAAACAGACTTGAGCTACAGCTCTCGGTTAAAAAAAAGGGACCTGTGTTATACAAGATTGACAGTAGTCAAAGAAATGCTGGTATGTTAGCATTACTTTTTCAAGAATGAAGACACTGTTCCTTGATCTGCTCTGATATTTGCTTTGAGATTCTCACTGAAAATTGCTAAATATTACACTGACAGGTATAGTTTCATTTTAATCACATTCATTGTACTGACTTATCAAGACTATAATTAAAAATCTTCCCACGTTTGCTTTGTAAAGGCACAGGACAATGATGACATTTTCTAATTGTTTCTTTTATGCTTGTTTTAGCTAGGAAATGTGTTTTCCCTGTCTTCTCTGTCCAGACTGACATTTTATCTACTAACTAAATATTTGTTTTTAATACCTGCAAGATCACTTCTGCTCAAAACAGAACTTTCTTTTCTCTCCCTTATTTAGCAATATTATCTGAAAGTCTTTGGCTGATTTTTACTACACCTTATAAAAAAAAAATAAATCATTGCAAGTTCTGTGCTTGTGGTAAATGCAAAATGAAAATTCTTGACCTAAGTACAGTTGCTTAAAAATAATGTTCTGGTTTTAGACATATTTGTGAACATATTTTGTCACAGGTGTTAAATATTTTAACCAGCAGGTAGTCAATACTGGTTTTGGTCTACTTATTAATTCAGAACCCATCTGCCAAAACAGTTAATTGAACAGAAATATAAATAAATCAGATTTCTCAATTTTATTTCAGCAAAGATTATGCTTTTCCAAACATAAAATAGTATATAGGAAAAAAAATATTATCCTTGGATAGATTAAGTTAATAAAAAACCATCAAGGACACTGATCTTAGTAATATGGTTTAGTTTTAGGTAGTCCTGTGAAGACTAGGGAGTTGGACTCAATCCTTATGAGTCTCTTCCAGTTTGAGATATTCCAAGAAGGATTACTATCTCTGGCCTAATAAAACATTTACAGGGAAATCACGTTTCATGCAATATCTTTAGGAATCAAATGAAGTTTTTTGCTGCAAGGGAATAGCAGTTTACTCCTTGCATAGGGAATTATATAAGCTGGTTTACTGCTTATATGGAAAATTACATTTCCCCATTTTTTTGAGGACTATATGAACATTACTAATTAAATCCCCAGACATCACCGCGCTGCTACACAGAAAGAAAAATAATAAATTCTTTAGTCTCTTTTTGTAGTAGTGGTGTTTTTTAATTTGCTGAAGCTTGTAAATAAGCACTGAATTACAAAAAATTATATTCTAGCTTTACGTTTCTTCTTTCTTCTTTCTGCATTCTCTTTACTTAGTGATTTCTTGGAATTCTTCTCATGCTGTAGATGTATGGAACATGAATGCAAATGTAATTATATAAAGATATTAATACACATGACTCGTACAAAATGAGAACTGAACCGAAAAGTTAAATGGTAAAATATGAATATTGCAAAGTAAAGCAATGACTGGCTAATAAGTATCAGTTACACAATTATCTTCTTGATCTTAATCTAGATGCAGTATATTTCAGTCTTTAATTGTATAATATCTAAATAAATCACAAATATTAATGAGATTATTTTCATGAGGTAAAGTGTTTTTGTTGACCAGTCTCATGAAGGAAATTAATTTATTTATATATTCATTTGAATATATTCAAGTCAAACTGAAGTTCTGAGCACAGGACTCCTTTTAACCAGGTGACTGGCATAGATATCTCTATTTAGGTGGAATTCTGTGTATTTCTGTATATCCATATGTATGACATAACAGTAGATAAGAATGTATGTAGAGGTAGAGAGAGAGAGACAGAAGAATTATGAGGTAAAACTTCCATTAATTAATCCAAGAAAGTCATCTTTAACTCCAAGAAGCTTCAAACGTGTTTTTTTCTCAATTAGGTGAAATGTGATGTTTTGGCTGGGATAGAGTTAATTTCCTTCATAGTAGCTACTATGGGGCTGTGTTTTGCATTTGAGCTGAAAACAGTGTTGATAATAGAGGTGCCTTTGTTGTTGCTTACTGAGAGTCAAGGCCTTCTCTGCTTCTCACACCACCCTATCCCCTACCTAGGGGTCCATGAGAAGCTGGAAGGAAACATAGACAGGACATCTGGCCTCAGCTGACCAAAGGGATATCTCATACCATATGACATCATGCTTAGCATATAAAGAGGGAGAAGGAGGTGAGATACACATTTGGAGTGATGCAATTTGTCCTCCCAAGTAACCATTACACGAGCCCTGCTGTCCTGGAGATGGCTGAACACCTGCCAGCCTATGGGAATTGCTTGTTTTGCTTTGATTGTGTCTGTGGCTTTTGCTTTACCTATTAAACTGTCTTTATCTCGATGCATGGGTTTTTGTCACTTGCTCTCTTCTGATTCTTTCCCCCATTCCACTGGAGGATACTAGGCAAGCAGCTGCATGGTGCTTAGCTGTCAAGAAGGGCCAGACCACAACATGCATAAATGCTTTTTTCCTAGGTTGTTCTTTATACCAAACCATTTCTTCTATATGTATTTGCTGCTTGTTTCAGATTGCTTCACACTGGACATTTTGAACTTCGTTTTGAGAGTCATTCCTATGTCCTCTTATACATGCCTGGGGTACTGATTCTTCTAGCAGTTCTGTAAAAGTGAAGTAATTTGTTGGGGTACAGTTTAGTAGAGGGGACAATTATTTGGGATAAAGAAACACCTTCAGAATACAGGGGGTTTTGTTTTATGAGATAACTTTACTCTATCATTCTCTATACTGCTTTATAATTGTTAAAGATGCTAAGCATAGAGCTGCTATAGATTTACATTATATAAGCTCATTTTTCTTTCCTGACCTTCTTTGAAAAGTTATCCCTTGCAGTAAATTTGTCAGTGTCTTCTCTGACTTACTTGTCTGGCAATCTGTCCGTTGGCATCCTCATAACATCTGTCATGAATATCTATCTGCACCATTCTCCAAGTCCTTCATTTGTTGCCTTGTCTGTTCACAGTAATTGTCACATTCATCATAGGTACTTCTTTTCGAGTAGAAACAATTTCATTCTCTGATGTTGCATTTAATATCTTCTTTGTAATCTTTCTGGTTTATTTCTTTCTGTATCATGAGATATCTGAACACAGCAAACAAGTATACAAGTAGCTCAAAAAAAATTTTAGATCTTCCTTCACATGCTGAGATTTTCATCTTATCTTTACATAAGAGCTCACATCTCTATCACAATTTTGCAGTTTTACAAGAGGTGCTGCCTTGAACCTGCTTCACAATAATGTGAATGAGAAATTGAAGCTGTAATTAGCTGCAATGATGCAGTGAAAAGTCTAGCATGGCACTGTACAGAAGCAGAATAGAAAGAATAAAAAGTGTATTCACTCTACAAAATAAATAATGATATTTCAGTATTCTTCTGATCCAGACCATTATGGTTAGCTGTGTCCTGGTCTGTCAGAGAACAATGAGGAGTCTGAGAGAATGTACTAGAATTCTATGAATTTTAAATAACATGTACCAGATATTCAGTTACAAAACAAACCTTTGTTAATAGGTCTTATAATAAAATACATTTTTCTAAAATATGTGACCTTTTTTTACAGCACCCTCTCAGGCACATTTCTCTGCCAAGGAGGCAAGTCTGTCACACTGTTCTGTCTAGACATACCTTATTTCCTCTTTTAGTTACAGAATAAAGAATCAGACAGTAAATAATTAAATAAATAGATAGGTAGGTAGATAAATAATTTTTTTTAAAGTATCGTCTTACTCCTTTCTGATTCCTTCACAGCTTTGCCACTATATCTGACACTGCCAATTGTACAGGTAGATGAGAGGGGACTGTGAATATATTATGTTTAAAAAGATGTCTAATTCTTTTCTGTTATCATCATGTCATATTGGACTACGATGTGACATCAATATATAATATTATAGTGTTACCTCTGATGATAGTATCATCTGAATGCCACATAACATCATTTGTTAAGTACCAACTGTTCTTAGGAATTCTGACCCTGGTTTTGAAGATTTCTATGTAGTCATATGGGGTTTTTTCTGTTTCATGCTGAATTTCTATGGATTGCAAACATAAGCATAAAATATTGAGAATTATCTATTTTAATTTTGTTCTTAAATGTGTGACTTTTATTTTTACCCAGATTATAATGAGTAATGATCTTCCAATGTGAATAGTCCTACTGATACTCAAAATGCTAGTCTGAAAAGGGGTTCACCAATATGTGCAAAGGCTTCCCATTCTAACCCCAATTTAACACTGAGAGATTTCCTTTACTGAAATGCACACCTCAAGTAAACTTCATAATTTCTACCCTTAGAATCATACTCTATGGTTTTTTTAGGAACAAAATCTTTTCTTTCTATTGCAGATACCAAATTTTGTCATTCTCTTGCAAATACATGATATACTCCCAGTAATCCGTACGAATTGACTTACGCACATTTACTTTCTTTATAGAAATTTGAACTAGGACCATGGAAATTGGATCTGTGAGTGAATTATTCAAGCAGTAACTCATTCAACTACTGCACTTAAGGAGCTGGAGATGGAAGGATGCTCACTGCAGATAAGATTAGGTTTTGTGTTTTCTTCTCAGTTTTTATTATTACTTACATGTCCCCAAAGTGATGTGGCATTCCACTAATAACATTGCAGGACTTGTTTTGAGTTTTGGCATTTTTCACCCTTAGAATAAAACATACACATTCTATCTATGTCTCCACCTAATTTAATTCTCTTATGTACAAATGTCTATAGCCTATGGTAATGGATTGATAATTATGCACACAGAAAATCCCCATTTTTAAACACAGATTGCTCCAAACAAATTATATTGCCTCATTTGGCTTTATAAAGTTTTCATGTGTGTTTATAAAGTTTAGCTGCAGAGACCATCTTTAGTCACAGTCTAATTCAGTGGGTGATGTACCACGCTATGCACTATATGCTTACTCTTTCAATAACGGAGTAAAGTAATACCAACTGCAGCACTAACTCTTTGAGTTGTGGACATTTGCCTGAGACCACCAATTCATTTCACAAAGTCTGCTGAACAGCAATCAGATAATAATGACTTTTTGGTATGTAGTTAATGATGCAGGAGTTTAGAGGACCCATACCTGATTAAATGTGCAGGGCGGATGGTGTGCAGTTAATGTAATGTAAAGTAATGATAGAGTAAGTAGAATAAAAATAAATAGCTTTGCTGCCACATTCTCTGCATGTTGAATGTGAAATGCAGCAGATGCCTTCTTTATAAAAAATATCAGTTAAACCCTTATAATATGGCTTATGTAAGATGAATTAGACCATTTATTTGCTTTCTGCACCAGGGTAGGATTAAGCTAGGAAACTGAGTTGTTTGGACAAATTGTGCTACATGCTTACACAGATGAAAGCAGCTACTAGTGTTTATAGATAACACTAAGGTGGGGGTTTATATGGACACATGGGTGATAACATCTCAATGATTCCTTTTTCAATCTATAACCTTTGAAATCTGGTTCTTATGAGTATTTAAGCAGGATTTATCCTGTGATTTGAATCTATTATCATGTTAGACTGCAAGGAACATAGGAAAGTTGACTACATGGCACTGTTCATTAAAAGTCTTCCTTTGGAAATCAGGATCCTGATGTATAATTCACAGAATCACAGCGTTGTAGGGGTTGGAAGGGACCTCAAGAGATCATTGGGTCCAAAACCCCTGCCAAAGCAGGTTCCTTAGGACATAACACACAGGTGGGAGCCTAGACAGGTCTTGAATATCTCCAGAGAAGGAGCCTCCACAACCCCCCTGGGCAAATTCTTCCAGTGCTCTGTCACCCTCACTGTGAAAAAGTTCTGTATATTGATGTGGAACTTCCTGTGCTCCAACTGAAGCCGTTACCCCATGACTTGTCTCCGCAGACCATTGAAAATAGGCTGTCTATTTCCCCTTGTGTCCCACACTTGAGATATTTATAAATTCAAGAGGATCATATTATCAAAAATTGACACAAAACTATTTTCTATGACTAGTTCATTCATTGTTTATCAATGACAAGTATAATGCAGCTTTTTGATTTCATTTTCTCTCTTTACTTCCAGGTGGGTGGATCTGTCAGCTGTTATGTCCAGGATACCTAGTTTAATATATTACTAACAGTCACAGAATCACAGAATGGTAGGGGTTAGAAGGGACCTCTGCAGATCATCTAGCTCAGCAACTGAAGCAGGTTGCACCAAATGGTGTTTAGGTGGACTTTGAGTATCTCCAGAGAAAGAGACTCCATGACCTCTCTGGGCAGCCTGTTC
This sequence comes from Laterallus jamaicensis coturniculus, assembly GCA_022605575.1. NCBI lineage: Eukaryota > Metazoa > Chordata > Aves > Gruiformes > Rallidae > Laterallus > Laterallus jamaicensis. Next base: position 13,049,134 of record JAKCOX010000019.1, read on the forward strand.
CAGTGCTCAGTCATCCTCTGAGTAAAGATGTTTTTCCTTATATTCATGTGGAACTTCTTGTGTTACAGTTTGTGCCCACTGACTCTATGTCCTGTCTCTGTGCACCACTAAAGTGTCTGGGCCCATTCTTTTAACCCTAATACTTCAGATATTTGTATCAATATCTCCTATTTATTTAAATATCTCTCTTCTTCCAAAGACTCACAGAATTATCCCTTATTGTATACTTATTACTCTGGAAAGACATCAGGAAATATATATAAATATAATCCTAGGAGTTTATAGCAGACTGCCTACAGTGTTAACCTCTGAGAATGTTAGTATTCTATTCTGAGTTAACTTCTACTTTGATCTTCATTTTTCTCTTTTCAAAAGGCACATCTGTTCTCCAGTCCAGCTACTGAAATTATCTAATTATTAAAATGTACACATCAATAGTTCAGGTGGGTTTTTTTCCATGTCATTGCAGGTTTCTGGGTCTAGGTTAAACTCGACCATTATTTCTGCTCAATCAATTTATGCACAAAACTGAAAGCGGATAGTACAGTCGTGCTGCGAAAGTGCTCCTTAAAATGAAGGAGAACCAGTCTGGTTTATAACTGTCTGTCTCAAAGTATAATGCAAGAAGTAGAGTACAGAGACAATGCATTAAAAGTGATTTTGCTAAGTTTTTTTTACTAAAAAAACCCCTCCAAACCCCATAAATAAATGGTAAGAAACCACAAAATAAGTTCCTTTATTAAACAAAATGAAACAAAGCATTTCATTTCAGCAACTGAGAAAGAGCAATGAGAAGAAAATATTACCTATTCTCACAGGACTTCAAGTACTTGACATAAATTAAACCTACCTAACTCTTAAAGGAATTACTGAGCTCTAGTAAGAAATGTTTTTTTAACCTTTCTTTTTCTGATTGCTCTGCTCTTGTGTGTAGTTAAACAATATTTGCTTTGAAGAAGCTGGTCTGAGTCACTGCGTCTTTCAAGTGATCACAAATTCCAAAGGGAAGAAGGTCCTTAAAAGTAGTCTTGTGGCTCTGCTGTGGAGTGACTTGGAGAGCAAGGGATGTTAATCCCATTCAAATAATGAAGGGATTTCAATCTGAGAAAAATACAAACACATGCCGTTTGAAAGAAGGAGCCAAACAAAGTCAAGATTCAGCTCAGTTTTTATTGGAAAACAATCTTTAATATTGTTTTATATGAAGAAACATGTATTAATTTCCTTATGCACTTCAAGCCTATAAAAACGTCACACATATTCTAAACCTTTTGATGTTCACAGGAAGGGATCACAGGCTGTTAATCACAGATAAGTTTATCAGCAAAATACTTTTAATTGTTGAATGCATTATCACATCCTTCTGCCACCCCAGATCTTTTTTTCCTTTCTTCTTTTTAACTGTTAGAACTATTCAACTATTAAACTATGCCAGCAAATAGTAGAGCATTAAGTACAATTCCATTTTGCTTATAAAGTAATTATTTCAGTAATGAACTGGTGATCATAAGTGGTGCTCTTTTAAAGGGATGAATTGTATAGATGCAACCTGATCAGTGAGTGCTTTTCTTTAAAGTAGATCTGGTATGAGTAACTTTTTATTAAAAAAAACCCAACTAAAAACCCAACCAAAACCATGAAAACACTCACCTTATGTTAGAAAATATCAATGTATAAACATGTTTCTACAATTTCACAATTACTACAGTCGTGAGGATCAAGTTTTTTCCTTCTGTATATGAGGACCTCGTGTCTTGATATGGATCATTTCAGAAATCTATACTTTGCCCTGTTAACCAATACAATGGAAGAAAATTTACATTTTACAACCTTCACAAAGTATCAAAGAAATCTGACATCCAGTAAGAAGCACAGCAATATTCTACCAAGTCTGCAGACAGCTGAACAGATGTCACAGCAGCCAGCAGCAGAACCAATCAAGGAGTCAGAGAGGGGAATGTGCCAAGGGAGCAGACCCAGGCTCAGATGCCAACATTAGAAGAATTCATCTCTTAACATCTGGTTGTACCAAGTATTCCCCATATGTGGGTGTATTTATTGGCTTTGTGCCTCATATAAACAGGGAGAAAAAAAAAAAAAAAGAATATATTCAACAGTGCCAGGAATAAGCAGAAAATCTGCCAAGTTTGTGCTGATATTCTGTGAAACTGATGATTGCTTTTCTATTTGCAAATGCATAATGTGTCCCTGTGGTAGCTTTGTATGTGTATATGTTTTAGACTGTGAAATATGTTCCAACCTGTTTAAATAAAATCTTACCTAAACTAGTTTGCTGGAATTATTCCAGTCTGCCAATAAGCCTTAAAAAAACCCTAAACAAACAAAAACGAATTAAGAAAAAACAAAACATGACAAAACCAACAACAACAAAAACCCAAACCCAAAAATCTCACCCCAAACCAAACACAAACCAAGTTAACCTTAGGTAAATAGGCACTTATGGGATGTGTCACTCATTCAAATTGTGATTGACATTCTAATAGACTTGTAACTCCTGCTGCCATCCACTACAGGTTACATGAATTAATAACCTTTAAAGAAATTTGAGATAAATTAGACTAAGCAAGAAAAAGACAAGGACCTAGATGTAATAAAATATAGAACTTTTAATTACTTCTTTACTTTCTAAGTTTTTATTTTAATTTTTTGTTGTGTAAAGGTCTAAGGAAAAAAAAAAATCTGTACCAAAACAAACAAAAAGCAAAAGCCATACATATCTGACTTGCAGAAATAAACTGTGGGGAAAGTTTTATGGACAGATATGCTGGATAGATGAGAAACTAAAACAGGACCTGGTATGTAATAGATGATTTGAAGAACTTTGCTATGCAATGGTCAGCCAAGGACTGTATTTTAATAGGAATCTTCCCTTTCAGATAAATCCCCTTTGAGAAGAAGTATAGAATGAGCTTGCTACGATGAAGCCTCACAGCTATTGATGGGATATATTTTGGATATCACTTTTGCGTAAAGAAAGGTACAGCTGACTTTGGTCTTGATTTGGTGTCAAAAAGATAGCAAGGATCAGATTCTAACACTAAGTCTAAAATAAGAAGTAATAAGGATTTTAAGGGACAAAATAGTGTCAAGGCCCTAAAATACATTTGTCCATGGGCATTGCTATGGTCAAAAGGGACCATACTCTGTATTTAACATAAATGTGTTGCTCATCCAGTTAATGTTTTAACTAATAGTCCACAGTATCTAGTTAATAAAAAAACCAGAAACAAACCCTCAATAATGCAGTTAAAACTGTTACATATAACCACCCTCCCTGTTACCTGTCTCTTTTCCGTGGTGCAATGCTCATGCTTTCAGTGTTCTGGCTCCTTAGCTTGATGGTTACTGTTTCCTTCAAGAATGGGAGGGGATGCTTACAGTGAATGAGTTTCATTGTGTACTTCGATGGTACAGCACTTCATGCTTTCTTCTTAGTGGGTCCTGTATTAAGCTGGAAAATCACACAAAACCTAATGTAGAGGGTTATTGTCTATTACTCTGATAGCTGAGGAGGGGAAGGGTTTTACCTTCAGCTATAGCAGGGAGGCATCACTCACTTGAGCTCTAGGACTGTTGCAGCAAGACATAGCTGGTTCAAGCCAAGGCAAGCCTGGGTAGGTCTGTAGAGTCTTGTGTGAGTTTCTGGTCTGCAACATGAAGGACAATAAGGGGCAGTGGATATGGTGAGTCTCCTCAGGGAACTGTGAGATTTACCTCAAAGTGTGCTCCTGATTTGAACAAAAATGCTGATGCAGAGGCATTCTAAGTGGGTTAGAAATTTGTGTGCTTTGAAAAGTTGTTTTGACAGAGTTCAGGCATCTAAATGCTTAGGTTACTTCTGAAAAATACTAAAATGCACCTTAGAGTTCTTACTGTAGGTCTCTATCTCCTCACCTCCATGACAGGCTATACCCCCTGTATGATTTTTAGAATGTCTTCCCAAAGGCACCTCTTCTCACTGGCAGACACAAGATATTTGCAATTCTCAAGCTGCAAACCCTGGCGGAACAGAAAAATGCTATTGCTGATCTGAGCTTTTGTAATTTTTTAATAGCTTTTATGGCTGGAGGCAGATACCAGTTCTCAAGTGTTTCTGAGAAAGAGAAAGAGAGTCCAAAGGCCAGAAACACACACATCACCTCTTCCCCTCCTCATAATGAGATGGGAAAGAGAAGATTGAATCTTCAGTTATCTCTTTCACGTGTAGCACAAAAGAAAAGCTTATATGGATGCTACAATCACCAGTTCACCCATCCCTTCAGGCAGCTTTTGCAACACTGTTCTAGCAGTCAACATAAAGTTAGGTGGTTTACTTTAGAAATGCAATAGGATACAGAGCTCAGATTCCTGTTGCATTTACTATGACTATAGACATGAGGTACTATGTTGATTCCAGTTTATATTCCTGCTGCTTTTTTTTTTTTTAAATATTAGTTTAAGCTGTCTGTCATAGTTTAACTACAGCCAGTAACTAAGCACCGCACAGCCACCTACTCAGATCTTCCTAGACTACAGTAGGATGCAGAGGAGAATGGGAAAAAAACCCAAACAACCCTCATGGATTGAGATGTAATTTAGTAGGATAACAAAGGAAAATAATAACAATTAATAATAATAAAGTGATGCACAAATACATTTGCTCATGGCATGCAAAAAGAAACAAAGGACAACCTGATGCAGTCTGGTTTTGAACAGTGTATCCTCCTCCTAGCTAGTTTCCTCAGTTATATACAGAGCATGACATTACATGGGAGGGAATATCGCTTTAGGTAGTCTGGGCCATCTGTCCTGGCTGTGCTCTCCCAGCTCCTTGTGCACGTGATAGGGCCTAGCAAGCTGAAAAATCCTTGTCCTAGTGTAGACACTAAAACCACCTAGCAACACCAAAAAAACCTTAGTGTATTATCAACTTGATTCTCATACTAAATGCAAAGCACAGCATTATACCAACTACTAGGAAGAAAAAATAACTTCATCCCAGCCCAAACCAGGTCAGTGCCAGGTTTCTTTAGTATGTGCCAAATGCTGAAACCTACAACAAACTGTATATTGATATTATGCTCCCTAACAAGGTACATGGGTAAAATGAACTGAAAATCACCCTAAAGTAGCAGTTTATCATTGGTGAATTCAACAATTTGTGGTAAATGACAAATCTCTTCAAGCCTGAAATTTGAGTTTTTCTCCATTTCTGCATATCACTATTATTCATAACATTGGTTTGTTTTTTTTTTTTAAATGTGTACCAACTTTTATCACTGCGACTAATATAGAGTGTGTATTTCTTCCTTTTTATGTTGGTTTCAGTAGCATCATGTTTTTGGTTTGTTGGTTGGTTTCCCTTCACACGAGAAAATTCCTGAGAAATAAATATTTCTATGATTTCTATACCTCATGTCATCAAAATGGTAGATTTTCTTGAAGTTTTCCACTTTGTGCTCCTCTTAATCACTTCAGAAGGCTTTCAAGTGCCTATGTTGGATGTTTCAAAAACATTACTATAATATATTCTTATCAGCATGCTGGCGACACTGAAGTCTACAAAGACACAAAATGAATCTAAAGAAAGTTAGAAAGTCTAAAGTCCATGCTGTACCTTGTAGAATGTTCAACTTTTCTTAATTCAGTTCACATTATTTGATGCCTGCTATTCCAACTTCACAATCCACCACCTGTCTTCAGCCAAATTACACCAAAAGTTATTCTGTTCCTGTCAATCAAGTTTTGACATATATCTTCTTAAAACATCCTTTGAACCTTACATGCCTTGAAAAAGCAGCTCTGCACAATCATTGGTGTTTAACCCTATGGCCTCTCTCAGGATCTTTATTATCTAACAGTAACTATTTTTATTATATAAGCAGACTACAAAGTTAAGGAATTATCTATATTTCTTCTTAGATAATTTAAAATGTGTTTTTGAGATGCTTAGGAACAGAAAAAGAAATTCACTTTTATCTCTAATTGAAAAGATGGGGAAAAAGAATATTTATTAACTCAATTTTTGTTCCCTTTGACAGTATTAATTCATAACTCCCTCTTGGCCATGGCAGCAACATTTTTAATCATATGTAATTCTGACACCCTGGACATGCAACATAAAATTATCAAAATTTCCACTTTCACTGATAAGTCCCTTAAGTAACAAGTTTCATTATCCACTTTAGCTCTAAAAGTACATTTAACTAACATACAAAAGTTGGACTATTTAGGTTTTATTGGTTTAATTTAAACTGCTACTCAGACTAAGAAGTAATTATCACTAGCTTTCAAAGAATTGAAAAGTGTCAAAGCATAAAATTTAATCATAAAGCATCCAGGTCTCCTTTTCAGATTTTTTTTCTTCAAGTATTTTTATTATCTTCTTTTTCTTTACATATCAAACATTCATTTTGCTAATACTTTTCTCTATGCCTCTTTAATAGCATCAAATCTTAAACTAAGTAAAATTGAGTCTTGACATTGAATACATAAAAAATATCAAAGAAATATAAAGTATCTAGAAATGTGTTGATGACTGACTGCTGTCTTCTTTCTGATATTTTTAAAAACTGCTTTGTAGATTAATTTTCTGTCCTCAAAATCCTGCAAAATTGTAAAAGGAGCCTGGAACTGAATAAACAAAAACACTTCCATGATATGAAACATGCCGGAAAAAAGATGGTGAGAGGAAAGCTCTATGAGAATAAAATAATGATAAATAAAATAGCTTTAATCACACAAACAGCAAGGAATTCATAAGGAGTCTGAATGGCTATTATATGATTCAGTAAAAATTCATTAAACTTTTTTTTGCATCACTATGGAAGAAGGAAAAATAAAGTTTGCACATCAGAGAGAAGAAGCAGATAAACTGACTATCAGGAGAATACCAGCAGAGGATATTTCTTGTAGATAAGTGGATGAACAGTATGCAAACTATCTTGTTTAACACACTTATTAGCATTTACTAACAGTTTAGGAGAATTCTGAAGGAACTTATCTAGGAGGCTTTTCAGTAGGAATGGAAAGTTACAAAAGGCAAGAGCCAATGATAACTTAGAAAGGAGTCTAGGAAAATATGGAGGATTATGAACAAGCAACTTTGGTTTCTTGACTTTGAAAATGTTATAATAGAAGATGGAATTAGTGGACATAGTAGAAAACATAGTGAGTAGAGTCAACCAGGCTTCTACAAATAAATGTCTTAGAAAGTATTGGAATTATTTGAAGGAATGTATAAGTATATAAACAAGAGTAATTTGCTTTGTAAAAAGCCCTTCTAAGAGTCCCTTATCAACATTAAGATGTCATAAGAAAAAAAATAAAAATCTTAAGTTAATGATAGCCACATGTATTAAATTGTCCTGGGTTCAGCCCAGCAACAGGCTATGTTAGCCCTGAAAGTATTCCATACCAATTGTGTCATGATCAGGCAGTCTGCCCCCCCCCCGCCCCTTGCAGGGGTGACTCTGGACCTGGGCACGGGAGGTTCCGGTCTGGGCAGGCGCAGTGCCAGTTCCGGTTTCTTTCTCTCTCTCTTTTGGATCGGCACGGCAGGAGGTGGTGAGGGGGGTGCTCTGGGGTGCGGGGCTCGAGGAGTGCTGCGTTCGGGGCTCTGAATCTGAATCGATTCGGGCACGGCTCAAATGACATAGTGGGGTGAGAGGTTTGCACTGTATATAATAGCACTGTAGTTAGTTGTTGTCATATTTTCTCCTGTTGTTTAGTAAACTATCCTTATCCCAACCCGCGGGCCTTTGGTTTTTTTTCCCTTGCTCACAGCTCCTCGGTTCCCTCCGTTCACCCATCCCCCACCTCTTAAAGAGGCAGGGGGCTTCTTTTTCTAACCTTTGTGGCCCCAGCTTTTCCGCTGAGGTTTAAACCACAACATAAATACATGAGATGGATAGGAACAGATTATCAGTTTTCACAGTGAAGGAAAGGTAAAAGTAGATTCCTGCAATTCCTATTCAATGTTGTGATCTATGCTAATCAATGATCTGGAAAACATGGTGAACAAATTTTGTTGATGATACATGACTATTCTGGCAACGAAAGCTAAAACTGACTGACGGACTCAAGGACTATACAAAAGAAGTTAATCGATTAATTCACAGATAAAACTGGATGTTACTAAATTATTGCAGCAGGAAAAATAACTTTTAGGTAAATCTGGCCAATTATGTGATCTAAATTAGCTGCAACTAATAAGGTCTTTATCTACTGTAGTTAGTTTCATGAAACAAATAGATAATGTTGTCACTTCAAGAGGATGTCACATGCAAGATACAAAAAATGACTGGCCGGGGTCTGTCTAATCAGTAGGGTCCTTGCTGTACTTGTAACAGAAGAGTTAAAATTGGAAGCGGAAGTCAAAGTTCCTGAAGAGATTATTCATAGCTCTTGCATGCTGTCCTACTGTAGATGCTAATCACAGGAGTGAACCCTGCAAGTGCTGTTACTAGGAGGAACAATAACAAATAATATTGGATTTGGATAACAGGTATTTGGATGGTGGATGCAGATAGTGGATCTCGATAGCAACCAGTGAAGCTGGAGTAGTTAGATTGTTTGATTACCTCGTAAACTTGCTCATATGCTTGCTCATTCACTGGCCCACAGCATTATGTTTCCCAATGTGAGGGTCTCTGCTGGTCTGGGAATGTTGGACAGAAAATTGTATCGGTTCTTGTCATGATGCTGCTCACAGTTGCCACTTTTCAGTGTCGTAATTTCTGGGATCTTTCTTCACTTCTCCAGACAGGATTGTAATCCTATTTCCAGACCCCCTTCTTTTCTGCAAAATCATCTCTTCTTTACAGAAACCCTATTTTTTTGCACACTATTTTCTTAGTTTGTTGTGACCCCTGGCTTGCCCAATCTAAATAGTGCGTATGCAAAAGCACAATACGTAACCAGGCTATCAGCTGCTGTTTCTGTCCATATCTCTTTATGGAGGATTCAGGACATGCCAGCATTTTGTAATCCAGTTGTTGCAAAATTTACAATCATCCACTGTCACTAGCAAGTAAGAATCTTCTGTTCGAGTTCGGAAGATTCACAGAATCACAGAGGAGACTCCACCACCTCCCTGGGCAGCCTATTCCAGTGCTCTGTCACCCTTACTGTGAAAAAGTTCCTCCGCATGTTGGTGCGGAACTTCCTGTGCTCCAATTTGCATCCATTGTCCCTTGTCCTGTCTCCACTGACCAAAGAAAAGGGGCAGGCCAATTCCCCCTGCACCTCATACTTAAGATATTTATAAACATTGATTAGGTCTCCCTTCAGTCTTCTTTTCTCCAGGCTGAACAGCCCCAGCTCTCTCAGCCTTTCCTCATAGGATAGATGTTCCCGACCTTTAATCATCTTCGTAGCCCTTCTTTGGACTCTCTCCAGGAGATCCCTGTCCTTTTTATACCAGGGAGCCCAGAACTGGACACAATACTCCAGGTGGGGCCTGACCAGGGCAGAGTAGAGGGGGAGGATCACCTCCTTAGACCTGCTGGCCACACTTCTGATGCACCCCAGGATCCCATTGGCTCTCTTAGCCACCAGGGCACTCTACTGACTCATAGCCAACCTGTCGTCAACCAGGACGCCCAGGTCCTTCTCCACAGAGCTCTCCTCCAGCAGGACAACCCCCAGCCTGTACTGATAGATGTGGTTGTTCCTCCCTAGGTGCAAGACTTTACACTTGCTTTTGTTGAATTTCATCAGGTTTCTCCCTGCCTAGCTTTCCAGCCTGTCCAGGTCTCACTGGATGGCAGCATTCAGTTCTGGACATTCAGCCTTCTACATGCTCCCCAACCTCCTACCCCCATTTATTTGTAGCTTATTAACATTCACAATTTACACTATTTTTTCACCTGTGACAGAGGGCAATTCAATGCTTCCTAAAACGAGTAAAATTGAACACCTCGAGGTGCCTAAAGCTCTCCAATTCACTACAAAAAGGGTCCTAGTGGTCTTGAAAAAACTCAGTACATAAATATTAGATAGCTAAGTCACTGATGAACATTATAAGATTTTTTAGTAAATATTAAATATTACAAAGCACCTTTATTATTAAACTTAATTGTAGAATTTCCTAATTTGTCATATTTAGTGTAGAAAATACTATCATTACCTTCTAAGGTGTATACATGTGATTTTAAATTTAGAATTGTTAATAGCAAGCTTGAAAGAATGCCTGACATGCCAGCTCCAAAATCTTAACATTTTATTTTAAGTGATGAATCTAAATAATTAATTACTACTTAGACCTGCATGAATATGTTTTCAGTTAACTTCCAAATGTATCCACTAATATAATTAGCAATACAAATTATGTTTTTTAATCTAAGTCCAAACCTTTTTATATGTAAATATTTATGTTCTCATCTTTTAATAAAATACTTGACAGTAATTAACTTGGAGAGTTTTTTTTAGTTTTGAACTGGAAGATAATATGGCTGGTAAAAAGGTGCTCAAGCCTCCTTCTATGCCACCCTCCTTCCCACAGACCTATAGAGATGTTTATAAAAAAAGAAATTGCTTTAAAATTATATTTTGAAAAGAATTCCTAGAAAAACATTCCTTGTGTCATTTTTTCTACGATTGTGTCAGCACCCTCAGGACTCATATATGCTTACTGTTGTAAAAACATAAAAGGAACGACTGTCTCTATCTCAGTAGACTTATTACTTGTATAATCGTAGCATGATTGACAGGAGGAGAGGAATCTAAGCAGACTATCTAGATTGCCCGTGGCATAATTAATTTCATTTTGATGTATACATTACAAGTTAAGAGAGGAAAATCCCATTTCAAGAGTTGAATTGCAGGCATTTAAATATAGACATATATCTACATTAAATTTCTGGCTATTAGCAGTGAATAAAAACTCATCATAGTAGAATTACAAATGCTGACAAGGATTTGAGTCTTTACATTTCCTTTCTTGTGGCCCATCAACTTGATAGCAGTGAAGAGAGAGGTCGACAGTGAAGACTAAGGCAGAAACTTGAGAAGCTCAGCCTTTTCCTTATCTTTTGTCACCAGTTCACCATTGTGACTCATCAGGGGAGGTACTCTTTCTTAAACCTTTCTTTAACCTTCCTTCTTTAACCTTTCTTTAACCAAAATGTTATAGAGACAGCCTCAGTGCTGTGCCAGCACTGTTCAGCAGTAGCCAAAACCCTGGTGTGTTACCAACACCTTTCCAGTTACCAATACACAGTACAGCACTGAGAGGGCTGCTGTGAAGAAAATTAACTCCATCTCAGCCAGACCCAATACATCACAGAATGGTAAGGGTTGCAAGGGGCCTCTAGAGATCATCTAGTCCTAACCCCCTGCAAGAGCAGGAACATCTACCGAAGGCTACACAGGACAGCATCCAATACAACTTTGCTTTTGTATGTAGTTTTTCATGAATTCTGTCTTGATTGCCCTCAGACGTTTTATTACAACTTCATTGTCACATACGTTAAAAGTCAGTAATGGACATTAATCTGAGGGCCATACCAGGATAGGAACCTTTGGTTTTGTATCTTTAACCTGGGCCCCAGAGGTGCCCAAGAAGAGACAAAGTAGTCCTACATTATGTCTTTACATGCATTTCCAGTAATAAAAATATCTCTTAGTCTTTTATGGTTTCTCTTAATTAGTTCTGTTTTTCCAGCGACTATTTTTTACAAATAGCTGAGGAAAAAACTAAACGAAATGTTTCTATAATAGCAAGTTATCTGGAGCATTGAAAGGGGATCAACAGATAAAGCAGATGATGTCTCAGCATTGATACTTTGTAAAATACTTGAAATTTATTTTTTATGAGATTTTATTGACTTTTCAACACTAAAATTTTGCATGACAATGTGCTTTCTTTATGTCATGGTTTAGCTCCTGAAATCAGGAGCTTTTGGTGGTTGCTTTTCCTTCTGTACATACCTGCAGTAGAAATTCCAGTTTAGTTTCTTCCAAAAAGCACAACACTCCATCTCATTCCCCTCCCCCAAATAAGCAAACACCCCCCCAGCCCCAAACAAACAAATAAACAAACAAAACCTAGACCAAACTAACATCAAACAACCACAAAACCCAACACAAACCAAAACTGAAAACTGAGCCAGCATGCAGGAAGTAGAGGAGGTCAGGGTTTCATTTAAAACCAGAGTATCACTTTGAACTAAAAACCTGACACACGTGGCCAGAAGGAATCAGGTAGATTGTTAGTGTTTATTGCTAGATCTAACTCTAGGAACCCTCTTACAGAGTAAGATAGGAGAAAGGAGTTTCTAGGCAGGATGCATAGGGTGAGTTATATTCCAGAGAATGGGATCAATAAAGCTAAAACATGAAAAACACAAACACTAAAAATAGTCAGTGGAAGACAATAATGGAGGTGTGAGCTTGAAGTCTTTTGTTTTTTTTTCACAGATTTAATGGTTAAAAAGGGATTTTTTCCTCATCTTAAACTAGGCTCAATTCTATCTGTCTTAGGAATCCTGTGTTTTTACACTGGTAGCTTTTAAAACATGAGTGATGGTAGTTCAAATTCTCAGCATTTATATGTTTATATTTTTTGTAATTAACATTGCTATTGTTCTATAGGTTAATCAACATGGTATAGGCAAAACTGTTTGGAGGAGATTGGAGTGGAACCACAAATAGACATGATAATGCTTCTTTAAGCCTGAGGCACTCTAGAGACAACGGACAAGGGCGGAGCTCATCTACTCATTCTGAGGGTCTCATGCTGAAGAGTATAAGGTGATTTTTCTATATAGTGGAGCACAGAGCTCCTGTTTTGCTGTCACTGTGCTTTTAAATTACATCAGCTTTAAGAGGGTGTCCTATATCTAACCATCTTTCACATTTTGCATATATTTTGTTCCTGAAATCCTTTGAACTTTTGATCAGAAATGTCGGCTTTGTCTTGATAGTTGTGATGATTTAACATTGGCCAACAACTAGCTAGGCTCCACACAGCTGCTTGCTCACACACCGGCAATGAGATAGTGGAGAGAATCAGAAGAGTGCAAGTGAGAAAAACTCATAGGTTGAGATAAAGCAAAAGCTGCATGTATTTGCAAAACAAGAAAAGAAATGAAATCTTCCCATGGGCTAGTAGGTATTCAGCCATCTCCAGAACATCAGGGCTCTATCACTCTATCGTGTGTAATGGTTACTTCGGAAAACAAATGGCATCACTCTGAACGTGTCCCCCACCTCCTTTTTCCCCCAGCCCCTTAATGTTGAACATGATGTCATATGGTATGAGATAGCCCTTTGGTTAGTTGGGGTCTGCTGTCCTGGCTGTGTCCCCTTCCAGCTTTTTGTGCACCCCCTAGCTACTCGATAGTGCAGCAACATGGGAAGCATAAAAGGCTTTGAGGCACTACAAGTTTTTGTCAACAATAGCTAAAAATTCCTTGTGTTACCATCACTGTTCTCAGCACAAATGCAAACATGACCCCATGCAAGCTACTATGAAGAATATTAACTTTCTCTCAGCTGAAACTAGTACAACAATGAATTATTATTTCTGAAAAGCTGAGATAGTAACATTGTTCATACAGCCAGTAGAAGTCACTGAAATACAGTTTTTTATATTTGTTATAAACAGATATAACTTCTAATTGAAAATAAAAAATATTTATCTGACAGTGTAAAATATAGCTATGCAAAACATGGCCATTTAGATACCAAAGTACCATAGCATATTTACTGGTGTAAATTCTGAAGATAATTTTCATGCAAATTTTTAGAGATATTGATGATTACAAAAAACATTAAAAGTTTATCAAAATGAAGTTTGAAGAATCAGTGATTTCCTGTTCATGTTTTTGGTTGTGCATTTACATAAATGAAGCTGAACTATTCTGCACTTGGATTGCCCATTTCTAGCCCCCCTTCTTTCTCTAGCAAGCTTTATTCTTGTCTTGACATACTGAAAGTCACTAAGATGAGTTATTACTCAGTGAAGTGACAATATATCTTAAATCCTACTTTTCAGTAATGGCATACATGAGACAGAGAAATCTAATGGAAAAAATATAACACACATCCCAGTTTGGCAGAAACATAAATTTTACATGTAAAAAAGTATAAAATTCCTAAGCTTTTGAGAATATATATATACTTTTTTTTTTTTAAATACTGGAGATTAATTTAACTTGAAACTGGGTTTGGGTGGTTGTATTTTTGGGGGTGTTGGTTTGGCTTTTTTTAAACTTGTAAAAGAAAGGAAATCTAAAGATTTATCTGTTTTTAAAATCACTTAAAAAGTGATAATAAATATCTTAGAATTTTCCCAAACCTTTAAATGCAAAAAACAAATAATGCTATCTAAAGAAAATAAAATAGATTTTCAATGCCAGGGATTTACAACATTAGACATTAGAAACATAATCTTTCATATACAGTCGATAAAATTCTGCATAACAAACAAAAACTACTCTAGGGAGAAAAGATTTTCTTTTTTTCCTGAGGAACCAATACACGACAAGCTAGGTCTGAAGATGAAGATGGATTGTTGAGCCCAATTACACTGAGGGAAAACATAAATAAACTGTGTAAGTCTGTCAGATTCTGAAAAGCTTTTGCGACTGGAGGCAATACAAATATGATGGGTATCAGGTCACAGTGCCAGTTGTTATATGAAAAGAATTTAAAAATAAATTTATATCCAGAATGTCATTTATCCTTTTTGGTTTGTTTGTTTCATTTTAACTTTGGTTGACTAACTGAGCTCATAAAGTTTAAATCGTAGGGAATGGCTCACTTGCATATTAGATGGACAGTGAAGCTAGGAATTACTTGAGTACCTTAGGTAAAAAGTAAAGTGAGCATCAATACACCTTTTTTCATATCATACTGCATTTACGTTTACTTCACGAGAATATTTTAAAATGTCAGCTGAAAATGTATATTAGTCTCAAGAAAAGTGTTTGCAATCTTTTCTTCTAACACATAAGTGCTTCTAATGTCTTCCCATGAATTAAAGCTAGGGACAAAAATTATTCAGACATGTGAAATGAAAAAGAAGTCGTTTTTATTTTCTCTGAAACTATTGCTGCTTTTGTTCTCCTCTTTAAACTGAGAGGAAAAAGAATGTAGTGATATATTAGATATGATTCACAGTAATGTAGGTTTGTTGGGTTTTTTTTCAATTTTAAGGGCATCAGTCTCATGTTTAGGAGTAAAATTATTGATATTAAAATAAAGTAGGAAGAAAGCATTATCCCACAAATAATTACAGCATTCTACTCTAATAGAAAAAAAAATATTTCTTAAAATTCTGCAGCCAGAGTTGAAATTGGGCCTGCCTCATAGAAAAAAATACCATGACTCTTGGTTTATGGAATTAAAATTTGACGCAGTAATCATGAGGGTGCTTTAACACACTAAATGTCTGTAGCATATCCAAAGCATAAAATCTGAACTCTATTTTTATGTTCTGCTTTTGGTATTGTTTTGCTTTGTTTTAAACCATACCATAGGAATTATTTTCTTTGTTCTATCTAATCACATAACTAACTGCAGTTTAGTTGGTTTTGAGTAGTTTGCTTCAAAACTGCGCTTTTAATTGAATATATTATTTGTCAGGCAGAGAAACAGCACACAAAGTCATAATCCTAGTCATACACATGGGATATTCAATTAGTGTTTAATTATTCAGTGGTGTTTAATGTGACTACTATCAGTGACTATTACCATTTTATATCAATCTGGTAGATAGGTATTTCTGCAGTAAAAGTCCTTTAAGGCAAGCTATCCATAAACATGAACATATATACTGAGAACTACTACAGAAAACTAAACCAGAAAAGCAATGACATCCAGGTTTTTTTAAGCCTAGATAGATGCCCAATTTCATTTGGAAGGAAAGGTACAAGTAGATACATTCCACACTTGAAACCAAGCTAGGTTTTCCTGTCATCTAAATCTGATGTACTTAGGGGTCTACAAAGTTACACATTTTAGTATGTTTGCGTTGCTCACCTCAGGTAGTATCTGTGTCACTTCATCTTTAAGTCTGAGGAAAGTTATATTCTCAATTCAGGAGACTGATCCTCCAGAAGATAAGAGACCTTCAACTTTAGAGTTCTCCTCTCCTAATTTCCTGGGGTTTTTTTGGGTGTTTTGTTTTGGTTTTTTTTTAAGAATATAGTTCTAACGTTTTAAGAATGAGGTGAAAAATATAGCCAATAATGTACAGCTTATGTTTTTCCTCACAAATTAGACTTCAGAATACACTAAGAAATATCACCTTCCTTCAAACCCATCATATCACTAAGTATTGGAAATACTCCTTTCCTCCCTTCTCCTCCATTCCTTTTTTTTTTTACATAGGACAGCTAATCTATGCATAATCCTTTCCTGAAATTCAATTCTTGCAGTATGTGACGGGATCACGTTTGACATTATCATGATCTTGATATAGACAAACCAAATGCATACTACTGTCTTCTGATCCATCCCACTTATTAACAAAGATTTAGATGTAAAGCAACCACTATCATTGATTTAGTGAGGATTCATTTATCAAAGATAATACAAAGCAAAATGGTAGTGGATTGACTTTGCCAGCTTTTTAAGATAACAGTTCAGCCAACTGAACTGTTGATAGTCTTCCTGATAAAGCTGCCACCTGCAGGTAAATTTAATGAAGTTAGGAATAAACATGTAAGGTATGAAATGTATATGTGTTACGTGTAACTACAGTACTTAGTGATATGAAGGGTTTGAAGTTAGGTGATATTTTCTGTTGTATTATGAAGTCTAATTTGTGAAGAAAAACATAAACTGTATAGTAATGGATATCTTACTTGTGGCCTCATTCTTAAAACGTTATATCTATATTCTTAAAAAAAACCCCAAACGAAACAACCTCCCCCCCAAAAAAAAACCAAAACAAAACAAAAAAAGGGGGTTGTGGCATTGCAGAAATGTTATATTGTCATAGATCAGGCTGTTCTGTTCAAGTTGTTTTCAGGAACACCACAACCTGTTACTTGTTTCAAGTAGGTAAAAAACCCAACATGCATTTCATAGAGGACACTTTAAATTTGTGCTTTGTCACAAGTTTTGGTAGGCAGTTGTCTGGAATTCAAACTTTTGTCCTGACAAAGAATGTTGGGGGAGTAAATGAAGATGGGATATACTGGTACTTAGAGTACTACTATCAAACCTCAGAAACATCATTTTAAGGCCTGTTTTATTACAGATTTGTTATTTGAGATTATTTGTGATTAAAAAAATAACTACTTCTGAATTGGACTTTTAAAAATAATTTTAAAATATACACACACACACAGAGAGTACTTAGTTTCATTCTCTTTTTTTTTTCTCCATTCGAAGGAAAATAAAAATAACATAGTAACACATTAAGTGTTCTGTAATATTGATGTAAGGTAAACTTTGCCATTTTCTATCACAAAAGTTAGTATCTACTTCTAGCAGCTAGTAATATATACTTAGATCAGTTTATTTATAAATTAACTATTTTGCTACTAAGATATTTTTCCCATTAAAACAGCCACAATCAGCATTTATGATCTTATGCCATCATTGTGGTGTTGAATTAGAAATACTTAGCCTTTTCAAGAAAGAAACGTGATAATACATCAAATAATTTATTTTATTTTTTTCCCCTCATTGTACCATAGTACACATCCAGGTGATGGACTTTGCATTTATCCTTTCAGAAATTTCATATTGATGCATTTTCCAGCATTTTAGGGTGCTCTGGCTGGCAGATCTAGAGTTCACTGCTTGGTGTCATCTGCCAATGTGGTCTCAGTAGGAGCACTCTATTGGCTCCTGCAGGTCTTTGATAATACTGTTAAACAGAAAGGGTATCAAGATAGAGCCCTACCCACTTGATTTAATGATCATTAATATTTTATTTCCATTCCTATTTAAACATTTAATGTAAATTCAATTTGTTTTATTTTTAGCTTTTTTGGCAAATTAAATTATTTCTTCAGACAAAAAAAAAAAAAGGAAAACACATAGAATCATAGAATTATAGTATGGCAAGGGTTGGAAGGGACTCCGAGGATCATAAAGCTCCAACCCCCCTGCCACAGGCAGGGACACCAACCTCAGGCCTGGATCTACATAAGGTTGCCCAGGGCCCCATCCAACCTGGCCTTGAACACTTCCAGGGATGGGGCATCCCCTACCTCTCTGGGCAGCCTGTTCCAGCACCTCACCACTCTTTCTGTAAAAAACTTCCCCCTAATATTCAATCTAAACCTTCCCTCCTTCAGCTTTAAACCGTTCCCCCTTGTCCTGCCATTATCTGCCCTTTTAAAAAGTTGATTCCCCTCCTGTTTGTATGCTCCCTTCAGGTACTGGAAGGCTGCAATGAGGTCCCCCCGCAGCCTTCTCTTCTCCAGGCTGAACAAGCCCAGCTCCCTCAACCTCTCCTTGTAAGGCAGGTGCTCCAGCCCTCTAATCATCCTTGTGGCCCTCCTCTGAACCCTCTCCAACAGTTCTACATCCTTCTTGTATTGGGGGCCCCAGATCTGGACCCAGTACTCCAGGTGGGGTCTCACGAGGGCAGAGTAGAGAGGGACGATCACCTCCCTGTCCCTGCTGGCCACCCCTCTTCTGATGGAGCCCAGGATACCATTGGCCTTGCGAGCTGCAAGAGCACACTGCTGGCTCATGTTAAGTTTCTCATCCACGGTGACACCCAGGTCCTTCTCAGCAGGGCTACTCTCAAGAAGCTCTTCTCCCAGTCTGTATCTATGTCTGGGATTCTTACGGCCCAAGTGCAAGACCTTACACATCGCAGTGTTGAACCTCATTTGGTTCAGCCAGGCCCATTTTTCCAGCCTGTCAAGATCCCTCTGGATGGCTTCCTTTCCTTCTAGGGTGTAGACCACACCACTCAGCTTGGTGTCATCCGCAAGCTTGCTGAGGGTGCACTCAATCCCATCATCTATGTCATTGATAAAGATGTTAAAGAGAACCGGTCCCAAGACAGACCCCTGGGACCGGCCTCCACCTGGACATAGACCCATTGACCACCACCCTTTGGCTACGGTCTGTTAACCAGTTTCTTATCCACTGGATGGTCCACCCATTAAATCCACATCTCTTCAGTTTAGAGATAAGGATGTGGTGGGGGACTGTGTCAAAGGCCTTGCACAAGTCCAGGTAGATGACATCGGTCACCTTCCCTTTAACTACTGATGCTGTCACTCCATCATAGAAAGTCACCAGATTGGTAAGGCACGACCTTCCCTTGGTGAAGCCGTGCTGGCTGTCCCCGATCACATGATCTTCCCTCATGTGCTCCAGCATGTCATCCAGGAGGATCTGTTCCATGATCTTCCCAGGCACAGAGGTGAGGCTCACCGGCCTGTAATTCCCTGGGTCTTCCTTGCTGCCTTTCTTATAAATGGGAGTGACATGACCTTTTTTCCAGTCCCTAGGGACCTCTCCTGACAGCCATGACTTTTCAAATATGATGGAGAGCGGCTCAGCAACCACATCAGCCAGCTCCTTCAGGACCCTGGGATGCATGTCATCCGGCCCCATAGACTTGTAGACATTCAGTCTCATGAGGTGGTCTCGGACTTGCTCTGCTCTTACAGTGGGGGGGGATTTACTCCCCCAGTTTCCACCTAGAGGTCCAGGGATGCAAGGTTCCGGGATTTGAGAATAGATCCACAAATGCAGAGTAATCTCTTTTTTTCCCATATTTGATTGTAGAATTTGATTTGAGAATAGATGCACAAATGCAGAGTAATCTCCTTTTTTTCCATTTTTAAATGTGTGAGCTTCCTTCTGCTGTGACATTTTAACCATAGAAACAGATAACTAAATATGTTTATGGTAGGCAATGAGTTTCTGCAAAAACAAATTATGTACATATGTATCTAAATACTTCTGTTCCTCTCTGGATTCAAATTCATAGTTCTCTTGGGGAAACTAAATAAATAAATAAATGTATGTTTTTAACTTTCCTTTCAACTTTTCTTTATTTATTAAATGCATTCAGCATTTCTAGGTAATTTCTTTGGTTCAAACAGCAGAAGAATTGTTAAATGTGTTTACCCTTATTTGCTAAGCATACTCATCCTTATTTCTAACATGAAATGCAAAGAAATATTTTTTATATTCATCTGTTTTGCAAAATGCTGAACACTTCCAGTTAAGTAGTTTGTGTTTATATTTATATGTAAATACAAATATATTTATGCATGCGTGTATCCACACTAAATATATGGCACATAATTTAGTTTGGAAATCATAATGAGGTGCAATACATTTTTATATTGACTTTTCCTATAATTGTGGTGCTTTAATTGTAGGCAATGAAACAAAATCCTGTTGTGGTGCAGATGTTACAAGAAGTTATGGGTTTATTATATAGAAATGAAATTGTAATAGTCTGGATTTATCAAAACTACAGACTTGGATTTCCTCTTTTTTATCTAACTTATTGCACAGGGAGTGCTTTGTATGCTCAATTACTCATGGTTGCACAGAAATTATCAGGAGGTAAATTTGGACTTAGAATTTTTGGTAATGTAACATGCTTCTGAATCCCTAGGCCTTGATACACAACCTGGTGGGTAGCAATTGTGTATTTCAGTTGGGTCTAAGCACACAGGAGAATATTCCAATGTCACCCTATATGGTGGTGCAACTCTCCCCTTCTCCCTTGCTATTTGGTGCTATCTGTCCTTTTCCTGGACTGCCCACCAGCCAGGGATGCGTTGAGTGCAGACTGGGACAACAGACTGGAGTGTTAGGGCTTTCTTGTATGTGCTGGGTTTTTCTCCCTCTGTTGCTTGGGAATAGTAATGATGATCATCACCTCCTGACAACTTGGTACATTGAATTTCGTTTTCACTCTTATACGAATTTTATTCCTATACAGTTTAAGGACAGTAAACACACTTGTCCTATTGCTTGGCACCAGTGGAAAGAGACTGGCCCCATTCTATGATCCTATGATTCTTGACACTCACCCTTCATGTATTTATACACATTGATCAGATGTTCTCTCAGCCTTCTCTTCTGCAGGCTGTACAGATCCAGCTCCCTTAGCCTTTCATCATAAGATCTCTTAATCATGCTTGTAGCCTTTTTTTGGAGTCTCTCCAGTATTTCCCTGTCTCTCTTGAATTATGGAATCCAGAACTGGACACAATAGTCTAGATGAGGTCTCACCAGGGCAGGGTAGAGGGGCAGCAGAAACTCCCTTGACCTGCTGGTCACACTATTTTGAATGCACCTAAGATATCATTGGCCTTCTTTGTGACAAGGGTACATTGCTCCCTCATGCTCAACTTATTGTCCACCACAACTCCAGGGTTCTTCTCAGTGGAGCTGCTTTCTAAAATTCATAATCGGATGGCTCTTACCAAAAAATGCTGTATAGTTTTGGTGGGGGTTTTGTGCGCTGTGTTTTTTGTGTGTGTGGTTTTCTTTTTGTTTATTTATTCTTAATTTAATGCTATATTTGAAATTATTGTCCTAGTCTTCATCTTCCAATCAGTCATATATTCAATTAGATACATGTTTTTAGTTTTAGAGATGTGCAAAGTCATCTCAAGAACACAGTATTGGTCAAATAGCCCATTAGGTGAATAATTGTAACAATCAGCAAACACATTTATGTTCTTGAGGTATCTGAAATTGTTCTT
The DNA here is from genome assembly GCA_022605575.1 of Laterallus jamaicensis coturniculus. Classification (NCBI taxonomy): domain Eukaryota; kingdom Metazoa; phylum Chordata; class Aves; order Gruiformes; family Rallidae; genus Laterallus; species Laterallus jamaicensis. Next base: position 13,070,790 of record JAKCOX010000019.1, read on the forward strand.
GTGATCATAAGAATATTTACAGCAAAATACTTGGGTTATAGAGTTACTAAGAATAGGCATTACCTTTTCAGTAGTAGAGAAGGTAGGCTTCCTTTTGATCTGTGCTGACTGCAGAATATACTTGTCTGGAATAATCTGCGTGAAAGTACAGGGAACACTCTACCCTCTCTCTATGGCTACAGAAAAAAAACTTCAATTCTGATGCTGTAGGGACATCCTGTTTTCAATATTTTTTCTGCCTTATCTCTTCTAGATATTCCAATGAAGCCATGAGAAACTGAACTTGTTACTTTAAAGCAGGCATTCAAATCATTATTTATTAAAGTTATGATTTTAACAGCTACTGAATGATAATACGCTTGTGGTAAGTACCAGTATTGAAGTATATTATGTACAGAATGGAACAGTGTGTATGAATAGGTAATTATTTTTTTTTCAGATCTTGATTCTTGCTGTTTTGAAGCATCTTGGCTTCATGACCTCCACAGGAAAGATACCTTATGTAGAAAATAATTTAAATATTACTTTTTTTTAGCTGAGGAATAGTGAACAGACAAAAAATGCTGTTTCACATTAGGTTAGCAGAAGGCATTACTAATCTAAGGACAAAAAAAAAAAAATCCAGGTTCTTACCAACAAATTCAATTTGCTAACAAAAAATGGCTTATAGATGCAAAGCAAAGAAAGACTTTATATCACTCAGGTGGTTATTTTCCTAGTTTCCTTTTCATGGATCTTTACCTGAATTTGATGAGATAGGAGAAAAAGGAAACACCAAATATTCATAAGAAGACTCCATATATTAAAAATAGTGAAACTGCTATGCATATAGTAGCTTATCCAGCAGATTGTCACAGCATGCACTCTCATTAGGATGTCTGCTTGAAGTTTAGATCCCTAGCATAAGGAAAAAACAGACTGTGAAGTCTATGGATATTCTATAATATATATGTTCTGGCAGTTATTTCAAACTGGTTTCAGACATTTTTTGAGTCTTCTTTAACATAAAAAATAATTTACACTCTGCTGAGTTTTGGGAATGGCAGGAAAAATAGGAAAAGGGGAAGACAAGGCAAGGCGAAGGAAAAGAGGGGAGTTTTGGTTTCTCACACTGAAGCTTAAGACACAATAAATGGATCCCATTTCTTATAGGTTCATGACACTTTTTATTTTAGATGCCTCCTACCATTACTCTGAAGAAAACTATCCCAGTATCCACTGAAAATTGATTTCTGAGCCCAGCTGTATCCTCACCACCAGTATCCTGACAGCAGCACTTGTCTAGAGAACCCATTAAGAAGACCATGCAAGAAAAAAAGGTGGGGGAGGAAAAAAAAATTTAAACTGGCCGATCATGAAAAAGAACAAACATAATGAAAAAGCCAAATGCTCATTTCTGAAGAGTATTCAATGTGTTTTTTTTTCCCAATAGAGCTTTTTCTTAAAAGACCTGTCTGATAAATATTGCTCCGTCAGAAATATTACATGACTCTAATTTAGCATTCTAGCCTATCTAAATTATGTGGTACATTTTCACTGAGTCTGTGACAAGTTAGCAACACAAGTCCCATGTAAAAGAGTTTATATTATGAAACCTCTTAGCTGTGACTTGAATATCTCATACATATTGTATGTTTATTTTTTATTATTGCTTGTAATTTTATTTTGCTTTGTACAAAAAATCTAAACAATATCAAGAAGTAAACTATCTATCTTACTGATGTGTCCTAAAGTCAATTTATATTCTTGCACACCAGCTGAGCAACGTAAGTGTGGAGAAGTCCTATTGCAAGACAAGCAAAAAAGGAACTTCAACACATGGAAGCCATTGATGTTTTGGACAAAGTAAAAATATTTACCTTACTCTGTGGGTTGGTTTGTTTGGTTTTTTTAAATATTATTTTTCTTTTTGTGGTATAATAGAAGTAATTTTTTCTATTTGTTCACTATAAATGTATGTTCTATTTAAAGGATGGGGCTGGACAGGGGAGAAAAAAGTTTCTTCTTTGTCTTCCTGTTGTTGAGTCAGGTAGAAGTGCCTGCAAAACAAACAGTAATTATGCCTTCACTGAAAATAAAGTATCTTCAGGGTGGTACAGAGCAACACAGCAGGAACTTATAGCAGTTTCAACACTGAGAAGATCAGTGAGAAAATACACAGACAAGTTCCTTCCTGAAAAAAACTTGATTGTACTGTGCAAACTATATTAAAACCACAAAGCAAATAAAAGTTGTTTTAGAGAAAGACTGAAAGAAAACGTTCAACAAGGCTGGACAGAGGTGGTGCAGAGATTTGTTAATAAACTGTTTCATTTTCATATTGTCTTATTACATTGGACCTAATTTTCTCATTGTCCTAGTTTGTGTTAAAATAAAACCTGACATTAAGAGGTCAAAGTTCTTTCTGATGCTTTTGTTGTAAATGTTTATTAGCTTTTAAGATCAGGTCATAGATTGCCCTTTGAAGCAAATCCTCCAATATTTTTGCTTGCTGTATATGTGCAACATCATAAAGCAATCTTAGAGAATATAGAGAATTTCTTTTGGATGAAACCTAAGCAAAAGATGCTCCCTTGGACTGCTCTTAATGTGCTGTATTGCTAATGGCTAGTTAGTCATTGGTATCCAAATAGATCTACTCTGTTAAAAAAAAAAAAAGAAAAGGTGTTTAATGTGGATACTAGGTCATCAAAACAAATTCTTTCTCCTTATACATATATATTTCTCCTTATAGTCTGAGAGAAGAGGCATAGACATATGCACCTCACAAAGTTGACCAAGTCTTAGGGTAGTCTTCTATTTAAGAAAACAAGAATCAAAGACAAAGTGGAAGAGAATGCAACATTTATTCCAAAAGTGGTATTAATTGGATGATTATGATATATACTAATTGGTAATAGAATAGGTAATTTGAGTCTTAACTTACTGCATGCAGAGTGTTTAACCAAAACATCGAAGACTTCAATCTGGATACCAGGATCACTCTGTAAATTACATGCACTATGATCTAATCTTTATGGTTATGTCAATACTGTTAAACAGAAAAAAAACAGGGAGTGATTTCTGGTCTCAGTTCCAAGGGAGTGGATGTTGAGAGCTAGCTCTGTGTTGGATAGATTTAAAGACATCTAGCTGGAGTCCTTTGAAAAAGAGCCATGGGATAAGTTCACAGTTATGTTGAATGGTTGATTTGAACTATGTGTCTATACTTACTGTTAATTTCTGGTTCCTTGGTGCAAGAGAGAGATGGACATACTGCAGAGATTATCGCAAGGGGCTGCAAAAGATATGTAAGGGATTGGAACTTAGAACAGTCGTAAGCAGTTGGGATTGTTTAGTGGGGAGAAGGGAAGGCTCCAGGGATACCTCAGAGCAGCCTTCCAGTGCTTAAAGGTTCCTACAGGAAAGATGGGGAGGCACTCTTTTTCAGGAATTGTAGTGATAGGTCAAGTCATAATGGTTTAAATTAAAATAGGGTAGATTTAGAATCGGAAGGTTATGAGGAACTGGCACAGGTTGCCCAGAGAAATTGTGTATGCCACCGTCCTGGATGTCTCAAAGACCAGGTCAGATGAGGCTTTGGGCAACCTGTCAGAGTTCATGGTGGGGGTAGGACTAGATGATATTTCCTTCCAACACAAACAATTCTATGATCCTATGATTTTATTTTTTTTATTTTAATGTATGATACCCATTGCTGTTTTGTGTAGTGGAATCTGTATATTAGAACTGGACTCTTGAAAGGTTTGTCAAATGTGAATAATTACCAATTAAACAAATATAAGATGGAAATAAATCTGTTGACATCTTGGGACACCAACAGAATTTTCACATGTGGAATGATTAAAAACATGATGGTGTGATGACCCACTTGTATTGCAGGTACCAGTACTGTAGTTAAAATACAACAAGAAGGCATTAACAGTGAACTCAGTTTCAACAGTTTTAAAAGTTGGTTTGTGCTACACTTTGCTGCAAAAGCAGAGTCAATTTAATGATGCTTGCACTTTTCCTTCTATGAAAAAAAGAATTCTGAAATATTTTAGTTAGGAGGAATTTTTTAGTCTTTCACATTTTAAAAGATGGTTTGAGGAAGACTTTTTTAAGCTATGCATAAATTTCAAGACAATACAGGGAATGCTGATGCACCATAGGCCAAATTCAACTCACCTAACTTTATACTGAGGAAAAATCTACCATATGATTAGAAGTAGGTTGTGTCAGATGTGCCCATCTCTCTATTCAATAGCATTTGCTAACACTTGCGCATGTGTTGGTAGCTTCAAGAATAAGCTCTCAGGAAGATGAAAGAAGAAGCAATGCCTTGCTTGCAAAAGAAAGAATAAACAGTCTTTGAAAGTATGGGGAGAAGGAATAAGGGAACTTGTCTGATAATCAAAAGAAAAGTTATCTTAGTCTTATTAAGAAATTATTATTAGAAATCTCAAGTTTTATAACTAAAATGAAAATTAAAGTTACAAAACCCGATTAATACACAAAAGTAAGCTAATGAGGAACTGATGTTGAAATATAAGGCCTTTAAAAAATAGAAATGTTTACATGTTGCACCAATGTAAACACTGATTTATCTTGAAGTATGAGCTGTTTATTTTAAAGACAAACATGGTAGCACTGTGAATTCCCTCTAATAAACTCAAAGGCAGACTTTCACTCTTTCAGACAACTATATCATAAAAATCTTCTAATTTAGATAAATTATTTTAATTTTTTGTGATCTCCACCAATGGCATGATAAATTAAGAAAGGGATTAATTTTTCCAGGCCTAAGGATGCTTTGCAGCTGTTTAGAAGAACAAGATCTAGAAAAGAAAAAGTCATGTTAAGGTAAAACTGACGAATCCAACTGGCCTATGTGGAAGGGAAGAATGGAAACAGAGAGTAGAGCAGAAATATAAGCAATAATAATTATTAAAAATGGTGGAAACCCCTTATTATCTTCCTTTTAAACTCTCATATTGGATATGTTACATTTGTCATCATTCAGTAGGCATTTTTTCCGGTGATAAAGTAGGGCCAACCAGTGTCAGATTCCACACTACACTTATTTATTTTTGCCCTATCTGTACTCCAGAACCTCTCCTATAAATATAGCTGTGGATTTTCAGCCTATATATAATGGGAAGGATTTTTCAATTCAGTTCTAAACATGAATACAGATGAGTTTGCATGAGCAATGCAGGGTGAGGAACAAATGGTCAGCTATAGGGAAAAGATGGGTAGAAGTTAGCAATACTACATTTCCTATTGTGAGATAAAGTGGTTCCTAAGTAGTATTAAAATGAATGTAAATATTGAGCTGAAGAAAAAATATCTGGAAATGGTCTAAGTTCAATTATATAATTCTGGTGTCAGAGACATTTAACAATTATTTTTCCCAGAAAAATCTTTCAGAACTTTACATCACCTTTCCTTTCAATGAAATACCTATAAACCTCTGTTTAATGTTAACATGTATAATCACTGTGCTATGATTTAAATTAGCATTAATACCTTGGCCTTGAGGATAGTTTCTGAAAAAAAGATGTTACATTTAGATATAATACACTGATAAAACACCATGAACATACCCAGTACTAGGGCTTGATGAAGTAAATAAGGATTTTATATTAGACTGTGTAAACTAACTTGCTCTTTTGTCAATACCATTTCATAGAAAAAGAAACAACCTTAAAATAAGTAATAAAGCTGACCTAATTTTAATGCAAGAAAATCTATCACAAGGATTTATAGTGCTTCTATGTTTCAATCAACTCAGGAGTTAGCAATTTATAATCTTTTGATCTACTGAAACCAGTCTGGCAGAGATCAAAAACCGCTAAACCCTGTACTTCAGGGTACAAAAATACTCCTTGTAGGAATTAATATAATAAAGAAGATACATCATAGACCTTTATTAAATATTGTAATAAAATCTTTGGAAAGGTGAAGGGTAATTCCCAATGGTAGCACAATCTGCTATAGTAGAAAACAAAACAAAACAAATATTGATTTATGTTTCAAGCTCAAAGCTTTTGCATTTACAAAAAGAAAAAAAATGTTAAGATATGGAACTTCATAAACAGGTACCTCAATGACTTTATTTAGCTTATAAATTGTGCAAATATAAAAACTGCTATTAATTCTTAAGCTATTCACGCTCTATAACAAGAATCTGTAGTTGTATTTCTGAGGGTACATTTGCATTGTAACCAAGTGGTGTATGTCTACACTGTTTACAGACCCTCTAGATCAGAGTGACTGCACACTACTCCATATATTATTGCTGCTTACATTAAAACAATATGTTTTCATTTATGTGATGTTTTAATTCCAAGTGTTCAGAATTAGGGAAGGTCATCAGAAACTTCATGATGCTTGCTAGAAAACAGGAAATTGGAAAATACTTTGTCATAAAGGGTATTTGAATGCCAAGAATGTTTCAGTATTTCAGTAATCTGGAAGAGGCAAAACTTATCAGCCTTATCATGCTGCTTAAGGAGTACTATCACTGAAGTAAACTATTACCCAAGACACATGCAGGAAATAGTTGAATAACATCCAAAGACAGTCCACTGACAATTAATATTTATGTAAGCAAAATGCCATGATCTGTAAGTGAATAAGAACAGTATAGTTATAGCTTAAAGACAAGATCACATTGGGCAATTCCTGCCAGTGTCAAAACAAACAGCTGGGAAGCAGGGTCTACATCCATATCAGAAAGTTAATCAGTATTACGGAATGTTCTTGGGGAGATTGACATGTCTACTAGATTCTCCAAAGAAAAAAATTAGCAAAGTATCACCTTGTTGCACAAGATAGATGAGTGCTTAATTATTATTCATATTTTTGGAGTATTCATGTGTTAAAATGTTGTGATCATACAAATACCTCAGGACAAAAATAGATGTAATTTGGATGTCATTCATCTCTACCTAAAGCAGACTGGAACTTTACTCTGTTGATGACTATCTCTGTGGTATCATAATTTGTGCTAAGTTACCCTGGCTGGAGGTCACATGCCCACCAAAGCTCCTCTATCACTCCCCCTCTTCAGCTGGACAAGAGAGATAAAATATAATGAAAGGTTTGTGGCTTGAAATAGATGGGGGAAAATTGTTCACCAATTGCCATCATGGGAAAAACAGTTTCTTACCAAGCAAAAGAGAATAGCATAGTGAAAAATAAAAACCAAATCTTAAAATACTCCCCCCCATCTCTTTGTCCCAGGCTCAACTTTACCCATGATGTCTCTTCCTCACCCCCAAGGTGCACAGGAGTATGAGTATTGGGGGTTGCAGTCAGTACATAACATACTGTCCTTGCCATTCCTTCTTCCTCAGGGGAAAGACTCCTAGAGCTTATAGCTCTAGAAGCCATCAAAGGATAAATATTTCTCATGCCTGGCACTAAGTTCAGCTAATAGAGAAGATAGTATCTGAGTATCTTACAAGACAATAAGAATGCAGAGTACGTGGAGAACATAATCATGTTGTGGGGAACCTGTGCCTTTGGCAGCAGCAGAGTGAAATATTTGTGCACAGATATATCATCAAAAAGTTGTGGAAGGAGACAACTATTTGGAGAGACAATAAGAGGGGTGATAGATTTGAAAGCAGGCAAAATAACTCACTTGAAATAATTCAGAAAAATAGGGAACTAAAAGAACACCCCATAACCAAAGCACAAATGCTCGAAATATAATTTGAAGTGTCTCAAGTTTATCCTGATATTATAATTTGTATTCACTTGTTATGCTGTTTGGATTTATATGTCTGCCTTTATAAATATTTTCACTGTATACATATTCATATGTAAAATATTTTTAAAATTTAGAAAAAAGAAGGAATTATTATTTTAGGAAGAAAATAGACTACAAAGATGTCACATGTTCATTTAAGGCTGAGATCGATGCAGGAAATATGTAGTTTAATGATGCTTTCTTAATGTTGCCCACTACTTTCACTCAGCCAGTTAAACTGAGGGATATCTCTATATACTCTGTAAGTTACTGATTACTCTGGGATGGTCCTGAGGCCAGCAGAGTTTAAAGTGATCTGATATGTTTTAAAATAATGTCAGGACAGTACATTTCCCATAACTTGCAACTTTACCTTATAAGATTACCTGGTGGAGAAGATGGGTTTTCATCAAATTAGGTAACACTTAAATCGATGAGCTTGTCTAAAATAAATCCCTAAAACATACATTATACAGGTTTCAGGCCTAAAACATCACTATTTTCACTTTACTTGCCCACTCCTTTTGTGTCTCTCTGCAGGCTAATATAGATCGAGCTTCTGCTACTGTTTTTAATGTTCTACCATCCATGGTGGCTGCAGTGCATGATTCCCCTTTGCCATCCATTTCTTGTTCAGAGAAAACTTTAAAGTGGAATGCTTTGAGAAGTTTCTGAAAATACATCATTCCAGGCAGTTATTATAGACCTAGGTTGAATTCTAAACTAAGGATTTCACCATTTACTTTCTGTTCATATTAAACTATTTTTCTTTCAGACACACCTTGAAGAAAAAAACCTCAAACTCTTGCTGTGTACAATGTATTATTTTAAATGAATGATACCACCAACTTACTTATTGACTGAACAAAATTGTCACTTAGATCAGAGAAAAATTTCACTTTGTCAGATATATTAGTTGTAAAAACTACTCTCTTTAAATCTAGCTACCTAAATTGAATTACCTTTAAAAGGATGATGATATGAAAACAAAGTTTCCAAGAGCGAGTACTTATACCATCACTACTAGGTCACTGTTGGTCAATGACTTGATTAATGTTTATCTTTCATCTCTTTCTTTGGTGAGTTTCACTCATTTTACTAAAGATACTTGCTGCACTTTCTAAAAGTACATATGACAGCAGGTACATCTATTCATGATGACTTTTTGGCAATATCCAGAATGAGAACCAAATGAACAAGAAGCTAAAGACAAATTCCAAGACTAGTGAAATGCATCTGAGAATGACCTGGGTTTATTAGGTCTAAACAATAGACAAAGAGAAGATAAAAGATACTTCCAAATAGCAAATATTCACTTTCCAATCAGCTATTCCTACCAATATAATAATAATCTGGTTCATTCTAGGGATGGGAGTTTTTTTAAAAAATCAAATAATCTAAAGATGAACTATTTGCTACCTGCCTGTCATAGTTGCTGTTTTCTTTCTTTGCTGGAGAATGGTAACATTTATTTTGTAATAGCAGTGGAGTTCCTATTGCCTGTCTTACTACATCTCATCATTGTCAGAAATATTGAATGTGATCCTTTCTTTCTTTTTTTTTCTTGTTAAATTTCTACAATACTTGTCTAGAATGATATGATATAGTGCTCTATTTTTAAATAATTAACTTTGACATGCCCCGTCCTACGTCCATCAAAGTGAATATATCTTATACAAGTTCTTTTTCCTAATTTACATAACCAGGACAGGTAAATTCTATAGCGTTGGAGCAATTCCTAACTTAAATATTCTTGTATAGCTCTACTTGGTATAATTGAGACTGGCACACTCATGTCATTTGGTATGGCAAAAATGTCCTCACTTTCTACATCTGCAGTTGGGAGACCAAAACGTTTTAATGTCTAGTTTTATGTTCATACAAGCACATTCAATTGAAAAGATTTGCCTTTTTTTTCTAAATAGGGGCCGTTGCTTTTATTTGTTGCTATAAAATTATTATTTAACTTGATTCCCTTGTAGTTCATTCTTCCTCACTCCTTTAGAGGCTAACTTCATACATCACAGTTTATATAAATATTACATTTTTGTAGCATAAGTACTAAATGATGCTTTTCAAATTGCAGTAATAGATTGTATCCACCAATGTGCTTTGTTTCTTGTTAACAATATGGAAATGAGAATAAAGAGAATTGCATGACTGATTTCCTTGCTTTCTCAAACTCATTATACCAACTAATATACATATGAAAATATCCCATTTAAGTTATTCTGAGATATTTTTGTTATGCATGTAAACCAGATCCAATGTTTTTTATATCAGCAGATATAAAGTATCAGCCATAAATCACAACTTAATTTATCTTCAGATCCCAAAAGGCGTGAAAGCAATTATTAGGCAGAGAACAGATTTACGGACTTACTCATTATTCAAAGTGCATAGTCTTCTTCCATAGTTTAACATTTGCTTTGTAAGGTAAGACCAGTGGCTTTCATTTAAAACTATATTTTGCTCAAAATCCAATCTGGATAATCTTTCTGCTTTTGTTTCTTTCAGAGTTTTCTGTACCAGTGCAATATATATATATATATAATTTTTCTTATAGTCAGTTCCGGAAAAAGAATTTAAAAAAAGCTTTAAGATACAGAAACTAAAAACTGTTGGTCACTCTTAGTCCATGGTACTTCTGAAAACAATTATTCTGCAAAAAATATATGTAAAAGTCCTCCTGGTGCAAAGAGAGTAATTAATATCACTGCAAAAAAATTACTGTGGGAAAATATGGAATAGTGATATGTTTTTAAGTGTTAAAACCCAGGATTTTCAGCAGGATGGTAGTCTGTCACTTTCTTCATAATGATTTATTATATAAGTGGCAAGGTGAAGAGGAGCCCTAAAATGTTGAGGGAGGAACTAGATAACTTTTGAGACACTGAATGACAGAAAATACATTACCAGTTGTGTCAGAACTTTTCCTTCTACTTGCTGACATACCTGGAGTAGGATAAGGAATGATTCTGCAGACTTATGGAGCACAAGATTGACATTTGAACCAGACAGTATTGCCCCCTCCAACCTTAATTATTTTTAAAGCTTTTACAAATGTCCATTAGTCAGCTCTCCTATGTAATTGTAATATTGCTGTTTGTCATTTTCAGGATACTTATGTGTTTCAGGAACATTCTTCTTAATGTAATAAGTATAGTAAAAAGGATCATATTTACCTTATGTACATCATTCTGGAGGTCCAGGAAGTGCTGGGCTGCAGTTTTAAGCTTTAATTTGTAATTATTTATTGCATTTGTCTAATATAGATGGGAGGTTGAAAAGGTTGAGACTAATAGGTAAATGTGAGGCATAAATGGGATGTGTATAATATTACCATATAATCAGAGAAGAGTTCTAATAGTATTAAGAGTAGAAAATGTTTATATTCCTTCTCATAAAGGGTAGCTGATAGAATCTTTATATAATGTTAGGTAGAAATTTAGTCCAAACTGAGTTCCTCATATTTCATTAATACTTTTAATTATAACTATCTTGATGAGCTTTGCCTTTTATTCTGAGCTCCCTGTTGCCCGGAAACTGACAAATTATCCTGGAAAAAAGTATTAAAATCCTAGCTAAATATAGTCTGCTGTCAACAAGCCAAATTTATTCCAGGGTATATGGAATCTTTACTAGAAGTGCTAGTAAAGACAGACCAGTCAGAGTCCATTGAAAATATTAATTTACAGAACAGCAAACTCCAAATAAGAACAGTGAATTACCTGTGCAAAGGAGAAGTTAAGGAAAGAAGTGGGTCCTCAGACCACAGTGACAGGAAAGTAGATTTGAAAGTTGGTCTCTTTTTGTAAGGAAAAAAGCAGATGATGGGACCCAGGATGGATTTACATGAGTTGGGCTGAGATGAAAGAGCGACTCTGTGCTCTGGAAAATAGATATCGTGCTCTTCCTCAAGGCTCTTACTTGTGTCTCTGTCCTCCATGCCTGACCACACACTACATAATTTCAGTTTACTAGTTTGGCAGAAAATTAATCCAAAAAGTGAAACAGAAGGCAGTTTTCTGACAGGCTTGTGAGCTGATTCACAATCCTATATTGTCAAGCAAATGTCAGCTCCAGCAAAAAAGGAGGGGGACAAGATATCCGTTAATGCAATACTGTAAGAAGAAACAGAGGCATGGAGCTTCTTCATTTGAAGTAGCAGAGATTAGCTTGATTCAACCATGTTGATAAAAGCAATCTTATCAAAGCAAAGGGAAGAAATGGAAAGAGACTCAAATTCCAATTTTAATGTCCATACAATTTTTTTTTAATGTTCAGAGTTTAAAAATTATATGTGTGGCTACAGAATTCCCTCACTATATTTCCATTTCTTGCTTTCTTAGGATGCTAAGTTTCCTCAAAGATGTCAACCAGTAGCAAGACTTCACCATGCTTGTAGCAGTCTGGAAAAGCAAACAAATGAACAAACAAAACTCCCAAATATGGCTTCTTTGGGAATTTGGAAGTTTGCTATCAGGTTTACATAACAAAACTGAACTGTACTGCTGGAAACCCCATCTCTCTGACATTCTTGTCAAAGAGAAGACATATCATATAACAAAGAACAGTAAGATTAGAAGTTTAAAAAAAAAATCCTTCTGTTTACTACATTTCACAAGATTATTAAGGTATTTGTTACATGAAATGCCAAACTGTGAAATTGTCCTTCAAAGTAAACCAACATGGGGCATGTCTTGTGACCTCTTCAGTCAGAAGCATAAATTTTGAAATTTATAAAGAATGCTTATGATAAGCTTATATTGAGTAAGAAAGTGTCTGAAGACAGGGTATACCCAAAAAAATTTCTATGGCAGTAAACCACACTGTAACTACATGCATCATGCCATAAAGTAGTGACAGTAGTAGAAACATGGTATGTGGATTCAAAAAGTTATAAACTCTCAGATTTGTTTCTTGCTCTGAGTTCCCTAGTCCAGGAGAGACATGATACTACTGAACAGAGTCCAGCAAAGAGCTACTGTGATAAAAAAGTGGACCATCTCTCATATGAGGAAAGTCTGACTGAGCTGGGATTGATAGTTCAGAATAGATAAGAGAAGGCTTAATTTGATGGGAAGGTATGAAGAGGATGGAGCCAGGCTCTCCTTAGTGGTCCCCAGTGACAGGACTAGAGCCAATGAACATAAAATGAAACACAGGAGTCTTTGTCTGAAAATCAAGAAATACTTTTTACCTGTGGGAGTGACTAAGTACTGATATACGTTGTCTGGGAACATTGTGGAGCCTCCATTCTTGGAGATGTTCAAAAGCTGTCTGGACAACGTTCTGGGAAACCAGTTCTTAGTGACCCTATCTGAGCTGCGGTGTTGGACAAGGTGACCTCCAGATGTCCATTCCAACATCAACTATTCTAGCTGAGGTGCAGCATCTACTTTATATGTTTTGGAAAACAAGGAGCAATGTCAAAAGAAGTCACTGATACTATCAATGAGCGACATGTATTACAGAGGAGACTTGCAATGTCACAGAAGATAGGGGCATAGTGGCATAAATGTGTGCATAGTGGCATAAGTCTTTAATTATTACTTTTATTGTTGGAGACAAGGCTAATCCCAATGCGTCTTTTCAACTTTAAAAAAAAACATACGTTACACAAGAAAATTAGATTTCCATGGGCATTTGTTTACTTTCTTGTAAGTGGAACATTGTCTTGATTAACTGATCAAAAATACCATAATAAAAATATGAATTTTCTTTTCTGTTTTATACCAAGGGAATTTGAACTGGTATAAAATAGATTACATTATGTAAATGAACTGCTGTGCAAATAATCCTGCTTAATTAAATTTGTAACTATAAACTATAATTGTTTAAACAAATAAATTTACCCTACTTGTATTGAGTGTTGAATATAAAATAACACTGATAAAAATTCACATCTAACAAATATTTGAAAAATTTATAGCTTGCTACACTATAGAAGTTATCCCTTTTTCAGCTACTTCTTTATTAGAGGATAAATTTCCTTCATGGTCATATGGAAAGGCCTTGCTGAAGTTTTATTTATGCTACATTCTTTGGGGAAGGCAATTGGTTAGATTGAAATTGGATAGGTAAATAAAGAGTTAAATTGCTGTGAAGACCTATTGATTTCACTTTTACAGTATCACCTACAGCAATGGAACCTTATTGAATACATACTGAAAGGTTGTTCTATATACCAGAACAAAGCTAGAATTGGTGCATTCTCCAGAGTTTCCAATAAGAAACATTTTATTGTAACCTGCAATTCCAATTTCTTTCAAAGTAAATATTAGAGAAGGAAATAGCACATTAATGAAGATATTTCTATATTGAGTTTTTAATGTTGCAGTCTTTTTATAGGCTGCTTCTTCATTTATCTTCTGGGATGATTCTTAGTTACATGGGATCCTGCAGGGCTGACTGCTGAGCTTGTTTGACTGTGCAGAAATCCACATGCAACTTTAAAAAGCAATCATATGAATTCCCATTTTCTCGAAATCAAGGGTAGCAGAAGATGAGGGCTTGAACCCAGCTAGGTCCCAACACAGCATGCTTGAACTCAGAATTTTTCTAGTTACAGCAGCCTAGACATAGTTATATTGAGCATCAAATGAGTCTCTAAAGTAAATGCTATTTTCTGCCCCTCCTGGTATGGGTTTTTAGAATTCTGGCTTGTAAGAGCTTCCAGGAAGGGATACACCCACGTGTGCTGATAGAGCTGGCGGAGGTGATTGCTGAGCCGCTCTCTATCATCTTCGATAGATCCTGGACTACAGGAGAAGTGCCTGAAGATTGGAGGATAGCCAATGTCACTGCAGTCTTTAAAAAAGGCAAGAAGGAGGATCCCAGTAACTATAGGCCAGTCAGTCTCACTTCTGTCCCTGGAAAGGTGATGGAACAGCTTGTCCTGGATGTCATCTCCAAGCAACTGGAAGAGAGGAAGGTCATGAGGAGTAGTCAGCATGGATTCACCAAGGGGAGATCGTGCTCGACCAATCTCATAGCCTTCTATGATGTCATTACCAACTGGGTGGATGGAGGGAGAGCAGTGGATGTCATCTTCCTTGACTTTGGCAAAGCTTTCGATACAGTCTCCCACAACATCCTGATGGAGAAGCTAAGGAAACAAGGGAGGAAACAAGGGATAGATGAGCGGACAGTGAGGTGGGTTGAGAACTGGCTGTCAGACCGGGCTAAGAGGGTCGTGATCAGTGGAGTAGAATCTGAATGGAGGCCTGTGACTAGTGGTGTTCCCCAGGGCTCGGTGTTGGGTCCAGTCCTGTTTAATATCTTCATTGACGACCTTGATGAGGGAATAGCATCCACCCTCAGCAAGTACGCTGATGATACAAAGCTGGGAGGAGCGGCTGACACGCAGGAACAATGTGCTGCCATTCAGCGAGACCTGGACAGGCTGGAGAGCTGGGCAGGGAGAAACCAGATGAAATTCAACAAGAGCAAGTGCTTCAAGTCTTGCACCTGGGGAGTAACAACCGTTCATTTCAGTACAGGCTGGGGGATGTCCTACTGGAGAAGAGCTCTTTGGAGAACGACCTGGGGGTCCTGGTTGATGACAGGTAGGCTATGAGCCAGCAGTGTGCCCTGGTGGCCAAGAGACCCAATGGGATCCTGGGATGTATCAGAGTGTGCCCAGCAGGTCGAAGGAAGTGATCCTCCCCCTCTACTCTGCCCTGGTCAGGCCCCACCTGGAATACTGTGTCCAGTTCTGGGCTCCTTGGTATAAAAAAGACAGGGACCTTCTGGAGAGAGTCCAGAGAAGGGCGACAAAGTTGATTAGGGGTCTGGAACATCTCCCCTATGAGGATAGGCTGAGTGAGCTGTGTCTGTTCAGCCTGGAGAAAAGAAGACTTAGGGGGGACCTAATTAGTGTTTATAAATATCTTAGACATGAGTTGCAGGGGGAATTGGCCAGCCCCTTTTCAGTGGTCTGTGGGGACAGGACTAGGGGCAATGGCTGTAAGCTGGAGCACAGGAAGTTCCACACCAACATGTGGAAGAACTTTTTCACAGTGAGGGTGACGGAGCAGTGGAATAGGCTACCCAGGGAGGTGGTGGAGTCTCCTTCTCTGGAGATATTCAAGTCTCGTCTGGACGCCTATCTATGTAATATGAGATAGGGAGCCTGCTTTGGCAGGGGGGTTGGACCCGATGATCTCTTGAGGTCCCTTCCAACCCCTACAATTCTGTGATTCTGTGATTCTGTGAAGCTCTACAAAAAGTTAGGAGAAATTAACTTGGTTTCTATTGATTCATGTTTGACACTTTCCCAATCTATAAAAGAATGCAATTGCTAGCTATTAAAACAAAACAAAACAAAAAGGACTGTCTATTGTAATCTGTACTACTATCTCCAATTGGTTTTAACACCTACTTGAATTCTCAGATATACTTTTCTAGAAGAAAACAAGGCCTTTGTGTTGCAACCACTGTCCTGCATTTATCAGTGTCTATACTACCCTGGTTTTCAGTAACACTGGCACTGCTTCCATGCAATTGAGTGCTGAGCCCACTGTCAGTCAGCAAGAAATAAAAAAAAACACCGTATGATATAGATAATCAATATTTATATCCACGGGGGGGGGGGAGGGGGCGAGGAGGGGAGGGGGGAATATAGGGAAATAAAACAGGATATTTATAACATTTCAAGCTATTTTAATTTGTGATTTTTTTTGGTAGTAGAATTCAGTGTCAGTAGAAAGGATTGTTTTTCAGCACTTACATTCCTTTTGTTTTACTTGCAATTGGATGTATCAGAATATCCCTAATCTATATGTGTTTCTAATATTTTTTCTAAGTTTGTATCCCTTTGTAATATAGTTCATTTAGCCCTTCCAATGTATCATGTGTTGGTTTCAGTTTACAATCATATGTTCCACTGTTTTTTGTGGAGGTTTTTTGTTTGTTTTAATGAATTTCAGTATTTTGAAAGATTATGGATAAGTTTACCTGTTTGTTTTTTTGCATCAGTGGCTTCAGATAATATTGAATGCACAGTTTAATCAACATATTTTATTGAATCTGAACAAAGAGATCGGGGTAAAATGAATTGTCAACATCTATTATGACAGAGAATTTAAGTAATTTTACATGACTTTATATATCTGTTTGATTATTAGATAAAACATTATGCATGTAAGGGAACTAATGACTTTTGTTACAATTTGAAAAAAATCTCTACTGAGATCAGCTGCTTCTGTCAGCATAAATAGAAATCTGCTAATGATCTTGTCTTTCAGATGCCATGTATTCTTGCAACACATCAGCTATTTGGCCAAATATTCTTACTATATAAAACACCACATTCTTTTTTTATTGTTTTAAATTCCATTTTGCAATAGACCCATGAATTATTGCCTTCACACTTATAAAACAAGGAAATCCAAATGCAAAAATGAGTTCAGAAAATTCTAAGTGTAAGTTGTGATCCCATTAGAATCAAAATATATTTTTAGATATATGTTTTTGATTTTTAAACTTTAAATGTTCTGGGTGTTTATCATTGTGCCAATTTAATAATATCTTGCATATTAGAAAGTTATTAAAATTATTTTTAATTATTAAAAATATTTTAATGAAACCCAAACAAACACGATACCCAAAAAAACCCCCTCCAAACACCACAATTGTTAAAATATTTTGAATAAGTATGAAGAAAAATAATCAAATCAAGCCCTAGCATTTAATATATGTTTGGTTCCCCCCCCCAAAAAAAGTCAAACCCATTAATTTTTCATTACTTTGATTAATATTGAAATAAAAGATGGTGTAGCATTGACTTATATATATATGTATGAGCAGAAACATTTTATTTAATTAAGTGTTAGTAACAAGTAGAAGTAAGACTTTTGATGTTATTGATCTTTTCTGATATTTTAATCTTCTTTGGAAAAAAAATGAAAAAAACCAAATAAAAACAATCCAGTTGATTTCCACATCAATGTCTGTACAAGGACTTTAATTTTGCTGTTACACTTGCATTTACAAGGTTTTTGTTTCCATGAGACTGACTAGGCTTGGTCCCGTGAGGCTTTTTTT
Organism: Laterallus jamaicensis coturniculus; assembly: GCA_022605575.1. Classification (NCBI taxonomy): domain Eukaryota; kingdom Metazoa; phylum Chordata; class Aves; order Gruiformes; family Rallidae; genus Laterallus; species Laterallus jamaicensis. Next base: position 13,088,581 of record JAKCOX010000019.1, read on the forward strand.
ATATATATTTCTTATTTTTCCTTTAAGATGCAAATTTAGGAGAATAGCCTTCATTTTCCATTATTGAAAACAAACTAGCTTCATTCTTTAAGGAAATTGATTATTTAATCAGTTAAATTAAAAACTGATTACTTAAAAATAAATTTTATATTAAAATATCTACAGATTTTGGTTGCCCTATTTTCTAGCCTTACCAAGCATCTGACTCAAATATTCTTGGATGTTTGAACTATTTCTTAACATTTTCTTGTTTCTTTTAAGTTTGCATCACTCTTCTATGAAGCTTTGTCAAAAATAAAACCTTAAAATTAAGGCTTTAAGGAAAAAAATTGGTAATAGATGGGGTGGGGTTATGGAATCTGGTTTTTAGAGTTTTTTGTTTCTGGAGTAAAATTCTGATCTTAGCATATATAAAATAATGCTGTGATACAATAACTTATATATGATAGATAAGTAAAATGCTGAGTAAGTTAAGACATCTAAATTAAATATCTTAATTTCTGTCATGTGTTGCAGAAAGCGGCCTGGACTGAAGCGTGGCCACGACGACCAACCCAGGCTGTTGGACCAAAAGCGCACTGACATCAATTTGATGGATGGCAGATGGCGTTTATTGTGCAGTGCAGTGGTGTTGTATACCCCTGGATCACAATGTAACATCCGCCTTCTAGGTTCCTCTGCTTGCTGTGCAGGTTAAATGCTATTGGCCTTTGGTTATCAGTAAAAAGATAGAGAGGCAGCTGGAAGATAGAGCGGCAGCCAGAGGGAGTAGATGCAGGGAGTAGCCAGAGGGAGAGGAGTACTGCATTCTTTAACTATTTCCATAACAACACGAATTCTTGTGATTGCCAGACCCTAGCTACTAACCACCAACAGTCATGCTGTTACATAGTTCAGAGCAAGCATTTTATATTTTTCCTATATCTAAATAAACTTCAGTGAAAAAGTCCCCTCAAATGGCCTTAAAATTAATCCTCCTACATGTATTCAAAATTTTGCTTTAGCAGCATTCCCTGAAACGATGTTAATAATGTATCTGCTGGAATCTGGGAACCACTGATGGTAAGGATGAGGATTATGTTTTGGTTTTACAGTTTCAGTAGACATTTGGAAACTAAGACTGTCTTGCATACTAAAAAAACCCAACAAAGAACCCACAACCTGTTTATTTTTGTCAATGGAGTTTTTCCTATCTGATGTTTAAGAATAAAATTCCGTGAACATAAAATGCACAGGAGACCAAATTCCAGTCCTCCTTCCACTGAAATGAGAAGAACAGAGAATGGCTGTCAAGGTATACCAAACAAAATAGCATTTTTCAGTAATATCCTATCAATGATGATACTGAAGTGTTGGAGGACTAGACTTTCAAAAATGTGTATGAGTTTTATTCCTAATTATGTACATCATTCTAAAGATATCAACAATAGATGTAATTCCAGTTTAGTAGTGTCACTTGGTCATTCCAAGATCATTTATCTTCCTTTGAACTGCATCCACTGTGCCCAAATTTCTGTGACTGAGCTTTTCTTGTGATCAATTAGAGGCCTGTCTTTATCATTTCTATGTCAACTTCACATAAGTTTATAAGTTGTGTCTGTAAGTTCATAAATTTTTTTTTTGCTATTTGTCACATGCCATGGATAGCAAAGGACAGTTAAAGCCTCATAATTGTTCCTAGTAATGATGCCTTGGAAAGCTGGAATCAAAACTCAATAGCCTTGGTGACTATTAAGCAGGTATTCTTTATTGGAGCACTGGGCACACAGGGGGATCACTTCTCCGAATGTGTTCGCCATTAAAGCCAAATTTCTCATATATATACAGATTAACTATACATATTTTTTATAATTTCTAAGAAAAGACAGGGTTATGCAAATTATTTCCAGGAAGTCATTTACATTAACTCCTCACAGATAGAGCATGCTCAGTGATACTCAGGGGGTCTTCCTGTGGTCTTCAGGGATGAAGACTGGTCGTCTTCCTCTCTCTCAGTGCATGCTCTTTATGGTTTTATCCATAGTTACCAAAACACATTCCTGAGCTCAAAACCACATTCCTACACAAACTAGTTAGGAAGCCCTTTTAACTGAAAACAAGATCTCTTAATTGGTCGTTGGTCTCATTATTTATGACTCCCCTACCTTCACTAGCTTCAAGGCTGTTGCGCTGTTATGGCCAAGTTTTGTAGCCACTTTCACGAAAGAGCTCTCACAGTTACAGCCATATTCTACTAAAGCCTAAATCAAATATATTCTTAAAATACACAAATTAAAGTTATATTAATTGTCTCAAGCCACATCTACATCAATCTATTCAGCATTATATTTCATTGAATCATTAATCACTAAAGCACTGAATTCTTACAAAGATAGTCCTTAATTTTCTTTTCGGTGTTTTCGTTTTGGTTTTTTAATACTATATTTTTAAAGTCATTGCTTTTGTTTTTACCAGTCTACATGTATATGAAGATGGATGCAGACCTGTGTTATGTGATAGGAAACAAGATATGTTAGCTCAGATATCCCTTCGCATCTTTATATCTGAGCAGTGCTTTCCCCTTTTTGCCTCCTCTTTTTCTTTGCAGGACAAGACAGAACGGTCCTTCAGTTATAGCATCTAAAATGTAGATAGAAGTTACTGATTTGTATGAGTTATTTGTAGTACATATAAAGAAGAAAAAGAAAGTTGTCTCAAGGTAGGCTGTTTCAAATTAAATTTAAGTAAATGCAGTCAAGAGAAATTTCCACTACATTTTTCGTATACTGTATAGTTAAATGTAATCTGTCCTAAGCAGATGACATCAAGTTGAGTGATATGCTTCAGGGAAAATATACAATGTTGAGTAACCTTCATAGGCTTCAAGAACGGTCACATGTGAAGGTCATGAATTGCAACAAGGCCAAGTGCAAGGTCCTGATTCTGAGTAGGGGGAGTTGAAAGGGGAGTCCTTTCAAAACATAGTACATAGGCTTACCAGAGAGATGGAGAAAGACTTTTTACCAAAGCCTGTAGTGACAGGACAAGGGACAATGGTTTTAAATTGAAATAAAATAGTTTTAGACTCCATACAAGGAAGGAGGGGTTTTTTGGGTTTTTTTGTTTGGTTTTTTTTTTTTTAGATGAGAAAAATAAGACACTGGAACAAATTTCCCAGAAAAGTTGTGGATGCCTCATCATTGGAAGTAGTTAAACTGTGGCTGTGGGTTTGGGCACCCCTCCTAGTGGAAAATATCCCTGCCTATGGCAAGAGGACTGGAGTAAATTATTTTTAAAGGTTCGTTTCAACCTAAAAAAATCTGTGATTCTGTAGTGACTGAGGAAAAGCTGCTATACTTCAATAAAATAATTTTTTAAAGTAATTAATACTTAAGATGTTATTTGAAGCAGCTGAGCACTGGGTCTGTCTTGGGACATCTTTATCAATGACATCGATGATGGAATACTAAGAGGATGACCAGGGATAATGTAGGCCCCTTGCTGAACGAGGCAGTTGTCCTGGTAATGGGGGATGATGAGAAGGTGGAGATACTGAATGCCTTCTTCGCTTCAGTCTTCACTTCAAAGGCCCCCCAGGACCCACAGACACTAGATGAAAGTAGTAATGTTTGGGAAATGAAGAGCTTCCCTTTGGTTGAGGTGGGGGTGGTCCAGGAGTGTCTCAAAGGGATTAATGCACAAAAATCCATGGGCCCAGATGGGATGCACCCACGTGTGCTGAGGGAGCTGGTGGAAGTGATTGCTGAGCCGCTCTCTATCATCTTCGATAGGTCTTGGTGAACAGAAGTGCCCAAGGACTGGAGGATAGCCAATGTCACTCCAGTCTTGAAAAAGGATCCTAGCAACTATAGGCCAGTCTGCCTCACTTCTGTCCCTGGAAAGGTGATGGAACAACTTGTCCTGGATGTCATCTCCAAACAACTGGAAGAGAAGAAGGTCATGAGGAGTAGTCAGCATGGATTCACCAAGAGGAGATCGTGCTCCACCTATCTCATAGCCTTCTGTGATGTCATCACCGGCTGGGTAGATGGAGGGAGAAGAGTAGATGTCATCTTCCTTGACTTCATCAGGGCCTTTGATACTGTCTCTCATAACATCCTGATAACAAAGTTGAGAAAGCATGGGATAGATGAGTGGACAGTTAGGTGGGTTGAGAACTGGCTGTCGGACTGAGCTCAGAGGGTTTTGATCAGTGGAGCAGAGTCGGACTGCAGGCCTGTGACTAGCGGTGTTCCCCAGGGCTCAGTGTTTGGTCCAGTCCTGTTCAATATCTTCATTGACGACCTTGATGAGGGAATAGCATCCACCCTCAGCAAGTACACTGATGATACAAAACTGGGAGGAGTGGCTGACATGCAGGAACACTGTACTGCCATCCAGTGAGTCCTGGACAGGCTGGAGAGCTGGGCAGGGAGAAACCTAATGAAATTCAACAAAAGCAAGTGTAAAGTCTTGCACCTGGGGAGTAACAACCGTTCATTTCAGTACAGGCTGGGGGATGTCCTACTGGAGAAGAGTTCTATGGAGAAGGACCTGGGAGTCCTGGTGGATGACAGGTTGGCTATGAGCCATCAGTGTGCCCTGGTGGCTAAGAGAGCCAATGGGATCCTGAGGTGCTGGAACAGGCTGCCTAGACGGGTGGTGGATGCCCCGTGCCTGGAGGTGTTCATGTCCAGGTTGGATAGGGCCCTGGGCAACTTTGAGTAGATCCAGGCCTGGAGGTTGGTGGCCCTGCCTGTGGCAAGGGGGCTGGAGCTCCATGACCCTTGGGGTCCCTTTCAACCCAGACCATTCTATGATTCTATGATTCTATGATTCTATGATTTTATGATCTCTGACTGCTTATTACTCATAAGTAATAAAACCTTTTAGAAATAACAGGTAATAAAGATTGCGTAGGCATTTTTAATTTTAATCACCTAACTTTTCATTGTATGTTTTCTCAAGGAGTTACACGACACATTTCTATCAAATATGTCACGTACCATCATGGACAATTAGGTCAACATCTCTTCTACCTCTCATATTGCTTGCATTTTTCCTGCTTTATTATTCCTATAAAATCCAACAACTTTGTTCTACTCTAGTCTTAAGGAATTTTCATGTTGGTTTTACAAACATGAAGAGCTAATAATTCAATACCTGGATTATCTTGTGAAAAAAAAAATAAAAGAACCACAGTAGCTTACAGACTGACTTCTCATTTTATAAAAAGCTATACTATTTTATTGGAAGACAAACTTACAGTACAACAAAACCATTTTTATGCATGTAAAAACAACAAGCAATAATTTGAACAATTCCAAAGTTAATATTTGCATTCATTTTATCATTGCTGAATTACTTTGTGTTAGGAAAGGAAGACTCTGATGTAAAGCAACGTGTTGCTTAAAAGAGACAATGTTTACTTCTTAATTAGCTCTCTATTCAAATATACTCACTCACACATACAGAAAACAACTTTAGATAATCTTTTCCACACAACAGGCCTGAACACAGACTCACCTAAAACTTAACTGAGGTCAAACTTAGGAATATGGGTCTGAGAAGTTTAATGTAACTCCTGGACCCACACAAGGGTTCCCAGGTGAGGATGGTCAGTGCAATCAAGATCCATTAATTTATTCACTTCATTAAAGTCACACAGTGTAGAGGGCAAACAAGTAGTTTTGGTAAATTTCATAATACCTCTGTACAGCTGACTATAGCAATTAAAAATGGAAGCAGTCAGAAATTGCCAGAGGGGATGGACATTATATCCAAGGTAATATTTGATGCCTCACAAAATAGGGCATGGTAAGCAGATTGTAGAAAATTACTTTGCAACTTTAATGATGGAGCCAGTGACACTAAACTTTGGTGCTGAATTGCTTTCTTCTGTTTTCAATGCTTTGTGTCTTTTCCTCCTGTTGCAAACAACCACAACATCTACTACTATTTATAATCTCTCTTATGATTAACAGGAGAAAAATAAAATGAGAGGAATCTAGAAAGGCTGTGGTGAAAAGAGATTTGCAGATAAATTTATCTCAATATGGATGTTTTTAAAATTTCTGATCCCTAACTTCACTCATGCTTAGTACTTTAGCAGTATTAAGAGTGTAGAGCATTCTACTAAGAGAGTACCTGAAGATACATCTTGCTTCAGATGAATTGGAAAAATAAATTTAAAAAAAAGGAGATGCATCCTACTGTAGAGAGGACGTAACTTTGTGGAGGGCACATATTAAAGTAATGTCAAAATTATCTTCCTTCAAGGTTTTTGAGCAAGGTGCTACAGATAATAAATAAAGCTTCTACATAACAACGATAAGGTTATGAAAACTATTTTAGTCGGACTGAATGTTTTTTTGAAAGTCTCCATAAGCAAAAGATGGGGTGGGACTGAGCTGCCCAGAGCAGTTGAGCAGACAGCAATACAGTGACAGGTGGAAATAACTTACTTTCAGAAGGGCCATGTGCTGGCTAGACATGTGCTTAATGGCACAAAGCCATAAGCATGTAAACATTTTTGCTGACAAAGGACCTTGTAACAATTGCCTGAACACTCTTATATGGATATTTCCTTAAAAAAAAGTTATCAATACGCCTTTAGAATTTGCAAATATGAAAATTTAAAAATAATTACAGAATGCCACTGAAAGGTGACTGAGTGAGGCAGACGGCCCCTGAGAGTGTTTTTACAGCAATTACTTGACGTTCAATACATAAGAGCAATTATTGATAAAACTTCCTCTTCCTAATAACATGCACATATATTGTTCTTGCTAAATTCTGGAATTAAGGGCCTTTCACCAGTCTCTTGACCAGCTGCCTTTTGCTGGTGCATATATTTAACTAGAAGTGATAACAAGAACACTGCAAAGAATGCTTGTCATCACGTATTCCTAAACTTCATGTAGACACTTCATGTACACCTTACTCAGCACCCATCATTCATGCTATCATTTAGATGAAAGATACTTTTAAATGGCTCTCCTGAAAATAGAGAGGCAAAGCTTTATTTTTGTCCAAGGTTTCCGATGAGCTTTTCTGTTAAGCATGTTGGGAAAATGGAATTAATCTGATGCATACTCTTACTAAATGTTTGAATTATGTGTGACTTCTTCTGCAGCTAAGAGCCACAGGTACAGTCAGAGAAAGTGCAGAAACAAAACTGATTTGTAAAAAGTAGTTCAAATGACGTCTACAGATTCAAGATGTCTAAGGTTGAGGGTGGCAAGTGTGCAGGCTAAGATCCAAAACCACACATACATAATGATACTCATAAATTCAGAGTCTAATTTGACAGAAAATGCAGGAACATGTATATGCAAGCTTACATATTTTTCTTATAGGGTTGTTTGAAAATAGTTGCTGCTAAAAAATTATTTGTTCTATAAAAAAAATAATTGTAGCTTTAATCAGCCCTTTGATTATTTAGCAACTCTCCCTTTCACCAGATAGGAGCAGTAAAACCAGGAATTCTTCTAACAAAGGGGGTATCCCAGGAATGGTGAAAAAAATATATATATGAAAAAAAACCCTTTCAGTGATTTTTATGGAGTCTTGTCAGATCTTCATGTGTTAGTAAAAAGAGGCTCTTAAAAGCTCTGTTTGGGCAGTATGAGCAGAGAATAGGATTGCTGTTAAATCTGGGCTGAGCATGGGGAGTAGTATATGACTTCTGAGATCCAAAGGAAGGTTCCAGAGATCCATTACCTTGGAAATGCTTCCCAGAGCAGGATCATCAAGAGCCATCATATCTTCACACCTCTCTCTAAGCACTAGCAGTCGTCAGAAGGAGGCTATAGTATCATACCTGGAAGGAATTGGATAATCATGCTTTCATATTTCACGTCGATCATAAGCACTGCCATTCCTGAGATAGCAGATTGTGTGTCCATTTGGTACAGAAGCATTTGAGACTGACTGCTGAACAAATTCATCTACTCCTCTCCACTGCTAACAGATGTTGCCCAAGAGCTACGCTTACTGTTTAACCTTTTCAGCTTCTGCTTCAGCCAGCATGTCTGTGGGTCAGTAGATCACTGGGCTGCAAGCTATAACTGCTGCTTAGAAGATGGCGTGATCAGTTTCACAGTTATTCTTTCTTTTTGCTAAGTAAAAATTGTTTGGAGTTAAGAATGAGGAATCCAGAGTTAATACATGATTTATCAACTGTCAAAGATACTTTTTTTCTTTATCTTTGTTCTTAGGTTTTGCCTTTAGTAACTTAACTCATGTATGCTCCTATGTGTGAGTATAATTTCATACAGAAAATATAATCTCAGAAAACAGTATAATGTTGTTACAAAACTAATAAAATAATCCTTGTGTCTCCATTTATGTCCAGTCAGTTTTGCAACTCATGAACTGTAGCAGACTAACATTGTTTTACATCATTTTTGTTTTTAAACCAGAGCCTTATCACTTGCAACAGTGGCATTTTAATTCTCAGAAATAAATAGACAGTAACATATATTTAACATAAGGAAACATTGTCACTTTCATGTTTTGTTGTGAAAGTAATTTCATTTAGAGGTTTAGGAATTCTTGCAGAAAAGAAATAAATAAATAAAAGAAATGCTGAAAATTGCTAATGCGTGCCACTGACACCTCTTTCTTCTTCATGCCATTTGTGCACCTCTAAGAATGCCTGATTTAATGGTTTGATGACACCTCATCTGTGTAGAAATGCATCTATTCTTGCAGTAGTATGTGTTACGTTGACTGAAGTCAACACTAGAGGTCAGGGTGCTATTATTATTAATATTATTATTATTAAATAATGTAATTAAATGTAGCCTAATGATCTGTGGGAAACAAACTATCTGGAAATATTTAATGAAGCCAAACATAATTTCTGAGTAGCATGGGATCCACCAGAAATAAATAGCCAACATTATTTACTGTAAGGTGCAATCCAAACTTTATAGAAGATCAATTGGGATTGATAATTGGTTGAATGCACTGCAGCATTTTTGTCATGTTTACTGAAGACAGTGGTTTCTAGCTGCCTCAGGGTTTTGGTGCTTTTTTTGGTTTGTTGTTGTTTTGTTTTGGTTTTGGTTTTTTTGACCTAGTGAAAACTTTAAAGTGCACATGAACCAAAAAATGTAGAAAATAACGAACATTCCCACAGCATATTATAAAAGGGGGAATCAATAAGCATAAATAAGAGAGGGCACTCATTCAACAAGATGATAATATTTTATTATTAAAAGGATGTAGAAAAAAATCATACTTTGAATTAAGAATATATTTTATCTTTAGCTAGAATCCCACATAGACATAAAATAATCTAAGCAAACAAAATTCTGAGGGATGATGAAATAGAAAAATAATATTTTTTGTCTGTCTAAATATTAGAAAACTAATCAAAATTATTTATTCTTCAGACTTCACAGTCTTAATAATAGTAGAAATGTTAACAAATACCACTCTTTTAGCTATTTTTTTTCAGTCAGCTCTTTAAGAGTTATTAGAACAAGTTTGCCATTCACTTGCTGCAAGACTGGGACTTTAATATACTTGTGCCAAGAGAAGAAGTCCCTCCAGGAACTAAAATCTGCATCAATATCTGATGGTATATATATATGAAAGCAGCATTTTTGCCCTTGATTTTTTTCCACAGGAAAAATAATTTGGCATCTGTCTTTTCAAATATAATGTAGTATTCTAAATCTTATTTAAAATGTAACACCAGGAATTAATTTCACTTTGAATACTATTTATTTTTAGAAAAAAAATACCAAAGCAAATAATTTTTTTTTTTTTTTTCTGAGTTTGGAATTTTTTTTTTAAACCTACTGCTTAAAAATTTTGTGTACTCTTTTTCTGGTGGGTTTTTTGGTTTGGTTTGGTTTGGTTTGGGGTTTTTTTGGCTTTGTTTTTTAATATCAGTAAATACAGGGAAGGATAAGAAGTGGGTTAAATACAAAACTAAATAACTTCTATGAAGTAGAGTTAATGTTATTGTGCAGTTTTATAGAAAAAGTAATAAAATATAATTTAAAATTAAAAGAACATTTACAGTCGAATCTTTATAAGCATTTAATTAAAAAAATTTTCATTAAACATCTTTTAATTGCAGAAATCTTTGATTATGACATGAGTATAAAAACAGCAATAGGGTTATTCATTTCAGTCTTTCATAGAAGTTATTCAGTGAATAACTGCATCAAGAATGCATCCGGGACAGCTGACCCCAACTGACAAAAGTGATATCCCGTGGCATATGATGTCATGCTCAGCAATATGGAACTGGAAGAAAATGAAGTAAAGGGGAATGTTCAGATTGCTGGCATTTGTCTTCCTAAGTAACCGTTACACATGATGGAACCCAGCTTTCCTGGAGAAGGCTGAACACCTGCCTGCCGATGGGAAGTGGTGAATGAATTCCTTGTGTTTTGCTTGCCTGACCTGCAAGCAATAGTTCTACTTATTAAACCTTATCTCAACTCAGGATTTTTCTCACTTTTACCTTTCTGATTCTCTTCCTCCATCCCACTGGAGAAGGGAGGGAACGAGTGGCTGCCTAGTGCTTTGTTTCCAACTGGGGTCAAACCACAACAATCCTTTTTGGCACCCAGGGCTGGAGATAATGGCAGATTTGATTAGAATGTGCCAGATCAAATTTATAGCTGCTATTGCTGCTTAACTATTAATTGGCAGGATCTTGTGCTTACCATAAGGCTTGCTCTCCTTACTGTATGATAGAGCCTAGTGCTCATCAGCGGCTGGTTTTTTGCTTTCCTTGCTTGCTGTACCGATGTTCTACTTACCATCACATTATTACTCTGCTGTGACTGGGAACGTTTCAATGACAGCAAGGGTGATATGCTTGGGCTGGCAGATGTCCAGGATATTGCTGCTGTTTCTGTGCTGATGTACTGGACAAGCTGGAACTGCAGTGTGAACTTGAGTCAAAGGGATTGTGCACGAGTCCACACCAGAGCAGGTATATCTTTAAGTGTCTCTGGCCAATGGTTGTGCTGCAGCAGGTATACCTCTGAGGAGATTGTGGCTCAAGGATAAGTCCACACCAGCGAAAGTACACCACAAAGCATCTGTGGCTGTCTATGAGGTCATACTGGAGCATTTTAAAGTATGTGGCCATGGATGAGGACTTTTACTTCTGAAGGGACTAAGGCTGTGGGTAAGGCCATGCTGGAGCAGATATATCTCTGAAGGCATTGTGGCCCATGGAGAAGGAACAGGTGCACCTCAAAGCAACTGTGGCTGTGGATAAGCCTGTGTCACAGCAGGAGTACCCCTGGAGAGACAGTGACTTATAGATAAGGCTCCAACTGAAGCAGGTACACCCCTAAGGGACTGTGGATAAGTTCAAGCTGGAGCAGGGGCAAGGAGAAGAGTTCATTGCAATGTTAAACCCTATGGTCTTCTTCAAAGGGACCAGGGGTGGGGATTGTAATGGAAATACCTTTAAATTGTTCTGATTCATTATTTAAAGTCGCATATTAGAGAAATTACCGCAGCAGGAACCACCTAAACCATTGTCAGACAAGCCTTACAATAAGCACCCTAAGTGTGACAGTGACCTGATCTCAGCTGTGTTTGGTGTCCAGTAACTCCTCAAAATGCACTACCTCTCCTGGCTTTTCTTATGTATACACAAATTAAAGAATTAAACCATGACAGAGACACAGGTTGAGGCCAATAGGAGCTCGAGTGTGGAGTAATAAGACAACAACTCACCTCTGTTGTCAATCTCTGTTAACAAAATATAGACCTGCAGCTGGATAAAACTGGTCTTATGGGAACCAAGTTAGCAAAGTAGTAGGTAACATGCATTAACAGGTACAATACATAGGAAACACAAATCTAACATAAAGCTGCAGACCAATGAAAAAAACCCCATAAAAACCAAAACAACAAACCAAGATATAAAAGCATTTTAGAAAACATATAAAAAATGATCCCAGGTGAATCTTGAAGTGGGGAAGAAGAAACCATCAATGTGACTATCATATTCGTCCCTGGGAAAAAAAAATCCACATATTGAGAGCTCAACATAAATCCCCAGCCCACCTCAACCAGAATAAAACTTCAGATCTTAGGATCCTAAGGACCAGGGGAAAGATGTGTATACCATCAGGAAATAAGGTAGAAACAATAACAATTTTAGCTTCATTATGAGTGATAATTTTTAATATAGGAGTATCCCTTTCGTGCAATAATTTAAATGTTTCTTAATGTAGACTCCATTTATATCTAAGTTAAGGTTCCTATTATGCTAACACTAAATTACCTTTATACACAAAATGTCTTCCCTTTTTCTCATCAACAAGATTTTGAGCATTACTACTGCTTATTTCAACCTTAGTAATATTATGCATTAATATTGAGGCAAAGATACCAAAAGCTCAAAAATGTGTCACTGCTTGAGAATATAGGAAGGATACGTTTATATTTTCTTTATGAGGAATATGATCCCTGTCTTTTAACCTCATTTTTAAAGTATTCAGGATGTGTTTAAGTTCATCTTCCCTTATATCTTCCCAGTATTTCTTGTAATTTCAGATCTCTTATGAAAATCTGTAAGGTCTGATGAGGATCTAAGACTCCTGGATGAAGTAAAAATGTAGATTATAGAAAACACAGGGAAATCATACTACACCAAGACAAATATAATTTAAATGAAAAAGATACAACAAGCACAGAGCCCCCAACCGAACCCAAAATCTTTACTATTCTTCACAGAATCACTGATATCCTCCAGCCACATGCAACCAAAGCCTCAGCACATTTGGAACACATTTAAAAGAAAAAGAAAAAAAAAAAAAGAGCCATTCCATAAAATTCAACTCCAGCAGTTTCTCTACTCATAGCGAAATTTCTTTTACTTTTTCTATACAGATTTCATTCTCTTCTCATAAACAGCTTGTCTGCCTTCACTTTCATCCCACAGGAATTCTGTAAAAAAAGTCTAACTTTTGGATAAAGAGGCTTTAGAAATACATTCTGTCTGAAAACTAAATTGATGTCATGAACACCTTTTAAACTTTCAGAAATCCAGATCTTCATTTAACTTTTACATTTTTATCTGTACAACACACACCCTGCTGTTGCATTTTTATTCTTAAGAAACCGGTTGTCATTACTATACAGAGTAGATACTAAACTTGCACCACAACTGCTGCAGTTTAAAAGCAGAAAAGTTCTTCTCCAGTGACACTCCCTTAAAGAAGCGTTGCTTAATTAAGACCAGGATGAAACAAAACAAGCTGAGGAAAACAAACACGAATTCAGTAGCCATTAACTACGGAATTCACAGACAATAGGTAGGAACAGATTTGTCAGTGATAAAACGATAGCTTACTGGAACTTTTGTATCAAGACTCCTGTGAAGTGTTGCAATCCTATGAATTTGTCACCTTTAAAAAGAATTTAAAAAAAAAAGAAAAAGGTTCAGTGTGCACTTTTTTCACATGAGGCTCCACTATCCTTTGGACCCTGTCAGTCCCTTATTTTATAACTGACCTTGAAATCAGTGCTTGGATTTCTATACCATTAAAGAAGTATAAATTCCAGGCCTTTATGGAAATATTTTTAAACTGTTTCTCATGTAAGATCAAGATCTACTACAATATAGAAAGAGTGTGCTTTGAAAGTGTTTCACTGATATATCAGCTGTGGCTTGCACATCAGAAAGACAGGTCTTTACAATTGCTACTGAAAGATTATTTTTCCTTGACTGTCAGAACAACATAAAAAAGAAGTGGACATGTTATTGATTAATTAAAAGGAAAATTTAAGTGGTTTTTTCCTCCCTAGAGTAGCTCATAGATACTGAAAGGAAAATACAAAAGAAGGTATACAAGTATTTTTAAGGGGTTTCTTTTCTGCCTGAAGAGAAAAAGTTATAGCTGTTCATTTCTTGGTACTAAATTGGGCAAGTGTTGTTCTATTTTTCCCTCACATCCACTTGTTTACCTCGGAGGTTTTAGTAAAGTTTTTCACATCAGGTTTTCGATTCAACAATGCATGCTGCCTGGGCTAAATATTTTATGGAAGACTGTCATAAATTTGCCCTAATATTTACAGGGTTCAATCCAGTTAATTTGTATTCTACAATGGAAATTTCACTTTGAGATAAATAATATAGAACCTCTGCTTGAGAGCAATGATGACCTCCTGTATTAATGTTTACTTTATCTTCTGGTATGATTCTCTTAACGTCCAGGTGAAAGATCTTTGTAGACAGTAGGAGAACAGGTACAATTTTTACAGACACTGTGGGAAACCTTAATTATCTTTTGTCCTGTCACTGGGAACCACCAGCAAGAGCCTGGCTCAGTGCTCCATGCAACTTCTTTTGAGGAATTTCTGTACATTGAGAATATAGCCCCTGATCCTTCCCTTCTCCAGGATGAACAGTTCCATCTCTTTCAGCCTTTCTCTATAGAAGACATGCTCCAGTACCTTAGTCATCCTCATGACCCTTTGTTGGACTCTGTCCACTATCTTCATGTCCAGAACTGGAATGAACACTCTAGATCTAGCCTCAAAAGTCATGAGTGGTGGGAAAGAACATCTCCCACAACCCTCTGACAACAATACTCTTGATGAAGCACCATTAGCTCTCTTTGCATCAAGGGTCCATAGATGAATTATTTTCAGGATGGTGTCCAGCAGGTCCCCCAGGTTTTTTGTCTGCCAAACTACTTTCCATCTGGGTGGCTTTCAGCATGCTTTGGTGAGTGGGTTTGCTCCTCTCCAGGTATAGGACCTTGCACTTTCCCTTGTTGAACTTCATGAGGTTCCTGTCATCCCATTTCTCCCACCTATCAAAGTTTCTCTGTGTGTCACCAGCAAAATTGTTGAAGGTGCACTCTGGCCCATCATCTAGATTGGTAATGAGGTTATTAAAGAAGATCAGACCCAGTACTAACTCCTGAGGTACACTACTAGTTACTGGCTTCCAGCTAAACTTTCTACCTCGATCACCACCCTCAGGCCCATTATGCAGGGAAAAATTTACAAAATCTCCCATTATTTCTGAAATTATGTCATGGAATGGATAATTCACACTACAGATAATCATGGTCTATTGCTAAAAAACTTCATTCAAATTCATCTAAACTCATACATTTTATTTGACTGTCAATTTATTATACTAGATGCACATACTTTATGTTAAAGTACATATGCATGAGTTTTTACTCATCTGTACAGTATCAAGGTATATATTTTAGAAAGCATTCGTATATAATATTTAGCGATACTTATTGTTCAGAACTAATCATCATCAGTATCATGAATCCACCAAAACCAACATGATTAAGTGCTTCTTTTGGAATTAATTGGCACAACTCCTGTTTCACTTAGTTTGAGGCTCTGCTACTTCTTGGGGTATTAATACATTCACAGGTTAAACTTGTTTTTCTGATAAGTGTATCTGCTTTATTTTAACAGAGGATGAAATAAACAACAACAACAAAAAATAATGATTCATATCACTAATTACCTAGATGTGCTGGCATACAACAGATTTCATTTACATCATCTCAACAAGACAAAATATTATATTTTTTTAAGAACTGTTCTTACCTTTCCCTACCTGAATAATAAGTAACCAGGGAACAAAGGAAATGTAAGAACGAATTTACTTTTTCTTTTTTCCAAAATCTTGTACTACATAAAAATGCTGACTGATATAGTTAGACATAATGATAAGAATAAATTTCATAAATCATATGAAAACACATGTCAATATCCTTCTAGCATTCAGTCTAACAGATATGCTTGTGTGTATTTGTACATTAATTCACACTAAGAATCATGGCCACTCGGTGATTCCAAAAATCTTAATTCATCCCAAATATTGACAATAATTCTCTTGTAGATTTTTTTTTCCCCACTGAAAAATCTTCTTTGTTTTTATAGCATTGTCCTAAGAAATATTGCATCACTTGTAAATCTTTTAAGGAGCAACATATAACACCTAGGAGATATTTACTGGTAACTTTTTTTCATTAAATTACAGTTTTGCTATCTGTGGTATAATGTGTTGAAGATCATAATTTTTTTGCCTTGTTTTTTTTTTAATTTGGAGAAAAGTTAGATCTTTTCAAACCAGTTTGACAGATACTGTGATAGTCAAGAAGAATTTCATATTCTATGTGATCTCTTTAGATGTAATACTAAAATCACCTCTGAACA
This sequence comes from Laterallus jamaicensis coturniculus, assembly GCA_022605575.1. Classification (NCBI taxonomy): domain Eukaryota; kingdom Metazoa; phylum Chordata; class Aves; order Gruiformes; family Rallidae; genus Laterallus; species Laterallus jamaicensis. Next base: position 13,104,748 of record JAKCOX010000019.1, read on the forward strand.
ATTTAATTGCATGATCTCCTTACTGAAACAACTAATAAGTAGCTTGTAGTCATCAGCTGAGAAACCTAGACTGCCTATACTGGTCAGTGTGGCTCTAAATGTGTGTCCTGGTTTTGGCAGGGATAAAGTTAATTTTCCTTCTAGCAATTGGGGCAGTGCCATGTTTTGGTTTTAGCATGAAGATAATATTGATACCACACTGGGTTTTTTTGCAGTTGTTGCCAACCAGTCAAGGACTTTTTATCTTCTCATAATGGCCTGACAACAAGAAGGCAGGATGCACCCAAGAAGCTAGGAGGGGGCACGGCCAGGCCAGCTGACCTAGAATAGACAAAAGGATACTCCTTACCACATGACATGCTCTGTATAGAACTAGGGGGTGGGTTGGGAGGCAAAGCAGCTTGGGGCCTTGCTGAGCATTGACTTCAGGTGACATTGTGCTGTTCATCACTTGTTTTGTCTATTACTATTATTGGTAGTATTATCTGCTTTTTCAGTTCTACTACACTATCTCAACTCATGAGATCTACTTTCCCTCCCCTCTTCCCCCCTTTTGTTTCTCTTCCCCATGTCTCTGGGAGAGGAAGGGAAGGAATTAATGAATGACTGTGTGGTTCTCGTAGATGCCAGCCAGGTTAAAACACAACAGAGTCATGCAATTTTATTTTATATTGCACCAGATAAAATCTAGGAATAAGATCAAAAATTCTCAGAAACACAATTATTCAGGTAAGATCTTTTATCTTCTTTTACAGTCTTGGCTTCAAGTGGTGCAGTTTAAAAGGGTGAAAACACTTTTAGAATTTAGAATTTAGGAATTGTGTTGATTGTCCTTGGCAACCTGGGAAAAATCTACTACTCAGATATGCGATTCCTTGGGAAACTGTTAACTTCTTACAAAACAATTTCTGACTATATTCACTATAGAATGAACCCTGACAATGCCAATCAAAATTGCACAATTTTCTTACAAAAAACCCCTCAAACTTGTCTTCTAGTTACACAATATACCAACTACAATTTAACATGCATACCTATAAAATATGTCAAAAGTCTAATTGATGAAGTTATACATCAACCACATTTGGAAGGAGATTACTCTCTCATCAGGCATTGTAATAAAGAGTCTTTTCTGATGTAAATAGTTGTGAATGTACAGAGTAAGCATGAATAACACGAGTACCATTAAAAACATTTTGATATATTTTACAGCGTGTAATTAAAGAGATGTAAATCAGATTGACTTCTCTAAAAATGTGGGCTACCTGTGAACCATGAAGTAAATCACTTATGAAACATTGTTAAATTCACATTTAATTAGATTAGATACACATTTTAATTATGTTTTCTCCAATAAAATAATAATTCACTATAATACCTTCAAACTTGTACAAAGTGCCTTAGCGATATCTCTTGGTCAAGGAAATAATGCAGGTCAAGAACAACTATTATTTAGGGATGATTTCACCCCTTAGGCAAAGATTCTAAATGTATTCATTGTTAAAAGTACAACATTTAAAAGCAGTACTTCAACAGTTGATTCGGGGGGCAGGGGAGGAAATAATCAGGTTATCCACTGATTAAAAAGCCAAAGGACTTTTGAGAAAGCAGTCATACCAGGCTACAGAACTCCCTAAATGACTGATTAATGATCATGACACTAGAGATACAAGAATCAGAAGAAACTCACCAAAACTGCTGTCTAAAGTGATAAATATGTAAATAAACTACCCCGACTAAATACAGCTTGATATTTGTTTGCTCAGATGTATTCTTATTTTCATGTTGGTAAAGCCAACAGCCATTGAAAAAAAATAAAATAAAGGGAGATAGAAAAGGTTAGGATAAGACTGAATTTTCCATTTCTAGATATTGCCTTATTTACTTATGTGCTCCCACTGTAATGTTTTTGTTGTACACCATTTAGAAGACACTTCAAAGTGTTTACTCACGATATCATTAAGAATGTTTTCTGAATAGAAAGAGAAATAGCATAGTCAAAATAATAGAGTTAAGGGCCACAAATTTAATTTATTTCTGAGATTGCTTATATTCACTTTATTGACCAGAAAGGTGCACCTGGTCAAGGGTTTTAATATTTTTAAGCTCTCCAGATTGATTTTTTTTTAATGTAGAATTGAATTTTAGCCTAGATATTCACTTCCTTGATAGCTAAGAAAAAAGGAAAAAAAAGTCTTTTCTTTAAATATTCTACATTTTCAAAAGGCTACTAGTGGTTGGGAACACATGCACAAAAGAGTAAATATCTAGTTACTTGCAGTGCACATAACACAGAGTTTAAAGGGGGTTTAGTGAAGAGTGCCTTTGGTGTTGTTTTTAACTCTTAATAAAACAGTTAGATAAAGACTAAGCAGTTGGATTTGTGGTGACAAAAGTTACATTACATTTAGAAGTGCTCCGAGACTCAGAGAGAAAGATAGTAAAGTTGGTCAATGAAAGAAGATAGAGGTAATTGGATTGTTTAAGGTAAAATAAGTAAAAAAGAACTCAAAAGGTGGTTGGGTTTTTTTCCCTGATTATAGATATTCTGTAGAAAGACTTCCAAACAAGTTATAATCTAAATGCAGTTTGCCCTTTGTGGTAATCTGGTAAAATATGTAGTTATTTTCATAGGGAAAAAAAGCATTTTTAATGTGTTTAATAATTCTTTTCATCTGCTAAAAGATGGCCCAGTGTATCTAAGGTTGCTCAGCATTTGCAAATGAATGTAGTGAGTGTTTTTTTTCAGGAAAGAAGCTGATCTGGTGAAGGGAGAAAGGAGGGGATGGGAGGATGAAATTCTTGTAATGAAGTTGCGATGTTAATGCCAAAAAGTTAAAGGTAAAATGTAACAGTTTGTCACAATTATGCCTCATGTTGGCAGGTGTTCTGAACTTTCTGTTTGATAACTAGACATATAAATTTCAGTTCTTAAAGCTTTGCAGCCAATTTAAGGGCTCATTTATTTCCCTGACAGCAAGATATATATGCTGCCTGGTATAGTGGATGTCTGGGGCCAAATCCACCACTTTGTTGCTTGTGTGTCTCATGGGAAGTAAATAGTAGCAATTTTTCAGCATAGGCATACCGGCACAAGGTGTTTAGCAAATAAATGAGCATAAGATGACCTGTGGTGTCCTGAAATTACTAAAATTCATGAATAATAAAATGATCTATAGATTGTTAGCAGAGGGCTATAGCAAAGGCTAATTTGCAGTCACTGAAGCTTTACAGGATAATTTGTAACTTTTGAAAATTTAATGACTTCATCAGTTTTTTACCTTTTTTTTTTTTTAACCAATATAATTGTCTGAAAGCTACCTTCAGCAGAGATCTTGTCTAGATAAAATCACAGTCATCTATATCATCATGTTATGAGTACTTAACTGACTTTATCTGAAGAACTTTTCTTTCATCCCCACATTTTGGTTACTACCAAATATGTCTCTTTATCCTATGAAGATATATTTCTTATTTTATTAAATCTTGGGGTTTTTTTATGGAACAATTATACGAAAATAATTGAGCAATGCAAAGGGAAAAGGAATTTGGTAAAAAAGATCTAATGAGAAAACTCATTGGAAAAAAGTGAAAACACCCTAAAGCAACATCAAAGAAATCAGAAGGGAAATTAAGTCTGAGCACATAGTATCATGCAAATTCTGTGGCATTTGGTTAAGGCTTTGAAGAGAAAGAACGGACACATGAGTTTGGGTCCTTGATCACATTTCATTTTATTTATGTGTTTAGATTAGCTACCCAACATACACATACGGAAGTAACCAAGAAAACAGGGACTGGAAGCATGGTTGTTCTCTCTTTCTCCTGAATTGCTGATCACTTAATTTCATTGTCCCAGTTTCAAACTTTTTGAATTCATTCCAAGATATGACGTTTTCACACTTGCAGTCTCCTACATACACTACAGCTGGAGAGAGCTGTGCATTATTTTGGGTATTACTGCAGGAGAATTGGGTGGATGACAATAATCAGGCATAGTTCAAACTCTGTATAGTCTGGTTATATTCACCTCTGCAGGAGTAAAGTTACTCTTTCAGCTCATCACTTTTTTTTCAAATGTTATCACTGTTTCAGTTTATCTGAATCTGGTTTACCTGTCCCATGTACCTCCTTCACAGATTTAGAAAGAAATACAATCTTCACTGCACTTTGTATGTCACCCTTTCTAGACATAGATGCCCACCCCTCAGTTATGTAAAAATAAATGAAGTTTAATTGCATATCACTTAATGTCATATTTTTAATAAGGAAAAAATCCACTTATTCCTACTGAAAAAATAGTCCCACACTATGATTTAATGAGGACTAGCATCCTTTAATATCAAATATAAGTATCAGAGGAATGTTCTTTCTACAGTATTGTACATTTCTATCAGGAAATATTTATGCTGTGATCTAGAAAAGCAAGAGCAGAAAATGGAAGCATACTCACTTTTATCTCTTTTTCCTTTAAAACACATTTTTAACTTAGGAAGCTGGATTTTGAAACCATTTAAAAAGCAAAGCTAATTAATGTCATTCTGTCAATGTAGAGAAATAGTCACATTTTTCAGATACTTGAGGAGTACTTCAAGGGGATATTTACAATGAGAATATTAGAGAATGTAAAATACAGCAATATCTGGAAAATACAATTTAACTAAAAAGTATTTGAAGGAGGAAAGGGAAAGATAAAATAAATTAAATGAGCTCCTTATTTTACAATTTTAATTGCTTTTTAACTTTTAAAATGTATCTGAAGGCAAAAATATATTAATTTATGCACTCTGCTTTTATTTTTAAGTAGTTGTTCTCTGACAATGCAGAACAAATTTCTCTTTCTAAAATGCTCTTGAGTGATGATTGAAAATTTATGATTTAATAAGGACCAGTCTGTGGAATATTTATATTTTTCTTCAAGTTGTATTTTTGAAGAAAAAAGAAGAAAGTCATTCATTGAAGCAATGAATTTCTCTAGACAATGGACTTCCTAGATGAGACTTCACACAGGTAATCACAGTGACCTTGCTCTTTACAAAATTTGTGCATATTTTTTTTTGTAATCAGAGCATATGGACCATCTAATTAGTCCCAAAGCTTCAGAGATAGTGATTAAAACACAGTAAGTGGGAATTGTTCCTTAAAAAGGTCATAGCAAATAGAATATCTGGGGGCTTTTTGTCTTTGCTTCCCTCCCACCCATCACCCTCTCCTTCTCAGTAAATAAGAAAATGTATCCTTCTGAGGTTTCTCAGGTAGAGTGTCTAGGTGAATAAAAAATTAAATAAATAATCAAACAAATTAAAAAAAATATTTCTTTTAAAAAAGAAATATAAACGGACTGACTAGGGATACTGATCATGTCATCTTTATTAGTCTGCTAACTAAATTCCTTCCCCCTCTCCCTTGTTTCTATTGAGGTCAACCACGTGTGTCTCCTCCAGAATTTTACCAAGGGTTACCTCTACAGAGCTTGTCCTTAATTTCTATCTTTGCACTAAGCAGACTTTGCACTACACACAGCACTTTCTTTGCACTACAGCAACTGTGTACATGCCAGCACCACAGCTATCCAAAAAGAAATATACTGTGCCTGCTCAATAACCTTCAGGCAAAGAGATGTGTGAACCTCACCAAATAGATGCATTAGACCTATTAATTCTCTGGTCTGATAATTCTAATAGCCAGCATTCAAGCAAGTGAATTTAATGAGCTTAGTGCAGTAAGAGCAATTTCAACTATTTTCACATATTTGAGTGCTATATTTTCTTGTTTCACCTTTTTAGTAAATCTCATTAAAACCACACAAACCCAGTTAACTTTTTTCAAATAGCTAGTCGTTATAGAACTAGAGGAAATAAGTGAAATTAGTCAACTGTTCTAAGAACTGCTTTGCCCTTGAACTGAAACTTTTATCATTTATATATGTCAGAGTAAGGTTCACTGCATCAGACTCTGCATAACATTTTTGTTATACTTAAGGCTACTAAATATGTGCTTTGTTCACAGATTAATTAAAAAAAAGAAATCTACCTGATTATTTAAGCAGAAAATATCTCAAGATGTTCTTTAATACCTGACTGCTGGTAGGTTGTTTTATTTTTTTTTTGTTTACTCAAGATTCTGACAACTAAAAGCAGAGCCAGAAATTCTGATTACTCTTTGCAAATTAAAAATTCCAGCATAAATATAGGTTTTTGGAGGATTATTCGTTTTAATGAGTAAAACTAAATTTTTTTAATGACACAGGTGTTTTTAAAAGGCAGCATTTTGTGCAAGTTTGCACATGCTGTGTCTGTGCAAATGAAACCAAAAAATTCCTATGTAGCATGGTACAACTATCTCTGAGTGACATCCTTTGTCTGAAGAAGTCTAAGGATTTCTATAACGGAAGAGTTGCATGGATGCAGTTGTTAAATGATGCAACAAAAAACTGTGTAGAGAAATACCATGATCATTATCCTTTCATCTTCTCAGACTAAAGACAGATTGACAAATTAAAATAAAAGCTGACATAGATTTTAAATTTTTCAAAAGATCTTTATCTTTAAAAAGAAAAAAAAAAAGGTTTCTGTTTTGATACTCCTTCATACAGATGGTACAAAATACCAAACTGTTCTGGCAAGAAAGAGAAATATTTTCTAGCTGGTCCTCAAGGCCATACCTATACTGGTGAATCTGCCAGCACTTCCCAGATACAAGATTTGAAGATGTATCTGTCCATCTTCTGACGTCAGTCTCTTTCTGTGAGATCCAACAGCAACACTGCTAGAAGGCTAGGTGCACAGGCTAGAAGAAACTGTGGTGTCATGGTAGCCATTGCTATTACACATGGCCAAAGATCAGTCTAGGATTCTTGGGGAAGAAGGAAAGGAAGGTTCCCTGGTTATTCTATTTGGTGAAATGGCAATAGCTATATAGGTTTGAAAAACATTTATAGGAAACATCAAAGTTTGTTTTCTTTTCCTTTTGTTGTTTTGGGTTTTTTTCCAAAGTATCACTTCCATGTTTTGACTCTATTACAGAAATTTGTTTTCTGTTTTAGTAATAATCTCAGCGTATGTATAAACAGTAGGCATTGAAAGCACAGCATTAATATTGCAGAAAAATGTTTTTTAAATTAGCCAGTATGATACCCATAGCCACGACAGTTGCCTTAGGCAATCTTTCCAAGAATAAGGGTAGATGATACTTAGATGATTAATCCAAGATAAATTCTATATTTATTTTTGTAGCATGCTATTTACACCACACTTGTTTCTGCAAAAAATAAGGCATACTTTATTAGTCACTGGGTTTGAGTGAGTAAGAGACTGACAGATTGCATTCAAATAAATATTATTTCTGTAATTATTCAGGATTCTGTGAGAATTCCCTTGGTTTGGGAAAAAGAAAAAAAAGAAAAGGTGTGGTTCTGATACATAGTATTATAAACAATAATGTAGATATTTATACTTCACTATTTTGGGGAAACTCACCCTTATGGAGAGTTATCTTATTTAAACAAATACGCTGTATTTTCCATTACATTATTGAGATGTGGTTTCTCACTCCTGCTACAAAATTTTGTATTCTGAGTTACTCGTAACAGTAACTACAAAAGGTTTTTCTATGCATCTTTGGCTGCATGCCTCCATCTGCAGCAATTAATGGCCATAAATTCCAGATAACCATGCAAAAGGTCTTTGTACCAACACAGCAGGTATGGACAGCTTTTGCCAGAATCAGCAGCACTACTGGGAAGTCCCAATATCTATTGTGCTTTAGGATTGCAGGCTGTATCTTCAACCACACAGTACATATACTGGCTCCATTCATGGACTGCAATTGATTGCAATTTGACAAACGGACCAAGGAATAGAAAGGAGAGGTAACTAAAGAGAAAAATGTAGTTTTGAACAGCAAGTTTGGCACCATTACATGTTGCAGTAAGAACCATGGTGAGAATCAGAGTCTATTTTTGTTCTGATGCTGACTGACTCCTCCTATGATCTCAGCCAAATTAATTAGGGCCCAATTCTGTCACCTTAAGCCTGTGATTCATTCTTTACTCAATGAGCAGTCCCATATATATCAGAAAGTTCGGAAGTACAGTGAATGTTTCATGAATAACAGCAGGCTGAAACCACTCAAAAATTGATCTGTTTCACTGTGAAATGTATCTCACTGACTTCCCACATCACCAAAGTGCTTTGTGTACAGATCTGTAACATCATTTGAAAAAAACAGTTGATTTTCTTTTTTTTATTTTTCACTCAGGGGTTTCAATATTTGCTATATCTATCCAATAGTGCTAATGTTGACCTTGGAATTCAGCTATTTGTAAATTATATCACCCTAAAGGTTATTTAACTGCAGAGCCTAATTTATGTCAACTCATTGTCAAGTCCTGTAGCCTGATAGAGGAAAGGCTACTGCAGTAGCCCCATGTCACCAAATCCAACAGCAGCGAGACTGAAAATGCCATCCCAGTGGGCACCTGCATACAGAACACAGATATCCACCACAAAAAATACACATTCCATTCCCCTCTCTGGTTGATCAGGATGTCAGTCCACTAATGATACTAGTATATATCTATATCACAGAATCACAGAACATTAGGAGTTAGAAGGGACCTCAAAAGTTCATCTAGTCTAACCCCCCTGCCAGAGCAGGATCACCTAGACTAAATCACACAGGAACGCATCCAGACAGGTTTTGAATATCTCTAGAGGAGGAGACTTCATAACCTCTCTGGCCAGTTTGTTCCAGTGCTCTGTAACCCTCACAGTGAAAAAGTTTCTCCTTATATTCACATGGACCTTCCTATGCTCCAACTTGCACCTATTTCCCCTTCTCCTATCACTGGCCATCACTGAGAAGAGCCTGGCTCCACCTTCTTGACTCTCGTCCTTTATATATTTATAAACATTAATGAGGTCACCCTTATGTCTCCTCTTCTCCAAACTAAAGAGGGCCAGCTCCCTCAGCCTCTCCTCAGAAGGAAGGTGTTCTACTTCCTGAATCATCTTGGGGGCCCTGCACTGGATACTTTCAAGGAGTTCTATGTCCTTCTTGAACTGAGGGGCCCAGAACTGGATGCAGTATTCCAGGTGTGGTCTCACAAGGGCAGAGTAAAGGGGGAGAAGGACCTCTCTTGACCTACTAACCACACCCCTTCTAAATACACCCCAGGATGCCATTGGCCTTCTTGACCACCAAGGCACATCACTGGCTCATAGTCATCCTGCTGTCCACCAAGACCCCAGGTCCCTTTCTCCTATGTTGCTCTCCAACAGGCCTGTCCCCAACCTATACTGCTACCTGGGGTTGTTCTTTGCCAGATGTAAGACCCTACACTTGTCCATGTTAAATCCCATGCTTGTATATGGATCAATTATCTTGGGTCCCTTTTTCTTCCAGTAACCTGTCCCATGGGATTTCTCCCAGTAATTGTTTGAAGAGGCCAAAGTCAGCCCTTCTGAATTCCAGGGTTGTGGTCCTACTTGATATTCTCTTCCTACTGCATAAGATCTCAAACTCCATCATCTCACGGTCACTAAAGCCAAATCCAAGCTCAACCTTCACCTCTTCAACCAGTCCCTCCTTGTTAATAAGTACAAGATCCAGCAGCACTCCTCTCCTAGTAGGCTCATCCACCATTTGCATTAGGAGTTTATCATCAATGCACTGGAGGAACCTCCTGGACTGTGAACAGCTGGCTTTGCCGGTCCTCCAGCAAATATCTGGGTAGTTAAAAATCCCCCATAAGAATCAGGGCCTGTGTTTACGAGGCTGCTATAAGCTGTCTGTAGAAGGTCTCGTCAACTTCCTCCTCTTGAACGGGTGGCCTGTTATAGACACCGAACAGTATCACCCATCTTAGCCTGTCCTTTAATTCTTAACCACAAACTCTCAAGTTGTTCCTCATCCGCCCCTGGACAGAACTCAATACACATTCTTTCCTTGTTGGCCTGTCTTTTCTAAAAAAGACATAGCCACCCATGACCACATTCCAGTCATGTGAGTTGTCCTGCCAAGTCTCTGTAATTGCAACTAGGTCATAACAACTTGACCAACTCCTCCTGTTTATTCCCCATGGTATGTGCATTGGTGTACAGGCATTTCAGGGAGAAAGCCGAGCACACTGTTTTTTGCTTTAGGGGGCTGTATGGTTTTCTGGTTCTCCTTGTTACTAGAACACTGCCCCACTGGTGGGAACCCAGGAACAACCCCATCCCTCCATATGCACATGGATATATATATATATATATATATAAGTGTGTGTAGGTATACATACGTAGATGTGCATCTACGTACACACTTACATGTGTACCTGGTGGCTCCCTTACGCTGTTGAATTCACGCAGTCTGCTCAGTAGCTGGCCCTGGATGCCAGTCTCTCCAGTTACTAGTGCCCTGACATGCAACCCGCTATGGCCATAGTCACACTCCTGTTGCTGGTAGAGACCATTGCACATGCACACACACAAAGACATGCATACAAGCAGAAACCTCAATCAGTTCTCAACCCCCATGGTCCTTCCACAAGCTCTCTGGGACTGCCCTGGTCCTTCTGATAACCAGCTGCTTATGTGGTCTCACCCAGAGACATACACACACTTCCCTGGCTCCCAGGTCACTTCACCTACTCAACCATCCTGTCTGTCTCGATCTTCACTAGTGATCATACCCGCACATTCACACTTGTCCCAGTTGTCAGTACTGTGGACACACACAGGCTTCTGACCCTTAGTTGTGGTCACTGAGACCCCCCCAATGCATATTTGCACACAGAATAATGATCCCCTCTATGGACCAGCAAACAATTTACATGAAAATGGTCCTTTTTATCCCATTACTTGCCTATTTGCTAATTATTTCTCCTTCTCAAATCACTTAAATCTATCTCTCTATCTATATCCCTGCCTTTAGTTGCCTAAATCTTCTGTAATTCTAAATGTTCTTCCCTTGCATCACATAACATGTTGCAAATCTCCTAGGTATTTACACTCCACACTGTGTAAAATGATGGAGGAGGTGGTCCCTTTATTCATGAACTGAGAGTCACCTCTGGACTGTGGTGAGGTTCTCTGGGACAACCCTGGGGAGAGCATGAACAGATTGTCCCTTCCTCCTGCTTGTAACTTGGCTGTGCTCATCTAGGCTTGTGCAAGTCGGCTTGTCACTGATGGCTCCTATGATAGGTCTAGGAGTAGTCGGGAAGTGTATTATTTGCACTTCCCCTCCTGCTTCTGTTTGTCTATGCTCTCTTGTGCATAAAGAAATTACATTTTTAGCAGACAACCTAAAAATTGATCCTTGAATGTGATGTTTTCTCCATAACCATGGCAACCATTCTTTAACATTTAGTAAATACAGAGTGAAAAGATGTGGGGAATTGAATTAAAAAAAAAAAAAGGAATAGCATAAGTGAGTGAGTAATGCAAACTGTAAGAATAACTGAGAAACCTTGAAAAGTACAGCGTACAAGTAAGAGTAGCCTTGGATGACTCAAACTCTCGTATTTAGCATTTATATAGTCGATAACCTCAATTGACATTGACCTTGGGAGCAAAATGGGGCAATATTTTCACTTGGGTGAACTGTTATTGGAGAGTTTCTCTAGTGTATTAGGCACAAACATGCATTCCATCAACATCAAGTACATGCTATCTTTTTCATCAATTTTCTTTTAGTTTGTGCTAACATTGTTATTGTGGTCAGTACAGGGAGAAAAATTTACTTTGTCTGAACGTTAACTTCATCGCTGGCATAATACTACTGAAATCAACTGACTTTGCCATATTTTTTCTTTGCAGAAAGCTTTAAACATTTATTTTACCAGTAATATGCCTGGCCATACATATATATGAAAATATTAATATTAGTTTTAAAGTGTAAGATTACTTTCTTTTTAGTTTTCAGGAGTAAATCTCCACTTTAAAAGATTCTAAATGCAATCTGAATTATTAAAGATAAATTGTAACTAATATCTAATAAAAAGGAACATTGATGTACTGTCTTAATATAGATGATTTTTACTGTGTTAGAATTAAAAAAAGAAAGGACTGACAGTAGTAGTACTGACCATTCAAACAGCCACATAACATCAGTTGATAGGAGATGGGAGATCAGTCAAAGCAGAAAAATGGTGTCTGTGTTGCTAATGATGTAGCAACTGGGTTTGCTCAGGCTGCTCTTCCAGGAAGGATAGAAGTTTGTTTTGAACAGTTAGAACCTATTTCTAGAATACACTGAAAGTGTGAACAGATCTTTTAGTTACTCTTAAGACCTCAGAATTAATTTCAAGTTTCCACTTCATTTCAGGAAAAAAAATTCACATTCACAGAAATTAGTTCCCCTGAAGTGCTGGTTCAGCTACACATGGAAACCTCTGAGAAGAAATGTTATCTATTCCTTTTCTTCTGAAAGTTTTTATCTGCCCACTACCCTACTTAAAACTTGAAGAAAGAAGAAAGAAATGCAGTGTTACTAAACTCAGTGGAATTAAGGCAGAAATAGATGCTGCTGAAGGGACATGTATTATTGGAACAATTGTCTATGTTTTACTCAAATTGGGTTCTCTAACTACATTCTATCTTTCATGCAGGCATGTGCAAATGACCAAATTAATTTACTTTGTATTAACATTTTTACCAGTAGCATTTCAGGAAATGGAATGTAAAAAGAGGGTAATGTACAATCAAATGTTTGTATATCCTGATGTGAAGAAAAAAATAAAAGTACAAAAAAAGAAAACATGGGGAAGAGATGTTGTGATCCTAATAAAGGTCTATAACTTTTCAACATATACTATTGAATCGAACGGAGAAAGTCAATATATGTGAAGTAAACATAGGAAATTTGTAGAGATTACATTAATGTTCCAATTTAGTTTTCATATTTTGGAGATGTCCGCAGGCATTGGGAAAAGGCCCTTTCATTGTGTGTAGATTTATGCCTTGAAGCTGCCTCCAACACAATTGCAAAATAGAATGGTATTTTTATCTTGATCAGAATGAGCTTTATACTCAGAGGAAAGTTGTCAGCATAGGCTCTTTTTCTGATTTTAAGACTGATAGCTGACCATTTACTTTCTGCAGCAGCTTCAACATCTCCACAAAAGTAATTATATGCCTTTACATCTCCAAGAAAACTCTATTACAGGTTTTACTTAGGTGAAGCTAAGTCAGAAAAAATATACAATAGAATACCAGCAGAATTAAGGTTCCAATAATAAATATAGGCCATCAGAATTTGAAAACATATTCAAGTAGGTTTTACCATGTTGAATTTTTGGTAGGAAGAATTTAGGGTGAGAGGACACAGAAGCCAGGTGATCCATAAATATCTATGAGAGATAGAACAAATGTGGAACAGCTAACAAACTAGCATTTTGGGAATTAAAAACATGGCAAATTAAAAATGAAGTTATATCCCTTAAATGAAAAAAATGTTTTTACAATACCCTTGTATACTTCTCTCCTTCATGGAGGTATTGTTTTAATTTTGACCCACATTATTTGACTAATGTTCTTTTATCGTCTTCTGGAGGACTTTCACATTTCCCACTTTTTCCTTATGTCTTTCATTGTTTATTTATGTCCACAATACGTCCAGTAATGATCAGATCAGTTTGATAATACCTAGTGATTTGACTGTCCCAAAGCCATATATAAAAAGCACTGTGGTCCTCATATCCTTTTCAGGAAGTCAGAACATATTAAAGTTCCATGGTTTGTGACTTTTCTATTACGATATACACTGCTCCCATGCTTTTTCATAAAAACTAAAGATAGAAAAAAAACATAAAAAAGCCACTCTAATTTCCTTTTCTATCAAGGAAGTAGAATATTTTGATAAACATCTCTTCTACAAATAAAGATAACTTATTAACCTTCTCTATAAAACACTTGTCTCGCAGTCTTTATGTTTTGAATACTGCATCTCAAAGATCTTTCTCATTTTAATATCTCTTTGAGAACCCTCTCTACTCTTTTTCCCATGCTTAGTTGGCCTCTCTTTAATTTATTCCTGCTCTTCTTTTATTTCTTTCAATTTACTACTCTCAAGCATCTCTCTGGGAAAAACAATACAAAACAAAACAACAAAACAACAAAAAACCCCAAAGAAATCCAACCACCTGAAAGACTTGCTGTTGCTATTGCCACCACATTGGAGAGAACAGAAGCAACAAAAATATATTTTTTTTCCTTCATTTTCTCCAATACTCTTCATATTATTAGAATTTAACATATTCTATCACCATCTCTCAAGTAGTCTGTAGAACAGTCATTTTCTTTTCTAATTCAGAAAATAAGACAAAAATTTGTAACAGAAGAGCTGAGTAGAAGGCTGACAGTATTTAGTTTAAGTCCTCACTTCCAGTTTTGAGAAAGATTCCCAGATGTTGGGACTTCTTACTTACTCAGACTATGTCCCAAGGCCAAAAGATTATGCTTACGTACACTCCTTTCCTCCATTTTTCACATCCTTGCAAAATCTGACAGGAGCCACAGCAATTTGTGATTTTCAGTTTGTGGGTTCTCACTCCCTAATCAGCTTAGACATAGTAAAAGCTTCTTAAGCAGAGAGATGGGCTCCATCAATGAATTATCAGCAAAGACTCACAGATCTCACAAATTCTGTATGCACCGTGAGCCAGGAGTTCCTGATAGTTACAGAACTAGGAACTGTCGCAATTATGTGCATTTCAGCAGTAATAAAACAGTCTCTCACATTTTTTTAGCATTAGGATAGGAAACGTTCTGTGGAGAGCTTAAAACAACCTAGCTATTTAGATGCATCTGTAACCGTACATTACTAATCCATCCTTATATTTGACTTTTCACATCCGTGCATTAAGAAACTGATTGAAACATTGTGCTGTGATTAATCTAGCAAGGGATTTTTGAGGGTGGCTGTGTGATTTGGGAGCATACAAATACGAGAGAAAATTATTCATATTAATACGAAGCCGCAAAAGATTTCTGCTCGTAAAATGCACAGTGCCTTTGAAATTTCCCATTAAACACAGACATTAAAAGGAGGGGAGGAGGGTTTAATGTCTTGTTAAAACAGGCTTTGGTGAAATTTAAAATCTGCTCTTAGAGAGAGAGACAGAAAGAAAAGAGATGGTTCAGCTGATAATAAGTAATTCCACAGAAACGGTTGGCATTCTAATAGTAAAAGGCATTTGTTTTATAAACTGTTTTCATTTCTTCTCCAGTTTTCTGTCATTCTGTTCATTAAAGTCTACACAATTCTCTTTCCTATACCAAAGCATGTGGGGCACTGCAGCATCAGTCCAAGTATTGATTCTTTAGACAAAAAGCATTTTGTTGGCATCACTCTGTGCAGACACAGAGCCCTGCAGAATTTGGGCACAGACCCTAACTCTGTAGAGTGCTACTGCAAACTTGATAACAAGTGACAGAATGCTACCAAGAGCTGTAACTACAAACTGCAAAGAGTTAATCCGGCTAACAAGCTCTTCTTACTGGCACTCAATTTAGGATGGACATACATTTTTAGCACTGCGAACATATTCCTTCTTGTAAGGATTTCAGGTACCTGTAGGCTTTCTAAAAAAAGCAAATAACTAAAACCCTCCTCAATGGAATTGATTTTTATTAACTATATGTACATGGCAAATTCCAAATAACTTAGTCTTTGAAGCTACTGGAGAGAAATAGATATTTTTAACATGCAATTTATTACACCCTGTAGTAGATATCCAAGTTGACTGTTCCCAGGTAATCCTTACTTTTCTTCAACTGCTGAAATAGAGCCTGCTGCAGATCCTGGATCTAGGTGAGATAAATCCCTCTGTCTAATTCTACTCTTGGACACATAGAAGGTCATGAATGTGAAATATTTGATCAAATCAGTACAAACAGCCATTATTTGTTAAAATAGTTATTAAATATAGATTTCTGAAGTACCTTAGCCTGGTTAAACTGTAGCAGTCTTAGCTGACTAAAGTAATGCTTCCTAAATTATCTCTGAGCATACTGTAGCAAGAAAACCCAAGTGATTTTTTTTTTCTCTTCCTTTACTCTGCAAAACTGAATATCCTCTCTATTGATTACTTATCTTAATGGGAATAAGGTTACCAAACTAGAGTACTGCAACTCCACTTATTTTGAATTAAAACATTTGATATGCTATATAATCTATTCTTCATAAATGTTCTGTATTTCTGCATTGTAATCAACACATAAGGAAAACAATCTCTGAAACTGCAGTGTCTGTAATCAGCATTAAAATACAGAAACATATTTAGAGACATAATTGAATGCAGGAGGGAAAAGAATGCAATAGAGGCTTAAAACAATCTTATATATACACTGAAGTGAGTGATACATGCTCCACATGGTAGGAGTAGTAAAGGCCTGATTGCTGTGCAGCCCCAGACATCTCTGGACTGTGGTTTCATTGGTCCCTGAATACAATTTTTACAGATTTCAGTGGGGTTTTAGGTATCACATGCTAGTATTTTACTAAGAAGAGATACATCTTAACAGCAGAACTCCCAATGCACAGATAGTATTAGAAATATGTGAATATTTTAACATAGCATTGGTCTTAAAACTAAAGCAGTACCAAAAACAATCTGAAAATGTTTTTATTGCTTTCTTTTCCTACTACTTTTATTTTGTGGGAAACATATATTCCAAAGTAATTTAAAAAAAAACCCAACAAAAAAACAACCCAAAAAAACAACCCCAAAAAACTCCCACAAAGTTTCAAAACAGTTATGAAATATGCTGGAAAATAAACCAAAGCAAATTTAAGAGAAACCTGAATATTCTAAAAATAAATGCCCTGAAACAGCAGCAACTAATGCTAATGGGTATAAACATGAGGTATGCCTTTGTCAAAGGAAGTTATTCAAATGGGAAGAAATTCTTACATTTTCATTAGTCTCTCTTTTGTATTTTACTTCCTTTTGTTTTTTTTTCCATGGAGTTCTTTTTACACAGAGTGCTGTGGGACAATATGCAACAATTCATGTAAATGAGGTTTCCCCTGTTGTATGGTGTGTGTTTTGTGCAATACAGTCATTATGTCCCTGTGCTAATATCCTACCTACAAAAATTCTGATACTTTTGAAATAAACAGAATTAAACAAATTAGGTAATAGTGGGAAGTTCCATCAAGCATATATAATATGGGTATAACAAGAACAGCATAATTAAAATTAAACCTATTAATACAAACTTCATATACACAAGTATCAATGAACAAATGCACAATGGAGACATATGGAATTGCTTACAATTAAAGTCACTCTTTCAATGAATAGGCTGTAAAATCTGCATGCTTTACTGTCAGAGTAAAGTTTGCCAGAGAGTGTTGGAAGAGGAGAGCCATGGCACATATGGAAAAGATTCAGCATATAGTTTCAGCACAGCCAAACATCTTACTGCCCTGTTGTATCCCTTTAGAAGTGGCTAAACAGAGAAGATGTTAGTAAGTAAATGTCTCTGTCTGAACAGGTGTATAATTTTGGAAAGAGTATTGTCTTATTCTTTTCAGGTCTTGCCTGTAGTTGTTCCTTTCCCCAAATTATGTCCCTAAATAGACAGAAAAAGCCTAAAGGTATTTGGGTGCAGGATGATTTCACACTGGAGAGTAAACAGGGTCTAATTCTTACATCTGGGTGATATAGCTGCAAGGAGACTAACAGAGGAGGAAGGGACTGATCAGGCATTCAGCACTTGTTATCTGCCTCACTGGCATCTGTAGAGGCCTTATCTGAGCACACTGAAGTAATAGCAATTCCAAAGCTCTTATGCTCACACTGTCATTGCAATGGTCATCTGCTATTAAGCTTTCCAGCATCTGTTATCTATTAGTGGATGGGGTGTTCATGAGAGTTGGTGAGAGCATATTCTTGTCCTTACTCAGCTCAGCTTAAACCATGCTGTTTCTCAAATCAAAATAAGAATTTAGTCCTATAATTTAGTGCCTGAGACTTTTTGAAATTGCCTTCTATATAAACTAAATAAAAAGTGTAGTGGGGAGAAGGGCTCTGAAGCGGGAGACTCTGTCGAGGGACCCCTTTCAGCAAGCAGCAACTCCCTGGGAATAGATCCAGGAGGGCAACTAACTAAAAGCACCAAAGATCAAAAGGAGAGAGGCAGCCGGTGCAACCATCAGCGGCCATTAGCACCCATCAACAGCCATTGCTCCTCCCCTGCACTGCCCAGAGCAGCGGTGACTCATTGGGGGCGGAGCTAAGGCGGACAGCAATTATCCCTCTCCATACAAGAGAGGCAGAGCGCTCGGAACAGGACAGGCAAACAGGGCGTGGCACGTCAGAAGGGCGTGGCATGGCAGTTGGCACAGGCAGGGCAAGCAGGCAGGGTAAGCCCACCCTTCTGGCTCACAGGGTAAACTGAGCGGACCGGCTAGTACTCACAGGGTACGCAGGTGGAGCCAAGGGATTCCTGTCTGCTCTGCGTTCAGACTGTCAAACCATGGTCTCCACCAGGCAGAGAGGTTCCCCCTACAAATCTGGGGCAACCCCAACGGAGAGCCTGCCTAGGGATGCTGCGGTTCAGGTCTCAGGCTGCAGGGAATGCCAGAGTCTGCAGTTGCCAGAGAAAAGAGGCAAGCACCTCACGTGTGTGAGGTGTGAGCAGGTTGATGATCTGCTTGCTTTGGTAGTAGAACTAAAGGAAGAGAACGAAAGACTGAGAGCAATCAGGGAGTGAGCGAGAGATTGACTGGTGGAGTAGCTCCCTGGCATCCCAAAAGGAACAGAGTCGGGAAGACACCTCACACCTGAACACGGTCCCTTCTCTCTGCCCTAGCCAGGTAAATGGGAGTGACCCAAAACCCGAGGATGCCTGGAAGACAGTCCTGACTCGCCATTGGAGGCACTCCCCCTGCCTACCTACCCCACTCCCCCAGGTTTCCCTAAACAATAGGTTTGGGGCCCTGGTAGTTGAGGAGGAGGTATGTGAGGAGATGAATGGAGCCTCTCTGCCTCAGAGAAAGTGGAAGCCTAGAGTGAGGCGACCATCCGCATGCCTCGAGACTGCCTCTGTTAGGCAAGAGAGAAAGGTAGTTGTAGTAGGGGATACCTTTCTCAGAGGGACAGAAGGGCCTATATGTAAACCAGACCCTACACGCAGGGAGCTGTTCTGCCTCCCTGGAGCCCGGGTCAGGGACATTACCAGAAGGCTGCCAGAACTGGTAAGATCCACTGATTATTATCTGATACTGATAGTTCAAGCAGGCAGGGATGCAATCAAAGTGTAGCCTGCAAGCTGTCGAAAGGGAATTCTGGGACCTGGGGCACTTTGTCGAGGGGGGGAGCCCAAATAATATTCTCATCTATCCCCACTTGTGGGAGGAGGGGCTCAGAGCAGGACAGGAGAACCCACGAGTTGAATGTGTGGCTGAAAGGCTGGTGCTGGCACAAGAACTTTGGGTTTTTTGACCAGGGGATGGTGTACTCTGCTCCTGGCATGATGACTGCTGAGGGGGCTCACCTGTCCCATAAAGGAAAGCGGATCCTTGCCCAGGAGATGGCAGGGCTCATGGATCGAGCTTTAAACTAGTTAGGAAGGGGGAAGGGGGAATATTAAGAAGGCTGCTGGGATTAGGCAAGTACTTCGGGAGTCACAGCTGGAGTTGATGGTGGAAAAAGGTAAATACCAAAAACACAGTGGTGGACTTGGGAACTTTTTCTACATGACAGTAGGGAAAATTCTGTGGATTGCCCTGAGTACTCCTCAGTGGAGCCACTTTTGCCAGTCCCCTGTCAGAAATCTCGCTGTGGGCTGTCGAGTATACCTGCATCTGCTGCCCCACTAAAATGCCTTTATACAAATGCACGTACCATGGGGAACAAACAAGAAGAATTAGATATCTTTGTGCGGTCGCAAGGTCATGATCTCATTGCAGTCACAGAGACGTGGTGGGACAACCTGGACGACTGGCTTGCTGGCATTGTTTCACTTCAAGTAACAGAGAAACCTTCATGGAACCATTAGACTCTAATTAGGAGTAAGTAATAAATGATGCAGAACTAGGGAATTCTCATATATACTGATCCCCTAGAAAAATTATCTGGACGTCATAAAAAAGAATTAGTATCTAAGAAAAAGATGCAGTGATACAGAAGGAAACTATGTCTTTCAGAAAGAATTTTTGTCTGTTTTTAATTCAAAAAGAAGATAGAATAAATGCATGTTAGGTAACATGACAACAAGAACAAAGAAATATCTCAGAAAGAGAAGAAATAGCAGAAAGAAAATAGGTCACTTAATAAAAGAAGGAACAGAAATCAATGCTGAAGAAAAAAATGTCTTGGATGCTGATCCTTTTTTCTTTTCTTTAAATAATCTGTCTTCAGCAGGAAAACTACGAGAGAAATGTTGATATGATTAGGGATACCATGAAGATTTATTACAATGAAGACTGAAGATACAAGCTTAGCCAGCACATGGAAAAGATTAGCATATAAACAACAATCTATTCAAAGAGAATGATAGAATCATGGACTAGGCTTCTGAAGGAACCCAGCATTTACAGTTCTTATTTAGGTGCCAGGACATTTAGCAGAGTATGACCCTACCAAAACAGTTATGTGAATAACCAAGTATCTCAATGTTTGCATATGCCCCAAGAAGATCAACTGCCTCAGATTACTGAAGTCCTCTGAAAGGCTGAACTCTTCAGTAAAATACGTGGTATTTTAGCTATCTGAAGATCTGGCTTTTGGAGGATAATTTGAAGTTTATGAATTAATACCCTTGTCAACTATTTCAACTTTAGGTGATGAAGAGACAACAACAACAAAGCTTTTAAAATTTAACAAATCATTTATTTAAGTGCTATAGTCGGAAACTCTGATTGTCTCTCTCTCATACAGAGCCAGAAAGTTTTGAAAGAAAAATGAGGTTTTATAACAAGGATGTCCAAAGTTATGCTGACAGCTACCCCAACTTTCTTGAATGACATTGACAATTTAGGAGCCAAAGTTAAGATTTGCAAAGAAAGATGAAAATATATAAACAGCTTGAGAAAGCCTTAACACTTGTTAACTCTAATATTATAGAGCTAATGTCATGATTGCATGTCCAGGTCTGTTCAACGTATGTATTCAGAAACATAGTTTCTGAACTGTACTAGATTTATCCTTTCATTCATTCTCTTAATGCTACAGTCAGTCCTTAAGTATACATAACCACCATGCAAGTATGTACACCTATACCAACACTTATACACATATGCACATACACAAACATTTTCAGTGCGTCTTTTACTCCTACCTATGACAAACACCAGTACTTAGCAAATATTTTTTCAATTTGAGAACCAGTAACAGAATAGCTCCCTCAGATGTTTGATTTGCTGTTGACTTTCAAACATTTGCATTTATGAATCTTAATGTCTCTCCAAAATGGCTGGAAGATATGAGAAAATGGTTCCAGTGTCCCGGAAACTATATCAGAGGATTTATTAGCACAGGTGTGCACAGCTCTAAGTTGGCAGCAGCATCTCCTTTCTGGTTTTTGCTGTTATCAAGCCAGAGCAAAACATAGAACAAATACTTAACTGTCTGAGCCAATCAATCTAGATACAGTTAGGTACCTCTGGAGGGCTTGTATCTACAGACCTGAGACAAACTGTGCTATGTCCTCAACTACCATGAATGATGAGATGGCAAACAAAATTGCCACTCAATAAATAATTTAGGCTTATTTTATTAATTTCTGAATATCTTGTAGAAGACAGAATCCATACAATAACTGCAAAAATTTTCAGAAGGCTAGACCGATTAATTCCTGACAGGAGATTACTGCAATAAAACAAAATACGTATACATATTTAGTATGTATACATGTAAAAAAAAAAAAAAAAGACTGGATAATTACAATATTTAGATATAGATACAGAAAAAAATAAGAATAATATTCCACAGTAAAAAAAAAGCATGTCTTAAAGAAATAGAGTGGAATTAAGAAAAGGAAAATAATAGAACTATTTTAGGAAAATATTCTGTTGCAATATGGTCTATTAGCCAGTAGAATGTTTCTTTAATAGTGTTTTAAGACACTGTATACAAAATGGACTATATTAAAATAATTTGAGGTTCAGTTGTGCCACACCAAATCATATAGGTGATTTAATAACAGGCAGATGGGCTGTATGACTGCACCAAATTTCAAGTACTATAATTGACACTTTGGTATTTGGTTATGAGTTTACCTAATACTGTATGGCTTGAAGTCCATAACTGAAAGAACTTGGAGGGCCTTTTTGATATTTTAGAGTTTGGGAATTTTAGCATGAAAATAAAAGTGGCTACAGACAATTGTAAATGTTTTCTCATGTAATTTTTTTTCTGATACTATTACTTTATAATATTGTTTTCAGGGCCTGTATTCTAGAATTCAACTTTAACAGAACATGAGTGTAGAGAGTGGAAAATAGGAATTAACCAAGGATGCTAGTATCGGAGTTTTCTTTCCAACCACTTTTTCCACCTCAAATATTTTCTGCTGTTTAAGTTTGTAAATAAGAAAAATACCAGAAGCTCACTTTCAATTACAGAATGATTGAGGTTGAAGGACACCTTTGAAGATCACCACCTGTTCCAACGTGCTTATTCAAGTAGTGACAACTGTAGCTGGTGGCCCAGGACCATGTCCAGATAGCTTCTGAATATCTCTAAAGGTGGATATTCCACATCCTCCCCAAACAACCTTTGATAGTGCTCAGACATCCTCAAAGCATTTTCCAGATATTTAGGAAAAGAGTTCTATTTTTAATTTTGTTCCTAATGTTTCTAGTCCTGCCACTGGACAGCACTGCAGAAAACCTGGCTCTATCCTCTTTGCATTGTCCCTTCAGGAATTTAAATGTTAATAACATCCCCCTGAACCTTCTTTTCTCCAGAATGAACAGTACCAACTCTCTGAGCCTTTCTTCATAGGAAACATGCTCCAGATCCTTAGTCATCTTGTGGACATTTGCTGGACTCTCTCCAATCTGTCAATTTCTGATTTTTTTTTTTTCTTTTCAGAAGTTTTCTGATTCTGCCAGTGACTTGTGTCTTTGAAAGAGCTCATTTCTACAGTGAAATTTATTTTAAAAAGAAAAGGAACTGCTAGGTGAAGACAGTTTTTGGAAGAAGGATCTGAACTCATCTATTCTATAACCTATTTCCCGACCTTTTTTGTGTTTTGGGGTTTATGAGGGGTTTTTTTTTGTTATTTCTCCCTGCCCCCAACCTCAGCCTGCATCACTTCAAAAAAAAAAAAAAAAAAGTACATATACCCTTTATTTTTAAAAATCACATCTGTAAAACTATTTAATATTATTATTCATTGATTAATTATTTTATTTTTTAAAAAAAATTGGGAAGTTAGTTCAGCAAGGAAGACAGAACACCAAAAAAGGAATTGTCTGTTGTTCAATTGTTCTTGAAGGATATTGTGATTTTGACCACTGAAATCTCAGCTTTTAATTTATTCTGGCAGTACGTGATCACTTTATGCCTATGCTTTTCTCATGACCAATGCTGTCATATGCTCCCGACATTGTTCTTATCATCTCAGCCATGAAGGAAAAATAATGGCTAACATTTTTCTTTGCTTTTAATTCCAAAGGCTAAAAGCAATGAGTATTAATAACAACACAACACCTATATAGATAAATAAAGGTTATAGATTCTTCCTAGGTAAATATTACAGAAAACAAACATAAATTCACTGCAAATACTATAAAGTTGTATAGAAGTCACAATGAGAAACTATGCAGTTTAATGTGCCTTTCCAATTATGGCCAGTCTGTCCTGCAGTGAAATCACCTGGAATTACAGTCTAAACTAAAATAGCATCACCATAATTGAAGGACAATGAGGGCAGAAAGAAGTATCATGATTTTGTCTGTTTAATTGTTATCAAAAAGTAAATTTTGAACAAACATACTCAACCTTTTAAATGCCTTGTGTTTCATACCTGAAAGATAATTACAGACTTAGACATCAGAACCTATTTTCTTCAATATGTAAGTTAATACTAACAAAAAAATTAATTATAGCCGGTTTTTTTTTCCTAACTTGATTTTTTTTCAATAGTTTAGTTAATATATTTGTTAACCCTTCTATTACAACCGTTATTGTCAGTTTAGTGGTTTCATACATATACATCTTCTTACCACTAGATGGAACTGAAAAACCTTGTAATTTCTATTTTTTCTGTTACACAGATGCATACTAATTTCCTCAGGATAAAAGCTTGGAAGCAGACCAGTACGGGTACTAAGTTAGGGAAGGTTTCTGAAAAACAGTAATTTCTACTTGGTGTAGCACTATGTTTTTTGCTTTCAACTCTAACTGCCAAAAAGGAACATATTTAAATAATATTATAAATGTTGTACCTTTTTAGCAATGAAGATAAAAATAAAATCAATCAAAACAAACACACACAGACACACACCAACCACTACAGCTTTCCAAATTGTAATAACTCAAACTAAAAGTCAGTATTATTGATTTTTTTTCAGGAGATACTTTGGAGACAAATAAAAATAGGAGTATGTTGACTTCCAATGTATCTGGCATTTAACTGTAGAAAGGCATGTTAAAAAAATAATTAAAAGTTATTATTTATGTATTAGATTCTGTGTATGTGGCTGTCTTGGTTTCAGCTGGGATGTTTTCTTTCTAGGAGCTGTCACAGTGCTATAGTTTGGATTTAGTATGGGAACAATGTTAATAACACACTGATGTTTTAGTTGTTGCTAAATAATGCTTATATTAAATCAAAGACTTTTCAACTTCTCATTCCCTGACAGTGAGAAAGCTGGAGATGCCCATGAAAGTGGGAGGGGGCACAGCTGGGACAGCTGAACTAAACCAGCCAAAGGATATTCCATACCATAGGATGTCATGATCAACATATAACTGGGGGGAATTTGTCTGATGGGGGATCAATACTAGGGAATGGGTTGTGCATCAGTCAGTAGGTGTTTAGCAATTCCAATATGTATCACCTGTTTTGTGTATTCTATTTTTATTATTGTTGTTATTGTGTTATCTTCTTTGCTTTCCTATCAAACTGGTTTTATCTCAACTTACAAGTTTTCTTTTTTTCCCCCCTCAAAAAACCTAGTGGTGTTCAGCTGCATACATAGTTAAACCACAGAAGTGATTGGTTTTTTTTGATACATATCCTACAGAAACAAATATTTACTCTTCTTCTGAAAAGGTGTAAACATACAAAACTGTTGTATCATCATGTATTCATGTTAAATCATATGTAATGTAATTAATTTGATGTTTTTGTTTTGAAGATCTATCACCTGTTCTTTTCCTGAAAGTTTATTACTGTATCAAGATGGTAGCAATACACTGATGTAGTAGGTCCTTCACTCAGTTCATCTGCATTTGAATCAGGTACTTAAAAAATAATTATTTTTAAAAGCTTTAACTCACATAATTTGTTTTGTATCCCTCTGTTAATTTGGTTTGCTTTAAGATAACCAGATTATCCCCTTTTTAGCCTGAATTAAAGTATTACTTCTAATTGGAAGCACTTCTTTCTCTCAAGACTGACCAGTTTTCTGTTAAAATTTTCAAAGAAGCATTTACCTCACTGTCCTACAATACATTATTCTATATGCATACTTTTATGCAAGGCAAAGTTGCAAAAATGTTAAAGAAATGAGGACTTTGTGCTATGATTTCTAGGAACCTGAGCATTGCTGCCTTTCAGTATGGTACCTAGAAGCTCAGTGATTTGAAGTTCAACTAAATGTATTCCAATTATGTTGGGTGGGGTTTTTTTGTTTTCAATGAGGTGATGCTAGAAATTTAGAAATTAGCATATTAAACACTGAATGATGAATACACAAGCATTACAGACTATACATAGTATCATAGAATCATAGAATGCTTTAGGTTGTAAAGGACCTCAAAGTTATCATCTAGTTCCAACCTCACTGCCATGGGCAAGGACACCCTCCACTAGACCAGGTTGTCAAAGCTTCATTCAACATGGCCTTAAACACTTCTAGGGATTGGGCTTCCACAACATGCTTTAACATGCATGTTTCCAGTTTAGTCTACCTGTATAATAACCTGTATAATTCACTGTCAGTGAATTACATATAACTAAGCTTCTTGATACTTCTCACACTTATTCCACTGAAAATAGCAAACAACTATGGGCTTTTTTCCTTATTCAATTCCTTGACCTTTTCCTTGATCTTTCTTTTGCATAACAGTGCCTTTAATTCTCTCTGCAATTCATCCTTTTCTGCAGTCTCCACCTAAATTTCCTGTCTCCTAGAAATATATCACATCCCTGGTGTTGTCAACGTCTATACAGAAAGGCAAAACACTGTGCTAATTGAGTATTACAAACACAAACCTGACATATGATCAACTCCTACCTAGGAAAAAAAAAAGCATTTTGTTCTCATTTCTGTCTTCTTAGGTAACTGGGATGCATGTGAAAGGAAAGGTATGTAAAATGGTCTTTGCTTTCTATGCAGTTCTGAGGAGGAAGGCTAATATTTAAAGGCTAGTTAATAACTTATGTTTGCACCTTAAGCCCCTTAACAGCAAGGTTTCTTTGACAGTACTTTTAAGCTATTAACTGCACAGTGACGGTTCCTAGTTTCTTTTGGTTTTTTTATAAAGCAGCCTGCATATTGCCAACCTTCTGCAGCACCAGATGACAGTCTGCTAATGCCTGTAAAAGAGCTGAAGACAGTTTGCATGTTCTGCGAAATCCCTGAAAAAGATTAAGAAGAGAAAGAAACTTCTTGAGGTTTCTGAAAGAAAGCAGAAAGAAGTCTGGATGAGGTGTGGTTTCTTTATTTAGTTCATCGGTGCCCCACAGAGATGGGAACAGGCAAGCGGGCTCATGTTATGAAGCCTTCCTTCCTTTTCCTTTAGGATAAGCTCCTAAAAGAGCCTTTGTTACTATAAAATAGCAGTGCTGAATAAGAACCTATGCTACTCTACAAATTTATTAATGGGTTAGGTTGCAGTAGAACTACCCTCTTTTTCTGCCAAAATGGGTGCTGCTTTTCAGGAGTGTACCTATTAAGCAACGTAGTGATTTTCTCTAGTATATCATATTCTAGTGCCTTAAAATACACTCAACTTTAATACTTTAAAGTCCCTCAGAGGTTCTTGCTTTTGGTTGATATGATTTTTATCTTCTCACTTCTTATGGTATAATAGCATTATGTTATTATTAGTAAGCCCCAAACTTCTCAGGAAAGTAAGCATATGCCAGTATTGAATTATGTAATTTACTAGTACAATTTTATTAGTGTGCTAGGTATTTCAAACATTCTGGATACAAATTGAGAGTTTACTTGGTGTGAATTTGATAGCTTTAAAAGGGGTTAGTTGATTTTTACCAGATGAGGATAGGACATTTAATTTCTTGCCAATATTTCCATTAAATAAGCATATTTCCCAAGAAGAAAGCTTTACCACTATATGTGATTGTACATTATTTTTAAGATTACTGCTTTAACAATGTTTCAGTTCATACCGCGAGAACAAATAAATAGGCCAGACAGCAAAACTGAACTAAAACCCAGTTTTAAATAAATGTTAATATTGTTCTTTACTTATTCATCACTCTGATTTCAGTAGCTTAGGCATTGAACAAGATTATTGTGAGAAGATGATTAGGACTGAATTCAGTCAATGAAAATAGTCTAATATGATGACTAAGATAACTTTTTGCAAGTAAGTTAGCAAATTGTCTGACATCAGGAAATATTTTACTGTCAGACTAATGTACTGCTACATTTATTTCTATGCTGCAATTTTGCCTGATGCATCCAGTCTACAGATGATGTCCAAGAACTAAAGAATAACTAGTCTGTGTTCCTTAATTTTTAATATTTTTTTCCCTTTTTCATGCACACTGTGCTGCCTGGCATCACAAATGCTCTTATACCAATTAAAGATTGACAGAGAGCTTTGCCCTGATTTCTCACTGCAAGTCTTGATTTATTCTTTGCACTCAGAGTGCAAAAAGGATGATGGAAGCTCTGACACTGAAGAACACCCACAGGTGAGAATAATATAGGAGCTGGAAGTCAGCTTTTGTTTTACCCTCTGCTTTACTAAAATGACTTAAACATCATCTGTTGATATGGGTTTTTTATAACCTTACCAATTTTCAGAAGGGCTTCTACTCTGAAATGTACCTCTTATTTCTGAACAGTTTCTGTCTGAATATCTTACTTTGGAAGTCAAAGGCAATTCCAGGTTTAGGCCCAAAAGAATATTTAGAAATTAATTTGAATAGTTCTAAACTAATATAGAGTTCCTCTATACATAAAGAGTGGCTTTCTCACAAAATAAAATTAATAATTTATTCACTTTCACTCACCTCTATCTACCTGCTTTGATGGAAACCACAGTTTTCCATGATCTCTTATGTTAATTCTATAATCACCAACCTAATCTCTCTAAATGGAATTTAAATCCTTTTATATAGAAACCATAGACTAGAGAAAAGCAAATAAAACAAACCAAAAAAAACAAACAAACAAAAAAAAAACCAACCCAAACCTCTAAAGACAAAATCAGTTACAAGAAAAATATATTTCCCCTGAGATCTTAATGAACTGGAATACATCACTGATTAACCAACAGAAGGAAAGATATGAGAGGAAATAAAATATCCTCATGATCCTATACTTTACATCTGTTGAAATATAAAGTCATACACTCATTTCCTGAACTACATTATTATGATTTTTTATACTGCATGGCACAGAATCCCATCAGCTTCCTGGGCTGCGCTAGGAGGAGTGTTGCCAGTATGCCAAGGGTGGTGATCCTTCACCTCTGCTCAGCAGTGGTGAAGTGACACCTGGAGGCATGGACACACTGGAGAGAGTCCAGAGTAGGGTCACAAAAACAATCTGGACACTGGAGCATCTACCATACAGAAAGAGGCTCAAAGAACTAGATAGAGTCAACTCCATAGTTCATCCCAGAAGAAGAAGGGGATCTTACCAATGTGCATAAATACCTGATGGAAGGGATTGAAGAACATAGAGCCAAGCTCTTCTCAGTGATGCCCACAAACAGGGCACAAGCCACTGGACATGTATTAAACCATATGAAATTCCATCTAAACACTTTGTTCATCTTTTTTTTTTTCTTTCTTTTTTTTTTATTTGGGTTTGTTGGGATTTTTTTCGTCTACCTCTGAGACACACAGAGGTTGTGGAGTCTCTAACCTAGGCCATATTCCAAGCCTGACTAGACATGGTCTTGGAAAACCTGCTCTAGCTAGCATTGCTCTGTGCAGGAGCACACTGTACTAGACAAACTACAGAGATTTTTGTGCTTCTCTGTGATATATTTTGTTCTGTGGTTTTATGAACAATTTTTAAATGAATAATGATCTTAAGAGAAATCAGACTTCAAAAAACCCTCAAGATCCATTACATTGAATCATTCAGTCATATATATTTGATTCCTGTTTTCATAATACTTTTTATTTTACAGTCTGTGGTATTATATAGTTATTCCCCTGTTTTTGTTATCCTTATTATATAGTAATGTGTGTATAGTGTTTTCCCTTTAACTACTGTAAATGATGGTGTTATTTCTTACTGCATTACAGGAAGAACTAAATGTGTGCTGACATATACCACATATTTGACTATAAATCTGACTTCCTTATATAAATGTGAAAGTCTTAAACTGGAAGATCAAAGTATCCTTGTAAAGTGTCATCAAATTATTTGCCTAGAATCCCAAAGTATACATGATCTATTCCTCTTATCAATTCATTCCTCTACTCATTAAATAAGCAGGGATACTGAATCCTGTTTTTTCCCTGAAGAAAATTCTCCACTCAACAGAAGTCAGTATCTATCAGTCTTGTAGAAACTTTTACAGAATCCATTCAATATAAGAGGTAATAAGTAAGCTCTCAAATATTCTTATAGTATGACCCCTTCCATAGTTACGACTTTGATCCTGTAGACAAAGTGAAAAACTGATTCTTCAGATAAGCTTGTTCTTCAATCACTTTTTCAGTATTCAAGGCCCTGCAGCTCATTTGCACTGCAAATTTGTATATACGTATGTACAATATATATGATTCACTGAATGTTTAAGTACAAACTACAGCATAGGAATGCTACTATATCACTGTAAGAGCTGATAGTTCCGTCTGAATTGCAGTTCAGAATTGGTTGATGAGCCAGAAACATAACAACAAAGCAGTAGATTCAAGTAAGAAATGCATTAGAGACAACTCTAAGACAGATGGATGACCTTTTGCTTAAAGCAACACCCATTTTTTTCTGATTTCAAAAGTCTGAACAGCTATGTCCTTATTTTTTTACATCCGCTAAATAGCTGTTTGTATTCAAACACTATAGTGATCTATGAGTAGGATTTATTTCCCCAAACGACTACACAAGGTAATATTACCTCTATTTTCCCCTAAGGTGATAGGAAGAACATAGTTTTTGCCACTCAATCTACTCAATAAGGCAAGATGAAATCTCAAAAATGTCCGTGCTGTTTTATGCAGCATTTATTTTCTTACTCTTCCATTCCCCATTAATTTCAATAGAATTATCTCTTCATCATCTCATCTTCAGGTCCAACATACTTTCCCATTTGGAGCACAAAATACCCTTTGGAGATAAAGAAACAGCATCATCTTTCATGCTACCCAAATAAGGCATATGTAATGGATTCTGTTCATGAATATTGCTTTTACATCAATTCACAGGAGTTATGGTACCAGTCTCTAAGACTATAGAATGACCACAGTCTATTGCATCCTATTCAATGAATGATTAAATAAATGCACACAACTCTTTCCCTCAGTGATACAAATTTTGGGATTAAAGAAAAGAAAAAAAAAAGCCAACATACAAACCAAAACAAGACAAAAGAAGGAAAAAAATCAAATTGAAAAGAGAAGCTTAAAATGAAAGTTTTAATAAGCAAGGTGAAATGGAAGAAGTTAGCAAAACTGTTTAACACCTTGGATGTACCTCCCTTCAATCTGGAAAGACCCTTATGTAGTAAGAAAGACTCACTGAACATATGGAAATCTGTCTACCAGAATATAACTCAGAAGACCATCACAGAACAATCTGACAGCTCTGTAAAAACAAATTAACCCACAAACAAATAAATCCCTCTCCAGCATGTTTTGAAAAAAATGCTTAGACCACTAAGATATTTAGGAGCAGATAAAATTGAGGTTACAAGAGGTAATGAAAAGGGACAATATAAGGAGAATAATTTGTAACAGATTAAAGAGCTTTAATGTGGGATAACACTGATATTTTAAGTTGCTTTGGAAAAATCAGTGATCAATAGAGTTATTCCAAATTCTTCCAAAGTTATTCCTCAGTCTTTAAATAAAGAAGAAAAAAAATCCCATCCATTTATCTATATGTGTTCAAATATATGTGTGTTTATGTACTTCAAATCATATTTCTCTCAGAGTACCACCACCCTCTCCACTTGTTAGAACTTCTATGTTTCTAGGACATTCAAATGTGGTAGCACTGAATAGAACTCAAGGAACAATGCAGAAAACTCATGGAATATGTTCCACCACAGAACTGGAATAAAAGTGGTAAATAGAATAGTTCCATAAGACCTTTAATTGTGTTTTTTTCACAGAATCACAGAAATAGAATTGTAGGGGTTGGAAGGGACCTCAAGAGATCATTGGGTCCAACCCCCCTGCCAAAGCAGGCTCCCTAGCTCATACTACACAGATAGGCATCCAGATGGGTCTTGAGTATCACCAGAGAAGGAGACTCCACCACCTCCCTGGGCAACCTGTTCTAGTGCTCTGTCACCCTCACTGTGAAAAAGTTCTTCCACATGTTGGTACTGAACTTCCTATGTTCTAACTTGCAGCCATTTCCCCTTGTCCTATCCCCACAGACCACTGAAAAGGGGCTGGCTAATTTGCCCTGCATCCCATGCTTAATTGTAAACACCAATTAGGTCTCCCCTTAATCTTCTTTTCTCTAGACTGAACAGCCCCAGCTTCCTCAGCCTCTCCTCATAGGGGAGATGTTCCAGGCACTTAATCATCTTCGTAGCCCTTCTTTGGACTCTCTCAAGGAGATCCCTGACCTTTTTATGCCAGGGAGCCCAGAACTCCAGGTGGGGCCTGACCAGGGCAGTGTAGAGGGGGAGGATCACCTCAGACCTGCTGGCCACACTCCTTCTGATGCACCTCAGGATCCCATTGGCTCTCTTCGCCACCAGGGCACACTGTTGGCTCATAGCCAACCTGTCATCCACAAGGACCCCCAGGTCCTTCTCCATAGAAATCTTCTCCAGTAGGACATCCCCCAGCCTGTACTGAAATGAACGGTTGTTCGTCCCCAGGTGCAAGACTTTGCACTTGTTTCTGTTGAACTTCATTAGGTTTCTCCCTGCCAGCTCTCCAGCCTGTCCAGGTCTCACTGGATGGCAGCACAGTGTTCCTGCGTGTCAGCTACTCCTCCCAGCTTTGTATCATCGGCATACTTGCTGAGGGTGGATGCTATTCCCTCATCAAGGTCGTCAGTGAACAGGACTGGACCCAACACTGAGCCCTGGGGAACACTGCTAGTCACAGGCCTCCAGTCCGACTCTGCTCCACCAATCACAACCCTCTGGGCTCGTTCCAACAGCCAGTTCTCGACCCACCTCGCTGTCCACTCATCTATCCCATGCTTTCTCAGCTTTTCTATCAGGGTGTCATGGGAGACAGTATCAAAGGCCCTGCTGAAGTCAAGGTAGATGACATCCACTGCTATCCCTCCATCTACCCAGCCTGTTATGAGATCGTAGAAGGCTATGAGATTGGTCAAGCACGATCTCCCCTTGATGAATCCCCTTGATGACTACTCTTCATGACCTTCTTCTCTTCCAGTTGCTTGGAGATGGCATCCAGGACAAGCTGTTGCATCACTTTTCCAGGGACAGAAGCGAGGCTGACTGGCCTATAGATGCTAGGATCCTCTTTATTGCTCTTTTTAAAGACCAGAGTGACATTGGCTATCCTCCAGTTCTCAGGCACTTCTCCTGTTCGCCAAGACCTTTTGAAGATGATAGAGAGTAGCTCCGCAATCACTTCCAGTAGCTCCCTCAGCACACGTGGGTGCATCCCATCCGGGCCCATGGATCTGTGTACATTAATCCCTTTGAGCTGGTCCTGGACCTCCCCCACCTCAACCAGAGAGAAATTCTTCGTTTCCCAATCACTCCAACTTTCCTACAGGATATGTGGGTCCCGAGGGGCCTTGAATTGAAGGCTGAAGCAAAGAAGGCATTCACTATCTCCACCTTCATCCCCCGTTACCAGGACACCCGCGTCGTTCAGCAAGGGGCCTACATTATCCCTGGTCATCCTCTTACTATTCATATATCTAAAAAGCACTTTTTATTATCCTTTATGTCCCTTGCCAACTGCTCTTCGAAGTGGACTTTAGCCTTCCTAGTTGCATCCCTACAGGCTCTGACAATATTCCTATTTTCTTCCCGGGTGCACAGACCCTTTTTCCACAGTTCATAGACCTTCTGCTTCCCTTCGAGTATATTCATTAGCTCCCTGCTCATCCACGCAGGTCTTTTACCTCTCTTTCCCGATTTCTTACTCAAAGGGATGCATTGTTCCTGAGCTTAGAAGAAGCGCTGTTTGAATGCTAGCCAGCTCTCACAGACTCCCATTCCTTCAAACAGTGTAGCCCACTGGATAGCCCCTATTAGATTTTGGAGGAGATCAAAGTTAGCTCTACCAAAATTCAGGGTAGCTATCCTACTTTTTGGCTTGCTTCTTCCACTCAGGATCTTGAACTCAACAAATTCATGGTCGCTTTGTCCTAAGCTGCCCCCGACCTTCACTTCCCTAACGAGCCCATCCTTGTTAGTAAAAACAAGGTCCAGCACCCACCCTCCCCTTGTAGGTTCCTGCACCATCTGTAGCGGGAAATTGTCTTCAACACATTGCAGAAATTGTCTGGACTGCATACGACTGGCCGTATTGCTTGCCCAGCAAATTGAAGTCCCCCATAAGGACCAGCGCCTGCGATCTCAAGGCTACTTTCAACTGCTTACTGAATGCACTATCAAGCCGCTCCTCTTGATCAGGGGGCCTGTAGTACACACCCATGACAATGTCACACGTATTAGCCTGCCCCTTAATTCTTACCCGCAAGCACTCGACAGAGGGTTCATCCTTCCCCAGGTGGCGGTCAACACATTCTAGGTGCTCACTCACATAAAGAGCAACTTTCTCACCTCGCCTCCCTAGCTTATCTTTCCTAAAAAGCACATAGCCATCCATGGTACCATGCCAGTCATCCAGGCTGTCCCACCACGTCTCTGTGATTGCAATGAGATCGTGGCCCTGTGACCGCACAAAGATCTCTAATTCTTCTTGTTTGTTCCCATGCTACGTGCATTTGTATAAAGGCATTTTAGTGGGGCAGCAGATGCAGGTATCCTCATCAGACCGCAGCAAGATTTCTGATAGGGCACAGGCAAAAGTGGCTCCACTGAGGAGTCCTCAGGGTAATCCACAGAATTTTCCCTATTCACATATGGAGCAACATCCTCAAGTCTGCCATTGTGCTGTTGGCATTTACCTTTTTCCACCATCAACTCATGTTGTAACTCCCAAAGCACTTGCCTGACCCCAGCAGCCTTTGTAATACCCCCTTCCCCCTTCCTAACTAGTTTAAAGCACGATCAATGAGCTCTGCCATCTCCTGAGCAAGAATCTGCTTTCCTCTATGGGAAAACTGAGCCACATCAGCAGTACTCATGCCAGGAGCAGAGTGCACCATCCCTTGGTCAAAAAACCCATAGTTCTTGTGCCGGCACCAGCCTTTTAGCCACTTGTTCAGCTCATGAGTTCTCCTGTCCTGCTCTGAACCCCTTCTCTCACAAGTGGGGATAGATGAAAATATTATTTGGGCTCCCCCCCCCCCCCCCCCCCCGGCCTAACAAAGCGCCCTAGGTCACGGAATTCCCTTTTGATAGTGCACAGGCTACACTTTGTGATTGCATCCCTGCCTGCTTGAACTATCAATAATGGATAATAGTCAGAGGACCTTACCAGCTCTGGGAGCCTTCTGGTAATGTCCCTGACCCAGGATCCAGGGAGGCAGCACAGCTCCCTGCGTGTAGGGTCTGGTCTACATATAGGGCCTTCTGTCCCTCTGAGAAAGGAAACCCCTACCACAACTACACTTCCTTCTTGCCTAACAGAGGAAGTCTCGAGGCATGTGGATGGTCGCCTCTCTCTGGGCTTCTGCTTCCTCTGAGGCAGAGGGGCTGCCTTCATCTCCTCACATACCTCCTACTCAACGTCCAGGGCTCCAAACCATTTTTCTGCTTCTAAGAACTCAATTACTTATAGACTTGCTTCGAAAACAATGGAAAGGTGAGAAATATGCCTCAAAGTCTGGTGTCAACTTGAACCAAGAATATATGAACTATTTCCATTTTCGTCCTTTTTTGATTCTCACCTTTAGGCTGTATCAGCTGCAGATAAGTGCTTCGGTGCAGGTACTCTTTAATTGCTGTAATTAAGCAAAGTCAAAAGTGTTGACAGCCTAATAAATTCATGTTAACTTCAAATATAGAAAGGACAGGTATGCACTGCCTTTTAGTTCTTGAACAAAGTCTTACTTTGGTGATTAAGGTTTAAAAATGAAGCAGAAATATCTATTATCTATACCTGATGTAAAATTCATAGAAACAGAATAATAGAATCATTGGGACCTCTGGAGTTTGCCTAGTCCAACATGCAGAGCAGGGCTTGCTAGAACAGTTTTGTGAGGACCATGTCTAGTCAGATTTGGAATATGTCCCATATACTCCAGGTGTGGTCTCACCAGTGCTGAGCAAAGGTGAAGGATCACCTCCCTTAACTTGTAGCACTCCTAAAGCAGCCCAGGAGACTGATGGACAAGGGTGTGGTGGTTTGACCCTGGCCAGAGGCCAAATGCCCACCAAAGTCACTCTATCACTCCCCTTTTCAGCTGGACAGGGAGAAAATATATATTGAGAGGCTTAGGAGCTGAGATAAAGATAGGGAGAGATCATTCCACAATTAGTGTCACGGGCAAAACAGACTCAACTCGGAATAAAGGAAAGAAAACTCTCTAATTTATTATGCTACACTACACACACAATGAGACCAGAATTGGACAATGAGAAGTGCAAAGAGATCTCAAAACACAAAGTCATGATTTTGCTCCCTTCTTCCTCACCATCATGGCACAGGGAGGGGCAGGGAATGGGAGAATAGGGGTTTTGGCTAGTTCCTCAGGAGTTGTTTTCCTTCTTAGCTGGGGATGCATTCCTCACAGCCTTGCCCTGCTCCAGCGTGGCTTTGCACCCATGAGAAACAGTTCTCCATGTACTTCTTCCGCATGAGTCCTTTCCCATGGGGTTTCAGCTCCTCACCAATTACCCCAGAGTGGGTCACTTCCATGGAGTGTCAACCTTCATGCCCAGGCTGTTCCAGCCTGGTCCCCCCCAGAGTCACAAGTCCCCCAGCAAACCTGCTCTGGCATGAGCCGGTCTCTCTACAGGCTGCAAGTTTCACTACCAGGAGTTTGCTCCAACATGGGCTTCCAACAGGGTCACAGCATCCTTCAGCTGTCTCCACCTGCTCTAGCATGGGATCACCCACAGGCTGTAGATGTGATCTCTGCTCCCCATCATCATGCATGGGCTGCAGGAGGACAGCCTGCTTTACCATGGTCTTCTCCATGGGCTGCAGGGGAATCTCTCTCTCAGGCACCTGGAGCACACCATATCTCCCCCCGCCTCCCCTTCCTGCCCACCCTTCTTCACTGGTCATGGTGTCTGCACACCCTCTTACATCTTCTCACTCCCTTCTCTCATCGCAAAAAGCGGCTGCTTTCTTATTTATTTTTTTTTTGTCCCAAATGTGATTCCCAAAGGTGCTGTGACCATCGCTGATGGGCTCAGCAACGACTCGTGACTAGAGCCGGCTGGTGTTTGCTCTCTTAGCCCTGCAGAGAGCTTCTAGCTGCCTCTTGCAGAAGCCACCCCTGCAGCATTCCCCGGCCCTTCCACACCAGAACCCAGCCGCACAAAACTGCAACAAAGGACACATTCCTTGCTTGTGGCCAGCTTGGTGGCCTCTAGGACTTCCAAGTCTTTCTCTGCAGAGTTTCTTTCCAGTCATTTGAGCCCCGGTTTGTGCTGGCGTGTGTGGAGTTTATTCCTCCCCAGGTGCCTGGCTTTTAATCAATGTTAAAATTAATCAAAAGAGCCTAATTTCACTTGTAAGATGAAAAATAAAAATGGATCCAAAGTATTAAGGTTTTAAATATCTAAATTTTGATTGATTGCTAATTATTTTTTTAAAGTACTACAATTAAAAATTTAATATGAAATGGAATTAATACTTTTTCCATAAGGAGACAAATCAGTTCTATGAATCAGTGCTACCTGGAAACTTTAAAGTTTAGATCTGTTCTAGCACTGATATATTAAGAGCCACTTCATTAAAATAAACAAGTTTATTTAATTTCATAACAAAAATTTTTTTAAAAAACCAAAACCAAAACCCTCCCAAAACAACCCAATGTTTAAGTCAGAATTGTTTGGTTGTAATTAAAAAAAACAGCAAAAATACCATTGTGATTTTGTAGAATTCTAAAGTTAGAGTTTTGTTTCTTATATTTGCATTTTTTTATGAAATATTCAGGGAATTAACTATTCCTTTAATAGCTGTCTTATGGTTATGATTACTCTTGGATGTTTTCATCAGTTTTTCAGGGATGATAAGACATTGCATTTCGTATTCTTACCTTGGCTTTCTGATGATAACAAATATAAACCTAGGCTTTTCAGCTATCTTGATTTATTTTACAAAGAAACTGAGAATTACTTGAACTCTATATCTGAAGCTTTACACTTGGAAACAACAAAACTAAACAAATTTCAAGGGCAAGGATTGAATTTGACAATAAAAACATATTTTCCCTCCAGAAAGTGCAATTTATTTTAAATGCATTTTGCACGACACTTTTGAAAAATACATTCAGCTGTCTAGTTGAGGCTGAAATTGCATAATTTCATGTTACTTTTTCAGTGTACTATGTGTGACATTTTTTCACTAGAAATGCATCATATTTGAAAACAAGTCAAAAACAGTAGGAAAAAAAAATTCATTTCACCTTCACATAGCATTTCTTCTTTCTTTCTTTTAAAAGAAAAGAAACTTATTCATACTTACACAAACATTAATTCTGCATGAAGTCTAGAAATAGATATCCTTTGTATGTCACCTCAATGTATAGCACTTTAAGAATATGAAATCATCATCAGATATGTAAAGCCCAGATCATTCTGTCCTTGCAGCAGAAAGTTTCTTGTGCTTCTGTGCTATAATTTCAAATTTTGGGGGTTCGGAAGCTACAAATATTTCTAGATAAAAAAGAACTCTAAAAAAAATAGGAACAATGGAAACAAAGGTGCTTACTTAGACTATTGCCCTGGAAATAATACTTAGTACTACTCCCTACTCTGATGCCTTCTGTTTCTTTATTTAGGGATGTTTTGTTTGGGGGGTTCTCATTCTTTTCCTTCCTCCCTCCTTTCCTCCCTTCCTTCCCTTCTTTTCTTTCTTTTTCTTCTGACATTAAAGAGGAGAGGAAAATAGTCCAGTGCCACCAGAAAATATAGTCTCTTTCATATTCTCCTCCAGTCCTATAAATTTTGCATTTTACTACATTGAAATCTTACCTCCAGCCTTCTAGTTTGGTTTGTCAGGGCATAATTAGCCAGGTGTAAAGCAATCCTGCTAGCAGAACTTAAGCAGAGCTTAAGAATATAAAATAATTATTAACTGTCTACCATGCATAATCGATAGCTCGGATTTAATAGGCTACTCAGCTAAATACTTGTGTAGTTGCCTTCCCTGACAAGGTACCCAAAGACCATTTCTTGGCCAGATAGCATCAGTTGGGAGGGAGCCTCACAGCTCCCTGAAATGTTTCTTTCCTGCTGTTGTCATCATCCCCTGTAGGAATATCATTGATGACACTGCCGACTGAGGCCTGTTAACCCAGCAAACACCCAGCTAGACCTCAATTATCACACCTGGTCTGTTTTGGTTTTTCCTATAGGATTATATGTTTTTCAACATGGGTGCCAGCCTGTCTTGAATCCTTGAGCTAATAACAGTCCCTCTCTCCACACTCCTACCTCTATCCATAATCTTACCATTCTTGTCCTTCCGCACACTTTCCCACAGTTTTCTCTCAGAGCTTTGCAATTTTCTCAGAAGTTGAAGCAGCTGTTACACTGCTGTTATATCCAAACTGGTCTTTGAAACCTTAGTGCCCAGGTCACTTTGCCTCAGTGTCAGGGTGTTTACATCATGGTTGCAGAGGTAGTGGATTACTGTGGTGGCCAGTATGTGCCTCAGTATGTGTTATCATCCATGCATGTTTGATTTATGAAAATAAGATACTATGGTAGTCCCTTAAGGAAAGACTGAACTTACTCTAAGATAGAGAAATTTCTCTGTTTCTTGAGCAAATGGCAAGTGGTGGAAGCACCAAGTCTTCACCTTATGAAGGGTTCACTGCTGCAGATTTATGTTACGTTTTATCACAGTACCTCTACTAGACTCTGTACCACTGCTCTGACAGAGGCTGCCACTAGCAGAAAGGAATCTAGGGAAGTTTAAGATGAAGGAAAGACTATAAAAATTTTGCAGATAGGTGTCCTGATTTTTAGTTCATATTAACTGCTTTTCTACTGTTGGCACATACATAAAACTTGGAAAAAAACCCCTATCTGAAAAGAAACATCCAACTTAGATATCAGAGGATAGGATATGATCCTCTAAAATATGATTCAGAATATGTGAATAAATTAGAAATCATTAAATATAAATGTGACATTCAAATATTTTTGATGCTTTGTTTGGAA
Source organism: Laterallus jamaicensis coturniculus (assembly GCA_022605575.1). Classification (NCBI taxonomy): domain Eukaryota; kingdom Metazoa; phylum Chordata; class Aves; order Gruiformes; family Rallidae; genus Laterallus; species Laterallus jamaicensis. The sequence continues at coordinate 13,144,709 of JAKCOX010000019.1, forward strand.
TTTCTGATGACTGTAAAGCAGTAAAGACTTGCGCTGCATACCATCATCTACCTGCAAACGATCATATTCATATTAAAATCTGAACATGTGTCATACTCTTTTATTACCTTATCTTAGTCTGAAATTTAACAACTGTAGTCAGCATTTTTATATAGCCTTCTTGGTTTTCGTAAGTGAGAGAAGAGGATTTTGTAGATGTCATCTGGAATTATGTAAGTTCTACAGGAAAATCTGACGTAGTATATTAATGAACTTATTTATAGTCTTAAAACTCTTCTCCATTTTCTTTGATTCAGGGGTTAACCCCTTTAAGACTAGAAATGACAAGTGAATGTAATACTGTGTTAATAACTTTGGCATTGTTTTCCTTCATAATCACTGCATCCATGCATGAGTAAATAACGAACAGAAATAGCTCATTAAAAAAAAAAGTTTACTGATTCATGAAATCACTGACATATTTTGAAATGTATCTATCTGTAAGATTGTTGTGCAATCAGTTTAAATGATGTTTGAAACACATTTGCATGTTTTTGTGCTTCTATACACATTACCTAAAAAAAACCAAAACAAAATCCCAAAACAACCAAAACCAAAACCAAAAACCCAAGCAAACAAAATACCTACCTATCACAGAAATCAGAGCAGTTCCCAAGATCCTAAATACATTTTTTGGATCCTTTTGAGAGTGTTTCAAAATCTCTTGGGGAGTGTACTGATAGGACAAGAGGGAATGGCTTGAAACTGAAAAATGGAAGATTTAGATTAAACAGTGGGAAGAAATTCTTCATGATGAAGGTGGTGAGGCACATGACCTGATTGCTCAAAGAGGCTGTGGAAGTTCCATCCTTGGAAATGTTTAAGGCCAGGTTGGATGAGGCTTTGGGCAACCTGATCTAGTGGAGGTTCTCTCTGCTACAGCAGGTTAGTTGGTACTAGATGATCTTTGAGGTCCCTTCCAACCCATAGCATTCTGTGGTTCTGTAATTCTATGATATTCCTCTTTAGGTTCACACATATATTATGTGCCTCTGTCAAGGAAACAGGTGAATTTCTTTCGACTTTTTCCATTCCCCTATCTGACAGTTATGCATATTAGTTCAGTAAATATGAAGTTCAGTGGATGCTCTTTGACAGATTTAGCAGTGGCTTAATGTGAAGATGTGGTAACAGAAGATACAGGCTAGCTGAAGGACATATACAATAACTTCTAGTTGCTTCATGGTACTTCTGGAAATCCAGACAAACAGTTTTTTTCTTCTGTTGTATTAATTTACAACAGTTAAATAAAGAAAGGTATCAATTATCTCAAGAAAGGAGTTTTTAAAGAGCGTAAATTTAACTGTAAATTGTTTCAGCTTCATAATTTGTTCTTGTTAGCGAGATTTTTTCCTTTGCAATTTTGAAGTGTCATTCTTTGAGATATGTACTGCTGCCTTTCAAGTAACACAAGAAGTGCTGAGGCAAAATACGTCTGTTATAAGTGGAAAAAGCATATATACTTTTGAATCTAAATGATAGTATTTATTGTTTTCCAGTCACAAGTCCTTGTTTAAGAACTGAAATCTGTACTACCCTCCTGATAGATTTTTATACGTGAAGCTCTGTTTTATCTGAAAAATTGAAATTTCTGGCAACCATATCTATCATTGAGGGTCTACAGTGCATACATGGCAATATTTCTCCATCAGTATTAATACTTTTTTAGATACTTCTTCCACTGCTTTTTCAGCTGGCAGCTTTAGTAAACCTTGGTATTGTTTGAATAAGAATTTTAAGTACCATATAAAAAATTTCTGCTTGGAGCATGGCAATATTTTGTATTACTAAGAAATTTCCCAAGAGGACCTGTGTTCTAAGAATGAAAATCACTCTTCCCCTCCCTCAGCTTCTAGAAGATTAAAAAAAGGAGAAAATGGGATTCACATACAGCTTAGTTCAAGTATTTGCAACAGAATTTTAGTACAGATTTTCTTCTATGATACTACAGTTTACATTATTGCTATACATGTTACACATATATTTACATGTTTATACATAGTACATATTTTAATGCTGCCATACATTTTTTTTTACATTTGAATTTTCCTATATCTTCCAAAGGATTTAAAAGCCCTTTTCACATTTTTAGTCCTTTTTCTGCTATATTTTTTCTTACTACTTACTACTTACTCTCGTACTCCATTTTCTACTGTGCATATATTCCCTTACATGATTCCTGCCCATTGATAACACTCCTGTAAGGTGAAAATAGCATCACAAATAAAGGTCACAGAATACAGTGGAGTTAGCTGTCATTTTTAAGCAATTCATGCAGAATATCCAGTTTCTGGCATTCTCCTATGTCTTTAAGATGTTTTTACATTGTTGTTCATGTGCTTTGCATTTTTAATTCCCTATTTTATCTAATTTAAGTGCATAAATGAAGAGGAGGAATATAAAGAATTTGGGGAGTTTTAGGGGGGTTCTTCTGTGTTTTTTGCTGGGTTTTGTGTGTGTGTGGTTTGGGTTTTTTGTTTGGTTTTTTGTTTGGTTTTTTTATTTGTTTGGGTTGGTTTGTGTTTTGGGATTTTATATATATATATAACAAGTGAGTCACAAGTGACAGGACAAATTCCTCGTCTCAAACAAATTCTGGTTTTTCTCACACTTCAGCTTAGTACTTCACAGTTTCATGCAAAATGTATTCCAGCTCTCTTCTTCCAACAACAAAGACCAAGGTCAAATGCTCAAAGAAGGGATGACTTCTTATGATCCTATCCTCAATGTGTCTCTAAATGCGAACAAGAGCCCGTTCTCTCCCTCTTTGCATTTAACTTTCCTGTACATGAATAGTGCTGCTTGTCACTGTAGTTTCTTCTAATTTTATCTGCAATTATTTAAATCTGCTTGAGGTGACATTTTCTGCTTGTTTGATTCTACTCATAGTTCTCCCTAATGCTTCAACTTCCCAGAAGCATGAGTCAGTCACTAATTATTATTTGTGTAAAGATTATGCTATAAAGTTGTATCAGTGAAATTCCAATGAGTAGATTTATATTGTATACTTTGTTACATTATTCTTATGAACACTAGGAATTTTAAATTACACAAGACTTTTAAGGCACAGGAGTGTTAACTTGTAAGAAGTGGCACAAGTTATAAAAATATGGTCGGTATCTTTCAAAAGCATGACATTGTTTCTGAAGGTTTACAGTAGTATTGTGACTTTTCATTTATGCATTAACTTAAAAAAAAATAAATACACAACATCATAGTTTCTTAGTCAGAAAGCAAATGTATTAATTAAAATTCATAACAACACATTATGATTAAGATTTTCCAAACTAAGATACAGCAATTGATTCATAAATACAGGCTTTAATATGGAATTATTTTCATTTTCATCCCAACTTTTTTGTTGCTTCATTTTAACACATTGCCCTGGTCTCAGATGAGATATGGTTATTATTTTTTTACTAGTAGCTGTGGTTTTGATTTAGAATGAATATAATTTTGCTAACACACTGATGTTTTTATCTGTTGCTGGATAGTTGTAGGGCCTTCAATAAGTCAAGGACTTTTCAGCTTCTCATGCCCAGCCAGCTGCACAAGAAGTGGGGAGAGCACAGCCAACACAGCTGACCCAGACTGGCTAAAGGGATAGTCCCTTCTGTACAACACCAATGACACAGATGTAAATGGGGAAGCTAGCCAGGAAGTGGATTCACTGTTCAGAAACAGACTGGCATCAGATTTTATTTTCCTTTTACATGCAGTGAGCAATTGCATTTGTGCATCATTTAGTTTTAGAGCTAGTGTTAGTGTTATCTTCCTTTGTTATCCAATTAAAATTTTTTTATGTGAGCTCATGAGATTTCTTAATTTCACTCTCCTGACTCTCTCCCCCCATACCACATGGTGGGGAGGGAGTGAATGAGTAGCTCTGTGCTGCTTAGCTACTGGCTGGGGCCAACCCATGACACATTTAAGTTGAATGTTTGCTACAACTCTTAGTATACACATATCATTGGTACACATGTACAATCAGTTAGCAAACTTGCTGTCTGTGTAAAATAATCCTGTTCTATATTCACTGCATGTGTATTTACAACCAAAAACTGGAACTGATAAAAAGGATTTCACAGTGCTGCAAAGGGGCATCATGAATTATTTACAGGAAATAAAATTTTATAACCCTCCTCAATCTTTCATAAACTGTATCTTCCTATTTTATTTGATATTTTATCCAGAGACTTAAAGCAGCGTAAGTCAGGGAAATCTCTTAAATTCCTGAAAGATTTGGAAGAGTACATGAAGAAAGAGTTCTTACAGTAGCTTTTGCATTTGATGTAGCTGTAAGACTATTGATATCCTATAAGCATTTAATATTTAAAAGGAAAGGAGCTGGATTTTCTAAAATGTTCAACACCCTGAGCCTCCTTTTATACTGAATTAAATGTACTCAAAGTTGTTAGGAAATGTTAAAAACTTTTCTCAAACTCATTGTTTGACATGGGATTATCATCAACACTGTTTCTGCATACAGAGACAAATGTACCATTACATTTCAGATGTATGAAAGCCAAAAGGTAAGTCATAGTTGAGGAATGAGAAGGGCTTCTGAATTTACCAGAAGACACTATATTTGTGGAGATAACGTCAGAGAACAGTAGGGTGTGATTTGATTGTAGCTGTAGATTAAGAATTTAGAATTTTTAAGGTTGGGAAAAGAGCTCTAATATCAAGTCAAATTGTTAGTGAAATCATGTCATGATTCTAGTATCATGTCATGGAGAGCCTTGCCTACATGCTTTATGAAGTCCTCCATCACCTCTCTGGGCATCTTGTTCCAATGCCTGACCGCTCTTTCAGTGAAGAAATTTTTCATAATATCCAATCTGAACCTCTCCTGATGCAATTAAGACTATTTCTTCTTATCCTATTGATAGTTACTTGTGAGAAGAGACCAAACCCCACCTCTCTCCAATGTCTTCTCAGGTACTTGTCAAGAGCAATACAGTTTCCCTTTAGCCTCCTCTTCTCCAGCCCAAAAACTGGACACAGTACTGGAGTTGTGGCTTCACTAGTGCCAAGTACAATGACACAATCACTTCCCTAGTCTCTCTGGCCACACTATTTATGATACAAGTCAGGATGCTGTTGGTCTTCTTGGGCCACATGGGCATGCTGCTGGCTCATATTCAGGCAGCTATCAACTAAAGCCCCCATCTCCTTTTCTGCCAGGCAACTTTTGATTCATTTTTCCCCAAGCCTATAGCAATTCATGAGGTTTCTGTGACCCAAACACAGGACCCACCACTTAGCCTTATTGAACCTCTGTCCTTGTTCTGGCCAGAACAGAGTCAACCTCCCCAAGCTGTCAGCCCAGGTGAGCTGAGTTAGCCTGGGCTGTTTTACACAACACCTGACGTCACTTCCCCATAAAAGGGGCTGATTGGGGAGGGGCACTCCTGGGTACATCCAGGGAAGTCCAAGTATGGCTAGGGTGTCTGGTTAGTCCTTGCATCATGCAGTGTTCTAATTGTCAAGTTGGTAATTTACTCTGTGTTATCACCAGGTGTAAGTGTAATTTGCTGTTATTGTTCTACTTTCATGGTGTTTTTGTCAGTAAACTGTTCTTATCCCAATCCACAGAGGCTCTGTCTGTTTCTCCTATGGGAGTAAGCATGCAGCATGTGGTACTTGGCCATTGTTTGGGCCTAAACCACCACAGTCCTTTTTAATGCTCAACACTGGACCCAAAGGGTTGGGATAATGGTAGATCTGACCCAATTGTGCTAAAAAGCTGTGATCAAATGGTTATCATGGTAGTTGAAGAGATGATGCTTTGCCTGTTCGCCTGGTTTTGGTATGTAAACACATATCCACTTCATGTAAACCCTGCTCAGCTGTTTATCACCTCAGGAAGGGAAATCAAGTTTCTAATTCAGTTATACTGTGTGATACTGATTTATGGCAAGAGAGGGTATCTACATGTGGTACTTCTCTCATTTCCAAATATCAGGTAGCATCTTAGTATTAATTAATAATCACACTCAATTTATGTCCAGCTTCATACAGTTGGCCATGGCCCATGTATCTAGCCTGTCCAGATCCCTCTGCAGAGACTTCCTGCCCTGGAGCAGATAGACACTCCCATCCAACTTGGTGTCATCTGCAGACTTACCGAGGACAGACTAAATCCCCTCATCCAGATCATTGATAAAGATATTAAACAAGACTCACACCAAGACTGAGTCTTGGGGGACGCCACTGGTGACTCACTGTGAACTGGATTTGACTCATTTCACCACAGATCTCTTGGACTGGTCTTCCAGCCAGTCATTTACCCAGAAAAGTATGTACTGGTCCAAGTCATGAACCATCAGGTTCTCCAGGAGAATGCCGTAGGAGACACTATGGAAGGCTTTGCTTATGTCCAGGTAGATAATATCACCAGCCTTTCCCTCATCAACTAAGCAGGTGACCTGGTCATAGAAGGAGATCAGGTTGATCAAACAGGACCTGCCTTTCATGAACTCAGGCTGGCTGGGCCTGATCGTCTGGTTACTTGGCACATGCCTTGTGAAAGCAGTCAGGATGACCTGCTCCATGATCTTCTCTAGTACCTAGGTCAGGCTGACAGATTTGTAGCTCCTCGGATCCTCCTTTTGGCCCTTCCTGTAGATGGGTGTCACATTGGCAAGCCTCCAGTCATGTGGTATCTCCTCTGTTAAGCAGGACTGTTGTTAGATGATGGACAGTGGCTTGGTAAGCTTCTCTACCAGCTCCTTTACTACTCTCAGGTGGATCCCATTGGCCTCATGGACTTGTGAGTTTCCAGGTGGCATAGCTGTTTGTAAACTGCTTCTTCCTAGATTAAGAGGGGTTTATTCTGCTCTTCATCTCTATTAAAGACTGAGGCAAAGATGGCATTAAGTACCTCAGCTCTTTCCTCACGCTTGCTGGCCACGTTCCCCTCCATGCACGAAGGGATGGAGATTCTTCCTAGGACTTTTTTTGCTGTTGATGTATTTATTGTTGCTAAAGTATTTATTTATCTAACAGAATTATTTGTGGTTAGGTTTGACAATCAAAGGCCTAACAAGGAAAATGCAGTTCCTGGAAGGAGAACTTCTGTTTAAGGAAGTAGGAAATAAGTCTAGACTTGTTTGGTTAAGGCACAAATGTTTCTTCATAAACAAAAATTACTGGAACAGACTCCCCAAGGGAGTGGTCACACTGTCAAGCTTGTCAGAGTTCAAGGAACATCTAGATGATACACTTAGTCATACAATTTAGTTTCAAGTAGTACTGGGAGGAGCAGGAAGTTGAATTTGATGATCCTTATGGGTCCCTTCCAACTAGACATAGCTTGTGATTCAAAAGTATGATCTCCGAGTTATAAATATCCTGAAAAAAACCTCACACACAATATCATCAAAAAGAAAGGAATATAAAGAAGTCATAAGAAACAGGGACCTTAGAGCCAAGTATTTTATTGAGATAAAACATGAAGAAGCAATCTTTTCCTTCTATCTCTAGCTGCGAGCTGTAAGAGACTATTTTCAAGAAGAATCTCTTATGTTTTCATCTTCATATCCCTCCAGGTTCTTCCTTGCTCAGAGCCAATTAAGCTTCCCACTTAACAAGGCACATCCTGGAGTTATTGTATCTGTAATGATCCCCATGGTTTTCTGAAGGAGTTTAATGCCAAGAATCACAGGGTAATTGTGACATTACTTTCCATCACATTTAAAGCCTGAATTAAGTGTTTTATTTGTTTAAATCTGTTTTCAAAGTATATATGAGTACATTCCTTCAGGAAATACAAAACAATTTGAGAATTAAAAAAAAAAACAACAACTTTTCAGTCATATTGGTTTTCTGACCTCACATTTGGGGTTGAAATATTTTTTTTTAAGGAGAAAAGTAAGCATCCAGTATGTCAATATCTGTGTCTGTGTTCTTGATAGCTCTTGAAATTGTTAATGTCTGAAGAAATATGTTACACAACATACATGGCAAAGCATTCAACAAAATAAAATGATTACATGTAAAGTAAATAAGAGCGTGTGTAGTAATGAAAAATCAGCCTGTGTTTCTCTGTATTCACATGTTCAGTATTGAGCCATTTATGAAACACCACATAAATCTTATGTAAAGTTCTTTGAATGCTTGAGTACCAGGTTTTGAAGGATGTCTAATTTGACTTTTTTTAATTAACCCCAAAACTTTCTCCTTTTCGGGTGGTATTTGAAGATGATGGCAGTCTCACATACTGTGACATATAAGATTGTGAAGTAATACAGGACAATATATTTTGCCAAAATATTGATGACTGTTTAGAAATATTGTTTGATATAATGTTCTAACTGCTTATATAGAAACATTTTATCTTCTAGTAACACAAATATTAGGTTAATGGTTACTTTTTGATCACAGTAAAAGAAGTTTTAGGACTTTATCCAAAAAATGTTGGACACGATCAAAATGTTAATCATCTGAAACAGCACCTAAGAATATAATGTACACTTTTAAAATTAATAACTTTATGCTTTTAATTTTCCCTGAAATATACAGGAGAAACATGATGCAGTACATGTGATATTGAGAATGTTTTTTTTATTCCAAAACAGAAGAGGCTTTCTGGGGACAGTCAAAATCTAAGAGACATCAACTGAAGCTTAAATATCTGAATATTGTTATAAAGTAAATCCAAAAATAAATGTATTTTTAAAAAAGGTTTCTGATTAAAAACAGAACTTCACCTTTGTTTATGGAGTCATATTAATTAATTAAACAAATGTAAATTGATTAACATTAATTTACTGTCTGCTACATGTGATGTAGAGATGTAAAGATACACAGCAGTGACTATATCATTTAAGAAACTGACAAAAATATGAATATCCTGTTTCAATTCTATTGTGATTAATTTAAAAAATAAAATTGGTAAAATTAAGAATAGACACCTGTAGGGTTATGGCTCAGAACTGTGCCTCATGAGAAGCATTATTATTTAAAGTTAATAAAAGTGGTTATGGATAAAAACAGAATAGAAGCTATAAATGTGGGAAAAATACATCATATGAACAGGCATAGCTAAGTAGTTCAGTTGCAATGGATATAGAAATATATATACATGTATGTTCATGTAAGTATTGCTTATTTGTTACAATATTTAAGCTAGATTTGAAAAAAAAAACCTTTAAGTGTATTGGGTTGTCTAGAGTTTCAAATTCTAGCATTTAATATTGCAAATTAAAATATTTTTAAAAAATGGAATTAAATCGAAATGATGCTAAGAGTTTTTTTAAAATTCAGAACCTGGAGAAACTCTACACTTGCCAGTAAGCACCAAACAAAATGCATGGGATGGAAATCCTCAAACTTTGTAAAGACAATGCTGAAAGTTTGATCATTTTTATGGTTTTTTTTTTAAGCTTTATTTCAAATGTCATCATAGCATAATATACTAGCATCAGTAGTGCCACACAGTTTCTTTTTTTTTTTTTTCTTCTCTGTCATTATTTTATTTGTACTACATTTTTCATAGGTCAATATTATTCTTTGAAAATTAAGACAAAACAATTGTTCCAAACAGCTAGAATATACTACTTTATATTAAGGCTTTTTTTTCATATACCATTTTGTGTTTCTAAGGATGACTCTAGCTTCCTGAGCAACATAACCCATGGGGAAAACTCACTGAAGGTACTCCATAAATAACATATAGTCATGATTCCTGGACATTTCAATATTTGCACATACTTATGTATAGACTGTATGACCTCATGGACAAGTTCTGATATCCTCTTCGTTCTCAGAGAAAGTGATAAGTAAACTCTCTGCTAATCATTATCTGTTGTTCATGCAACTGTCATGAAGAAACTTCACTTTGAGTTTCACAAGCCACAAATCAATCACATACTAAGTAAATTTTTTTTTTTGTGTGTGTGTGTGTGTGATAGTAGAAGCCATTATAGACTAGGAATTACTGAATATAGCTTAAAAAGTGTTTTTTTTTTAAATTTGGAGTTTGGCAAATATTGTGCATTTTGTACAATATAGCTTCATTATCAGATTGGCAAGAAAAGTTATTTGATTTGATTAGTTTTGTCTATATGCTGAACAACTAAAGAGAAATATCTTTGGAGTGACACACATCAATAGCAGGCTTATTTCATTTAACAGTAAGGATTGGCTTGTGCCATTCACTTATGTGACTGAAAAGATTCAAACAGGTTGGCTGGTAGAAGTATTGTATTGCAAACATTTCAGCAATGTAGCACTGAAGGAAAAAAAATCTGCTTCAGAGTTGACTCTAAGAAAGATGCTTAGCAGTTGTAATTTGAGTACAGCTATAAAAGAGCAGAAATATTCTTGAAGATTTTGCTTGACACCTTTTGTTTGCAATGTTTCATTTAAAAATTGTTGCCATGGAAATAAAGCACAGGAAGCCAACATTTTATTTCTTTTATTTTCTTCATTTTTTATATTCCGGAAAGCATGATATATCTTCTATGCACAGAAATATTTTCAGATTGTGGTGATTGCATGTGACATTCCACTGCTAGGAAAGATTTTCAATTACTGAACTTCCTGTAGTGCCTCTATTTTTTTTATCACAGAATGGAGTTCTAACATCAGTTTCACCTATGTGCACCTGGGTATTTGTTTTAAAAAAATACCTTTTCAAGGAACTTTACAAAAGTATAATCAAAAATTTGGTCTACTGAAGAGCATGAAATGCTGCATCACACAAATATAAAAGTCAGCAAATTAAGTAAGATTTGGCTGACGTTAAATGAAAAATAAACAAAACCCCATAATATACTGAAATAATAATATATTATTGTATACATTCTCTCTATACTTTTAAATCAAAATGCCATTTCATTTGTTTTATTAACAGCAAGATTTTGAAATTTTCTTATGCCCTTCCCTAAAGACAGTGAAATGAATAATCCAAATCCCTAGGGCTGCAGATGTGATCGGTCAGATTCTGCACTTTTAAAGAATCATACGTGAATCATTCAATGATCAAGTAGAGAAAGGTGTTGCACAGTTCAGAATAAAATCTAATCTTTAGAAGGATCTGTGCATTTACACAGAATAGTCTTCAGTATTACATGTATCTATTACTGTTATCCATTCAGCCCTATAAAAATAGTTTTAAAACTGCCTAAGTTATTAGAAGATTAAAATACAAAGACTCTGTAGAGTTCTAAGTCTCAACATCTGCTTTAAAACTTACCTGCACAACAAAATGCACTGGCTTTCCAGTCAACCCAATGATCACTAATAAATAACCTTTCAAGAACCAGTTTTTTAGGAACTGTGGAAGGTAGCATAGTTGAACATCTTGTCTTACCCTTATATCCAGAACCTGAAACAGCAAAGTAGCTCTGATTTGTGGTGAACGATCTCGTAATTAATTATAAAAGTCTAGTATATTCCATTGCAGTTACTTGCCACTATCATTTGAAAACATTATTGTATTTATGAAGCATGATGTGTTTTGCATAGATGTGGTTTGATTGGAACACATAAAATCTTAATATCATTGTATTGTTCAAACAATATAAAGCATAAAATAATGAAAAAAGAGAGAGCACAATTAGAGATTTGGTTAAGCATATCAGTCAAGCAAATGCTTAAACAAACCTTTCTCCAAATACACATTCTGGTCATTCTTAATTCAAGCCTTCAGAAGGCTTCCCCTTTTTTGCCACCTTTTCTTTTATAGTTCTTTGTATTTGCCAGAGCAAAGAACCTACTAGCCAAACCCAAGAATTTTGCACAGCAAAGCTGACAGCTGATTTCTAATAGTCAGTATTCACCTGAGTTCAGTTTTGTCTTACTGTGAGTTATCTAACTACTAGTGACCTGTCTGATTTCAGAATATTGTATTTCAGGTCATCCAGGACTGTAGTACAAACTCTTAGTGAAAAGTATGCAGTTGCCTGTCAAAAATTGTTTCCTTTTCATTTGATACTAAAATGCATTTGTAGTCTTTCAAATGACATTTTGGAATATGGTCTTTGAGTGAAAGTGAACGTGAATAAACTGTCCTTAAAAGCAAAATTCAATATGAAAAATGACATCTGTAGTCCTCCTAACCTTAGTGATTCGGTTGGGGTGGGGGAAGAAAAATTATCCAAATTTTTAAAATTTGTTATGTGCAAAAATATCCACTCAAATTCAGAAATGTAGTAACCATTTTTTCAGTCCATTTTCAGTAAGTATTTGATTAAATTATATATATTTAATAGTTGTTTATTTTACTATTTGGCAAGCTCAAGGTTTTAAACTGAAAGTTGTTACTATCTTATGTCACGCGTCTCATGAAGCCTGGTCATATTTCAGTTCTTTTCTAACCTGACAATGCTTAATAACTCAATAATCAATCAAACCAGATATTTCAATTATTAGTTCTGAATGTTCTTAATAGTGAAATGCAAATTAACCATTTAGTCTGGGGTAACAGCAGGAATTGCATTGCTATTTGACCAAACAATAGAGCAGTTTATCCTTCTCAGTACTGCTTTTTCATTGTTTAGCAATTGTCTTTCTCTAGTAATAAAACAGGTACACAAATCAGAAGTAGGTCACAAATTGTATGATAGCATGAAATAGTGATTTCAGCTGGAGCTTTCATATAATAACAGAATTCCCCAACTAATCCAGGGGTGCCAGGTAAAATTATTCAGAGATATCTCCAACAATATAGATGCGGTTACCGCAAGGTCGAAACTTAATTTTTACTTAACTGCATTTATCTCCTTGAGATTACAGAGCTGCATATGAATATTCATATCTTTGAAGACATCAGTTGCATTAAAACCCCACAAAGCTCTTTTAAAGATGTAGACCAAGAAGAGTAGTTAGCAATTTTTTTAAGAGGTAGCAAAGAATTGATAGTGTCAGAAGCAGCAGAACAGGGAGCAAATGTGCAGTGAGCATGGAGATAACTTAAAAAAAGTGATGGCAAAATAATCCCTTTTAAAGATTTATTTCTCTTGAATACAGAAAAAATATTAGTAAAACTCTAAAATATTAGGCTTGTTTTGTTGTTGGTTTTTTTTTTGCACATCTAATGAGCATGTTTTGTTCAAGATTAAAACTGCCTTAAAATGTTCTGAAGTCCATAAATATCATGTGAAAAAATATGTTGTGAGGTAATAAATAATATTAATTTCATTATTAGATTGACTCTGAACTGACCAGATTGTTAATTAGACCTTTTTGTACCTTTTCCTTATAGACCTCACATAAGCCTCCCCTCCTCCCCAAAAAACCCAAAAATAATCTAGACCCTATTTTTTTTTTATTTAAAACACAAACTAGCCAAATTCAGCATTAGAACAGTATGGAAATAAAAAAGTTTGTAAACAAATATATCTTCGTGAGTCATATTGGAGGTTTGTCTGCATTTCTTCTTAGTTTATCAGTTTCTGCATGTTAAGATCACTTTCTTGCTCTGTTTTATTTTTGCTTCCACCACCCTGCTCAAGCACTTTCTCTCACTAGCCATGCTCTTTCTCTACCCCATTGCCTCCTTCTTCCACAAAATGCTACTACTACCACTGCAGTAGAGCAGTCAAATGAAAAACAAACCTTGTGTTTTCCTGCAGTCAGCACCTTCTTAAAAGGAGATAACATGCAGTACATAAACTCCAAATAAGGAGATACCTTATAGTATGATTGCTATTTTAGAACCAGTGGAAATTTTTGAAACTCTATATTCATTTATATGAAGTAAAAATAGAATTTCCGTTTGTAAATGTGGTCTTCTATGAAGTTGTGATCAGATGATACAAAAGCGGTAAGAAAATATCTACCCCTGTTCATATCAAACTTAATCCAGTGTGATCCCAATATTCATATCTCTGGAAACTGTCAAGCATTGCAAGTTAATAATACAAATATTTTCTGTAATATTAATGAAGACTATAATGTTGCTATAGAGAGACTCTGTCACTGAATTTCTGGGAGGCTGTGGAAATAGACAATGGGTAAAAGAGACTGTAGTAAGAACTTGTGTAAATTACAAATGATGCCTGACTCTAAACTAAAGGACCATCTTTGGTTGGCAAAATAGCTTTACTTGACTTAATTGAGTGTTAACTAAAAGCAGCGGTATTATGCAAACATGGACAATTCATCTGGATCTGCTTGAGGTCACTTGACACTCAGAGCCAATAAAGACCAGGGATATCAAATAGGATCTAGGCTGGCTGAACAACATCTTATTCCCCTTTTGTTTCCTGTGATGTTTTATGTTATAAAAGGCAGTTGGGGGTGGGGAAGAGAGGGAGCCAGCAAAGGAGAGAGAAACATCATCCTTTTCTTATGTTAACAGAATTGAGACTTTCATTAAATATTTTTCTGTATCTTTCAACTCAAAATTTGTTGTTTGTTTTTTTCTGAGCTTTCATTCTTGGTGGATTTAACTCCTATCTTTTCACACTACAGAAAATATTTATGAAATAACACAAGTAAATTGTGCTTTTGATGAACTAGTATTCTTCCTGAAAAGATCACTGCTTTATTAAAATAATAGTCCTCTCAGCAGAATAAATAGTAAAGTTCATTTAATAAGGGATGTGTTGACACTAGTGATACCGTTTCATTAAATCTTAACACTTTATTATTTTTGATTAAAAAAATCATTTTTGGTCTCCTACTTGTTCTTTAAAAAATTAGATGTTAATTATATTGCATATGAAAAAAGCTCAAAGACATTATCTTCCTGAAGCTTGGAGGAAACTCAATAAACCCATTTCAGTCTCAAGCACCATCAAGGGAACTGAAACAAGTGTGTGTCAGGATGTTTAATATTATAGCCTAGGGGGACATAACACTTGCTATATGTGGGAAGTAAACAGCAGGGCTTATCACTAAAAAATGAGACAGAGAAAAAACTTGTGATCACAAAACAGAAAACCATATTGCTGATCAGATATAAATGTAAGAGCATTTCCACAAACTCAAGCTGTGCCTTTTGCAACTAAAATCTTGTATTAATTTTAATGATACTTTTTTGTTGCATAGCTAGTAAGAACTAAGGAAAACTAAATGTATTGTTCTTTTCTCAGAGAGTTTCTCTGTGGCAAAACTCTTTCCGTGTCTTCAACTTTAACTGAAACACCAGACTATGATTCATTGACTCATAGTACTTAAATTTACAGAATAGAAAATGGAAGCTTTGAAAGATTTAACCCCTCTTCACAAATTGGAATTGAAAGCATAATATTATTTGGGTTGTATTCTCATGATTCATGATTCCTAAATTTAAAAAAAAAAAAAAAAGTCAGATACAATTTCTTGGTATGGTCAAATTATATTTTTGTCTATTCCTTATTTTCTGATTTAATTTTGAAATTTTATTTTGAGTGAACCCATTAAAGGAGTTTCATCCTCCCACCTTAGACCTAAATCATGATAACTAAAAAGTTCAAGAAGAAATTTATGTAGAAAATAATTTCACACATGCATTTGCATTTATCCTTTCAGGTAGTTATTAGACATTTTTTATTAAAAAAATCTTGACAGCAGGGACAACAGTGTATGTTAGCATGCTCTTTTAATGAGTGAGAATATAGGAGTTTGTAAGTTATTTTTTTCAGGTGAAACATAATCATGATTTAGCTTTGTGTTAAAAATTGGTGACAATGTTATAAAATGACAGTCCAAGGCAGATTAGTATTCCCAATGTCAGATATTACCTTCTTGTCAAGAATATCGAAAGGTGTGTATTTTTATAAAACTTCATAAATGTCTTCAGGAATTAAATTTTTCCATATTTTAAACAATCTAGTCAGGGAAAAATTCAGAATGTCTTCTCTCTACCAAAATAGATCCAATATATCCAATATCCTCTTGTGGTGGTTTAACCTCAGCTGAGAACTGGGTCCCACACAGTCACCTGTTCCTTTAAGAGAGGGTGGGGGGGCAAGCGGAAATGACGCGGGGGAAAGGGAAAAAACAAACCAAAAAAAACCCCGTGGGTTGGGATAAAGATAGTTTACTAAAACAGCAGAAAAAGATGCAAAGAACACCAGTGATAACACTACTTTAGAACACAGGGTACATGAAACTGGTGATACACAATGCAACCTCTCACCGCACTACGCAACTTAGGCCATGTCGTGCAGAGCCGACTCGGAAGCCGACCGCCGCCGCCAAGAAACCGAGCCTGCCTCAAGCTTCACTTTTGGTGCACTTTTTCTTCTTTATATAGAACATGAAATAATTGGTATGGAATATTCTCATTTGTCAAACATGGCTCACTGCTAAAAGGTAAAGTAGCTCCTTCTTAGCTGAAACCAGGACACCTTTCTCAAGCTATTCTTGTTCTGATTTCAGCCTAAATGAATAAGATGCAAACAAGTTCAGTGATATAGATGTTAGTAGTCAGTCATGGAAGATAATCGTAAAATATCTGAGTTCTTAAATAACCATACTTTTTGAGAAACTTGAAATTCTCACGCATCTTTTGAACCAGGAGACAATAGGGTGAAAGACGACTTTATCTTTTAGAATTTCTGACTTGGCTTGATTACATCAACTGGCAGCTAGTAGTAAACAGGAATTTTTTAGTGAGATTTGAAAGTGCTCTTATTGTTCAAATCCTTTTTGGTTAACTTCTACTTCATAATCTGGTCAGTTCAGGTCTTTCTTGGTCTGAGGTTTGGGGGGGGAGTGGGTTGTGTTTTGGTTTTGGTTTTTTTTTTGCTAATTTATTTTAGTTTTTAAGTTGTATTCATAGCTAAGAAAGTACACAGGAAAAACACTGGGAAAAAACCTGGACTTAAGTATCCTCTACTTCCATGAGGAAGACAGAATTTGAAATATATACCTGTCCCTAGCATATTGCTGTTGGGTAACTTATTTGGTAGGTTTAATTAATTCTATATTTCAACATACAGGAGCAAATAAAAAGGTATGTCTTTAATGATTGAACATGTTTATTATGCCAAATAAATAGAGAGGAGAAAATTTTGGGTTAATTAAGGACTGCCTTATGGTAAGGTTGATAAAACCCCCCTTGATATATTAGAATCACGGAATCACAGAATGGTTTGTGTTGGAAGGGACTTCAACAATAGTAGTTACAACCCACCCCTGCCATAAGCAGGGACACCTTCCATTAGATCATCCAGCCTGGCTTTGAACACTTCTAGGGATGGGGCTTCCACAACTGCTCTGGGGAAACTCACTAACTAGCTAACTAATTAACCAAAGAAATAAATGTAAGTTCAAACTTTGTATTTGCAAAGACTGAAGCTGGAATTCAATCTTTAAATTAACAAATCTGTTTGCAGCAGCATCTGGTTCAAGAAAATTGTTAAAACCTATGACATTTATTCCCTTCTAATAATTAGAGTAAAATATTATGTTGTGTCTTGAAGTAGCAGTAAGAGCGCTGCTTATAGAAGAAATATTTGAGTGTATTTTTCCCAACAATTGTTCACTGAAGATCAGAACCCTCTGAAAATAATGCAACTTCCTTTATAATTATTTGCTTTATATGAGTTTGATTGTTTTCTCCTTGTATACTTTCTGCCTTTATTGCGATCAATGGTTCTTACTTTGTCTTTAAGATAAGCAGCTTAGAAAACTGTTTTGTGATGTAGATTCCCCATTCTTCTATAACTGCTTTGGTAGCAGAAAGTATCTGCAAATGATGCCAAACAAGACAATGTGGAGCAGTATCTGACTACTATGAATTGCTTCATTTAGTGTAGGCACCATAGAATGCTATCAGGATAAATCCGGGAGCATTAGTCCAATTGCTTTATAGTGATAACTGCTTGAATGAACATTTCAGGAAAGAAATCAAATACATCTGCAATCTGAATTAAATAACAGTCTCCGGAACACAAGATAATATGAGTACACATTAAAACTGAGATTTTATTCATCTGTCCACAGTTATGAGTGGAGACTGGAAACAATATTTAAAAGTTTTTAGCTTGCTTGTTTTTCTTTTCCTTGTCAGTATACTAACATACCCCTTTCTGTATTATCTCCAACACCTGCAGACAGATGCTGAATCAAAATAAGAACCAAAAATGGAGGGAAAGGTTACATACGCTAATTGATAAAAAGAGAAAGTGAACAAGCTAAGGACTTACACCAGTATAAAAAAAAAATATCTTTGAATAATGTGTATGTGTGTGTGTATATACATTTTATGGATTATATACATATATATAACACCATTTCTTTTGTATAACCACACTGAAAAACAAGCATTTAACTCCTGTAATGTATTGTGAAATAGCTGACCTTCTAAATGGGTTCAAGTGTAACTTACTGTTTCCCATCACAAGGTCACTGCTGTATTTAAGAGCCTCAAGAAAAAAGATAATTGATTGAGCTGATCTATGTGCCTTGCTCATCTCACTAGGCCTATTTCTCAGCTGCCCTGGGTTAATCACCAAGTCCACAGCATGCTGATGTCCTCCATTACATCATAATTAGAATACAGCAGGCAGAGATGGGGAAAGCTGGTGAAATTATTCATATTTTCTTCTGAGGAGCCAGATGTTGCTGGATAGATTTCATTTAATTCTGTGACAGCTGCAATAATAGTCTCCATGTGCAGAGAGCTGATAGTGACATCGATAAAGGTGTAAGGACAGTGAAGTAAGACGTGCTTCTTAGCTGGTTAATTATGATTATTCATTGTTGTGGATTATCTCATCTTATTTGACAATTATAGTATATTGGAGAAGGATTTAACATGTGCAGATAGAAACTACTTCAAATATAATTTTGCAAAAAGTAAAATCATGTTCTCTAACGTAAAGACTGTGTGGTGAGTTGCTTATGGTTAGTTAACAGACTTCACTTTTCTTAGGACATGAAGTTTCCTATTTGGTGAGATATCAAAGTGAATATATACAGAAGTTCTGCAGGGTACAGCTGAAGCTGCGACATCTGTTCAAAGTTTATACATCTGAAACTGATACCGACTGTGACAAATATCGAGATACCTGGAGGAAGATTGCTGTTTCTAAAATGAATTTGCCTTTTACACAAACTGAAGCCAATATTTAACTTTGAGAGATGTGGAATCAGTGAAACAAATTCTACCTGTGAAGGTGAGGTGGCAGACAAAAAAAATCTATCTTGCATTTGAATCCAATTATTATAATATAATTATTTTGAAATATATATTTTAAAATACTTATTAATATTTTAATATTGGACAATTGTTTCTATAATATCCATATGTAGCAAAAATTGTTACTTTACACTTCCAAATGAACCTAATAAAATTAAAACAAATCTCCAGCAGGAAGTTCTTGTCCTGTAAATATTAATACAACATTTTTTGGAATGTATATTTGAATTATTCAGACATATGAGAAGCTGGTTTTTATAAATTTCATCATTCTTACCTTAGAAAGCAAGTGTATGTGTATTTATAAGTATATATACATACACAAATATGCATATATAAAATGTGATGGCACAAATATTCATGCAAGTTAAAAGCAAAATGCTTGTGAAATATTTTGTCCCTAAAATTATTAAAAGTTACAGGAAGCTTTGATTGTTCACCTCACATGCTAAAAAACCTTTTGGATTTGTCTGTAATAATCAGACTAGTCTATTCCCGAGTCTTACATCACAGAGGATATTTTAGTATTCTTTTTTTTTCTTACTGCACCCTAAGAATGAATACAAGAGAAAAAAAACCAAAACCCAAAAAGGAATACCTCATTCATATAAATGACTAAAATAGACAAAATTAATTGGTTAGGCATATTTTTTGTTGTTTTTCTTGGGGGTTTTTTTCCTCATAATTGATTAAAGAAGCAACCTGTCCTGAACTGCACAGGCACAGTTGTCTTAGTAAGATGACTCTTGCTTGATTTGTCCAAGATGACTTCTTTTTTCAATTTATTTACAGTAACACTTCAGGAAACACAGTTCTGAATATTTTTTTTCCAGAGTTCTGTTTTGTTTGGGTTTTTTGGTTTTGCTTTGTTTTGTTTTGTTTTTTTTAATTAACTGAGGTTTATACTGCATTCAGCTGTGAACAAATAGATCTTTCATATAATTCTGCTCATTCTTGTGTCTTGTGTTATCTGCCAGCACCTGACCACTCGTGAGGACTTTTATGAGTCCTCATTAATAAATTAGTTTCACAATAATATCTTATAGCCTTGGTAAAATAAACAACATTGGACTAGAGTCCCACAGTATAAAACAGTGTAGATTTTTTTTTTTCTAAGTCATACAGCTAAAATTAATGCCTGCAGGTAATTGCTGAGTGTGCACAGTTTAGTGCATAAAATCAATATATGCCTATGTAAAACAGCTGTTGATTATTTGTTGTGGAAGATATTAAATGTGGTTTATGTTTGTTGTTTTCACCATAAACATAAATGTATAAATCAGTTTCATTAAAATACAGTTAGTTTATGCTGTAAATTTTCACAACATTTCCAGGAAGAGTCCAGGAAAACTTCATAGATAAACAAAAGTTTCACTTGAAGACTGAAGTCAGAAATCATCATGAAGATAAATCTATGATTACCAATTGGTAGTATCCTAATGAAGAAAGATATCATAACACCTTCAGAGATACAGTAGTTAATACCCACACGGGCAAATATTTGACAACAGATAAAGGCATATTCACTTTTCAGTTACCTTACACACGTGATGTGTCACATTAATCAAAACACTGACAGAGAGAAGACCTTTAACTATACTATCAATTTGTGCAGATAGTTCCTTACTCTACCCCAGAGACTTCTGTCGGTCATTAGAAATCACTTCAAATGTAGCTTTTTTTTCCCATCATCTTTGTCAATTGGTATAGCATTATTTTAAATAATTCTTTGTTTTATCTGATTGTGGAATTCTAAACATATTTTAATTGTGCATTTGAAGAGGAAACTAAACCCACAGTCTATTCTAGACTAGTCATTTTGCCTCATCACAGGATTATGACATGGACATACTGAGCCACTGGATCTTTTCAACAGAATTAGGACAATGAAAAAAACTATTTAATAGCTTGTTTAAAATTTACTTTTATAAGAAGAGGTTGCCATTTATCCAATGTACACATACAGACATGAACTGTTTATTGTCAACTATTTTTTTTAATGGATAAATATTATAATTATTAGGTATTTATTCTTGAGGAAAAACTGCTGCTAGAATGTTGGAGCTCTATATATAGATATATCTTTTTTCTATACATTCAAACAAACGTAACAGCAGAACTAGTCATTACATGTCAAACGAACTAAAATAAAAATAAAAATAATAACAGCAGAGACATTCATTCCAGCCCTTTCACTTGCTTTGTTTTAGACATTTGTGGACAGATTAAACCTCATTTGAGATTTAGCTTTCCTAGTTTCATCCTTGAATGTTCACACAGTGCTTTGGTATTCCTCTTAGGTTACCTATCGTTGCTTCCAAGCCCTGTATGATTCCTTTGGTGTACGAGTCTTTCTAGGAGCTCTTTCTTCTTACACACAGGCATTTTTACCTGCCATCATATTTATTGGTGTGTGTGTGTGTGTGTGTGTGTGTGTGCTCTTTGTCTCCTACAGGAGTTGATTCTTGAATGTCAACTAGAATTCTTGTGCTACTCTTCCTTTCAGGCTACTATCTCATGGGGCAATTTTAGTCACATTTGTAGGTGCCAAAGTATGCTTTCCTGGAAGTCAAGGGTTGTGAGCTTTTTCTTCTGATTCAATGAAGTGTAATCATGCTGAATAGGTTGATGTAGGTGTAGGTTAAGAGACAATTAATATAACTTTAATATAAGAATTTTCATGGTTTTAAGAATAGATTAGTTTTTGGATTTTAGGAGAAAATGGCTGTAACTGTGTGGGCTGCTTTGTGAGAACAGCTACAAAACTTAACTCTAACAGCCTTGAAGATAAAGAAGTAAGGTTTTGTGTGTTTTAGAATAGACAGTATTTGTGTGTTTTTAAGAATATATTAGTTTTGGATTTTAGCAGAATTTGGCTGTAATCTTATGAGCTGTTTCATGAAAGAGGCTACAAAACTTAGCCATAACAGTGCAACAGCCTTGAAACTAGAGAAAGTAAAGATAGGGGAGTCATAAATAATGAGACTAACAACTAATTAAGAGACAGCGTATATCTTGTTTTCAGTGAAAAGAGTTCCGAACTAGTTGATGTAGGAATGTGTTTTTGAGCCCAGATAACCATTTGTATAACTCTGACTTTTCTTAGAAATTATAATGAATATATATAGTTAATCTGTATAAACATGAGAAATTTGGCTTTAATGGGCTCACACATTCAGAGGAGCGATCCCCTGTGTGTGCAGTGCTGCAATAAAAGATACCTGCTTAATAGTTACCAAGGCTATTGAGTTTTGATTCTGACTTTCCAAGGCATCAGTTCACCCTTTGCCCTGCCTTCAGGATCCTTGACTTTGTGGAACCCAGCTCTCAGCTGAGGTTAAACCACCACAGCACCACATGCAGTTTAGCTGTGCACAACACCCATTCAATCTTCTCTTAGTTTTGGGACCAAACCGTACATCTCTATTCTGAGTTCTTATACAGTTTGCAGAATGGGATTTATGACAGCTGACAGAAATTTTTCTACTTGCATCTCACTTTTCCTTTGAAGACAATTTCACAGCTCATGCACAGGGAGCATAATTTGCTGTTGGATAATTCTGTGCCATGAGGAGAGCTCTACTGTATCCCACCGATAGTATGACAATAATTTCTAGGTATATTCCAGATTATTTTTATTTGCTACTAGTGAGACAGTATTTTAAGAGCTTTTGAGAAATAGCCTTGTTTGTTTAAACATTTGCATGCTGCAGTGTTTAATTCTTGATCTGTAGCAACAATAAAGCTTTTGCACAATGATGGCCTCATATTCAGAGAAGTGCAATTCTTTCTCAGTTTCTGCTTTTTTTTTTAAATCTGGATAGTTCTCCCCGTTCTCTGCCCCAACACACATGCATTCCAGCTCCATTTGGAATCGATTTTATGCCACTTCTTCTTTGAGGAGGTAGCAAATATATTTAATACTTACATAGCTAGCATTATTTTTTTTTATGTCTTCTGTACTAGTAATGTCTCTAAGTAGAGCACAGCAGAGAGTGACAAAACAACAGACCTTAACAGGGTAAATGTGAGAAGTGAGTACATATTCACTCACAGTGAAAAGATTTATTGAGAGGTTTCAATGAACTAACTTCTTTTGCCATAGGTTTGAATCTTATTACCCTAGGTTACTGATTGATTTGGAAGATCTCCAGTAACTGTCAACGCAGTGCAGTTCTATCAAAGACTCTGGAATGTATCCTTCTAACTTTATGAATGTCTCAGTGGACCAAATGTTAAAGAAGCTTGAAATTTTATGAAGCAATATTTCAAGGGTTTGGCAGGCTAAAATGTTGAGCTTGATGTTGGGTTTTGTTGTTTTGGTTTTTTTCCCCCACTGTCTTGCCCTCTGAACAGTATGATATAAAATTCTGTTTTGAAAAGCTGGAGTCCTAGACAGATTTTGTAGATGCAAATGATCACACAAGTTGTTCAATGACTAGGAATTAAACCTTGTTGTCTGGCAGAGAATCAGTAGTCAGTCCCTGGTAAATGACAGCTAACCCATATCACTATCTTAAATCAATATGGGGTCACACAGAAGATCTGTGTCTGTTTAAGTTTTCTTTCTGTGAAGCAGATAATATTACCTGAATGTGTGAAGTACTGGTATTAAGTAACTTACACAGCAGAAAAAATAAATAAACCTACAAACAAACAAAAAACCAAACATGGTCCCAAAATGTAGCATTATTTTTTCCTTGGACAAGGATCTTTATACTGAATCATGAATAAAACAAAACAAAACAAAAACAACAGCAAAAAACACAAAAAAAAAACCCAAACCACAACCCTACGTCCTAATAATTAAGCAGTAAAAAAACCTCCCCAAAAACCAAATAGGTGATTATTCATTATCTGACTGAATCTGCAGGGGGAATGCTATACTCTGTATCATACTGAAGAATGATCCAATTTTCATTTTGCTAGTTTTCTGCCAGAAAAATGGCTTACTTTCACAATCCACCATTTTGTAATAGCTAAAAGTGTTTAGTAAATTCAGTTCAAATAAAAAAATATTTTTATAGCATAAACATAGAATAATACTATTAATAGCAACTATGACAATATTAACAGTAACAGGTGAAAAAATAAGGAAAAGCATTTTTTGATTTATTGAAGAGGGTTTGATTTTGAGGCATAGGATATACTGGAATGATCTCAGTAACATGATACTTGGAGACAAGGTTTTTCAAATATAATTTGGAATAGTTCTGAAATTGTCTTTAAACTGCTGGACACATATGCATACTAGTAACTAAACATATTGAGAACTCCAAAGCTAACATCCAATAAGTGCTTTCCAAAATTAATAAGACCATATTCTCACAAAGAGTTTTACTGGAACTTTGTTCCACAGTTAGCTTTATTTTCCTGTCTAGAAAACTGCAGTGCTGTAACGGACTTTATTATGCAATACTGTCTAACTCAGATGGCTCCCTATTCAGCATCCGAGCAGCCAAACATTTTATAATCAGCCTGATTTAAGATAATACAGAAGGATTTTACATGTAAAATTTCATATTTCACATACACAGCCATTCTTTTGTAGTGTGAAACTATTAATAAAAAACAAATTTTCTTTTTGTCAAACTAAAAAGCAGAATGGGACAAATATATCTTACCATTAATCCATCTGATTTTTCAGTTATACATATGGTCAGACTATCAAATTACCTAGGCTTTTATGGATGTAGAACAATGTATAAAATCATGTTGGGTTTTTTTAACAAGAGTCCAGCTAAATTATTAGGTACTACATATACTTTATATACATCAATATATATGAAAATGTATTTTTTATAGTAGCTACTACCTATACTTTAACATATTTTGTATGAACTTTCCTACTTATTTTTTCACACAAATGCCATTAAGAAAAAAGGTAAACAAATCTAGCTTGTCAGAGATATGGGTACAATATTGCTACAGATAAGCAAGCTGTTGCATGTACCATATCTGTGTATGCAGTTTTAAAGTTACATTCATAATGTCATAATCTGTGTAGGACACAGACGTTCAGCTCTAATCATTCTTAAGAACAGAGATATAAAATATTTTGCTAGAAAACTCTACAACAGTCTGTATATACATCGACCCCAGACACTAAATGCAGAATTAACTACAGGGAGAACTCCAACAAAAAGATATGGTTTATTTGGGGTTGAAACATGCTCCTAGCTATCTAGATTTTAGTTCTACTTCTTTAAAGGACATTTCTCAGACATCATTCAACTTTATTTACGTTAATCAAGATATTCCTTGACTCCCTCTATGAAAACATTTATCATGGGGCTTATTCACGTGAATACCTATAATTTATCAATGTCTTTCCGATTAGATGTTTTAATAGTCTGTTGATATTTTAAAATAATTTGTTTCAGAAAAAATATTTAAAAACATTTCTTAGTATTAGGATTTTGATTTGTCAGTAGAAACTGAAACAGTGGTACAGAAAGTTGTTTTCAATACACAGACAGAAGCTAATGCACCCAAATAATACAGAGGTAAAGTCATATTGATAAGAAATCCAAAGCTAACTGGACACAGGGATAAACAGATCAAAGACCTTAAGCAACATCTTGTCACAGAAGTTATCCAAAGGCATTTGTTTATGAGATAAATACAGGGGATTAAGGCAAATACAATAAAAATACAAGCTAAAGGGATCTTACTTTTCACTGGCCAAAGGGTTTGGGGAGTCTACCATATTACTACAAGGAATTCTTGCAGAAAAGGTACAGTCTGACCAACAGAACACTTTCATATCTTTGAAAATGTCTATTTTTTGAACTGTTGTTAATTCATTAACTGATTTCTTTTTTAAATGAACAAAAATAATTCCACATTGAAAGAGGAGGTTTCTAATTTGCAGAAAATAAATGCTACCCAAAAGCTCAGTCAAACACAGAGGGGGTGTTATACATTAAAACTGTAATTTGCTGAAAAATGAAAACCATATTTAATTATGGATTATGGCCTGTGACTCCATTTGTATCGATTACATAAACGATCTGACATAAATTCATATCTAATGATCCTACTTCTATGATTTTAACCATTTCTTCAGAATTCACCAGGATGATACGAATAGCTAGCAATAAAAACCACAACAAAAAACCCCAACCTATTATAGAAAGGAAACCATTGCATCAGTTTTTTTACACTTTTTACATATTTTTTGTCAAAAAGTCTGAAGGGCTGTCATAAGCCAAAAAAAAAGAACATTTGAATTCAGGAAACTTAAATCAATTTAACTAATTAACATTTAGCAAACTTTTTACTGATTCTAGTATTGAAAAATGCAAAGAAATGAATAAAAATACAACTAGGCAAAATCCCTTTCCTCCCCACTTGCCAGTCTCCAACTCTCCTGTCACAGGTTGTACTCAGTTTCTTTGGTAAGATCATGGGCAGTGCAGGAGTTTAAACCACAACAAGGGGTTAGAACACTGTGGGTTGTACTCTGGTGTGGGTTCCTCTATCAGTCCCTTTGCAGTTGTACCTCCTCCTCAGCCTCCTCTCTGACCCTGATCCAGGTGACCACTTTTGCTACTGCTCGGCTGTGGGTAGCTATTTTGCTTTTCAATATTTCTTCTTCTCTAGCATCCTTCCTACCCTAGCATCTTTCCTGTATCTCTGCCTGTGTGTCTTCTCCTGCATAATTATGCATGTGTCTCTTGAAAAATCAACCCTGAATAAATATTATCTTATTTGGTAAAATAAGTTCATGCTTTTTTTTTTAAATTATAAGTGAGAATGGAGCCTCATGAAGCATCTAGGCATCTGTCCAAACATACATAGCTTTAACTGCATATTGAAATCATCCTAAACCTAGGGAATTCCATGTCCTAAACTGTTTGAAAGGTTACTGTGACCAGGTGTCATGAATTGGCACAGGAATAAGGAGAAGAGCATGGGCAGTTGCCAAGCAAGAATGCTAATGAGGGAAGAGAGCAGAAATCAGCCTGGAGGACAAATGTCATGACATTTGTGAAAAGAGCATGATACCACAGTAATGTGCCCAAAATCATACGTTTTATGAATATGAAAGAACACAAAGTTAAGAGATATGAATAAGAAAATAGTAAGCGGATCCTGGAATCGTAGAATATCTCAAGTTGGCAGGCATCCATAAGGATCATCAAGTCCAACCCTATGCTCCTTGCGGAACTACTTAGAACAAAATCATATCATAGAATCATAGAATGGCATGGGTTGGAAGGGACCCCAAGGATCATAGAGCTCCAACCCCCCAGCCACAGGCAGGGACACCAACCTCAGGCCTGGATCTACACAAGGTTGCCCAGGGCCCCATCCAACCTGGCCTTGAACACTTCCAAGGACGGGGCATCCACTACCTCTCTGGGCAGCCTGTTCCAGCACCTCACCACTCTTTCTGTAAAAAAACATCCCCCTAATATCTAATCTAAACCTTCCTTCTTTTAGTTTTAATCCATTCCCCCTTGTCCTGCCATTGTCTATCCTTTTAAAAAGTTGATTCCCCTCCTGCTTATAAGCTCCCTTCAGGTACTGGAAGGCTGCAATGAGGTCCCCCCACAGCCTTCTCTTCTCCAGGCTGAACAAGCCCAGCTCCCTCAGCCTCTCTTTGTAGGGCAGGTGTTCCAGCCCTCTAATCATCTTTGTGGCCCTCCTCTGAACCCTCTCCAACAGTTCCACATCTGAATGCCTAAGAGAATCATCCAGAATATTTCTGAAAAATTGAAGATGCCTCCTTGTAACTTAGCTCATTTCATGACTAAATCCTTGCTCTATCTAAATAAGTTTTCTGTTGTTTTTTTTTTAAACAATTAGTATGAAGTCATAACGATTATCTTTATATTTGCCTTACCTTTTCAGCCATGTGTAGTGACTTTCAAAGCTATAATTTTGGTGTCCCAAGCTAAGATACCAGAAATATGGCCAGATTCAAAAAACAAATAAAAAGGCTGACCAGTTTCCATTTTGCTAGATTCAAGTTGCTAAAAACATTAGATGCCCATGAGGTTTTGCCATATATCTGTGCTTGTTGTTGCTGGGATAGTTAGGTTTTTTCATAGTAGCTAGTATGGGGTTTTGTTTTGGATGTGTGGTGATGAAAACATTTTGATAACACAGGGATGTTTTTTGTTACTGCTTACCAGTGCTTAGACAGAGTCAAAGCCCTTTCTGCTTCTCACATCACCTCATCAACAACTAGGTTGGTGCACAAGAAGCTGAGAGGTGATACAGCTGGGACAACTGACCCAAACTGACCAAAGGGCTATCTCATAACATACCACGTCATGGTCAGTATATGAAGCTGGGGGAAGAAGAAGAAAGTGGGGAACACATTTGGAGTGAGTGTGTATTTCTCTTTCCAAGTAACAATTGGAGCCCTGCTTTTCTGGAGATAGCTGAACACTTCCTACCAATTGGAAGTGGTGAATGAATTCCTTGTACTGTTTTGCTTGATTGCACGACTTTTGCTTTACGTGTTAAACTGCTTTTATCTCAACCCATGGGTTTTCTCACTTTTACTCTTCTGATTCTCTCCCCCATCCCACTGGGGGTGGAGTGAGTGAGCAGCAGCATGGTGTTTAGTTGCTGGCTGCGGTTAAACCACAACAGTGTCTAATGGTCCTAATACAAGTGGATTTGTAGAAAGAGCTTTTTCACCGGGTTTCACAGCCCATTGAGTCAAAACAGCAAGAAAAATCCAGTCATGAATTTAATGGATTAAAGCTTTTTCTAGACTAATTTGCCTAATAGAATTTTGTCTTATAATTTCATTGTGACAAAGTAGAGAAAGACAAAGAACTGGGTCCTTGCTCAACATTTCCAGTCATAGACCATAAAATGTTTGTCTATATTGCTAAACTGATATTTTTCTTGATATAACTACTATTTTTACACCTTGGCTTAGTCTCAAGATTTCTTTTTTCTCTCTTTTTTTTTTTTTTTTTTTTGTGTGGCACATCACATCTAGAGACAATATTTTGCCCAAAAATATTGCATATATAGTCCTGCCCAGTCGTGAGTACAGGAGAGAGCCTACTAGCTGCAATTGCCTCAAGCAAAGTGCTGTCACGAAGTCAAAGCTTTGATGTGTTCAGAAAGGGTGGTAAGCATAAGGTGCAGAGTGAGGGGAGGGTAAGAAAGGGAGCCGCTGAGTCCCACACTTGTTTCTGTTAGTCAGCAGAACAGAGAATGACAGGGTGTTAGGGGAATGCATTCTGTAACCTTTCAAAAGGAGTCACAGCAATTGCTTTCACATATGTTCCTTAGCTCCCCTGAGGATTTACTCATTGCCTTGGATGTGGAGTGATCACTATTCTCTCCCAGCATAGGCCCTACTTGTAAAAGCCAGGCTAGGCTTTAGAGGAAAGAGTGCAGGCAAAGAACAATAACACTTCCTTCTAAAGTGCCTTGTACCTGTTTGTTGTTAGGCACTCCAAGACTTTCTCCACAACTGCCAGTCACACACTTAGAGCTTAAAATAGACTTTACACAGAATCCCTGATGTACTTTTCTGATGGATTTAATCTGTTTAAAAATCCCTGCTTTGTTTCCAGCTGTCCTTGGAGTTTTCAAACTATAGATACTGCTCCCACCTGCCTCACAGAAGGACAAAAGATTCCCTGCAAGTAATTCAGTCACAGATGGTGGATAGTCTAAGAAGCAACATGACACACCATGTGATAGAGAAAGCATAGGTTACAATAGCTAACTTACTTAAAGAAATGAGTAATGACAGTAGTAAGGCATGTTTAAATATGGCATTCATGCACATCCACTTCTTTTCATGTTTTATTTACTTTGAAGTTACATGTTAGTACCTTGTTCTGGTGTATTCTGGCCTCTAACATGTTAAAGCGCTCAGAATCTTATTAGGAGTAAATATGTGGAAATAAAAAAATATTTTTAATAGTCGGAGAAAAATCAGTGTTATTATATAAAACAAATAATACTAATTTTTTTTGTTTAGCATAAACCTTCTTAAGTACAGCCATATTTAGAAAATTCAGGACCATCAAAAGTAAGTCTGATACTAAGAAGAAGGAATGTCAGGGAAGGAAGTGTCTCAAATTTCATTATTTCTAGCTTTTCTAAACATACACGGAAACTTTCTCCTGTGATATAGTAAGGACTTCTGGTTTCCTTAAAGATATATCTATACAGGTCATATTATAGAAATCTCCATGATTTTACTGGTTCACAATCAATTTAAAACCAGCAAATCTACCAACACAGTAGTTGCTATGACTGATAAGGCATACAAAGTGTTTCTAGGAGGTTGCTACCTTGGTATAATAGAATCATAAAATCATGCAATGTGTAAGATTGGAAGGGATCTTTAGAGGTCATCTAGTTCAACCCCCTACAGTAAGCAGGTACATTTGTGGAGCCAGGACAAGGGGCAATGGCCTCAAGTTAGAGCATAGGAAGTTCCGCACCAACATGCAGAAGAACTTTTACACAGTGAGGGTGACAGAGCACTGGAATAAGCTGCCCAGGAGGGCTGTGGAGATATCTCTGGAGTTATTCAAGACCAGTCGGGATGCCTACCTGTGCAATCTGTCCTAGGGAACCTGCTTTGGCAAGGAGTGTTGGACCTGATAATCCCTTCCAACCCCTATGATTCTGTGATTCTGTGATCTCCACTAGATCAGGTTGCTCAGAGCCCCATCAAGCCTGACCTTGAATATCTCCAGGCATGGGGCCTCCACTACTTTTCTGAGAAACCAGTTCCAGTAACCTACCACCCTCATATTGAAGAACTTTTTCCTAATATTCATCTAAATCTCCCCTTTTTGAGTTTAAAACCACTACCCCTTGTCCTACTGCTACATGCCCTTGTGAACAGTTCTTCCCCATCTTTCTTACAGGCACCTTTCATGCATTGCAAAGTCACTATAAGGTCCCCCTGGAGCCTTCTTATCTCCAAGCTGAACAAGCATGGATCTCTCAGTCTTCATAGGAGAGGTGCTCCAGCCTTTTGATCACTCTTGTGGCCCTCTGGATACATTTCGATAGGTCCATGTCCTTCTTGTGTTGAGGGCTCCAAAGCTGGACACGGTACTCCAGGTGAGGTCTCACCAGAGCAAAGTAGAGGGGCAGAATCACCTCTCTCAATTGGCTGGTCACACATCTTTTGATGCAGCCCAGGATGCAGATGGACCTCTGGGCTGCAGATGTACATTGGCAGCTCATGTCCCACTCCTCACTCACTCCCTAGTCCTTTTTCTGAGGGCTACTTTCAAGCACATCATCTCATAAATCACGAACAGAGTTGATATTGCTTGGATGTAGACAGTGAGTGATCCTAAGAACCTTTGAAAAAAGATATTGTTACTAGGAATAAACCTTGAAAGGCAAGAACTCAGCAGTACAAAGTACCAAATTAGTGTCAAAAACAAAACTTAGGCTGGTCCTTGCCTATTCACTACTAGGCCGGAAAAGACTTGTCAAGCATCTTAAGGGGAATAGCAAACATATTAATGCTTAGCCTTGAAGCTCCCCAGTTGTAGATTTCTATTAACTGTATATTTGTCTATTTAAATAAATAAAATAGTTGTTTAATCTTAAACTGAACATATTCTGCCTGAAGACACTCTGCACATTGTAAAATATACCAGAGCAAATGTAACCCAGAGAGGGAGTATAAGAACTTGCTAAGTTAAACTTCAGTCTTCTACTCTAGATATTTTGCTGCCTTGTTGTGGCAGATGCACCCACCCTGACAAACCCCCAGGAAAACCTTCCCACTGCAGTTTGAATTGTGCCCACATAGCAGTGGCCATACTCCTTGACAGGTCACAAAGTTGAGGGTTTTGGACAAATTCTAAGAATTATTATTTTTTTTTCTTTCCATGAGTCATATGGTGGGTAATTTCATAATTCATGTATCCCAGGGAAGGTGGTGTTTTGAGGAACCATGGAATGACTGATGTTGGAAGGCACCTTTGGAGATCATCCTGTCCGACCCCAAGATTATAGCAGGTCACCCAGGAACATGTCAAGTCAGTTTCAATTCCTCCACAACTTCTTTGGGCCAACTGTTCCACTGTTTGACCACCTTCACATGGAAAAAACCTCTTATGTTCAAATGAGATTTTCTGCATTTGCCACCAAAGCAGAGTGCTAAGCAACTGTTGGAGGTTTGTGAAGTTCAGACTAGAAAGAACAGAGAAAGTTGGAGACATCCATCAGCTCTTTAATGTAGGAGTGGATATATCTCACCAAACTAGTTCCCAAATGCAACTTTGTTTTAAACAGAATGTAGTATCTGAGAGGATGAGGAATACTTTGCATTTATTGCCTCTCTTGTGTAAAGTACTTACCAATGAAGACAAAATCTTCCTCTTCTAGTTGATTTTTTTTTCTGTATTTCATTACCAGGTTTCTTAAGATTTCAGCCTGACTGTATGGTAAAATTGAATACAAAATGCAGGAACCACAAGTCTCTTAAATATTAATTGCAATTAATCAGCAGAAATCTCTTATTAATATTTCCTAGTAGTATAACCAGTAATGAATGGAAAGCATTGGAAAGAATCATGTTTAGCATATCTCTATCTTCCCAACAAATCAAAGAATGGAGACTGTGATAAAGGAAGAGTTGTAGTTTTTACTAAAGTTCGTTTCCATCATGGCTAAATAAAAGGTGTCAGATCTAGGAATTACTTTCACAATGCTAAATCAATAAGTTAAATTCCTTTCATTGCAAGAGTTGCATTTGGCAGCTAAAAATGAAATTCACAACAACCAGCACAAGAAATTAAGGAACTTCTAAGATTAGTCAATAGGAAATACATTTTTTTAAAAAAAAAAGTTTGTTATTTGTGATGTCAGCTCCCAAGCATTATGTGTTTCTTCCTCTGAGTCTAATACAAATTTCTCACATATTCTGGGGATCAAAGAGATGTTTTAATGTTTCCGTAAATCGTTTAATTGCCTTGGCAATTTAGTGCTGTCTTTTTTGTTCCTACTTGTACTTTATTGTATGTTATAAAATCAAGATTTCTGGTTGAAATCTTTGTACCCAAGCTTCAGCAGAAATTCAGGTGTTAGTGCATAGTTCTAGCTAATAGAAAAAGTAGAATCATTGAAGATGGAAAAAGGAACTTAATGCAGGAACCTACTACCTCATAAGGAGTGAAGGCACTATATATTATTATTTAGAAGCTAGTGTCATCCAATCTTCTGTGAGAAAGATTTATAAAGGAAAAATATTGTTGTTTTAGGTAAAGATAGATTTTGGACCGAATAAATAATTTTTATGATTTATTAAACGCCAGAAACTAACCAAGAAATAAACAAACCTCCTGAATTCACTTTGTACAGCACTTTAAGTTACTAAAGTGAACATGTGGTGAGGAAAATGCATCTTCATATAACATTCTTACCTTTCAGTATAACTTTTTTTCATACCTTCCTTAATGGAATCATCTTATATTACACCTTATATGAGTCGCATAAAGTACTATTTCCACATACCTACTTGTTACATTACATTGCATACTGCAAACAGTATGCAATCTAGTGTTAGAGGTTGCACCATATCTATTTTAAATGGACTGCCTACATTGTCCTAAGGGAATTTTATAAAGTAAGTTTTCCTTTCAACATTTAATATTATTGCTACATGTTCTTTGGAACAAAGTTTAGAAAATAAATTGCTCATCGTTTACCTCTTAGTGGCCTTGTCCTTTTTTTCAGGCATTAGGCCTCTGCTTAGGAAGTAATGTTTAAAGCATCTATTGTTTAGTACTATTCGTCGCTTGGACTCCAAAAAAGGGCTTTTAGGTTGCTTGCACCTTTACGTAACAGTCTCCAGACCAAAGAAAATATGAATTTTCTGTATGAGCTTTTGTCTTCTAAAAATACAGGGCTACCACTGGAGATGAGAGACCTGAAACTTCATCTGAGACTGTGTAAACGTGAGAAAATAGTTAAGGAACATGCTGATAATGCTTCATTTATGTCAGGCAGTACAACAATTTTAAACAGAATGCAACATCTTGCCAGCAATAGTCCATACTAATCTTCTCGGCCAAAATCTAGGACGAGTTAAGTGGTTTATGAATAAATGTTATATATCAACTGAATACTTGTTCCTAAAATTGTGAATATGATATTCCTTTTAAGTCTGTCTGCATGTTATTTCTTTCACTTTCAAACAATTGTCAACAGGACTTTTTTATTATTAAATGCAGAAGTAATAATGAAAGGAAAAATAATTCTTCCTGTCACTTAATGTTTGCTGTCTAAGCTAGTTTCATAGTTGTCTTAAAAAATAGCTTAAAATACTAAAAAATATGGCCTGGAACTTTCATTATTTGTGTAATTTCCCAGATATTTATTTATACTGAGTTAAACTTGTATTATTTATGAAAAAATAAAAAGAAAAAAAAAGAGACAATCCCTTCATTTCTTAGATGTCCTTTTTGTCTTTTTGTTGTTAAGTTGTAACGAAAAAAACACAAACTCTTAATATATTTTAAGTTTTTAAAAGAACAATAGTAAGATCCTATGTCCTTCCATTGTTCAAGAAATTACAAAGATTATAACATATGTCCACCATACTAGTTCTCCTCCAAAAGAAAATGTAGCTTGCTTATAAACAGAAATGACCATTTTGGCAGAAAAATAAAATCAATATCCTTTCTAATGAATTCAGAAATGTGTCCTTTTTTTTTTTTTGTCACATATGCAGTGTTATTTGAACACTGAAATAGAAATTTTCCTATTATATATAATAGGAGACGTATCGCTAAAGAATAAGGGTTTTTTCAGGAACTGAAGCAGTAGGATCCTTCTGGAAAATATTTTTTCTGGTCATTTCCCTAAAATATAACAAAAGTTCCATCTCACCTTTTTTCCATACAAGGTATTTTTTCTTTAAAATAACAATTCTGTAAGCTTTGGATAATCAAAGTTTTTAGAAATCAAACATAAAAAAAATATCAGGAATGGAACTATTATGCATTCAGATTTCTCAAAAATCTTCATTGACCACTTGGAATTTGCATATAGGTTGAATTCAAGTTATCTTGTGCCTTAAATTTTTGAACCTCTGCCAATCTGTTCAGAGGATATTTAGATTTTCAAAACATCCAGAAATCCTGAGCATACAAAGTTCATCTTCACTGTGTGTATTTAGAGTCTGATGCAAATGTACTAGAATGAGCTTGCTGTGAAGATGCCCAATGTATTTCCAGTAAATAAAACATACTTAATTCTTCACTAAGTTTACTGTGTATAGACAAGCATTCTATGTAGCATAGGTATTGGTGATGTGCAGCATCTGGAATGCAATGACTTATACACATGAGTTACATTCTGTATTTTATCTGAGAAATTACAGAAGTGTATTGTCCATGAACAGAGCTAATAAAGTAACTATGAATGACATGAAGAAGATGTGTGCTATTCATTTAAACACTAAAATGGCACAATATTTTGCTAGTGAAATTTAAAAAATCTTCCCCCCTCTCACTCCAAAAACACATCCAAAAAAACCTAGGGCTAAAGCTCTTACAGGTCGAAACTAAATCACAGTTTATAATAAATAAAAGAACATTCAGAAGAAAATCCATATCCTTCAGATGCCACGGGTTGAAAACACAGATAAAAAAATAGTTTTAATCTCTGGAATAGGTACTTTTTTTCTATTACTTTAATGTGTGTGGCAAAAGCAATAAATAGGATTTTATTCCTTGATTATGGTGGCTCAGGGAAGTATGTAAGCCTTGATTTGCTTGCAATCCAGTATGTTTAAACTGTAAAAGTTTGGAATTAAAAATGTATGCGTACAAACTTTTTTAGGTTTGCTTTGTGTCTCTGGGAAATTAGCAACAATGCAAACCAGTCCATTACTTATTTTATCCAATTTATATCCTTGAGTGGCTCATAGGTATTTGGGATATCTATGATGAGCGCTGTGGGGAAAAAAAATCTGAATAAAAGTCTGTGTTCTCTGAAGCAAATCTCTGGCATAGATGGGCCATTTCTCAGCAAGTTAACGCTACAGATATACTCTATTAGTTCCTTTACTCCTCTGGGCAAAGTTACACTGAGTATTGGCACCAATGGGCCTGAAAAACAGGAACATCTGTTTGGATCTTAAGAAACTTGTTGACGGAGTTTAGCAATACACCAGTATTTAGTTTGTCTCAAGAATACAGATTACTTTTTGTAGAAAAAGAGACTAGAAACTACATCTGCTATGCATTTTTTCTACCACTTTTATATTCTTTTTAGATGTATATGAAATCCAATTTATTTATATTAATGTTGTATTTAGATTTTTTGTGCGCATTGTGTGCATAACAGCTTCTTTTATATATTTTTTAATTTTATGCTATTTATAGTCTTTTCATCCTTTCAACTTGAAAGGGTTTTTTTCACTATTAAACTTTCTCCATCAAAGTGTACTTCTGCTTCCTCATGATCTGGACTTTTCTTTAAAACATTCCTCCACCATGAAATATATTAGTTTGGTCTCATAGACAGTGCCGTTATTCACTATATAAAAATACAAACACATGAAAAGTAAGCTTTATTTGTTTTTCATGTTTAGCCCAATAACTTATATTTACAAGCCCTCTGTATATTAAGACTCACATCAGGGAAAAAAGAGGACCTGATTTAAGAAACAGCTAACTACTTTATATGAGTGTATGTGAAACCAAATGGAACAGAGGGGTACAAACATGTATCAAATATATCTAGTTCCTGACTTATATGACTGATGAAATAAATAATGTTTTCTGTTAAGGAGAGATTAGGAGCTATGTTTTCTATGTTTTTCAGTTAATTAACAAGACATGGCTAAATGCATATTTTTCACAAAAATACTTGGTAAAAGCTGTATCATGAATCAGGTATTACCAATATTGTTCACGGATTAAGTATTGTGTACAACTCTGTCAGAGATTAAAATGAAGTCCATCTCACCCTGGTATTCTATGTCTTTTATAGATTTTCTTTGGATGCAGCACATTTAAAGGCACATTTGAGAATCACAGCAATGTATTGGTGGAATCTATTAAGAGTTACTGTTAGCAAACATTCCACAAAGCCTTTATTCAGCCTCCTTAGATAATAATGAATCAAATAAATAAATAAATAAATAAATGCTTTCATTGTATCACTGTGAAAAATATAGAGAAGGGTAAGCGAATATGTCTGCAAATATTTACCTATTTTAACCATTTTCATAGTTACAAATCAATAAGGAAATAAAAAACCCAAAACTGACAGAGTAAGGGATTATTCTGAGCTGTTAGTCTTTTAGCATTCATAGGCTTAGTTGAAGCTATTTACGTACAAGTGAAAAGGGAAATTCACAAAAGGAATCCCACACTAAAGCTCGTATTTTAAATCACTGAAATGAATTTCCCCCTAAAAATGATTAGCACACTTTAAAGAGAAGCATACAAATACATTTTTTTTTTTTTAAATAAAACCGCTAGAACTGATTCTTTGCTATCTTTTGATATTCAGCTCTCACTGACTGCTCAGTGGATTTTTTTCATGAAGGCTACAGGAAGATTCCTTTAGGAATTTATTTCATGGAAAAGATTGCAAGTTACTGAAGAAAAAAACCTCAGATATTTCCATTCTTACTTTCCTCTTCTCCCCCTGACTTCCCAAGTGCTGATTGAAAGTTTTCTTCCATTTGAAATCATAGAATCATAGAATTGTAGGGGTTGGAAGAGACCTCGAGAGATCATCGGGTCATACCCCCCTGCCAAAGCAGGACCCCCCTGCCAAAGCAGGAAAATTAATTGAAGCAGGAAATAATTGAATATTGTTACTCTTTAGGATATGAGAGTAGTCTACATTTTATTAATGCTCTTAGGGTTATTGCATATAGAAAATATGTTTAGATTTTTATTCAGTTAAAGCTGAATAATGAGAATTTTGAAGAATGGGTAAGAAAAATAAATATGCTTAATAGAAAATTAAATTTATCTAGTCAAGATATCTTTTTTTCTTAAATACACACATGTGCTCCATTCATGGAAATAAATCAGGAATGCAATGCAAATATAAACATTCTATTATAATTTTTTTTTGTTCTAAATAATTTTCTCATTAAAATATGCACAGTTTTTGAATTTTCACAGTTGCAAGTCTTACTCAACTTTTTAAACATTGTATAAAACACAAATTAAATTCTGAATTTAAAATATCTTGAAATAAAATGCTAGAGTAGATCAAAGTGGATAGATACCAAAGGTCAAATTTGCAATTAATAAACTGACAAAGTTAATTTAATTAAAGATTTTAGTATGCATTATTGACATTACACAGATTCACAGGTTCAGATTTGTAACTTAAGATATATGTAGTCTTTCTTATTTTAACAGAATATAATGTGAAACATATAGCATGTTATGCATCACAATTATTACAACACTGAAAAATTCAGGCTACTGGTCTGTTTTTAGATCTGTTGTTCATTTAGTCATAAATATGTTTTTTTAACAATTATTTAATTTTTTTAGTGTTTATAGTTATGAGTAGATGACTCTGTCAGAAATCAGTTGCTTAGCATAAGGTCTTCTTTCATTTTTATACTGAGAAGACTAGTAGCAAATTTATTTATGCTATGGAAAGTTTTGAGAATAAATTCTCCCTTAGCTTCCAATAAGAAATAAAAACTTATGGGTCTTTTTAAATATTAACAGAAAAATTCTTGAACAGCTGTTAATGTTACTTTATTTAAAATATACACTAATTTTGTTTTGAGTGGCACAATGATCACATTTTGGCAATGTGCAAGATCTCTATTTGTTTTACCTCCAATTGAATGAATATTCTCCAAATATCTACAAACACATGAAATGCTCTGTCATCTATATCCCTTATGTCCCAAAAGATATGGAACCTGCTTGTTATAATGATTACTGCACTGACAAAGAAAAAAAGAAAGGAATCTTCAAAATGACACACTATTTAAAAGTAAATATTTAGAATAAATAATGGTAGAATTCTGAGTTATGCACCCATTAGACATATTGTTTCTCCCTCAAACTGGAACATCATTAAGATTTTGCTTGTCTCTTAA
The DNA here is from genome assembly GCA_022605575.1 of Laterallus jamaicensis coturniculus. NCBI lineage: Eukaryota > Metazoa > Chordata > Aves > Gruiformes > Rallidae > Laterallus > Laterallus jamaicensis. The sequence goes on from JAKCOX010000019.1 coordinate 13,183,891, forward strand.
TAAAAATGGAACTAATATTGAAAACTTTCTTAAATAGAATCATAGACTTTATTAATAATATTCATCCATTTTTTCACATGTGAATAATTGGTAATAAATGCTAATGACCTTCTGAATGGATACAAATTCATACTGAATAAATATGTATATGCTGCCAAGAGGAAAAGCAGTTTGGTGTTTAGATTCTTACCTAACTGCAACTTCTTGTTTTGTAATTGAACATAAAATAAGGAGTTATTATCATATATATTTTATTCTTGGATTATGTTTCTGAAGTCTTTGTTTTGGAATTGTGCAAATTTTTTAAACATTATTTTTCTGTATTTTTTTTTTAAGGTGCCTTATCCTGTACTTTAAAATTAAAATTATTAAATTAATTGAACTTCTGAAAATGCAAGAAGGATGTTGCTACCAAAAGATCTTTTCTTATCAACTTTAATTAAAAATCATACACTTGCTTTGCTGAGAAATAGGACAATTCTGGTACACGTTCAGTTCCTTCTTGTCTCAGACAGACATGAAACTCTACTACCAGTAAAATGGGCTTCCACAATGCTGGTAGCTTTTCAGCTCCTTTATCAGACGCACAGTTATGTGCAACTCTGTTCATGTCCCTCCTTATCTTCCACTAGATTTTAAGGCAGTAGTTCAACCTAGAGAAAAGTGTCAAGGATTTTCTATTTAAATTTCCAATATGAATAACAATAAAGGCTGTTTCTCCATGCTAGCCATTTATTCCACTTCCTATATGAAGGTTCATACTGCAGACAGCTGCTCAGAGAGTCCAAGGATGCCCTATTCTCCCTATTCTTTTTGGTAATTCATCAATTTACTTTTGAAAGCTTTCTGGGACATCTGGAGAAAGATTTTTTAAATTTGTGTTTGGAGCAGCAGCACCAAAATAAATCAAAGTGGGTTTTTTTGTTTGTTTGGGGGAGGGGGTTTGTTTGGTTTATAGTTTGCTGCATCAGAGGTGAATAAACTACCTAGTTAGGTTACTGTTTCAGTTTGTCTATAAATGTGCTTCAAAACAAATTCTTGTGTGATTAAGAAACTTTTCTTCTAAATAGCAGCAACCTTATACTACAATTATGGTAAAAGGGGACTTTACCTCTAATCTTTTATAAAATATTAGAGAATAATCCAGGTACTTTTTTTCCTTTCTTATTTAAATACAGATGGGATGTCATTGGCAACAAAAGGATTCCAATTAATTTTTCAGTTAATATTTGAGCCATGATTATGGAAAATGCTACAAGTTAGATAAATCTCCATAATACAATCTTCCTTTTGCCTGTATTCTCCCATGTTTTTCAGTGTGAAGACAGTACTAGGATACTGTCCTTCACACCAAGGAAAACTATTCAGTTCTGTTCTAAAATAACAAAGTCAGTTAGATGAAGTATACTATGTTTGAGGTAACTGAGACTTTTGCTATTTCTTCAGAGTATTTATCTATTAATCAATCATCTAAGTTTATCTGTAAAGCTTAATTTCCACTGTTACTGATCTGTCTGAGCTGAGTCTTGTTCCATAATCAGCAATTATGTATTGCTGATCCACTTAAGTTTCACACCAGGCTCACCTCTTGATACAGGTTTCCATGATGTAGATTTCCTCGCTTTGTAGAATAGAAATTTTACTTTCAAAAACAGGGTTTCTATTGAGCGTAAAGTCTATTTTTAAAAAACAGAAATAAACAAGTTGTGTATATTAGACTTTGAGACAGTTCAGGGCTGGTTTGTCTCTTTTTTTCTCTTTTTTTTCTTTTTTTTTCCCCCCAGGGAACATGAGACTCAAGCCCTCTGATCTTACTTCGATTGTGTTTATGATTTTTTGTTTGTTTGTATGTTTGACCTCTCCAATGCCCTGTAAAGACTAAATGTACCCACGCAAGAAGATGACTTACTTAGAGGACAATAGAATTCCAGGATGTTTGGTAACAAATGTAAAAAAAAAAAAAAACAACCAAAAAAACCCCCAAGGAAAACCCCAATTGGATTATAAAGCAAGAGCTAAATAATTCTGAATGCCATTTGACAACTGAATAGTTTTACATTACTGTCGAAACACTTTAAGTTAAAATGTAAGAGTCTTATTGATGGTGTTTGCAAGAAGAATCTGCCATTGAAAGACTCTTGCAAGTAATAGGTATATTAGTCAGTGTAAGGATTGGTGTGAACTTGTGCAGAAAATGGGGAAAAAAATCAAGGGTTTGGATATTTTTTTGAATTAAATTACTTCACTCGAGTAAAAATGAAGTTATGCTATGTGGGACTAACTCAGAATTTTTGTACAAACAATTGTGTTCTATAAAACATGAATTTATTTGCATTGCAATATTTGTCTACTCATCACATTATTAAATAATAGTTTAAAAGCATGAGCTGTTGTAAAAAAAACAAAAAACCAACCAAAAACAGAACAACCCCCCTCCCATACAGTAAAAGAAGCTTGATACAGAAGAAAAAAACAAATTCTCATATATTTCCCCCCCATAGGGAGCTCACATTAATTATACAAAGCAATACACAGTATCAATTACCACTCGACTGGAGGCTGGCAGATGTTACACCCATACATAAGAAGGGCTGGAAGGAGGATCCAGGGAACTACAGTCCTGTCAGTCTGACCTCAGTTTCAGGTAATATCATGGAGAGGGTCATCTTGGGAGCTATCATGCAGCACATGCATGATGGCCGGGGGATCAGACCCAGTCAACATGGGTTTACAAAAGGTAGATCCTGTCAAACTAACCTGATTGCCTTCTATGACAAGGTGACACGCTTAATGGACAAGGGGAAGGCTGTGGATGTGGTCTACCTGGACTTCAGTAAAGCCTTTGACATGGTTTCTCACAGCAATCTGATTGAGAAACTGGCTGCCACTGGCCTGGACAGGTGGACCCTCGGCTGGGTTAAAAACTGTCTGGATGGCCAGGCCCAAAGGGTGGTGGTAAATGGAACAAAATCCAGCTGGAGGCCGGTCATGAGTGGCGTCCCCCAGGGCTCAGTCTTGGGTCCAGTTTTGTTCATCATCTTTATCAATGACCTCAATGAAGGGATTGGATGCTCCCTCAGTAAGTTTGCAGAGGACACTATACTAGGAGAAAGTGCTGATCTGCCTGAGGTTAGGGAAGCTCTTTAGAAGGATCTGAACAGACTGGACCAATGGGATGAAATTTAACAAGGCCAAATGTAGAGTGCTTCACATGGGACATAAAAACCCCGTGCAGCAATACAGGCCTGGGGGAGACTGGCTGGAGAGCTGTCAGACAGAGAAGGACCTGGGGGTGTTGGTTGACTGCAGGCTGAATATGAGCCAGTAGTGTGCCCAGGCAGCCAAGAAGGCCAATGGCATCCTGGCTTGTATCAAAAACAGTGTGGCCAGTAGGTATAAGGAAGTAATTGTGCCCCTGTAGTCAGCATTGGTGAGGCCACACCTCGAGTACTGTGTCCAGTTCTGGGCTCCTCACCATAAGAAGGACATTGAGGTCCTTGAGCGAGCCCAGAGAAGGGCAACCATGCTGGTGAAGGGGCTGGAGGGCAAATCCTATGAGGAACAGCTCAGGGAGCTGGGGCTGTTTAGCTTGGAGAAGAGAAGGCTGAGGGGAGACCTTATCACCACCTACAGCTACCTGAAGGGAGGTTGGGTGATGGTCTCTTTATCCAGGTGACAGGAGATAGGACAAGGGGAAATGGCAGAAAGCTGTGCCAGGGCAGGTTTAGATTAGACATTAGGAAAAAAAAAATTTACTAGAAGTGTTGTCAGGGCCTGAAACAGGCTTCCCAGGGAATCACCTTCCCTGGATGTGTTCAAAAAAAGGGTAGATGAGGTACTTAGGGATATGGTTAGCTTAGAATCGGATTGGTTGGATTTGATGATCTTCAAAGGTCTTTTCCAACCTTGTGATTCTGTGATTCTGTGATCTTTTAATAACTGATCCTAAGCTTCCTGATTCCTGTGTTTCTGTTTTAAATTTCAAATATTTTGGTCTGTTCTCTATGTTTGAAGAAAATACCTTGCCGTAAATACTGCAATATCTTCATCTATGAAGACTGAGATCAGAGTGTTGCTTAGGGAGTGAGACATACATTTTTTTCTATATTTAATACAATTTGTGAGACATAGTCTTAATGTTCTGTTGCAAATACTTAGCTCACAAAAGAACAAAATTAGTATGATAAAAGCTGCCTGCAGTAGCTTCTGTGTTAATTCTTCTATTACATGTTATTAAAAAAGATATAAGAGGCGTTTACTCTTCAGTCCTTTACATCTTAATTTATGGCTGTGACTCATAAACAACAGAACAGGAAATATTCATTATTATAGGCATACAAAAAAATGTACCAACTTTGTATATCTTCACATTTGCATCTTTAGAGGTAGAAGACCTGCTGTTCATCAGGATGGTAAGGAAAAATAAATTAATGGAGCTACATCGTGTCAGTGATACGCCCTACAGTAATTCTCTTAGTAGTTTTTAAAAAAGGTTTTTAAGTTTTTAAAAAGGTTTATTGACTATATACTGGATATGTACGACAGTGTATCAATATATCCATTTATTTCTGACAGCATTTTCATCCTTTAAATCTCAAAACATACTTTAGACCTGGTAGGAAAGCCCACGCTCAAGCAAGCTCCTGGAAGGACCTGTGGCCCCATTAAGAGAAGAGCCCAAGCCAGAGCAGACTTGCTGGCAAGACTTGTAGCCTTGTAGGGGACCCACTCCGGAGCAGTTTGTTCCTGAAGGTCTGCACTCTGTTGAAGAGAACCACACTGGAGCAGTTCGTGAAGAACTGCAGCCTGTGGGAAGGATTCATGTTGGAGAAGTTCATGAAGGACTGTCCCCCATGAGAAGGACTCCACACTGCATCAGGGGAAGGGTGTGTGGAGTCCTTCCCCTGATTTGGAAGGAGCAGCAGAGACAAAGTGGTGGACTGACCATAGGCCTCATTCCCTGTTTCTCCTGTACTGCTTGGGGAAAAGAGGTAGAAAAATTTGGAACAAAGTTTAGCCTGGGAAGAAGGGAGGGGTGCAGAGATGTGTTTTAAGATTTGATTTTATTTATTATCCTACTCTAATTTGATTTGGTACTAAATTAGAGTAATTTTATTCCATGCTTGAGTCTGTTTTACCTGTGATGGAAATTGCATAATGGTCTGTCCCTGTCATTATCTTGACCCATAAGCTGAACCTCTCATTATATCTTCTCTCTCCTATTCAGCAGAGGAGGGAGGAGTAATAGATCAGTTTAGGTGGACACTTAGCCTCCAGCCAGAGTCAACCTACCACAGTCTGCAAGTTCAATGTTATATTCAGTAACAAAAGCAAGATCTTTGTATTTAAGATAGAGATAACAACCTGTGTCAGTTCAGTTTCACTGTTGCTTTCCTTTCTATTCTCTGTTTTGAAAATGATTCACTGAGAATATTCAGTATTCTACAGCATATACTTTACCTACCTCAGTTTAATTGTATTATGAGTGCAAGATCTCAACTGTGGAATAGGGAGCTGTGAATATTGAGTATCATTATGCTAGAAATCTTAATTTAAGCTCAGTTTCATTATTGTTTTACCTTATCAAAATGCTCTCCAGAAAGCTGAGCTGACGAGATAATGCAGAATGGAATATTTGTTATCACCAGCCAAGTACATAAACACAGAACAAAAGTAAATAACTGTCATCCCAAAATTAACATACTCTTCCCCAAAGAACTACTGTTCATAAACATGTAATTAATTCAATAAAGGTATGACTGGGTATATTCAATGGAAGCGGCTGCTTGGTATTTTGTCCTTTCAGAGAAACATGTGGAGGGAAAGTCATTTCATTAGTAGCACTTCTGAAAATTCCTGGTTTGAAGTAACCATCATTTTAGCTCTCTTAAGACTTTTCTTTTTATATAAAACCTAAACCTATTAATACAATTTTCTACTCAGTGTGTGCAGATTAACATCTTTGTTGGTGACATGGACAGTGGGATTGAGTGCACACTCAGCAAATCTACTGATTACACCAATCTGTGTGGTGCAGTCAACACACTGGAAGGAAGGGACGCCATCCAGAGGGACCTCAATAGGCTTGAAAATTTGACCCATACAAATGTATGAAGTTCAACAGGTCCAACTGGAAGGTCACAACACAAGGGTCGAGACAATCCTAATCTCACTTACAGTCTGAGGGGACAACGGGTTGAGAGGAACCCTGAGGTGAAGGATTTGGGATTGTTGATTCATGAAAAGCTCAATATAAACCAGTAGCATGCGCTTTCAGCCCAGAAGGCCGACTATGAGCTGCATCAAAAGGAGCATGGCCAACAGGTGGAAGAAGGTGACTCTGTCCTCCTCTCCTGTGAGACTCAACCTGGAGCACTGCATCCAGCTCTGGAGCACCCAACATAAGAGGCATAGAGCAGTTGGAGAGAGCCCAGACACTGGTCACAAAGATGATCAGTGGGCTGGAGCACCTCTGCAATGCGGAAATGCTGAGTTGGGCTTTGTTTAACATGAAAAAGAGAATGGTTTGGGAAGGCCTTTAGAGCAGCCTTCTAGTACCTAAAGGGTACAAGAAATGTTATGTAAATGTTATAAATGGCTTCTCATATTAACTAACAAGGGGAAAAAGGCAAAACAAGGGTGCTGATTTTGGAAATAAATACACTAAGGAGAATACATTAAGCTGAAGCCTGGACATTAGAAGCATGCTAGAGAAGTCAACTTTTTGTTTAAGTCCTCTCATAGGTGAAGAATATTTACAATACCAAACATGCAACTAGAAAATTGCTTTAAATGATACTATATATGCTAGATACTTTTATTTCTGCTGAATTTTCTTCTCTTGCTCTCTCTCTTTTTTTTTTTTTTACAATTGTTAAATCATTTTTGTGGGATTCATATGCGTGCATATTGTGTATTGACATTTTATTTTATAAGGTCTACAATAAATAGACAAAGAGATAGTAAATCTTCATAATTTATCTGTTTTTGTCTATGAAACCAGTCACTTCTTGAAAAATCTGGTATTCCACATGGAGCTGCAGAAGCCTTATCACCTCATTGTGTTTTCAGATCTTGCCAGATGACACCTGAACCATAAAATTGTTCACATATACACACTTACACAGAAGACTAACATTTGTCATGTGCTGAGTACTGCAAGGCCACCGTTGTACAGTAGATTCAAAGTAACTCATAAGTATTTGCTCATGTGTTTCATAGAATCATAGAATCATGGTATGGTCTGGGTGAGAAGGGACCCTAAGGATCATGGAGTTCCAACACCACAGCCACAGGCAGGGCCACCAGCCTCCACGCCTTGATCTACACAAGGTTGCCCAGGGCCCCATCCAACCTGGCCTTGAACACCTCAACATAGAACAAAAAATCCCTCAGTGACAGCAATTTTTATGTCTTGAACATGTTTTTCAGAAGAAAGCATATGAATAGTTTTAAATTCGTATTTATAAGTATTTAAGAATTAATTGCACTTTCATAGATACTCAGTGGAGAGTACTACTACTGTTACTACTATGACTACTACAAAAAATTACATTCATATTCTTTATCCTTGAGTCAGCTCTCAGTGTTTTAATCCATAAGCTATTTCCCATGCCCATTCCTTCTCCGGTGCATGTTTATGTGAAGAGTGTTTTCCAACTAGGGTAACCTAGAAAGAATGAAAAATTTAAAAAGAATCTTATTGACTGTGAAACATCAGGAATTATGTAAGAAGATATCCCTAAATTCGAGTCTGAATTTAGTGAGCCTGTCACTATTAGAAGTGGAAATAGATAAACGGAGGACAGAGGCCTTAATTGACTTAATTTAGACTTTGCAATTTTTTAAGTAGCTGTTCAGACAAAACTGAACAAAACTCTGTCAAACTCTGCAAATACATTTCTTTTGGAGCCTAAAGCCTTTAGGTATCTCTGTATTTAGGTAAATCACCATATAGTGCTTTATTTTAAACTTTAGGGTACAAAAGTGTCATTAGACAACAGCATGACTTTCTGGATTTAGTTCCCCAGATCTGTTTCTGGATTTCATGAGGCAAAAAAAATGTAAGTTATACAACAATCTGAGGGAAAAGCTATTGCTTGTGAAGATCAGAAAATGAGAAATATGAAAGCAATTGGTGGTTTTTAGTGATGTCTCCTCTTCCTGTCTATCTTTTGGTCTAGCTTGTTTGAAAGATGCTCAATAGGATCCTTAGACTTATTTATTTGAAATCAATAATAACACAGTCACTGACCCTTTTTGGAACAGACTTAGGACAGGGTCAAGAGGTTGCAATAATACACTTGAAATCTTGCTGCTTTTTTAATAAACTCGCCAATTTTTGCTTTGTTGAGTTAACCTTGTCTGGCAACCAGATGCCCACCAAGCTTCTCTATCACTCCACTCCTCAGCTGCACAGGGGAGAGAAAATATTATAAAAAAGGCTCATGCGTTGAGATAAGGACAGGGAGAGATCATTCACTGTCATGGGCAAAACTGACCTGACTTTGGTGAAATTATTTTGATTTTTACCAATTAAATGAGAGTAGAGTAATGAGATAGCAAGTCATTTTTTAAAACATCTTCCACCTACTCCTCTCTTCTTCCTGGGCTCAACGTCAGTCCTGATTTTTCTACCTCCTCCATGCAAGCAGCAGAGGGAGGTGGGGAATGGGAGATGTGGTCGGTCCATCACATGTTATCTCTGCCATTCCTTCCTCCTCACACTCTTCCACTTCTCCAACATTGGATCTCTCCCATAGGAGACAGTATTCCACAAATTTCTCCAACATTTCCATGGGGTGCTGTCCTTCAGGGTGCTCAAGTGTGGTTCCCCCACTACGGTCACAAGTCCTGCCAGCAAACCTGGTCCATTGTGGGCTCCTGGTTCCACAGGTCCAAAGGTCCTGCCAAGAGCCTGCTTCACCATGGGTCACAGCCTCTTTTCAAGTACGTCTACATGCTCCATTGCTAGGTTCTCCATAGGCTGCAGGTGGATACCAACTCCAGTGTTAATCTCCAAGGTCTGCAAGTGGACAGAGTGCTTCAGCATGGCCTTTTCCATTGGCTGCAGCGGAGTCTCTATTTTGGTACCTTAAACACCTCCTCCCCCTCCTTCCTCTGACTCTGGTATCTCCAGAGGTGTCTCATATATACTCACTCCTCTGTCCTACATGCTGTTATGAGGATTTTTTTTTCCCCTGTCTTAACTATATTATCCTAGAGATGCTACCAGCATTGCTGATGGGCTCGGCTTTGGCCAGTTTGTCTTGGAGCCACATGGCATTGGGTCTATCTGGTAAAGGGGAAGCATCTAGCAACTTCTCAAAGAAGCTACCATGTAGCAAACCACCGCCGCCACCCTGCTCCACATATTGCCATGCAAGCCAAATAACTTTACTCCTGAACACAGATGAACAGCAAGTATCTCATGGCAGTTTCTTTTTCTAAATAGAAAACCATATCCAAGTAATAAATGTTTTGTACTGAGGTAAAACTGAGAACCTGTTAACAATTTTTTTTTTCTCATGCTGTTTTAATTTAAAATTTCATTAAAATGTCCTATTGGCTAATTGGCTGGTCACAATAAATCCAGATTTTTAAATTTGTGTCAGTTAAATATCAATGGTGTGTCAGAAGGAAAAAAAAAGCATATATATATATATATATAAAATATATATATATATTTATATATATATAAATACCCATATATATATGGGTATTTATTGTACCTGTTCTATAGCGTCTCACAGGTCAGGATACATATTCTGTTTTAAATTTCTCATATGCATCTTTCAAGTCAGATAACCTTGACAATCATAGGAAAAGCAATCTATTTGGGAATCCAAATTAGAAAATAGGAAACGATAGCAAGAAAACAATTACCGTGAGATTCACAGCCATTCACAGAGAGAAGTTAGATAATGCTGTAGAAGGCTGATTATTTTCAAAATGATGTTATTGTCAATTCTTTAAAAAAAAAAACCTATTGAAAATGTGTTTTCTTTCTTTTCATCCATGAAAATAAATATGGAAGCTTTCTATGTGAAACACTGTATAGAAATGTAGTGTGTTGTACTTGTTATCAAATCTCTAAATTTGGAAAGGGTGATCAGCACTGTGTTGTACTAGGTTTTAGAATTAATGTATAATAATTGTAGTTTATTTTTATGTTTATATAAATTGTGCAGAACTTGTCTCTTTAAGTGTTTGATATCCAGTGATTAAGATAATTAGATAGTTAATTTAGTGAAATTGGCTGCTCTGATGAGATGTTATGATTAACATCCTTAAAAAAAAAGAAAAAAGAAAAAAGCAATGCAATTATTTTTACAGGGTGGAAGAATCAAGAAATAAAAGGGCTTCGTGGTAAGTAAAATACAGCAGCTGCTGCTACATTTCATGTTCTCTTGCTTTGCATTAGCTTTCTCTTTACACTAAATGAAGTAAAACTTTCACAGCTTTATGAATATGATTTTTTTCTATATTAAATTAAAAATCTAGAAACTAAAGCTAATATAATAGGACAAACTTATCTTAAATTATTTCTTCCTCTTTTGTTTGTGAGAAGCATGGTACTTTAGTGTAAAATTCTAATGAGTTATAGTAGGGACAGGAGAAGGAAAGGAAACTAGAATGGAAGGAAGTTGCTGTTGATGGGATGGAAAGAGGGAGAGTGCTAAAATATTCTGGAAATTTTACATTGATCTGATTTGGATTTTATCTGCATATCTGGAAAAAATAATTAAGACTGTTCTTTTTATGCCTTTTTTTATTCACTTGGTGCATTTAACTCCCATTCTTTCTCATTCTTCTCTGCAGATTTCTATTGAAATAAGGAATATACGAGGTACTAAAGCAATTAAATTCTTAGGTAGATTTAATCTAAAAGTACATAGGCATTGTGAACTGATGAAGAGTTTTAACTGGAATATAGATGAAACACCAATTACAGATATGTCAAAATATACATTTATGTATAAAAATGGCCTTTTAAAATTACCATTACTTCCTCAAGTATGCTTAGATGATTGCTATTATCTGTTTACTAATTTTGTCAATGAGGTGATACACACGGGCTCACTGTGGGGAATCTTTACAATATCTTTCAAGTATTCTGTGAGTCAAAGACTCTTATTTTCTGCTTCATGGTGTGTGGTAAGAACTACAATAACAATAATCTGGAGGTAATTACTGTCTCTAAATTACTTCAGTTGAGCTTTCTCTGCAACTTCACACACTAATTTCTCAAAAGGCAGTGCACAGAATCTGTGTCAAAGGGGAAAAAGCAACTTCTGAGAAATTAAAAGGTTTGTGTTTTGGGTTTTTTTGCTTGTTAGTTTCTCTCAAATGAAATCAATAGGCTAGAATCGTGTACAAGTTAAGTGTTTTCTGTGTGTAAAACACAAATTCAGTTATTGTGTACAAAAAAGGAGAAATCTGTATAGGTTCTGTGATGTTCCATTTACATGGGTAATCACTCTTTTATTTGTTCACAGTTGTGACATGCATCTGCAAATCTCTGTAAGTGAGTGCTAACAAACCTGTTTACAAATCTGCTTGAGTTTTCAAATAAGTAAGGGCAGGTAAACAACCAGGAGGAAATATCTCTCCGATAGAGCAAGAGAATATAGAACATGCACAAATTAAAGGGGTGTTTAAGTAGTGATAGCAAGCTGGCATTTCTGTAAACAGCAGGTATTAGATATGAGCCTATTCCTTTTATGGCTAAGCCGGGAGCTTTTGAGAAATACTGAGGAAACCATTTGTACTTCTCAACTCATACAATGTGATTAAAATACAGATCAGGAACTTACTGGAGCCAAAGGCTAGTATAATCAGATCATCAGTACTGAATTTAAGATGAAGATCTGAAAACTTGGTAGACTCAGTACTGTCACTCACACTTTTGGTTTTCTAGAATCATTGTGTGAGATTTATCTGTGTAGATAAGATTTTAGCATCTTTAGGCTACATTGATATATGTGCATGTTTTTTTTCTAAATGTATTATTTTGCCCATGCATTGCGTGGCTATGAGACTCAATCTTAGCACTCAGTTATAAGCCAAAATACATTTATTACTAATTTCTATATTGCTATAAATCAGCATCCACCATTTTTATTTCTTTAACATTTTACTGTCTCTTCAAGCAAAATTAAAAATTGAGGATGTTGAACTACTTAAAAGATTTTCCTATCTGCTAGGCAAAATAATCAAGGTGGGTTTTTTATGTAAAGTTGGATTTTCTCTGCAGTTGCCTATTCTTTTCCTTGATTCTTGCCAATTCTTTCAGAAAAGAATAATGGGATTAATTTAATCTGACTTTACTCTCTCTTATGGCTATCTTTAGCATAATTTAATCATCTGGACTGTCTCTGTGATGAATAAAGAAGGATAAATGCTGTCACGGAGCACATCATCCTACATCAAGATAGAGAAGAAGCTCCAAAGCTGTCCATCATTTGTCTTTCCAACTAATCTGGATTACACATTTCTGAATACATATTCAATTTTAGGTGGCTAGACAAAGTCTGCCAGTAGTGGATGTACCCTGGGCTGCAGGAAATACAAACATATTAAAGACAGTATTTACATACACATTTACATTACAGAAGCTAGGAGAGCTCTCAGTTGGGATGCCTGCTGATACTGACATGTGGAAACAAACTTCACTACCTGTAAAAGGTTATAAAGCAGATACTGCAGCCCTGAGTGCAAGGGGTATCGCGCCTCTGAATTTGCACACATAAGAGGCAAAGCAAGTGTCCTTTTACATTACCAAAGCATGCATGTTCACTAAGGGGGTTGGGTTATTCGAATAATTTCGGGGTATGTGTGACTACTATAATTATTTCTCGTCATCCAGGAACATAAATTCCCTCCTCCTTGCACAGGCATGCTGCCATCTGGTGGTCTTTGGGGGTCGTCTGGAGGAAGGTCTTCCTTGCAGTGTACTCTTTGCCTTTGGTATGAAATGCTGAGTTGTCTGGTCCCAAACCACAGAACTGGGTCTAACTAGATGGTTACTTCACAAAGACAATCAAGTCTCTCTTTTGTGTGTAGGCTGCTCCTGTTAACTTATACATTGTACTGACAGCTCAAGGCTGCCTCCTTATTTTGGCGAGACTTTAGTTCCAGGCCTTGACATTTGCTGAGCTACACCAGATTGCGCTAACAGCATTTAACTATTGATTCTCTGAATCAATACCTGTATCCAGACACTGATACGGATGGTGTTGGACATTCTGTGGTGGGTCAACAATTATAAACACCAAGTAAATTCAATATTCCACCATTTAGCAGGAAAGGTCCATGTTAAGGCAAAGAAAGGATGGGTGGGTTTTTTCTTTTTTATGAGTGCTTTGCAATAAGGGCAGTCAAACACTTCTGAAACAGCAACAAAAACCCAGCAATGAAAATTATTTTCATTTATTAGTATGAATAACTGTAAGGAAATGGAGTTAGTGTGGCACCTTGGCAAAGGGTTGGGTCTGATTAAATATTGTTTACCCATAGATTGTTCCCCTTCAACTACCCTATAACAGCAATGAGGTTACTATGGCGACATTGATTGCCAATCACCAGGCAAACTGAAATTTTAGATAATCAGAAGTAGGTATTCTGTATCTACCCAGCCCTATGACTGAGGGGGGTCACAAGTTGGGGAGGGGCTCCACCCCCTGAGCAGCCCCTGATCCAGCTTCAGGTAACACCTACTAATATCAGATTAGTCTGGTTTAGATATTGAGACCCAAACCCTGCATAAAAAAGTATATAGAAGCTCAGTAAAAGTTCAGAAGGGAGAATGTATGGTGAGAAAAACAACAGTGAAATCCTCCTTCTCTCTTTTTTGAAAGACCATAAAATGTAACATTTAGGACAATTAACTGTGTCACTTGACATTTGAATGAGTTCCTATCTGGACTTGGTTTAGTTCAAATTATAGAAAATACACTTGTAGTGAGACCAGAAAGCAAATCTGTCCCTTCCAACTTAGTGCTCTAATATCTTTGATACCAAATTGTTCCCCATCTTCATGGTATCTCTCGTCTTCTATTTATGTGAAAACTGTATTTATTGCTATGCAGTGCTGGAAAGAGGGTAATTGTCTTCCAGCCTGCACTGCATCATAATGAATAGCACACTTACCTGGGTGATAAATATTTGACTCCTTCAAGAGTAGGTGAATTATAGTCCTTTGTGAGTGGATTTCAATACATGTAAGGCTATAGGAATCCCTCCAGACAGAAAAAAAATGCAGCAATTTGTTGCTGGTACAGCTTCTGGCTGTGATGATATTTGACTATGACTGCCTCAAAACCTGCTTTCCACCTTTGTTGGCAGTAAGGTCCTAGCAATGGCCTGACATCATTGCTCCAAGTTTTGATGTGAAGAAATCAGACTATAATCATCCTGTAACAAGTAAGAAGCAATAAAATGTCCTGCAAAAGTTACCTCTGCATAGGTCCTTGCATATTAAAAATGTAAAAGCCTTACTCAACCACTTTACTCGTATTCCATTATTCTGTATGCATTAAAGAAAACCATTCTGCTCAACTTCACTTAGTACAGCAAACATTGCTGACACCCCCCCCCCCCCAACTCCCCGTATACTGGCTATGACTGGAGAAAATAATCCTTCTTTCTGGTATTCTTTTTGTCTGATTGTCCCTTTGTAAAAAAAAAAAAAAAGTTTTCTATCACAATTTTACTCAGTGAAGAAAAGGATACTGATAAAATAGAAAAGGAGTAAGAGGGTTCTTGTTAGCTTTGCTGTTAAGCTGTTATCTAGAAAATGTCAAATATATAATAAAAATAGCCTGAAAGCTTTGTATCCCTTTTTATGAAAGTTCTAAAAACAGTGTAAGTAATTCCATAGTGGAACAAAATTTTGGCATACAATAAAAGAGAAGAGGCACCCTGCTTGCCATAGTCATGCACAAGTTTACACTAGTCTCTCTAGACATTTGATGTTAACTTGGAGCATATTGTAATGTCAACTATCTCAACAGCAATCCTTATCTTATTTTACCGATTTAAATATACCACTGACCTTGTTCATGGACGAACTTGTCATCCTTAAGATGAATGGTGAAATTAAGGTGAATGGTGAATTAAGGTGAAAAGGACTATTGCAAAAACCTATAAATCAATATTGATGCTTTCTGAGGAAAAAAAACCCCAAACAACAAAACACAAAACTTCAGTAGTCTTAGTAAAAATATTTACTTAAAAAATACTAACATTTAACAGAAAAATATTACTGATAAATCAGATCTCTGCAACTGAGTTGTAATATATGATATTAAAAAAGTTATAAATATTACTTAGTGATGCACCAGGCATTATACTGTGTATTTATATTCCTTCATTCAACCACCTAATCAAATGAAAAATGAACATCACAGTTACTATTTCCACAAAATGTTACAATAACCTTCAATAAAAATAAGAAGTAAAAAAAAAACAAACCCAAAAATCCCTCATCATGGGTGTCTTTCTCATGATAATTAACTGAATTTTTCATATTTAACATAAATGTAGAGCTTCAGCATGAGGCTCTACAAAGATGAAGTTCCAAGGTTTAATCTAGTATTTTTCTAAACTAATTATAGAAGGCAGAGGAATGGGCAAAAATAAAAGTTTATGTGCAGGCACAAAATATCTGTTACATTTAACTGGAAGTCATTTTTTTATGCAGTAGATGATGGCTGACCATGGGGAAAGGATAATGTTTTGAAGAGTTTATATTTTTGGTAATAAGGTTATAATGTACTTCATAACTTTATATTTCCTTCTGTTACGTAGTGATTGGAGCCATACATTCTTCCTGTACATAAATTCACACAGCAGAAGCAGCAAATGAGGACTTAGAAGTCCATATACAGGTGAAAAGCTATGATCTCATTGGGACTGCAGATATGTGGCAGGTTAAGTTGCCTTATAGTTAGCGGCTTCTTAAGAATACAGCTTATCAAGTTGAGGAGATGGGGCTATCTTGATATAACTCAATGACATGCATGAGTGAACAGAGGAAATGCCGTTTGATATAATAATTGCAAACAAGGAAAAACTCATTGGGGATGTGAAGCAAGCATGGTATGGTGCTTTTAAAATCTTTAGAAAAGATAGCAAGACATCGCAGGATCACAAACATTGGTCTTAGAGGGAAGGAAATTTGGCCTTCTTCAAGTATCTACTTGGCAGAATTCTTTGGGAGACTTTCCTGAAGGACAAAAGGTCCAAGCAGAACTGGTGGATCTTGAAAATCAGTTTATTCAAAACACAAAAACAGTCCTTTCCAAAGTTCAATCTAGCCAAAGCAGCAAAGGGTTGGCATGAAGAAACAAATAAGTACACAGAAAAAAGAAGCATACAGGAAATAAAAGTGGCAATGAGATAAGCAGAAGGACTACAAAGACAACACCTGGGAATACAGTGACTGAATTTGGAAGTCAAATCTCAATTGGACTTGAAGCTAGCAATGAATATATAAGTCTCAAAAAAGGCTTCTGTAAGTTTATCAGCTGAAAAAACAGCTCAACAAAAAAGAACAAGAAAAATTTGGCCTCCTACTCAGTAGAGCTGGGTACCTAGTGATAAAGGACATAGAAAAGGCAAAGATACTTAGCAGTGTTAACTTGTTTTTGTTGGTTACCCTTTCCCTCAGTTGCCACGTATCAGTTCTTGCCTCTGATTTTGCGGTTTCCAAAGCTATTTCTTTCTAAACAAAAGGAATAAAGAATGACCTTTGATCAAGTAAATGAAAGCTAGGGAAAGTTTAAAGCAGGAGGTCAAATAAAGGCCAAGAGACAGGTGGGATGTACCCACTGGTGCTGGGAGAGGTGACCAATACCATTGCAAGGCTGCTTCTATCACCTTTAAAAGTCGTAGGAAACAGAAGGTTTCTGAGCACTGGGAAGGGCTAATATCACACCCGGTTTCAAGACTGGAAAGAACAGGGATCTGGAAAACTACATTGTGAACAGTTTAATCACAGATCCCAAGAAGATTATTGGCCAAATCCTAGAAGTTATTTCTTGAAAAGAACAAGAATATGATTGGCCAGAGTGGATTTCATAAGGGCAAATCGTGCTTGATCCACCAGATTGCCTTCTGCGATAAAATAACTAGCTCAGTTGGACAAGAGAAGAATGCTATTTACTTTGGCTTTAGCAATGTTTTTCCAATACTCTTCCAAAGCCTCTTTGAATCAAAATGGTTATATGATGGCAAAGTAGACAATAAGGTTAGTGAAAATTGACTAATCTCAAAGGTGAATACTCAACCAATGTGATTTAATTTCTTTATTAGTAACCTGGGCTGCGGCAGAGTGCCCTCTCAGCAGTTTTGCAGATAACACCAAATAGGAGGAAATGATCAATGTGCTGGACAAGGTTGCTATGTAGAAACGCCTTGAGAAACAGGAGGAAAGGGCTGACTGGGAATGTCATGAAGTTCAAAAAAAAGCAAATGCAGTCTTGCATCTGGAACACAATAACCCCAGCCAGTAGATGCAGGGTTTAAACGGAGTACCCAGAAAGCCCTTTTGTGAACAAGAATTAACAGTATAGCCAAGAGGTTAAGGGAAGTGATTTTTCTCTTTTACTCAGCAATTGTGAGATCACATATAAAGCATCATGACCAGTTCTGTACTACCCAGAACCAGAAAAAACAAGGCTGTAGTACAAGCACATGAGGAAAAGCTGAGAAAAATGGATTTATTCATGACAATAAAGAAGGATCCTACTCATGTCAACAGAGGGTATAATGGTGGAACCGGATGCTCCCTACTGGTGAACAGGGATAGAAACAAAAGGCATAGTTTGGAATACTAGAAATTCTGGCTCGATATTAGGAGAAAAAAAATTGACCATAAGGATGGTCAACCATTGGAACAGATTGCACAGAATAACAGTGGTATCTCCATCCTTGGAGATTTTCCAAATTCAACTGGACAAGGCATTGAGCAACCTGGTCTCTGTGCACACACTTGGAGCAGAAAGTTAATCTGGAAGACTTGCAAAGATCCCTAACAGTGTCAAGATAATTAGAGATAACTTTTTTTACTAAATATTATTTCCTTTTGATCCTCTATTATTAATTATATATGTATAGAAAAAAATAATTGTCCTTAATATTCAAACATATTTTACATCTATTTCATTATGATATTAGTTACTCGTTTTGTGAAAATTTAAAAGCTTTACATCTCTCCAGTTTGATAGGTAGAACAATACAAAACAGTGCTAAAATTTAACATCTCACAACATATAACAGCATGAATAAAATTTGCTTGCAACACTGTCAAGTAACTTCTGCATTTTACCTAGATTCTTTCCTTATTAAGTTATATAGCTACCACATGGAAACTCACTGGCTAATACAAATATTAAGCAATGGAAAAAAAGGATATAACTCAACATATTATTCCACAGTATAATAAATTGCATTGAGAAATATTGTAAAGTTGTAGTTACCATAGAACAGGAGTACCATGAAAATTCTTGCTCTATTTTATGAAGCATTAAACTGTTGAAAATAACTATTGCTTCTAGATGTCATCCATAAATCAACTCAGGCCAATGGCAGCAAAGTGATGGATATCCAGCTATCAAAGGGATTTGATCATAAGACACAAGCAAAACCAGTGACAAGGCAGAGATAAATGTTTGTGTTCAGATTAACATCCCAAGGTCAGAGTGCCTAGGCATATCAATGAGGAATTTAAACCAACGCACTAAGAATATTAATTTAGAGATGTATAATAGGAAACTGAAGAAGAAATTGAATTTTAATGAAGTTTTCTATTTTGATTGTCTAAGAAAATATGTACAGTAAACTAATCACACAGAGATTAGAATTTGTTCTTGCACAGGGCCAGTTTCCTAAAAATATCAAACTTGTTCTGGGTTTTAATGGCAATTTTATTTTTCATTTGTTTAATTTTACAAGCATCTTAATAAAACGTTGAAGAAAAAAAACTGTAGTGAAAAGGCTTTATTTCTTGGATTCAAAAGTAGAACAAAATAAAATAATGTCATTACAGTCATGCACTACTAGTTCTAAGATGACTCTGTTTATGCAAAGTCTTGTTAAGGTTGTACAAGATTATTTAAAATTTTCATTTGTAGAAATTAATAACAGAAGATAGTGGAAGAGACGTTTCAAGAACATAGCAATTAATGTCAAAAGAACTCATATGCTTCCTAGAGCAGACTGTTTTGTGGTGTGGGTTTGTTTGGTGGTTTGATTGTTCTTTTGTTTTTGCAGGCTGTATTAAGTGCTTTTGCAATATATGTTTTTTTGTTAAAGTATATAAGAATTTGAAAAATTAATTTTCACCATGAAATACTCCTAAAAATCAGAACACCATACTTCTGATATTAGATTTTCAGTGTGTATGAGTGTAATAGCTGTTATAACAGAATGCTCAACAATCCATGCTTGTCCATCTGAGATCAGGGTTAACCCATAGGGCACATGGACACGTTCTGGTGTGAGGTTTGTTCTTTCTTTCCTTCTTCAGTGCTTGCTTACTTCCCTTTACTTCTTTCTTTCTTTCTGTTCAATGCAGTGCTTTTCAGATTTGTTTCCATGCATTCTGTGAAATGGACTAGCAAGAAAAATATCTGGTCATGAGTAATTCATTCAGTCTAAAATAACTCATAAGAAAATTGATTTTGTGAAGTGCACTGTACTAGATCATTTAAAGTCTGTATACTCATAACTGAAATACACTGCATTAACAAGATTTGCGCCCTGATGCTTCTGTAAGCACAAGCTGAAAAGAAGTAGTAGTTTTTAAACATTAAAAAACCCCACCCAAACCAAAAAACGGACCAACCAAAAAAAACCCCAAAAAACAAACCACAAAACCCCTAAGCCCTTCTATTTATGCAATAGTTGATAGACTAGTTCAAAAAGTAAGTACTTACATATATGTAGATATGTAGATATATCTATATCTATATCTATATATATATATGTACATTGATTCAATTGCAACCAATATTTTGGAGGGATATCACAAGAAAAAGAATGTGTTCCTGTTGTCGAAAAAACAGTTCAGTTTTAAGCAATGACACTCAGATTTTTCTCCAATTTCTGCTTAAGAAAAAAAAAAAGTCATATAGCAAATTTATTCATAAATTTGACCCGTCTTTGAAATTTAGAAAACAATCAATCAACACCCCTCCATACAGAATAGTGAGCCTACAACAAAGAGAAAGGACACATAGTTCAGTGAAATTGTTTGTAAACATTCTGTTGTTGTCAAAAAGGAAAAAAAAAGTTTTAAGTTGCAGGTTGATTGTTAATTTGGCTCCATATCCATAGCAAACTACAGCAGTTTTAGGGGAAATCTGGAATACTCTGCAAGCCAATTTTGGAGCCATAGGATCATCTCTGTTAGAAAAGACCCTTACGATCACTTTAAGTCCAACTGTCAACCTAACACTGCAAAGTTAATCCCTAAATCCATATCCCTAAGCACCACATCTACATGTTTGAATATCTCCGGGAATGGTGACACAATCACTTCGCTGGGCAGCCTATTCCAATACTTGACCACCCTTTCAGGGAAGAAAGTTTTCCTAATATCCAATCTAAACCTCTCCTGGCACAATTTGGGGCCATTTCCTCTTGTCCTATTGTTAATTACTTAGGAGAAGAAAACAACACCCTTCTCACTACAACCTTCTTTCAGGTAGTTGTGGAGAACAATGAGTTCTCTCCTCAGCCTCCTTTTCTCCAGGGTAAACTACCACAGTTCCTTCAGTTGCTTCACATAAGACTTGTTTTTTAAACCCTTCACCAGCTTCATTGCCCTTTGGACATGTTTCAGCACCTCAATATCATTCCTGTAGTCAGTGGCTAAAAACTGAACACCGTATTCAAGGTGCGACCTCACCGATGCCGAGTACAGTGGCACAATCCCTTCCCTAGTCCTTCTGACCTCACTATTTCTGATACAAGACAGAATGTTATTCGGTGTCATGGCCATGTGGACATACCTCTGGCTCAAATTCAGCTGACAATTTACCAATGCTCCCAGGTCCTTCTCTGCCAGACAACTTTCCATATTTTGTTCCTTGGCCTATTCATCCAGCCTGTCCAGATCTCTCTATAGAACATTCCTACCCTGAAGTAGAGCAACACTTGGTTATTCTACACACAACTTGGTGCTGTCTGCAAATTTACTATGGGTACACTTTGTCCCCTTGTCCACATCACTGATAAATATATTAAGAACTGGCCCCAGTACTGAGTCCTGCAGGACACCACATGTTATTGTACACCAACTGGATTTAACTGCTTTCACCACAACTCTTTCGACCCTGACACCCAGCCATTTGTTTTACCTAGCAAATTGTACACCCTTCCAAGCCATGAGCAGCCAGTTTCTTCAGGAGAATGCTATGGGAAAGTATGAAAGGCTTTATTAAAGTCCACGTAGAAAACATTCACAGGCTTTCACTCATCCACTAAGTGGGTTACCTTGTCAAAGAAAGGCTGTCAAGCATGACCTGCCTTCATGAACTCATGCCAACTGGGCTGATGACCTGGTTGTCCTGTATGTGCCATATTATGGCTCTAAGAACAGCCTCCTCCATTACCTTCTGCGGCACTGAGATCTGACTGACAAATCCATAGCTCCCTGCATCCTCCTTCCGATCCTTTGTGTACATGGGTGACACTACAGTGGGCTTTCCCTGGCTGGAGGCCAGATGCCCACAAAAGTCAATCTATCACTCCCCATACTCAGATGGATAGAGGAGAGAAGTTACGATGAAAGGCTCATGTGTCAAGATAAGGACAGGGATAATTCACCAGTTGCCATCATGGCAAAACAGGCTCAACAAAGAATAAAATTAATCTAATTTATTACTCAAAGCACCTTCCCCACCCCTCACTACCTCCCCTTTCCAAGTGGCACAAGAGGATAGGGAATGGGGATTGTGTTCAAATAATCTCATGTTGACTCTGCTGCTCCTTCCTCCTCATGGAGACTCCTCACACTGTTCCCCTGCTCCAGTGTGGAGACCCTCCCATGGGACACAGTCCTCCATGAATGTCTCCAACATGAGTCCTTTCCATAGGCTGCAGTTCTTCACAAACCAATCAAGTGTGGGTCTCTTCAACAGGGTGCAGACCTTCAGGAACAAACTGCTCCAGTATGATATCCCATGGGGTCACAAGTCCTGCCACCATACCCTCTCCATGGGGCCATAGGTCCTACCAGGAGCTTTCTCCAGCGCAGCCTTTCCCAAGGGGCCCCAACGTCCTTTATGTGTCTCCACCTGGGCTTCAGGTGGAATTTCTACCCCCCATCATCTTCCATGGGCTGCAGTGGGACAGTCTGCTGCACCATGGTCTTCTCTATGGGCTGCAGGTGAATTTCTGATTGTCCAGTTCTTGGAGTGGCTCCTCCCCCTCTTTCTTCACTGACCTTGGTGCCTGCAGAGTTTCTCACATCTTCTCACTCCTATCTCCAGTGGCAAAAATCTACTACTATGGGTCTTTTTTCCTTCCTAAATGTCTTATCACAGAGGCACTTCCACCATCACTGATTAGATTGGCTTTGATCAGCAGCAGGTCCGTCTTGGAGCTACCTGGTCTTGGCTCTGTCAGACCTAAGGGAAGCTTCTTGCATAAACCACCTTTTGCAGCCCTCCACACCCCAGCTACCGAAACCTTGCCACTCCAACCTAGTACAGTCACATATGCTAACATCCAGTCAATAATTCCCTCCTTGGTTCATCAGAACTGCTGATAAATGATGGAAAGTGGCTTGGTGGAGCACTTCTGACATCTCAGTCAGTGCTCTTGGGTGGATTCCATCTGGCCCCATATACTTTGATGCATTAAATCAGTGCAGGAACATCAAAAGATAATTATTAATCGTTAACTGTGAAAAATAAATGCAGAGAAAAATGTTAACATGATTGCAATCTTTACATCTTCTGTTTCATTGTTATTCTGAAAATATTCCTGACTATTTGGGACGTGCAAAATAACATGTTGCTCAAAGTTATAAGGAGGAGAAACTGGGTAAGAAACTTGCTTTTAAAAAAAGGATTGACATGACTTTGTCTTCAGGGAGATCGATGAAATAATGCACTGTATTTAAATGTTTCATCCAAGAAAAAGAGAACAATATTAATTATAGCCTTTAGCTCTTTTCATGGCAATCCTTTGGTAATTATAGTTCAAGAGAAAGAACAGAATTAATTTAAAGATGCATTTCTTCATATCAATTTATTTTTAGGATTTTTTATTTTTCTTAGAAAAGAGTACATTTCAAAGGAGGACTTTGTCTTAAGTTAGATACAGATTGTTTGCATGAAAATAAAGAAATAAACTGTAAATAGATTTCTTCAGTGAATGTTATATTTCCAGCTGCATCCATGGTGGTAAAATTGGTTATTGATAGCATGTTAAATGACATCAACTTTGATAGCATCTGTTGAAGACCTTAAAATTGTTAGTGGTGAATGTAAGAGGTATTCTTATGAGGACTGGGGATGTTGTGTTTTTTTGTGGTTTGTTTTGGCTTTTGCTTTTACTATATGGAAAGCCATATACAGTGATGTATACATAGATGTACAGTGATGTATATATAGAGATAGAGATACATATACAGAAAAAAAAATCTTACAGGCCAAACTTAAGCAGAATGAAGGAGATTTAAGTTAGAACATGTATCTGAATTAATGGGTGTTTGCAATTTTATGTCGCATGTCTCATCACACAGATATGTAGACATCCTTCTAAAAAAGATAAATGATGTATCAGACTGCTACAGCCCATCACACCTCTTGCTTACATAAAAGTTCCTCTGAGAGGGGGCTGAGAGACCTGAGAGATGTAGCTCACCAAATTTACTAAAGTTACTTATAAAAAAGAATCTTGTAATGTAGCATAAAATAGCCACATACTATGGTAATATTTTATTTTTAAGCAGCTGTTTTGAACTATGAGTATTCCTTTTTAATAAATTTTAGTAGCATCACATGAGGTAGAGTTAACCCCAGCAGGCAGCTCAGCACCATGCAGCTGATTTCTTACATCCCTTCCACCAGAAAAGGGGAGAGTGTCAGAAAAGTAAAAGCAAGAAAACTCTTACACACCTCTAGCCTCCTTGTTAGAAGTTTAAGAAGTTGAAAATGCTTTAACACTGTCTAAGCACTGCTCAGCAATAGCTAAAGCATCCTTGTTTTATCAAGACTGTTGTGGTCACAAACCCAAAACAGACTACCTTATGGATTGTTGTGAAGAAAACTAACCAGCCCAAAACACTACGTTACCAAAATCAGCCTATTACAAAACGTAAATGAGACAGAAAACAGTCTGTAGGAGATGGTCTCCTGACACCAGCATTTTTTACAGTAGTTATAAGTTAAATTCTTCTTATGAAGAATGCAAATGCAACATAGCATCACATAAAGTTCTCCAGATGTAATTAATTGTTTAACCTAGGATAGCAGACTTAGGCTTTCACAATCAACTATGAGAAATATATGCTTTCAAAAGACTATTAACCTTTTCCCTGTTGTCTCAAAAGACTATTAACCTTTTTGCTGTTGTCCTACTCCTTTTCACACCTGGGGCCTTACATTTTTGCTTCAAAGTGACCTGTTTTCAAAGAAAAGATAAATATCCTTCCACCCCGTTCATTCACAGCTGGTTCTTAACCTACTGTGTCAACCTGTGATAAAAGAATTCTCCTGGCTTCCAAAGTCCACATTTTGTCAGGCTAGGACTAAAGTATACCATCTACTAGATATGAACTCCAACCACTAGATTATTAGAATTATGCAGAATATTAAATTAAGATATGCATTATATACATTTGAAAGTTTACGTTGGAAATATCAGGAGGATTAGATGGCATGCCAGTGTGCATCTTCATTTCCTTTTGGCAACACACATAACTAAAGTATACTTAAATCTAATTTAGATTATCTAGATTTGCCCTGTGATACCTTCACACAGATTTTTTTTTCCTTCCACATGTATTAAATCTGTTTCGTTTAGTTTTGTGGTTTTATTTTAGGAAGTAAAATGAAAGTGTGCTTGGTGGAGAATTTTTATTTTTTTCCTCAGCTTTCCACATTTTTTCATTCAAAGAAGAGAAGGTAATAAATAAAAATTACAAGAACAAATGAGTAAACAATACGTGTTCTTTTATTTATGTTTCATTCAGTGAAAAGGCTATTTTAAACACCTTTTACTACCATTTAAAAATTATTTCTATACAAGAAAAAAATGTTATTTGGCCAACATTTAAAATTTTTAATGCATAAAATTCAACATTATTTTTTCTGGTTAATTACTTTGAATATTTCCCACTTTTGAAAATGTATTTCCATTTAGATAGTGAGCTCAAAAAAGCCATTTCCTATGGTTGATGGAAAATATTTTTTTTCTCTCAAATTTTCCGCGTATTTTAAAACATTTTCTGCAGTCACCCTGAATCGTGGTGAAAAAAAGAATGGTGAAAATATCCAAAATATGATGTTATCTTAAAGCTAAAAGTTGGCCTGAATAAATTTTTATTATTTTATTATTATTTTACTTTGATGAAGACATGATTTGACCCTCTAGGAAAATGACTTTCAATACCATTAATGAACAGAATCACATTACTATTATCTTAGGAAAAGTGTTTTTTTTCTCTGACAATTATAAATCTGAATTTTCATATTTGTATGTGAGCTGCAGAAAAGTAGCAGGACTGGAAATCGACCCAAACTAACATTTTCCTGTTAGCTTCCATATGTTGTTGAAATATTTTCTTCCATGGAGATAGATTTTCCAGCCAGCATATTTCAGCAGTACTTAGAGCACTTAAAGCTTTCTAAAAATGGTATTTCCTAATCGAATCTCATATAAGAATAGATTTTTGATGCAGAAGAGGGTGTGGGGTTTTTTTAGGACCTTTTATAGAACCAGAGTATGATAGAAAAGTACATCCCTAAGTGAATTATTTTGTTTTACCTTAATCTGCAAGTTGTTCAGGGGCTTCCTTACAGAGAAGTTTTCCCTTTCCCCCTAGAATTGTAGTCAATCCATTTTTCACTAGGTTCATTTATATTGTTAATGGTTCAAGGAACATTTTGAGTAGGTAGGTAGTGAATGATGAGACAAATTTAAAAGCCCTAGAGTTTCTCTGTTCAGATAGGCATTGATGGAATTCTATTTTTATGTGCTATTTTTATGCTTGCAGCCAAGCTTCAAAACCAGGGGGACTGCAACATGGCTTCCCACCCAAAGTACTCATGACAACACTGCCTCAGTGCCTGAAGTGCCAAATGCAAACTATGAACTATTATAAATTGAGTTTGTAGGAGGAAATGTGTGAGATATCTGCACTCTTTTATTCCACCACCATTAACATGGTATTGATTTGTGTTGCAGGCTTTTTATGATGGAAAAAATCTCTCCCCGATTCCTTCCCAGATCTCAGAGAAGCTGTCTAATGGAAGCAGCAGAAAAAAGGAATTAGGTAGGGAATTAGTAGTTAGATTTTACTACTGTCTTTTTTTTTTTTGGAAAAGTTTAATAAAGAGAGATGCATCTTCTTTTAATCTGTGCCTAGTTTGTTTCTTGTTGCTATAAATAATGTTTATTTTCCAATACATAAAACTATTCCTAAAGTTTCCTATATTTCCTTCAAGGTAAAGTTGTGAAAATCCTTTAACTACTGCACTTATATCTGAGCTAGTCACGCTACTTCTCTTTTTAGGTAATGGTCATAAACTGTCATGTCTAGACCATGACTCATCTGAAGTGGATGCCTCTATCTGCTTAGACTAACCTAGATACAGTGGACCATATTTCTCTTCATTGTTTATAGAAATAGCAATACAAAAATGGAGACTGGCTCAAATGTAGACATCTACATGTTGTCAAAGGAATTCTCATTCTGTGTAATTTGGAAACAGGCAAGTGTGGTTTTCATTTCGCTTTTCAAGTACTCAGAGGTGAATACAGTTCTGGAAACCCTAAAAAGTATTCTTCAAAAACATTAAGTACAGTTATTTGCATAAAAGTTATTATGTAAAAAGTATATTCATCAAGATATACTAAAGAGTCCTGTACCAAAGTGTATGCAATAAACAGAAAAACTATTATCGATTGAATGATAGATAATAATACTGGATAGACTGATCTTTAATATAAGGAGCATAGAAGGTATTTGTATAATTTGGATTTTAGTGAAGTATGGCTATAGTTGTTTGATCTGTTTTGCTAGAGTAGCTACAAAGTTTAACCATAACAGTGGAATAGCCTTGAAGATAAAGAAAGTGAAGATAGGGAAGTAATAAATAAGAAGATCAACAACCACTTAAGAGACAGTGTATATCTTGCTTTCATTTAAAAGTGTTTCCTAACTAGTTTGTGCAGGAATGTGTTTTTGAGACTGTGGAGAAAACTGTAAAGAGCATGCGCAGAAAGAAAAGGTAAAAAGTTCACTGAGAGGAAGATGTCCAGCCTTCATCCCTGAAGACCACCAGAAGACCCCCTAAGTGCTACTGAGCATGCTCTATCTGGGAGGAATTAATGCAAATGACTCCCTGGAAATAATTTCCATAACCCTGCCTTTTCTTAGAAATTATAATGAATATGTCTACTTAATCTGTAGAAATATTAGAAATTTTCCTTTAAACAGCACACACGTTAGGAGAAGAGATCACCCATGTCCCCAGAGCTGCAATAAGGAATACCTGCTTAATAGTCACCAAGGCTATTGAGTTTTGATTCTGGCTTTTCGAGACTTCATTATGAAACTTTGTTCCTGGATTGCAGTTCTAATGTTGGAATTCAGAACCTACCAATTTCAGTAAGAAAAACAAGGTTCACTTGGGTTAGGCTAGGATGTTATTCATAATCCTACTATCTTCTATTTACCAACAAATTGAAGAAATATCATTGTACCTGTTTGTATGAGTTTTGTCTTGAGTTTTTCCACCTGTAGTTGATATAATGTTGAGTCATTTGTTCCTTCTGGAAAACTATCTTATTTTGGAAAAAGCATGTAAAATATGATTTTATAAAGAGGATTATGCTTCCAGT
Source organism: Laterallus jamaicensis coturniculus (assembly GCA_022605575.1). Taxonomy (NCBI): domain Eukaryota; kingdom Metazoa; phylum Chordata; class Aves; order Gruiformes; family Rallidae; genus Laterallus; species Laterallus jamaicensis. The sequence goes on from JAKCOX010000019.1 coordinate 13,211,974, forward strand.
GGTAGATCTGTAGTGTGAAAATAGACTGACAATGACTGAACACAAACAGACAAGAAACAGAAAAGGAAAAATTAAGAACTAGGGAGAAATTTAAGTTCTCGGGGTTTTTTTATTTACTAAATAGTTGTTTACAAGGCATCAGCTAAAGAACAAGAATCCATCAAAAATGTTCTGGTTTTACCAATCTTTATACTTTTCATAAGTTTATTTGAAGGTCTCAGCTTGGCTGTAAACTGACTATAAAGAATATGTAAAAATCTGAAAATCAGTTTAAGACTAATGAAAGCAACATATAATATCCTTTTTGCTTTTTAATTTTTGAGTAGAACAATATGATAAGTACTTCTTTATGTACAAAGGCATGCTGCAAGTCAAATGAAAATGTTATATACAGCAAACTAACAATAACGTTTTATAAATAATCTCATTTTAATTTTAGTTATTTAGTGATTGTTTGGTATTTGGAAAGGCTATGTGTAAACAAGTTTATCTCAGTAAAACAAACAAGAAAATAGACTGCTGTTTTTTGTTGAAAATGTCATCACACTGGAATCAGCATAATGAGTTTATGTGAGTTTATTTATTATTGCTGTCCCCAAGATGTCGCCTCTCATTTCCAAGCAGTTCCTGGAACATTACTGATAGCAGTAACAAGCATTTAAACTTTTGCCAAATGCCAGAGACGTGGCTCAATCCACTGTAGCATGGCAATGCGAAAGTCCAAGGGTTTTGAGTATTGTTTTTCTAGTATTGCTAAATCTTACTGTATATCTAACGTATCATAGTCTAAGAACAGCTACCAGTTTAGAAATGTAGTATTGTTTAAAATGACTAGTATGGTCCCTTATTATGAAGACGATAGCTTCTCATGGAAGACATGTATGTTCTTGATGATGTAGTCCATATTTTATTTTAGCAAACAACTGTGTTACTTGCATTAACATTTAAATTTCCTTTCTGGACAGGCAGAAATTAGTTACTCTATATTTGAAATTTCAATTGCTTTTCTCTGTGACTAGTATTTGTTCTGCAAGGATGACTGGTTGGTTCTAATAATTTTGCATTGTACACAGTACTGACATATGGATAAAATCTTAAAACGGAAACACACTTTTCTGTGATCCTTATTTATTCTATAGTAAAGCAGAAGACTATGTTTAACTTTCAACATTTCTTATGGTTGTGTTCAATAAGTCAGCAATATAGATGAGATAAAGGAATACTCATATGGCAGGAATGGACTACAGAAAATGCTTTTGGCTTTCATTTTCATACAGTTTCAGTAATTTATTCAGTAGTTTTGCGAGCTAAAGCCACCCTGAAAGCTAGGACAAGTGAATCTTGACAATATCTGTCCAGCTGTAGCAGACTGGACCAATGCTAATTGAAAGAACTAGGAAAAAAAAGGAAACAGACATGAATCTTGTTATCTAATTTTTGCTAGCTGCACAGTTCTGTAGCAGATTTGAGGCTGGAAACAAGAAGGTGATATAAACCCTGGTGATAGATGGCAATTGGTCTTAGATGCAGGAAATGTCAAAAACCAGGCCTGGGACTACATACCTGTTGAGGTTGCTGTCAGTTTCAGCTAAAAATCTAGAAACTAATATATAGTGAAAGCAATAGCCCCTTAGGTGTAAGACAGGCACCCATGCTCCTGGACAACTTACACTGCAGAGAGCTGAGCCTGTGTTAGAACAGCTACATATGGGAGTTGAGAGCTCAGGAAAGATTCAGTCACAGCACACGTCCCTTTCCTCTGGGATCACGATCTAAATGGACTACTGGGGCAAGACTAGTGCCAGTCTGAAGGGTGTATCTGCTTTAGAATAGAAACCTCAGACAGAAATTACATCCACCTGTTAGACTCCTACTGCTTAGTAAACGGATTTTACAGTGTATGTAATTGAATGATATAGTTTTCTTGTGGCCACCCCACCCTCAAGTGACTGTGGCTAGCTATTCCGTATTACATTCTCTTTTTATATTTAAAGCAAATATTAAATAAATATATACAGTCTACCCAGCTTTTAAAGGTCTGATATACTGTTTTCTGCAGTCTTTTTTCCTGCCAAAGTAATGGAAGCAGTAAGCTTCCACTGAATGTCTGAATTTGAAGGATTCCCAGGCACCCAGAGGCCAGTGATGAATGCATGCTGAAGATTCAGCTCCCATATGGTCTTGCCTGCCCAACTTAGAATTTGTGACTGTCAGTACTACAGTAATTTCATTCTCTTTTATCCTACTGTCCCTGTGTGTTTCATCTTCCTATGATATCCTGACTGGTATGCAGTTCATAGGACTGTGGGGGTAACAGCTACCAATTATTGTTGAATGATTTAGAATTTTTGTGTTTCTCCAACAGAAATATTAGGTGACAGAAGATGGCAAATAATGATAATTTTTTACATAAGTGGAATGATGTGTAAACATTGTAGAAATCAAACTTTCTGAAAGCAAAGATATTATTGGAAACACATGGTAGTTCTTTTCACCTTGAGGAAAAGAGACAGTGGGGGATGGGGGGAGGAATAAAGCTCCAGGGATGAAAAATAATAGAAGCAAACATTTGGAACTTCCATGTATCTTTTTCCTGCAGCTTTCTGAAGAATGGATGGTCTTTTTCTCTACCTCTTTTAAATTCCAGGGGTTTTTTACTAATGATTTCTTAACTACTGAACAAGAGAGAGATTTGTTTTTCAAGATCATGTGTTTCATTCAGTTCAAGTTTTGAAGGGAAAGCAAAGAGGTTTTGAATTATTTGAAAATATTCTGAAGTTAAAAACATAATTACTCAAGGAAATGGTTTTGCATATGAAACATATACTATGTGAGTTTCTCGCTTTCAAATGGTATGCAGAGATTTTTTAGTTTATAATCGAAAGGTTTTAAGACATGTCCTTTCCATTTTGCTTTCTCTGTCTCTCTTGCTCACCAATAAAACAAAATATATTAGGGAAAAATATTTGAAACAGAAAGTGGGAAATGTGTTATTTTCAAAATCTATACTTCAGAAAAATCATAGAATGTTCTGATTTGGCGATGTCATCTAGTTCCAACCCAGCTGCCATGGGCAGGGACACCCTTTTGACCATGTAGGTCAAAGCCCCACACAACCTGGCCTTCAACACTTCCAATGAGGGAGCATAGAATCTACAGCGTCTCTGGGCAACCTGCTCCAGTGCCTCACCTCATTGTAAAAAATGCCTTCCAAATATCTAAGCTAAATTTACCCTCTTTCAACTTAAAGTCATTACCACTCATTGCTACATGCCCTTGTAAACAATCCCCTCTCCAGCTTTCTTGAAGTCCCCAATTCTGGTACTAGAAGGCTACTCTAAAAGTCTCCGCAGAGACTTGTTTTCTCCAGGCTGAATAGGCCAAATTGTCTCCACCTGTCTTCATAGGAGAGCTCCATCCCTCTGATCATCTTTGTGGTCATTCTCTGGACTCATTCTAATTACCCATGCCCCTCTTATGCCAGGTGCCCCAGATCCAGGTGCAGAAGTTTGGGTGGGGTTTCACAAAATGGAGTAGAGGAGCAGAATCACCTCCCTTGATCTTTCAAGCTTGTCCAGGTCCCTCTAGATGGCATCCCTTCCCTCCAGCTTGTCAATGGCACTACACAGCTTGGTGTTGTCAACTGTGGTTGCTGAGGATACACTGTCCATATCATTGACAAAGATGTTAAATCTTTGTACCAATAACAATCCCTACGGAATGCCACTCATTGCTGTTCTCTATTTGGACTCATAGACTCATAATATCTTCAGTTGGAAGGGACCCGTAAGGATCATCAAGTCCAACTCCTGGCTCCACAGATATGTAATTTTTTTTTCTTTCAAATATTATATAAAAACATTTTTCAATTATAGAAACAGTTATGAAATTATCTTATTGGAGTCAATGTGGGGGTTTTGGGGTTTTTTAATCTTTACTGTATTTAACATTTAGGTAAGGAAGAAAAAACAGGTTTTGAGTTTCTGAGAAGTGAGCAAAGCATTGAAAGTCCAATAGTTCCAATAGTTAGATAAAAGAGATTAGTGTATTAGAGTATGTGTGGTATTTCCTTGAACTACTACCAGTTGGGTTTTTTTGCTGTACATATATATACACATATTATGAATGCTAAATCACAAAACTTTCTCACTCTTTTTTTATATTAATATATTTTAATGAGTGCAAAAGAGCTTTAGGACTGAAAGCCCAGACATGGACAAGAAGAATACAGCATTTAGTCTATATCCTGTATTGCAGCAATTAATCTGATATTCTGAACAAAATCAAAAGGGAGGAGAGTGAATGAAATGCATGTCTATTACTACTATGTAGATGGTGTGAATCTCACATCAGGATGTGAACCAAAGACAAAATCTTACATAGTGTCAGTGATTCATTTATGAAGCAGTCAGTGAATAAGCCTTTCAAAGGATATGTAGTGTCTGGTTTGATACTCTGTAATTGTCAGGAGACCTAAAGTCATTAAATGGAACCACCATTTTGTAACACTGATCAAAATGTAGAAAATCATTTAACATAGTCACAGAAGTAGGAAAAGCTAAAATGTCCACCCCATTTGTGGTAACCTTCAAAATGTTCCTTTATCTAAAATCGAAGAACTTTAAAAGCACTAAAAAGTACCAAAAAGTACAGTGGAGCAATTAGGTGAATCAAGTCCTTACAGATGTCATGGACAGTACTGAAGGATACCATAGTGGAAGTGATCTGTTGCTATATCCTCACTGTTATGAAAGGCTTGGGAACGGTTAAAAGCAAGTGTAAGCAGCTAAATAGCAAACACATTTGCTAGAGCAGAGAAGTTTTCATTAGAAAGCTGAATCATAGAGACATAGAATGGTCTGGGTTGGAAGGGACCCCAAGGATCATAGACTTCCAACCCACCTGCCACAGGCAGGGCCACCAACCTCCTGGCCTGGATCTAGACAAATTGTCCAGGGACCCATCCAAGGTGGCCTTGGGCCTCTCTGGGAAGCCCGCTCCAGCACCTTACCACTCTCTTTGTAAAGTATTTCCCCCTAATATGTAATCTAAACCTTCCCTCCTTTAGCTTTCCCCTTGTCCTGCCAACTGCAGATACTGCTATGGGCTGGAGGTTTATTTCTCTGTAATCTTTATGCCAAAAAAGTTGAATAAGGACACAGAGAGCAACAAATCCAATTTTGTGATTCTGTGAAAAAGAAAAACCCATAGCTAAAAAGACAGAATATATATTAATCTTCACAGAGTCACAGAATAGTCTGGGTTGGAAGAGACCTTAAAGATTAAAAAGTTCTGACCCTCCTGCCATGGGCAGGAAAACCCTCTGCCGGACCACATTGCCCAAAGCCCGATCCAACCTGGATTTGAGCACTGCCAGGGAGGGGGCAGCAATAGTTTCTCTGGGAAACATGTGCCAGTACCTCAACACCCTCACAGGGAATAATTTCTTTCTAATATCTAAATTAAATTTCCCCTCTTTTAGTTTAAAAACATTACCCATTTTCCTATCACTCCATGTCCTTGTAAATAATTCCTCTCCAACTCTCTCTGCCTGTCGTCTTTATATGAAAGGTGCTCCATCCCTCTCATAATCTTTATGGCCTCCTTTTGACTTGCTCCAACAATTTCATGTCCTTGTGCTGGGGACCACAAAGCTGCATGCAGTACTACGTCTTTATCTTCTTTATTTATCTAACAAACAGAAGGATGGAAGGGGAGGGATGGGAAGAGGAGGAAGGAAATCTGAGAACTTATAAGGCAAAAGGAACATGGCAAGATTTGCTCTGTCCAATTCCTCAAAATAGATCTTCATGGGAGGGTAGAAAATGCAGGGTTTTCCAGAGATACCTTTTCAGCACAGAGTTTATTTTGAAACAAGATTGATGGCTATGGTTCCAATGCTGTGGGCCAAATAAAGTGACTTGACTCTTGACTCTGGTTTGAGTTTTAATTTTGTTCCCGAGAATTGCAAAGACCTGGTCATGACAAAACACCGAATGGGACAACACTCAGGAGTTAAGCCCAGCCACCCCCAACCACCCAGAGCAATCTGAGGTCCGTTGGAATGCAAGGGGGTTTAACCTCTGTCAAGGTGGTCTATCTGGTTGTGGATTGTGACAGAGTGTGGTGCTGCAGTGGCAGTGGTGGTGATGATCATCCTGATTCAAAGAGGAAAAAAGAGCTAGACACAGGAGCTCCTTTCTTCTAGTAAGTACACCCCACTCACAATGTAGCAAGAACTGGGCAGGGACAGTAATTTTTCAAGGGCTGCCTAATCTTGGAGATAAGATTCTAGGGAGACATTTTGCTTGACTAATTACAACTGTACTTGTATCCTCGCCTCTTCTTTCCTCTCTTCTCCTCTCGCTTTATGAACAAACAGTGAGAAATTTTACTTATGTTTAACGGTGCAGGATGATCAACTCTTTGTGTTGATGCATATAACTCCCTCTGGCTTCAGAAACTGCCTTACATTCTTTCCTTTAGTGTATTTAAAAGCAAATTTTGGTACATTTACAGCCTATGAGTAGAAGTTTGTCAACACAGTTTTTACATACTTCCATGGTTATGTTACTGCCGTATCATACCTAGACTGTATTTTCCACTTCTGCCTCTATCTCTTTGACTTGATCTCTTCCCTGACGTGAATTTACTTTACAGAATACAATTTCAAGATATTTTTTAAGACCTGAAGAATGTTTGGTTAGTTTTAGTGTTCACTGATACAATTACAAGATAGTTTCCAAAAAAGTATAATTTTTATCTATAATATATGTCTTTTATTTTTCCCTTTGAGTATCTCAAGGGATGAAAGCAGACTTTTTAATATTAAAATGAATTTAGAAATCTAATGAAAGTGGGTTTAATATCTTAGCTTTTGCCATAAGCTTTGCTATATCACCATGCAAATTGACTGGTTTTGCATGTGCCAACTGTATTGTTCATTTTTCCTTCTTGGATAATGTGCTTCTCCTACTTCAAAGAAACTTCAAATAATTGGACTTGTGTTACATGTAGGAAACCAGGGTAAAATTAATTGAAATTGATGTTAATTGTATAATTTTTCTAATTGCTGCATATGTGGGTCAACACTGCGACGGTCTTTATATAGATTTTAATAGAACTGTGAATTCTAATATATTTTTGGATTTGCTTTAAGCATTAAATTCTTAAAAAAAATAAAAACGGATCTCATATGTGATGCCTTTTCAGTGAGAGCAGATTTTGAATGGTCTTTTACAAGTGGATATTATTTTGGGAATGTACAAGACATGTATGACTTGCTGTTCTAATGCAGGAACTCAAAGTATGTTTCCTAACAGACTTACTTAGCTTCAGAAAGAGAATATCATTATATATAAAGAAACAGAGGGCACAGTTCAGTTGTTAACATAAAGGTGTCTAGTGCCATTTCCTTAGGGTGTTCTGCATGAAATCCAGTTGGTAGTGAGAAGCTCAGAGATCGCCCTAAAGTCCTGTGTCACACCTCTTAGCTCTGTGTGAAAGCTTCCATTGCCTCAGGGCATCTGAAATGGCATTATCCATCTGTGCCTAATGGAGAAGTTGTAAAGGAGATTTCAATTACTCCATATAATGTGGGTAAATGTTCATGCAAGGTACAAACAATGTATTAGATGTCATCAATAAGTGCTTCTGGAAAAAAGTACTCAGAGTACCACAGGAAGAGAATTCTTAATTTTCTAGCTGTGTAAAGGGCCAAGATACAGTGCCGTAAAAAAACCCCTAGTATCTTGATACATAATTTATAAGCTATGAACTGATACCACTAAATCAACAAGGCTTGTGATAAGAAGCTGGTAGGTGGCATTTCTCTGTCTCAACATAGAAAGGTTGAGTAGAAATGTTAGTTCCCACTGCTGCACTTGGTCTTATGAGATGGTTTAGGGTTTTTTGTTCATAGCATTTATTATAAAGGGTTTAAACATAAAAAAATTATACTTTTGGGTTGGTTTTCAGAAGCTTAATTGTCCTGAGTTTTATTTAAAACATTTCAGGACCAAAATCAGCCATAAATAGTGGTCTTTTTGTAAGAGATAAGGGTATTGGAGTATAAGTATCCTCAAGAAAGCAAAACTAGTTTTTTTCTACATTGAAACAGTCTAAAATGATTGTTTAAAGATATGTAAGCATAAAAAAAAGGTGACATCACATTTAGATTTAAAAAAAATTAATTTATTGTTTTGTTTGGGTGTTGTTTTGTTGGGTTTCTGTTTTTTGGTTTTTGTCTTCTTTCCGTTGTTTCTGTTTTGTTTGATATTTCTTGATAAGAAATAGTTTCATATGTCTAGGCACTACTTCTGCTGAAGTGGATCTGAAAGCTATTATAAAGCTGAGTACAATCAATAACATACTGTTATGAAAAAAGTCTGTAAAAAAGTGTAGCCTGTAAGATAGGTAAAATATTTCTTTTTCTGCCCTTCCCTGAAACTTTAGACACCTAATGCACCAAGTTTGGACACTGCACATCTGGGAAGATGGGGGCTAATTCAAGAAAATCTATTAGGGAAAAAACAGAATTATTAGAGATCAGGTCAACATAACCACAAATTTAACACGGTTTATACTAAGGGGATATGCTTATATTCAAATACGCAAAAAAAGCCCCAAACTATTTATAAAAAGGAGCAAATAGTTGACTTCTTATATCTATAATAGAAAAATAAATAAATAGATCTAAATTAGAGCAAGAAAAACTCAAAACAGCTATTAGGTAAAGTTTCACTGTGATATGAACATTAATGTAGCCTGCTTGGGCTGCTTCTTGCCTAAGTTGCACAGTAGGTCTTCTGTGCCTGCTCTTGTACCTTACTGAGGTTGAACTTGTCTTGCTTTCCTGGTTTGAACTCCAATGTGCCTTTTTGTTACAAATTTTCATGGTGGTCAGTTGGTTAAACCTGATTACCAATATTGGGTCTACACTGTTCTTCCTTGGGTGCTGTGGGTCTGTACTTTCGTTGGAGGAGGGCAATGTCCTGCCTGCTTTTCTGTCATCTTCAGCTTATGTCTCCACACAGGGCAGTTCAACCCTGACAGAATGACCTTAAGAACAAGCTAAAAAACTTTTGCAAAAAGGACACAGATGTTGCTGTGCTTTTTCGGGGGTTAGGAAGGTAGGTTACATAAACACCTTTAAAGCTTTTTAGTTTTGCATTTATGATTATAATACAGGTCATTTTTACAAAAAATTATATATATGTTTGATGTTTTTGTTATTTAAATGTATTTCATGTGATTACATGTAAAATTACTGAAGCATTTAATTTTTTAATTGATATTATTGACACAGTATGTACTATGCAACTTGAAGACTTTTCATTTGATTTCTCTTTTGAATTTTATAGAGGTATCTCTTTCCACCTACAGAATTTGCTGTCAGAAAGAGGAAAGAGGAGGAAAAAAATAAAGAACAACTGTCTATGCTAGGCATCCAACAGTGAAACTCTCAGAGGAGTTAACATTACACAAGATACCCCTATTCAAACATGTTGCTTTATGTTCATGCTTTGTAGAATAAGGTATTACAGAGATAAAGGAATATATTTCTTTTTTTTGTGCAACTTTTTAAAAATACAAAGTCATCACATCCCATTGCTACAGTGCACAGTAACTGATCTAAGATAAGATAAAAGAAGGATTTGCTAACATTATGTGGGAAAAAAGAATCTTCTTTAAATTGTGACTAAGCATTCCCATCCATATGGTAGAGGTAAAAAGCAGTGGGAAGGCTTATATTTAGAGGTGTTTTTAAAACAACTAAGAAATTTGGAGTCATGGGAGTGCCCCAATGACTCCACCATGTTAAGTTTAGTGCCGTGGTTTAACCCCAGCTGATAACTTAGCACCAGGCAGCTGCTCGCTCACTCCCCATGGTGAGATGGAGGAGAGAATCAGAAGGCTAAAGTGAAAAATTATAGGTTGAGATAAAGACAGTTTAATAGGTAAAGTGTATGCTAAAAAAGAAATGGAATTAATTCACCAGTTCCAGTTGACAGGCAGGTGTTAAGCCATCTCCAGGAAATCAGGGCTTTCTCATGTAGTAATTTGGAAAGACAAACACTGGCATTCCAAACATCCCTCCCTTCCTTCTTCTTCTCCCAGCTTTATATTGCTGAGCATGACATCATATGGTATGGGATATCCCTTTGGTCAGCTGGGGCAGCGGTCCTGGCTGTGTCCCCTCCCACCTTCATATGCACCCCCAGCCTACTGGCTGGTGGAATAGTGTGAGAAGCAAAGGCCTTGGCTCTGCCTAAGCAATAACGAAAACATCCCAATGTTATCAACATTGTTTTTAGCATAAATGAAAAACCACAGCCCCATACTAGTTACTGTGGAGAACACTAACTCCATTCCATCTGAAACCAGCACATGTAGTCGCTAGAAAAGTAGTAATAGCATAAGCGGAGAAACATTTTTCAGTCTTTTCACCTGTTCTCTAGTGTGACCTAGAAACTCTTTCACATTGTCTGGTTACTTATAAAAGGTCAATGAATCTTTGTTGACTATAATTATATGCTGAGTGCTAACAGAAACTTAGAAACTCAGACTTAGCAAAAACATTTAAAACTAACACTGAGTATATTTTTAATATTTCAATTACTATCTTATGCTTGTGCTGCTGAAGAATGCTTATGTTCCTTTCCTAAAACTTGTAAGCAGACTGAAAAGAGTTTGGCTCTATCTTCTGTATAATGTGCTGCTAGGTACTTGAAGACAGCAGTAACATCTCCTTTTAGTTATTTCCTACCAAGTCTAAACCCAGTTTTCTCATTTTCTCCCTTCATGTGGTAAACTGAGCTGTGTCAAACAGGACAATGGAAACAAAACCAGGATGTGATGAGCATTGTTACAGCCTGTGGATCAACAAATAGCAGGAGAAAAATATCTGAAACTGTGATAACACTATAGGTTGGTCTGATTAATGGCCAGTGCAGGCAACTCTTAAGGAAACGTATGAGTGGTCACCTCCTCCCACCACCCCTGCCCAAGCTCAGCCTCTGGGGCCCATCCTCGTGCCCAAGAAACCTGGGGTCAGTGCTCAGGCTGAGGGAAACATCTCCTACTTTCACCTTTTCAGGTTCAACCCCCAGCGAAGCTCAGCACGTATCCCAGGCACAGACATAGTGGATATGGACACAGCCAGTCATGCAGTCAGCAACAGATAAGACAGTGGCACCAGCAGCTCCCATATCCAGGACTCACCTCAGACAGTCACAGGCAGCCACGTCCCCTCCTCCTTTTGGGCTGGCAGAGACAGAAGGTCCCTAGTGCAGCACACACACCACGTTCTCCAGGTTCACAAGCACATGTACATTTGAATTGTCGGAGGCCCTCTGCCCACTCAGCACCTTTGCCCAGATCCCCGGCCCCCCTTACCAGCCCCCGACTTCGTGTCTGGTCCAGCTGAGTGGTCATGTAGTTCATACAGTACAAATACACTTATCCCACAGGAACCCTACACTTAAGGGTCCCCCGCAAATACTAGCACAGGCTCTCTTCCTGCCTTATATGACTGCCCAGAAACAAGGTTTACAGGGGCAGGGATCAGACAGACAAGTGTACTGACCAATCCTGTTTTACATTTCACTGGACTCTTTTATTACTTTTTCTATCCATTTCTGCACTTTCTTCCTCCTTGCTCACTCTCTCCCTGCCTCTTTTATCATTGTTGTCTCTCACCTTCTTGTCCCTGTATGTTCATGTTTATGGACTTTTTTTTTTTTTTTTAAATTTTAAAGGCCCTTGACCAGATATCCTTAGAACACACTGCTTTCACATACCCTTATAGTATCTAGTGGTAAGTACCTGCAGCAGTAGAGACTGAGGGTATACTGTTAAGCAGATGTCCAAAATGCATAGTGCTGTGTTCTAAATCAATAGCTATTGTGGGTCTCCATTGATGTGTGTGCATGAGTTATGGGAAAGGCTTTTCCTTGACAGCCTATCTTTTGCTTTCCCTACTTGATAAATTGAACTCAGCAGTGTTACTTTTCCCTTCAGTGACACATCCTGTGCTGCAACACTCCAACCCCTGCCCTTCACAGCCCTTCACTTGACTCAATTCCAGCATGTTGAAGTCTTCCTTGTAACGTATACCCAAGAGTGTGGGGGTCAGTACTCCAGGTGTCAACTGGTGACAGCTGACTTCACTCTTGCTAATACAGTCCAGCAAGTGACTGGCTTGCTTTCTTTGCTCCAAGGGCCTATTGATGACTCACATTTAACTTCTTGTCCTACATAACTGTATGACTTTCCCAGCAGCCTGCTTTCTAATCAGCAGGAGTCTAGTTTGCATGTTTGCACTGGAGTTATTCTGCTCAAGTGCAAGACTTCACATTTGCTTTTGTTGAAATTAATGAAATTCCTCTAGCCTGTTGAGGTCCCTCTGGGTAGCAGCTCTTCCCATCGTATCAGCTGCTCCCTTCATCTGGTTATTTTCTGTGGACTTGTTGAGGCTTTCTGTTCCATCTTCTATGTCTTTAACCATATTAAATATTCAACAAAGCTTATTTGCTCTTCCTAGAAGGCTTTCAAATAGGCCAGGAGTGATCTGGCCTTGCTACTTCTTTATCAGTTCACCTTCTTAACCTTCTTGTAACTGGACATGGCTTACAGAGTGTTCTGGAAGAGTGACAGACCTCTAGTTCCTTAAAATTTTCTTCTTAGCCTTCTTAAAAAAAGAGTGGATATGATTCTTTTCAATTTACAATAATACAAAGGCAAACTACTGCAGTTGCAGTGAAAAGCTACAGGATTATTTCTATGCAATATCTTACCCATAGTAGTGAATGTTTACAGACAAATTCTGGGGCCAAATTTATAGCAACAAAAATAATTCACCTCAAAGATTGCATATTTCACCATGTTTCTTTTCATTTATGAAAACTGTAACAACTTCAAAGATTTATCATGTTTTTTTGTAGTTATCTCTCATAATTAGCAGGCAGAATCCTCACTACGCATGTGGAGGGAGCTCTGTCCACAGCTCTTTTTTTAGGATTACATTGGTTTCAGTCTTTCTTTTTCAACTCCACATCACCAGTAATCAATATAACCTCTGCTCACACTACCATCAGCAGGAGTATAACAACCTTCAATTTTTTCCAAACTGTTATTATATTCCTGACAGAACAACTTTACAATAAACCCTAATCAGTAAAGGCACTGGTCAGAAGACTTTCTTATTTGTACTGATAAGAATCCAAACCCAGCTGAACTTAGTTGAAATGTTATCAGCTGAGTCAGAACTGAGTTCTCAGATGGTAACACAATTTGTGATCCCTGAAGTATGAGTATTTGAGTTTATGTTGGTACATCTGAAATATTACTGACCTTTGCCAGTCTAGTTGATGTTTGGCATTGTCTTTACAATAGCTCATACAGAACTGTGTTTGATTATAATTATGAATTTTGATGATAGTATTAAATGCTTCTTCTCACTCTCTCTCTTAAAAAAAAAAAGGCAAAAGAAATACAGAGTTTAAAATTCCAGTTTAAGGATTATTACTGTGAGCCTGACCTGATATTACTTTTACATTGCAAATCACTTAAGAAAAGCACTTAATTCAGAACAAATACATAAAATTAATGAAGTCCAGCATTCATCAATCCTATTAGAAAGAAGTGGTTTAGTAAGCACTTTAAGGTTTTCTGTTTCTTTTAAATCCTTAGCAAACTTTAATATTAATTTCTATATTAAATATAAAGCCCCAGAATTTGTCTGTGGACATATGTCTGTGACTCTGTTGAGTCTGCCTGATTGTGAAAAATAATTGAGAGTTCCCATCACTTTGGAGCCTGAGTAGAATGCCTGCACAGAAACCTTCTTCATAAAAGTTTCAGTAATTTTGATCTTTCTCCTTCTTCTCCTTCTCTTTCTCCTTCTCCTTCTCTTTCTTTCTTTCTCGCTCATTCTCCTCCCTATTATTATTGTTATTCACAAAGTGGTGAAAGACTAAATGGTATTTTTTGAATATGTAGCGTGTAGAGGTAGGAACTGATTATATTTCCAGTAGGATTACCAATTTCCACGTGAGTCAGTTCTGCAAGCATCAAGCTGCTAACTCAGACTGATTCTGTAAAATGTAAGTAGGACATAAACTTCCTGATTAAATTCCAAGGTAGGGTTAAATTTAGTCCCGTCAAGCTTTATATATTGGTAAGTCAAGCAAGGCAGGCAAAGCAGGTTAGCAGAAAGAGGTCCAATATTTGGGACTATCCTAGAGTCAATCCCACACAGAAAAGAGTCAAAATTAAGAGAGGTAAAAAAATAATGCTATATCTTTGAACACGTGTCTATGGTATACAGTGTCCCTGAGTGGAATGTAAAGTGCATTTTTCATTTGGGTCTTCCTGAATCATCCATAAAAATAGCTGGAAATATTTTTTTAATAATATGTGTGGTTTTTCACAATATTTTAAGGGATTTTTTTTAACTTTTTAAAGGATATTTATTTCTTACAACTTTAAAAAATAACAAAAATTTAAAACCTCAAAAATGGTGAACAGCCCATGAGGACCAGGGCTTGTGAATGTGAGGCTGCTTCTGTATCTCTGTAGAGGGCCTTATCTGCTCAGTCTCCCTGGTCAGGTGGCCCATAGCAGAACCTCTCCTAGAGTATACCCTGTCTCTGCGCTCCCTTTATCCTGACCCACAGGCTCTTGGTCAGCTCCTCATCCCTCCCCAGGTGGAGCTCCATGCACTCCAGCACTCCATGCACTGTCATTGACATAGAAAGCAACAACTCCACCTCATTTCCAATGCCTGTCCTTCCTAATGAGCCTGCTTCCTTGCATCCTTCCATCCCAACACTCCAGTCACATCAAGTCACATTAAGTTTAAAATGTTCTGTTCCATTAAATTCAACTACCCTTAAAGATCAATTCAAGGAATGAAATGCATTTATGCTTTGGTACTTAATTATACCTGTCAGGGTTAATAAATTCAACACACTCAAGACCATTTCCTGGCACAGAAGCCAACTGCCCCAAACAGATTTGTGCCCATATTATTGGACTCTGTTGCTCTCTAAATAAGCATTCCCACAACCATCCAACAAGGTCTGTGCCTGATATTGTTCCTATGAGTTAGTAAAGAGTCATTCTCAGATCCCAGGAACACTCTGGGGCATGCCTTGTCTTTCAATGTATTTTGTTGAGAGTGTATAAAATACAAAATTACTGCTACATTAACAGATTATATTGCTGAAAGGCATTATTGGGTGTCTATGAGATATTCAGCAAGAAGAAAAAATTTGGTTTGGATGCTCAAATACTCATTAACAGTGAGTAATGTCATAAGAAGGAAAAGAAGTTCAGTTAATCAGTGTATATTTATTAATTTTTACTTTGTTTTCCATTGCACAATTGTATGGTCCACAAGAGAAGGGAGCAATTGAAAGATGTTTCAAAAATACATTTGATTTTACACAATGAAGTGACTTTCTGCAGTAAAATACAATCTGGAAACAAAAATAAAAAATGACATATGCTAAGAACAACAAGAAGGGCTTCTACAGGTACAACAACCAGAAAAGGAAAGTTAAAGAAAGTATACGCTTCCTGATGAGCAAACCAGGCAAATTCATAATAACAGATGAGGAGATGACTGAGGTTCTCAATCTTTTTAGCCTTGGTCTTCACTGACATCTCTCCCCATATCTCCTGAGTTGAAGGACTTCATGGTGCGGACCTGGGTGACAAAGGCCCTCCAGCTGTAAGAAAAGATAAGGTTCATGACCACCTCAGGAAACAGAACATCCACGAGTCTATGGGACCTGATGAAATGCATCTCAGAGTCCTGAGGGAACTGGCTGATGCAGTTGCCAAACCACTCTCCATGACGTTTGAAAAGTCTTGGCAGTCAGGTGAAGTCCCTGGTGATTGGAAGAAAGGAAAATTTACACCCATTTTTAAAAAGGGTAGAAAGCAAGACCCTAGGACCTGCAGATCTATCAGCTTCACCTCTGTGCCTGAGAAGATCATGGAAAAGAAGCTATACTAGGGCACATGGAGGACAGGGAGGTGACTGGGTACAGGCAGCATGGCTTCGCCAAGGGCAAGTCCTGCCTGGCCCACCTAGTAGCTTTTTAAAATATAGTGACTACATCAGTGGATGAGGGAAGAACAATGGGTGTCATCTCTATGGACTTCTGAAAAGCCTTTGACACTGTCCCTCATAATACCCTTCTCTCCATGTTAAAGAAATACAGATTTGATTGGTGGACTGTTCAGTGGATAAGAAATTGGCTGGATGGTAAATCCAGAGGAGAGTGGTGAATAGTTCAATGTTAAGACCGAGATGTTGGAGAGGTGTGACTAGTGGTGTCCTTCAGGGACACTGTTGTTTAATTGCTTCGTCAGTGATGTAGACAGTGGGTTTGAGTGCACACTCAGCCAATCTGGAGATGACACCAAATTGAGTCGTGTGGTTGACATGCCAGAAGGACAGGATGTCATCCAGAGGGATCTGGACAAGCTAGATGGGCAGCTCATGCAAGTGTGGCCAACAGATCGAAGGCAGTGATTCTTCCCCTCTACTCTGCTCTAGTGAGACCCTACCTGGTTTCTTACTGCCCAGCTCTCCAGCCTGTCCAGATCTTGCTGAATGGTAGTGCAGTGTTCCTGTGTGTCAGCCACTCGTCCCAGCTTTGTATCATCAGCAACACATTAAAAGCCAGGCTTGATGAAGGTCTGAGCAATCTGATCTAGTTGTGGAAGTCCCTTTTTACAACAGTTGGTTGGATTAGATGACTTTTAAAGGTCCTTTCCAACCTAAAGCATTCTATGACTATATGATTGTATGAAATAAAATAGCTCAAGTCACTTATTAACCACCATTCCATGACACACAATGAAATCTGACTCTCTTTGCCAGTTTTGAATGTAAAACATTCTACTCTGAAATGACTAAGTTTTTTTAAGTCATAATGAAAGCCTAGGAAAATATATCTGCAGTATCTCTGCAAAGTTCCATATGTTTCATTTTAGGAAAAAAAATCCACCTAATAGTTAAAGCCTTTTAAAAATAATAGTGGTATAATCAGGCAGTGAGATCAAATTGAAGCCAGTGCTCTTACTTTCTCACTAGTACTGCCACCAGAATTCATATCTCATATTTGCATTTCATGTAATATTTTCTTTTCCTTTAAAGACAGATTATTTAACTATCTAATCTATCTAATCTATTCATTACTGTATCTATGTCTATTTCTAAATATGAACACGTGCATACACATACCATATTTTTAGGACTTGGAGAACTTATAGGTTTGTAAAGGTAAAAAAACAAAATTAGGAGTTAAGAAAATCCAAAACATCTTTCAGCATCCTACTCTTTTCTGAAATAAGGAAGTTGAACTATAGTAGCTGAAACTCATAACAGATTTATGTATATAAAAATAGATACCAATATAGATACATTTAAATTAAAAAGAAAAATAAAATTAATAAATGTCACATTACTACATTTTAATTCTTACTTTTAGGATAGTGCTAATACAGAGACAGGTCCACACTCAGGATGGAAAACCTTTGTTAACTTACAATATAATAAAATTGCAGAAAGCAACATTTTTAAAAGCTTATTTAAAATTCCAGCAAGGCTGATATCCAATTAACAGAAAAAAACTGCATGAACTATGGCAACAAGAAGATTCCATTTAGTGAACAAGAATCAATTATTAAAAGAAAAATCTATATAAGAAATATTATAAAAGCTTCTCCCTGTACTCTTTTCATCAGACTTCAAAGGGAATTTTCTCAAACACATTAAGAATATACTATAATTCACAGATTGCATTTATGTTATTAGCTGCAAGAAGTAAGAGAACTGAAATATGCACAGGAGTAGCTTTTGTTTCTTCTGAAGAGAAGTGATAATTTCAGCCACAAAGGTTTTCCACAGGCTTTTAAATTTCAAAAGGAACCATATCCTACCTTTTCTGGAACTATTTGAAATATGAAAAAGAAATCAATATAATCTGAATCAAATGAAAATGACTAAGCCAGTATGATTTGGTAAAGATTAAAGATTGGATAAAGAGAATAGTACTGAGCAATAAGAAGGACATGTCTGCACAATGCTTGGGTGGACCTAATGATGGACTGCCACAGCCAGTTTTAGTATCTGGATTCCAAGGAGAAATTGTTATCTGTAGAAGACTCAAAAAAGACTGAAGGAACTAGTCTTAACTTTTAAAGCATTATATCCAAGTCATAACAGAATAGTATAAAGTAGTAGAAATAAGCAAAATTACAGTTACTGAGAGAAGGGAGGGAGGGAGGAATGGAGGGAGGGAGGGAGGGAGGGAGGAAAGGAAGGAGGGAGGGATGGAGGGAAGGAGGGAGGAAGGAAGGAAGGAAAGGAAGGAAGGAAAGGAAGGAAGGAAAGGAAGGAAGGAAGGAAGGAAGGAAGGAAGGAAGGAAGGAAGGAAGGAAGGAAGGAAGGAAGGAAGGAAGGAAGGAAGGAAGGAAGGAAGGAAGGAAGGAAGGAAGGAAGGAAGGAAGGAAGGAAGGAAGGAAGGAAGGAAGGAAGGAAGGAAGGAAGGAAGGAAGGAAGGAAGGAAGGAAGGAAGGAAGGAAGGAAGGAAGGAAGGAAGGAAGGAAGGAAGGAAGGAAGGAAGGAAGGAAGGAAGGAAGGAAGGAAGGAAGGAAGGAAGGAAGGAAGGAAGGAAGGAAGGAAGGAAGGAAGGAAGGAAGGAAGGAAGGAAGGAAGGAAGGAAGGAAGGAAGGAAGGAAGGAAGGAAGGAAGGAAGGAAGGATTCTGTGCTACATGTTGAAAAAAAAGAAGAATGGGTGGTTGTGTGTGGAATTGGGGAGCAAAGTAAAAAAAAAGTAAAAAAAAAAAGAGCAAATGTCAAGAATCATTTGATCCTGCAGAGGCTTATAAACATGTGGAATAGCCTATGAATTATAATTGTGAGGTTAAAAGGATTGGAAGAATTGCAACAATTACTTGGCAAACCTAGGAGATGTGCAATGCTGAAAAGGACTTTTTTGGGTTGAGTGATCTTTACTCATTTCACCAACATCTTTATCTTTTATATTCTTTTTTTTTTCCCCTTGGTTGTGTAGGGCAATACTTCTCCTTCAATCTGTTTTAAATTGTTCAGGGTATTGCATAGTAAATTAAGTACTTAAAAGTTCATGTAGAAAAGTTCTTTACAGAGCTTTTTGCTTTTTCAAAAATTATATTTTGCATACTGTGAAAAATTGTATTTTGTATTCCGTGAAACAATTGTATTTGATCTTTGTAGGAAAATAAAATGAAGCCATTTGGTAAAGCAATGGTATTTCATTTAAATCCACCCATCACTACTAATCTGTATGTTGATACAGATTTATCTGTGTAAAGAGGAACCACCTTAATTGTCTAACTCATTTATGCCAGTCCCAGAGAAGATAATGAGATGATTCATGTAATTAACATCAGTAAAGTTTGGCTTACGTGTTAGAAATATTAATGGGGTTTGCGATGTTTTAATAAGTACCAATTATAATGAATACTTCATAGTCCTTACTCCTCTGTTGGTGTAAATTCTTGCACCTTTCATATAGCTTTTTTTGAGAGTTAAAAATTAAAATATTTGTAAGGAAATATTGCAAAAGTTTAAATAATAAAATAAACTTTATGAAAATATGTATTAGTATAGACATGAAGCATAAATATTTGCTATTTAAATTGTGGAAAATTTACAGAAACTAAAATATTTCTCATTTTATTTAATTTCATTACACTGCTTACCCTGTATTTTTTCATTCAATTCTAAAACTATAGTTAATGTGAATGCTTACCATGTATTAACTGTTATTTTATTCTGAACTAGACAGAGGAATTTAAATAAATTTTTTAAAAGTGCATAAACATTTGTTAGTTTATTTGCAATTTTTTTAGTTAATCTCAAATTCCTTTGATATCTCACCCATACAGATACTTCCAGTATTTATTCCGAATGACTTAAACCTTTTTTGCTGTTCTATTTTTGTTGACATCTGTGTTCCTAGAACAGGTTGCTTTCTCCTAAGGCATAGTAGAGTGCTATATCTTTGGAGGTTAATTTTTAGATTAAAAAGGAAATCAATTAACTGTAAGTGGAAAAAAAGCAATATGCAGAGTAATTTTCATTTTTCTGGGCAACCTTAATTTTTTTCAAAGAAACATCTAAAAAATTTGTCATAGTGGAAAATATCCTTTTTGCAGTGGTATCACTCTCCTTAATCAAGATAACCAGTCTGGACAGAAATAAATATTTTAAAAAAGCAACCAAACAACCAAAAGCTACTGTACAGAAAAAAACCTGTCAATTTTCCTTTGGAAGCTAAGTAAAACATCTCAGAAGCTTTGCCTAAGGTATGGAGTGGATGAAAACTAAACTGGTTTAGAAACAGATTTTGCATGATGGAGGGCTAGAGAAAGGGACTGAACTGACAGTAGAGGATTAGTGAAGAAAGAGGCTTTGAGGAGAACAGGACTGCTCCTTTTGGTGATACTAAACCATTTGGTGGTCTTGGCGGAACTATGAAACTGTAGTATCAGTATCTGAACAGGTAAAAGAGCACCAGTGGATGAGGTCAGGCACTGGATGCAAACTTTCCACACTGCTTAATTATTTCAAGTCATTTCCTTTGAGTATTTCCAAAATGATGACTGGCTAAAGCTTGGAGCATGAATCCCTTCAATCCCCAAAATGCAAAAAGGATGCCCTGCACCAACACTGACTTTTTCATTTCTACACAAAAGGACGAATTAATGGCAAAATGCTTTACATTTTCATGTACTTTCACATGCTCTGAAGTCATACCTTAACACGCTTACCATATAATTTTAGAAGCACCACTCGATGCACACAACCAAGTTCCAACAGTTCAGACATTTTGGCCTGAAAACCTTTAAAAATAACAGTTATGACTGGATATCTGTGGTCTGAGCAGTAACAAAGCCTGAAAACCCTGTTTTATTGAGTCAGTAAGAAATATGAGTAACAACAAGCCCATACAAAATTTACCCGATCACCAATATCAAATATAGGATCATATATGATCCATATTAGAGGGTTGGACCCAATGATCTCTCGAGGTCCCTTCCAACCCCTTCAATTCTGTGTTTCTGTGATATGTGATGCTATAGCTCTGGCAGAGTGCCAAGGACACTTACATACTGGTAATAGAGCAGCAATAGCCAAACATAACAATGCCTTTTTAATGCAAGTAAGAGCTGTACTGCCCTTTGACTCCAACAGTGTTATTTGAGAAAATCACACCTTACAGGGTTAATCACAGAATCAAAGAATCACAAGGTTGGAAAAGACCTTTGAGATCATTAAGTCCAACCGAACCTGTCCTCTACTAAACCATATCCCTAGGCACCTCGTCTATCCATCTTTTAAATACACCCAGGGTCAGTAACTCAACCACCTCCCTGAGCAGCCTGTTCCTATTCCTGGTAACCCTTTTGGTGAAGATTTTTTTCCTAATTTCTAATCTGAATCTGCCCTGGCACAGCTAGAGTCCATTCCCCTCATCCTGTCACCTGTTGCTTGTGCGAAGAGATCATCACCCACCTCTCTACAATCTCCTTTCAGGTAATTGTAGGCGGTGATAAGGTCTCTCCCTTCAGCCTCTTCTTCCCCAGACTAAAAAATCCCAGTTCCCTAAGCAGCTCCTAGTAAGATTTGCTCTCCAGCTCTTTCACCAGCCTGGTTGCCCCTCTCTGGACATGCTTGAGGACCTCACTGTCTTTCTTTGTAATGAGTGGACCAAAACTAAACACAGTATTCAAGGTGCAGCCTCACCAATGCCAAGTACAGGGGCACAATCACTTCCCTGGTCCTGCTGGTCACGCTATTTTTGATACAAACCAAGATGCCATTAGCCTTTTTGGCTACCTGGGCACCATGTGGGCAGCATCCTGCCCATGCTGCTATCAGTGAAGATTTAGGGCATCGGGAGGCAGGGTGTCTATGATGATAATGTTGGTCAAGGAGCAGTGTGTTAAGAGGCGGGATATCAGTGCTGCTTGAACTGAGATGAAACTTGCGCTAACATTGATATATTCACTATAAAAGGGAAGAGGTGTGCCTAACCTCAAGTTTGCCTATTCCACTTATGTATGGAACCAAGGACAAGTCTGTGCCTTTTTTAAATTTAGAAATCTAAAATACAAGCATAGTGGATCATAGCCATAACCTCTGGTTCAAACTTTGTCTAAATAGTCAAAGGAGAATCTTTAACCTCAGTTCACATAACTCAGGTATTGCCAAACTCATTAGGTTATGGCTATAGGCTACAGGCTACATCTAGCTTAATTTTTCCTTCTAGAGATTTTCTATTTTATATTAATAATCAAAAAAGTAATTGCCTGTAAGAAAAAAATGCTTCATATGCCAAAGAAAATAATTATAACTGTCAAAGGTAGAATTCTGAATAATGACTCCCTTTTTGTGGGCATGATAACTATCTCTTGTTGTCTCCTTTCACAGGACATTTTCATTTAATGTAGGTGGGAATAAAACTTCTAAATCATATAGGTTGCTTATGAAAAAGTGTAACATCAAACAAACTGCCTGAGCCCAATACAATGATTAACCTTGTGGTAGCTACTTGTATACTTGAAAGTTATATTGAAAATAACATCAGAAAAAAGAAATGACAAACAGCTCCATTACAAGCCAAAGAGAATCTTTTATTCTTATTTGAACATTGCTGACAGCATGAGCTATAAAGAAAATAAGAACTGTGTTGCAGAAAGCATTTTTTATTCTATTTTCATTTTTCATTGAATTGTTTAAAATAAGTTTCCATCTCACATAGTTTGGCCAAAAGAATTAATCTGGTTTTGAGAATCACTTCATTGTTGTTAAACTAAGGTAAACCAGGTCTTCTGAAAATCCTTCACCATATATCAGTTATACCATCAACACAAACATAGTTATCAAAACATTTGTCTTACAGCAAGAATGAAAGGCATCTAAAACTGGTGAAACTGAATGAATTAATTAAGAGTCTGCAAATTATGATAGAAGTCTGTATTGGGAAAAGTAGTGCACACTAGCACAGACCTGGCAATATCAATCCAAGTGCTTCTTAGTGGCTTCTCACTGAGTATAATTAGGGAGTGGATCTCCTTGTCACAGCTCATTTTGGTTGTTAAAACTTTTAGGGGGGGGGAATAATTCCCTTGATGGTCATTAAAAATAAAAATATAACTTCAGGCTCAGGAATTTTCAGATTGCTGGAGGCTGGCAGAATAGTCTGGGAAAATATCACTGCATGTAGGTTGTATTACAATGCTGCAGCACAGTAATTTCCTTTTAGCTGCTGTTGAAGACAGAATGCTGGGCTGATGGTAATGGGAATCTTACTGATATTATTGACCTGTGTATTGCAATACTACATTTTGCTAAGTATAACATATATTTGATTGTGTCATACAGTATATTCTGTATCACTCTGCTAAATCAGAATTCCTGTATAACATCAACTTTTAAATAAATTAATTTGATGTTAAGCAGTACACACTCCACCTGTGCATTATGTAAAAGAACCTGGTTAGAGAGAATTGGACTCTGACATTGATGCTGAGGCATGTTATAATTTTTGCAGAAAATTACTTTTCTAGGGTATGGTAATTAGTAATTAAAAAAAAATCCCCCACCAAAAAACAACAAGAAAATGTGGTGGTTTATCCTCAGCTGAGAACTGGGTCCCACACAGTCACCTGTTCCTTTAAGAGAGAGAGGGGGAGGGCGAGCGGAAAAGCCGCGGGGGAAAGGAAAGTAAAAACCAAGCCAAAACCCCGCGGGTTGGGATAAGGATAGTTTACTAAATCAGCAGAAAAAGATGCAAAGAACAACAGTGATAACACTACTTTAGAACACAGGGTACACGAAGCTGGTGATACACAATTCAACCTCTCACTGCACTATGCAACTTAGGTCGTACCGTGCAGAGCTGACTCGGAACCCAGCCGCCGCCCAAGCCATGGTTTTGGCGCGCTTTTTCTCATTTATACAGAGCATGATATAATTGGTATGGAATATTCTCATTGGCCAAACATGGCTCACTGCTAAAAAATAAATTAACTCCTTCTTAGCTGAAACCAGGACAGAAAACAAACAAAAAACCCCAAAAAAACCAAACCACAAACCCAAACATGCATATGTGTGTATATATAAACACATGTACAAATAGAATCAGAGAATCATAGAGTGGTCTTGATTGGAAGGGACCCCAAGGATCATAGAATTCCAATCCCCCTCCCACTATGTTCACCCAGGCCCACATTTCAAGCCTGTCAAGATCCCGCTGAATGGCTTCCTTTCCTTCTGTTGCGTCAACCACACCACTCAATGTCATTACTAAAGATGTTAAAGAGAAACGGTCTCAAGACAGACCCTTGGGATACACTGCTTGTTACCAGCCTCCACATGGACGTAGAGACATTGATCACCTTTATCCTTTCAACCAGTTTCTTATCCACTGGATGGTCCACCCGTCAAGTCCACATCTCTTCAATTTAGAGATAAGGATGTGGTGGGGGACTGTGTCAAAGACCTTGAACAAGACTAGGCAGATGACATCAGTCACCTTCCCTTTATCCACTGATGCTGTCACTCCATCATAGAAGGTCACCAGATTGGTAAAGACATGACCTTTCCTTGGTGAAGCCATGCTGGCTGTCCTGGATCACATGCTCATCCTTTATGCGCCCTAATGTCATCCAGGAGGAACTGTTTCATGATCTTCCCAGGCACAGAAGTGAGGCTCAATGGCCTGTAGTTCCCCAGGTCCTCCTTGCTGTCTTTCTTATGACTAGGAGTGACATGACCTTTTCCCAGTCACCAGGGACCTCACCCAACTGCAGGTATCATGGAGAGTGGCGTGGCAACTATATCAGCCAGCTCCTTGAGGACCCCTAGATGCATGTCATCTATCCCCATAGACTTGTGGACATTCAGTCTCATGAGGCTGTCTCCACAGTTCCCACCTAGATGTCCAGGGATGCAAGGTTCTGGGACTTGAGAATTAGGAGGAGCCTGTCTGCCAGAGAAGACCGATGCAAATAACTCATTCAGTACCTTGGCCTTCTCCACATTTGTTGCAGCCAGTTCTCCTTTCTCATTTACCAAAAGGGATAATGTACCTGTAAAATCCCTTCTTGTTGTTTTTAACATCCCTCCCCAAGTTCAGTTCCATCTGTGCCTTGGCTTTCCTGATCCCATCTCTGCAAGTCTGGACAGCATCCCTGTATTCTTACCCACACGCCTCTGTATACAATTTCATGTACAATCTGTAGTACAGAGAAGATGAACTAATTTGTACAGGTCTGTACGAAGAAAGGTTTTCTGACTTCCTCAGTGTCTCTAGGAAAAAAAAATAATCTCTACCTGGTCTCTTGTTTACTGTCATTTCTGCTCATAGCACTTCTCTGTCTAATCATGGTGTGGTAAAGAAATGCCAATGAGTGATTATGAGATAATGAGAAACTGCAAGAGCATCATACAAGTAATGGCATTAATATTAACTTTTAATTTGTCATATTGGCATTAAGACACCAAGTCTGATTTGCAAAATTGGCTGAAGGTTTACATGCTAAAATCAGTATTCCCCTGTTAATAAAAATCAGTGATTGCAAACACAGTATATTTCCAACACTTTATCACTTGCAGAATTTTTTTAGTTTGTTTTTGTTTTTCCTTTTTTTCAGAATAGCATTATAAACCCTTTTCAGATCACTATGTTCAATGACTCATTTAACAAAAATTGCCCAGCATTAGTGATGTGCTGTCAAACTAATTATTTCTATTTCTTTACACTGAACTGCATTTACCCTCTGTTGTCCCAATTACATAAACAGTCTAAAAGCTAAACCAGTTGAATGGTTATTACTGTTTGTTGTGGCTTTAAATTTAATGTTAATTTGAACACTGTTTTCACTACCATTTCCCAAGCTTTCTAGGGAACATTACTTGTAAAACAGCATTCCCTGTTAAAATTTCTGTACTGCCATAGGCTTGCAAAGCAACCTTGATTCTGAAGCAAAGACTTAGAAAGAAATAGGGCTATAAGATAATTTTGTTTAGAAGGGAGAACTGGATACCCACTAGTTCAACCTCTGCTCAGATCAGGATCAGCTAGAGCAGGTAGCTCAGGGCTATATCTGACTGAGTTTTCAGTTTCACTAAGGATGAGCTCTGGTCAATGTTTTCTGAATTATGGCTTGGTCATATTGAAATGTTTTTCCTCTTATCTGTATTGTATACATGTACCCCAAAATATTTATCTTATAATTGGTTTTGATATAAAATAAACTTCAGTTGCCTTCCTGACCTTTTGTGTCTAGTTTTGCCAAAACTTTTATTTGTAAGAAAAAACATCTTAGAAGAGAAGAATGAGAGAAACAAAAGAGTGGAATATGAAGAGAAAAATTAAAAGAAGGTTAGGTAGTGTACAGCAGCTTTTAGTCCTGGGACTGAAAGATAAATTGGATCGTAGGAAAGTGCATTGGATTTGTATTCTGTTTTGTTAACAACGTAACTCTTTGATACAACTGCATTGTCAAGCATAATTTTGTAAACAACCTTGACAATACTGGAGTTAAGCATGTTGGTTTCAAATGGGTATACTAAAAATTTTTGTGAACCATTACAACTCAAGTTTTTTCTAAAACTACTGTTCTATTTGTTGGAATAGAAATAGTTATCTGGTTAAAAAGTGTGGTTGAATGCATATCTCAGAAGTGTAGTTTTACCTATATTTTATCCTACTTTAAAATATATTTTATGCAAGGATTTAGATTTGGTAAAGCCAGGGTGGAGTTGATGGGAAGAGACAAGTAGCATTAAGCATTTCCTAGAGAGACATTCATCAATATTTAAAGCAAAATCTAGTTAATTATTCTTCGCTGATTAAGGTGAGACTTTATATGTCTACCAAATATTATATATTAATTGAAAATGGAATTTAGCCTCATATTCAAAGATCTAAACATACAAACCATGTATTCATATTTAGGTGAGGTGCTAAGATTAGGGCTACTCAAAATTAGAGTTCTGTATATATTAACATTTTATCAGGATATATTGATCTATCATACATATTATGAAACTATAACCCTAAGTTTGTGCTGAAGTAAGTAGTAGAGAGAGAATGCAATATTCTAAACATCAAGAATGTACACAGAGGAAGTCCTATTCAGCCTGTTGGTATAAACCAGACAATTATCCTAATAGGTTACAATAAAGTGAAAATGAGTGCAACACAATATACAACTCTTCCTAACCATAGGTTCTGTCCTTTTTTATTGAAACATATAAATGCAGATTTTGGTCTCTCTCCATTAGTATTCTGCCTTTTCTAGGAATCTGTCAAGAGGTGAACAAAAAGGATTAAATACCTCACCATGCAAAGGATGTTTTGAATGATGTATTAGTGAATATTCCTGTGATTTCCTTTTACTTAAAAAGTTATTAAAACTTTTAGTCTACTCTTTCAATGCCTGGAAAGGGTCAAAATGATGTTGTTCCTCTCTGAACTGAATATGCCATTTCTTTTCTATATGCACAATATTCAAGTTGTAATGACAACTGAAACAGTCTAGGGAATAAGGCCTTTCTTTTCAGATATACTGTTTAAGACCTATGCTTATTCAGTTCTGCATTTAAAAAGAATTCAACTATTTCCTGAATGGAGAAAAGTAAGATTATTCACAACATTAATTCAGAGATAGATTCAATATTTCTACAGAGAAAAACATTCTCTACAAACAAGCTGGGTAAAACCAATTTTAAATCAATTTTGCAAATCAGCTTCTACGGTAAATTCAGCGTTCCTTTTGCCTATTAACATCTTGATTACTTTAGCTGATTGAAAACAAATAAATGGAATAATACATAAATATTTGTTTATTAGTTTGATTCACTTGCTGTTCTTTGTTTAGTATACTCACGGTTATATGTAGAAAGTGTGTCTGCATTTTTATCCCCTTACTCATATTCATTTTTCTCTTTGCAATGATTTTTCCTCTGTTTCCAACATACACAAGCACCTTTAAGGTAAGTATATAAATAATTCAGAGATTCTGTGTACACTACAGGTGCTTTTTAAAGTTAATAGATTATGTTTGAGATGCGACTATAGTCTTCAAACTTATCTCTATCTTCTTAGGTAGGAAAAACTGCAGAACAGAATTCTGGTTTTATATTATGTAGGAAAGACACATGGATTCTTCGTCAGTAAGGTTCTGTCACTAAAACATCTTAAAAGGTGTTTTTTTTTTTTTATTGAGTGTGCTGTCTAAATCAGCTTTCCCATCAATTTTGCATCCATTTGTAGTCAAAAGTAATGAGTGTCTCAGCTCATAGGTTTCAAAGTAATATATTAGAAAATCAAAGTAAGAGTGCACTGAATGGAAACTGCATTGAACTTCAGAAAGCAATATTGATACTTTTTTCCTGCTGAGGCAATTATGGTGAACAGCAAAACCTGGTTTTGATGCTATTAGCTGTTGACAATTTAATTATTCTAAGGATTTTCTTAAGAAGTTCCTTCAAAGTATTAACGTGTTGCACAACACAAAGTTGCTTGTTTTTTTTAACAAGGAATTATAAATTGCTACTAGATTGCATTTAAAATGTAGTATGTATGAAAGCTTTAAAAGTAGAATTATGTTTTCTGTGAAGGGAACTGAATTTTTAATGCCATTGCAACAGGTCAATATTTTAATATATATATTTAGAAAATAAAGAAAGGTTCTATCTTATTTCATATCTATTTCCCCTGACTCAAAGGAGTCAATATAGATAAGAGCAACATTTTATTTCCTCAGTATATGATGTAAGGAACAGACCTTTTAAAATACTAATTCACCTTGAAAAAGGAGTGAGACATTCAAATACTTATGGAGAAAATCAGAAAATGGAAAAACAAAGCACAGGATAACATAAAAAACATTTCATCCCTGCACCCAGAAGGGTGAAGGTGATGTAGAGAAATTACAAGAAGCAACTAACCTGTCACTTCAAGCTGCTTTGATTCTGTTTTGAAAAATTGCACTTCTCCTCAGAACAATTGGTATAGACATAGCTGGCATAGAGTTTTGGGGTTTTTTTCAGTACTTGGTATAGTGAGGTATTTTGGATTTAAGATGAAGATAATATTGATAATACACTTATGGTTTTAGTTGTTGATAGGTAATTGTTGCACCTATACATCAAGGACTTTACAGTTTCCCACGTCCTACAGAAGAAGGTTCAAAGGTGCACAAGAGAGTTCAAAGATGCATAAGAAGCTGGGAGAACACAGCCAGGACAGCACACCCACCCTGGACAAAGTAATATGCCACACCACATAATTTCATTGATATAACTCAGGAAGATAACTAGGAGGCAAAATTCACTGCTCAGACATGGACTTGGCACAACTTTTTTGTTGTTTATTTTTTTGTTTGGTTGGTTTTTCTTTTTGCATGTTGTGAGCAATTGCATTTGTGCATCACTTTTTCTTCTTGTTCTTATCACCTCCAACTTCTTCTTCCTTTGTTATTCTACTAAGTCACCTTTATTTCAGTCCATGAGGGTTTGTGTTTTTTTCCCCATTCTCTTCCCTGTCTCCTGGGGGATTGAGTGAGCAAGTGGCTACATGGTGCTCAGTTACCAGCTATGGTTAAACCATGACAGTCCTCTTGATTTAGTTTATTGATAAGAGTAAGAGGAGCAGCAGAAACAATATTTTTAACTTTATGTTGGAAAAATAAACTCCAAATGTAACCATTCTCATTTCCAGTATTTCTTCCAATATCTGTTAGTTTACCTAAATTACATTAAAAAAAGAAAAAAACAAAACCAAAAAGAGTCTTCTGCAAATTTGTATTGTACTTTTTTCAGAAAGCCCACTTTTTCATGTTCATCCAGAAGATCTTGCTGCCATGCCTAACTATATGTGGTCAGGATTCCTGCTTTTCGGACATGTATGTCTTCAACGATAATCTAAGCAAATTAAGTAAACAAACTAGTAAGAAAAAGGTCGCACTTTCTCTGTGTAAACATATAATAGCCAGATTCTTTGTGAAATGAACAGTGTTGTTTATCGTGATAACATGGGAATTCAATGTTTCCACTATTAGGAAAACTGTCAGAAATACTGCAACTTTATTGGAAACCAGAAATCTGTGTTCCAGGCATGGCATGATTTAAGAGCTTCAGGAAACATATAGGTGAACTAATGGAACATAAATACTATAGAGATAAAAGGATTCTGCTAGGGGCTCTCCTAATTTAAAATCTGTTGCCCCTGTGTATTGACTATTGTAGAAAAATAGATCTGAGACCTTGAGTCAGCTCTTGTCTAGGTAAGGAAAGACACCAATTCAAAGGCACTCTCTAAATATGTAGTTTGTGACTGGATGACAAGTCTTAGAAAAGACGTTTCCTCTTTTTCCAGAGCATTGCAGAAAGCCTCACAGGTTTTCAGGAGATAAATGTGATAATCCTTTAGTCACTAAGAGAAAAACACTTAAAAATAAAATTTGTTCTCTATTTTTCTTTTATTTATTCAGTACTTATTTTGGGAGAGAGAATAATTTGCTTTGATGACCATTGTTTTCAGATTAATGTTTTTAATTTAAATTTAATTTAAATTTAATAAATTAGTGAATTTTATTTATTGCTTTCAGTTAAATTTTTAAAATGTTTTAATATAGATAACTATTAATTTATATGTATATGTTAAGATGCAAGTTATAGTAAGTTTAAGATCTAAGTTCTTTTTAGCATAGGAGGTTCATAGTAGCTGAATTTCCCTTTAATTTAAAAACACCACTGCCATAAATACAATCTTTTATCGGAGGTGAAGAAAATGTGCAAATTAACTTTCCCTTAAATAAAATTTAGATTTTGAAGGCATCAGTGTTATTTTGATATGCAGATCTACAAGCAAGTGCAAGAACTAAAAATTGAAAACTGCAATGGAACTCTTAGCATTAATTTCAGACCATTGTTGCACCTGTGTGAATAGTGGTAAAGAAATTTTAAAATTAATTGGTCATCTGTTTTAAAATCAATTTAAAATCAGCTAAATAAAACCCTTCTTCTCTAGACTCAACAGTCCCATCTTTCTCACCCTTTTCTCATAGGAGACATGCTCCAGTCCCTTCACCATATTTGAGACCCTTTGTTGAACTATCTCCAGTATGCCGAGATATGGGAAGCTCAGAACTGGACACAGTACTCCAGGAGTGGTTTCACTAATGCTGAGTAAAGAAGAAGGATCATCTCCCTCAACTTGCTTTGCCTAATGTAGCCCAAGATACCATTGGCCGTCTTTACAGCAGGGGCATGTTGGATTGCTGTCTCATGTTCAACTTGGTCATCACCGAGAAATTCAGGTAATTTTTTGCCAAGCAGTTTCCCATCTAGGTAGCCCTCAGCGTGCACTGGTGCATGGCCTTTTCCCTCTCCACATTCAGGACTTTACACTTCCCCCTGTTGAATTTTTTGAAGATCCTGTCAGCCCATTTCTTCAGCCTGTTGATGTCACTCCAAACAGCAGCACAACCCACTGGCGTGTCAATCCCTCCTCCCAGTTTTGTGTCATCAGCAAACTTGCTGCGGGTGCACTCTGCCCCATTAACCAAATCATTAATGAATAAGTTGAACAGGATTGGATCCAGTATTAACCCCTGGGTACACTGTTAGTTACAGACCTCCAACTAGGCTTTGTGACACTGATCACCACCCTCTGGGCCAGGTTATTAATCCAGTTTTCAATCCAGTTTACTGCTCATCCATCCCCTATGATAATAGCTTGTCTTATAAGAGACAGTATCAAAAGCCTTACTGATATCAAGGTATACAATATCCACTGCTTTCCCCTCAACTACTAAAGAAGTAACTTAATTACAGAAGGTTTACAGGTTGCTCAGGCATAACTTCCCTTTGGTGAACTCATGCTGACTATTCCTGAAGCCTATCTTGTGCTTCTTATGTGGAAATGGTTTCCAAAATTAGTTGTTCAGGAATGCTCCTAGGGAACAAGGTGAGGTGGACAAGCCTTTAGTTCCTTGGGTCCTCTTTATTGCCCTTTTTGAGAATGGGAGTGACAAATTCTTTCTTTCAGTCTTTAGGTTAGGCATGTCAGAGACAATGGACTGCACATCTACTCTGTCTAAATACTCTCTAACCTGATCCTTTGCCACCAAAGGTATGTCTTCCAGCCTTTCCCCTTGATGTGAGGTAGCTGGAATTAACAATCTGCTTGCACTAATAAAGACTGTGAGGTAAATGCAGCATTCAGCATGTCATCATCTTCTATGTCCAGTGTCACTTTTCCCATTCAGTGGCATGCGCACATTTTCCCTAGAGTCTTCCTTGTGTCACCTATGTACTTACAGAAGCACTTTTTGTTGTCTTTGACATCCCTTGGACAGATTCAGTTACAGATAGGTTTTAGTTTTCTAAATCAGATCTCTTATAAAGAAAATTGTGCTCTGACAGTGTCTATTCATGCCAGGTTATATTCCCCTACTTCTGTATAATTCCTTTTCATGATTACTTTTTTCCATGATCTCCTTGTTCATCATGCAAGCTTCCTGAATTTTTGCCCAACTTTCTGCTCTTTAGGGTGCATACTTTGGAGGAGGTGATCCTTGAATATCTATAGGCTTTTCTTTTCCAGGCC
Organism: Laterallus jamaicensis coturniculus; assembly: GCA_022605575.1. Classification (NCBI taxonomy): domain Eukaryota; kingdom Metazoa; phylum Chordata; class Aves; order Gruiformes; family Rallidae; genus Laterallus; species Laterallus jamaicensis. The sequence goes on from JAKCOX010000019.1 coordinate 13,244,668, forward strand.
TTATCCCATGGGACTCTGTCAAGGAGATCCCTAAATAGGGAGTCTGGTCTTATGAAGTCCAACATTATGATCTTGCTGTTTGACCTACTCTGCCCTCACAGGATCAAAAATTCATAGTTGCTGAAGCCAAAGACAAATTTGACTTTCACATCAACAACAAATCTTTTATTGTTTGCAAGTATGATGTAAAAAGTTTGTAAATACAAGGTTTTCAGCAAAAAAATGAGCTGGATATTAAACATGTACTTTTCCTGCATGTTCATCTATTGATTCTTTTATAATTTATTGTGATTACCTTAGAGAAACAAAGGAAACAGTGTTGAAGTACTTTTTCTTAATTATCAATGCAAATTGAAAAGTATGTGTTAAGTTTCCCTTTCTGGCACAAGTAAATCTGCTGTTTGTGTAAGATTAGAGCTGGGAAAAAAATGTTAAATTGTCCCTTATATTTTTATCAAAAATATATCAAAGTGAACTGCTGCACCTTTATTGGTAGTTTCTGTTTCAAGAACAGACTCAAAAAACCATGTTATTTCAAGACAGCTGTGACTACATCAACTCTGTATCATGTTTTTTCCAATACTGTTTCAGGTAAGCGGTGAGTTTTGTTGGGGGAGATGATAATCAAAAAGTTGCATGTGGACTGGTAAAATTTAAGGTTTGTGACTTTGGCTATCATCTGAATATTTTTAATTGAAGAATACTGTAGTGAAATGTCATATGCTGGTGAAAATGTAGATTAGAAATGTCTATGTATTATTTCATATGAGATAGGTTGGATGTCCCATTGCCTTGTTCTCTGCTGACATGATTACATACTTAAATTGTGTCTTTTGTAATGAATCACTAAAAAGGCTCAGTGGGTATTGCAGCACAAGAAAATAAAGGAATTCTAGGAGATGCAGGTTTGATTTGGAATGTAAACCCTTTGACTTAACGTTTTGTAAAACATTAAGTCAATTGAATCCTAATCATTGAATCAATTGAATCCTAATCAGCTGTGTTGATTAACTTAGCAGGTATAATAATATTCTAAAAAGATTAGTGTTAATTATGAGTTGTGGTGTAAATGACTATTGAAAGCAGACTAGACTTAGACTAGCAACACAGATTCTTACATTCAAAATTACATTAAAAATATCTTTGAAATCCCTAATTTTTGGAAGAAAAAAAAAACACAAGAAAAATCTTAGGTCATGGAATCATGAACATGAAGCTTCATTTGAAGCTTGGTTTCTTTTTTACTTTTAGTTGCAAACAATATGCATTCATAATGTGACTTTTCTTTCCTGCAACATATGATGAAAAAGATGTAAAGTAGGAGTGTATAAATTTTAGTTTGTTTTTTTCTTTTAACTTGATCTTTTTGTCTCCTAGTGCATGGTTCCTTCTGAAGTTTTTCAGTCTTTACTAAGATATACAGAATATTCACACTAGAAAACTCTTCTGCTCTTCAGTTGACTTAAGCTTTTGAAATTGATACTGATTGGATATGTTGTGTACAGTAGTGTATATGTTGTGTAGTGGGCAAAATCTCTCACCCATTTAAAATCTTCTGTGGAATTCTGGATAAAGGCTAAACCAAGCCAAGACTTCATCCTAATATCTGTGTATGTATACATAATATTTGGAGGCTATCAGGAGCCTTTTTTTTCATTTTAACAAATCATTTGGACATATCAATGTTTTGGTCCTGTTCTCTGTGCTTCATATGCTTTGCAGTCTCTAGGCATATTAAGGACAAGAGGGTCATTAGGAGCCATCAACATGGTTTTACCTAGGGGAAGTCATGTTTGACCAATCTGATAGCCTTTTATGAAGACATAACCATGTAGATAGCATTTGACAATGTCTCCCACAGACTCCTTGTGGCTAAACAGGAAGCATGGTCTGGAAGATTGGATAGTGAGGTGGATTGTGAACTGGTTGAAGGAAAGAAGTCAGAGCATTGTGGTCAATGGGATGCCGTCTAGCTGGACACCCTCAGGGGCTGGTACAGGGACCAGTACTATTCAATAAATTCATTAATGTCCTGGATGAGGGAATAGAGTGCACTGTCAGCAAATTTGCTGATGTCACAAAAGAGGCTGACACACCAGTAGACTGTGTTGCCATCAAACACGGTCTGGACAGGCTGGAGAGTTGGGTAGAGAGGTATTTAATGAAATATAACATGGACAAGTGTAGGGTCTTGCATCTGGGGAAGAACCACTTCACGCAGACAGACACAGGATGGGAACATATCTTTTGGAGAGCAGCATAGGGAAAAGGGACCTAGGGGTCCTGGTGTACAGCACGATGACCATGATCCAGCAATGTGTCCTCGTGGCTAAGGCCAACAGCATCCTGGAGCACATTAGAAGGAGTGTGGTTAGTAGGTTGAAAGAGTTCTCCCCCCCCTCCTTTCCTCTGCACTGGTGAGGCTGCATTTGGAATATTATGTCCAGTTCTGGGCCCCTCAGTTCAAGAAGGATATAGAACTCCTTGGAGGAGTCCAGTGTAGGGCCACCAAGATGATGAAGGCAGTGAAACACCTTCCATATGAGGAAAAGCTGAGGGAGCTGGGTCTCTTTAGCTTGGAGAAGAGGAGACTGAGGGGTGATCTCATTAATGTCTTTAAAAATATAAAGGGTGAGTGTCAGGAGAACAGAGTCAGGCTTTTCTCAGTGATGTTCAATGATAGGACAAAGGGCAACAAGTGCAAGATGTAACATAGGAAGTTCTATGTGAATGTAAGGAGGAACTTTTTCACTGTGAAGTTGACAGAGCACTGAAACAGACTGTCCAGAGAGCTTGTGGAGTCTCTTTTTCTGGAGACATTGAAAACTCACCTGGACGCATTCCTGTGGACCTAATGTAGGTGATCCTGGTCTGACAGGGAGGTTAGACCAGATAATCTTTTGAGGTCCTTTCCAACCTCTAACATTCTGTATCATATCCTCAATTTGTACAAATTCAACTATGAAAAAGACACGCTACAGAAGTTTCTTGCTTCACACAGTATTTTTTTTTAAACTACTACTTAAGCAAAACTGTGGTGAGTGTCCATTATTTATTTATTTTTACGCCAGGCATAGTAGGCATGTATGTAAGTCTGTTTATTTTAAATCTACCTGTCAAAATGCATCATTGTGAACAATGTCCCTTATTTTAGACTCAAACCTGATGCTATGCTAAATCTATTCTTTTAAATTACTTATTTCAGAAATGCTGAATCAGTACATTGAAGTGATTCAAAATGTTATGCTGAGTCTGCTTTCACAGTAGGGACCGTGACGGTGGACCGTACTACTGGGATCACATTCACAGCCAATAGTCTTCCTTATTTAGCTGACAAAACAGGAACTTTCCTACTGAAAACATGTGCAGGGAAAGAGTGGTGTTTTTCAGTGCCAAGTAAGAAGAAGAGTGGGAATAATTCCTTAATATTGTGTTTGTGACATGAATGGACACTTTGTTCCGTTATCCCTTGTCTTCCATTTTCATATGGGGAAAAAATGATTTTTCAAGAAATTCTAAATGTTGCTCCTATACAAACTTGCAAATCATTGTATCATTATTTTCTTCTTTGATAAATGAATGCAAGGCTGACCAGATGATCATACCACCAACACAAGTATTAAGAAATCATGTATTATATTCTTAATGTTACGGTTTTCCTTTGAAAATAATTTGAATAACAATATTTTTAAAGATTCTAAACCCAGTCCTATTTCATTTCTGTAAATAGCTTTGTTATACTGTAGATGACTTTGCACATAGTCTTTGTTCTTTTCCATGGTAGTGTGTCTAGGGTACTTTTAATGTTCAGAAACTGAAAACAATGTATTAATGAATATGCTTTTTATCAGACTCACAACATATCAAGCATAGCATTTTGAGGATTAATTAAATACTTTATTGTGGGGAGGGGGTTTTGCTTTGTTTAAGATGCAACTGTAGTATCACTGCAGTATCTGATACCTGTAGCAGCTTGACCATTTTTTATAGCAGCGGTAAGATTAATGTGGTTGTTTAAAAGCCTAATTAGGTATAAATTTGGTTTCTCAGGTGTCTGAAAAGTCCTTGAGATTTCTGAAGAAAAAAGATTAGAGAGCACATTATTCTTTCTGGAACAGGAACTGGAAAATACTTATTTGACAAGGAAGAGTTTTATATTTTTTACTTCTAAGAAAGAATAGAAAATAAACCCAAAAGTCTTCAACAGAAAACCATAACAAAACTTGTTTGCATTTTTTCTTTCTGCAAAATATTTAAAATGTCCCTGGAATAACTAAAATATTCTTTTTTGGTAATTTTTTTTCATTCTACTTTTAGGGAGTCAATGATGGAATATATAAAAGTTAATATTTTTAATATGCAATCATTGGTGCATGCTTCTAGGTTTTTTTCTGTCTAAACTGTCATTCTCCATGACAGAGTACAATTTACTGCCCAGAAAACTCAGACGTATCACTAAGTTTGGGCAAAACAAGTAACAAATCAGGTACTAAAGTGTAAGGACTGGTAAGTAAAGATCCTTTTCATTCTCCAGAGGAATTGCTAATGAGATGCATAAGCTGCCCCATAGTAACATATGCACATTTTTATCAAAGCATGAGGTGATAATTCTTGACATTTGCTTACCAAAGAGAAACTTGAAAGAATTCATTGTGGGTAATAGTCTGAAACAGTTAGTTTCAGTAATTTTCTGTTGTGGCTAGTTTTGTTTTGGTGCTTGGTTTTGGGCTTTTTGTGTTGTTTTGGTCCAGCATACATATGTTTTGATTTAATTTTACCATATGATGTGTTTAAATATTTTCAACAGTGAAGAAAAGACTACTTTTTTCCTCCCTTTCAGCTGCTCTCTAGGCACACTTCAGAGAGCTCTTCACTTCTGTGTTCAGACCTGCTCAATAGCCACAAAAGCAGGTTTTAGAACTGTCCATCACCCAAGGAAATCTCTTATACTCTTCAATGTGAAGATTTTCATAGCAAATCCATAGATCTTTTGTGCCCTTTCTGTACTGAGCAGCAGGAACAATTTTGTGTCTGCTTCATCCTTTTCCTCATGCCTACAGTAAATTCTTCATTCTGCACTGATTTTTGACCTTTCTAATTTTTCCTTAATGTTTTTATCATTACTACACCTCAGAAAATAAGTCTTAGAAAACAGGAAGCCATGTCCTCACTACAGTACAGTTTTCACCATTTTATACTTCTTAGGGCTTTTTTTTCTTACTGCTTGCCTGTTCCATTTTCCTTGTGACATTATTTCCATTAGCTTTCTGTCCATTATGTGTGACTTCTTATCACAGAAAGTTCTGCATAAGGTTCCCTGTCTACTTGTGTAATTGTACCATACCTCTCCTTTTGAGGTACTGAGAGTAGAAACATATTCATGTTTGAGTCACCCAGACAGTACCCCAGACAGCTAGTATCCCTCCCAACCAGCCCTTTTTATGGAGAATTTATGTCAGGTTGTATGGAAAACATCCCGGGCTACCCCAGCTCATTGGAGCTAAGTCAGCTGACCTGTGATGACTGCTCAGAGAGGTTGACTCTGGCCTGGCCAGAACCAGGACACTTGATTACTAAAAACTGTTTAGAACAGTGATTAGAAATAGGAGACATGTATGCAATCAAAAAATCCATGGACAACAACCATGGACACTTCATATGTCTGGTTCAGATTCTTCAGCCCTGTTCTAACTTTATGACAACTGGCTTCTCAAAATCTGCAGTGACATTTTGTCAACAAGACATTCATTTACTTTGATGAACATGTGCAACTTGATATCCTTTTGGCTAAAGTACATCTATCATCTTCCCCTAAATCTAATATTACCAAGTGGACAATAGTTTGACTTGAAATTATACAAATTGATTTTCTAAAAAAGATAATATGTAGAATAATGAGTAGAATTTCTGTCTTAGTATTAACAAAAGGTTTTTGCACTTGTTTAAGCTTTCAGTTTAACCTTCCATTAGATAAATCAGCACAAGGTGTTCTGATGGGATCAAGATCTATAAAAAGTATCCACGAAAGTCTTCTCCAAAATCTACATGTGCTACTGTACCCCTTTTATAACCACACAGTAGAAGCTGGATCTGTTACCTGTTAAATATTTCTAAAACTTTAGATCAACTTTGGGCAATATGTCATTGCCACTAAAAAATTAGTTTTATAACCTAACAGAAATAGTAAAAGGCGAAAATTCATAGAAAAAAGACTTTTCCAATCAAAGGATAAAAATTTGAATTCTGATATTTTTTTTTTCATTTAAAATTGTTTGCCTTTTGTAGATTATGATCTAAGACCTAAATGGTTTTCAACCAGGAAAATTTGAGCACTACAGTCTGAAGCTCATAATTACATGTCTTAAGTTCTTGTTAAATGTCATCTAAAAGGGCTCAAATGAACATGCAGTGTTCATATGAGCTATGAACCACCAACAAAAACTGTCTTTGGACTCAAACTGGGAATAGATTTGATGAGATAGTGCATGTTAGTCATGTAAAACAGCCTTGAAATTCTTATTCAGAAGAATACTATAATCATGATGAGTGATACATCATATATTATATATGTATTTTAGGATTTTCTTACGTAGATGGTATCTAGAATTTTTTCTTCAAAATTGTCCCAGCAATGTAATTACCTATGTAAATTTTCTGAAAAGCTTGTTTCTATTTTTTTAAGCTAATTTTTTTTTTTATTATTTTTTTAATCTGAATGTATGCATTTGTGTTCTGGTTTCTTTTTGTCATTTGGTGCAGTTATATTTGTTCCAATTAATTTACTCATAAAACTGCAAAGAAAAAGCAATTACATGTTCAAAAAATTCACTAATTACTTCTGTTTTGTGCATATTGGATAAAAAAGTATCATATTTTGTTCTTTATCTTCCAAAGAAGGTAAGATAACACATAATCATAAATGATCAACAGAAGTTTTAATTTTATAATCTAAAAGGGTATATTTTTCTATACCACATGCTCTGATGACAGTGTCATAATATTGCTCACAGATATGCAAGCACTGTGATTACTTTTTATATCAGTCTCTTCATAAAGGTAGCACTTTCTTCTCAGATTCAACCACCTCACTCAGCATCCATGTCATTACATTTCCTCATTATCCCGGGGATTTTACTACTGCTGTATAATGGTAAGTTATGCTATACATGATGAATGTGTGCAGTGACATGCACTTCTGACACACAGCAGATACCATTCCACTTCACTTATTCTAGTATTGGCTATAACTTAAAATATAACTCCTTCATATCAAATACCTATTAACAGTGAATGTGGGTCAAAAGAGGAACTGTAAAGATAGTGACTACCAACCAAATCTTTCAAAAACACTGGGCATGAATATGCTTAGATTTAACCCTCACAGTATGCTAGGTGAAGAAAAAAAGAATTTACAAATTCCCCTTGAGTTTCTCAGGAGATACAAAATAGGTCCTTTAGCAGCTTGGGATTCCCAGGTAAGGTCAGGTTTTCACAATAAATCTTCCAATCTTCCAGGTTTGTTTGTTTGCCTGGGTGGTTGTTTGGGGTTTGGTTTTGGTCTTTGGGATTTGGGTTTTTTTGGTTTATGGTTTGGTTGGGTTTTTTTGTTGGTTGAGGGTGGGGTTTTTATGGGGGTTTTTTTTGTTTTTTTTAACCAGTTGTGAATCTGCCTTCTTTTTCAACAGCTGCTAGTATGTTAAAGAAAAATTACTTAGGAAGAGGGAGATAGAGGACCAGTTCCTTTCTATGTGTGAGTAGATTAAAAACCATATTTCAATTTTCCACTTAAGTGCCCTAACCATTGTGCAAGATACTAAATCTATTAGGATGGTTCCACTTTGCAGAACATAATTCAAGAATCATTGGGTCATACAAAAAAGAAAAACATAAAAAGGAGCACAGTTTTGTAGTTTTACTAGTTATAGTTATATAAAAATCCAGTGCCAACTGATGGGATAACTTCTGTGTTTTAACCACTGGCAATTGCCTGTAAAGCCCATGTTTTTTCTTACACATTCATGTTAACTATTCTAATCTCCACATTTCTTTTTGCTTTTTCCTTTCTTTATTAATTCATTTTTGCTGTGCCTTGTGTTCTGTAGCTGCAGTAGAAGTAGTAGAAGATAGTTACATTATCTTATTTTATCCTGTATTTTTGTAGCAACTGCAAAAAACACAGAAGCCATTATTTCCAAAATTTTGCTGAATATTCTAATTAGTAATATATTTCATTAAAATAGAAAAAACTCATATATATATTTACACACACACATATATAATTGTAATCGTAATTTACAAAATTCATTCATACTTTTTACAAGTTTTGTAGACCTCAAAGTTGCCAGCTTACTCACAGAACTGCTGAGCTCTTACCATTTCAGAATAGCTCTGGTATATGCAGAAGCACATCCTGAAGAAACTAAGGAAACTTCTAGTCTGTGTCACTCAAGTCAACATTTTTTTTCTATGTTTCATAGTCAGGTAGCTGTTGAGAGGGGACTATCAGTTTTGCAATTTTGACTATATGTGCCTACGTTCCACAAAAAGATAAATTCAGACCTAAAACCCCATCTGCATCTGAATCCCCCCTCTTTTAACCATTTTTATATCAATCTGAGCTTATTGCTAGTCTTGCTATGTATATGAAATATGTGTATGTATATGTGATATCACTTTATCGATAGTCATCATATATGTATATGCTGCAACATTACAATATAAAACATTTCAGAATGTGTCAAATATTTTGAGAAAATAGATTTAATTAATGTATTCTGTGGGGAGGTAAAATTGGACAAATCGAAAGAACCTTGCATCAAAAGACTTGTATCCATATAAAGCACCTTTCATATAAAATAGCTAATGGCTGCTTTTAAAAGTATAACCAAAAAACCCTCAAAATCTCTGAATTTTATTGCATAGTGCAACTATATGCAACACCACTACAAAATAATTAAAATACATAGATATCATTTCAATACATTAGTACCATTAAGACAACCAAACAATTTAAATGCTTTGGTGGTTTTTATGTTGTTTTTTTTTTCTTTTTAGATTAAAAAAATCACATACACAACACCTCATTCTGTTTCTATGAAATGTTTATGTAATGGAGCAGAGGGCTGCATATGTAACTTGAGACAAGGAAGGTTATAAAGGTATGTTTGGGGGGGTTTTGGCAGGAATTTAAGAATGAAGAGAATCATGTTAAAAAAATATGTCCAACTGAACAAATGATTGATACTATATGTCAATTTATATAAGGTTTGGTTTTGTTATCAGATTGGAAATCCATGTTTTACAGGGAGTGTTTTAGCAGAATCTCCTAGATATGTCTGTATAATAACCTTTTCAAATCCAGATACTCATTTATGCCTATTGCACTACAGTATCGTAGGTAAACATGCATACATTTAACAGAACTGGGTGTTGTAAATTCCATAACAGCATAGGTGATCAAGAAGGTAGTGTGGTCTCCTTATCACTAAATCTTAAACACCTTTTACTGCTACCTAACTGTGCCTAATTTCCCTACACTGCCAGATGACTAATGCGTTTAGGCAAGTGTTGCAATGCCTCATTCTTATCATATGCTGTGTTGAAGGGGAAATGTCTAATAATTGATACTTCCCAGAGAAGTATCAGTTTGGGGATTTCAGACATAAAGAAGTTGAAGCTCGATATTATACAGAAAAAAAAAAAAGTCTAGAAAGTTTACTGAAGCAAAATTATGTGTGAAAATTACAAGAACTGAGTCTAGAATTAGATTCTTAAAAATTGTGTTCAGCGCTGAGGAATCATGGGGTTATTTAACTTGCAATCAATCAGCTTTTGAACACATTTAAAGATGTGGTTTTTACATAGCGACAAATATTTATATATACTTATCATGGGATACAAGAACTGTGTCTTTTTCTGTTAGGCTACATCTGTGTTCTGCAAAAGAGTTCAGAACTTACTCTCTATCCCCACAGATGTGTGAAATGATGATTCATATCCTTATGGCTAGATTTTCATCCATCTTAGAGCAGGGTGGCCTTGACCAGGCTGTTTACAGTGAGTTTGTTATCCCCCAAACCATGTCTGAACTTCTGGCATTGTGCTAACCGACACTGGAAAAAAGTGCTCAGAAGCTTGCAGGCAAACTAAACAGCAAGCAGAAGTATGTGCTAGTGTTCAAGCCCAAGATTCATCTTTTAGTTTACTGGGATAGATCCAGCTTGAGAGGCTCAGTCCTGTGAATCTTTTATTCATAGAGAATAATTAATACAATTCTACAGGATCCTATTGCCTAACAGAGTTGTCTGACTTACTTAAGCAAAAATACCTTAATTTTAAGATGTGGGATTTGAGGTGAAGGAAATGCTGTACCTTTCTATTCTCCATCCTGGACACCTCTATTTCTTGAGCTATTTCATCCTCATAGTTCCTACTTTTGGTAAGAGTAGTTTAGGTCTGTCACCTAAAGATAAGAATACTCACCCAAAATGTCAGAATGCAAAGCCTGAGTTTTCTTTCTATCACCTATTTCCTTTACATGAAACAACCCTTGCATATGTTGTACTATGGACTGGGATCCATTCTTCCTGGATCAATGTTTCAACCACTTTGCTGGAGAGTCAGATTTTTTCTCCGCAGGTTCGTGTTGTTTGCTTGTTTGTTTAACCTTGCATACTAAGAATTCAGTGGAATTTTACGCTTTTTGAGAAGTTTGGGTGGGATTTTTTAGTAAAATTAGGAGATTATATGAAATTTAAAGTGTCTTTTTATATAAAAAGTCAAATATTAATTAAAAAATTAAAACTCATTCTTTAATTGAACATACAATTCTTTATAATTTGAACAGCAAGACGAAAGCATCTTCATTATTTTGAAAATGGACAAAAAACTTGGAATTAAATTAAATATTTTTCACTTTCTTTTATGGGTAACAAACCTGAACAGTAAGTTAAAAAAAAAAAAAAAGTGAAACAAGATTTAAAAACCTTCAGAATGAAGCACTTTGACCTCTTGTAATATTTTGACTTTATCATGTAAACATGTTGACGGAATTGACAAAAATCCTTGTCCATATAGGTTAGGATCTATGTTTATGACTATTGTAGTATGAGTTAAATCACAAAAACCAGAGATATTTTTCTCATGAGTTTTAAAGCTAATGGGACATAAAAACTTTTTTTTTTCCTTAAAATTAATCTTTAAGGTAATAGACAAATCTGTAAGTGGCAGTTTAGCCTTCAGAAAAGAGAACACAGTGCCAAGTTCTTGGACTTGCATGAATACTGTCTTCCCTGATTTTTCAAAAGACATTTCTTGAGATCATCAGGAATTTGTAAGACCTCATTAATGTCACAAATGGATCCCTTCCTTTTCGACCTCTATTGCAGTGAATGAATTATTTTCTCCCCACCCTTCATTCATCAAGGATAGGATTCATCTCACTTCTCTTCATCCTCCTATAAGTTAAGTACCTATCAAGTTATCTGTGCTCTGTGATCTATGGAAAGAGAACACCTGAAAAAATCTATTTCTTCCATCTATCTTCTGTCCATATGTCTGCAGTCTCTTTTCATTGGCTCATAAATGAAATTAATCACTATAGTTTGTCTTAGACTATATGCCAAATTTAAAGACAGTTAATGTTTGCCAAGATAAATCTCATTCTGAGCCAGTGATAAATGTAACATCTTAGCCATCAGATTTTTAGTAAAATTTGCGAACATTGATTTAATATGTGCCCACAGTCTGTATTGCACAAGTTTTGTTCATAAATACAATTTTCAGGTGAAATAAATTCCATCCTACAGTGGGATCAAAGGGGGGAAAGAATTGATAAAGTTGAAAATTTTCACTCCATTTTAGAATGTAGTATTTTAACATTGTGTTGATTCTTGATCAAACAATATTACTTATAGTTGCACCATAATAATTCTGAGGAAAATAGGTGGAGATAAAAATCTTAATAAAGTCAAGAGTCTTAAAAAAGACAAAAAGTTCAAAGATCAGGAAGTTTATAAAATCACAATATATTCCAAGACATTAAAAGATCTTCAGCAAAAAAAAAATAAAAAATTATGTGTGCTTTAGATATGTACAGATACATATCTATAATGCAACTTTTTCAAATAACATAGCTGAAAATAATATTAATTGTTAACAAATATAATATTTAATAAAAATTTTTCAGACTTCTGAACGCAGAGAATATGTACACTGTCCATCATTTTATTTATTTGGTTGGTTTTAAAGTTTTTTACACTGATGTATTGTTATAAAAATTTTAATTGTTGATTTTGTGATACAGACTGAAAAGTAAGTCATGGGTTTAAGTATTTACAATGCAAAAGATATCATAAGTTTTCACGACCCTTAGCTGACTTTCCAAGAAAAAAAAGAAAAAATCATTTGTAGTGGGCTTCATGAAAGGTATGGTGTTTAGCAACACCAATTTTGACCTTACTTTCACTGGGAAGTAATTATATATCCCTATATGTGTTGCAAAAGTTTGAATTCTTTACTTCAATCTAGCACCATTACTGCCAATTAAATATATTAAATTTACAGGAAAACAATGCTTAGATAAGCCCTCTAGGTTTGCAAAAAATATATGGGGGGGAAAAGTGATTTTCTGATTGATTCAGGTAATATGAATAAATTATTAGTCCTTACAGTAGCAGGGAAAATTAATCTTTTGAGCACAATGAAATTAAAAGGTTTTGGCTTGCTTGATCTGAACAAAGTAAGATGAATTTTTAATACAGCAAATTAATTAGGCACATAATGAGGAATAGAATACATAATAGCTCTAATTCTGATAAATAGCAAAATAGTTCAGATCCTCAAGGAAATAAATATCATCCATCACAAACACACCTTAAATTCTGTTTACTGGGAAATATTAATGGCAAGAGAGCTAGCATATAGGAGTTAGATAAATTCTATTTGCTGATTTTGTTCGGCGCAATTACATTACGTGTTGACCCTCATCTGTAACTTTTTGTGGAATTGATTTTAGGACATTATTCATTTCTGAAGGTGTTAATGTACCATAAAGGATTTGTATTATCGTTAAACATACTGTCTATGCCAGGTGTTACAAGTTATTTGCTTCTACCCTGAAGATCATTTAACAGCTTATAAATCTTTATAGCCCCATGATGTTTTGCTACAATAATTTGCATCTTTAAATAGCTTCTGAATGATGCATACTAAAAATAAGTAACAAGCAACATTTTTGTTATTAAAGTACATGCATCTTCAGGTTTACAATAGCACTAGTTACAAAACTCAAACTGTACTACTATATGAAACAATAAAGTTAAATAGAAATGTGAGAACAAATGCTGTATCTAGCTTTTTACAGCAGAAAGGTATTTCAGTGCAGATTAAGTAGTTAATTAGTTTATAAATTTTTCTGTCCTCAGACCTCTCTATGAGCTTTGAAAAATTTTATATGTATAGCTCTACTTCAGTAAAAAGTCACAGATGCTATCTATGAATGTATTTTGGAATCTAGGAACTGAATATATATTAATAAACTATGATATAATCTCATCTCTTAGAAATAGAAACAGTAGATTTTGACTAAAAAAAGAAAGAAAGACATAGAAGACTGATTTGAGAAATCTCTCATAACATCTTGTAACTCTTCATTTTTGTTTTAATGGGTATGTCTATGTACCAATAGAACACTAACCTCGGGGTCTTTGTTGATTTACATAGTCTAACATACACTACAAGAGGGAGGCCCCAGAAAAGTACGATTCATTCCTTTTGAAGAAGACTTAATGATGGGATGGATAGGAAATAATGGAAATAATTCGGATTTTATAGCAAGAAAGAAGCTAAAATTCATGTAAAATCTCCCACTAAATTAATTTTGTATATCTTCCATTCTGAGTTTTCTCTTTTCAACAGAAGACAATGACAAAATTTATGTTTCAATTGCAGTTTCTGAGATTACTTACAGCAGTATTATGTCTACACAGCTTATGTCCACCTGATGTATATGATACCTAATACATATTTCTAAATAAAATAATGTGAAAAAAGATGGAAAACCACACTGACTTTAGCAGGTGATGATGCATGGAAATTATCATTGACCCCATTATAAAACTTAAATTATTTCCCATACTTCCACATTTACTAAAAGTAAGATTCACTGTTTTATCTATATTTTCAATGTTATTTTATTTAATAAAATATTTTATATACTCATCAGTACTGATTATCTCTTCTGTAATTTAAAGATTAGATTTTCTTAGTAGGAGTTTTCATAATATTCAGAGAAGCTATTTTCTGCATTTTCTATTAAAACTTTAAGATTAAAGCCTGCATATAAATCATTATTTTAATTTACAGTTAGCTATAAAATGCTGTGAATGAACATTTTATATAGTGGGCTGGTAGAGAAAGTTTGGAGGTTTGTTTCTTTGTGTTTGTTATAGCCTGTTTTTTTCTGTCTTGAACTAGTTCCATTTCAAATGGGTCAATAACAGATGGCCTCTTAGCATCTTTCTTCACATCCTCACACCTCCCTCCCCCCAGCCTTTCTTTTCCTTATCTCTTTATTCAGTTCTTTATATTCAGTTCTTTATAAGCATTCTTTCTTTCTTCTCTAACTCAATTTCTCTCTGACATTTCTTTCACCTTCCTTGTCTTTCTCCAGAAATCTGAGTTTGAACAGAATTTATCTCAGATTTATTTGTCTAGAAGTTGGACAAAGACTTAAAGTACATAATCATGACTGAATAGTTAAGGGAAAAAAGTTAAGGACACTGAAACAAAGGACAGAGGTGAAGTGAAGTGAACGTCTGAAAACCTGAGACATTGGAGGCCTGTGACTAGCGGTGTTCCCCAGGGCTCAGTGTTGGGTCCAGTCCTGTTTAATATCTTCATTGACGACCTTGATGAGGGAATAGCATCCACCCTCAGCAAGTATGCCGATGATACAAAACTGGGAGGAGTGGCTGACACGCAGGAACACTGCGCTGCCATCCAGCGAGACCTGGACAGACTGGAGAGCTGGGCAGGGAGAAATCTAATGAAATTCAACAAAAGCAAGTGTAAAGTCTTGCACCTGGGGAGGAATAACCAACTGTATCAGTACAGGCTGGGGGATGACCTGTTGGAGAAGAGCTCTATGGAGAAGGACCTAGGGGTCCTGGTTGATGACAGGTTGGCTATGAGCCAGCAGTGTGCCCTGGTGGCCAAGAGAGCCAATGGGATCCTGGGATGCATCAGGAAGAGTGTGTCCAGCAGGTCGAAGGAAGTGATCCTCCCCCTCTACTCTGCATTGGTCAGGCCCCACCTGGAATACTGTGTCCAGTTCTGGGCTCCCTGGTATAGAAAAGACAGGGACCTTCTGGAGAGAGTCCAGAGAAGGGCGACAAAGATGATTAGGGGTCTGGAACATCTCCCCTATGAGGAAAGGTTGAGTGAGCTGGGTCTGTTCAGCCTGGAAAAAAGAAGACTTAGGGGGGACCTAATTAGTGTTTACAAGTATCTTAGACATGGGTGGCAGGGGGAATTGGCCAGCCCCTTTTCAGTGGTCAGTGGGGACAGGACTAGGGGCAATGGCTGTAAGCTGGAGCACAGGAAGTTCCGCACCAACATGCGGAAGAACTTTTTCCCAGTGAGGGTGACAGAGCAGTGGAATAGGCTGCCCAGGGAGGTGGTGGAGTCTCCTTCTCTGGAGATATTCAAGTCTCGTCTGGACGCCTATCTATGTAATATGAGATAGGGAGCCTGCTTTGGCAGGGGGGTTGGACCCGAAGATCTCTTGAGGTCCCTTCCAACCCCTAAGATTCTGTGATTCTGTGATTCTGTGATTTATCTTCATCTCCTTTGTTGCAAATGAATATATGTGAACTTATATCAGGGAATGAGAAATCACTGTGATGGAGCAGTTAGAAGACTGAAAAAAAAATTGGTTTGTTTAAAAATGTTAACTTTATTAAATACATTAATTAATGAAACATTTCTTGAAAATTGTCAATTCTCAAAAATTAATAATGACCATTACAATATATAGAAACTCACTGTAAAACAAATATCTTTTTTATTATGTACTCATATTTTGTGAGCGTGCTTTTACCATAGAACTGAAGCTGCACAGTTTGCACTGACAGCTGTATTTCCTGTTGACTCAGCCTCCAGGTCAAGATGATAAGGCTTGAGAGCTCATCAAAAAGAAATATATGCAATATATGTGTAATATACATATATACAAAAATATGTGTAATATACATATGTGTATATATATACATACATATGTGTATGTGATATCTAAATATTATATAATTCTGCTAACCCCAAATAAAGATATGTCAGAAGATTTAATTTAGCTTTAGAAAAGTTCATCGCAAACATTATTTAAAATGCTCATCCAACAGAAGAAAATCCATTAATCTTAACAAGAATTAGTGATGTGATTCTACATTAGTGAAAGGCGAAATATTGCTGTAAACTGTAGTGAAGAGTTAAGTGAGCAAATAAGGTTGCAAAAGTTACTATGAGGTTTGCTCTTGGCAGTCACAGCTTAATATTATTTTAATTAAATAACTAATTTTATTTTAAAATATATAGTCAGAGGTGAATACCTAGAGAGACAGAAAATATATATTTTTTAATATGGCCACTCCACTGCTGTTAAAGTCTTGTCTTATACTCCAATTTTGTATGACTTTTAATACAGTATCAAATACAATATTATCTTCAAAATTGAATATGAAATATTTGCCTTCACAAAGATATTTTATCTGGAACGCTTTTTACTTCAAAGCACCTTTACTTTTAAATATTCAGTTTATCTTTCAGGGTAGAAAAATAAAAAATACTCCATATCCATGAAATTAAAACCAAAAGTTCACAAACACTCTTTAATATACTCATCATTCTACAGATTATTTTCTTTCTTAACCTCTTGTCACAGTTTAAAAAACGGTTGATTTTTTTTTATTCTTTAAATATGACCGTGCTTACTTCTTTTCCTTTTTTTTTTTTTTTTGCTTTTTGTGTTCCTCATCTACAACACAACCCAGAAATTATAGTAGTATTTGCTACATTTTACTCTAAAATATTAACTCATCTATCTGGATGAGCTTCACAAAATCAAGTAGAAACAAGAAGACAATGTTCATAATAATAAGACTGAACATCTTTAGGGAAGAAAAACTTAGGTATGAGGCATGAAAATTCCAGATCATGACACAATATCCATGGTGTTTTATCCAGAAGTAATCTGAAAAGGTTAGGGAGATTTGCAAATAATGCAAAATAGACATGGAAAACTAAAAATCCTAAGACAACTGCAAGACACTGTCCACAATTGACATTTGCTATTTCTCTAATAGCAGTATTTCTTTACAGCGTTCATAAGTTATGAAGCCCAGAATTCAACTTACTCACATGGGAAAAATATCTTTTTTTGAAAATACAGAAAAATTCTTAATATCTATTTCACATACTCAAACTCAGACATATGCCTGGTGATTGCATTTTGATTATCTAGAAAATACAACTCTCTTTTTTCCCTCATGCTTAACCTTTATTGGACACTTTCTCAGGGCAATTGAGGGCAGCCATGTACTAGTAGTGCATAGACTTTATAGCTATTTGAACAAGTAGAACTAGAGAGTATAATAAAAATAGTCCTTTTTCTTTAGCTGTATTAATTACCCTGGTAATTTATTACCATTTCTGCTACCCACAATCAGAAAATAGCAGAGTACTGTGTCTAGTGATTGCTGTCTAAAAGTCCCATGCAGGTTGTAAATTAAAATTATTAATATCATGAAAATAAATTTGCGTCCTATGAAGTTGAAGGGCTACTTTACCCCACAGAAGACATTTAATGCTTAACAGAAATCAGAATTTTAAAAATATCTATTTTCTCCACACTTTTCTTTGCTAGTTTTGGTTTGACAATTAAAAATAAAGAATGAATGATATAAAAGATATGCAAAGGTAGTAAGAAATTGAGGTATTACATTTTTACTATTACTGCAATGGCAGTGAAAAGTAAGCTTGTAAAGTTTATTTGAAAATTATTCAAAGTTATTCAGTAATCAACAGTCTTTACACTCTGCATGAGTTTCCAGTGACTGACAATGATAAATGATATTCCATTCTGTTATTCAGTTGATGATAATGTGCTATTCACATATGAATAGCTTTATCTACCCATTATATTTTTGAAGTTCTTTGTATTGTTTAACTATTATTTAGTAATAGACATTTGCTGAATTGCATGCAAGAGTCACTGAACTTAATATTTTTTTTTTCTAAATCCAAAGAATACGTTAGTTCCTTTACATTTTATTTGTTCAAAGAGCACAATGCAATTTTAAACCAATGATCCAGACATTTCAGTTTAAATCCTTCAGTGAAAATATTCCAGATGTATAGTAATGCATTCTCTTTCATGCCCTTTAAGGTATACATGTTTTAGCTACTGCTAGATGACAATGAAATGTATCTTAGAAGGGAAAAGGATGTTGTCTGGTTCAAATTTCCAGTGATGTAAATCAGAGCAGTCCTCTGAATTCAAATGATGTGTATAGAGCCATACAATTTGAGGGTATGACCTATAATCTATTTTTACAATAATTGATTGATACAGCTAAATTTTTGCCTGTTTCATTATTATAGTCACCGACTTGTCTGATATTTGAAACATTTAGGTTCAAATTACTCATAAATTTGAGTAAGCTTATTACCTACCTGCAATCCAATTACTGTTTATTTCTTTAAAACATTTCCTCTAATCTCAGGTAGATTCAAGAATAATCTCTCCTCTCCTCTCCTCTCCTCTCCTCTCCTCTCCTCTCCTCTCCTCTCCTCTCCTCTCCTCTCCACTCCTCTCCTCTCCTCTCCTCTCCTCTCCTCTCCTCTGCCATTCTCTGCCATTCTCTGCCATTCTCTGCCATTCTCTTTTTTCTTTTCTTTTTTCTCATCTCTAAAATTTTAACTTCATATATCCTAACAGATCATTCTTTTTTCCTGTATTCCCTCCCCACCTAAAAACATACATTCACATATGTGCACATAAAAGATAATAGGTTGTAAATGTGTGTTTAGAAACCCTGAGAAAATAAATTTTAATTTGTTACAGAAATACAGAAACTGAAAATTAAATAACAGTATTGTGTCTCTTCTACTTTGCCTCACTTAATTTTAGCCACCTGAAAATTAGACCTGTAAGGCGATGTCCATACAGATAAATAAAAGAGGATCAGCTAATTTCCAGACATGACATCAAATGACAGATATTTGACATCCATGATTCTTAAAACCAGTATTCTTTGTGTCAGATTTTCGTGAAGATGGCTAACTGCAGCAAACAAATAGTCAGAAAATGGTCTAAGAGATAAACAATGTAAAAAATAGGTGGTCAGTGTTGGAGTGCACTCCCTGACCTGCTTTTGTTCAGCACTTAGGATGTACTTCATGTCTAAATCTATTATCTAATCTCCCTCAAT
Source organism: Laterallus jamaicensis coturniculus (assembly GCA_022605575.1). Classification (NCBI taxonomy): domain Eukaryota; kingdom Metazoa; phylum Chordata; class Aves; order Gruiformes; family Rallidae; genus Laterallus; species Laterallus jamaicensis. The sequence continues at coordinate 13,264,152 of JAKCOX010000019.1, forward strand.
TATTAAGGTAAAGACAGGTATTTCCAGAGGAATATGAATGCCATCCTAAATTAAAGAATTTAAGATGTGTATGAAGGTTTACCCTCTAGTAAACCTTCTAGTTCCCTTCACTGTGGTTACAGAGGAAGCTCAGATGATTTGTTTAACTAGAAACCTTATTTTAGGTAGTGAAATATCATATAAAATTAAAAAATTAAAATGGAAAAAAAACCCCTTTGAATGAAGGACTTAATTAAAATTGTCTTCACATGAATATCAAGAACAGTCCTGGTATGAATACAGGTTTTACCATATTATAAACATTTGAAATTCTTCTGGTTAGAGATTTATATTTTTTTCTAATTTGATGGTAGTTTGTTGTCTTTAACACATACAAAGAAAATGTGGTCTCTCTGCAAAGTATTTTATTCATAGGATTTTTTTTAATCATGACTCTTTTTTTTCCCCCACAAATACATAGAAAGTACAGAGATAATTTTTATTTATTTTTAAGCACAGGCAGTGTTGGTTTTTGTTTTTTTTTTCTGAGCAGAAAAGTGTCTCTTACAATTTTTAAAAAAATATTCTTTATTTAATTTAATAATTTTTTATCTGTCAGTTTCATTAAAAATTAGTAATAGAAATGGTGCAGTCCTATTCTTCCTTGGGGCTAACCGCTACTAAAGTTTGCTTATGTGAACTACACATACCCCACTTACTTTGTCCGGCCATACTTGCTGGTCCTTCAAACACCTGTTTTAGGATTATCCAATACTTGTGTCCAGAGCTTGGGCATTTCATCCAGTCTTCAGCTTAGAGGGTATATCTTTCCAGATACTGGTGTCACCTCATCAGTTAGTCTTGCATGAAGTCTGGCAGTGAACTACTTACTGCCCCCCACCCCCTCCAACAGAATTGTATGTAAGGTCACAAAGAAATTAATTAGGAGTAGGTTAATAAGAAGATAAGATGGATGATGACAACCAGGTACATTAAAATCTTCATTAAAATAATCTTCAGTGAAATGCTATGGTGAATGCAAGTATTTAACTGACAAGTTACGCTGTGTCTATGTATGCTGTAACCAGTGTTCATCTGTAATCTCTTCTTTTACATGGTGATGGTACACTTTAAATTACCCACTGACTTATTTGGTATGGCAAAGAAGTCCTAGAGACAGTCTCTAATTAACATTTATTTCTGTATCACAAAAAAAACAATTCATTCTAAGAATAACCTTCAATTTTCTACCTGTAAGTGACTGTACTGAAAATTCTCTTAGGTAGCTGACTTTCACCTACTGATTAAATGAAGTTGACTGTCGTATGAATAAAATACAATGCTCATCTGGAACTCGGGGACTTTTAAATATTACTCTTAATATGGAGGAACTTTGTCCTTCTTCCAAGACTGAATGATGTAATGTGTAGTTTTGCAACATATATATTCAAAGCCTGTCACGAGTTAAAATATCTTAACAGATAAAGAAGTACAGAAGACAGATGGTCCTAGCTGTCAGTTCTGTCAGTGAATTGTAAATAATATTATCAAAGTGGCTTTGACTATGTGCCGAATTTCCCTAAATACCTGCTTCAAGGGGCAACTCATGTACTTTAATAACCAGGAAGTGGAAAGCCTACCTTATAATTTATAACTCTAAGGTAAGCCATATGATAAAGAATATAATACCTGTTTTAAATGCAAATGTAACAGTCTTCTGATATATTCCATAGAAATAAAATCACAGAAAAACTGGATAGAATTGACATCAGGAAATAGCTTGGTCCACCCCTGTGCTCTGAATAGTTTAAATGTTTAGATTATATCAGGCATTTCAGTACTACAGTGCAGCAGCCATTTTTCCAAACCACCCCTCCTGCAAAACTGAAAAAGTGAATTTACTGTATCAGACACATAAACATAATACAGCCTTTTTCACAGATATGTTTAATTCCACAGTCTGCAATTACATACTTTCAAACTGGATTTCTTGCAGTTTGGGGGTTTTTTTTGGTTTTTTTTTAACTTTTGCCATGAGGAAATTTTTTAGGTATTTGTTATTTTAATTATTATTTCCTCATATTAGACATTATTTTACTGCATCTGAGTAACCTAAACCAGAAAAAAGGTCAAAAGTGTCAATGGAGGGTTTTCTTCACTGGTTTGCCAATATCTTCTGACATTAAAAGCAACTGACACTATACATAGAAATCATCTTTAGTTTTCCAGATAGGGTATGGAGTATGACAGACTCTTGAAACAAACAGTTCAGGCTTCTCAAGATTTTAATTGCTTGTGAAGAAAAGATGAATTCTAATTAACTCTCCCCTACTCTACATAAATTGAATATCTGAAAAGTATTTCTTTTTGCAGAAAAAAAATGTATTTTAGACAGAAAGCTGGAGTGCTGCTTTTGATGTTGTTCACTTTGAGGACAGAAGACTCTTACTTGTTCTCTCAAAGCTGTATCTTCTTTTTTTTTTTTGTCATCTGATGTACTGAGATAGCATAAGGATGCATGATTACAAGAAAGTACCATAAAGATGTCTGCCATCAGTGCATAGTCTCTAAGAGCCCTGATCAATGTTTTCCTAGTGATACATTGGTACAATACATTAAAAGGATGAAAGCCAGAGAAAAAGGAAGGCAGAAGGGCTTTTTCTAACAGTTAAAAAAGAAAAAAGTAATTCTTAAATATTAGTTGAGGATGAGACTTATGTTTACATGCATACGTAAATATATTTTAAAAAATGTCTCTTCCAGAAAAGATCATATAATTCGTAAGGTTGAAAGGGACCTTTAGAGGTCATCTAGTCCCATCCCCCTGCAGTAAGCAGGGGCATCTCCACTAGATCAGGTTGCTCAGAGCCCTGTCAAGCCTGACCTTGAATATCTCCACGGATGAGGCCTGCACTACCTCTCTGGGAATCCTGTTCCAGACACCTACCAGCCTCATACTAAGATATTTTTTTTTCCTAATATCCTACCTAAATCTCCTCTTTTCAAGTTTAAAACCACTACCCCTTGTCCTACTGCTACATGTCCTTTTGAACAGTTCTTCCCCAGGTTTATTATAGGCACCTTTCAGGTACTGGAAGGCCACTATAAGGTGCTCTTCTCCAAGCTGAACAAGCCCAGAATGAAACTCACATAATGATTTTCTGCTGTTTACATACAGCTCACTCTGCATCTCTTTTGCCATTGGTAGGTGCCCTGTTTTCAGAATGACTAACTTCACTATAGGTTCAACTTTCTTTCATCAAGAAATACTTCACCTCTCCCAGAATGAAATCATACAATCCTATAATCCTTAAATACAATAATATCACTCTTCATTCCCTTTCTACTCTCTATTCATCTATGCTAGCATAGTAAGGCCAACTGGCTTCAACATATGTAAGCTTTTTCACAAAAGAATATGGCGTCAGTGGAGGACAAAAAGGTTAGAAAGGGTAAAAGAACACTTTCTTCATTTCAACAAAAATAGCAACAACTCAAGTAAAAATATATAGAGTGAAATTATTAAAAAAATAAAAATCCACTCATGCTCATCGTCTGTGGATAGTTGTGTTTTACATATTTTTCTCATCTGAGTTAATCTTATTTCTCCCTAGAATAAAAGCAACCCATGACATACTGTTTTGCTGTAACAACATCTCATTGTCTGTCCTTTTTCCTCTGCCACATACAAACACTTTAATGAATTCACATGTATATGCCTACGCTACTCTGACAAGTTTCATCTTTTCTAATTCAGAAAGGTTTTACAATTTCTTTTGATGCTAGTTTTAGTCCTAAGAAAAAAAAAAAACCGTTTCCCAGATGAAACCAGACATGGTATATTCCAATTAACAGCTTTTCCATGGTCCTATCAAAGACTTTTAATAAGATATCCTTTCTTGTCTTTGTTGTTGTTTCTTTTACTGTTAAATTCAGTCTAACATATTCTGTTTAGTTTAATTATATGCAGTCAAAATAATATCACTGTTTTAAACAGAGGCATATAAATTATACTTTAAAATATATTTTGCTCAGAAAAATGCTTCATGGATATTTGCCCCAAAGAGACTGGTTTCAAAACACTGAGAGATTATGTAGAACATAGGAGCCATCGACTTACTGTTTTAAATGCCTTATTTTTTTTCCACTTGTGGAAGTATACTTTCCAACAGAACAGTTATTTCCCTTGCTTTTTTACCTATATACTCATTTTATTCCCTTGCAGCTGAAAGCCAGGCTGGCCTGGCCTGAATTGAAAGATAAAAGATATTGCAAGGCTTTTCTTTCTATACATCCACTGAATTTACCATCTAGATTTGGCAAATATCTGTGCTAATTTAAATACTTTTTATGCTTCACAGATCCAGTGTTAGTTACTTAGTTAATGCTAATGTGCTGCAGTTACAGAATTGCATTTTGCATGAGTATAACTGAGACTTGCAATGCTTCAGAGACAGCTCAGGGCGGGAGGGTAAGGTGGAAGTCCACCTGGTACCCTGGCCTTGAACTGGCTTCCATTAATTCTTTTCTTTTGGGCTTCCATCTTCTGCCTGACAGGAGCTGGATACAGGGACCCCATGATCCCAGGTATTTCCTGTTAGACGCTGCTGTTTCAGCTTGGTGAAGCCAGACCCTACCCTCTTTCTCTCCTTTTCAGCCTTCTTAATCTTTCAATTTCCTCTTGTAGCTCTGCCACCATGCCAAGCAGATCATCCACCTGTTCACAGTGTGCACAACAGCTCTCATAGCTGCCACATAGTACTGGCATAAGGCTCCATTGCTCCCTGCAGCCTGTAACCTGGACAGCTGTGGTTGACATGTGGTTGACCCATCTGGGTTTCCACATCCATTCTGGTGGGTGTTGGCATCTTGACACTTCACCAGCTAGGGACCATTGCTCAGCTCTTTTCTCCTATTGGTGGGGGACTGACAACCCACACCAATAAAACTTATCTGTCAAGCTGGCAGAATTTCTGTTCCCTGCCAGGCACCCTGCTGCACTGCGTTCTGGTTGATGGGTACACCCAGTAACCTACCTCTGCTGGGTGGGCAGGGACTCCTGGGACACCTTTTAAGAGTAAGGGGTGTGGTCACTGTTTCCTCTGGCACGTTTATACTGCCTCGGTGTACAGGGCGGGATGACAGGGACAGGGGACGAGGTAGGCGGACAGACTGACGGACCGACGGACCGACGGGCCGAACACACTTGGAGGGGGCAAGAGGTGAGGGAGAGATGGATCTGGTCACCATCACCCTTCACGCCATGCATGATGAGTCAGCGAGCATCAACTGCTCTCCCTTACCACTTTGGGAGGGGGCATAGGAGACCAATTTTCCCTGCACTTTTGCCTCCATGCATTTAGCTGTGGTTTTGCCTCTTCAGAAAAAGTTCTCCCGTTGCATCCTCTGCTCTGGAGCCCTTCGCTTCAGGGGCTTCCAGTGGTCAAATTATAGTAAATTAAAATTACATTATGAGTCTTGAAAAACAGATTATTATTGAAATTCAAGTTACTTTACGAAGTGCATGGGTATTATCACTAATCTCTATTATAAAGCATTTTTGATTAACAGGTTAAAGTAAAATGAAACAAGTACAGAGGTGTAATCATGTAATCAAACTTTGCAGATGAGGTTTTGAAAGATTATAACTTTCTTTTACATATTTAGGTAGATTATGTGTTTGCAGAATGCTTTATAATGCTGCAGTTTGTGCTCCATATTAAACATCTTTAGTGGGTCATTTTAGAAAGAAAAACAGTAAAGTATTATTCAAACTCAACATTCTGAAATATTTAAATAATTAGTGATCCTAAGCACAAAGAAAATTTTATCCCTTGATCACTGCTTTTTCTGAGCACCATGTTCAGACATGCAATCAGTGACATAAAATGACAGTGAGCTACTGACACTCTTATTATAATAGCTGTAAACTCACATAAATTTAGCTATCAACAATGTGGTTGACTATGTTGTAACAAATCATCTAGACACCGTTTACATTGAAATACTTGATTACAGGATCAAGTGGCTATGACAATGCACATGTTGAATCACCAGTAGTGGAGGAAGGGCTAGCCTGTGTCCTCTTGCAAGATCTCAACCCACAGAAATCTACAGGTCTGGAAAGAATCAACTCCAGGTTGTTTAAAGAAGTGGCTGACATAGACATCCAAAGAGCCTAATAGGGGCTCTCTTCGCAAGGACCCATATAAAGAAGACAATGGCATTAGGTCCAAGTTGCAGTGGGAGAGGTTTCATCTTGATATAACAAAGAAATTTTTACAGTGATAATAAACATTCACGTGAATAACCTTCCCAGGGATATGGCAAAGCCAGGATTTCAAGATGCGCTTGGACAGGGTGCTAGGCAATCTCATCTAAGCTCCCTTTCCCATAACAGGTTGGACCAGATGGTCTTTCAAGGTCCCTTTCAACCTGGGCTGTTTCATGATTCTATGAAATAGAAGTCAAAGAATATGGCATTTCTAGAAGAACAAATCAATTCAAAGGGAGATCTTTAATTAAATTAATTATTTTACCTGTGTGTGTGTTGTGTTTTTTTTTCTTATAATTAATTACATTGAAGAGACCTAGATACATTTCTCAATTTGAGAATTTTTATTTTTACGCCCCAATTTTAAAACACTTCCACTCTTGTGGTATTAAACTTCTTTACACATTATATCTCCCTAATAAATGTGAGAATTTTCTAAAGGAACTTCTTAAGCTGACCATACATTTACTATTGAAATGCCTGTCTTTCCAGGTCTGTTTATTATTTTGTCTGGAAAACTACACTAAGTCATTCAATGTCTTTATAAAGACTGAGACACTCCTGAGTGCTGCTCCAAGAAGGATCACCGTACTGCATGGTGCAACTTCCTGCAGCTGTTTTGTGCATGTATCTGATACCTTAGGTTTCCCTTGGTGGACTTGCCTTGCTTACCTGCAGATATATACCATAGGCATCTATATCTGCATGATTCCCAGGCTGAATAAAGCCCCATATGACTCTCTGCATCATTTGTAAAACTTTGAGGGAAATGTTAGTGAAGATTCCTAGTACACATCCAACTTCCATTTGGGTATTTATATATTTATTTATCAATCTAGCCTTATTCTAGGCCTTAGCCCAGTAAAATTCCAGTCTTATTTGAATAATACATGAATAAAAATAAGCAAAACTATTCATATTTAATATACAGTACATAGTGTAAGAGGAGTACTGAGAATTGGATCATGCATTCTAAGGAATATTTAATCACTTCATATATTTAGGCTTGAAAAAAACAAGCTGATAGCAGAGGTCAATATACCCACTTGAAGTTCAGAAAATCTCAAAAAAGTATAATTCTGAATAGAATTAGAAATACAATATTTTTTCTTTAAAAACCAACTTTCTGATATGTGTTTTTTGTGGGAATTTCCCCCTTGATTTTCCTGATGAAATTAGAAAATTTGAGATAGTGTATTGAGCAGATGCTGTGAAAAATGAAATCAGAGGATATAATGTTATTTAATAAATATGAAATGGTGTTACTTTGAGATTTGCCAGATGGCCCTGATGCATTTAGTTTAACAAATTGTGTTATGCTGATTGCCTATGATAGTAAGTTTCAGAGAATCAGAGTATTTGCAGTAGTCCAGTTTCTCAGGGGAAAGTTTAAAGGAGAATCAAAGGGGAAAAGAAAATATTTTATCAAATATGACATACAGAAACAATAATAAAAACCCAAACAGTAGTAAGATATTAAGAAGATGAAGGAATGAAGCAGGTAGAACATGGTAATGAGTGAACAAAAGGAGTAAGAATTTCTTTGGTGACAACACTGAAGATGCACGGCTTAAAAACTAGTTCACAGGAACTCTACATATGTGCATCTGTGCATATGCACATGCTTGCTGGGGCAGGAATAATATCTCATAGATATGATTTACATCTTGTTTATCACTTTGCATGCAATTTAAACATTACTCAAACCATGAATACATTATTATTCTAATAATTATCCTTTGGTTTAATGCAATATTGCTAATGTATGAATGCTAATATGTCTGAAATTACTATATGCATTTTTATTGAATAAAACTTGTAGCACTCTACTATTATTTACTGTAAATGTGCTTGAAAAAATACTTTCTTTTTCTTAAGTACTTATTCAATGAATTCTGGGCATGTAGGGAACTATCATAATTCAAATAGTAGGTGCGGATAATAATAAGGACTTGCACAAAAGACTTAAAATCAGTGAATTTTAGAAATATTGTATCAATAGCTAGCAATTCACCAGAAATAAGTTTTATCAAGATCTAATGCATTAATAACATTTCTTCTCTCGCTATAATCATGTGTTCAGTAGCCATTCTAGGCATGTTCCTTTTTGTAACAATAGGAACAGGTAGAAACTCTGGCAAAATTATTTATATAGATATATATACACATGTCCAAATTCTAGCTTGTTATGAACTATTCTTTTGAGATACCTTCAAATGATTACTAGTTCTATCTATGCACCAATTATTCCTCAGTTTAATACTAATGTAAACACCATTTGATAATATTCAGTAACACATTATTTGTTTTGGTTTATCAAAACAGGAAGTTAGGGGTTTTTGTTGTCCCAAAGGTCATATCATTACCCATTGTGCAGTATGCCAACATACATTCAGAACAGAGGTATTTGATTTGTTTCATGTCTGTGCAGAGATAGGTGGTAGGTAGTCCATTACACACAGAATCTTACATGTTTACCCTGCTACCGGATTAGAAAAGTCTGCCTAAATTTATGTGAATTGGTTAGTAAATACTGCATTATTGGTCAAGCATATTTAGATTAGCATGCATGCTCCTTCAAGGTATGTTTGGGTAATTTGCATAGTCCACGAGCTCCCCCTGCCACCTTTCCCTTAGGTACTGACAATTTTTGTTGACTTCAGGCATCCAGCAACCATCCAGCTCTCAGTGCCTTCTGAGGCAGGATGTTTCCCCATTGTCAGTCCTTCTGCTTTTCTCCGAATATATAGTCATTAGCAAATAAAGACAGTACATTTAAGTCTAAATGAAACAGTGTCTGAGCACTAACACAAACACATTTATGTCCCTGTAAATTGGAAAATTGTACTTTAAATATGATTCAAAGAGCAATGATCCAGAATGAAGCACTGGACAAGCCTTCCTGGAAAAGTGGTTGAGTCCCTGGATGGTATTTAAAAGAATTGTAGATGTGGTGCTCAGAGACATGATTTACTGGTGGATTTGGAAGTAGGTTAACAATTGGACTTGATGAACTTAAAGTTCTTTACATACCAAAACCATTTTATGATTCTATGAATCCATGATTTTATTATTTCATGTTAAATTTTAAAGTAGTTCTGATGAAATATTTTATTACTATTATTATTTTTAATAAGAAAAATCTTCAGCTAGTCACAAATGACATAGAATTCAACTCATAAATAAGATTTTTAATTTATGCATTCAACATAGAATATGTGTAATGAAGAATTTTTAAAGTGCATACAATTACCTAAATAAAACAGAACTCTGTATTTTTCTTGGATGAATGATGAAGATTTTAAAGTATTAATTTACTTGTTAAAAACACTTTTTAATATAAATAATTTTAATAAACATTCTCACATTCTCAGCATTAATTTACATCTCAGTAAAATTATGTTTATTAAACATATGAATAGGTAAAGGCTTTCTGTACCTATCACCATTATAAACTTGCATAAACTTGAATTCATACTCCAGAAACAAGTCAAAATCAGTGTAAATGCAGTTACTGAAGAGTCAACAAGTGCTAAGTAATTTCCTGTAAATTGTGATTTTTATATCTCCCTGTTTAATCTGAAAAGCTCCAACTTCAAGTCAGAGATCTGAGAGTTGCTGGTGTTAGGGAAATTCAAGTCAGGTTTGAATGCAATTAGTAATGCATTGGATTGGCTGTTTTCACTTCAACTAACTTCTTATCCCTGATAGAAAGTTCTTTTCTTGAGATGGAAAAATTTTCCTTCAAATACCTATGAAGTATATGACTATTATGTAAATTCAAAGTAATAAAGAATGAGAAAAGATGCTAGGGAAACATTTAGCACAAAGCCAGATATGGAAATCTGTGAGAAAATGTATAGATTAATGATTTATGTTTTAATTGGGAGGGGCAGTAGAGGGAACATCTATGAAAACCTTAGATATTCATAATTTATTGTAGTATTTCTAATAGCAGTTGGTGAGCATAATATTTGGTTTCTGACAATAAAATCATAACTTCAACTGCAAATCACCATATAACTAAGAAGACAAATGTTTCAGTTTGCATTCTGAAAATCAAGCAAAGTAAAAAAATAAATCAAAGCACTAAACCTAGTTTGTTGGGGTTTTTTTCCCTCTCAAATACATCACCGTATGGTTTTGGATTTTTTTTTAAAAAGGAAATCTCTGGAGGGAAGGTGAGGAAAGTTTCTCTTGATTATTTTCTTTTAAAGCATATATAACAACTTCAGAAAACTAATAAAGGTTAAATACATGCATATCACTAGACCCTTTAAGCACTTCAGCAGGACCTTTTCGAGTATTTACTTAAGTAGACAAAGGGGGAAAATGTCTAAATTTTTGGTGTTGCCCCTTGAAATTTAAAATAAATTACTAAAATGTTCTACTATTCAAAGAAGTAAAATTCAAATATTTTCTGAATTGAATATATAAGAAGTAGTTTTAAGAATTTAGGATTAAGTTACGCTTCCATTTCTTCCTATCACAGGTAAGTTCTTAAAATGTTAATAAATCTGAGGAGGGGGCACCGCAATTAACTGGCAAGTTAATTTGTTGCAAGTTAAAAAAACCCAACAACACTACATTGATTTACACTTTGAGATTAATTTAGCTATTTGGAATTTTTCTGAATTTCTACCTTTTTGTACTCTTTTTCTTTTCAGCATCTGTTTCTTTTGTCTTCTTTTAACTTGAATGTTTACTTCCAAAATTAAGAAAATCTATTTGAAAGTAACAATGAAGATGAAGCAGCAACACTATTTAGATGTGATTAGTTCCCCTAGGGAGTACAACACAACAAAAGCAAAACAAAAAGTATCAAAAAGGAAGGGGGGGGGGAAATATAGAAAAAAAATGTATCTACCATGTTTGAAATCTCGTGGAGCTCCTCTATAACTTGCAATGGTCAATGTATTTGGTGCAGGTGTCCAGGCACTGGCAGTAGGAGCTGCAGAATCCTCTGTGAGGAGAGATTGGGGCTGTCCCATGTTACACATAGCTGGTTCCAGTTGGCTCCCACCCACCCACCAAAGGGCATGGCTGAGTCCCTCAGGCAAGGATGTGGCACCCCAGGGAGAATCTATTTATACAACTGCAGAAAACACTAGAGAGGGAGAGAGAAGAAAGTCAGAGAAACAGGAGAACAAGTTCCTGTTCATAGTAGAACAAGCACTCTTCTGAAGGGACTGTGTCCTTTGCTTGAGCAGATACACCTCTGAAATTACTGCAGCCCATAGAGGACCCATGATGGAACATAAGAGAAGCTTGAAAAAGAAAGAGGCAAAGTCAAATAACTATATCCTGACCCTAACCCACTGTGCTTGCAGTTGGCTCAATGAAGACAGAGGGTGTAGCCTGTGTTGCAATACCAGGGAGAAAAGTGTTTCTTGCAGTGAAGCTGATCCTGGGAAAATAGATGGAAAGGTATATTAATGTTTTTTTTCTTTTTTCCTCAGTTCTCAAATAATTAAGCAACACATAAACAACACTAGAACAAAGACTAAAGATCAAAGCAAATACAAAGCAACTTTTTGTTTGTTTGTTTGTTTAAAAGAAACAAAAAAGTGACTTTATATAAATTAATAACAGTTTATGAACGGAACACTTCTGTAGGGAACTTGGAAAAAATAAAAAGCCTACCCACTTATAGGGGTGAAAATATTTGGCAGGGGACTCAGAGTCTTTTAGTAGGATTCCTCACACTTTCCACCTCAGTGGGCTTTCTATAAAATATTGTTAAGTTTGTATTTCCAGAAGGTAATGATGAGGAGCGCACTCTAGTCCAGGAAATAGTACTTTACTATTACTAGTAGAAACCCATAGACATTATAATGATTGATGCTGCAGGGTCTCAGGATTTGTCCGAGCTTAACCTGGGCTGAGCTGGTTCCAAATAATAGCAATTCCCATGTATCATATGTGATATGATAATTTAGAAGTGATAGTATATATATCATATGCTATCCCTAGTTGATTGCACCTATAGTCCCAAGCTGAAACTGAAGGAGACTGTTGTGCAGCTTTAGATAGGGAAGGGAAGATGACTCTGACAAGAAGAAAAAGAAATAAAAGAAAAAAAAGAAAAGCAGACTCTAAGACTGAGAAAGATGGCGCTATTACTATAAGTGCTGTAAGTGCCAAAATCCTCACAGCAGTGAAATGGTGGTGGTGCTGCTGAGTCATCATAAATATTTCCAGCTTCCATCCCACTTCCAGAAGAAAACTGAAACGACTGACCTAAGAACCCAGAGGGACTATAGTAGAGTAAGGATACCACCCAAGAAAAGGTAAAGATACTGAAATAGTTCTGACAGCAGTTTTAAACTTTTTTATGAAGCTTTTCTGTATTAATTAGATAATTTGGAATTCTGGAGCGTTAAAACACTAATTGGAATGGCAATATTTTTAATATGTTTCATTATTAGGCTTCTTCTTGCCCATGATGAAATTTTTAGATTTTGAGGATAATATCCATCGTCATATTGGCATTGATACATAAATATCTGGTCTTATAAACTTAAAAGCCAACCAACTTGCCAGCAGTATGTTTTAGGGTTTTTTTTACCATCCCACCGAGTTTTCCATGAACAGTTATGTTTGTCTGTATATATATACAAAATGGATTTTTTGCTTCCCAGTGAAAAAAATGACTTTTCCAAGTGATAAGGAGGTCTAGCTCATATGGCAAACACAGGAAAGCTACTAAAAATGTACCCCTTTCTGTATTTTAAAAAATGTGTTATCAACCAAGAGTCTTCCAGTTCATTATGTGCAATTATTTACAAATTTCTTTTATGAACTGATCTGTACTACAGTTGCAAACAAATTGTTTTCCAGTAATTGTTTTGTTGATAATTGAATGTTTGGAAGTGTCCATTGGAAATTATTACTGATTATTGAAAGAACATTCTATTGGGTTTTACTCTCCGAATGAATTTCTGACCCTCTGGAATTTGCTTGTCTTTCATAAAAACATCAGGTTTGGATACTCAAATGTAAGTTCCAAAAATCTGCATTTGTTGATTACTAGGAATATGGTCAGTGAAAAATAATTTATCCTTTTGGAAATAGTTCCTTTTGTTGAAACTAAAATTTTTATTAAAATTTTGAAACATAATTTTCTGAAGCTGTCCTATTAGTCATATATAGTATATTATGTCATTAGATTTGCTTTCATATTTATGTACTAAGTATATAAATCAAGATCCAATGTTTTACAGAGTGCAGGTAATAGAAACCCCCTTTTCTCTTGTCACATCAGTTGTTTATGTTCTGGTTTAATTTTCAAATATTTAGATAGGGGATTTAAGCCTCCGTAAAAGTAATTCAGTCTTAATTAGTTATGAATATTCTGCAAGTCAGTTCTGTTCAGTTCTTTTCCTGTCTAAAAGTGAACGGTCTTACATAGACATACAAAACGTCAAAAAACTGATCAGAAAAAGATAGAAAACTTTTATTGGTTTTGTCCTGGTTTCAGATAGGATGGAACTGATTATCTCTCCAGTAGCTGGAGTAGTTTTTGGGTGTCAGGGTGAGAGTGGTGCTGGTAATACATTGATGTTTTCAGTTGTTGCCAAGCAGTCAAGGACTTTTCAGCTTCTCACACTGCCCTGCTAACCAGAAGGCAGGAGTGTGTGTGTGTGTGTGGGGGGGTGCGGGGGAGAGGGGGATCCAGAAAACTGATATTCAATACCAGTGATGTCATACTCAGCATAAAAGGAGACTGGTGAGTGAGTGGCACACAGCTCCAGGATGCATGGTTTGAAGATGGTCCAGCTTCAGGATGGCTCTGAGCTGTGTGGTCTGAGTGGTATAGTTTGGTGAGACACTGCATTGTGCATCACCAGTCTCATATATTTTGCTATAAAGTCCTGTTATAGTTATTTCTCCCTCCCTTTCCTGTCCCAGTAAATTGTACTTATCCCAACCCACAAGGTTTGCCTTTGGATTCCCCTCCCACCCCACCCCACCAGAGGGGGTGTTTGTTGCTCAGCTGCTGGCTGGGGTAAAAGCACAACAGTTGGGTTTGTAGGTTTGAAAAGAAGAGCATGAAAGTTTACCACATACTTTGAGTGGCTGTAGAAATCATTATAAACATTTCAACTAACTTAAAACAAACAGGATACATTTTTAAAGGAAGTATACTTCCTATCAAATTTGGGCTCAAACGACATTTTAAAAACTTAATATTCATAGGATCTTCTCTAGATAGAAAAGAGAAAATGTTTTAGAAACTATTCAGTCAGGTCCAGAGTCCTAGATATTCATGTGGGTTCACAAACTCAATGGAATTTTGAATATATGCAGGAGATCTCATTCTGCAGTGTAACTACATATTTTATCTCTGTATTCTTTTTCTATGTATTTGATCTTATAGTATATCATTTAGCATCTCTAGGGCCTGGTACAGCTGGACTACACTAGTCAGTTACTGTCTTCTGACTATAATAAGATGATTATTAAAACATATCTTATATCTGGCATTTTAAATTCAGTTGACTTTACAGTAAGTACATTGCCAGCTTTTAATGCTTATGTATGAAGCAAACCTGTGATAACAAGGAATAAAAGGCATATTCTGTTAGAAGTCCAAAAGAGTAAGCACACAATAAATAGAAAGATCAATAGAACAATCAATAGACATAGAAAAGGATGAAACGGAGGATAAATTAGTCTCACAATTAGTAAGCAGATGACAGTTCATAATAACATTTCTAATGAAAACACAATCAATGTTCTTAAATATTTTCTGAAGGCACAAATCTGGTAGCTGAATGAACATAGACTCATAAAGATTGAAAGCGATGGCTTAAGTGATTGAGGAAATGGGCTAAGTATATTTAGATGTAAAACCCACAGATGATATTTAGGTCATAAGCTTCTTTTATATGATTGAGAAGATGCACATTAGGGAATATTTAATATAATTTTATTATAATTCAAATTGTAGAATAATTTATAGTTTTATATTAATGGGAGATTCTGAAAAATATCTACACATATTCAACAGACTACATATAAAAAAGTATAGCTCCACTAACTTCAGTAGAATTTAATATTTTTTTTAATGCCACTTTCAAACATTTTTTTTGTCTTTTGCACTGTTTATTGTTGCATTTAGAGATTGAAGCCCAGATAATTATATTTTTTTTTAACCTAATATTAAATGTACTTGTCTTATTTATGTCAGAGAAGTATCTTCACAGGGATTTGGACATTATTCATAGCATTTTAAATCATCCTGAGTTGTTCTTCCTTTATTTTAAAAAAAAAAAAAAAAAGCACCAAACATAAAACAAAAACAAACCCTCTTTCTTTAGTAGGTGTTATCATAGCTCTCTAACTCTTGAAGATCTCTTTATTCTAAACATAAAACAGAATTTGTTTTACATACAGTGAAAGTAATACAGTGGAAAAAAATGATGTGATATTGTTAATATTTTACATGGTACACGATGGAAAAGCACAACACATCACTTCTATTCAGCAAAGCATATTTCTTCATAAAAGAGCATAATACATCAGAAAGAAATATTTCTATCAGCTGCATGACCACTTTCTGTCTATTCAAAGGAAAACTTTCATTTGTATTACTCCTCCTCCAAATATAGTACTCTTGTGGCTCACATCTCTGTACACAGCACAGTAATTCTGCAGACATTAGTCTCTTTCATGCACCAGCACTTATTCTCTTGTGCCCAGCTGTTTGACTTTGCCTGCTCTCTGGCTTCTTTACTCTGACCTCATTCTGCTTCTATTCTTTCTTCTCTTTCTCTCTGGCCTTTATACTTTCTGCTTTTTCTGAAGAGAAAGGTTGGTCAATGCTGCAGGTGATCTTAGATTCACTTTTGAAACCTCAGACCCCCACATTCCCAAATCGGTATAACAATTAGGTCAGTAGTATATGACAATGTTTTGTGTTCTGTATACTTTTTGGTGCCTATAGTCATGCAGATTTCTAATGCTTGCTGTATGCCCCTGTTACTAACTGCAGGCAGTCTGAGTCAGGATTTATTTTAGGGGTTTTTTTTCTGTTTTTGTGTAGATCTTTAAACTCAAATATAGTGTAGGTTTCCGATAGCTATGGATTTGCCAAATGTTGAGTGTTTCCTCTTTTTGATCACATTGAGGATGGGAGAAGTTCTGTGTGCACAGGTTTTGGATGGAACCAGTCTGTAAGAAGCAATGCTCCTCTGCATGATGTGTTGTGGTATTTGAACTCTGTCAGGAAACAAAACCAAATACAAAACTAAAACCAATCCTTTATAGTCTCCAAATTCAGACAGAGATTCCTAGTAAACCTGAATACATTCTAGTATGAAGATAACTAGAACAGGGAACTTTGTTTGTTTTGTAACCTCTAGATGTACACACCAAAGGTAACCTGCCTAAGAACATCAGAGAAAACTTGGTAGGAATAGAATAAGCCTCAAATAACATAGTGGAGAAATAACACATAGAATGCTCACTATTTTTTGCCTGGAAATATGAGAAACTTTTGGGGAAGCCACAGTTTCTCTCCATCAGGGCAACATGATTTAACTGTGCACTATCATGCTGCTGCTGTTATCAGTGAAAGTGGTCAGGCAAAAGCATGTGTAGAACTCCCCATGTGTCACTTCCAGCCATTACCATGTACCATTCTGTATGTCCTGTTGCACAGTGACACCTTGCCCTTGCTTCGTGCCAAGTCCTACTCCCCAAAAGTTTGTCTAAAAAAGTAATCTATATAGCTTGTTCCTTTGATAACATAATTTCATACATATACAAAATCAGTGGATTTTTTCTATACATGTGTTCAGTCCTACATTGCTTTTCGAGAGCCAGATAAAAACTTTCTAAACAGCCTTTAGCTTTGTATGGTACTCCCATTATAAGGATATTCCAAAAATAGGCCAAAACAGTTTCAGTCTTCATGTATAGAAACACAAATTCTGTAAAAGAAATGTTGTCAGATTTTCTTGTGAGCAACTTATGACATTTTCATCCCAGAAAAAAGTAGCATGTCGGAATTATTATATTTGTGAATGCAAAATCAGAAAATTTCAATTTATCCTGAAAATCATGAAGTAGATTCCCTTTTAGCTTTCTTAAAAATTTTATTAATAATTTGCACAGAACAGAATTCATCATAGAATTGAAATATTTAATTTTATAAAATTATGCATATTTATACTTCTAGAACTTCTGGATATCACTAACGAGGAAAAAAAACGTCAGGTTCAGACACTCTGGCAAAATTGCAAATAGTTTTGATAACAGCATTTTTTTCACATGTAGATGTAATGTGATTGTGTTTGTCTTAAAGATCACTCAATTTTATCAGATATAGCTGTAGTTGAATCAAACATCTATTGTTTGCCTATAGAGAAGGCTACACTTGGTGTTCTGTGATGCTGACAATCAACATTAGCATTGCTTCCTCTTGTTGTAGTATTAAACATTAAAGACACTGTGTTCACAGTAAATAGGAGGATAGGGCATCTTCCAGTACAATGCCTTTTAAATACTGACTTGGGTCTGCCATAATAGCATATGAATCTGTCAGTATATTTCTTCATAACATTGTAGTTTCTAAACTGAGTTTGCCAGTGTCATTCACTCTTTTTAATCTACAGTGCAAATGAAAATATAAAGTAGTTTAAATCAAAAGTTATTTGGCCAATTTATTTATTTATTTATTTAGTCTTGCAAGGTAACTAAGATGAATGATTCTCTTTATTTGGATAGATTTCACCAGAAACCCAGCAAAAGGATTTATTATAATCATAATTAAGCCACAATGAACTTCTTAAAAAAAAAATAATTAAAAAAACCCCAAACAAACAAGTAGAAGCCTAGAACAAGAACAAATCCAGTCTAAGAATAGAAACGAAACAGTTAATGTACTGTCATAAAACACCCCTGCACTCATTCCATTTCCCGCGTTTGTTATATTATCATCTGATTTCTAAGTAGCTATCAGTAAAGTTCACATCGATGCATGCAATTTGTATTCAACATCAAGGGCAGTGTCAGAAACTGCAACTATGATGCCCTGTCAAAGACCTCACTGAGACATGAATCAATGGAGATAGATCTGCAAAAAATATCTGGTCAATTACCTTCACTAGTACAAACAAAAGTTGATTTGATGAATGGTCAATATGTTACAGACAAAAAATTCCTGCCAAAGAGGATTCATCCTATCAGGTAGAAATAATAGACAGGAGGGATGTCATCCTCCCTCTCTCCCTTCCTGCCTTCTTGTTAAATATATTTACACTTATATAAATATGTTTTATTTCTTTAATTTAAAAAAGTTTATAAAAATGAAACATAATTATTCCCTATTAATTTAATTGTTGAAGTTCGTTATTCTATTCATTTGTACAAGTAACTAGGACCTTGTTTTCATACAATTTGCAGTCTTTTCCTGAAATGTTTCTGAGATCTGTATTATACTGTAAGGTTTCTGACTCCTTCCTAATAGTCTTTTTCAGAAAGGAATCTGAATCTCTTTGGAATCATTAACTAATAATAAAATTAATAATAATTTTAAAATAATAGTAGAATTCAGATGTCTTCCAGTGCTGAAATAGTGCTTGCATCAAAATCAATATTTTTATACTAAAGGGGATAGAATTAAAGGCTAAAAATGCAAAATGTGATAGGCACAAACAACATGCAACATTTTGGCTTCTTGCATCTAATACACTGCAAGAACTTTTTTTTTTTTTTTAACTTTTTCATAGTTCTTGATGCAAAGACCTTGAAAATGTCCAAAACAATGCTCTGGAGAGCACTTGGTATCTGTATGATCCTCTTGCTTACAAAATGCAAGATACATAATTTTGATTCACAGAACAACTTCAGAAGAAGAAATAGGTTCAAGAAGCAGCTATTTCAACATTATTCAAAAACAGTGTTAATGTCAGAGAACTGTTTTTTCATCTGAGAATTGTGGAACAATTTATTTCAGTGAATGATCTGAATTTGGGCATCCTATATCTGAGGCTAAAGCTTTATAATTATAAGGCTGTTTAAAGGCTTTCCAAAGTTTTGCCTATGCTGATAATGAACATGGGTAGTTAATCAGAGATAGCATTACCATTTCCTAGCTCTTCGGTAGGAATAAAATCTAATTCTGAGTAAGCAGTTTTGCTTTCAGCTACAAAATTTAAAAAGGGAAAGAATTTCTTGCATGATGTTTGCAATTTCAGCTATTGCCTTGGTATGTAATTATTTTTCTTGGCTTCTAATAAAAATTCTGCTGAGTGTAAGGAGGTAATTTAACAAAACAAAACACCACAAAAAACCAACCCAAGTATTTCTTTAAGTGTACACCTAAATCCATATTGGGAGAATTTTCTGTTCTTTCTGATATAACAACAACAGAGACTCATTTTTAATAGAATTGTAACTGACAGCAAAATGGACAAGGGAATGAAAAAGAAGGGAAAACATTTTTTTTTTTGTGGATTTAGTCCTGTTACTGTCTCACATGAATGTGGCATATGCCCATTAGGTGTCCACCAAAGCCACTCTATCACTCCCTTTCTTCAGGCATACAGCACAGAGAAAATACAATGAAAAGCTCATGGGTCGAGATAGGAACAAGGAGAGATCACTCACCAATTACCATCATGGACAAAACAACTAATGGAAATTTACTTAATTTTATTACTAACCAAAATAAGAGGTGGATAATGAGAAATAAAACCTAAAACTTAAAACACCTTTCTCTACCCCCTACCCCTGAGCAGCATGAGGGGACAGAGAATGGGGGTTGAAGTCAGTTTATCACACATTATCTCTCTCTGTCTTCTTCCTCCTCACACTCTTCCCTGGTCTAGTTTGGGGTACCTACCACAGTACTCCACAGACTTCTCCAATGTGAGTCCTTCATGCAGGCTGTAGCTCTTCACTAACTGCTCCAGTGGGAGTCCCTTCCATGGGGTACAGTCCTTCACAAACAGACTGCTCCAGCATGGGTTCCTCACAGGGTCCCAAGTTCTGCTAGTAAACTTACTCTAGCATGGGCTGCTCTCACCATGGATCTAGAGGTCCTGCCAGGAACCTGATCCAGCACAAGCCTCTAAAGGAATCACAGGCTTCATAGGCTGCAGGTGGGTAATTCCTCCACTGTTAACCTCCATGAACTGCAGGGGGACAGCCTGCTTCACCATTTACTCTTCTCCATGGGCTGCAGTGGAATCTGTGTTTCAGCACTTGGAGCACCTCCTCTTGTTCCTTCCTCAGTGACCTGGATATTTGCAGGGCTGTTTCTCTCACCTTTTCTCACTCCACTCTCCTGGATGCAGTTGCTCTCTTGGTGCTTTTTTTCCACCTTCTTAGCTATATCATTGCAGAGACACTACCACTGTGATGAATGTTCTCAGCCCTGACCAGCTGTGGGTCTGTCTTGGACCTGGCTGGTATCAGCTTTATCAGACACAGGAGAAGCTTTTATCAGCTTCTCAGAGAAGCCACTCTAATTGCCCTCCTGCTACCAAAACTTTGCCATGCAAAGTGAAAGCAATGTAAACATTGAGGTAAAACATAAAAGAAGCATTCAAGTTGTGTTTTATTCATGTAAATTTTATCTAATTTCTGTGTCTTTATGAGTCACAGAATTTGAGTGACATACAGAAATATTACAGTTGATCTTCTAGTCATACTTTTGCAATTGTATCTCCTACTAGACAAGCAGTTGTCCTATAAGACTTCTTTGTCACATCCATAGTCCATAGCAATAAATATAATCCGTAAAAGTTCTATTGGCTGAAACATAAAATTCTTACTGATTTTTGTTAGAATAAAATATTCTATGCCTATGATGGTCTTCACTTTTTCATTACTGTTTCTCGAAAGCAAATTCTTGAAGAAATATGCTGAAGAAGTCAACCTTTAATCTTTCATAGACAAAGCTCTGCAACTGGACATATGATGTTGATTATATTTAGTTATATAACTGTAAAGTTTGAAAATAAATAATATTCTGACAGTTGTACAGGATGCTTAATAATTTTTTATTCTTTTTATTAATTATTCATGGGATCTTAGGCATGAGTTAGATATTCATTGACTGTTGTGGTTTTGCCTCAGCTGAGAGCAGAACACCACGCAGTCGCTTGTTCTTTAAAAGGAAGGGGTGGGGGCAAGTTGGTGGGCTGGCAGGGGCAAAGGGAAGGGAAAGGAATGAAAAAACCCAAAAAAAACAAGAAACCAAAACCAAAACCTTACGGGTTGGGATAAGGATAGTTTACTAGAATAACAAAGATAGATATAACAACGATAATGGGACTTTAGAGCATAAAATATATGAAACTGATGAAACACAATGCAGTTTCTCACCAAACCACACAACTCAGGCCGTGCAGCCCAGAGCCATCCCGACAAACCAGACCGTCCCCAAAAACTGCACTTCCTGGAGCTGCCTGTTCTTCCTTCCACCAGTCCCCCTTTATACTGAGCATGACGTAATTGGCGTGGAATACCCCTTTGGCCAGTTCGGGTCACCCGTCCTGGCTGCGTCCCCTCCCTTCTCGTTAGTAGGGAAATATGAACAACTGAAAAAGTCCTTGATTGCTTGGCAACAACTAGAAACATCAGGGTGCTATCAGCCCTGCTCTCATCCTAACTCTTAAACATGGCATTCCATCCGCTATTAGAAATTAACTCCATCCTAGCCAAAACCAGGACATTGACAAAAAAAAACCCATATTGGATGTTTCCTAGGAGACTCTTCTTTCCCTTCCTTCTCTTAAATAAAAAGTCCAATTTTCATTGTTTGTTCTTCCCTTGTATTGAAATTTTGACCCATTCAGTCTAGTAATGGAACCAGTAACATCAACCATGAATAACTAATAGTACCAATCCCAGTTGATTTATATTGGTTAATAAAGTAATGTATTAGTAGCAGAAAAGATTTCTGATGGTCATAATTGTTAATGCTTTATTAGAAAATTCAACATGGTTTCTAAAGAATGAAGAAACTGATGTAAAGTGAGTGAAGATATTTAACATATATAGGCTGTGCATTTTTATCTAAAAGATTAATCACTGTTCACAAATCATGTGTGCTTTTTAAAATTCCCCTCTAGAAATGGGTAGTATGTGAAGAAGTAAAGACCAGTTTGTGCTAATATTCTGTTACATTCTGTATATAGGCCACAAAAAGTGACCAGGACTCAAAGTCAATGTTCTGGCACCTTTCTTTGGAACATGATGTGGTACTGGGCATATTTCATACAAGGATAGTGTCAAGGCCATCAACTTCACTGGAAAATTAAGATATGAAGAATCAAATAATTACAGTCTTGGTTACAGTCTCGTAAGCTGCCATTCAGCTTGGCTGTCTACTCTTTGATCTCCTCTCACATGTAGTGTCCATGGTTCGGTTGTTTTCATTGGCCCACTCCTCTGAAGAACAGTGTCACAGTTTTGCATGACTGGGTTCTGGTAGAGATGGGGTGGCTTCACAATAAGCAGCTAGAAGGTCTCTGCAGGCTACAGAGAGTAAACATTGGCTGATTTTAGGCCGGTCATTGCTGACCAAGGCCGAGCCAACCGGCGATGGTCATAGCACTTCCAGGAATAACATTTAGGAGAAAAAAAAAAAAAAAAAGGAAGGAGATGCATTTTACCACCAGAGAAGGGAGTGAGAAGATGTAAGAGGCCATGCAGACACCAAGGGCAGGGAAGAAGGATGTGGGGGATGAGGCACTCCAGGTGTCAGAGAGAGAGAGATTCCCCTGCAGCCCATGGAGAAGACCATGGATGGTGACAGGGAACAGAGATGGATGGCCCCACACCAGAGTGAGTGGAAACACCTGAAGGATCTTGTGACCCCATAGGAAGCCTGCATTGGAGCAAGTTCCTGGCAATGAAGGACAGTTTATCCCAGTGATCTACAAACTCCTGACCCAAATGCTACTGTTTATAGCACTCTTATGGAGCTAAAGCTGTTTGCCCTGATTTTTTGCCTTGAAAGGATTCAAACGAATTGCTGAAATAAAATAAATTAAATCAGTGATCTATTGAAGGTTGCACATCCTGGAAGTCTGCAGTTTAGTAAAGAGGAAAATGACAAACATTAACTCTCTAAATTTCTCTGAATTAACAAAGTCTTGACAAGAGCATTAAAAATGTAACCCAACTCTTTAAAATACGCTTTTAAATGTCCTCAATTTTTATACCTCAAATCTCTCTACAAAGTCAGAACCTTTATCCCAATTTTAAGGCTGAGAAAAGGGTAACAAGAAACAGAAGACAAACAATAATGCAATCTTAAAAGTTTTTTTAAAGTAAAATTACTTATGATCTGATGCATTATAACAAGAATTTTACTATTCCTGTATGCTAATAAATAGACAAACCTGAATTCTATATCAATATTCCTGTCTTTGTACTCTGGGCATTTTTTATTTGGTTAAGTTTTGGCTCATTTTACACATGTTCAGCAGTATTTACATATGGTCATAAAAATGCTGAGTTTTTTAAAATTTTATTTTATTTTCTCTCTAAACACCAAACTCAGTGTTGAATAAACCATTCAGATTATTTCTGTAAAGCTTTTTCTTGCTTATTCTTTAGTCATCAGCATTAATGTTGGTGCACCTTCATCACTCTCAGCTGCTCTTTATGTATGTCAAAAGACACTTTTGATGGGATGTAGCTTTATGATAGCTATAATACCTCTCCATAAAAAGAAGATCTATTCTGACTAACTTCAGCATCTGACTTCCTCTTAAAGAGTTGGCATCTTGGGTGAGATTTGTTTAATCTTTGGAATGTCAAATTAGAATCTTTCCTAGCCAACAGAAAGAGTGAGTGCCTCAGGATGGCAATTTATCTCAGTCCAAATGAATATTCTAAATGGATCAGATGAAGTAGCCTCTGGAGAGGACTATAAAGCAATTCCATAGTGATATTTGAGACCTTAGATTTAAACATCTATGTTTTAGTGCTAGCTGTCTTAGATGTCTAAGGTTTGTTGACACAGCTTTCACCTCTGCTATTTTTCCCTCTTTACAGATACTTAAAATGAAACACTGATTTTATGTGTTTTCACTCTGAAGGTCTTCAGAAATACTCATTTGCATTGACTACATAGGGAATGCAGGCATTGACTCTCAGAAGATTCATTTATTTTACATATGATGGCTAGGTTGTCTCTCAAGAAAACTTTTTTTCGTCTACACATGTACATGTGTGTATTCTTACACGTGTGCTTGAAAAAAAAGTGACTAATATGTTTAGTATCATTCAGAATTCAGTTATACTTTGTACCAGTAAAATCACAGTACTCATATTAACTGAATATGGCACATGCGGACCACATAAAATAGAAATTAACTACTAGTTTAATTTCATCAAAATAGAGATTCAGAAAGACTATTATGCCCTATGCAGTGCTCCAGATCAAATAAAGAGTACATTATTTGAAATCAGACAGGAGATATGAAAATATGGCACATATTTAGTACATTTTATAACCAGTGGCTTATGTCATGTCAGATACTATGTATAATTGCTGTTCTAGCATTTTAATTAAGTTACTAACATAGAAAACAGGGGTACGATTTCCTTCTTCAGTTGCATATTGGAACAAAAATAATTTTGAGTCCTGAACTATTCCCTGAACTCAATACAGTCGCATTAATTATAAATTCCAAGGATAATTACAGCACACTGAATCAAAAACACTTGAAATCAGAGTTCATGAATCCAAATAGCCAGAAAAATATCTACTTGCCTCTTCCAAAGCACTGTCAAGTCTTGGTCTTCCCTAGCACTTCAGAAATTATGTACTTTTCATAACATGGTTAAGGTAGGATCAACTCCAGATTCAGACATCAAATTTAGATGACTGTTTTGG
This sequence comes from Laterallus jamaicensis coturniculus, assembly GCA_022605575.1. Taxonomy (NCBI): domain Eukaryota; kingdom Metazoa; phylum Chordata; class Aves; order Gruiformes; family Rallidae; genus Laterallus; species Laterallus jamaicensis. The sequence goes on from JAKCOX010000019.1 coordinate 13,289,270, forward strand.
GAGTTTTCTGTGTAATCTCACAATGTAGCCAACTAAGCCATTTGCAGGATAAAAAAGTAAGTCAGAAATTGATTACGGTTATTGTATACCAGATAGTTTAATTTTATCAGCTGAATAGTTCCCTATTCTCCACCTGCTGCAGAGCCTAGAGTCATATGACTGGAGAAGGAGCATAGACTTCAGTATCAGATATAATTCATATTGCAGGTATCTGGTTAGATTTATCTTTCTGAATGAGCATCTAATGTTAAAGATACAGATATTAGTCCCTTGGATTTAGATTACTGTATTATACTGAAATTATCACTGCCTTTCACTGAAGGGGGTGTGTGTTATTTATTTATTTATTTATTTTTACCACCATCACCCCCCCCGCCAACCCCCCCCCCCCAGTTCCTTCTTTGATGTCTTACCGTGTTATTGCACATCATAATCAAGGTGTGAATAAAGCAGATCCATATTCAACTCTAAAAATTACAGTACTGAAAATATCGACAGAGCCACTTTTAAAACTGTTTAGTTAAAATGTGAAAGTTGTAACTGACTCTGGGAAACTAAGCAAGAGAAATCTGAACTCCTTTTGACACTTAAATATATTCCATTTGAAGACACACTGAAAAGAACTAGGTTGCATGGACAGCCATTTAGCTCAGCTAAACTGAGATCTATTAAGTGTCATGATTCAGCCACAGCGGGCTATATGAAGACTCTGAATGGTTGTCCAGGCAAAGTGAAATGTGATTTAAATTACTGGGAGGACCCAGAGACATAGCAGCTGCTACCTTTTGGAGTCCATTTGCTATCTCTCAGCTGTTTATGTCAAGAGTATGCTCTTTCTTCTTTCTTATTATGAAAACACAAGTGGCTTATTATAAATTTTTCAGTTGCTCACAGGAAAAGAGCAGGGAAGAATTACTCATGCAATCAGCAAAACCATCAGAAAAAAACCCCTTAATATTGCTGTGTCAGAGTTAAGGTGAAACTGATACTACAGAAACTAAATTGATTCAAATACCAGAATGCTTAATCATGGAAATATGCAGAAATTTGTTAATTTCATGACTTTCCTGTCCCTTGATGAATGATGTCTCTCTCCAGGAGGAAGGTCAGGGAGGTCAATGTAGCAGTCACTGTTGCACAGTGTACCATCCTGGAGCTGGGACATGGCATCTTCTGGATGTCACTTTGGTGCTCTCTTCTGCAGCCCTGTTACTTCTCCTTCAGGTCCTCTCCTGCCACCCCTGGAGTCTCCCATCTTCAAAGTCTTTCCACCCACCTGTGTCCAACGCTTCTGTTCAGAGCTACATACCACCCCAAGTCTCACCAATATCCTCTCCTCCAAATATCTCCACAGGAGTCTTTGATTATGTGATTTTCTTTACCCCTGGAATAAAATCTTACCTAACCTGAGTCAGTGTCTTCAATTAAAATCTTAATTTCACTCTGTTGAGTTGTAATGTTCTGCTTTATTACAGACTAACTCTGTCTGTTCACTTCTGCAGATACATGTCATTCTTTGTGACATTTTAACTTATCTTCTTTATTCAGAGCTAGATAGAAAACTCTGGGTCAAATCTAGTTGAGAGCTGCTACGATACCCAGAAGTTTCAGTTACCCATCTACCCATCTACCCATCTACCCGTCTACTTTCAGTTATTTTAATAATTCTAGGAATCAAAAAATAGTTGAATATTTCAACTCCAGAAACAGGAATAGAATCTAGCTTCCATTGCATTATATAATTTAAAATAATTTTTGCATTTCTTCACTGAGCATTTTATCAGTCAGAATAAAAAAAGAAAAGAAAAGTTTAATAATTCTTGTCTCAGGGATCATTTAAAGTTTATATGAAAAGAAATAATTTCTTATTATAGATTTACAGTGCTTGTCAGTAAAATATTATTAATATTTATCAGTATCCTTAATACTCTGTTATTGAAAGGATGAAAAACAGTATTAAATAACCAAAAGTTTGACACTTATGTAAAATAACTTTCTTTTTCATAATATATTTCATACTCTAAACACGTTAAAACATTTATAGCTAGTAGAAGATATTATTACTGAAATATGAAATGGATTGGAAAATGACTGCTAAGTGATCTTTGCAATTCACTAGTGAAATGGGGGGAAAATTGTGCAATTATTGGGCATGTTGATTAGGAACTTCACAGTCAAATAAGACTTTTGCTAACATCTCTAATTTTTTTCAAAATTAATTCATCTTCTTAAGCTTTGCCATACATCAGGCTTTTATATGTATCATCAGTCATTCATAAGGAATCATCCATATCTTGGTTTAGTATTTTTTTATATAAAAAACCACACCAAAAACCAAAACGAAAACCAAAAACTGCAGGTGTATGAACTGTGCTTGTTCTTTTATTAATGCATCCTATAATTTTCATGTAATTGTTTTCTATGTTTATGTTTAACAAAAATGAACTTCCAGTGCCAAGACCTTAGAAAAATGTCTTTCAGTTTTAGTGATTGCTTCTTCTTGACTCAGTTTCAGTTCATTGTAGTTCTCAGTAATAATTCTGGCTTCTGATAAACTATTTTAACAGGTAGTAAGGAAGTTGACTGTCTGTCTACTTAAAGAAGCCTTGGTTTTCAGGAAAAAATGAGATAACCATAAAATTCTTGCATGGCAAATGGCCAGAGAAATATTCAAAGTATTATATTTGTACAGTTATATTTGTAGGCATTTTGTTACAAATCTAGCTATGTATTTTTATTGGGGTGATTACACCAGTCTTTAGAGATGTTTCATGAGACACACATACATATTTATTAAAGAACATACCACAAGGGGGAGTTTCCTCACATAATATTAATCAGCTAAAATCATTACCTTAAAATCAGGTATCTAATTCACACTAGTAATCTAGGTCGGCATTTGTAGTCAGTGTCTAGAATTTAATTTGTTTTTTATAAGGTCTCTGTGTAATGCTTTTAAAAAGTTTTAATAAGCCATTTTAAATATAGACGAATCAATTTGGTTTACTTTTTTTCTGAACACAGAATTTATTTTTCTTAACATTAAGTGACCTGATTAATCTAGTTAAGAAATCCTCAGAATACTACTGGCCTAAACCCTCTATTTGGCTCCATTAATGGGATGACCAAAATTGGTTTCAGGATTGTATAATGAGAAGATTCTTCTGTACAACTGTGCAATTATTTCCTCATAAAGAAACTGCTATCACTTTAGTAAGAGAAATGGAAAGAAGAGTCATGATTGATCCAAGACTATATAACACACATTTAAAAAATAATCTTCTCTAATATGGATTAATATTTGATAAATATAGCGCTTTTTTGTTGGTTTTGGGGGGGTTTTAGCAATTGTAGATCAGCATTTTTTATTATTCACTGGATTGATGAAGCATGTTAGGTTTGTTTGGGTTTTTGTTTGTTTGTTTTTTCTTAATTTTGCTTATATTCATCTCTGTAGCCTTGTGTTAAATCCAAATACTTATATTCCGATCTACAGTTGCACACATAGAAATACTAGTTTGACAACAGTGAAAAAAGTTGATTTGTAACAGTTGCTAGAATATATTTGCCAGAAGACACAGTTCTGCAATGTGTAATGCAGCTATCAAATAATCTCCTTGAATATTTTTAGGAATACATGATTTGGTATCCCAAGAGAAATTATTCCATGTATTATTTAAATATATGATAGTATTGTCAGTCATAGTGCATTAATTTCAACATTCTGCACTATGATAAATGTGCATGTGTGTGTGCATATATGCTATTATTTGGCATCCAATATTTCTCCTTTCAGTAATATTTGAAACCACATACAAATACCACATTCAGAATCAGTTAGGCTCAAAACTTTCAAAATTAGAGCTTTTTTTTTTAACACAACAAATGAAATCATAGATGAAAAAGAAACAAATAAAATTCATGCTTACTTCCTGGAAAGTGATATAGAAAAATGCTGTCAAACTTGCTTAGTCACTTGAAAATACTTTAGACTCTAAAAGTGAAGATCATGTGCTTGCATGTATTTACAGCTGCAAATGTCTAGATAAAATACAAACCAAATGTAAAAGAGACCTGATGTATTCAGCATGCTATGAACAAACTGTACTTTGCATTTTTTTTTGTCTGTGCTGTGCTATTAGAGTTACCTCACTTAAAGTCTTCTGAATAAATTTTCAAGGGCAGCATTTCCTAAGAGATTAGGAGACCTGGATTTAAATTTCTGAAGCTGCATTCTTCACATCCCAGGAGATTAAGAGAGTCATCAAATCAGCAGATATTTTGTTTAAAAATACATCCTTCATCTCTCCCACTGAAACCAGGCATTGTGCAGCTAGGAGTGACTTGTGGTACCCAAGGCAGAGCAGATTATAGAGAGCTGATTACATTTAGTGTTGTAGCTGAAAGAGTAGCCTGATGTATATATATATATATATATATATATATATATATATAAGATAGAAGTAGACTAAACAAGATTATGCTAATATTTGTTTGTCCCATACCTACCTGTAAGTAAACAAAACAAAACAAAAAATCATTTTGTAACGCTGTAACACATCCTGTAGCATTCTGTGAGATACAATATACTCAATATGTAAAATATTGCCGCAAAGGAAGTGTGAAGCATAGTTCCACAAGCAGGTTTTAGCAAACTATATGCAAGTAGAAAAATCTATGGAGAGCAAAGGATGTAGTAGGAATGGCATTTGACAAAATGATAGAAAGTCCAGGTCCCAGAAGGAAATCACTTCTATCCTTAGCGGATAAGATCAACTCTTTTCTGTTGAAGAGACAGCTGGGGAACACAAAACATCAATGAGGAAAGAGGCAAGATAGGAAAGAATGAAGATTCTCACTTTGATTCCAGCTTCCCTTGACAAAGAGTTCTCAGATGTGGCCATCTTGACCTCAGGGGCTAAGACTATCAAAGGCCATGTCAATCCTAACTATGGAGTATCAGCTCCATGTTGTTGCTGATTTAGGTTCTAAGTGTAAGGACGGTTTTAAGTATGTATTAGTAACAAGTAGTAGTCAGTAAGGTCTAAGATTAGCAGTGTTTCTTGCTAGTGGATAGCACCTCAAAAAAGTATTATCCTGGAGTTTAAAACTGCTCTTGTCTCTCAACTATTCCCATCACAGTGATTTCTAATTCCCTAACTGAATGTATGTGTGCATGCTGTATGCATAAATTATGTGATTTTATATATATACACATATATATATACATATATATGTAAAACATATGCAAATTCATTGCATGCATACATTGCACTTTTGCAACATATATTCAGTTGTACAGTTTCCTTATCCTTTTAGAAACTAGGTTGAGAGAATCCAAGTTCTACTGTAGCCCTTTTGGGTATAGCTCTAAAGTTACATGTTCACCTCTGTTTGTTTGCACTCAACACTGAATTAACTAGTGTCCTGTTACATTACAAAATCAAGGTCTTACAGAGTCACTTCATTATCCTGCTTTCCAGGTTCCACATAGGCACAGGTGAACATCTAAAACTGTCTCAACAAATATGCGGGTGCTACCTTAGTGCTGCTTTAGGTATCCAAATAAACTTCCATTTGAAATCTCAGGTCCTCTGATGTGTTATGGGCCTTGTTAGTTTCAAAATACTTTATGGGTAAAGTGGAACAGTAATATGCAGAAATGACTGTTAGTCCATTTAGTCTTAAAACAGGGGATTCTTTTATTCCAAATTATATGATTAATGTGGGAAAACACCACCAACACCAATGCAGTTGAAATTGTTACACAGAAAATACTTATTTGCATCTACACCTTCTGTTTGATGTTGTGTTCACCTTTTTGGTGTCCCTTTGGGTCCACAGCTTTCCTCAAGGACATGTGGGGAGAGGAATAAGACAAGCTGTTGTCATCCAGAGTCCTTTCCTGGGAGGAGAAATGCGGTCACACTGAGTTCTTCCTCATCAGTACCGGCTGCTGCTAGCTGCCTTTTTTGCATTATTTTTTCATTTGCTTGCTTGGTTGGGTTTTTACTAGACTGCTTTTCTCTTGTGCTCCCATCTAAAGTTTGTAGGTTATGCATGACCTCCCTTACCTCAGCTGATCTACTGGGCTGCATCTCAGGGTGTCTGACCTTTAGCAGATTTCTTATTCCTGGATCTTCAGCAACAGCAAATTTGTACTTCAGTTTAAGTAACAATACTGCAATTATACACAAAGTTTCATTGGTCTTTTAGCATATTTTTACAGCACCTTTGAACTTTGCCACCCCACGTTTGATGCCACATGTCCAGATTGGTGTCGGCATGTCACATTGGCAAAATTAATGGTTTGCAGAACATATAAATCACTCCTCTGCCTAGTTTGTTAGGGTTTTTTTGGTTGTTGTTTCGTTTGCTTTTTAAAAATTGTTATTATTGTTATTTTACTCTATTTGCTACTGATTGGACTACATGTTTTTGTAGTAACCTGGAACCACAGGATCAGATCTAAGGTGAATAACTCATGTATGCAGCTTTACCATTCCTTCTATAGCCAGGTGGGTGAGAAAGAGGGGGGAAGGACAAGATAAACACACTGGACAATTTTAGGAACACACTGTGTATTCTTCTGATTGAACTTAATAGAAAAGGAACAACTAGAGGCAAATAATCTGAAAGAGGAATGACCATATCTGATTTGAAGGGAGAGTTGTTTTATTTTCCTCCTTCCTCAGCTTCTTACTAGGTTTGCCTGTCTTTTGAATGAGTAAAGCAGAGACAGAGACCTCTGATCACAAAGATATGATGAGAAATACTTAAATTTCAATATGCATTAAACTTCAACCAAATTTCCTCCTATTACCAACTTTTTCAGTTTTCTCTTCTTGGATTATTGGCAAGTTTTCTCAGGTTCTAGCATGTAGGTAGGTTTGCCATATTGAGAGGCATAAGGAAAAATACCCCTCATCTGTTTACTTTGATATCAAGTGATCATCTAGACTGGTCACAAATTAATGGTACTTGCCAGGACCATAAGAAAATATACTAGCTTTATTCATCATCTTCTGCCACCCACCATAGAAGGGTTGATCACTAAAATACTGTGTATCTTACAGGGATGAAGAAATTTAAGATTTAATGACCAAATCTGGTAACCCAGGGAGATATAGCAGCTTCATGATTACTTCAGGACAAAGTAAGCGGAAATGACACCAACCAATTTGTTAAACTCTTTATTTATGGAGGATGCAGCAGAAATTGGAAAGAGTAATGGTAAGCAGTATAGTCTCTTATTGAATAATTTATAGAAAGAAAAGGCAAGAGAGGAAAGAGACAGAAGAAAAACATATATATAGAGAGACGTCACCACCTTTGGATCCCACAATGACTACAATGGATACAGTAGTCCTCCAGTGATGGGCATGTGTATGGATGCTTGGGTTTGTGTCTCTTATGGTCTACGAATCTTGATTGCACCAGTAACCCATCTTGAGGACTTATACGATTCTTCTTCCAGAATGTTCTTGGTCTTCTGTGCAGGTGCCATTTAGGGTTGGTGGTCTCAAGGGGGATTTTTTGGGTGATTGTGATCCCCTTCCTCAAATGAAATCTGTATGACCCCTGGCTATATATGGTGATCAGAATAGAGAGCTGTGCATTCTCCAACACTCTCTCTACAAACCGTGCTAGCAATTATTTTCCTTTGTGATTGTGATGGTTCAGCCCTCCCCAAGGAGGAGAAATGGACAAAAGCACCAACAGTTGGGATAAGGACAGTTTTCTGACTCAGCACAGGGAGAGGGGAACAGCAACAGTGGTAACACAAAGTACTTTACCCACAGACAACCAGCCAGAAACTCCCCAGATGCCCTGCCCACACTCAGCCCATCATGGAGCCCAAATCATGGAGCTGTGCAGACCCACCCCTCCCCAAAATATCCCACTTATATAGGGAGCATGATATCATGTGGTACTGAAAACAATTGGGTCTGTCCTCGTAGGATAAAACTCTGTCCTAGCTGAAACCAGGAACGTGATTTATTACCGTTATGTAACTATTTTCCAGCACAATGTTTGAGACATCCACACATGTTAACCGTTTTAAGTCTCTCACATACATAAGGTCCTTGAGATTTCTGCACTCATGACAAACTATGCTATAACTGAATGCATACTCAGAAGTTACATGAGATAAAGTCAAATACTCATACTCTCATAAACGCACTTATGCCTGTGCCTTCACATCTTTAAAATCTTACAGAAGAGAGAAGAATATACCATGGAACTCTAGCCCACCTACACAATAACATTTTGAAATAAAAACCTCCTAGATTACTTTTTTTTTTTTAAGGTTATATTCGATAAGTTTACATACAAAATGTATACACAAATATAACTGAGTGAATACTATTTTACAGAAGAAACAGAACTGGCTTGCCAAATAAAAGAAAAAAAAAAAAAAAGAAAACTCCTCCAGGTTTCCATAGTTCCAATGACCTGTGGTTCACATAGTAATGTTCCTAATTCTCTGGGTCTGAAACAAGACAGGAGTGTGAATCACATAATTCCACTCTCTTAGCTTAGATTTGTTGAAGCAAGGTATTTGAGTCAGAGCTTCTTATTTTGTAATCAATAGAGAAAAGTAAGCATCTGTGTTGAGGAATTGATAGTGATCTTAAAACAACTATCAGCTGAATTGTAGTCTTAAGGCTTTGACTTAAAAAGGGAAATAAATTGAAAAGCTCATTAAAATGAATAAATTGAAAAACATCTAATATTATATATTAAAGTTAATGCAAATATAATATTTAATTTAAAATTGCCTTAGATATGGTCATTCTATTATTTTCAATTGTTTCAAGCTTTTCTTGTATTTATTTTTGCATGTTATATATGAAAGATTAGTATTTTATAGGGATTCCTTCCATTCAGAAGTTGTTAGATGAAGATTTCAATATCTTTCTAAAGACTACTTTATGATCTAGTTTGCACATTAATCTATTTACAGTAGTGCTAAACATTCTTGCTATTCAAGCAGGGAATGATAGATCAATAAGAGAGAAAAACTCTACATTATCATAACTAAAACTCAAAATAAATATTAATACATAGTTTGAACCACACTGGTTATAGATTCCCCCCCCCCCCCTCCAAATCTGCTTTCTTCAAAATTGTTTGTTTTTTGCGTGTTTTTTCTGGGTTTTTTTTTACAGTGTGGTGATTGGGCCCTGGCTGGAGGCTAGACACCCACCAAAGCTACTCCATCGTTTCCCTTTTCAGCTGGACAAGGCAGAAATATATATTGAGAGGCTTGGGATTTAAGGACAGGGAAACATTCCGCAATTAGCATCATGGGAAAAACAGACTTAACACAGAAAAAAGGAATGAAATCTACCTAATTTATTACACTACACTAAGAGAAGTGTGGCCAGATCTTAAAGTAGCAGATCCCATCCCTCCCTTCTTGGCAGACTTCACTTCAGTCATGATTTTGCTTCCTTCTTCACCCATATTGTGGCACGGGGAGAGACAGGGAATGGGGGTTTTGGTCAGTTCCTCATGAGTTGTTTTCCTTCTTAACTGGGGGTTATTCCTCACAGCCTTCCCTTTCTCCTGCATGGGATCCCACCCATGGGAGACAGTCCTGCACAAACTTCTCCATGAGTACTTTCCCACAGGGCTTCAGCTCCTCACCAACTGCCTCAGAGTGACTCCCTTCCATGGGGTTCTGACCTTCAGGCCCAGACTGCTCCAGCCTGGTCCCCCACAGTCACAAGTCCCCCAGCAAACCTGCTCTGGCACCGGTTGATCTCTCCACGAGCTGCAAGTTTCACTGCTAGGAGCTTGCTCCAACATGGGCTTCCCATGGGGTCACAACTATAGATGGAATCTCTGCTCCCCATCACCATCCATAGGGGACAGCCTACTTCACCATGGTCTTCTACACAAACTGCCGGGGATTCTCTCTCTGACACTTGGAGTACCTCATTCCCCTCATCCCCCACTTCTTCACTGCCCTTGGTGTCTGCAGAGTTTCTTCCATGTTCTCACTCCCTTCTCTGGTTAAAAAAGAGTGTCTGCTTACATTATTTTTTCTTTCTAAATGTGATTCCCAAAGGCACTACGACCATTGCTGATGGACTCAGCCTTGGTCAGCAACTTCTTCGGCCTTGAGCTGGCTGGTGTTTACCTTGTCAAGCCTGCAGATAGCTTCTAGCTGCTTCTCTCAGAAGCCACCCCTGCACCCCACCCTTCTCCACAAGAACCCAGCCATGCAAAACTACAACAGACAACAATGATATAAACCTGAAATATTCACACCATTTTCTTGGGGAAAAAGAAGTTGCAATATATTGGTAATATACACATAAATGATATTCATATCTAGCATGAACTGAAGACTTCTTTCCTAGTCAGTTCATAAATGATGTAGCATAAAAGCTAGTTTAAGCATCTGTTTTTCTTTTTAATCCATAATGAAAGAAGCTAGCAATGAAAAAGGAACATTTCATGGAGAAAAACAGAAAAAAAATCTATTGCAATCTTCCCTTTAATTCTAAAATAGAAACTTGGTGTCCATCTTGATATACCATATCTGTGATTTAAAACTTGGTGACAGTATGTACAGCAAAACTATCTCATCTAACAAATGTATGATTGGCTTTCCTTGAGTAATTTAATTTCCTGAAACATTGTGATCTATCTCCACCAAGACAAATGCCCACCTTTATATGTTATTAAAATGATCTTGGTGTGATGTGCTTATAAGTTATAAGAATGATCAAAGAGCTAGTTCAGACAGCGTTAAAGACTTGCAGTTTATTTTTACCAACCTGAAATCTACAGTGACTTTCAGAAGTTTATTTATAGTGGGATTTATTTGACATTTCAGGACTCATACGTGCAATACAGCCATGCATTCCATTAAGCAAATTGCTAGTTAATTGATTTGATAAAAGAGTTGTTCTCATTTTCAGAAATAAATTGATAGTTTTCTTCATATCAGGAGCAAATACAGCTGAAATGTACACTGAAACACTTCTGTGTTTCTGCATCTAAAGGGAATAACAGCTTAAAGTAGTAGAACACGTCATACGGAGGCATCAAGAATCATCAAATAACCTGATTTTTGATGTATTGCTTAGTTCTGAGAAAATTTTGGGTAGACTGGATACTGGACTGACTGATAGCAGGAAAAAAAAAAACCAAAACCCACTTAACATTGTAGGAAAAAAAAATTCTTATTGGTATATTTTTAATGCATTCAGAGAAATGGGATTTTGTGTATTCTTTATAATAGGTTGTACTGGATTAAAATTCATAATACCTACAAGCCAATTCCTTCTAGCTGGAACAGGTTAGCTAACTTTAAGTGAAAGAAATAATAGTTATCTTCATTAATAGAAGCATACTCAATTTATTTCCCCATGGGTTTTTTGCTTTCAATATAAAGTGCCTTTTATCCCCCACTATGTATTTTCTAATTTGACTAGTAAAAAAAAAAAAAAGGAAATTCATTAATTCACTGTCCTCCTTATGTTTATAATGCATTGTAGGAGCTAAGTAAGTGAGGAACTAACAGTGACACTTTTACATATTCATTATTTTTAAAAAGAATGGTCTCCTTTGCCTTTTAAAATTGCTCAACAAACATAATCATGCATAGTTCTATATTTTTTCTTATCCTTAGAGGGAGCAGCATAGTTGTAACCTCATTATTTCTGCAGGATGGCTGTAAGTATATATGTGAGTTTTACTGAAGTGGAAGAATACATTTGATTAATCCAATTTTCTCTGATATATATGGTTGCAGGATTACGTATATAAAAATTCCATAACTGAGCTTGGTGATAAGATACATAGTATTGAAGTTTTTAAGCTTGTGCTCTTGATGAGGTTTTAATTAGACAAAAGTTTATGATCAACCATTTCAATGCACTCAAAACAACTAAAAAATCTCCAGGTGAATTTATCATTGCTGCACTATGATACCTGCTTTTATATTTTGTTTTTTCTCAAAGCCTTATTCCTAATGGCAGTCATTAGCTCCATTATGAAAAGACAGAAGTTCAGAAGTAATTCTAATTCCTTCCCCCCACATTTTTGTTTAAAAGTCTTGCATGTAACAACATACAAAATATGTGTAGAAAAATTTCTCTTAAGGTTCATGATTTTTTCTGTAGCGAGGAAAATTGCAAATTTGTTGTCAAAGGATGCTGTCTTTAACACGTCAAGAAATATTTCAGAGTTAAAGTTAGTGAATACAGCTGTCAGTGGTTATTGCTTGGACACTTTTGTTGTCTGCTGCCTTTGTACATCTATTTTGTCAGAATAATAAAGTCATAGAAAGATTTGGGTTGGAAGGGACCTCAAAGATCATCTAGTTCCAATGCCCTCTGCCATGGGCAGATTCCCCAAAGCCCCATCCAACCTGGCCAGATCACAGCGTCCACACTTTGGGCTCAGAAACCCTAGTAATTGTATATTTCAAAGCCTGAGATGCGTTTTTTTTTCCCTTCAGATAACATAGCTACAGTTTGAGATTGATAGCTAATATTTGTCTAGATTTATTCTTTAAGATACAACTCCAAATTCTAACATAAATTAAACACATGTACACCTGTGAAAACTCATTAACACAAAAATAATATTTCTTTGTCTTCCACAAAACATACATCGTTTATCAATCAATTTTAATAGAATTATTAAAAAATATTTATTAAATTTTACTTGCATCATCATATTAGTGAGAAATGGGTTAGATAAGGAAGTGAGAAGGTGGGTACAAAATTGACTGGACCTAAAAGTATCACAGAATTTTTTAGGTTGAACTTTTTCAACCTCTGTGGTTGTTTAGCCCCAAACAGTGGCTGAGGACCACACACCACTTGCTTAATCCTAGGGGAGTAAGTGACAGACCCTCCATCGGTTGGGATTAAGACTGCTTACTGACAAAAATCACCATGAAAATAGAACAATAACAGCCACTCACACCTAGTAGTAATACAATGTACCTTACTGACCCAGTGATCAGAGTGCTCCACAATATGAAGACCAAACTGACACCCCAGCCACGCTCAGACTGCTCTAAAAACACAATCACAGAATCACAGGGGTTGGAAGGGACCTTGAGAGATCAGCAGGTCCAACCCCCTGCCAAAGCAGGCTCCCTAGCTCATATTACACAGATAGGCGTCCAGACAAGTCTTGAATATTTCCAGAGAAGGAGACTCCCTGGGCAGCCTGTCCCAGAGCTCTGTCACCCTCACTGTGAAAAAGTTCTTCCGCATGTTGGTGCGGAACTTCCTGTGCTCCAATTTGCAGCCATTGCCCTTTGTCCTATCTCCACAGACCACTGAAAAACGGCTGGCCAATTCCCCCTGCACCCCATGCTTAAGATATTTACAAACATTAATTAGGTCCCCCCCTTAGTCTTCTTTTCTCTAGACTGAACAATTGCAGCTCACTCAGCCTTTCCTCTTAGCAGAGATGTTCCAGACCCTTAATCATCTTCATAGCCCTTCTCTAGAGTCTCTCAAGGAGGTCCCTGTCTTTTTTTATACCAGGGAGCCCAGAAAACCCACAGGTGCCCCTCCCCAACCAGCCCCCTTTATGGAGAAATGGCTTCAGGTGGTAGTAAAACAACCTGGGCTAACTAAGTTCACCTGGACTGGCTATTTGGCAAGGTTAATTCTAGCCTGGCCAGAACCAGGACAACCTCCTTGTTCAAAGAGATCATCTAGGGCAGGTTGCCCATAGTCATGTCCAGCTGAGTTTTGATTATCTCCACAGATGGAGACTTCACAACCTCCCTGAGCCACCTGTACCAGTGTTTGAACAACCTCATAGTAAAAAATTATTTTTCTTAAATTCAAATAGAATTTCCATTGTTTCTCCTGTTGTCTCTTATTGTATCACTGGGCTCTACTGGGAAAAGTCTGGCTCCAGTAAGTGCATATCTTGAACTGAGCAGCCAAGGACAGGACACAGCACTCCAGATGTGGCCTCATCAGCCCTTAGTTGAGGGGAAGGATGACTTTTATTAACCCAGTGGTTAAAGAAGTATAACTTTCTTTAACCCACTTTTCCTAATGTAGCCAAGAGTAGTGTTGGCCTTCTAACTTGTGAGGGTGCATTGCTGCCACATGTTCAACTCGTTGTCAACTAGAACTTCAGGGTCTTTTCTGCAAAACTGCTTTCCATAATGTTCTCCAATGTGTCCTGGTGCCTGGGGTTGTCCCTCCCTGGACGCAGAATTTTACATTTGCCTCAACTGAACTCAAAGAAATTCCTCTATGCCCAGTTCTCCAGCCCTCTCTCCCTCTGAATGGTGGCACAACCATCTGATGTATCAGGTATTTCTCCCAGTTTAGAGTCACCTGAAAACTGTCCAAAAGTGCACATCTTCCCACTCTTAAAGTCATTAAGAAAGATATTAAGCAATATTGACCTCACACAGTATTATACTTAGTATCAGGCCTTATGATTAGTGATGCAAAGTCCTGCTGGCAGCCAGTAACTAGTATCATCCCTTAAGGTTCAATACTGGATCCAATACTGTTCAATGTCTTCATTAATTATCTGGGTGATAGGACAGAGGACGCTCTCAGCAAATTTCTGAATAACATCAAAGTGTGAGGAGGGGTCATCATGCTGGAGTGAAACACTTCCATGCAGAGGGACATTGTCAGGATAAGAAAAGGGTTAACAGAAATTTATGTAGACACACGCCAACTCCTGCAACTAATTCTGGGAAAAAATTATTTCTTTCTCTACAGTGCTTAAGGTCAAACAAAGACTTGTGTGAGTTTATTTTTAATTAAAAATAGATAAAAAAATTTTAAAGATCTTAGTCTTCCAGAATAAAATCCAAAATTTTGAGTGAAACACTTAAACTCATGTAGAGTGCATGAAGACAGTAAGAGGCACCAGAACAGAATTCATAGTAATCAGTATAAGGAAACAGGATTAACATACTGAGCACAGAACTACCAGAAATGAGCTAACAGGAAAAGTCCAGAGATAACTTTTAAACCTGACTTCTTTAGAGGAGTTGTTTAAGGACTAATTTAACTATTGTGGCACAAAAAAGGCATTGATCAAACAGTACAGGGAGCAGGGAAAAGGATTCCTTTTTTGCTATCAGAGGAATCATAACAAAGATACTGTACTCTAACTTGTTTCCACTCTCTCTGACATGTGAGGCTTTTATTCTTTCTTCCTTACAGATTTGGTCAGATTCAAAGAGAAAACTGAAACATGTCCTGTTTCACCTGACTGCTATTTCAGTGGCTTGGGACCTCACCAGAATGGTACAAGTCTGACTACTTCTTGTATGAGTGTTGTGTGCAATGATCAATTACATAAAAGAAAGCACTTGTATTTAATTTAGTCAATTTAAGACCTTAATTGCAGAAAAGTTTTGCTGATATAAATCACTGTATCACAAAACAGTATTTTACAGAATTAGATACCCAAGTTTAGGAGACAACACATATCATTGCTGTAATTTGTCCATATTTGTGTTCATGCAGGAGAATAGAAGAGGTGGGACATACTAGGTGTTAAGATTCATTGACAAATTTAGGATAATCTATATAAAACTCTTGAGGATAAACAATGTTGTAATATTCAAGCGTGTGCTATACAGAAAATCAATATTCATCAGAGAGTAACTTCTATTTTGATGAAAAAGGCTAAAAATAACAAGAATTCCATCTTCCTGTACCTTTTATGTGGAGTTGAAAGGAAAAGATGTCAACCAGTTTTTACTGTGCTTTACCCTAGCAGAAACAACAAGGTATCACAGAGGAAAAAAGAAGGCTTGTAACCTTTTTCCTAGCAATCACAGTAAAAAATGCATTGTACTTGAGCCCCCCATCACAAACAAAAAAAGGGATGGAAAGTTATGGTGTTACTTTTTAAACTTGTAAGATAGTTGTGCATTTATAGTGCGTATTTCAGAATTATTTGAAGGCATAAAATGCTTATAAGGGCTGTTGAAATGCTTGTGTATCATTGAATTGCTTGAATTATTCAGGACCTAATTCTACATCCACTGCAGAGTTGTAAAGATACTAGCACAAGCACAGGTGTTAATATTTTGTTCTGGTAAGGGACAAAAGTTATTTAGTTTTTCCAGGAAAAGTCAAGTAGTGGCAAATCACATTTTTACACTGACAGAGGGCGTACAACCCACACCAGTGTCTGTTGCTCCTGTACAAAAGAGGAAACACACACCAAGAAATCAGTTCGCATAGTGACGGATGATGATGATGATAATCAACCAGGGCCATCTCGACGATATCAGGATGAGGCAGAACCAGAGGTTGTTACCTGATCCCTGAACCTGACTGAGCTGCGTGAGGTGCAAAAAGATTTCGGCCGCCACCCAAGTGAGCACATTATTACTTGGTTGCTCAGATGCAGGGATCATGGGGCCAAAAGACTGGAATTTGAAGGCAGGGAGGCTAAGCAGCTGGGATCCCTAGCTAGAGAAGGAGGTGTTGATAAGGCAATTGGGAGGAGGCCAGAAATCCTCAGCCATTGGAGGCGACTGCTGTCAAGTGTGAAGGAAAGATATACCATAAAGGAATATATTACCTGTCAGACACCCAAGAGCAACAACATAGAGACAGTTATCCAGCATCTGAGAGAGTTAGCTGTACGGGAGATAATTTATTATGTTTATTATGTATGCTGTCTGGACAACTCACAGCTCCCTGCTGATCCTGATGAAGTCCTATGCACCCCAGACATGTGGCGTAAGGTTGTACGAAGTGCACCATCAGGGCACACCAATTCACTGGCAGCAATGGACTGGAATGATGATGATGATCCACCAACCGTGTATGACGCGGCGTGCTGACTCCAGAAATATCGAGACAATGTTTCACTCTCTGTCATCACAGCAGTAGAAAAACTGGTTCAACGACTTGACAACAGTATGCCCATCTCCCGACCTGTATGGAGCAATGTTGCAGCTACTGGGAGAAAGCGTCCATCGTCCCAAGAGGGAGAATACAGAAGGTACACACCACGATCCACACTGTGGTCTTACTTGTGTGACCATGGAGAGGACATGAGGAAGTGGGATAAGCAGCCCACCTCAGTCCTTCGAGCACGAGGAAATGAGCTGCGGGGTAAAATAATCGCACGAGATTCTGCCAGGAATAATGTTGCACCAGTTTCCACCCAGCAGCAATAGAGGGTCCCTGCCTCCAGCCAGGTGGAGGAGAGGGATAACCGTGTTTATTGGACTGTGTGGATCCGATGGCCTGGCACATCAGACCCACAAGAGTACAAAGCTCTGGTGTATACTGGTGCCCAGTGTACTCTAATGCCATCAGATTATGAAGGGGCAGAACCTGTTTGCACTTCTGGAGTGACAGGGGGCTCCCAACAGTTGACTGTGCTAGAGGCTGAGGTGAGCCTAACTGGAAAGGACTGGGAGAAACACCCCATTGTGACTGGCCCAGAAGCTCCATGCATTTTAGGTATAGACTATCTCTGTAGAAGTTATTTTAAAGACCCTAAAGAATACCGGTGGGCATTTGGAATAGCTGCTTTGGAGACTGAAGAAACTGAACAATTGTGTGCCTTGCCTGGACTCTCGGAAGATCCAGCTGTTGTGGGGTTGTTGAAGGTCGAAGAACAGCAAGTTCCAATTGCTACGGCGACAGTGCACAGGCGGCAGTATCGTACAAACCAAGATTCTTTGATCCCCATCCATAAATTGATTCGTCAACTGGAGAGTCAGGGAGTGATCAGCCGAACCCACTCACCCTTTAACAGTCCCATATGGCCAGTGCGGAAGTCTGGTAGAGAGTGGAGGCTGACAGTAGATTATCGTGGCCTAAATGAAGTCACTCCAGGTATGAGTGCCGCTGTGCTGGAAAGGCTAGAGCTGGAAGAGAAGGCAGCCAAGTGGTACGCCACAATTGACATTGCAAATGCTTTCTTCTCAATTCCACTGGCACCAGAGTGCAGACCACAGTTTGCTTTCACTTGGAGAGGCATCCAATACATGTGGAATCATCTGCCCCAGGGGTGGAAACATAGCCCCACCATCTGTCATGGACTAATCCATACTACATTGGAAAAGGGTGAAGCCCCAGAGCACCTGCAGTATATTGACATCGTGGTATGGGGCAACACAGCAAAGGAAGTTTTTGAAAAGGGAAAAAGGATAATTCAAATCCTTTTAGAAGCTGGTTTTGCTATAAAACAAAGTAAAGTCAAGGGGCCTGCGCGAGAAATCCAATTCTTAGGACTAAAATGGCAGGATGGGTGTCGTCAGGACCCAAAGGAAATTTTTAATAAAATAGCAGCTATGTCTCCACCAAGCAACAGAAAGGAAACACAAGCTTTCTTAGGTGTTACAGCATTTTGGCGAATGCATGTCCCAAACTACAGTCTCATTGTGAGCCCACTCTACCACGTAACTCCGAAGAAGAACGATTTCCAATGGTGCCATGAGCACCAGCAAGCCTTTGAGCAGATAGTCCATGCAGTAGCCCTTGGGCCTGTCCGGACAGGGACAGACATTAAAAATGTGCTCTTCACCGCAGCTGGGGACAATGGCCCTACTTGGAGTCTCTGGCAGAAAGCACAAGGGGAGACTCGAGGGCTACCGCTAGGGTTTTGCAGTCAGGCCTACAAAGGATCTGAGGCCAATTATACTCCAACAGAAAAGGAAATACTGGCCGGTTATGAAGGGGTTCAAGCTGCTACAGAAGTGATTGGAACTGAAGCTCAGCTCCTCCTGGCAGCCTGACTGCCGGTGCTGGGCTGGATGTTCAAAGGGAAGGTCCCTTCCACACACCATGCCACTGATGCTACGTGGAGCAAGCGGGTTGCACTAATTACACTGTGGGCTCGAATAGGAAACCCCAATCGCCCAGGAATTGTGGAGGTGATCAGAGACTGGCCAGACGGCAAAGATTTTGGGATGTCACCAGAGGATGAGGAAGTAACACGCGCGGAAGAAGCCCCACCCTATAACCAACTGCCAGAAAATGAAAAGCGATATGCCCTGTTCACTGATGGGTCTTGTCACATTGTGGGTAAGCATCGGAGATGGAAAGCTGCCGTATGGAGTCCTATAAGACGAGTATCAGAAGCCACTGAAGGAAAAGGTGAATCAAGCCAGTCTGCTGAGGTGAAGGACATCCAATTAGCCCTGGACATTACTGAGAATGAGAAGTGGCCGATGCTCTATCTTTATACTTACTCATGGCTGGAGACATATCCTGTACCCCATGCCACTGCCCGGAATACAATTCTGGGCCTGGAGAGGCAAGTCCTATGGCGACACGGCACCCCAGAAAGAATTGAGTCAGATAATGGGACTCATTTCCGAAATACTCTCATAGACACTTGGGCCAAAGAACATGGCATTGAGTGGGTGTACCACATTCCTTATCATGCACCCACCTCTGGGAAAATTGAACGCTACGATGGGCTTTTAAAGACTACACTGAAAGCAATGGGTGGTGGAACATTTAAAAATTGGGATACACATTTAGCTGAAGCTACATGGTTGGTTAACTCTAGGGGATCTACCAATCGGGCTGGTCCAGCTCAGTCAGAATTCTCACATACTGTAGAAGGTGACAGAGTCCCACTAGTGCACATGAAAAGTATTTTGGGAAAGACAGTTTGGGTCATTCCTGCTGCAGGCAAAGGTAAACCCATATCTGGGATTGTTTTTGCTCAAGGACCTGGTTGTACTTGGTGGGTAATGCAGAAGGATGGAGAAACTCGATGTGTACCTCAAGGGGATTTGATTTTGGGTGAGAATAGCCAATATCATTAATAAAATAGAAATTGTGCTATAATAGTTGCTAAGTAATCTATTACTCTGTGTTTTATTATTGTTGCTATAAATGCTGTTTTATTGTTGCTATAAATGCTGTATGTTGTACTAATGGCATTACAGCCAGGGTCATACAAATTAATGAAGAATCGGTGCCGTGATGATGGAACGAAACCCAGCCTCCCAAGAACTCTTTCTTGTTTCCTTTGAAAATAAACACCTTTGATCCACGGACTAGGAGCATGGACCACTCCAGGTGTATTAGTTCAGAGCCTGAGATGCAGCATGCAACGATCCAATGGCACATACGACTACTCATACCCTGAAAGACTGTTTTGACAAATGGACAAGTGGAGCCTGGGAATCGTGGACTGAATCAGCGGACTCAGACGAATAATCCATGGACTGATGGAATCTGTATACACGTGCATGTGTATACATCTGTACATACATATATGTGGGTGTGAAACAAGAAAATGCTTGTGCCCAAAGAAAATTGCTGGATCTGCTCATGACGTAAATGGTATGGAATAAGGGGTGGATAATGTCCTGGGTTCAGCTAAGAAGGAGCCAATTTAATTTTTTTATCAGTGAGCCATGTTTTGGCCAATGAGAATATTCCATACCAATTACGTCATGTTCTGTATAAAGGAGAAAAGCATGCCAAAAGCACGGTCTCTGGGCGCGGCTTGGGCTTGAGGCGGGCACAGTCTGGCAGCAGCCGGGCCCTAGGTCAGCTCAGCGGGCACGGCACGGCCTAGTTGCCAGTTGCAGTGAGAGGTTGCATTGTGTATCACCAGTTTCGTGTACCCTGTGTTCTAAAGTAGAGTTGTTCGTTGTTCTTTGTTTCTTTTTCTGCTGTTTTAGTAAACTATCCTTATCCCAACCAGTGGGGTTTTGGTTTTTTTGTCCTTTTCCCCGTGGCTTCCCGCTCACACCCCGCCCCCCCCCTCTCTTAAAGAGACAGTTGTATGTGTGAGATCCAGCTCTCAGCTGAGGTTAAACCACCACATTAGGTTCTTTACTGAGAGGGTGACCAGGCACTGGACCAAGCTCCTCAGGGAAGTCGAAACAGCTTTGGGCAGCACAATGGATAACTCTTAATGAACGCACCAAATGACATGGTTGCACAGTTTCTATGCAGGTTACAGACACATATACGTGACCTTTCTAATAAATTAATAAAATATTCATTATTTTTCCAAGAATTCATTATTATAGTTTTCCACCCTTTCCTGCATGCACACTACAGTTTTTAGGTGGTCTTTAAGGACCCTGATGGTCATTTACTTCATCTATCCATCTTCATCATTTTGTTTTTGCTGTGGACTATAGTCTTTATCTTCCTTTTCTTGTTTATCAGAGCCACACGACTGCCCTTGGGTCCCCTTTTAGCATTGAGTTTTCTTGTTCTTTGAGACAGTCCTGCTAGAAAGCTTACAATGTGCTGGTGCACAAATTCCACAATACCATCGCTGTAAAATATATAGTCTAGACAGTAAGTCTCTATTAGAAAAATTTCTGCATAATATGTATTGGCACCCACAAAACTCCAGACAGTAAACCTCTATTATATTTGGTCCTCTCAGCCTGGAGTTGGGCTTGGTGATCCTTATGGGTCCCTTATCCCTTTCAACTCCAGATATTCTATGATTCTGTGATTGAAATACTGTAGTGATATTTTTTCTTAATTTTGTATTACTGTTACATAGAAGTTTGTTCTGTACTATATTTCATGAAGGCTGTTTAAAAGACAAAGTGATGCACCTTGTATATTTGTGGTTCATCAAAGAAATATAATGAAAAAGATTGCTTCTATAGGTGTCCATGCCCACAACAGAGAAAATACTAAGCATTTAAATGCATATTTGAAATAGTTTTCTAGCTTAGTTCTAGAGAATCTCAACAGTCACAGAGAAAGAATTGGCTCACTGCCAGCCATTCCGCCTGTCCTTCCTTCCTTCCTTCCTTCCTTCCTTCCTTCCTTCCTTCCTTCCTTCCTTCCTTCCTTCCTTCCTTCCTTCCTTCCTTCCTTCCTTCCTTCCTTCCTTCCTTCCTTCCTTCCTTCCTTCCTTCCTTCCTTCCTTCCTTCCTTCCTTCCTTCCTTCCTTCCTTCCTTCCTTCCTTCCTTCCTTCCTTCCTTCCTTCCTTCCTTCCTTCCTTCCTTCCTTCCTTCCTTCCTTCCTTCCTTCCTTCCTTTCTCCCTCCCTCCCTTCCTCCCTCCCTCCCTCCCTTCCCTCCTTCCCTCCCCTCCTTCCCTCCCTCCCCTCCTTTCTTTTCCCTTCCTCTCTTTCTCCTTTTCTCTCTCTCTTATTTCTTTTCTTCCTTCTCTTTCTCTTTTCATATCTTTACATATCAAACCTGGTCTTATATATTTTTCCATAAGTATTTTATAACAAGTTCCACCTATAATTATTATCAACAAATGTTTGTCAGGTCTACTTTAACTAATCCCTCCTGAATCCATGAACTTAAATCAGTCAGTTAGAAATCATGATACTGGTTACACTTAAATCCTCTATATATGACTTAGATGCTTAAAAGTATATTTAAATGTACACAAAAATTGCTGCTCTAAGTATGAACTAAAATTTGCATGATATGCGTGGAGTACTCTTGCTTGTTACTCTTCCTATTTTCTCCCCTGTCCTGCAGGGCTGAGGACTGAATGAGTGCCTGTCTGAGTGCTTGGCTGCTGTCAAGGGTCAACTCAGAATGACAGGCAATGTGACTGTATTCACAGAATTTTTTCTGGAAAATCTAAGCATCTCTTACCAGTTTGATCCAGCTACTTGTGTGGCTGGTAAGCACAAATAATTGAATAGGAGTTACTGCAGTTGTGTTAAGCAAGTTTCAGGGGGACCGGAAGCTGCACATTTAACAATTCAAGCCCCGTTTATCAACTCAAGACCTGATGTCCATAACTAGTCCTTGTATGCTATCATTTTTTCAGTGCTTTATGTTGTGAAAAATGGTTTAGAAAAATCAATCATTGTGATAGGTAGGAAGAATTAAAAGTAAGTTACCTTCTTGGGAAAATGCAAAATCTTTGGTCTCTGGGACTTCACAGTTTGGAATTACTCATTTCAGGGAGAACTACCATTTCTGGTCTTCTCATAAAAACCTATAGCCTGCAAAGCCTGCTTTCTAAATATCCTAAATACTCTGGAATGTACACATCTAGCACACAGGAAGACTTGATTGTTATTGTCCTTTCTTTTACCTTTTTTTCCTTCCATTAGTGAAAGGTCTTCCTTGAATTCTTCTTGAAATGTCTATTTTCAGATTGAAGTCTAATTCTGCTTTCAATTACAATCTCTTTCATAAAAATCTTTAAATAATTTCAGAATTACTGTTTTTTATGTTGTTCACTGAAATATCTTTTCCTATAATTGATTCTCTCAGAAAGCAAATATTTTAGGTTTTTAGCAGAACTGCTTTGAAAGATGTCTGGCAATGCCGTACTTGATACGATTGGCCCTCCTGGCTGGTTGGGCACACTTCTGGCTCATGTTTATCTTGCTGTCCTCCAAATCCCTCTCAGAATGGCTGGCCTCTAGCATCTGATCCTTCAGTCTGTATGTGCAGCCAGAGTTACCCCTTCCCAGGTACAGAATCTGGCCGTTTCCCTTGTTAAACTTCATGCTATTGATGATTGCTCAGATCTCTCATCTGTCCAGGTCTCTCTGTAAGCCTTCTCCACCCTCAACAAAGTCAACAGCTCCCCCCAATTTGGTGTCATTTTTAATGTGACATTAAAAAGAACTCGGCCTAAAAATGGAACCCTCAGGAACCCCACTAGTGACTGGCTGCCAGCCAGATGTAACCCCATTAACTATCAGCCTCTGGACCCATTTACTATCACCTTCTGGACCTATCAGCCAGTTATGCTGGGGAAGATCTGTGAATTGCCCAACCAAGGCGTTATGGCTTTATCTAGTTGTACACTGGATAGTTAGGTAATTTTCAACAACTTCCATCATGATTTTATCAATTTTTTTTTACCAGGCACTGAGTGAGACCAACAGTCCTGCAAATACCAAGGTTTATATTCTCAAGTGAAAATAAAACTCTAAATGTTTTTTCTTTTATATCATTCCTACTCAGATTATACTATTCTGCAACTGTATTTGTACTCAGCTAAATCCTTTTAATTTTCTTTATCTCACACAATGCATCACATACTCCTGAAGTAACTGTGTTCCAAATGACGCAACACATTTACTTTGCTTGTGCTTCTGATTTCTCAGCAAAAATAAAATGTCAACTCTAGTTTTATCTAACTTTATTATTTTTTTGTAAATGACTTCAGATTCAAAATGTTCTGAACCTATCGCCATTGTAGGGATGAATACTGAACATTCAAATCAATTTTGATCTCAAACCTTCCTATTATTCAAACAAACAAACAAATAAACAAACAACCCCACCCACCACTACCAACAAAACAAAAAAACCCAAACAACAACCCAAAACCTACCAAAACAAAAGACAAACAAACCCCCCACAAAACAGGCCACCAGGCCCTACAGAAATACCTTTCATTCCAAAGAATTCAGCATTTCAATAGAAAAAGAAGTTGTTCATCCAAATGAAATATGCAGGCCCTATAAAATTATCCTTTTTCTACCTGTGTGATAGTAATGAATTGATAAAGATTACGACTGTTCCCATATTCAGCCAGTGTACTTCAAAAGAGTTGAAGATTCCAAGTGAAAGTCAGGAAGACACCACGAACATTCTTCATCTGAAATTTATGAAAGACTATATTTATTTGTTGCTTCAGGATAGAATTTGTCAGATTGTTACTCATCAAATTATATTGTCCTTCATCTTTCATACTGTTAAATTTTTGCTTCCAAGACTTTGCACTTACTCGGTCCTCAATAGGAAGAAAAATATCTGAGTTAGTAATCCTTTCTCCTATGTAGGAACACAACTATATTCAATTATTGGTTAGAAAAGATTACTGGAAATACTGGTAAACAGGCCTCACAGCTATCCATTAGTATATGAAAGGATTTCTGAAAATATTCATCATGGGATTTTTTCCATGGAGAAAATGGAGAGTGATTTAACTGTTCTGTCTAGAGACTGAAAATGTGCTTAGCAACACGAAAAAACATGCATTGTAAAAATAAGCAAAGAGAAGCTAAAAGTCACATTTCTATTTCATTGGCATACTGTCAAAGAAATTTCCAGAACAACAAAGTGATGTAATCCCACACATTCTGCTACTTAATTTTAGTAATAAAACATTTTCAGAACAAGAAGTAGGTAAAAACAAGAAGCATTACAGATATGGGTGTTCTATAATAGCTGTTGTACAGCATATTTGCTTTTTTTTTTCTTGGTTTTCATTGCTCAGCAGGAGATTAATTATATTTTTCTCCAGGAAACACGTTTGTCTCTATTAACTGTAAGCATAAGATTTGGACTTTTATCCTTTTAGCTTTATTTTAAAGTGGAAAAATATCTGAGTCTGTTTTTATTTAGGAACTGATAATGACCCACGACATCTAGTGGGATAATAGCTTTTCAATTTAAAAGACTTTTGGTGATCTTCTGATTGGATCTGTATCGCATGTGTGGTAACATCAGTCAACAGAAATTCATCGATTCATTACTGGCATGAAAAGTCTTTATCCTTTAAAATGCTTGCGGAGTGTCATTATATTTCACAGAATATACTGTTTAGAGAATGAAGATGTTTCTAAGTTATCTACATAATTTGATTTCTAAAAAAAATACATATAAAATATTACAGACACAGAGGGGAAAAAAAAAAGGTCAGTGTGAGGTCAACACTGTGAACATAGTCTGTTGGAACAAGACAAACTTCCAAGTCAGCATAAAGTGCCTGGAGTACAGAGCAGGTATACACTCTGTGTAGTAATTCTTTCTATCCCACACTCCTGACAATATGTTTCAGAAGACTAAATAATGATGAGAGCTATATGGTAGAGCTGAATTCCTTTAGAAAGTGTAATTATTTGTATCTGGTTATCTATTATATGATTTACCTCTAACCTTTACTAACCATTCAAATCTTTCAGTTGTACAATGTACCTCCCATACTCACCTTTCCCTGGGCAAAATCTTGACTTTCACGGGAGTGCTGTGCATGACAGCACCTTTAATAGCGGGGGATGTCAGTCATCATATTTGATCTGGAGCATTCATCAGGTTGGATATCTCTTGTAGAACAAGGAGAATATAATCTCCTCTGAATAATATGTATTTTGATCTAGTTTGTTATAAGTTTGTTATGGTCAGGACTGGTGTTTCCGAGAATGAACTGAAAAAATCCATTAAAAACTAGTAAAAATTAAATCACTTCTAGAACTTTAGTATCAGATGAATGGAGGGCTTCAGAATCATGGCATCTGACCTCTTGCATATTCCTACTTTTTAAGCTCCAATTTGGGTGCCTAAAGACTCTATTGACATTGAATTTGTTCTAGATGATCTGTTAAATGCAGATAGATATTAATCTGAAACACAAAAATAACAAAATTTCATCATCTGGAAACTGTTTTAGGCAAGTTATCTTTGTCTTTACACCACTTCTCTGCATACCAGACTATAATAGCATGTCCATATAGCTTTCATGAGAAGACTTATTTAATTTTGAGTAAATTCCAGTATCTCTGCTTCATTCCAGACCAGCTGGCATTTCAGGTAGAGGAAGGTTTTGGCCAATTATATGGAGCTCTTACTTGTAAAATTTATGTAAGGTTTTATGAATATCAGGAATGACAGTGGGGACATGTTTGGGACTCTCAGATACAACATTATTTATAAAACTAAAAAAGATATATTTATGTCAAATAATAAAGGAGCTGGTCATCCATTACCATGAATGATAAAATATTAAACTGGATTTTTGAGTCCAGTTCACATTACACATAAAAATAAAGCTGTATTTTTATGAATACATACAAAAGGGATGCACTACGTTTAGTGAGACTTAATAGATAAGTAACTGGTTGTTTATTGCACTTTATTCTGATTTTTAAAACTTCTCAGAGCACTGCTGAATACCAAGTAATTTTTTGTTGGAAGTAAAAATGCTGATTTTATGAGAGTCTCTCTAAGAAACTAAGTTTTGAAAGTTTTGACCTTAAATTTTTTTCTGTCTTCCATGGAATTTATATCACAGAGTAGCTTCTGGCTATATTTAATCTTTTTAAGGATGTGCTTCTGACTGCAAATCTCATGAGATTATGTTGGGTTGGATTTGTGGGTTTTTTGAACAATTATGCAAAACTATCTTTATCTAAGAGCAGAAAATTTCAAAGGTTTCTCCCTCTTATTCACTTTAAACACTATGGTGGGCTGATAGAAATATCAATTTATTTTTTTTATTATAAAACTGAACTATGATATTACAAATATTACATATTTGTAGGAGTGCAACTAATTAATTCTACATTTAATTGTATCCTGAAATTTGCAGGGTTTTTTTCCTAAACTCTTTGCACAGTTTAGACTTTTTAAAAAATAAAATAATTATAATAACAAGGAAGAAAAGTAAGCAGAATCCATTCCAAAGCTATCAGGTGACAGTACTGTTACCTGCAAGCACTTCCTATTTCTTCTAGTGATTTTGGTAAACTATTTTGATAAATCATATATATTAATGCTGGAGACTAAAACCCTAGTATAGAATCATTCTATATTGCTCTGATTAATTTATGTAAAGTCCAGTGCATATACTTCAGAAACTAACCCTGAAGCTAATTTTTAGGTATATAACAAGCAAGCCATCCTAAGTGCCTCTCTTGATTGAACAATAGGGAGATGTTGGTGGTGTTCAAAATTTGTAATTATAATTAATATTATTATTGTTATTTTCTTCCTTTTTTATCCTATTGTACTAACTTTACCTCAATGCACAAGTTGTTGGCTTGTTTTTGGGTTTTTTTTCTTTTCCATTCTCCTCTTCATCCCCTTGGCTACATTGTGCTTACTTACTGGCTGGGGTTAAACCACAACACAGCTTCATGTTTTACTGACTATATTCACTGACAACATAAAGCAAATTCCTTTAAGTAAGCAAGCAATGCCATTTGAGACAACTTTGGATCCTTCACCTGATCTACACTAATCTTTAGACCCCCAGGGAAAAGACAAATGGTATCATGTGACAATGTATGTTTGGTTCAACCAGAGCCTTATATTTCCATTACCTTAGGAACTCAATTAATTTACCTGTACAGAAATATACAGTGTTATTTGGCATGGCCTTGATATTTAGAATCTGTGCCCTGTGAGATCGCAGAATCACAGAATCACAAGGTTGGAAAAGACCTTTGAAGATCATCAAGTCCAACCATTCCTATCCTAAGCTAAACCATATCCCTAAGTATCTCATCTACCCTTTTTTTGAACACATACAGGGAAGGTGACAGGAGCTGTGGACCATGTAGGGTATTATAGGACATATAAAATCATATTATGGGCCTATGTCTGAACAACTGAATTAAGTTGTGGGTACTAGATGGTGTCAACATTAGGTAGACTCGATCCTTCTGTGTAAGTACCAAACAGCAGAGTCACCTTTCTGCTTACAGAGCTTATAATCAGTGCATATTAGATGACCACGAGATGGGAGAAATTCAGTAGTATACAATCACAGTAAATGGCATTTTTACAGCAAATGTTATCTCAGTTCAGTTCTGCAGGGAAGGTGAGAAGATTAATT
Source organism: Laterallus jamaicensis coturniculus (assembly GCA_022605575.1). NCBI lineage: Eukaryota > Metazoa > Chordata > Aves > Gruiformes > Rallidae > Laterallus > Laterallus jamaicensis. The sequence goes on from JAKCOX010000019.1 coordinate 13,317,754, forward strand.
AGGAACTATTAAAACAAAAGAAGGCATGAAGTAAAAATTATTTTGGAGGGACAGCACAAGAGCATAGAAAATGATACACACTCCTCAACTAGGTTGCTTGTCAGGAAGGGACACAGGGGAAGAGTATGACAGGAAAGGAATCCAGTGTAACCTGACGTACCTTTGCAGAATGCTCTTGCTTATGTGTTGTTTTAATCTGTTCCTACCTTACTATTTAGCTCTCTCCTCACTTCTCCCCTAGAAAATGGGGTTCAGATAGAAAGTCTAAGACCTAGTGCCCCCTTGTGAAAATTTTGGTTGTCTCTATCTTTTCTTCCCCCCTGTATCTCATCAAATCATGTCAGATTATGGCTAGATTCCCTGGTATTTAGCTATTATTGAATGCAATAATGAAAGAAACCATAGAGATATTTAATTATCTACACAGCAGGTGTCCAATGAAGAAACTTAATTCTAACCTTTTCCTCTGTGATAAGATAATTAGCTGCGTATAATTGCTGCTAATATAAATATTCACTGATTGCAAACTGTCTAAAAACTGTTTCTATTAAAAAAATAATCAACAAAGCTCTCTTATAAGACTACAGGAGTGCTGTTGGTCACTTCCAAGCAAATAAAGATTTTGCATGCTGAAAAAAACCCACTTCACGTTGTTGTGAAATAATAATAGATTGCCTTGACTGGATTAAAAATTGTAGTTGTTAATATACAACTGTATACATGTTAAAATTATAACTATTGAAAAACAGGCTAGAATTATGGCTACCAAATATTATACTCATACATTAAAAAAAATATGTTAGTTAGACATGCTAATGTTTTTATATTATCTCTGGCTGAGATGGAGTTAATCTTCCCCACAGCAGCCCTCACAGCACTGTGCTGTGTGTTGGTAGTTAGAAAGGTGTTGATAAACTGCTGAGCAGTGCTGACATAGCACCAAACTGTCTCTACAACATTCCCCTCTAACCAGTAGGGTGGGAGGGGACTTACTTAGCAAGGACAGCTGACTGAAAGTGACCAAGATGATATTCCATATCATGAGATGCTAAAAGAAAGGAGAAGAAGAGGGAAGCATTTGTAATGTACAACATTTTCATTACAGAGCAAGCACTGACACCCTGCTTCCCAGGAAGTGGCTGGACATCACCTGCTGATGGGAAGTAGAGAATAAATCTTTTGTTTCACTTTGCTTCAGCACCTGGCCTTTGCTTTTGCTTTATTAAACTGGCTATTTTAACCCATAAGTTTTTCTCCATCTTATTTTCTTCACCCCACTTCTTCACCCATTCCTGTTGAGAATGGGAGCTATAGAGCAGCTTGGTGGGTACCTGCTGTCTAGCCAACGAAACCAGAGTTGTACTGGGACAGCAAAAATAATTACTGTCTCATGAGGTCATGAATGAGTTTGAATCACAGGAATTCTTCTTTTTTTTTTTTTTCTTCCATCCAAATGACAGAAAGGCTATGTAGTTTCAGACCTGAAAAGATGGGAAATGGTGAGAAAGGCTTTACTAAAGTCAGATAGAGAACGTCCACAGCCATTCCCTCATCCACTAAGTGGTTCACCTTGTCATTTAAGATCAGGTTTGTAACTCTTTTTAATAATACAGTTGTTACTGTATAGACACCTGCTATTCATTTTTGCATAAATATAGTTGGATTTTTTTCATTGAGTTGTTGCTCATCTACCTAGAACTCTACTGCAGGAACTTTAAGAATAAATTGACCCTCCACACTGGCAAAGAATGGGGAAATTAGAAAGGCATGTGGGGATTGCCTGTGATGGTGAGATAAATCCAGCACCTGCAAATCAATCACCAGTGACATTGTTAATGATACTGACATAACTTTACATGTTTTGATCCCATTATTAAACATTAAGGCACTGACACAGCACACACAGAAGTTTTGAAAACATCTGCATTGATTGTACAGGCATTCAGCCAAATCCTAATTGAGATGATAAAGTGAGAGCCAAACATTTCTTTGCACTGATATTCAAGATTCTGTATGCAAAGGGACACAATTTGCCATTGTTCACTGTTTATACTCTTAAGGTTTTGTTGTGAAACAAATAAAATTAGAAAGGAAAACCAAAGGAAAGCAAGTTTATTTTTTGCAATGCAGTTCTGGGGCCAGGAGTTAATTCTGAATTGAATTTACTGGGCAAAAGTTTGCACAGTTCATTGTGCTCTGAGAATAACGGAGATCAAGCATAGATTTTTATTATTTTTTTAACAAATGCAATAAAAAATTAATTTCATTATCTCAAGTTGGCTTGCCATTAACCTTTAGAAATGCAGTACTTTCAACTAGGAACCCTTTATCAGAACCTCCTTAAATTCCTTCATCATGAATAGAAATGGCAACAGATAGCACTTTAAGAAGCCATTTAGATATCTTTAAGATGAAACTTTCTATTTTCTGTCTTGTTTTCCCCACAGGTTTAACACAGATTAGTAAGACAAAGATTGAATTTTCTTTTCATACTTTACCAAAACAATGTGCTTCTTTTCCTTTAATCTTTGTCTTCAGCCATCATGGTTGGTACTAGGGGCATTTGTTATAAATGAACTAGCATACCTAAAAATAGTAACTTGAACACTGATCTGCAAAATACTGGAAACGATATAGTAATAGGAAAAAATATCTAAAAAGAGTCATATGTATTAAAAATTACATCATAAATTAATCCAGAGTTTCTACTTATGAGATGGACAGCTGCAAAACAGGAGGAACATATACTACTGAGTTGCACTGTGTGAGAGAGATGATTCACAGTTAGACTCCAGTCTTCCATACAGCATACTAACTTGTTGTTAGTATATAAATGTTTGTTTTCAGTATCCAAAATAATGAGATATTGTAACACGTAAAAAAAACCCCAAACACAACAATAAGTGTAATAATAATATTTCTCAATTCTTTTTGTGCTTTTTCTTCATGTAAGGACTAATTAGTCTTAAATCAAAATAAGATTGCATTGTGTAGTGCTGGGAGATGTTTTTTTTTCCTGCAGCTAAGCTTTCAATCATAAATTAGTATTTTTCCTCCACACTGTTTTCTCCTTCTTATGAAACGTGTAGGTGTCAGTGACTCAGCAATCACAAAACTATGGGAAAACCTAATATTGATATGTATCATGCTTTTTGATCCAGAAATTCTCTAGACAGGTTTCATACAATACATCCTCAGACCATTTTCTGACTTCCCAGTCATGTTTAGTGGAGATTCAGAAACTGAGTAAAACACAACTAAAACCAGTTACTATTTTTTTCAAAAATGAATGTTTTTAAATATGCATGTGTGCATTTGTATATATTTTATATAAATATTGATATAACTTTACAGACTTATACAGTCCTGAAATTTAGTTGGTCTCAGGCGGACTAGTTGGGTACAGAATATAACCGTTTTGTCCCTTCTAAAATTATTAGCCCTGAATATTTGAGACATTAAAACAATCATTATGTATCATAAAGCCATTAAAAAGAAATTAGAAAGGTATTGGTTTAAGTCTTATCCTTTACAGATTATTTCCCAATCTTCAAAACAGAACTTTGTAAAACACTAGGACTGTCATTCCTGACTTGAGAGGTTTAATTTCAATACCGCAAAGCTGTATCTTGTACTCACACTTTGATATCCTTTGAATGAACATTGAACTTGAAGTATTTTGTACTAGTTACGCCTTACTTATACAGAAGAGTAAGATGCTATCTTCGCCAGGGGCAAAATATTCCAAAAAGGAAAAAATAAAAAGCAAAAATTGTATGCTCTAATTATGCCTTGAGCTGTTTAGATCAAGTTGAAATGAACGTAAAGCTAAAATACATGAGCATGTTTTTATAGGACTCAGCATTATTTGGCAGTACTGGCACAAAAAGGATTGCCATTGAAGACGTGACTACTTGGCTAGTTCCAAAATTCATGTTCATGTCATATCTACACCCTAACCCGGGCGAGGTCCAGGTTCACCCCAACCTTCGTAAGTTCACACACCATGGTTTAAACAGAAATTAATGTAAAGCACAAAGATCAGCTGAAAGCTGAGATATGTCCCAGCAGGTATACCCAGACAGTTACAGATAACAAAAACTTTAAAGAAGTTTTGAACAAATGAGAATTTTCAGTTTCAAGGAGCTGGTAGGAAGCAAGTTCTAGCAAAGTCATTACCAGTGTCAAGAGCAGAACTTCCTCTTCTATGCTCTTTGTAACATTGTTAGTGGATTTGGACAAGTTGTCTCAAAGACAAGGAAGTCACTACTGTTGTCCACAAAATGTAGAGTCATTTCCACAAAACGGACTCAGTTACTTTGCCCACTCCTAGAAGGGTGAGAAGATGTACAAAAAAGATTGTAATAAAATATTTCTAAAATTACTGAAATGATTGATTATTAAAAATAAAACAGATGCTTATGCCTCTGCAATTTGGGAATGTATGTAGTTGATTTACTACCCGTTTCATTGCAATCAGTGTTCTTGCTTGTATTTATTTACCAAAGTACATGCCCATCTTCTTTGATGTCAGAATAGTTCCAGAATATCACAGAATCACAAGGTTGAAAAAGATCTTTAACCTCATCAAGTCCAACTGTTCCTGTACTATGCTAAACCATATCCCTAAGTACCTCATCTACCCTTTTTTTAATCACATCCAGGGATGGTGACTCAACCGCCGCCCTGGGAAACCTGTTCCAGGCCCTGACAACTCTTTCAGTACTTTTTTTTTAAACATATAATCTGAATCTGCCCTTGCACAGCTTTGTGCCACTTCTCCTTGTCCTATATCCTGTCACCTGGCTGAAGACCATCTCCCACCTCTCCACAGCCTCCTTTCAGGTAACTGTAGGTGGTGATAATGTCTCCCTTCAGCCTCCTCTTTTCCAGACTTAACAACCCCAGCTCCCTTAGCCACTCCTCATATGATTTTCTCTCCAGCCCCAGTACTTGAGGTGTGGCCTCACCAACACTGAGTACAGGGGCACAATCACCTCCTTAGACCTACTGGCCACACTATTTTTGATACAAGCCAGGATGCTGTTGGCTTTCTTGGACACCTGGGCACACTGCTGACTCATATTCAGTTGGCAGTCAGCCAACATCCCCAGGTCCTTCTCTGACAGACAACTACCCAGCCAGTCTCTCCCAAGCCTATATATTTAATACGTCTAATTCAACCAGGGAAACTGAGCCACCTGGTTACTAAATAAAAGAATTATTATAATATCAAATAACATTAATTCTTTGTGTAATTATTCTGTTCTGTCAATATAGTTGGCAGGGAATGACAGAGCAATATGAGTTTTAGAAGTGTATTTTTAGTTATGAGAACAGAGAAACGACAAAGAAACCAACCCACTAATTTCTGCTAGAACACTCTTAAAATGCATTGAAGTATTTCCTTTTCATTTCTTTATTTATTTATTAAAATGCCAAATTTTACTATTGCTAGTATTTTGTTAAAGGTATATTAACATCAAAGAAGATTTCATTTTTCTTATATTCTATATATAGAATATCTCTTACTCTTTGAAACTTGAAAGAGAACTATCATTCATTGCTCATTACTAAGTAACCAAACTCTTTGAGAATACCTCCTGCTGAGAAGCAGAGGTTGATAGTAGTGGCTAATATAACTACACATTTTTATTCATCTATCTGACCAGATAAATTCTAAGTGCACATTTTAATAGAGCTTAATGAGGTTTCTCAGTGTTTATAGGCTTTGGCTATACGATGGTAATTAGCACTGAGGCATTATTCACTCTTGTCTTAATAAGAGTTTCATTTTAGCGTTTGTAAGAGGTCCTGCTATTTTTTGCTTCATTGCTTTGCTTTATTGAACATTATACTACATAGTAAGCAATTAAGTATGATTGTGGAAGAAATTAAATCACAAAAAGTCCATTAATGGTCAGGCTTAAATCCATAAAAGCAGTGAAACTGAAGTTAAGGTTGAAACCATACTTACTTTACCTCCTTGTATCTATGAACGGCAGCTTGTATAGTATTCAAGTTCATATATTCATTTCATTTCAGTAACTATACAAAACATGGAGGAATAATAGCAATGTTTACTATATAATTAAGCATGTCCATTCATTTTGAATCTTTCAATAGCTCAATATTTTACTGATTGTAGTTTTATCTTTTTAAAGGCAACATTAAAAATATCCATGAACACTCTCTATGCATGCAAGTGCATATAAACATCTCCAGCTTAACCTATGACTCAGATCATTTGATCAATATATTTTTATATTTGCAATAAATTTTCTCAAAGATATTTAATCACGAAGACATGTTTATAATGTGCATAATCAATGTCCTCAAAGGAATCCCCACTCAGACCCAACAAATATAACTTTTTCAAGTGTTCTTCAAATTCTACATTGAAAACTTCTTTTAAAGGATAATTATAATAAAAAATATTTTCTACTGCACATTACCAAAATAATGGCTTTTCAAGAACCTCTGCTAATTTATACTGAAGAAGGTCTTTTCTGTGGCCTTGAAAAAAAAAAAAAAAGGTTTCTGTGAGAAGCTGCCAGAAACCCAGAAACTTCCCCTGTGTCCAACAGAGCCAATGCCAGCTGGCTCCAAGACAGACTCCCCACTGACCAATGCCAAACCCATCAGTGATGGCAGTAGTTCCTCTGAGAAAACAACAGAAGAGGAAAAAAACACAGAGAACAATTTGTAGACACAAGAGAGGAATGAGAATATGTGTGAGAAACAACTCTACAGACACCAAGATCAGTGAAGAAGCAGGGGGAGGAGGTGTTACAGGCACCAGAGCAGACATTCCCCTGCAGCCCATAGGAAAGACCATGGCACAACAGGCTGTCCCTCTGGAGCCCATTCAGTTTGTTGGGGAGTAGATATCTACCTGCAGCTGGTGGAAGACCCTACAGTGGAGCAGAAGGATGCACCCAGAGGAGGCTGTGACTCTATGGGAAGCCTTCACTGGAGAAGGCTCCTGGAAGGACCTGTGGATCCACAAGGAGAGAGGAGACCATGCTGGAGCAGGTTTGATTGCAGGACTTTTGACCCCTGTGGTGACTCACACTGCAGCAGTTTGTTCCTGACCTTCTGCACCCCATGGAAGGGGCCCACACTGGAGCAGTCCATGAAAGACTGTACCTCCTGGGAAGGAATCACATTGGAGAAGTTCATAGAAGATTGAAAGGGAGCAGGGGAAGAGTTTGAGGGGCTCACCTCCCTGAGAAGGAAGAAGTGGCAGTGACAGCATGTGATGAACTGACTTGAACCCCTGTTCCCTGTTCCCTTGTGCTCCTCGAGGGGAGGAGGTAGAGAAATCAGGAGTAAAGTTAAGCCTGAGAAGAAGGAAGGGGTGGGAGAAAGGTGGAAAAACAGCTTTTTGTTAAGCAAGCTTTAAATAATAGAAGCAAAATAGTGTTGCCTTGGGAAGGAACTTTTCAGACTTCAGAAAGAAGGGGATGATACCTTTGAACTTTATATAGAAAGTTGTAATTGTGTAAAATTAGGTTGACCAATAATAGTTTTAAAGACGTTAATAACTTTAAAGTTATTTGCAGTTTGGATTTTATTTTTGAATGGACAAAACCTTGAACTTTTCTTTCCTACTGTACATGTAGATTGGAATTAGGGAAATTAATTCTTGCTATGTAACAGATATGTAACCTCTTGTAAGCTTATTACTTGTAATAGAACTCACACAGGAAGGAACAATCACATTCCCAACAGCACTTTATCATATTTTTTGTTATGCAGTAATAGCAGAAATACCCACCTCACCCTCTGAACATATCACTCCATGGAGGAAAAAAGTGCCCTGTGATAAGAAAGCTATGGATTATCAGTGACAGCAGTTTAGAATAAATATCCATCTCAATATTTCCTAAAACGTCAATGGATATGTAATGGAGAACTAAAAAGTCATTAAATAGCAAAGGAGGGAAAGAAATTATTTCATGCTATCTAGAATAAGTACTTGTTTTTTAAAAAATATTATTATTTTGACTTTATTTAGTGGTATCTGAAGAAGTCTGAGATAAAGGTTATCAAAATTACTTAATCAAATGAAGGACTGATTAGTAACAGCAAAAAAGTAATTGTCTCATAGGGTACAAAGTAAAAAATTCTGTCATACATTAAAAGTTTGGATGTTAGCATTACAACACATCCTGGTAAGGACAGAAAGACTCCTGCAGGGTCTATTCAGATTTCTTCTGAACAGAAAGTTCAAAATAAGCTGGATGAATATCTCTTTTCAATGAAACACTTTCCCACATAGAATTCCCCTGCAGACAAATGCTGAAACTTTCATTTGGTTTATATTTATATCCCATGTCAAAGTTAACAGTAACTGCAGTATGGAGATGGTAGAGAGCATTTTGTGGTCTAAGGCATTAATTAAGCAAATTATTCAAAGCCAGGAAATAAGTTTTACAACATAGACCATAAATACTTTAAATACTCCTTTTACCAAAGAGCACCTTGAAAACTGCTTACTCTTGATAGACAGATATAGAAAAGTGATGCGATATCACTGTGGTAGAGCACTGCTGACACAAGCAAAAGTAGAAGAGTCAAAGACTGGAAGTTGGAATCAGAAAAAAATCAACCTTGAAATAAGGTGCATTTTCCTAGCTGTGATGGGAATTAAACTTTGGAAAAGCTTCCACAGGAGGCAGTGGACTAACCAGTGCTTGCAGTCTTTAAAATGAGCTTAGCTGTCTTTAAAAGTATAACCCTTTAATCAAGTCTTTCAGATAAAAATCATGCATGATAGAAACTTGAAAAGGAAGCACTGGAGTTGCATGTTCAGCATGGTCCTTTCTGGCACTGAAATTTGTGATGATATAAGGCAGTTGCTAATGTCTTTGTTATTTACCTCTGAGTGGATCAAGGTAAGAAGTATTGTATTTAATATCAGCAGATCTATGTGAGAGAATGATTAAAAGAAACTCTTAAATTATATGTTTCAGGATAATTTTCTCCCATCCTGTCTTATCCCTTCAGAGGTAAAGACTAACTCAGTTAAGTTTCCACCTTTTTCAGCTTTTCTCCATGAACATCAAACATGGGTTACATAACATGAAATTTGAAAGGACCAGATCTGTTCCCTTATTTTGTACACAGAATCCTCTCTGACAATTGGTTACCCTTTCTCGTCCACCAGCTCAAGTGACAACTTACACATATATTTTGGATTGGTAGAGTACTTTTCAGAGGCAACTCAAAAAGGACTCTGAGAAAAGTGTCCATACGTTTCCATACAGAAGTATGATTTACCTGACAGGATAACATAGACAATGGTATCATAATCCAGTATTTTATATAATCAAGATTTCTTGACTTTGTATAAGTATTCAACATTGTAGCCAATGCTCCCTTCCTGTGGCAAAAAGTTTACTCTCCTCATAACTGAAAGACGATTCTAATAATTATATTAAGGCATTTTGGTGAAATTTTACTAACAGTGGCATAAAAAAATCAAAACAGGGGGGTTTTTTTATTCCATTAAACCTGTGGGAATGTGAAAAAACCCATTGATTTTCAGTCAAGCTCTTAAAAATATATATAATCTGATAGATTGGCTGAACTAACTTATGTGAGATTTACATAGGTAGTTGAAACTAAACATATATGCCTAACTGGGTGGGAAGAGATATTAAAAAAAAAAAAAAAAAAAAAAGAAAGAAGTAAAAATTAAGCATAAAATTAGTGGACTGAAATAATGTAAACATTTTCAATAACATTTTGTGTCATACAAGTTTTGATGGTTCCATTTGAAATCTCTCCAGAGACTGAAGCAGTCCTACAGCTGTTTACAAGATTTGTCAGTAAGAAAATATTTTGACACTGTTATTTTAAATAAACTTAGTCTGGTTTATTGACACAAAGAAAGATTCTGATGCAACAGGCTTGATTAATCACAAGGATCATGTTTGCCTTATAAGAGAAGAAAAGGACCAAAAGGCACCATTTCTTGATTTTTTTCCTGGAATATAAAGAAGTCTGGCCTAGCCTGCCCAATTCAGGGAAATTTTGGGCATAAAAGAGTACCTTTTTCATAATACAGTATGTATATAGAGCTAGAAATACAGGTACTGTATAAAAACAAACAAACAAACAAAAAGTCAAATTAATAAGAAACCAAAACCCAGTAAGAAAGTACAGGAGTAGAGGAGTAACATTCTAAAACAAACAAACAAGCAAACAAACCAACAAAAATACAACTGCAAGATTAGTCTCAAAAAATAGACAGATTTTAAGTGGTAACAAATGTCTTCTACAATAGTCCTAAGCAGAAATATTTTAATTAACCATCACACTTTCCAGGACTATAGCAAACCCTTTCTCCAAATTTGTTTCACAAAGATGAATCTCTGATCATTGATGGTTGTTATGCAAAGTGTCTTGAAGAGTTTGCAGAACAAGAAGTAACACCAGCAATCATTCAAAACAGCAAGTGTATCCTTTATCAAGATAGAAAAAAGTATCAGAAAATAATAACACAGAAATGTATTCCATGTTGCCTGTACAGATTATTTTAAAGAAGATAAGACTGAATGCCTTCTGTGTTTTCAAACAGATATTGCCAGCGAAGTGTTTAGTTAAAATAAAACAAGTGTCAGCTCAAAAATGAGTGCAAGAAATAAACATATATATATATCAATAAATATTCCCTAAAACACTCTGTAAATTTCAATTCATTGGATTACTTTTGTCTTTATTGCCTCCAAATGTTCATAAAATTGAATTATACCAGACTATATAGTCATACAAGTCCATATTAATTCATATATGAGAGTACTTCTGCAGAAGGGAACTCAAAAAGAAAATTTAAAAAAAAAGGGGAAAAAAGGGTGGTAAAAGTAAGACTTGCAATGCTGCTCAGTGGTAAAACAGTACCACTATGCCTAGGATGAACTGGAACATTTGTTCAACTCCAATTACCCCAACTTCTTCCCATCTCCATCCTTCTGTCTCCTGTCCCATGTTCCCAGTTTGCTGTGTGCCATGAGTGTTTTCTGTGCTGTACCAAGTTCACAGCTGACCATGATTCACAGCTGCCTTCTGGGACACAGGTGGCTGATATTCTGACAACCTTGACATTTAGGACACTCTGCTTCTGCTTTTGGGGCAGCTTGAAAGAAACTTCTTTTTTTTGTCTTTATAAGGCATTTCTCAAACCACCCACCCCAAATAACTTGTTTTCAACAGAGGTCTTGGTAGACAGAGGGGAACTGCAGCTCAGAGATCTTTTTAAAAGAAGGCACTGATATAGTGACAGTCACAATGAAGTGAAATGGAGATGGGTGCTAAATTGCTGTCTCTTGTAGGGGCATCTCTCCCTGCTGCTGTTGCTTTAATGTCCTAACAGGATAACAGTGATGAGAGGGATGGGATGTTCTGGAAAATTAAGACATTTTGGAAAGATAAAAATATCAAGCACTTTTATCTCATAGGCAATCATGGTTAGTAATAAAGACTCATTCTGAATTGCTCTTAGTCCTATCCACAGCATACACACATTTCTGTATTTTCAGATGCTTTTTCTGAGAGGTGTCTCCTTTATATGCATATTCAATTACATTTCAGACCAGTATGTACAGCAAAACTGTCTTCAAGTACAAGTGTCTGGGGTTTTTTGCTTTCCCCTTTGTGCTCTTTAAGGAAAATAATTAAACCAAATTGCCATACATTTATATACTTGATATTTTTTCTCTTAGCTTACTATACATACTAGATTTTTATAATGGATGTGGAACAGTTCATACCCCAGTAACAGGCCTTTCTATTTGTTTGACAACCTTGATCCCCTTTACTCTGTATATTAACAATGCTTTATTGGTTTGAGGGGTTTTTTTGTTTTTTTCATATTTTACTTGCAGTGGACTTCACTGTACTGACTATTGTATCCATCCAGCATTGTCACTTGTTGATCATAAATTAATGGGAACCTCATGGGATCCATCTCATTATACCATAAGTTTTTACTTTTTTCCAGCTAAAATAATCATTTATACTATGTTTGTCATAAATCAAGAAAAGCACAGCCCATTTATCCAATCTGCTTTAGAAGTAAGCCCTTTGTTGAGGTTAATCAGTTCTTGATCATGTCATTGTATATGTGATAATAACTTACCTGGAGACCTTCCAAACAAGCAACATTAAAGAAGAGTTGCTTTCATAATAGTGTGGTAATTGATTGATTTCACTCTAACCAAGTATTAATACAGACAGAAATAAGGAAATCTAAAAACTAGAAACTAGGGGGACTAGCTCAGGAGATATCTACCTTCTATACATGTGGTGGTTTAACCTCAGCTGAGAGCTGGGTCCCACAAAGTTACCTGTCTTTTTAAGAGAGCGGGGGGTGCGAATGGAGAAGCTGCGAGGAAAGGAAAAAAAACCAAAAACTCCGCGGGTTGGGATAAGGATAGTTTACTAAAACAGCAAAAGAGATACAAAGAACAACAAACAACAGTGTTAACACTACTTTAGAATACAAGGTACACGAAACTGGTGATATAAAATGCAACCTCTCACCACAACCCGTGACTAGGCCATGTTGCGCCGAGCTGAGGCCCAGGACCTGGCCACCTCTGCTGAGAAACGGCTTTGCCTCAGGCCGGAGCCCTGCCCGCCGGACTGCACCTGCCTCAAGCCCCAGCCGCGCCCTGCCTGACTTGCGTTTTTGGCGTGCTTTTTCTCCTTTATACAGAACATGACGTAATTGGTATGGAATATTCTCATTGGCCAAAACATGGCCAGCTGAAACCAGGCCATTATCCACCCATTATTCTATACCATTTACATCACGAGCAGATCCAGCAATTTTCTTTGGGCACAAGCAGTTTCTTGTTTCACACCTACATATATGTATGTACAGATGTATACACAGGCATGTGTATACAGATTCCTTCAGTCCATGGACCATCCCTCTGAGTCCGCCAATTTCATTCTGTCCACAATTCCCAGGCTCCACTTTTCCATTTGTCAAAACAGTCTTTCAGGGTATGAGTAGTCGTATGTGCCATTGGATCGTTGCATGCTGCATCTCAGGCTCTGAACTAATACACCTGGAGTGGTCCATGCTCCTAGTCCGTGGATCAAAGGTGTTTATTTTCAAAGGAAACAAGAAAGAGTACTTGGGAGGCTGGTTTTCGTTCTATCATTGCGGCACCGATTCTTCATTGATTTGTATGACCCTGGCTGTAATGCCGTTAGTACAACATACAGCACTTATAGCAACAATAAAACAGCATTTATAGCAACAATAATAAAACACACAGGAATGGAATATTTAGCAACTATTATAACACAATTTCTACTTTGTTAATGATATTGGCTATTCTCGCCCAAAATCAAATCCCCTTGAGGTACACATCGAACTTCTCCATCCCTCTGCATTACCCACCTAGTACAACCAGGTCCTTGGGCAAAATTCAATCCCAGATATGGGTTTACCTTTGCCTGCAGCAGGGATGACCCAAACTGTCTTTCCCAATATACTCTTCATGTGCACTACTGGGACTCCTTCTACAGTATGTGGAAATTTTGACTGGGCAGGACCAGCCCGATTGGTAGATCCCCTAGAGTTAACTAACCACATGGCTTCCGCTAAATGTGTATCCCAATGTTTAAATGTTCCACCACCCATTGCTTTCAGTGCAGTCTTTAAAAGTCCATTGTAGCGTTCAATTTTCCCAGAGGCTGGTGCATGATAAGGAATGTGGTACACCCACTCAATGCCATGCTCTTTGGCCCAGGTGTCTATGAGAGTGTTTTGGAAATTAGTCCCATTGTCTGACTCAGTTCTTTTTGTGGTGCCGTGTCGCCATAGGACTTGCCTCTCCAGGCCCAGAATTGTATTCCGGGCAGTGGCATGGGGCATGGGATATGTCTCCAGCCAGCTGGTGGTTGCCTGTACCATTGTAAGCACGTAACATTTGCCATGGCGAGTTTGTGGGAGGGTGATGTAATCAATCTGCCAAGCCTCCCCATATTTATATTTCATCCACCATCCTCTATACCAGAGGGGCTTTAACCGCTTAGGTTGCTTGATCGCAGCACATGTCTCACATTCATGGATAACTTGTGCGATAAGTCCACCCCTCAATCCCGAGCCCATCTATATGTTGTATCTCTCCCCTGATGACCTGAGGTATCATGAGCCCATCGAGCTATGAATAATTCACCCTTATGTTGCCAGTCCAAATCTACCTGAGCCACTTCAATCCTAGCAGCCTTATTTGCCTGATGATTGTTTTTATGTTCCTCCATGGCCCAACTCTTATGTACATGGGCGTTCACATAACGTACCTTTACATTAAGTTTCTCTAATTGGGTAGCAATATCTTGCCATAAGTCAGCAGCCCATATGGGTTTGCCTCTACATTGCCAATTGTTCTTTTTCCACTGCTGCAACCACCCACACAGGGCATTGGCCACCATCCATGAGTCAGTATAAAGACAGAGCATAGGCCGCTTCTCTCTCTCAGCAATGTCCAGGGCTAATTTGATGGCCTTCACCTCGGCAGACTGGCTTGATTCACCTTTTCCTTCAGTGGCTTCTGATACTCGTCTTATAGGACTCCATTCGGCAGCTTTCCATCTCCGATGCTTATCCACAATGTGACAAGACCCATCAGTGAACAGGGCATATCGCTTTTCATTTTCTGGCAGTTGGTTATAGGGTGGGGCTTCTTCTGCGCGTGTTACTTCCTCATCCTCTGGTGACATTCCAAAATCTTTGCCGTCTGGCCAGTCTCTGATCACCTCCAAAATTCCTGGGCGATTGGGGTTTCCTATTCGAGCCCTCTGTGTAATTAGTGCAACCCGCTTGCTCCACGTAGCATCAGTGGCATGGTGTGTGGAAGGGACCTTCCCTTTGAACATCCAGCCCAGCACCGTCAGTCGGGCTGCCAGGAGGAGCTGAGCTTCAGTTCCAATCACTTCTGAAGCAGCTTGAACCCCTTCATAACCGGCCAGTATTTCCTTTTCTGTTGGAGTATAATTGGCCTCAGATCCTTTGTAGGCCAGACTCCAAAACCCCAGCGGTCACCCTCGAGTCTCCCCTTGTGCTTTCTGCCAGAGACTCCAAGTAGGGCCATTGTCCCCAGCTGCGGTGTAAAGCACATTTTTAACGTCTGTCCCTGTCCGGACAGGCCCAAGGGCTACTGCATGGACTATCTGCTCAAAGGCTTGCTGGTGCTCATGGCACCATTGGAAATCGTTCTTCTTCCGAGTTACGTGGTAGAGTGGGCTCACAATGAGACTGTAGTTTGGGACATGCATTCGCCAAAATGCTGTAACACCTAAGAAAGCTTGTGTTTCCTTTTTGTTGCTTGGTGAAGACATAACTGCTATTTTATTAAAAATTTCCTTTGGGTCCTGACGACGCCCGTCCTGCCATTTTAGTCCTAAGAACTGGATTTCTCGTGCAGGCCCCTTGGCTTTACTTTGTTAAATACCAAAACCAGCTTCTAAAAGGATCTGAATTATCCTTTTTACCTTTTCAAAAACTTCCTTTGCTGTGTTGCCCCATACAATGATGTCATCAATATACTGCAGGTGCTCTGGGGCTTCACTCTTTTCCAATGTAGTTTGGATTATTCCATGACAGATGGTGGGACTGTCTTTCCACCCCTGGGGCAGACGATTCCACATGTATTGGATGCCTCTCCAAGTGAAAGTAAACTGTGGTCTGCACTCTGGTGCCAGTGGGATTGAGAAGAAAGCATTTGCAATGTCAATTGTGGCGTACCACTTGGCTGCCTTCTATTCCAGTTCATACTGGAGCTCTAGCATGTCCAGCACAGCGGCACTCATACCTGGAGTGACTTCATTTAGGCCACGATAATCTACTGTCAGCCTCCACTCTCTACCAGACTTCCGCACTGGCCATATGGGACTGTTAAAGGGCGAGTGGGTTCGGCTGATCACTCCCTGACTCTCCAGTTGACGAATCAATTTATGGATGGGTGCACTGTCGCCGTAGCAATTGGAACTTGCTGTTCTTCTACCTTCAACAACCCCACAACAGCTGGATCTTCCGAGAGTCCAGGCAAGGCACACAATTGTTCAGTTTCTTCAGTCTCCAAAGCAGCTATTCCAAATGCCCACCGGTATTCTTTAGGGTCTTTAAAATAACTTCTACAGAGATAGTCTATACCTAAAATGCATGGAGCTTCTGGGCCAGTCACAATGGGGTGTTTCTCCCAGTCCTTTCCAGTTAGGCTCACCTCAGCCTCTAGCACAGTCAACTGTTGGGAGCCCCCTGTCACTCCAGAAGTGCAAACAGGTTCTGCCCCTTCATAATCTGATGGCATTAGAGTACACTGGGCACCAGTATACACCAGAGCTTTGTACTCTTGTGGGTCTGATGTGCCAGGCCATCGGATCCACACAGTCCAATAAACACGGTTATCCCTCTCCTCCACCTGGCTGGAGGCAGGGACCCTCTATTGCTGCTGGGTGGAAACTGGTGCAACATTATTCCTGGCAGAATCTCGTGCGATTGTTTTACCCCGCAGCTCATTTCCTCGTGCTCGAAGGACTGAGGTGGGCTGCTTATCCCACTTCCTCATGTCCTCTCCATGGTCACACAGGTAAGACCACAGTGTGGATCGTGGTGTGTACCTTCTGTATTCTCCCTCTTGGGACGATGGACGCTTTCTCCCAGTAACTGCAACATTGCTCCATACAGGACAGGAGATGGGCATACTGTTGTCAAGTCGTTGAACCAGTTTCTCTACTGCTGTGATGACAGAGAGTGAAACATTGTCTCGATATTTCTGGAGTCAGCACGCCACATCATACACGGTTGGTGGATCATCATCATCATTCCAGTCCATTGCTGCCAGTGAATTGGTGTGCCCTGATGGTGCACTTCGTACAACCTTACGCCATATGTCTGGGGTGCATAGGACTTCATCAGGATCAGCAGGGAGCTGTGAGTTGTCCAGACAGCATACATAATAAACATAATAAATTATCTCCCGTACAGCTAACTCTCTCAGATGCTGGATAACTGTCTCTATGTTGTTGCTCTTGGGTGTCTGACAGGTAATATATTCCTTTATGGTATATCTTTCCTTCACACTTGACAGCAGTCGCCTCCAACGGCTGAGGATTTCTGGCCTCCTCCCAATTGCCTTATCAATACCTCCTTCTATAGCCATGGGTCCCAGCTGCTTAGCCTCCCTGCCTTCAAATTCCAGACTATTGGCGCCATGATCCCTGCATCGGAGCAACGAAGTAATAATGTGCTTACTTGGGTGGCAGCCGAAATCTTTTTGCACCTCACGCAGCTCAGTCAGGTTCAGGGATTGGGTAACAACCTCTCGTTCTGCCTCATCCTGATATCGTCGAGATGGCCCCGGTTGATTATCATCATCATCATCCGTCACTATGCGAACTGATTTCTTGGTGTGTGTTTCCTCTTTTGTACAGGAGCAATAGACACTGGTGTGGGTTGGTTTTTTGGATCATGGGCAATGTCTGCTGTAAGGATTGCAGTAGCTGCAGTGCCAGTCACAGTGGCTGCAGTAGCCGCTGCGCTCGTCATAGGTGTCGCAGCAGCTGCAGTATCCGTCAATTTCCTTTTTCCTCCTGGCAGTGCTGACAGTGCTGACAGTGCTGACAGTGCTGCCTGCTATCAAGCAGTGTTTGGTAGATCGTGGACAGGGCCCAGCACACTGCTTGAAGGTGTACATCTTGGGGAACCCTACAGCAGTTCTTTTTCAGATATGCAGTCACCTTATCAGGGTCATGTAGCTGTTCAGGAGTGAAGTTCCAACCCATGGGGGGTGAGAAAGTGCCTAGGTACTTGCCCATACTCTGCCACATGCCCTGCCACTCATGCTTATCCAGTCTCAGGGAAAACTCTTGGGTGGTATTCATAAACCTGTGCTTAATATATAACAAAAGCTGAACCATCTGCACCAAACCCACCAGTAGCAAAATGCTAGTTTGAATATCCCAGGGATATTGAAGATTTTTAAAGACTCTTATAAGAACTGTTTTTTTCCCCTTTGTATTGACACCACAGTATGATGTATTGACACCACAATACATCAACAGTTAAATGAAGTGAATTCCACCCTAGGTCAGGCAGTGGATCATTGCTACTTAATCACCCTTGTTTGTCTATCCTAGGATCCCTTCACCCAGTGTCTGGAATGTCTCATCACCTTCCCAGTGCAAAGCTGCTTGCACTCCAGCCACTGCTTTGCACTGAATAACTCTCGTCCTGCCCAACTTCTCAAGTCTTCCTAAGGACACTATATTCAGCCACTTCCATGCTACAAGCATGCAAGGAAGTCCGCTGTGGCCCTCTAGTCTCAAAGAGATCTTAATTCTGCAACTGTGCATGCATTTCTAATTAACAGTTTGTTTCCAGTGTTCCATGTCTATACACAGATACTTGAATTGGACTGATAATTTTGTGGATTCTACAAGGGGAATGTGAGTACCTCACTCACCACACTGCCACCAGGCACTTCCTCACTGCCTGCCATGCCTTCTCTGTTCTTAGGTTATGAGAACCATTCCTCAGTTGAACTTATTTAAAGCCCTCTTCACTATGTTAGCAAGCTTGTTTCCAGACTTGCTGCCCTACCTTGTAAGATGCATTTGTCCCTTCCCAGCAATGGTTGTTCTTTATAAAGAGTCCCAGACTCATAAAATCCAAAGCCAAGTTTAAGACATTACCTGTGCAACCAAGTATTAACCCACTGCTCATTTTCCCTGCCATATCATGATTGAGGAGATGTATCAGCAGAATTCCCACTCCCTCCAATCTCATCTCAAAAACTTTGAAATCACTCTTGATAGACTCCATGTCTGCTCTGACAATGTAGTTAGTGCAGATCATGGTAAGCAGCAAGGGGTAATACAAGAACCAGATGGATCTTGAGTCTTTCTGCTACATCCTAGCTCTGAGCTACCCAGAGGCATCACATTTCCCAAAATACCTATATTGCTTTGGTGGATGATTTGTTCATTACCTGAGCCTTCAGTGACTTTCACCTAGATTTTTCCTCTTTATGTGGACACTTGGTTGAGGCTTTTCTAACTTACCACTTCCATGTCTTCACCAATTTCTATTTCACTATCCCAGTCCTGTAGTAATAGAGCTACAAGTGGAGAAGAATCTTTAATTCTTCTAGAAGTCATAAGCTTCCAGACAACCCTACTTTGGCAGTCCATATCCACTGTCATCTTCACATATATTGTTTTTATCTGTTTTTTTCCAAGACAACATGCTCTGAGTCACATTGACATGACCTCTGCACAGCCACACAGTCCTGAACAGTTTCTGGACCTCTCTTCAACCCCTGCTGAGCTAACTATTGCAACAAACGCAGTTTGTGTAAGCTGCCCCCACTATCCTTAGCAGTCTTACAAAAAGATTGTGACTGATAATCGCAAACCCACTGTGCAAAAAATTGATTCTCTGACACTATACCTTCCTGAAATTCTTCCCTCCAAGGGAAATTGCTACATCTTCTTCTCCAGGAAGATTGCCACTTCTCTTATTTCAAAATATTCATGATAGGGGATGGTAGTCCCAGCTGTGAGCAATATCATAAGTTTGAATTAAATATTTTATACAAAATAAACCCTGATGTGATATCTCTAGGAGAAAAATAATACTATGGAGAATAAGCAACAAGATTTAATTTAAAATAAAATTCATCATACTTTAAAAATTCTATGACAACTTAGCATCATATTTTAGAGATTCTTTTAATGAAAATTCAATTAAAATGTATATTAGATGTGAACTTAAGTTTTTATGCACCTATAAGTGAAAAAAAACAAAACAAAACTCCACCTTATTAAAATTACTTAGCTACTGTTCCTTAAAATGTAGTGACCGCAGCGCTTGGTTTAATTTGGTGCAGTTTAGCAGCAGTAAATCTTTATGAATGTAATAGATAGGCACATATAAGAATGCTGAGGTCCCTTGTGTTGATGATTCTGATCCCTTGTGTTGCAGATACATACACCTATGCACTCTGTGACACATGGTCCCTTCTCCAGATGCAGACATCCAGGCCTCTCTTGCTCTCATTTCCATCCAGTGGCATTATGTGCAGGCTCATTCTTCCTGACCCAATGTCTCACCCCTGTTGCTGGATCTTGTTTTCACTTACCTTGGTTCCTCCAGTTGCATACAGTGAGACCTTGCAGCACTCACACATGGTGAAATTACACAGTGAAAGTGAAATCAACTAGGTAGCAAAGAAAAGATTTAATAAAAAGATAAGGACAGGCTGTGGTGATGAGGTGACAGGTAAGCCTAAGGACCCACAGCCTGCTCACACAAAACAGACCACACCCTGCCTTTATCCTGCCTCCTCTCTATTTCCCATCTCCTTTTCCTTTCCTTGTCCCCACCTTTGGCCCTTCCCCTAAGCATCCCTTAGTCTGTTTTTGCTGAGTTCCTCAAGTGACCCTCAAATACTCAATGCTTATGTTCATCTTGTTTCCCCTATCTTATCTGGGTTATAAACAAGTTATATTCAAAGCTATACATGTAGTTTCTTAATGGCTCATCAATTAGCGGCTGAAGAATTTAGTCATTGTTATTGTCTTCCTTATCAGGTTTGTGTCTGTGTTGTTTATCTTTTTTCCTGCCAGTTTTTATTGCATTTGAACTGAAATGGTCTTTGACCTGATAACGTTTACGAAGCAGATGCTCTACATTCTACATGCCTTTAAAGGGACTTTTAAGTATTTGAAACTATCACTACCATAAGACATTAGGGTAGCCTCTGAAAGTGCTAACCAATCAGAACACAATGAAACTATTTGATGCTCATCTGTTCAATAATACTGCACCCAAAGCCCAAAAGGTTGGACAAGAAATATGACAAAGCAGATGGCAAGTAGTGCTGATGATGATCAAAGGTCTAATGGGTTTGGGGAATATTTAGAATCCCCATCCATTCTTCATGGAAGAAGAAAAAATATTGATAAAATAGCACATCACAGTTTACACTTCACTCCTCTCAGCTATAAGGTATTTTAACATAATTATGTTTTCTTATATAGCCAAACCAGAAACCATGTCAAATAAAAAGGAAAATTTTACATTAAATAACATTATCAAATTTTTGTTTGCCTTTCTATCACTTAAAACATACATAATTTCTGTATAGGTAATGAATTTACATTCTAATACAGATTAAGAAAAATTCCAAATTAGAATATGTAACAATCCAGTATTTAAATTATGAAGTAGCTGAACCACATTAAAAATATATACATTATTTTTAAAAATAAACAAAATAGCTTTTAAAAAAATCTGGCCTAATGTTTTTCTCTGATATTTTGAATGAATAATTCTATTTTGTTGTCATAGCATATGATAATTCACAGTGAAAGTTCATGGATCAATAAAAATAAATTACAGAAATAATTTATCATTAATTTTCCTTTGATCAAAACCAAAATGCTGCAGTACTTCAGTATTTCCTGTTGGAACTATTTAATTTATTAAGAAATTACTGAATGAATAAAAATAAATTGATGGCTATGTAATTTTTTTTGTGTTTCTTTAGGACATGGGGGAATGAATTTCAAATCCTTATTCCAAGTAGAGGAAAAAGTAACACCAGCCGAATGTTCCAATAGCCTGACACACTCTGGAAACGGTCTTTTATTCTTCATAATCACTAAAAGCATATAAACATATTAAAAAAAGCATATTTGAAAGCTTTAGTTATTTGTTTCTGAAGAGAAAAGCTGTTTCTCGGCTATTCCAGCTGAGTGAATGAATGACACTTTAGTAAGTCAGAGTATGGCACAGTTTCATGCTATAGAATGCACTATGAACAGGCTAGTATGGTTAAAAGCTACAATATGGACAGTGTGATAAAATTATTTCCTACAAATGTAGGATCCAACTCTCACGTCCACAGAAGTATTCAGAAGCCTATGACCCACATTATCTTTTAAATGGCTTCATATTTTATTAGTAGCAACAAGCAGACTCAAGCAGACTGATCTGAAAACCCAGGGACTCTCCAAAAATTTTTTCCAACACTTCTAGTCTTCTGTAAGTAGGAGGCATAGAGGAAGGGCAGTTGCAGCATGAACCAAGGGAAAATGTGGGTATTGCATACTGTTCAGTCACAACATAAGTGTTTCAGGAAAATAGAATGATCTTTAGTGGACAGCACAGAACAGCTCTGAGATGATTCAGTATAACCCAAAATACTTATAAGTTAAGGGAGGGGGGTCAGAGTGAGAATGTTCTTTTACCAACTACTCAATGATGTAAAACAAAGACAAGTAAACACTTTGGAATAAAGTACAGTTATTTCCTGAGGGTGAACTGAAGCAAGAGACAATACTAGACATAGGAAACATTAAAGAAGCATCCACAAACACATATTTAGTTACATATGACTTGACTGGTCATTGTCAGAGGATGTAGATAGAACAGTTTCAGTGACAGATAAGATTTGCAACGAAATCAATATGATCCAGTTCCAGGGACCAATCCTCTTCTTAAAAAAAAAAAAAAAAAAAAAGAAAAAAAAGAGCTGTAAGCAATAAGTAGTCATTACTCAATGTTCTTGAAATGTGCAGATAGCTGCAGGAAAATTATGTACAATACTTGTGTTGGGATAATATGCATATTGCACACTGAACCAGCTAGTAGGATCACTCAACTTTGGATCAGAAATGTGCATTTAAAATTGACATCGCGCATAAGATATGACATGTTTTTGAAATGCATTTTAGAGACTGACACTAATTTGAATCCTTAGATATCAAAATAATTTTCCTTTTAAAAGCACAGGCACAGGATAAGGTATCATCGTGAACTTTCTATACAGTTTACAATGATCCAGAACTTGGACAGACAAATGGAGACACTGCAGTTAGTTCCACTTTGGAAAGTTTGAATCCACACTCCCCAAAAGAACAGGAAGAAACCAATATCCATTCTGAACACACACCTTTCCCTACAGCCTGCACTGCTATGTATATGAAAATCTGTTTGTACAGGAAATTTCATTTCCACTTTTTTAATGAACAAAAAACTACTTTTCCTTATCTAATATCCTTTGAACAATTTTGTAGAAAATTCTTTTTTAAACTTGTCAGATATTTTTAGACTTGTCAAACATTTTTAGACTTGTCAAATCTTAAACTGAGTGAAGTTTCCATTGCTATGATTGACTAGAACTGAAGACTAGATTTGTTTGACTTCAGGTTGGAACATGAAAATTCTTTGTAAAATATTTATGTATGACCTTGTGATTTTCAAGACTACAATGTTTTTCCTACACATTAAGAATTTAAATGACAACTAAAAGGTTTTCATTAAGAAAAAGAAGGAAATAGTCTAACAGAAGTACCTAGAGGTAGAACATCAAGAAAAAGATAGTTTTCTGATGTAGAGAAGGAAACAATACTTAATTTTTGAAAAAAAAACAAAAATATTTTGCTGATGTATTAATAGGCCTGAATACAGAAAAGCTCAAGCTTGCATCTATATCTGTGGCAAACAAAGTGGAAATAAAAAATGTAAAGCCTAGAATAGGCTGAAGAATAAGAGAATGTCAAAAAACTTGTAAGTCAAACTTGACTGAATAATATAGTTTCCAAAAAGGTTGCCTCTCTAACTCTTTAATTTCAGTTTTTCCACAGTCTAGCAATAACCATCATTCAAGTGTCAAACATAATGTGTCTATTGAAATTATAATGTAAGAATTATGCACAATAGGGATTCGTAGGCTTTTCTATTATGATGTTATACTGCTACTATGAACATAAAATACATTAAACTCTGTTGTACAAAGAATACATCCACCAAAAATTCCTTACAGGAATTTTCACACTGAGAAAGTCATCACTCTGGGAAGAAACTCTTTGATCTGAGGAGGAGATAACTGTTGTATATCCAAGTTTCCCTGGAAGTGAGCAGTGTTGCTAAAATACTTGGAAATATGCAGTCCTCCATGCTGTTGGGTTAGAAAGCACGGAAGCTTTGAACACCGTAATACCCTTCAATTAATATCTGTTCTGTCAACTGTCAGATGTCAGACAAAGCAATTTCAACAAAATGTCTATAGCTTGAGTTACCAAATGTATAAAACTCATAGTATGTAAACAAAAATGGTATTTAAATAATTCTGCCAAACATCAGAACCCCCCATGAAAATAACAGACAATCCCTGATGTATGCAAAAAGGACAGAAAATCAAATAAAGATTGTTTTTATTCATTATCATATTTACCATGAATACTGTATTCCGTTCTACTCAGTTCTTCTCCAAACAGTATCGATAAAATTAGTTCACCCACAGAAAAGTAAATACAAAAGATTTGACTTTGGAGGCAGTAAATTTATCACTTCTGAGGACATCATGACACACATAGGAGTAGTGACAGAGCACATCTGGCTACAGGTCAGAAATGCTTGTATGTATCTTCAAAAATAGCAATTGGGCACAATCTGCCTCGAAGGTTAGGCTTTCTGGCTAGCTTTACAGTGTTATGGTCCTGAAAATTTTCTGGAGAAAATAATTTATTTTACAAGTCTATGAATATTTGTGTTTATTTTCTTCTGCACTTCTAAAAACAGGAACAATTAACATTAAAAAAAAAGAACAAACCCCCACACACACAGAAAACTTCTGTTTACTTCCTTGTTCTGGTATAAAATTGTTTTCTCATTTATTTAAGACTTACACTGTACTCTGAAAATCTTATCATGATTATTACCCGAACTTTACAAACTATAGACTTCATTCCTTGCTTACTTGGAACAAGTAATAATTTTTTACATTTGTTTGTCTAATAAAGATTTATAATTTCGACATTACTGTTTACAGGCTAAATCCACAAGGAGAGAGTAAATTTTTATTTTATAGCTCCCTTTTTAAAACTTGGAGATTTTTCTGGTTTTATTAATATTTGCAACAATTTGAGTCATAAATGTCAGCATTACATTTTATGGTTATTAATAAAAAAGCAAAAAGAAAACACCTGTTATCCCAGTGGATGAAATAAAGGTATATTCCTACATAATGACAGACTATTCTTATTTAATAGCACTAACTGTTAAAGAATTGTCCTGGTGATGGCCAGGCCAGAATTAACCTCCCCAAGCAGACAGCCCAGGTGAACTGAGGTAGCCCAGGCTATTTTCCATACCACTTGACATCACTTCCCCATAAAAGGGTCTGGCTGGGGAAGGGCACTTGGTGTCTCCAGGGCAGTCTGAGTGTGGTTGGGTTCCTCAAGCTGGCCAGTGCTTTGTAGTCATTGGGTTCCTTACATAGGCCAGCATTTTGTAGTGGGTAAATGTCTTGGGGAGCAAGGCATCTGTTAATCACTGAATATACGTTTTAAGATGTTTATTGGGATGCATCCTTAATTATGCATGCTGTAGTATCCATCTAGATTTATTAGAGATAAAAGAACATACTACCTTAAAGTGTCTGAATAAAATAAAAATACAACAGAAATTTCTTAGGATTTTATGTAATTTTCCAGGCTTTTCCTACTTACACTTCAATAAACATGGCTGGTAGAGCTGAACACTCTCATGAGATCAATTTTTTTTTTCATTCATCTTGCCTAAGAACTGCTGCTTCCCTTGTGTTTATTTCTTTTGCCTTTCATCTGTATATGTGACATAAATATATACATCTGTGTTTTTCTACAGAGTATATATGTGTGAGTAACTTTTCTGCATTACAACTATTTGATCATCCTTGTAGCAATGTTTTTTATTTTGTAAGCCTGAATACTAGCTGAAAGGCTTGATAGCTGATAGTACTTTTTCAAATAACTTTACATGTTGCATACCAAAGATTGATCTCAAAGGCACATCATTGGTACAAAGGAAAATTAAGAAAAAAATGAAACACAACAAAAAAAATTCACTGGGTTTCATTACGCATACTTGTTGAAAACGTTTCCTAATCTTAACTCACACAAAAGTCTTGGACATTCCTTTACTGAACACTTAAAGATTATTTTACTGGGTATAAAACATTAAACATAAAGAGAACTCTTTCTTTCAGTTTATTCATTACCTACTCAAATATTTTAGTGTTATATGTAATGACAAGATATTACATTTGAACACGTATTTTTCAAGGGGGGCTGTATGCTCTCAAGATGTTCAACATATCCTTTTGATTCAGTCCAACAGAAACTTTATTGTTCTTGTAAATGTTTCTATATTCTGCTCTTAGAATGTTGAAATCCTGATAATTAAGAGGAAACCTTAGAAACCAGCCTGTTGCAAAATGCTAACCATTAAATTATAGTATGTTCTACTTCTTTAACAGACCACCAGCTCAAGGTATAATGCAAACTCCATCTGCCATAGGCTCTTTGCTCTTGTTCTAGTGTAGAAATTAGAGTCAGGGCATTTTCAATGACAAGTCCTCCACTGGAGGATTCTCCAGATTATGTAGCTGAAAGCCTATTTTGTTGACCTCCAGGACAAAATGTGTTTATACAGGCATTTTTCAAGATGTTACACTTCAGTTTTGTACTGATCTATTTTGTGGACTATCTTCCGTCTATACTCTATTAATTTTGTTTGCACTAATCATTTTCTTTTTTAATTTTCCTTACTGCTAGAGAGTAAGATATAAAAACCTTTAAAAAAACAAAAAGGCAATCCATGTTCATAAAATGGAACAAAAATTAGTTGACAATGTTTACAAGTAGGTTTGATGTTGGAATTTTCCACTGGTTATATTGTATAATTTCAGTTACCCTTGCTGTACTTATAAGTCATTAATAAATAAATGTTCTTCCTGAATGTTCAGGTTTCATCTGAGATAGAAATTAATTTTCTTCATAGTAGCGAGTATGGGACTGTGTTTTGGATTTGTGTTAGAAACACTATTGACAGTGCAGAGATCTTTTTGTAGTACAGAGGTGGGTTTTTTTGTTGAATCAAGGCCTTTTCTGCTTCTCACCTTATCAGCAAGTAGGCTGGGGGTAGACAAGAAGCTGTGAAGGGACAGAGCCATGACAGCTGACCCCAACTGACCAAATTGATATCTCTTGCCACATGGTGTCATGCTCAGCTTATAAGAAGCTTGGGGAAAAGCAAGGATGGTGTGTAGTGGCAGTGTTTGGGGTACCAGTGTTTGCCTTCCCAAGTAACTGTTATGTGAGGTGGAGCCCTGCTTTCCTGCAGATGGCTGAACACCTACCTGCCTATGGGAAGTAGTCAATAAACTCCTTGTCTTGATTTGCTTGAGCATGTGACTTTTGTATTACCTATTAAACTGTCTTTATCTCAACTCACCAGTTTTCTCACGTTTACTCTTTCATTTCCCTCCCCCATCCCTCTAGGGGCATGAGCAAATGGCTGTGTGATTCTTAGCTGCTGGCCAGGGCTAAACCCTGACACTTAAGTAAATAGTTCACAAAAATGCTAATGCACAAACTACCCTTAATGAAACATTTAAGAATACACAACTAAGTATCTCCCAAACAAGAAATTTGTTTGTTTGTGAGAAAAAAAAAGTGCTTACAAGATAAAACAGTATATCTTTTATCCCATGTGAAGAAACTTGAATACAAAAGGCTAAATGACCTAGATCATTAACAGTATGATTGAGTGAGCCATGGCTTATTTCTTCCAAGATCACAGTCTGAGAAACTTTTTAATCCAGTCAAGAAAATAGGCATAGATACTTAGCATCTCACAAAACAACGTGAGTTCAAAAAGTTGTTCAAAATTGAATTCTCTAATTTTGGATATGATATTGTTAAATTCCTTGTTCTTCAAGTTTTATGTGGGTTTTTGCATGGTTGTTTGATTTGGTTTTGAGTTGTTTGTTGTTTTTTTTTTTGGGGGGGTGGTTGGACTTTGTTTTTCACCAAGTAAAATGTAATAAAAAACATTGATAGATATAAGGCTGTATTCTTCAAACAACTGAATAACTGAAGAATACAGATCTTCATTGTGTTCTTCAAGCAATTATTAATTAGTAAAAGTTAGTATGACTGATGAATATCAAGAACGGAATGGAAATACAAATTTAACTATCCAGGTGTATCGCAGAGGATAATCACTCAAATTCTATTTAAATCAGAAGATGGGGTTCTTTGACAATAATTTTTTTGTTGATTTATTGCATTCACACATTAGCTGGATTATAAGGAGGATAAATTATAGACATGATTTACCAGTATTCGTTACTCAAGCATGAATTTGTGTTTTACAGAGTGAGATTAGCATTAGAATTTCTGAACAGCAAGCATATCAGTTATAGAGTTATATAGAAATACAAATCTGATGGCACACTAAGTTAAGAATGACCCTGACATTCCTGAAAACAAATAGCTTGCACTGAAAAAAAATTTTCAAAAACTAATGCAAATCCCACTTTTGGTAAAGGCATGTTAACAAAAACAGAAAATAGCTAATCATGGATACATCTACCAGTTTAAACTTCAGAAGGGGCAGGGAGTAAGCTTGGTCATGAATTCTATTTAATTTTAAGTCTTTTGATGGCCCTTCTTGAGTTTGTTTCAACTAATTATTAATGAATCTGCTTTAACAGGTGCTAACTCTTAAGCACTGTGGAGAGAAAACAACTAAGAATACTTGGTCAAAGTGCAAAGGATCATGCAAGGGATGATCCTTTTAACAATACAGCCATCAAGTTTGTTGAACACAAAATTAGATGAAGAATTAGATGAAGAAAAAAAAACCCATCCAAATGTAAGATTTTTGAGAAACCATTTGCTGACAAATTGAAAGAATAAGTTATATGGTATAATATTTTGTATAGCAATGTACAAAAGGAAAGGGTTTCTTTGGGAACAGAAATCCCTTTTTTCATTAAGGAGCATACATTGAAAAAAGTATACTGTTTACTACAAATATATTCTTACATTTTATTGCATATGTATTATATGCTTGTGGATATAATGCTTGACAGTCACTAAAGGGAGCTGCTCCAGAGCTGGCCCAACCCCACAGCAGAACAGCAGACTGTGGGGTAGAGAAACTCCAGGGCAGGGAAAAAAGCCACTAGGAGTTGGCAGGTCTCATGGGAGATGCTGACGAGGCCTGGGCATTGACAAAGCCATGGTGACCACCACAACCCACACAAGGATGCCCAGGCAGCACAAGCCACTAGGAGCAGTGTGACCAGAGAGAGCAAACAGCGCATGACGAGTCAGCCAGGAAATGGTGCAGCATTTCTCATGGCAGTTCATGTGGGAGGGTGTGCAGGGAAGAAGGTACCTCTTTGAAGGGAGGAATTCTACTGCATGTGTGGGAGACTCGAAACACACATAACCCAACAACCAGGCACAGTTCTGTGACAGGTCATAGGCACCCATCCTACCTGACCCTTGGGGCAGGATGGTGTAGGAGACTGTGTCAAAGGATTAAGAGACCATGACAGATGTTTGTCTCAACATTGTTGGAACATTCCGGCATCAACTATCACCACTTTCAGCAACAGAGCAACGATCAGACCCAAGACCAGATGCTTCCTGCCCTATGGACATGAATGGTGAGCTGATTAAATTTAACCCACCGAGCATGCACCCAGAACCAGGGTATGGAAGACAGAGGGACCCAGAGACACCCAAAGACCATATAAAAACTCCTGGAGACCCCCCAGTAATGGTATTGGGCATGCACACCACCTCTGAGTGGTGGGTATGGTTAAACAAAATAGATCATGGAATAGGCTAATTGATTCCTGGAAGGAGTGAATATAACCCAATAAAACAATAGATATGACCATCATTGAGGGAACATTACCACATTGGACCTGAAGACATGGGACTGATGGGACACTGTAGCTCAATGGTGGTAGATATTACAATATCTCTCTCTCTCTCTCCCTTTTTTTTCCACGCTTTTTTCTCTTTTTTCTCCTCCTTGTCTTGCACACTTGTTGTGGACCAAATAAAGTGACTAGACCATTGACTCTATTTTGAGTCTTAATTCTGTTTCCAAGAATTTCAAAGACCTGGTAATGACAAAACACCTAATTGGACATCACTCAGGAGTCAAACCCAGCTGCCCGCAACCACTCAGAACAATCTGAAGTCGGTTGGAACACAAGGGGATTTAACCTCTGCCAAAATAATCTATTTGCTTGTGGATCATGACATGGTGGACACTCATCTGAGAGCAAAGGCTTCAGCTACAGCTCGAGAGTCTACATCATCTACCTCAGTGGTAGCTGTTGCCTTCACCCAGATGGAACTGTTGAAGGAGAGGCTTCAGTGCAGACCTCAGACTGCAGGAAGGACCTAGACCTTTCTCCTGGGGTGATAGGTGGCAGACACAAGTGGAGGACCTCCCACAGAAGGTGTCTGAGCTTCCGGAGGTGGTCTGACAGGCATGTATTTTCAGGAAGGATAAGAAAAAGATAGATAGCATGGTCTGTAGTGGGCCCACAGTCAAACAGCCAACAGCTCCCCTGCCAGCACACAGAGAAGGGAGGGATGCCAATAATGCAGAAGAATGGCATTTTCAACACCAAGGACCAGTAAGAGACAGAGAGTTTATCTTCATTGCTCTGAAGAATAAAGAGGAAAGATCTGCCACATCAGAGAGATGCTGGAGCTGAGTAACTCAGACCAACTTTCTCCCTGTTTAACAACCAGCACAACTAAGAAAAAACAATGGGTGATAGTGGTAGGAAATTCTCTTCTGAGAGGTACCATGGAACCCGTTTGCTGACCTGATCCATTCTCTAGAAGGGTGTGCTGCTTACTGGGGATTTGGGTCAGGGTTGTCACTGAGAGATCAGTATTATCTGCTGCTGTTGTTTCATCTGAGCAGCAGTGGTATGGCCAGTCTCAGTCTGAGGAACATCAAGAAGGATTACAGAGACCTGGGAGCAGCGGTAAAGTCCTCTGGCGCACAAGTTTTTTTTTTCATCAATACTCACAGTCAGAGGGAAGGAGTTTGAAAGGGCCATTAGAATGTCAGGTCAAGAAGTGGTTACAGGACTGGTGCCGCAGCCAGAGGTTCAGCTACTTAGACTATGGAACTGGCTTTGAGAAACCTGTACTTTTCACAGAAAATCTGGTTTAGTTTATCTTTCATAGTATTTATTTATACAGTTCCATAGGTTATATATTGGGTTTATGTATTTTTTCACTCTATCTGAAGGAACAGGAGTATATGGTGAAGTTTTTTGTGTGTGTGTGTGTGTGTGCATACTCACTAGTGTATATACAGAGAGACTGTCTGCCTCTCCAGCTATTATAGCATATATAGAGAGATTGACTTAGCTTCAGCTTCTTGACAGCTTTAACATTATATAGTCTTTTGTCATACAATCAAGCCTTCAGTCCCTTTGACTCCTTATCAGTCAGCTCAGTACAGCAGACTGATGCAACTATGGAAGGGGTCAGCTGCATGCCAAGGCTTTCAGAGGGAAGCTCAGAAATTAAGTAGTCTGTCTGGAAAAATGGACTGTGAAAGCATTCAAGAAACTGATGGACTGGAACTGCTTTGAAAAAAATATTGCTAAAGACAAAGTATTTGTATTTCTATGTCGAAAAGCCTAAAAGCAGTAGAGCACCCTTTCTCATACAGTAAGTTTCAAATCTAAATGAACATTTAATATATTAAAAAATCATGCTATTCCTATGGTTTTCGTAAATCATAGAAGATGCTTTCAAATGTTCAAAAAACTGCTTCCAATTTTCAAAAATCTGTTTGATAAGGTACCATTAGGTATATGTAATTTTAGACTGCTTTTCCTGTTTTTATGGAATCCCTGATAGCAAAGTCCATGTTTCTAACATACCATTTCCATTTCTAATGATGTGCAATTTATGAAAAATATATGATCAAAAATAAAGTTTTGACACCTAATTTATAAAAATTCTTGGATATAGAACAGCAAAGATACTGTAACATGGTTTGGGCTTTTTTTCCCCATCTTCTTTTCCTATCTCTTTTTTTTTAAGTGCACTATTGCTCAAGTTTTCTTCCAGGACACAAATAAAGTCCTAAAGGAACTGCAAGTGTTTAGAGAAGTACTGAGAGAAAGTAAAATTAACTTAGTATAATACTAATATAATATATTGTACTACATTTTCAAGTCAATTGCTCTCAATATCTAGCAGAAATGTTAAGATGAATACCAATTGAATATTCATAAAAATATGATCTTCATTTGTACAGGGCTGCATCTGTGTAAAATATTCCAACATATTTTCATTTGAATTGAAAATATCAACCTTTAAGCTATAATCTTCTAACAGACCATGGGTATTCTTGAGGGCATCACCTATAAAGGTCCTCATACATTGGCTCAAAATGTTGTTTAACAGAATTAGTAATTACTACACTTGCTAGAGACTGATGATGCAATTGATCTACAGTAAACTGCAGCAAATCTTAATCTTATAATGGCCCCAGTCGTTGCATTCACAAAATACAACTTTTAAAAACCCTCCTGCTAAGCTATTGAAGTAAGAGTCCTATTGCCTTGTAATTAAATAGCATATACTTTGCAATAATATCTTATGTGGTGAGAGCTCAGAGAATAGAGATGCTGTAAAAAACCCCAGAAAAAACCAAAAACCTATATTAATATTCCTTAATATTTTTGTCATACCCATAAGCATATAAAAAAAATCCACAAAATTAAACATAACAATTTAACAATCCCTTCACAGCATTTCAGTACAGTGCAGGCTTGTTAACTAGGTAATCTACTTACAGATTTATAGGGCTTTTCTATTTTCTTCTGATGTCTTTCTCAATTGATACACTACTTAGAAGTTCTCAGTGGATTTCATGCAGAAGTAGAAAATATACAATTTCACTAGTGTAGTAAAGTACTGATGTGCTACCCTTTTTATTTTTTTGTGTAATCATGGTTAATCTGTATATATACAAGTGAATCTTTTATTTTTTTTAATATATTGCCTTTATAAAACTCAGTATCTTTGACTAAGCAAATTTACTAGTGTGTTACAACATATTATGAGATAATATCAATGCACAAAACAGAACATAACAAATATTAGGGCTTGAGTAATTTTTTCCAAGTTTGGAAGTCTTGCCAGTTCAATTAAAGCCGTCATAGGCAGCAGGAAAAGTACTATGGCTAAGAAGCTCTAAATTACAGGAATCAAGATGGAGTGTGAATCATCCACTTTCACCAGTGTAAAAAGTTAAAAGCAAGGAATATTGAAATTCAGTGTTATTCATACCCTTTTTAAGAGTCTGAAAGTTAGGAGGCTTCTCATCAAGCTTTACATAGTCAGAAAATTTAGTTACTTTGAACGAATTATAGCTGTGAGAAACTTGAAATCTTTAAGGCAACAGTTAAATGGATGAAAGGATGACTAATGAATTTTAGTATCAATAAAAATGAGGAAAAGAGCACTAGATAAGAATTGAAATTATTAATATAGCCTATAAGAATTTCAATTAACAACAATAGCTAGAAAAATAACCTTGGAGTTAATGTTGAGAACACAGGAGAATCCACTGGGTTGTATAGGGGATGGAGAAGTAAACAATCCAAAGAATATTATAGTAACCTTATTTAAATGGGGTTCCATGTTTTCAAATATTTGTGATATATTGGATAATTCAGAAGTAAAAGACATTTAAAACAAGGGTAATGACATGACCAAAGAGCTGAGGAATCTTTCTAAACAAACATTGAAGGATTGCTTTTTAACCTTAAAATATGCATTTGAAAAATTAGACAGAGATAGCATAAAAATAAATCATAATTTACATTAAAATATTTTTTCTTCCTTTCTCAAAAGGAATATGACATTAAAATCTGAAGAGTTAAATAGCTAAAAGATATATTAACTCAATGCAGTGTTTAACTAAGTATAAAATTCGTTACCACAGGAAGTAAAAAAAAAAAGTACACTTTAATACAAGGCTGAATATTAACAGTTGCATAAAAAGGTTTTGAGTTTGGTTTATGTTTATATTTTAATGTAATTTAGATTAAAGCTTTCTTGTGTAGTTTAATAAACAAGTAATTTAGATACATATTACCCTCGCAAAGACCAACAAAGGAAGGTAAATGAACATAAGATTATTTGAGAATAATTTTGATCTCAAGAGATCATAATTTCCTTTTGACCAAATGTATATGTAAGAATATTAATATATCAACTAATAATTAAAATATGAATTATTGATAAATTTAATATTTCATAGATTAAAATATTATAATTCGACTAGAAATATTATATTTCATCTAGAAATCATGATGACGTTTAATATTGAAATGTGTAAATTCATTCAACTGTGAGAGCTCAATGTAACAGTTAAGCAGCGCTGGGCAGCACCGGGGATGGCTCCACCACAAGCACTTCAAGGAATCAGGGAGGTAACAGAATTTATGTTGCAAAATCATATATATTCAATACATTTTACAAGAGCTAATTTATATAGACGTTAGATTTCTGGGAACTTATTTGTATATGTCAAAGTCAGATTCACATTCAGAGTAGTTCTTTATGGTGGGCTTCATGGGGCCTCTGGTGGTCGAGGAATCAAGGAAATACTCTTCCTCAAGTGTTCACCAGTTGACCTTCTCTCATCATTCTTCATTCTTGGAGACTTGGCTCCACTTGTAGCTCAGGAATTGGTAGCTCAAAAGCTTTCTCCAGTTATGTAGTTAAACATTAACAGGTCTAATGGTTAGACTATATGTTAGATAGTTTGTACAATGTTTTTTTTCCTTTTTATTTACATTAATCATCTATCAGCATGACTTAGGAAAAAATACAGACATGACCTTTGAGGTACTCTCAATTTCCTTCAATATGTGATTCAGATTACCCTATACCTTTCCACTATTGTGTTGTTCATTCTTCTAAAACTGTTGTTATTGGCTTTTGTTGTAGCTAGAATATTGACTGCATGGTTTTGGTGTCTGGCTCAGCACTGTAATTGCTATATATCCATACGCTATCCTGTTACAATTCAACTGTCGAAGCAATATAAAATCTAACTTGCAGTGTTTCACCCTATGTTCCTTTTATGGAGTTTGGAGAAAAGAAAAATAGAGGTGACAAAACTTTTTTTCTTAGGTTTTGGGGTGGGCTTTTCCGTTGTTATTTATTCTTCAAAGTAGATAAAGAGCTATTGCTTTTTTCCATATATTTTAAGATCTTGTATGACTTACACTTGACATCCAGTTCAGGTTAGGCATCTGTCCTGGTTTCAGCCTGGGGCTTCAGCCAGGAAGGGGCTAACCTGCTGGGCTCGGGACAAGTAACTCAAATTGACCAATAGGATCATTCCATGCCAGTTACATCATGCCGAGTATAAAAAGCAGGGGGTGTTGCAGTGTTGGCGCGCGAACAGCAGGGACCGGGCGGGAGTGTGCTCTCGGCTCGGGGCTTTGTTTACTCGCGGCGCGAGCTCGGGTCCTTTGTGTTGCGGCTGGGGTTTGCGCGGGCTGCGGCGCGGTGTCCGTTACGGGGAGTGCGCGATCTGAACTGCTCATCTCAGCAAAAGGTTGTATTGTTCATTGTTATCTGTTCTTCCCCTGTTATTTCCAGTAAAAAATACACTTATCCCAACCTGCGGGGCTCTGCTGTTTTGGTTTTCTCCCCCCCCGCTCCGGGGGAAATCTGAACGCGTGGTCCCGAGCTCCGGTGAAACCACCACATATTTTGGCGCCCAACGTGGGGCAATAAAGGTTGGGATAACGGTAGATCTGACTCTGACCCGGTTGCAATTACGGTAAAAGTTGTAAGGATGCTGTTTAAGATGCTGTGGGTATTATTTACAAAGGTGTGGTCCTGGCTGTGGAAAAAAAACCTCAGCAGGCTGTTTGCAGTCCTGGCAGGATGTTGTATCATCTCGGGGCTGCAGCTTCCCTGCTTGTTCCCATACTTTGCTCTAGTGTGCTTTATGACAATGTTTTATGATACAGTTATATTAGTGACTATGAGTTTAATCTGGAAAGTGTATGAGGTTTTGCTGTCCTGTCTAGTCCCTGGGCTGAGAGGGGCTGGTGGTGGTGGCCATTTTGGTGAGAGCACAGAGGGAGAGAACTACACTGGTTTTTTCCTTTCTGGGCTAAACATAACAGCTCTTATGAGAGTTTTTGAAAACTTTCACCATCACCTTGACATGCAAACTATGGCCACAGTGCTAGAAGTTCTTCTGCACTTGATCCTGCTTTCATCATATATTAAGAGCAGGTTTATGAATACTGCTCAAGAGGTTTCCCAAAGGCAGGATAACCACGAGGGGCAGGACAACCACGAGGGGCAGAACATAGGCCATTACCTAAGTACTTTCTTACCCCCGATGACTTGGAGCTTCACTCCTGAGCAGCTGCATGACTCTAATAAAATGGCTGCATTTCTGAAAAAAAGTTGTTGTAGGTTTCCCAGGGATGTGAAAAGCACTGCACTGTGCTGGGCTCTGGCCACTTGGGCTCAAACACTGCTTGATAGCAGACAGCGCTGTCAGCATTGTCCATACTGTCAGGGGGGAGGGGAAGAAAACAGATTGTCAGATACTGCAGCAACCCCTGTAATTGGCACTGCAGCTGCGGCAACCCCTGTAATTGGCACTGAAGCTGCGGCAACCCCTGTAATTGGCACTGCAGCTGCGGCAACCCCCGTAATTGGCACTGCAGCTACTGCAACCCCTGTAACTGGCACTGCAGCTACTGCAATCCCCACAGCAGACACCACTGATGATCAAAAGAAACAATCCCCACCAGTGTCTGTCGCCCCGGTACAAAAGAGGAAATACACAAAAAAATCAGTTCGTACAACAGCTGATGATGATGATCAACCGGGGCCATCAGGGGGATATCAAGATGAGGCAGAACCAGAGGTTGTCACACGATCCCTGTCCCTGAGTGAGCTTCATGAGGTTAGAAAGGATTTTAGCTGCCAACCTAGTGAGCCCATTGTCACCTGGTTGCTTCGGTGCTGGGATCATGGGGCTAATAGCTTGGAGTTAGATGGCAGGGAGGCCAAGCAGTTGGGATCCCTTGCCAGAGAAGGAGGCATTGATAAAGCCATTGGAAAAAGGTCAGGAATCCTCAGCCTCTGGAAACGGTTACCGTTAAGTGTGAAGGAAAGGTACCCCATAAAAGAATACATTACATGCCATATGCCCAAGTGCAACAATATGGAAAGAGCTGTCCAGTACCTTAGAGAATTAGCTGTACGGGAGATAATCAGTTATGATTTGAACAATTCACAACTCCCTGCCGATCCTGATGAAGTCCCGTGCACCCCAGGCATGTGGCGAAAGGTTGTACAAAGTGTACCAGCAGGGCACGTCAATTCACTGGCAGCAATAGACTGGAGTGATACGGATCTACCAACTGTAGCCGATGTGTCTTATAGGCTCCGCAAATACCAAGACAATATTTCCCTCTCTGTCATCGCAGCGGTAGAGAAACTGGTCCAGCGCCTTGACAACAATGTGTACAGCTCCTGACCCTTGCAGAGCAGTGTGGCAGCTTTTGTAAGAAGGCGTCCATCATCCCGAGAGGGAGAAAACCAAGGGTACTCACCACGAGGTAAACTGTGGTTTTACCTGGTTGACCAAGGGGAGGACATGAGGAAGTGGGATATGCAGCCCACTTCAGCCCTTCGAGCACGAGTAAATGAGCTGCAAGGTAAAACAATCGCACGTCGAGATTTCACCAGGAGGAACGCTGCACCAGTTACCACTGAACAGAACCCTCGACCAAGCAGAAGGCCTATCTAAACTCCTGCTATGTCTGATCCTCTTGAGGGAACCTCCAAGTCCTTCATGCACTCAATGAACGGCAAGTATGATCAGCAGCAATAGAGGGGCCCTGCCTTCAGCCAGGTGGAGGAGAGGGATAACAGGGTTTACTGGACGGTGTGGATTCGATGGCCTGGCACGTCAGACCCACAAGAGTACAAGGCTCTAGTGGATACTGGTGCCCAGTGTACTCTAATGCCGTCAAATTATAAAGGCACAGAACCTGTTTGCATTTCTGGAGTCACAGGGGGGTCCCAACAATTGACTGTATTAGAGGCTGAGGTAAGCCTGACTGGAAAGGACTGGGAGAGACACCCCATTGTGACTGGCCCAGAAGCTCCATGCATTCTAGGTATAGACTATCTCCGTAGAGGGTATTTCAAAGACCCAAAAGGGTACCGGTGGGCTTTTGGAATAGCTGCTGTGGAGACAGAGGAAATTGAACAATTGTGTAACTTGCCTGGACTCTCAGAGGATCCTTCTGTTGTGGGGTTGTTGAAAGTTGAAGAACAGCAAGTGCCAATTGCTACAACAACAGTACACAGACGACAGTACCAAACCAACCGAGATTCTCTGATCCCCATCCACAACCTGATTCGTCAACTGGAGAGTCAAGGAGTGATCAGCCGGACTCGCTCACCCTTTAATAGTCCCATATGGCCAGTGCGGAAGTCCAATGGAGAGTGGAGGCTGACAGTAGATTATCATGGCCTAAATGAAGTCACTCCAGGTATGAGTGCTGCTGTGCCGGACATGCTGGAACTCCAATATGAATTGGAATCGAAAGCAGCTAAGTGGTATGCCATGATTGACATTGCCAATGCCTTCTTCTCAATCCCACTGGCGCCAGAGTGCAGGCCACAATTCGCTTTCACCTGGAGAGGTACACAATATACGTGGAATCGTCTGCCCCAGGGGTGGAAACACAGTCCCACCATCTGCCATGGACTAGTCCAGACCACTTTGGAAAAGGGTGAAGCACCAGAGCATTTACAGTACATTGACGACATCATTGTATGGGGCGACACAGCAGAAGAAGTGTTTAAGAAAGGAGAAAAGATAATTCAAATCCTCTTAAAGGCTGGCCTTGTCATAAACCAAAGTAAAGTCAAGGGTCCTGCACAAGAGATTCAGTTTTTAGGAATAAAATGGCAGGATGGACGTCGTCAGATCCCCATGGACATTATCAATAAAATAGCAGCCATGTCTCCACCAAACAATAAAAAGGAAACACAGGCTTTCTTGGGCGTTATAGGTTTTTGGCGAATGCATGTGCCAAACTACAGTTTTATTGTGAGCCCACTCTACCATGTGACTCGAAAGAAGAATGACTTCCAATGGGGCCCTGAGCAGCAGCAAGCCTTTGAGCAGATTAAACGTGAGATAGTCCACGCAGTAGCCCTTGGACCTGTCCGGACAGGGACAGATATTAAAAACGTGCTCTACACTGCAGCGGGGGAGAATGGCCCTACTTGGAGTCTCTGGCAGAAAGCACAAGGGGAGACTCGGGGTCGACCGCTGGGTTTTTGGAGTCGGGGCTACAAAGGATCAGAGGCCAATTACACTCCAACAGAAAAAGAAATATTGGCCGCCTATGAAGGAGTTCGAGCTGCTTCAGAGGTGATTGGAACTGAAGCCCAGCTCCTCCTGGCACCCCGACTGCCAGTGCTGGGCTGGATGTTCAAAGGGAAGGTCCCTTCTACGCATCATGCCACTGATGCTACATGGAGCAAGTGGGTTGCATTAATTACACAGCGAGCTCGAATAGGAAATCCCAATCGCCCCGGAATTGTGGAAGTAATCACAGACTGGCCAGAAGGCAAGGATTTTGGAATGTCACCAGAGGATGAGGAGGTAACACGTGCTGAAGAAGCCCCACCTTACAACACACTGCCAGAAAATGAGAAGCAATATGCTCTCTTCACCGATGGTTCCTGTCGCCTTGTGGGAAAGAATCGCATGTGGAAAGCTGCTGTATGGAGTCCAACAAGACGAGTAGCAGAAGCTACTGAAGGAAAAGGTGAATCAAGCCAGTTCGCTGAGGTTAAGGCTATTCAGTTAGCCCTGGACATTGCTGAAAGAGAGAAGTGGCCAATGCTCTATCTCTACACTGATTCATGGATGGTGGCCAATGCCCTGTGGGGGTGGCTGCAGCAATGGAAGAAGAACAACTGGCAGCGGAGAGGCAAACCCATATGGGCTGCTGATCTATGGCAAGACATTGCTGCTCGGGTAGAGAAGCTTGTCGTAAAGGTACGTCATGTTGATGCCCATGTACCTAAGAGTCGGGCCACAGAAGAACATCAAAACAACCATCAGGTGGATAAGGCCGCTAGGATTGGAGCAGCTCAGGTAGATCTAGACTGGCAACGAAAGGGTGAGCTATTCATAGCTCGATGGGCTCATGATACTTCAGGTCATCAGGGGAGAGATGCGACATATAGATGGGCACGCGATCGAGGGGTGGATTTGACCATGGATGCTATTGCACAAGTCATCCATGAATGTGAGACATGTGCCGTAATTAAACAAGCCAAGCGGTTAAAGCCCCTTTGGTATGGAGGGCGGTGGATGAAATATAAATATGGGGAGGCCTGGCAGATTGATTACATCACTCTCCCACAAACCCGCCAGGGAAAGCATTATGTACTTACAATGGTGGAGGCAACAACTGGCTGGCTAGAGACATACCCTGTGCCCCATGCTACTGCCCGGAATACAATCCTGGGCCTTGAAAGGCAAATCCTGTGGCGACATGGTACCCCTGAAAGAATTGAATCCGACAACGGGACTCACTTCCGGAACACCCTAATAGACACCTGGGCCAAAGAGCATGGCATTGAGTGGGTGTACCATATTCCGTACCATGCACCAGCTTCTGGGAAAATTGAGCGATATAATGGACTTTTAAAAGCTACATTGAAAGCAATGGGGGGTGAAACATTCAAGCATTGGGACACACACCTAGCCGAAGCCACCTGGTTAGTCAACTCCAGAGGATCTACCAATCGGGATGGCCCTGTCCAAACAAAGTTTCCACATACTGTAGAAGGAAATAGAGTCCCAGTAGTGCATCTGAAGAGCATACTGGGAAAGACAGTTTGGGTCATCCCTGCTTCGGGCAAAGGCAAACCCATATCTGGAGTTGTTTTTGCACAAGGACCTGGTTGTACCTGGTGGGTAATGCAGAGAGATGGAGAAGTGCGATGTGCACCTCAACGGGATTTGATTTTGGGGGAGAATAACCAATATAATTACTAAGTAGAAATTGTAGTATAATGACTGTAAAATAACTTGTTGTTGTATATTCATTACTGCCATAATTATAATTGTTATATGTTGTATAAAAGATTTTGTTGGTTTTGGTTATGACGTAAATGGCATGGAATGAGGGGTGGATGATGTCCTGGTTTCAGCCAGGGGCTTCAGCCAGGAAGGGGCTAACCTGCTGGGCTCGGGACAAGTAACTCAAATTGACCAATAGGATCATTCCATGCCAGTTACATCATGCTGAGTATAAAAAGCAGGGGGTGTTGCAGTGTTGGCGCGCGAACAGCAGGGACCGGGCGGGAGTGTGCTCTCGGCTCGGGGCTTTGTTTACTCGCGGCGCGAGCTCGGGTCCTTTGTGTTGCGGCTGGGGTTTGCGCGGGCTGCGGCGCGGTGTCCATTACGGGGAGTGCGCGATCTGAACTGCTCATCTCAGCAAAAGGTTGTATTGTTCATTGTTATCTGTTCTTCCCCTGTTATTTCCAGTAAAAAATACCCTTATCCCAACCTGCGGGGCTCTGCTGTTTTGGTTTTCTCCCCCCCCCGCTCCGGGGGAAATCTGAACGCGTGGTCCCGAGCTCCGGTGAAACCACCACAGCATCTTATTTTTCTATTTGTGATTTAAAGTAGATGAATTTCTTCCCCAGTATGGCAAATTAGAATTAGTGAACTATGAGTTTAATAAAAGTTTGTAACTTTACATAAACTCCAAAAAAGTATACAGACAGAAGTATTAATTTTTAAGAAAACAATCTACTGAACCGTTTCCAACAGGTAGAAAGTGCTGACCAATGACTAAAGGGTCTTTGTCATTAGAATAGTCAATAAAATTACAAAAGTATGAATTTATTTTTTTTCTAGTGACTAAAAAGTTATGACCTGGAAACCATCAATCCTATCAATGTTTTCACCTTATAATTCCACTTTGCATTTAACTGAAAATACTAATAAAAATAATGTGCTGGTAATATCAACAGAGATCCACATCTTTACATCAGAATGTGTGCCAAAATTATCAGAAACTCAAGATGTTACTTAAATTATCAACAATGTCACATAATCAGAGCTATACAAGCTATTACGTTTAATGAACTGCCATGACTTGTCATCATTACAATAGATCTTCAAAAGTATTTAATGAATTTTTTTTCCCTCTCTCTGCCCCAGTTTGACAGTATGAAATTCCATGTATTTTTATTGCAACCAATCCACTAGTAATTCTTTATCAGAGTTGTCTTCTTAATAAGCTAGAGAGGATACCTAAAAGACTGATTCTGGTCAACTTTCCAGCGCGTAGAAGATTTAAAGCAGTAGACTGCGATATGTTTATTTTTCTCCAGCTGATTATGTCAGAGTTGCTGAATTAATAACCTGTCTACATGCTATCTTAGCAAAACCACAGAAGCATTATGTCAGGAACTTGAAACAGCACTCTGAATTTTCAACAATCTAGCGAGCTGAAGAAGCTAAGCTTGTTACCTCTAAAAGGCCTGACTTTAATGCTGTAAGGTGAAAACGATAAACCAGTGATACCAAAGACTATAATTAGACATGCTGTTCCTGAAACACCTTATAAAACGTTTCCAGCATGGTTTTTTTTCTAACTTGGTTTGATGAATCTAAGCTATCTTTTATGTGTATTTTCTACTTCTGTCTCAGTTGTGTCTTGCTTTTTTTTTTGTTTTTCCTTATTTTCCTATTCTTCCTACTATCTCTCTCCTACTGTCTTACTTTCTGATTTAAGCATGTGTACATATGAAAAAGTAAATGTGTGTGTGCTTTTTCTTTTTCCAATCGACCTGTTATGTCTGTCTCCTTGCCCTACTTTTCCTCATTCTGTTAAAGAAAGAGCATACACAGTACCACCTGAGGTTTTTCTTGATTACTGTGGGAGCTGAGAATAGAATCCAGGCTGGTGGTGTGCAGGCTGTGCTTCCAGTTCTTTTCAGGTAAGCTGCCAACATCCATAGGTTATACAACAGGTGTTGCATAGAACATGAATGGATAATAAAGAGCTACCTATGATTTAACCTTCAAATACAGCAACCAAATTGCAGTGTGCCTATGACTGAAGAGGCATACAAATTAGTTTTTGTCCACTTAGGATAACTGTTGCTAGTGTCTCATGCTGTCTCCACAGTTGCTCAGGATTATTCTATGTTACCAATGTATACTCTTCTGTGTTGTGTTGGGTTATTTTTATAAAACAACTCCAAATTCAATGTTTGGGGTTTGTGGGGTTTTGTTTTTGTTTGGTTTGGGTTTTTTTAAATTAAATATAGAGCACCTCTTCTAAACCCTTTCTTGAGTCTTCAATATAATTTCTGGGATATTTTTTCGTAGTTCCCAGACACCTCATTATTAACATAGAAGTTATATTTAAAATATTTTAGAGTAAAAGGATAATGGAATTCTCTTTTATTGAGTCTGACATAAACAGAGATTAAAACATTACTTATTTGGAATGCATAAGATGCTTTCCAAAACCACAAAGAGATTTGGGGATAATTGAAAAGCTAACCAAACTCTGTGATTTCGGTTACAATGCCTAGTAGCAACGTTTGTTTACCGAATAGGACACAGACGTTAGATTAATGTATGGATAAAATGCACACGGTGTAAGATTATTTCTCATGTTCCTCAATCTAGAGTTAAGTAATGAGGGGAAAAATACAATTCATAGAATCATACAATCATAGAATGTGTAAGGTTGGAAGGGACCTTTAAAGGTCATATAGTCCAACCCCCTGCAGTAAGCAGGTACATCTTCACAAGATCAGGTCGCTCAGAGACCCATCAAACCTGACCTTGAATATCTCCAGGGATGGGACCTCCAGTACCTCTCTGGGAAAACTGTTTCAGTCATCTATCACTGTCACATTGAACACTTTTTTCCTAATACCAACATAAATCTACCCTTTTCAAGTTTAAACCCATTACCCCTTATCCTACTGCTACATGCCCTAATGAACAGTTCTTCCCCAGCTTTCCTATAGGCACCTTACAAGTATTGGAAGACCACTATAAGGCCCTCCTGGAGCCTGCTCTCCTCCAAGCTGAACAAGCCCACTCTCTGCCTATCTTCACAGGACAGGTGCTCCAAAGCTGGACACAGTACTCCACATGAGGTCTCACCAGATCAGAATAGAGGGGCACAATCACATGTCTTGATCTGCTCGTTACACGTCTTTTGATGCAGTCCAGGATGCGGTTGGATTTTGGTTTGCAGATGCACATTGGTGGCTCATGTCCAGCTTCTCATTCACGAGTACTCCCAAGTCCTTTTCCTCAGGGCTGCTTTCAAGCACATGATCTCCTAAACTGTATGGATAATGGGGATTGTCTTGACCCAGGTGCAGGACACTGCACTTGGCTTTGTTGAACCTCATGAAGTTCACCTGGGCCC
The DNA here is from genome assembly GCA_022605575.1 of Laterallus jamaicensis coturniculus. NCBI lineage: Eukaryota > Metazoa > Chordata > Aves > Gruiformes > Rallidae > Laterallus > Laterallus jamaicensis. The sequence continues at coordinate 13,362,171 of JAKCOX010000019.1, forward strand.
AATTCTCCAGCCTGTCCAAGTCCTTCTGGATGGCATCCCATCCCTCTGGCACATTAAATTCAACACTCAGCATAGTGTCATCTACAAATGTGCTGAGGGTGCACTCTATCCCACTGTCAATATCATTAATAAAGATATTAAACAGCTCCGGTCACAGCACAGACCCTTGGGGAACTCTGCTTGTCACTGTCTTCCATCTGGACTTGGAGCCATTGACCAACACCCTCTGGATGTGACCATGCAGCCAATTCCTTTTCCACTGAACAGTCCTTATCTCTCAAACATAGAGAGAAGGATGTTGTGGGGGACCATGTCAAACGCCTTTCACATCTGTAGGAATTCCCTTGTCCACTGATGCAGTGACTCTACTGTAGAAAGCCACTAGATTGGCCAAACAGGACTTGCCCCTAGTAAAATAATGCTGACTGTCACAAAACACCTCCCTGACCTCCATGTGCCTCAGCAGAGCTTCTAGAATGATCTGTTCCATGATCTTCCCAGGCACAGAGGTGAAGCTGACAGGTCAGTAGTGCCCGGAGTCCTCCTTCCTACCTTTTTAAAAAATGGCTGTGATGTTTCCTCTCTTCCAGTCACTAGGGACTACACCTGACCACCGTGACTTTTCAAATATCATGGAGAGTGGCTTGGCAACGACATCAGCCAAGTCCTTCAGGAGTCTAGGATGCATCTCATCAGGTCTCATGGACTTGTATATGTTCAGGTTCCTCAGATGGGCACTAGACTTATCTTCACTTACAGTGAATTCACTGAAAAGGCTAACACCCACATAAGTAAGTGTTCCATCAGCAAATCCTTTCCTGATAAACAGAACATGTTCGATTGGTTTTTTTTTCCAGTAAAGAACTTTTTTAATATAATAGTAGTTTAATTTTTCCAGTAAAAAATAGTTTAATTTTCACGAGTAATGTTCAATTCAGTAAACCGTCCTTACAATACTTAAAACTTTAATCGTTAGTTTTCATGGCTTATTCAAACACTTAAAAGTTATTTGCTCCACACGAGAGTAGGGATAACTCTGTGGACTACCCCATGAACTCCTCGGTGGAGCCGTTTTTGCCCACCCCCTATCGAAAATCTCGCAGTGAGCTGTTGGGGATATCTGGGTCTGCTGCCCCACTAAAATGCCTATATACAAACGCACGTAGCATGGGGAACAAACAAGAAGAATTAGAGATCTTTGTGCAGTCACTGGGCCACGATCTCATTGCGATCACTGAGACGTGGTGGGACAGCCTGGATGACTGGCATGCTACCATGGATGGCTACGTGCTTTTTAGGAAAGATAGACTAGGGAGACGAGGTGGAGGAGTTGCTCTTTATGTTAGAGAGCACCTAGAATGTATTGAGCTCCACCTGGGTAGGGATGAACCGCTTGCCGAGAGCTTGTGGGTAAGAATTAAAAGGCAGGCCAGTTTGGGTGACATAGTCGTGGGCATGTACTACAGGCCCCCTGATCAAGAGGAGCGGGTTGATAATGAATTTTATAAGCAATTGGAAGTAGCCTCAAGATCGCAGGCGCTGGTCCTTATGGGGGACTTCAACTACCCAGGTATTTGCTGGGCAAGCAATACAGCCAGTCGTATGCAGTCCAGACAATTTCTGCAGTATATGGAAGACAACTTCCTGATACAGATGGTGCAGGAACCTACTAGGGGAGGGCGGATGCTTGACCTTGCTTTTACTAACAAGGACGGGCTCGTCAGTGAAGTGAAGGTCGGGGGCTGCTTAGGACAAAGCGACCATGAAATTGTTGAGTTCAAGATCCTGAGTGGAAGAGGCAAGCCAAAAAGTAGGATAGCTACCCTGAATTTTGGAAGAGCTAACTTTGATCTCCTCCGAAATCAAATAGGGGCTATCCCATGGGCTGCTCTGTTTGAAGGAATGGGAGCCTGCGAGTGCTGGCTAACATTCAAACAGCACTTCTTCCAAGCACAGAATAGGTGCATCCCTTTGAGTAAGAAATCGGGAAAGAGAGGTAGAAGACCTGCGTGGATAAGCAGGGAACTTATGAGTAAACTCAAAGGGAAGCAGAAGACCTATAAACTGTGGAAACAGGGTCTGAGATCATGGGATGAATATAAGGATGTGGCCAGGGCCTGTAGAGATGCAACTAGGAGGGCTAAGGCCTGCTTAGAAATTAAGCTGGCAAGGGACATAAAGGACAACAAAAAGAGCTTTTTCAGGTATGTAAATAGTAAAAGGATGACCAGGGATAATGTAGGTCCCTTGTTGAATGAGGCGGGTGTCTTGGTGACGGGAGATGATGAGAAGGTGGAGATACTTAATGCCTTCTTTGCCTCGGTCTTTACTCCGAAGGCTTCTCAGGACTCACAGATCCCAGATGTAAGTAGGAGTGGTTGGGGAACGAATGGCTCCCCTCTAGTTGAGGTAGGGGTGGTCCAGGAGCGACTCAAAGGAATGGATGCACACAAATCCATGGGCCCGGATGGGATACACCCATGTGTGCTGAGAGAGCTGGCGGAGGTGATTGCGGAGCCGCTCTCTATCATCTTTGATAGCTCCTGGAGTACAGGAGAAGTGCCTGAAGATTGGAGGATAGCCAATGTCACTCCAGTCTTTAAAAAAGGCAAGAAGGAGGATCCCAGTAACTATAGGCCAGTCAGCCTCACTTCTGTCCCTGGAAAATTGATGGAACAGCTTGTTTTGGATGCCATCTCCAAACAACTGGAGAGAAGAAGGTCATGTGGAGTAGTCAGCATGGATTCACCAAGGGGAGATCGTGCTCGACCAATCTCATAGCCTTCTATGATGTCATTACCAACTGGGTGGATGGAGGGAGAGCAGTGGATGTCATCTACCTCGACTTCAGCAAAGCTTTCGATACTGTCTCCCACAACATCCTGATAGAGAAGCTGAGGAAACAAGGGATAGACGAGTGGACAGTGAGGTGGGTTGAGAACTGACTGTCAGACCGGGCTCAGAGGGTCGTGATCAGTGGAGTAGAATCTGGATGGAGGCCTGTGACTAGCGGTGTTCCCCAGGGCTCAGTGTTGGGTCCAGTCCTGTTTAATATCTTCATTGACGACCTTGATGAGGGAATAGCATCCACCCTCGGCAAGTATGCCGATGATACAAAGCTGGGAGGAGTGGCTGACACGCAGGAACACTGCGCTGCCATTCAGCGAGACCTGGACAGACTGGAGAGCTGGGCAGGGAGAAATCTAATGAAATTCAACAAAAGCAAGTGTAAAGTCTTGCACCTGGGGAGGAATAACCAACTGTATCAGTACAGGCTGGGGGATGACCTGTTGGTGAAGAGCTCTATGGAGAAGGACCTGGGGGTCCTGGTTGATGACAGGTTGGCTATGAGCCAGCAGTGTGCCCTGGTGGCCAAGAGACCCAATGGGATCCTGGGATGCATCAGGAAGAGTGTGTCCAGCAGGTCGAAGGAGGTGATCCTCCCCCTCTACTCTGCGTTGGTCAGGCCCCACCTGGAATATTGTGTCCAGTTCTGGGCTCCCTGGTATAGAAAAGACAGGGACCTTCTGGAGAGAGTCCAGAGAAGGGCGACAAAGATGATTAGGGGTCTGGAACATCTCCCCTATGAGGAAAGGCTGAGTGAGCTGGGTCTGTTCAGCTTGGAAAAAAGAAGACTTAGGTGGGACCTAATTAGTGTTTACAAATATCTTAGACATGGGTTGCAGGGGGAATTGGCCAGCCCCTTTTCAGTGGTCTGTGGGGACAGGACTAGGGGCAATGGCTGTAAGCTGGTGCACAGGAAGTTCCGCACCAACATGCGGAAGAACTTTTTCACAGTGAGGGTGACAGAGCAGTGGAATAGGCTGCCCAGGGAGGTGGTGGAGTCTCCTTCTCTGGAGATATTCAAGTCTCGTCTGGACACCTGTCTATGTAATATGAGATAGGGAGCCTGCTTTGGCAGGGGGGTTTGACCCGAAGATCTCTTGAGGTCCCTTCCAACCCCTAAGATTCTGTGATTCTGTGATTTCAGATGGAGCATTGAATCTAGGCAAGATTGATGAAACTAAATTGTTATTTTCTCTTTTTATCTTTAATATTAATTATTTTTATATCACATCATCTATCAGACATTTTTTATCATCTTTTTATCATGTCCTATATATTGGAGGCTTAACATCAGCTAATTAGAAGCATAACATAATAGGCATATTATCTCAAATCTTATTTTTGCTTTACCTATGAGAATCTTGTTATATTTAGACCTCTGAGCTAGCTATTTCAATGATACACCTTTTATAACCTACTCTAATACCCACAGAGGAAGAGTATTTAATTTTAATGGTTTTATCAGATCTAGAGTGTTCAGAAATTCCAAAATTTTTTGATAGAAATATGTATTTTCTGCCATCTATAGGATCAAAACTTGTATCTTGATCCTTATCAAAGAATATTCCTACATAGATAACATTTAAAACCTACATGCCAGTTCTCTCAATTAAAATTCATAACATATTTCAATTTTTACTTGATTTTTGGAGAAGAGAAGGATGCTTGCATGGTTTATGTAAAAAATTGAAGATTAGTTGAGCAAATGTTAAAATGTTAAAATTTATTTTAACTCAAAGCCTTTAATACATGGTAAAGTATATTTTTAAGAAATTCATAAAAATTTCGGGTTTTTTTTTTTCCATTTCAGTTTGGGGAATTAGGATAAAGTAATAAGCTAGAGAATGCATAGAGGAAAAGTGTTCATAATGTCAGAAAGGTGCATTGCATTTATTTATTTATTTATTCATTTTACATTAGAGGCATTGACCATATTTCCATAGTGCAATTCAAAAGACTTGCTTTTTGATACCTGTTCATAAAAAAATCCAGGATTTTTTTTAATTTAACTTGATATTTTCCATAGCTTAAAAATAATGGTTGCTGGGGGCTGTGTGTTATGGGAGCTCCCCATGGGGCTCTGCCAGAGGGGGAAACAGGGGTAATCACATCTGCATGCAGTGGACATCTCCATAAGCATGAGAATAGGATAAGACCAGGATCAGATGTGGGCTCACAGGTAGCTCTGGCTTTGTGGGGCCCTTTTGCAGGGCGTGGCTGTGGGGAGATAGAGTATGGCCCTGCTGCGGCGTCACCAGTGTCCTGGGTCTGTAGGCATGGTGTATGTGTCAAGGCCTGTTTCAGGGAGCAAAGTAGGGAGGCTTGAGGCCACCTCTGACAAAAAACAGAGGTCTGAGTGAGAAAAAAAGAAAGACTTCAGAGCTTGGGGCTGAGAGAATGATTAGGGTTGTGAGATCACAGCCCAACTGGTCAATGAGAAGGGATTTTTAGTCTCATGGTCAGACATTATGGCTCTATGGTCTTCAGTTTAGGGTTCAAGAAGGCCTAAGCTCATTATCTGGTCATAGCAGTATTTTTTAGATCCATACGTTGGGATCCAGATGATAGGGCTCCATGGTCCAGGCATGGGCATGAAATGGAGCATATCTTATGGATGGAGGGGAAACGGAGGTTCTGGGCCCATAGGTGTGGTTGAAGGCCTCAGAGAGGATGGTCAGGGCTTACTAAGTCCTTCAGAGCCCTGAGAATGGTACATATTTGCAATGTCAATGAAAGCTTTGAATCTTTGAGATTAGCTATGAAAGCTAATATATAAAAAATTATAAAAATTCACTAAGAATTCTCAACAGGGAACTTTGCTCATAAGCTGATGGGATAACACAACCTAGGGGTTTTGAATATTTCTCCAATTATTTGTTTCTATTTTGAAATAAATTATTTGTGCGAATATTTCTGTGTATGTTTATGTGTGTAGATCAGTTATCTTGCTTCAACGCCACTGCTTCTGCATGATGTTAAAATATGGCATAGACTTTCATATTGGTCTTAATTATGCATAAAAGCCAGACAGCATCTTCAAGTGCGACAGCTGCACTCAAACAAAATCAAATCTTGTGCTGTGCCACCTTGATGAAAATATTAATGCAATTAAATCTACAGGATTAAATAATGAACCATGAAGGCTGCTAATTCATTGAAAAAATTGTAAACATTAATAGCTACTAGGTAGGAGCAGAAAATGTTTTTCTGATGCTCTCACAAACAAAATTATAATTCTCTTCAAGGACTTCAGGTTGTGTGAACAGCTCTTCAAAGAGAATGCTTACAGAGAAAACATCCATAACACATATCAAAAGTTGAATATCTGCTGCTGAACATACATACTATTTAGAAGGACGAAATAGATTGTTTTGCAATGTTAAACATTGCTCTACATATTACTGTTGTCCTTGCTTATTTTGTGAGCATTTCCAAATCTAGTACAGAACAACTTCATGTTGAGAATTTGCCAAATTAGATGAAAGACTTTTAGATTTCCATTCTTTCCTGTTTCTCCAGAATATATTTTAAATAATACTATATTTTATCCACAACCTTTGGGAACCTGGAAAATAAATTTTTTGTTATTATGTGAAATAAAAAGCCCCTTAAAAAAATCAATATTTATCTAAAGTATTCTTTGCACATTTGTGTATATATACAGAAATAAGGACATGTATGTATAAGCCCTTCAGCAGCCATTTGCCAGAATGCTGAAATAAGCCCTTACGATTTGATTTCATGAAAATTTCTGTTTTAACCCATTTTTACTGGTGTTTTCCAAGCCATTGCTCTTAAATTATTTGTTACGTGTTTGTAAAATTAGATGTCATACATTTGAGCCATGAATGTTTTCAAATAGAGGTGAAAAAATAATTAGAGTTTTGACATAAAATGTCCATTTATGAGGCAGGGGATGGAAATTCTCCAATTCTTTAGTGACCTTTTTGAATGGGCTGTCAGAGAAATTTACACTAGAACAGAAGTTATTGTCTCAACAGGAAGATTCTCAGCACTTCAAATTTAAAATCAGGATGAAACAAAAAGATTGTGAACATTTTGCTGTGATTCTGCTGATGAATGTGTGTGTATAGCTCAACATTGCTGACTCACAGGCTTTTATTTATGTTGCATTAATTTCTCTACAGAATTGAAATATTGTAATTGTTTCTTGAGTGCCTTTGTAATTAAATCTAAGCAATTTTTCAAAGAAGAGGTTTCTGGAAGAATCTTCAAAGAAGCTTTTTTTTCCTATTTCTTTTGTTAAATTATAAGCAGATGAGTCATCATCAAAAAGAACAGCTCTCTTTCAGTAGATTACTATAATCTGTTTTCATGTATGATCAAATGCAAGACCTACCCCTTTACTCAAGCAACTGATAGATTTCACCCCCACCTCAAAGGAAGAACCTGAAAATAACCCACCTGCATGCCAAGTGCCCTCCAAAGCCATTCTATCACTTCCCCTCCTCAGCTACGCAGGGGAGTGAAAATACAAGAAAAGGCTCATACATTGAGGTACGGACAGGGAGATCACTCCTCAATTTCCATGATAGAAAAAATATACTTGACTTGGGGAAATTAGTTTAAGTTATTACTGATCAAACCAGAGTAAAGAAATGAGAAAATACTACCAAATCTTAAAAGCACCTTCCCTCCGACCTCTTTCTTCTTCCCAGGATTAACTGTGAATCGATCTCATGTTTATTTTGGTACCACTTAGATTGTTAGCTGAGAGTATTTCTATATTACACTTTTCCTGGTTTTCTCACAAATCAGTAATTTATTCAGCTGTATCATACAACACATATAGGCAACAGCTTCAGCCCTCAGACTATGATAAAAATAAACACTTTCAAATCCAGCACTGCTTACACATCTTCCCCAAAATTTTACTACACTGATTAGCTCCAAATAATTTGTCACTAAAGAATTAATTTAACAATCCACAGAAGGTTGAAAATAGAAATGTATCACATCAAAGGAATCATAATATCCATCTACTATACGCCAAAAGCATGTCAATAAAAAAATAGCATACGTGAATTTTAGAATCTCTCCAATTCATTATTTGATAGTACATTTTATTTACTCATTTATTCTTGTATTACTCTAGGCCTCAGAGTCTCGATATGAAGAAGGTAGCTCAAAATTCTGCCATCTAACAAATTCAGTCTCAAAAAGATTATTGATTTGAAAATCTTGTCATAAAAAGTATTTTGCTCCTTGTTTGATAGCCATATTTCACTATTCATTACTCCAAGTACAAATGGAGAAGGGAGGTGAAAATTGTCCAGGGAAGGTTTTAAATTAATACATGTAAAAGAAAATATGTGAACATTGTAACTATGCAGATAGCTCTGGAATCTTTCAGGTGTTCTTTTTTTTTTAAACATGGTCATAAATCAATCCAATACATTATAGTTCTAGTAACAAAACTGTTAATTGCAAGTTATTTTGTGAGCACATTTTCAGGGGCTTAGATCAGTGCTATTTCTCCTATTACCAACATCTTAATTACAATGTCTTAGTGACAAACTCCTGCTATGTAAACAAAAGAGAAAAAAAATGTCTTTAATATATAATGTTTTGCAAGTTCTATCAAGAACTTGATAAGGTTATAAACACTAGAATTTATTCAACTCTCTTTATAACTGATTATTATAGAACACAAGACAGGGTACATTTGCATTCAATGTTGTATTTAAAGCTTGATTTTTACTGCTTTAGGGTCATGTTCAGAATTATTCTAGTTATCTGTTAAATATGTATTTCAGAGTTAAGTGAAGTAAATTTTAAATTAATACACAATTTTCCTAGATTTTTTGCAGTCCATGTTTAATATATATAATTTGGAAATGTAAAAGTCTACTGTGTCTCAGACATTGTAAAATACGGTCTCCCAAAAGTTATATGAGATGGGATCTAACTAGATAGCCCATTGCAATATCAGTTAATGATTTTAATTATATTTTATTAAAAAAAACGTTTCTTGTTTAGCTGCTATTTTCAAATCTTTGAAAAAAAAATGTAAAAGTTTGTCCGTCTGCTTCTTCAGCTTTATCAAGTGCCAGAAAATAAGGGAAAGAGTAAAAATGTTACATTTTTGATTATTTTGTGAATTGCAGCATTTTGGATTATAATAAGTAGTTCAATGAATATAGATATGTCAGATCAATTCCTCCCCCTCCCCCCAATCCCCCACCTACACGTCTTCTATTATTTAAAATTGAAGAAGAGGCACTTTTTTATCTAAATCATATTTATGACAAGTATAGATTGAACGAGTCAGGATACAAAAGGGTTTTTCTTTAGATGAGAGTTTTGTATCTGGATAATAGCCTGGTATTGGTTTAATTTTCAGTCTCTGAGTAAAGGAGTTGTCAGGGATAAAGATATCATTTTCTCAGTATCCGTCAAGAGAATCTACAGCAATTTAAACATGAAGTTAAGCAATGGAGAGCTTTACATACACAGGAGAGGTAGGATATCTTCCAGAATTGTATGGATTACATCTCTCTTCTTCCTCTTTATGCAACTTTCAGGCAGAGTTCAGTGCAGGACAGAGCAAATCAAGGCTTGCATTACTGGAGATCTCCCAGAGTAAAAATTTGTACAGCAATGACTGAAAAGTGTAAAGGCAAATGTGACCACAGGGAAGAACAGGTTCTAGTTCTGCATTTGCAAATATTTATTTGTGAAATCTGAATTAGAATTGAAGTGGTTTTATGCATAAATTTTCAAATGACATACTAATGCACAAGCCAAAATAGTTCCACTCTATTTTAGTATTATTTGCTGGTTCTATTTTTCTCCTGCTTTAGGCATAAACAGAACAGAAATTATCCCATCTGACTCATCTGACTGATTACAAACATCCCATAATGAGTTTGGCTAGATAATTGGTGGATCACTATCTTTTGATGCAATATTTTCTGATGCACAGGAACATTCTTTCAAAGCTAAAGAGGTACTCAAGCAGACTACTGTTGTTTCACGTGGTCCAAGAGAGAAAAAAAAGAAAAAGTACCATTGCTATGCACTGAGATTCATCTCTATGGTGGTTTGACCCTGGATGGAGGCCACAGAGTCACAGCCCCCCTCACCCTCACACCCTCAGCAAACCTGCTCAGGTGTAGATCTCTGTCTCTCGCTTATCTCTGTATGTGTCTCTCCACAGGCTGCAAGTGCTGGCAGGGGCTTGTTCCAATGCGGGTCGCAACGTCTTCTATATTTCTCCACCTGTTCCAGTGTGGGGCCTTTCCATGGGCTGCAGGTAGGCTTTTGGCCTTTTCCATGGGCTGCAGGGGGACACACACTCCACCATGGGTTCGTCCACAGGCTGCAGGGACATCTTTCTCTCTGGCACCTGGGGTGCCTCCTCCCTCCATCTTCTTCACTGACCTCAGTGTCTGCACAGTTTCTTGCATCTTCTCACTTATTTCTTTGGTGGCAAAAAAAGTGGCTACTTGCATATTGTTTTGGTTTTTTTACTTTTTAAATGTGATTCCTAGAGGTGCTATGACCATTGCTGATTGGCATCGCTTTGGTCAGCAACAACTTCGATCTTGAGCCAGACAGTGTTTAATCTCTCAGGCCTGCAGAGAGTTTCTAGCTGCTTCTAGGAGAAGCCACCCCTGCAGCCCCCCGCTTCTCCTCCAGAACCCACCCATGCAAAACTACAATATTCACTGAATTTGTATGTGCATTTCTTTGTTTCCCCAAGCACCTGCTCTCTCATGTGATAGCTCCTGTGATTCCTTGTGAGGTGCCCAATTCTCTCTATGCATTTTATTCAGATTTTAGATGTTTTCATGGACTCATAGAGATATCATGGTTGGCAGTCCATGATTGGAAGTCCAACCATCAGTACTACACCACTGTAGCCTCTAAACCATCTCCCAAAGCACACATCTACCCGTTTTTTGAACAGCTCCAGGGACAATGATTTTGCCACCTCCCTGGACAGCCTTTTCCAATGCTTTGCCACTCTTTTGGTGAAGAAATTTTTCCTAATACCCAATCTGAACCTCCCCTGGTGCATCCTGAACCCATTCCCTCTTGTCCTGTCACTAGTTACTAGGGAGAAGAGGCCAACACACTCCTCACTACAACCTCCTTTCAGGTAGCTGTAGAGAGAGATGTCTCCCCTCAGCCTTCTCTTCTCCAGGCTGAACAGCCCCAGTTCCCTCACCCTCTCCTCATATGCCCTGTTCTGCAGACCCCTAATCAGCCATTTGCCCTTCTCTGCAGCCTCTCCAGCACCTCTATGTCCTTCCTATACTGTGGCATCCAAAACTGCATACAGTATTTGAGGTGCAGCCTCACCAGAGCCCTGCCATTTCAGTCAAAGATGATTTTCATATTAGATATTTTAGTGACAAGCACTGTGATAGTGTGACGTTGAAGTACTTTGTGGATAAAGTTACTAGATACTTAGGGGTAAGTCAAGAAAAGAGTGAGTAAAGCAGTCACAAATAAAAAATATGGTTGAGTTGTCTATTTTAATTCAGGAACTCTTATTAATACATGTTCAAACTGCTTGCCCAATATCTAAGAATGGTACTTAAAGGAGGTAATTTCTTGAACACAGGGCACACGAAACCTGTGACACACAATGCAACCTCTCACCGCAACCCGGACTAGCCTGTGCCGTGCCTCCCCCTGAGGCCAAGAAGCCTCGTTTCACAGAAGCCGCGCTGCCCAGAGACCACGCTTTTGGCGCGATTTTCTCCTTTATACAGAACGTGACGTAATTGGTATGGAATATTCTCATTGGCCAAAACATGGCTCACTGCTAAGCTGAAACCAGGACAAGGTTATCATTATTTGAAAATATTATTTAACTGAATTTTCCAGCTCCTCCTCCAACCATCATTTAGCATCGGTTTCTACCTATTAAAAATAAATATTTTAAGACGTAAATAATTTCTTACTCTATTCTCTGCTTCATTCTGTGGAAAAAAAGTTGACTAGAGAAAGCTACTTTTCCAGAGAGTTAAAAAGTGGCTTTCTACTTTCCTTCCTCATAAAGAGATTAATTATCTTTTATTCAAAATTCATATTCTTCTCAAAAGCCATATATTTTCTTAAATATTACACAAAAATGAGGTAGTTAGCCAGGTAGTCACTAGGTCAACAAATATTTTGCTCCTAGCAGATGTCTCTTTATTTCTACTCATCTAAATTTTCAGAGATATGGAAGTATTAGTGGATCTCTAAGTCACAGAAGTGGATAAAAATTGCTTATTTTACTATGCTGGGAAACTATTTATCATGAAAACCATTTTTATATGCTGGTAATGTCAAAGCAGAATCCCTGATGTGACTGAAGCTGTGCTTTAGTGACAGCTGTGCAACAAGCAGTAATTGAACATATTTAAAAATCCACCCCATGTACTGAACAGATTTCCATGTCTGCTTTGTTTAAGGTCCACTGAGTTGTGAAATGGTTGCTTCATTCACACAGATGTTAATATCTCCAGGCTCTTCTTTGTTGTTCCTCATTTACATATTTGCAGTAAGTTTGCTGCTCATGAAGTCAGACACAGCTACTTGTCACTACTCTCTGTTAGAATAATGCAAGTTCCAGGCAGAATATGAGAAACTGTACTTACACCTCATTAAGATCTAAGTAGAAAAATAATAAGAAACATACCAATAGGTGTTCAGTCACCAGTGCTTCATTAGTTTCTTTGCTGTTTAAATACCTGGCTCTGATGAATATAAATTACTTAGGGAAAACAATATTGTTATGAATCAGTTTAAGCTCCTCTCTTTGTCTCTTCATCTATGAATACATTCTGAAGTAATGACCCAACAAGATACTGGAGTTTGTATGGTTATTACATTCTATACTTGGTCATTCCATTACCAAAAAAAAAAAAAAAAAAATTTCATTTACTTTTATCCATTCTTTGAGAATCACAATATGATTCTGAATATTTCAGGAAACTTATTTCAATTATCCTGGTTTCAACTGGGATAATCTTTCTAGTAGATGATATAGTGCTGTGTTTTGGATTTAATATGAAAATAATATTAATAACACATTAATGTCTTTAGTTGCTGCTAGGTAGTATGCTAGAGATCAAGGAATTTCAGCTTCCAACACCTTCACATATGTGCAAGAAGCTGTGAGAGCACAGCCAGGATGCCTGACCTGGTCTGGTCCATGAGATATTCTCTACCATGGCATATCATGCTTAGTGTGCATACATATCTGGGGGAGTTTGCCAGGAGGCAGGTTTGTTGCTTGGAACCAGGCTGGGCATTGGGGCAGGGAGGATCTGCATGTGCTGAGCAATTGCATTTGAGCATCACTGGTTTTATATTGTTGGGTTATTTAACTGAGCATGGTGCTCAGTTATTCACTGGGACTAAATGACAACAGTCCTTTTTTGGCACCCAACATAGAGTACAAAGGGTTAACACAGAGTATGTTAAAACAAAGTTATTATAAGTATTCATTATAATAGTTTAATCACTACTGATAACAACATTGTTTTATTTGTTCACAGAGATGTTTTCAGAGTTGTGTGATACAAGATCTTACTTGCTGTATATGCTCTATATTTATCAAAGTTTATGTCTGGGCATTGTATTAAGGTTATTGTTTTGCTGTTCGGTGTCTACTTGTTTATGGTGTGAGAGTCGCTGATAGTCAAGCCAGTTTTACACTTTTATTCAGTGGCAGCTGAATCTGTATTCAGTGGCAGCAGAGCGACCACAACCACTTCATCTCCATACTTCAGGAGCCATCTGTCAGAAGTTATTAATACTTATACTTTTTATTTTTTCTCCTCAGCAAGCCAACATGCGGGTGAGACACTTTCCTTTACCTTCCTCTTCCTCTCCAGGACAATTACAATAGCACTTGAGAACGTTGAATACCCTTGGGATGTTTGGACTGGCACGCTTCTATTTCTCAGTCTCCTGAACGTGGTTCAGGTCTTGTTTAGGGTTAAACAGCTGTTTGAGAATGCCACCAAGAGATCAAACCCTTGTACAGCCACTGCAGCTATTCCAAATCCTGCCATAAGATAGTGAATAAAAAGTACAAATAAAGTAATTGTTAAATAATAAAATACAGCAAATGTGGGTGTTGAGTGGTTAAATTGCCAGCAGCAAAATCTGATATCAGTGACCATTAATTTCTGAAGTAAATTCTATATCAAGATGTGAAAGTGAGACATGATTTGCTTTTACATGACCTAACAGAAAAAACAAATCAGATCATGATAACCTTATCATCTGTGTTTAATATCATTATGGAAATGTCAAAAAACTAAATGTATTTTACAGTTGTAACAATAATATAATAATTAAAACCAAGATCTGGATTTCAGGAGACTGATTCTTGTTTATAGACCCATGAACGACTCGACTCTTACTGTAAAAGATTCCTGTCTTATTTTTAAAAAATCTTGATAATAATATTTAATCTAAAATTATTATATTTATATCTTACAAGATGTTAGCAAGTTTTTATTTATTTAGTAAGGCTACTGATAGACTAGAATGTGTTACATTCCTTTGTGCTGAGTTGGCCCTGTCTGGCTTCTAGACATCCATTCAGCTGCTTTCTCACTCCTGCATCTCAGTAAGACAGGGGGATGAAAAAGCTTGTGGATTTGGATAAAGACAGGAAGATCAGTTATCAGTTACCACCACAGGCAAAACAGATTAGACTTGTGGAAAATTAATTCAATTTATTATTGAATAATTATATTTGGATATAAAGAAACAAAGAAAAAACTAAAACATCTCATCCCCTCCCCTTTCTCCCCACCCTTTCTCCAGGCTCAATGTTCTTCCTTCTTTCCAGTTTTCTACCTCCTCCTCCCTATCACCAAGTGCTGTAGGTGTCATGAGGAATGGTGGACTATGGTCAGTCCATAAGAATTTGTCTCTGTTGCTTCTCCCTCCAGATGCTTTTTTCATGCTCCACTATGAGTCCTTCCCACAGGCTGCAGTCCTTCAGGAAATATTAATCTTTTCTGGTATGTGTCCGCCATGGTTCTACTCACAGAGGCCACCCCTGCAGCACCCCGCTGCCGACACTTTGTCACCTGTACCCAATGCGTCCTAAAAACTAATTTTACCTATATTGCATATTACAAAATTATTTTCTCAGGGGCATTTACTTTAAAACTTATTCCACCTGCAAATGAAAATATATGAACTAGCATAAACCTAGTGTTTTGCTACTTACAGATGAAGACTGGGATAACATCCCACTAGGTTAAAAGCATTTTTGCCTCCAGTGAAAAGTTGGGGCGCTGACTATAATGAAATGGATAAGGTTAATTGCCAATTACACGGTAATAGCTTAGAGGGCTTTCTGTTAAAAAAACATATTTTGATAACCTGAGAAAATTATATTTGTTGAAGTTATTTTGCTCACAGCATGGATAACAGCTGTGCATAGCTTTCTAAGGGTAAGGGAATCACCACAACTTGTGGCACTGTAGGTTCTGGGATTTTGAACTTTCTGGGAGATTTTTTTGTTTGTTTGGGGTTGTGTTTGTTAGCTTGGTTTTGGGTTTTTTTGGGGGGCGAGGGGAGTGTTTGTTTGGATTCAGAGTTTCTTGTTTCACTTTTTAGTGGGGAGGCTTGGGAAATCTCACTGTTACAAAAGGGAATATGAACTAACTTGTGTTTTTATTTCATTCTAAAATATTACAGGGAATTACAGTAAAAGACAGACCAGCAGATAGCATGAAGAGACCAGTGGTACTTTTACCTCAAACATAATAATCAAAATCTATTGATTCCTGTATTTGTTTTATGTATCCATGCTCTAGAAAACACTGACTAACTCCAGGAGAACAATAGAGGGGAAAACAAGACCCCCATAAAACAGAATAAACTCTTATAGGCAAACAAAAAATGACACCTGTGTTTGTCTCAATTAATATCTTATTGCTTTATACATTATGCCCAGGCAGCTGTCCAGAGTACCTTTAAAACAAATACTCAGAAATAGTTTTCTTTAGAATAAATTCAGATATTTCATTTCATCCTAAAGTGGTCATAGGAAATAGGTCAGCTGAAACACTTTGTGGTGCTTATCATTCTCCAGTGGCTGGATTGATTCAAATCTAGATATTTATACTGTAGGCATTTTAGAATGTTAGTTGAATTGCACCCCAAAACTATGGGAAGAATATGTTTTCAAAAAGCATCAGCTGAGAGTTTACAAATTAGAACAATTTACAGTTATCAACATGTATACTGGGGGATTGTGTAAGCTCACATGGTGACAGCTAACATTAAACAGCATAGTGAGAAGTGCTAAATGAAAATACAATTAACAAGGACATCTAATGGTGCACCAGTTAACAGTGATTAATGGGACAGCAGCTAGGATGAGGAGCAATATGTACATTTAGTAGGAGTGCATAGTAGCAAAAACAGTATTATCATTGAAGCCATCAGTAATTCATGTGAAACCTCACTATCCAAATTGCCTCCAGTAGAGAGGTTGGAGAAATCTAAAAATTCAGCACTATTGTAAGAAACAAAAATCTGTACTAGCAGATGAAGAGGTAGAGACAAATTATGTTATCAGTCTCTTAAACAGAGGTTAAAGATCTAGGCTTCAATAACCACTGTATACTATGAGATTAATGTCTGTTTTTTTTGAGAACTATTAATGATTGAATGGATTTCAACTCCAGATTAAGACACCAGAATTGAAGTGTCTATGTATAGGTGTCTAAGCTGAAGCTAAGAGTTTCTGAATGCTTTGAAATCATGAAAGACAATTGAGTTTTTGATTGAAAACTTGGATTGAATGCTTTGATTAAATTATTTAAACAGTCATTGACTGTATTACTTTGGCATTTAGCACTCACTGAGATGCCTTACAATCTTTTACTAACCTCGCTGTTGCTACTTAGGTCACAAGTCTCTTCTGTCCTGTTTACCTGCGTCATGTGTCTGTCTTCAGTATCCTAAAGCACTTAAGGTAGCATTAGATACATAGAATCATACTGTCACATAATGGTTTTAATTGGAAGTAACCTCAAATATCACCTAGTTCCAACCCCACTTCCATGGGCAGGAACACCCTCCACTAGACCAAGTTACCCAAAGTCCCATCCAACCTGGCCTTAAAAACTTCCAGGGATGGGGCTTCTGCAACTTCTCTGGGCAACCTGTTCCTGTACCTCAGGTAAAGACTACCTATGTTTACCTCATAGTTTATATATTCAATGAAGCCTGTGGGAGGAATTTAACTCATCTTGAAGCATATCTTCATAGGCCCAGATATAACACTTCTGAATGAAACTGACAGGTATGATACAGAATCCATACACTTTCATGTACTTTCATATAGAATGCTTTCATGTATTTCCATCTGCTGCTATGTAGTACAGTGTTAGCTAGATGCAGTCTGGTTTATACCACAGTATTTCAAATAGCACAAAATATGTGGTTTTGCATAAGACTGAATGAAGTCTCATATCCATTCACTATAATGGGAATTAAGTCATCGAGCTGACAGACAGGACTTTCGTATAGATATCTAGATTTAAGTGACTTACTATCAAATGTACTCCTATTGATTAGGCTAGATTCATTTGCTTTACCATAGTTGGCTAATGCCTTTTCAAACATCAAAGGTTATGTAACCTAGCAACCAACTGACAGTCCAGACAGAGCATGGGTTCCCTGCAAATCTCCCACACTATAGCAGCATTTCCCATAGAGAAATCTTGAATACCTGTAACTTGTAAACTGCACTAAGTTCTTATGTTCTCAGGTTTAGGGAATGACTTTATCATATTTTTCTTTCCTTATATTTTTCTGTCCTTGTATTGATTGTGTGTATTGATAGGTTAATTCAGTTAATTTCACAGTTTCCTGGACAGAGATGTGGAATAAAAAGACATGCTACAGGCCATCAATGCGGGAAGACTGAATGGATGAGGCCCTCTATAAACAGATAGGAGCACTCTTATTTTCACAAGTCCTGGTCCTCATGGAAGACCTCAACCACCCCCATATCTGTTTGAGAGGACAACACATCAGGGCATAAGCAATCCAGGAGATTCCTGGAATGCATTTATGTTAACTTCCAAGTTATAAAGGGGCCAACAAGGAGAGGAGCCATGCTGGACCTTGCTCTCACCAACAAGGAGGAACTGGTAGGAAATGTAAAGCTCAAAGGCAGCCTTGGCTGCAGTGACCATGAAATGGCAGAGTTCAAGATCATCAGCGTAGCAAGGATCAACAAGCTCACTGCCCTGAATTTCAGGAGAGCACATTTTGGCTTCTTCAGCGACCTGTGTGGTAAAGTCTGCCCTCAGCCACCTTTTCTCTGGGCTAAACTACTTCAGTTCCCTCATCACTCCTCACAAGACTTGTGCTCTAGACCCTTCACCAGCTTTCTTGTTCTTATTTTGGCATGCCTCATCTTTGTTCTAGTGAGGGTCCTAAAACTGAGCACAATATTCAAGGTGTGGCCTAACCAGTGCCAAGTACCAGGGGATGTTCACTTCCCTAATCCTGCTGACTACAAGCCAGGATGCTGCTGGCCTTCTTGGCTACCTGGGAACACTGCTGGTTCATAGTCAGTGGTCTATTGACCAATGCCCCCAAGTCCTTTTCTGTCAGACAGCTTTCCAGCCACTATACCCTGAACAAGTAGTGTTTCATGGGCTTGTTGTGATACAGGACCTACCACTGAGCCCTGTTAAATCTCATACAGTTGTCCTCAGCCCATCAATCCAGGTTGTCCAGATCCAGCTGTAAAGCCTTCCTATCCTCAAGCAGATCAACACTCCCACCCAACTTGGGGACATCTGCATATATACTTAGGGTACACTGGGTGCCCTCATCCACATCATTGATAAAGATATTAAGGAGAACTGGCCCCACTACTGAGCCCTGTGGAACACCACTTATGACTGGATGCCAACTAGATTTAACTCTATTCCCCACTTTTCGAGATCAGATGTCTAACCAATTTTTTACGCAGCCTATCCAAACTGTGATCAACCAGTTTCTTCAGAAGAATTTTGTGGGAAATGGTGTGAAAGGTTTCATTAAAGTCCAGGTAGACAATTTTCACAGTCTTTCCCTCACTTGCTGCTATAGTAGGAGATCAAGTTTGTCAAGCAGGACTTTCCCTTCATGAACTCATATTGACTGCGCCTGATCTTCTGGGGGTCCAGTATATACTATGTCATGGCACTCAAGATGATCTGCTCCATAACCTTTCCTGAAACGAGGTTCAGACAGTCAGGCTTGTAGTTACCTAGATCTTTCCACCCTACTTGTAGATTGGTGTCACATATACTAACCTTCAGTCAACTGGGACCTCCTTGGTCAGCCAGGACTGCTGATAAATGATGGAAAAGCGGCCTGCTGAGCACTTTGAGCATCTGCTTCAGTACTATTGGGTGGATCTCATCTGGCCCCATAGACTTCTGTGTATCTAAGTGGTGTAGCAGATTGCTAACCATTTCCCTTTAGATTATGGGGACTAAATTTGACCCCTGTCTTCCAGATCAGGGATATGGGTACCTGGAAAACAACTGGTCTTACTATTAATGACGGTGGAAAATAAGGCATTAGTTACCTGAGCCTTTTCTTCATCCTTTGTCACTGTGTTTCTCCTTGCATCCTATAAGGTATGGAGATTCTCCTTAACCCTTCTTTTGTTGTAATATCTTTATAGAAACATTTCTATTGTTTTTTACAACGGTAGCTATATTAAATTCTAGCTGGGCTTTGGCCCTCTTAATTTTCTCACTACACAGCTTTATGACATCTTTGTAGTCCTCATGATTTGCCTGCTCCTTCTTCCAAAGCTAATAAACTCTCATTTTTCTTCTGAATTCCAGCCAAACTTGGGTTTTGGGGTTTTTTTGGTTTTTGGGTTTTTTTGGTTTTTGGGTTTCTTCCTTCCTTGCCAACTCATCTTTTGGCACACAGGATTGCCTAAGATCCCCTCCAACCCAAGACATTCTATGTTTCTGTAATAACTTTTTAGTCCAGAAAAAAATAAAAATAGAACTTCTTTAAGCCTGTAAAATTACGGACCGTTAGAAGTGTGATGGGTTTCCTGGAATTAATTTGCTTCATAGTAGCTAGTATGGGGCATTGATGAATTCCTTGTCTATTTTGCTTGCATGTGCAGCTTTTGCTTTCCTTAGTAAACCATCTTTAGAAATTTTATTTTAATTTTTTTATTCTCTCACCAGTCCTACTGGGGGATCGTAAGCAAGTGGTTACATGGTGCTTAGTAGCTGTCTGGGGTTAACATACATTCTACCAATGTAACCCAAAAGCCCTAGCCACAGACTTATGTTCCTAGCCATCTTCAATTAAGTTTTAATTTTCGTGGACTAATTTATGACTTGGATATACATGAAACACTTGAAAGTTAAAGATGTGTGCTGGTATTCCTCACTATTAAAAGTGCATATTTTTTTAGAGTTGTGAGTTGGCTTTCTTTTAAATTTCTTGGAGGCTTTTTAGGTTTTACTTTAAGCTATATTTTTAACTGTATTTTTCCTGATGATACTCTGCCTTTAAAATCAGTTCTACAGAAATGTTTAAAGGGCAGATTTAATGTAATATTATTTGCTACTATGAACATTTTATAATCAATTCATATTTTTTTTTACCTTGTCTTTTTAAGGCCCAATCACATTTTACCAGGTTGATTCATTACCCTCTTCCTTCTCTGACTCTCCATAATGTCATCCATATCCCCACATCCGGCAATATGTTTTTCTGATTGCTCGAATACACATCACTTTAAACTGCTAACTTTTAAACTCTTTTTTTCTTCTACTGGAAAGCATGTGAAACCACTAGAGAGAACAGTCTTCTTAAAGAACTGCAGGTAATAAAGTTGTAGCAAAGTTGCTTGCTTCAGTTAAACTATTGGCAGAGTTTAAAATCAATCAGTTGAGCAAATCAGAAAGTGTTATTAAGCACATCAAGTCCAAAACATTGTACTCAGGGTAACTTCCCTCTCCTTTTATTGAAAAGATGAAAGGTCAAATTCTTCTTCCAATTAAACCTCAGTACTGGAAATACTCTCACTTACATTTTCTTGAGTTATAAGTATGTAAGTCTAATCAGAAATTGTCCTATAATATTAAAAAACAGCTAAGATGCCTCTTTTATATGTAATGTAATCATTAAGTAAGAAAACTATTAGTTTGATTAAATATATTAATAAAATATGAAAATCGGTATTTAAATATTCAACTACCATAGATTTTAAAAATGGGGAAGAATATTTTATTGAAGTGGCTGAAAGTCTGTTTAAGTTTGAGAACTTTCATGCAAATAATTGGCAGTGAAATTATGACACATTTTTTTTAAGATTTTCATGTAGGCATAACAGTTAGGCTAAGTCATTGCAATGTCATCTACAATAAGAGTCCATGGTGGAAAATGATGGACATTCTCAGGAGGCCATTTCCATAAATATGACTTCCATAAGGCTTCACTGGGACCAACAAAAAGCAGATAATAATTGGCTAGTACATCTCTGAATTATATCTTGTTAGTATCTACATCACTCATTTCAGGGCATAAGTGGATCACTCAACATCTCTTACTTTTACCACCATTGTTTATCACTATAAACTCTAGACACAAAATGTAATATCATTATAGATAGACAGTAAAAACCTGTATCAATGTAACTAAACCAACTCCATCTCACTTTTCTGATTATTTTTTTCTTTGTTGTTTTGGTTTCATTTGGTTTTGCCACATGTTTATTATGAGTACTTCAGAGGGGAAGTGTTTAATTAAGTTTCCTGTATACAAGTTACTCAGTCCTCTTTGAACACTGGAAAGAAATCAGTCTCTCTGAAATTATATTTATCCCATCTTGAAAAGGAATCATAACAAGATTTTTCAAAATGCTAATCTTTTGGTAGGAACACCTCTAAACTTAGATGAAATTAAGAAAAGTAGCTAATTTTCAGGTAAAAGATAAAATCTATAAATTATGTGTTCTAGTCTTCATTCTTTAATTCTAATTGTTTTAAAAACAATGGAAAATCTCTCTTGACTTTAATATGAAAACTAGCTAGCATTGCAGACTATTCCTTGATTGCTAAAAGTTTGAGAAAATACATCAAGTAGAACTAACCTGACTAATCTGATTTACTTTTTTCATATTTTTGTTTTTTTTAATGCTTCTGAATTTAATGTAAGATCAATGACTTTTCTCTATAGCAATAACCAATTTTAATTAGAATTTTTATTAGAAATCCATTTTCTATCATTTCTGTATTGAGACATTACTGTTTCCTTTGTTTGTTTTTATGTTTTGAAAACACTCTGGATTCCTTCAGTCCTACTCCTATTATGTATATTTCTATCAACAAGATATTAGAGATTCTAGTGAATGCAAATGATTAAGAACAATCATTGGTGAATGAAGTAATTTCTCCATATTTTATTATGAACTATATTAATGCTGAGAGCTGATTATTCTTTCAATGGTCCTCTGGCAGCTGTTTAGCTTAATGCTGCA
The DNA here is from genome assembly GCA_022605575.1 of Laterallus jamaicensis coturniculus. Classification (NCBI taxonomy): domain Eukaryota; kingdom Metazoa; phylum Chordata; class Aves; order Gruiformes; family Rallidae; genus Laterallus; species Laterallus jamaicensis. Next base: position 13,384,537 of record JAKCOX010000019.1, read on the forward strand.
AAATAAATTGTCCCCTCTGGACAAAACTAGTATTATTGTTGTGTTTTCTTGTTATTTTGTTGCTTTTATAGTTAAAATCATTCTTCAAACATGTTAAAGAAGGCTTTCCTAACTTTACTCAAACGAAAAATTTTGCTTTGTGTAAGTTTAAAATCACCTCAAGATTTGTAATAGGCAGGTCAGTCATTCTCATATTACTAATGGCAAACTGAAGGAATGAGGTTACGTGGGTAGGTGCAAGATGGTGATTCATCTTGCTTGTCGCCCAGCATGTAAAAACAAGATCTCCTGTGTGGTTAATGTCCTAGACTTTTTTTATCATTTATGGACAGAATCCGTAAGGCAATTCACTTATGTGTACAATATCAATCTTAAAAGATTAACTGCCTCTGGAAATGCTTGTTTCTGTTCATGGATCATAAAGAGAGCTTGGATGATGAGTTTATCCTGAACACTTAAATTTTAGCTAGCAGAAGTTAGATTAAGTGAATCCAGGATATAATATTTAACTGAAATACAAAACCACAACTTGTTATATTTTAATAATAGTTTCATTAGAAGATTATAATCTTGAAAATTTTAATAAAATGTGTAATAAATACAAATTAAATTCAGGCCTTACGACTTCATCTGTCCACCTGAATCTGTCCTACGTTGTTTGAGATATCATACAATGCATGAGATAGATGTGGAGTCTGGCAAATTAAACATAGGATTTAGAGAAACCTGAATTTGTCTGAAGAGGCAGATAGATGCCACCTGGAACATAATAGAACATATAAAATGGCAGTGTCACAATTATATTTGTACAACTGAAAGCACCACTAGCAAGCCCTGGTCTCCAATACGTAACAAAGCAAGCAAGCCCTATGGGTTCTGACAAGGATGCACAGGATTCTGACAATTAAAAGCTCAGGAACTGTAGCTATAAATGCAGTCTAGCATGCTTCAGTCAAGGCTATCATTATCTGGAGCCCCTTGAATCCTACATTGGATGCCTAAAAATGGGCAACGGATTGACCCTAGCCAACAGCTACACACCCACACAGCTTCTTGCTTAATCCCCTCCCTCATAGGACAAGAAAAAAAATGAAGATGAAAGAAACCTCCATCTCTTAAATACCTCTCCTCAGTTGAACAGAGAGAGGATGGGGAGTTCATAATCATATTAGCCATGTCTGACTGTGGAGCCTGAGAGAGTCAGCTTAGGATATTATTCCAACTGTCAATCTCCCTCTCACAATCTCTGATAGTCCTCAGCCTGCTCACCTCCTCCTTGAGTTCTACCACTGAGTAGGGGACTTCCTCCACCCAAGAACAACTCCCACAAGTAAATTCCCTACTGGTGGATGTTATCAGTGTAAAAGGGGGGCACGTCCTGCAGTCCAGTATCTGGATGGTTGTGTGTATCCACTGGGCTCTGTCTGGGAGGCTGCATCAGTCATACCTGATTCTGAGATGGGTGCAGCCTTCATTTTCTGCCTAGTTGCCACCATAGTCTTCAGGTCCTACTGGTAGGTCTCAATGCCCCCTCTATACCCTCTCTGCTTGCCCTGCCTGCACAAACTGCCACACAAACTGATGAGCCCTACTTTTCTGATGCACACCTGTTTGCCTGCTCCAGGATGCTATGCACCAGGTCGCTCACACTCCCTGGAGCCTTCTAATTCTCCTGTGATTGTCTCAAACAAGCCCCCTGCCGTGCCTGATTGGCTGGGGAAGCTTCTGGATTTTCAACATGGTTCTGGTTGGCTGTATGGGGTGCGCTGATCTGGGGAACCCTCCTTTACAGCAGGATCTATTGCAGAGCCCCTGGGCTGACCTCGATTGTTGCCTTCACTGCCGCTGCTTGCTGCGACTCCTCATCACTGCGTAGAATGGAAGATGTTGAACATTGTGGGGTCCAGTATTAATTGCAGGGGAACCCCACTTGTGACAGGCTGCAGATCTGAATAAAAAAAATACCATCCTCTAAGTGGGACCCATTAGCCAATTTTACACACATCTCACATGCCATCCATCCTACCTACCTATATCTTTCCAGTTTGTCTAGGCAGAAGCAAGCTGTTGAAAATGGTGTTGAAAGCTTTGCTGAAATCTAGATAAAGAAAATCCTCTGGTCTCCCCATGTGGACAGAATGTGTTACTTTGATGTAGATGATGATGAGTCAGGCATGATTTGCCTTTGGTAAATACTTCCTGCTTTTTCCCAATCACTTGCTTCATTTCACTTGTAATAGTTTCTAAAGGGACTTACTTCATTACATTATTACTTTACCAGGGATTGTAATAAAGCTAATGTGCCTGTAGTTTTCTTTTGGGGTCTTCTTGTTGATGGGTGTGACATTCTAATGTTCCCAAAGACTAAGGTGAAGTTGTAGGAACTGACCAACCATTCTGTGTATCTTTTATCTTGAAATTGGGAGTCATGTTTGTCCTATTCCAGCCATTAAGGAGATCCCCAATCATCAACAACTTAAACACCCCAAAAGTCATTAGAATCCCAGCTCAGTTAGAACATTTGGATGTTTCCCGTCTGGTTGAATTAATTTGTGTAGTACCTAAGTAGTCACTAATTTGATTATACTCTACTCTGTATTGTCTGTCTTTCCTCCAGGTTTCCAGATCTGGGAAAGTTAAGAGTAGACCTTACTAGCAAAAGCTTTTATGAAGACATTTTGTAGCTCATATTTTCTGATATACTTTTCACTGGATAATTGGAGCCATTCAGCAGCACTTCAACATTATTCTTGATCTACATTTTGCTACTGATAAATTTCTTAAATGCCCTGTTACACCAGACATCTCTCATCAGTTTCATTTTCAGCCAAGAAATGGCCTTCCCAACTGGATTTCTGGGATGGGTATTTTATAAGTAGATACAATCTTCTTGTAGTTTTTTTTTTTATTTCCTTTTTTTTTTCAGCTTCCCCTGAACCTACATGTAGAATGTTACAGAAATCCACTTGAAATCAGCTGTCCCTCAATTTATAAACATTTATGTTCCTGAAAAGTGATAGAGCTACTTAGTATTTTCTTTACTTAATGTCAAGTGTTGAGTATTCACTTTCAAAGATTCTTCTTTCCATCCTCACTTACCAACTAGAGAAATCTGCATGAAAATATTCTGTGTTAATACATTTCTCACATGATGATTTATCAGTAAATATTCATTACCATAAATGATCAGGAATAAACATGAACTCTAGAATATACAGAGAGATGAATATGTGTCTCTTGAAACAGATTTTATGAACAAAACAAAACCAAAAACAAATCAAACAAACAAACAAAAACCAAACAAAAAAAATCCTAAAACTTCAAAAAGACAAATATAAATTGACTGAAATAGGAATATGATGACATGGAAGCTATTTTAGATTAATAAAACCCATAAAAATAACTTGGTATTTTTCCAACTTCTTCATTGTCATCTTTTCATCATCCCAGCCATTCACACAAGTATGCAACTACTAATTTTAAAATTGTCCAAAGCCTTCTCGACTGACCTTTTAATTGCTACCATTTGTCACAAAATTAGTTTTATTAAGAGCAAAGGATAGCTTTTAATTCACTGGTATGGAGTACTAAACAATTCATAATAGCTCAATTTTGGCAATAAAATGGATTTTCTTTTATTGTGTGAAGTGTAAAATGTAATATATATATAGTTGTCTTCATTTCTAAGTTATTGGATTGATCCCCATGTAATAGCTGTGTCCAAAGAATCCCAGAAAAAAAATATTCATCTTAAGATAATCAATTTCTGATAAGAAAGAAGGCCACTTTATGATAGTTTTACTGTCTCAAAAGAAAAAAACTGTTCTTCTAAGTTGAAACAACACACAGAATCTTGCTTCTCCCTTAGAACACTAAAACTGTTATAAATTTCTGAATACTCCAATCTATGTAGTCAATATTTCAGTCAAGCCATAGACAGAATGCAATGCAATGATTACAGAAGTTGCATAGGGAGGGAATGAGGAAATAATTATAGAATATAATAAAGCATATATCTACATCTTCGTTTTGTTTTTTTATCTGTAAACAGGTGGAAAAAAGTTGCATTCTGAGTTTCTCATCTGTCTATAATTTTTTGAAGAACAGGGAAAATAATATTTACTTTAATATAAATATGCATATATATAATTAATGTTCAGACAAATATGTGTTTAAGTGACATCTACTATATTTTAAAAATAGTTTGCTGTCATATTAAATTTATTTAAATGACTTTTTTATATTTTACAGTGTTATATTATTAAAGCTTATTTGATAGTTCATCCAATTAAAAAATGTATATATATATATTGGGCACATGCAGGGAAGCTTAAGGGAAAAGCTAATAAGAAATTTTAAATTTTAGACACTTTTAGCACTCCCACAGCTGAATCCCAAACCAGAAAGAGTTCTCCCCATATAACATCTGGGCAGAAATAAGTACATTAAAAAAAACCAAAAAAAACCCCAATATCCTCCCCAAAAAACCCAACATAATGTTCTGCAATATCTGCCTGTATTTAAGAGGAAAATCTGAGCTGTGTCATGAATTCTACAACTTTGTGATTCTTAGTCCTCAAAGTTAAAACTAGAAGCAAGTGCTGTCCAAATGCTTAAGATCAGAAACTTTTTTTTTTTCTGTGTGGGTGTCTGCAATTGTTTTTCAAAAGAGAGTAGGGCACATATTTCCGTGTTAAAACAGATGAACAATGTATGTTTCTGTGTATTTTAACATAAGAAACATTACCAGGAGATTAAACCCTTGGCCTCTCTTTCTACCCTCATCAGTATAAATGAGTTCAAACTCCCATCTTTTGACTTTCAGAACACCATTAATGACTTAATTAAAGACAAGCTCTTTAAAGATCTTTACATACATTTTACTAAAGTTGCATATCATTTTGTTAAAGAGGGATTGATAGTTAAAAATGGGAAAGATTCATGTGCAGGGCATGCTAAGGGGATAAAATGCTCTGTTGTGTTTCTACCATCTAGATCAAGCTAGATTTAAAATGTTTGCTAATATTTGAAAGAATGATATTCTAGAAAATTCCCAACAAATGTTACTGAAAGATGACCTAAAATAACATTTTTTAACAAATGATTCAATAACTCATCTACTATGATCTAGTCACATTCCCCTTCTATTGAATTCATAGGCTATAGTCCTGACTTAAACTACTGTTAGGGAGTATATACAGAAATCCATAATAATGTAACTGTCTTACCATTTTTATTGTAACTGTTTATCATATAGTAATGCAATGCATTGGATATAGAAAATAAAATATTTCACAAAATATTAATTTATTAAGCTTATATTTTAGAGTTTTGTGTCCTGTTCATGGTTGTTCTTCTCTATTTGCAAAGTGTTTTATTAATATTAAGTAGGTGAGTCCCTGCAAGAAGCCCATATTTACACTTAGAATCATGTTACTGGCAAAAAGGAATATCTCATACACATGAAAGCAAGCATTTATTTTTAATCCAATTAACATTCCAATAGTTTAATAGTCCAATTTATATAATTAATACATAAATCTCATGAATAATACAGTTGAAATTATTATGCAAAAATTTTCTATGGTACTATATTCACCCTTCCAGTATTTCCATGGGTCCTTTGCAAGTTTTAACTCCTCCTCGAGAAGAATGGGGGGAAGTTATAGAAAAGACTCCTGTAATCTACATTAGAAGACTATAATGCCTACAGTATGATTAGACCATATAGTAATTGCTACAAGAAGATAAAGTATGTATACAGAATCATGGAATGGTAAGGGTTGGATGAGAGTTCTGGAAATCATCTGGTCTAACCCCCCTGCTAGAGCAGATTGCACAGGACCATGTCCAATCAGGTTTTGAATATCTCCAGAGAAGGAGACTCCACAACCACACTGGGCAGCCTGTTCCAGTACTCTGTCACCCTCAAGGTGAAGATTTTTTTCCTCATATTCAGGTGGAACTTCCTGTGATATAGTGTGTGCCTGTTGCCCCTTGGACATCACCAAAAAGACTGTCACCATTCTCTTGACACCTTCCCTTAACATATTTACAAATGTGGATAAGTTCCCTTCTCAATCTTTCTTCTCCAGAGCCACTCAAACAGACCCAGCTCTTTCAGCCTTTCCTCATAAGACAGGTGCTCCAGAGTCCTAATCATCTCTGTAGTCCTCTGCTGGACTCTTTCCAGTAGTTCCCTGTCTTTCTTGAACTGGGGAGACAAGAACTGGACACAGTACTCTAGATGTGGTCTCATTAGGGCAGAGTAGAGGGAAAGGATAACCAACTTGACCTGCTGGCCAGAGTCTTCTTAATGCACCCTAGGATCCCACTGGTCTTCTTGACCACAGGGCACACTGCTGACTCATGGAGAACTAGTTGTCCACCAGGACACCCCAGTCCTTCTCTGTGGAGCTGCTTCCCAGCAGGTCAACCCCTAAACTGTACTGGTGCCTGGCGTTATTCCTTTCTTGATGTAGGAACCTACATTTGCTCTTATTGAATTTCATTAGGTTCCTCTTAGATGGGTTCTCTAGCTCCCAGGTCTTGCTGAATGATGTACCAGCCACTCCTCTAAGCTTTGTATCGTCAACGGAAAGTACAAGGACCCCTTGTCTGTGTCATTGATGAACATATTTAATAAGACCAGATCAAGCACTGACCCTTGGGGCACATTGTGAGCTACATGCCTCATGCTAGATTCTGTGCAGGTTATCACAACCGTCTTAGCTCTGCCATTCACCTTGCTCTCAGTCCACCTCACTGCCCAATGATTTAACCCACACTTCCTAAGTTTGCATATAAGTATGTTATGGAAGACAGTGTCAAAGCCTTGCTGAAATCAAGGTAGACAATATCCACTGTTCTCTCCTCATCCACCCAGCCGGTCACGCCATCATAGAAGGCTATCAGATTGGTCAGGCATGATTTCTCCTTGGTGAATCCATGTGGAACCACTCCCAATATCCTTTTCCTCCATGTGCTTATTGACAACCCTCAAAATGAGCAGTTTTATCACCTTTCCAGGGATGGAGGTGAGGGTGACTGTAGTTTTCCTCCTTTCTTCCCCTTTTGAAGGCTAGTGAAACATCGGCTTTCTTCAAGTCCTCAGGCATCTCTTCTACTCTCCCTGACCTTTCAAAGATGAGCGCTCATGGATACATCCCATCAGGGCCTATGGATTTGTGGGTGTTGAGTTTGCCTAAATATTTTCTGACTCAACCCTTCTTGACCAAAGGAAGTTCTTCCTTTCTCCAGACATTCTCTCCTACCTCCAGGGTCTGGGTTTCCTTCGGGCTGGCCTTAGCAGTAAAGACTGAAACAAAGAATGCCTTCTCTTTATCCTCTGTCTCTAGGGCACTCACCTCATTAAGCAACAAACCCACATTTTCCCTAGTCTTTTGCTGTTGAGAAGGGCTGAGAAAGCTCATCTTATCCTTGACATCCCTTGCTACATTTAATTCCAAATGGGCCTTGGCGTTCCTTGTTTCACCTCTACATCCCTGTATCTGGCTCCAAGTGGCCAGTCCTTTTTCTACATTCTGTAACCGTTCTTTTTCCCCTTAAGATTTTCCAGGAGCTCCTTGCTCATTCATGTGGGCCTCTTGCCTCCTTTGACTTATTACTTACTCTTCAATATGCATTGCATATTGGTCAGCTCTTTTGGACCCCCTAACCTTCCAGACCCCTATTTCATGGGATTCTCCCAAGCAGGTGTCTGAGGAGGCCAAAGCTAGCTCTCCTGAAGTCCAGGGCTGTAATCCTACTTATCACCTTGCTCCTTCCACACAGGATCCTGAACATCACCATCTTATGGTGCCTGCAGCCAAAGCTGACCATAACCTTCACATTTGCAACCAGTCCACTGTTTGTTAGTACAAGGTCCAACAACATCCATCTCTTCATGGGTTTCTCCACCGTCTGTGTCAAAAAGTTCATCTCAGACCTCTGCATGAACCCCCTGGACTGTGTGTACATGGCTGTGTTGTCTTTCCAGCAAATCTCAGAGTGGTTGAAGTCCCCCCATGAGGACCAGCATCTGTGATCATGAGGCTACTTCCAGCTGTCTGTAGCAGGTCTCATCAACTTCCTCTTCCAAGTCAGGTGGCTTGTAGTAACAACCACAACTGTCACTCATATAAGCCTGCCTCTTAATTTAACCCATAAGTTCTTGATTTTTCATCCCCCCCTAGGCAGAGCTCAATACAATGCAGACTATAGAAAGTCCATACAGATCCTGGTATTTTGCACTGAGAGAAACTGCCATTTCAATAGCCCCTGCTCAGATCAGTCAAAGTAAGCAAAAAATAAGCTGTTCTCTACTTCTTATGGTGGAGCAGATATCCACAGTGCAGCCCATGAGGAACCTGATGCTGGATGAGGTGGACTTGACCTAAAGGAAGAAGCAGCCCACGGAGACCCCACACAAGATCAGTTTCATGGAGGAAGCTGCAGCCTGTAGAGAGGTGTACATGCATGAACAGGTTTTCTACAGGACCTGTGGCACACTGGAGACCCATGATGGAGAATACCATTCCTGAAGATCTTTACCCTGTTGAAAAGACCATGCTAGGGCAGTTCTTAAAGAAATATAACCTTTGGAAAGGACCCATGCTGGAAAAGTTCATTAAATACTTATCTCAAAGAATGTACCTCTTTCTGTGGAACACTAACATTAGAGAGAAACATGTTCTCTCTTTGTCCTGAAACAATCTTTGTTCTCCTCAGATAGACCAATAAATTTAATTCTGTTCTCCCACATCCTCTTTGAATATTCATAGGAGTGTATTGTTGAAAGAGAAACAGGACAATTTGTGAAGAAATGTAAAGTAGAACTATGGACCTATGTTGTCTCTTTTATTTCTTCAGTTGTTATTGGGAAGTGAAATGAGAGCATATTTATCACTGAAAGTATATGAAAGAAATGCAGTTCTGCCTGGCATGTATATAGATGGAATACACAATTAAATGCAAATGCAATGTCCAGACTAGATTTGAACAACAACAAAATCTGTACAGATTCATTTCTGTGGATGCAAGAAATATTTCTGAGACCACAAAAAACCCCACCAAAAAACACTGATGTAAATCATTCCGTGATTTCAATTCCTTTCTATACTTTTTAACTAATATTGCAGAAAGAATACAAATTTTAAAGCAAAATAAGTTCCAATACACTGTGTGTGCCTGATTTCGACAATTAGAGTGGAAAGTTATCTTGACAAATACTAACGATTAGAAATAGCCTATTGCCTAACTGTATATTAAAAAAGCAAGCAAGCAAACAAACAACCCCCCCCAAATAAAACACAAAACCCAAACAGTTTCATTTAGTATGTAAGTACTACATTTACTTATATCTTAAGACAAAGGTCTTCATTCTAAACAAGAACAAGTGGATAACTTTTTTATCTTTAAAAGTTATGCCTTTTCTCCTTGTCATTTTTCTTATTATTAATGGATTACATCATAAAGTAATAAAAAGGATCCTTTTTTTCTCTCTACAAAGACAATACATAAATGACGCTGAGACTGGATTTTCAACAGTATAAGTTTATGGATTTCAGTGAGTTCTCTGTGTTCCCTATTACACATACCATCCTGTCAAATCTAACAAAGTACATTGATATTTAAAATGACTCAGAATGTCTAAATAACAAGAGGACACAGAATTTTCAAAATAAATTATCAGAAATGTATAGAATGAAGACATAATTTAGACTCTTGTCTGATTTTTTTGTGTCCCAGTAAGTATTTCCATTTAATCACAACCATGACCTCTTAGCCCCATCAAGCAAGAACATCCCCAAATGTAATTTTGGTTTAATGATAGATGTTTATTGTACGCAGTCTTTAAATTTTTATTTGCTGAATATGGCAAGAAAACACACAATCAGAGCAGATGTCGTTAAATACTGGGAATCAGTGAATGCTCTGCAAATAGTGCTTTCAGAAGCAGCCACAAGATTTACCACTTCTATCTGTCATGCTTTAATGGACTCAGAATGTGCATTTCAGTTTTCTATCCAGTTAGAGGGCTTTATGCATCTCTTCTCAGGGTGCTTGCAGTTTATTTGAAGGAAGAGAGATGCATTTTGAATATCTTGAGAACTAAAAAGCTTAAAAATAATATACCTGCTGAAATCCAGTTTTGTAGGCATTTATGTTTTATGGGTTTTTTTTTGGGGGGATGGGGTTGATCTTGTTTGGGGGTGTGTGTGTGAATTTATTTTTCAAACAAGTCGCATTCATGTAAATATTCCAGTTGCAGCTTATTCAGTGGACCAAAGCATACCAACAAAGTCATTAATTGTTTGATGGATTGCAGTGCTGGTTGCATGAACACACAGTGATGTTTTATGGGCCTTCTATAGACTGCAAAAAGCATGAGATTTTTCAGACAACAGTTGTTGAATGTTGCTATACCTAAAGGATATTCTTTATTCAGCTAGTCACTCTACACTTACAGGACTTGCTTTCCATTAGGTTTTTTTGTTTTGTCTTGGATTTTTTTCTGAAATAGGAAGTCATAACACATTTAATCAGAGCAAAAAAACTATATTTACCAAGGATTTAAAAGTGTTCTTCCTTCTACCAGACATACTGTCCTTTGTCAGTTCATTTCAGCTTGTTCTTTTAATTTATAATCTGCAGAATATCAGGAATTTAATTTTTGCCCAAATGAACATTAAAATATATGTGTAGGACAAAAAAAGATGCAGTCTAGAAGCATAATTTTTTTAACATGTTATCATAAGCCAAATATGCACATTTTGACCAGCACCTCACCAGATAAAGACAGGTCCCACAGTAATCATTATTGACATTCATATATGCTCACTAAAGATGCAAAATTCTAAAATCGAATTGGGCCACAATACTGTTATTGATAAGGAGCTTTCATGATTGCACAATACCCATTCAGGTACATGAAAAACAGACTTCAGCTAGTTCTCAGAGCTACATAAACATAGAAATATACACTGACACATGATGGAAAGTAACTTCAGAGAATTTCAGCAAAAGTGTAAAAAATAAATACATTATTATTAGTCCTTTTTTTTTTCCTTTTAGACTGAATTAATACAATAGTATAAAAGACTTGTTAACAGATGATAAGGTAATTAAACTCTCATTTAACACAGAGGTTTTGAAAAGACACCTTTTGCAGATAGTTCATAAAAGCAATTTCTCATTAAGAAAAAAATATGGAAAAAGGCAGTGAAACCACTCAAAATAAATCAATAATATGTATATTTTGAAACAAATGTTTGCTCACAAACATGTAGTGACTTCACTAAGGCACACACTGAAAAATGCTGATGTGATTTAAATAACAGACTATCCAGTTTTCAGACTAACAATAGCAATCATGTTGGAAGCTCTGAGCTATAGCTTAGCGTCTGCATTGTTGAGGAAAGATTTTTCCCTGTAGCACAGCAGTGTAGGATTGGCCAGATGCATTATGGGACTTGGGGGGTTCTTTTGAAATACCAGGATATTGTACTTGATGGAGCTGGCTTGAATCAATGACACACCGTAGTACTTTGAGAAAATAAATGGCAAGCATTACAGTATTTGAATAGACACAGAGCTGTGGCAAAGTGCTCTCCCAGCTGGCAAAACCAGACAAGTAAGCTCCTTGAAATTCACAGCCTTACTATGCCAACTAGATTCATGATGAAGGGTGAACATAAAGGAGACATTAGCATTGTGGCACTGAGCTGACAAGAAATTTAATTCCAGTCATTGTACTATAGGAAGGAAAAAAGATGTATAAAAGACACTGATAAAACAGCATAGTATATAAGAAATTAAATTATTTTACTGTGGTTTTAACATAAATTTAGATATTTTAAATAAATTCTTTTTCTCCTTTTGAATATTCTGTTCTACATAAATTAATGATAAAATACTTTTTAATGAGATTATTGCTTATGATAGAACTTATTCCAAAATGCTCTCAAATATATTTATTAATTTTATTAGAACTGGAATAATAATATTAGTAATAATAATAGTGATAATAATAATAATAACAGTGGTAATAACAACAACAATAATACTACTATTAAATTAAAAAGAGCAAAAGTATTTAAGAAGTTGATTTTTTTTTATTTCAAAACAAATATTTATCTGACTTGCATTTTGAAGCTGGCATATCTTAAGCAATGCCTGAATATTAACTATGATGGTTTTATATTATTTTTTATTAATTTAACATATTATTTTTAAGATCAAACAAACATTTCAGAGTGAGCTAAACATGAAATTTGTTAGTTACTAAATTTAACATGAGAATGAGAAGAAATTTCAAAGGCATCTTATATTTAATGCTTGAATTCAGAATATAATTCTGTTGCTTCATTTTGAATTAGGTGGTAGGTGGGAATGTGATGAGAAGGTAAGAGAAGGAAATCCTTTTGTAAACATTTAGATAAGGATGAAGACTTTCTTTTCATCCCATAAATAGTGATTCTAGAGGTTGTGTGGAAGATTGCTCAAGTGTGAATGTTGGCATTAGTGGTTGCTGAAATGTGCTATGGGGTGCAGCATTCACACATAAGACTTTGACCTGGACATGATGAAAGCATAAATCACTATGGCAGGATAAGATGCAGACACCTGACCTAACAGAGGTGTGTGTGTGGTGGGGGGAACACCTAAAAATAGGCCAAGCAGGGAAGGTAGAATCATTACAGGTTGATGCATATTGGTGGTGTAAGCCAATTCTCTATGGCTTAATTGATTCAGAAGTTTATAATGAAGAAAAGTTTTGGGTTGTGGGTTTTTTTTCTTTGAATATACAGGCTAGTATGCATCTGACTATGATAACTGATAGAATAGCTTCTCAAAATGTGTATTGACAAATATGCTTAATTTCAAGATGAGAAGATTTCAGCATGTGGTCTAGCTTCTAACTAGATTTTATTCCATCTCTTGCCACAGTGGAAAAATCAAGAAGGGGAAGGGGAAAATAATTCATCATATTTGAAAAGAATGTACCATCTTTACTAGCACAGAAATTTTCAATTAACCTAGAAGACTGAGTTTTACCCAGCTTTGGTCCATGCCTTGCATTTAGCAGAAGGAACAATAACTTTCAAACCAGTATTTTTATATCCCTCAACAGTGCTATCTCTGCTTGTAGTTATACACACAGTGAATAACTGATTTTTCTTGTCTGTCTGGAACTGTAAGGAGGAAGACTGGGCCCTGAACTTCAGTGCTCTACAGCCAGCAAATATATCAATAAATCCTTTAAAACATTTAAGCTGTGAGGTTTGAGAGGCGTCTTGAACAGAAAGGAGAAAACACTGGCTGTTGAACTGCTCCTTCTTTCACAGATAGTGATAGCAGTAATAATATAAAGAACGGTAGAATAAACATGAAGAACAGTATAAAAGTGTGTTTGGTAAGGTATCAAAGTGCTATTTAAGGGGTTTAGTTCAACAAATTATTTAATCATTCTTGATTCACTGAAGCACTTATGCAACAGCTTAAATATAAAATATGCTGGAGTTCCACAGAAGTCTGTGGTAATTAGCCACATTATTTATGCTAAGAAACTCTCTAGGTTCTTTGAAAAAAGTAGGGATAGTTTTCTGAAGACATTTTTCAATAAAATACCAGCTCAATGAAGAAATCTGGGAACTGCATTTAACAGACAAGAACAAGAAATTAATTTGTTGAGGAACAATTGCTTAGTGGAGATTCATTTTACGATTGACTTCAAGTTTTTTGGGTCCAAAAATATTCCATTTGTTGAAGGAGAGCACAAGGACATACTATTTATCTATGTTCAAATTCATGGAAATAAGACCTAACATATTCAGTATAAATCATGGTAAACTGTCAGGATGAAAATCACAGAGAGTATTTTTAAGATCATTCTGCTTCAGACCGATCATTAAGCTGACACATATTTCATTTCAGGTTTGTATTTTTAAATACTTAGAACAGCTGTGAGCTAGAGATTTATGGATTCTAATTTTCAATATATTGTGAATAATGAGCCTTGAATATTTAATATTTTTGTATATCATTCTCCATCATACTTTATAAAGGGAGAAAAGAGAGAGAAATAGACTGTCTTTTTCATTTTAAGTCTTCATTTCCATCAACTTCTTCGTAAAAGGCTGATGATATTCAAGAAGTAAAGTGAGTTTAGAGAAAAAAAGTACAACTAAATAAATATTGAAGGTCTGTCATTTTTTAATGAAAATAAAACCAAGATTTCAGTAAAAGCTGTTATATTTTGAAATGTGATTACCAATATAATGAAGGTATTAAAAGGAAGTAATGCATTGGTATAAACAATGATAATTTAGATATATTTTGAAATTTTTGCTATGATAGAAAACATGGCAAAACAACCCCAAACAATGCAAAATCAAAAATCAAGGACAAGGTCAACGTGATGAAAAAAATGCATCAGCATATAGAACTTATTTTTGTTTAGCTGGCTATTTCATTTCCTCAGCAGTTAACACAGGTTATTTTTATGTATTGCGTACTCTCATCCTGTTTCTAAACTGCCATACTCTTGTTTGATCTTATACAAAATACCACTATACAGAATAAAAAGAAATAAATTATATGGTTGAATAATCAGAGATAAAAAACAACTCTAAATGAAAGGAAGGGCTGTTCAGAGGAAAGAGACAGATATTCTGTAATAATGTTTCTGATCAGCACACTTTTTTGTTATTATTTAGTTTCTTAGATGTTATTAGTATCCTTAAAAGCAAAGAAGGTAAGAAAATATTATTTTAACTATTGTGTTTACTGTGTTGAAAAGTACAGCACAAAACTTCATTTCCCTAAAGAAAATCAGAACATAATCTGGTAAAATAAATTAAATAATTGGATTTGTTAGTTATGCGTGATGTCTGTTAGGAAGAATAAGACATCTGAAAAGCCCAGATGCATAAATATGTGGGTGAATGAACATTCATGTTGGGAATTTTAAAGAAACCAGATATATATGTGAATATTATTTCAGTTCAGTCATTTATTTCAGAATGGCACAGTGGCTTTATTTAGAAAAGTATTTCAAGAAACAGGTCAGCTTGCCATCTCTTTTCTCTCCTATTATTTCATTACTTATGAAGAAGTTAGAATGCTACTGAATCACTGCTACATCACAAATTGAAACGGATTTGAATGGGTCTGAAGACTGCCATGATGACGCTAGGACTTCTAAAAAACAAACCAAACAAATAAATGAACAAGAACCAAACCCACAAAATTTTGTTTGCATTATGAATTTGTCCTAGTAAGAAATAAGAAGTGGAATCTTGAAAAATCACTGTCTACACTCTTGTAAAAAAGGTTAGCCAAGAAAAATGAGTTTCTCCAATATTACAAAACTAAACATCAAACAAAAAATTAGAGTTCCTGTTAAAAAATAGTTTTGAGGATGTATATTCAGAGATAGAAGAAATTATATTTCAGTGGCACCTGAAACAGTAGTTTAGATGTCTAATCAGGTGATTTCACCCATAGTTAATTAATGAAAAAGAAGTGTAAAATTATTTGTTCAGATGTTGTTATCACTGTTGTAGATATCTGACAGGAGATGAATCCATGATCATCTACTGCCTTATTTGTTGAGCAGTAGTATGTCTAGCAATAATGGATCACAAGCATATAAAAGAAAAAAAACCCATAGTGTCACAATCCACTACCTGGACAGGACTTAGTTTGGCAAAGATTAAACCCCCTTTCATTCCAACAGAACCTCAGATCACTCTGGGTGGCTGGGGACGGCTGGGCTTAACCCTTAGTGAGGTCCAATTATTAGGTGTTTTATCATGATCAGTTCTTCACAATTCTTGGAGAACAGAATTAGGACTCAAAATGGAGTCAAGGTTAAAGTTGCTTTATTTGGCCCACAACAAACGTGCAGGAAAGGGGAGAAGAAAGAGAAAAGGGGGGGGAAAAGAGAGATAGGGAGAGAGAGAGTGGAAAAGAGGAAGCTGGGGGAGGCAGGGGGGAGGGGAGGCTATATCTCCCACAACGAGTCTACAGCATTCTTCCGATGGCAGAGTATTCTTCAGTGTCTCTGGGTCTGATGGAGGTGGGGACATCCCTTGATGTCTCTATGTCTTCCTTGGTAGCTCCTCAATGTGTTTGTTCTCCGTTACCCACCCCCACCTTTTTCCATGGCAGAATACTCCCTTTTTGTAGTCATCCTTGGCATAATTATTTGTTGATGACAGGTTGGCTATGAGCCAGCAGTGTGCCCTGGTGGCCAAGAGAGCCAATGGGATCCTGGGATGTATCAGGAAGAGTGTGCCCAGCAGGTCAAGGGAGGTGATCCTCCCCCTCTACTCTGCGTTGGTCAGGCCCCACCTGGAGTACTGTGTCCAGTTCTGGGCTCCCCGGTATAAAAAAGACAGGGATCTCCTGGAGAGAGTCCAGAGAAGGGCGACAAAGATGATTAGGGGTCTGGAACATCTCCCCTATGAGGAAAGGCTGAGTGAGCTGGGTCTGTTCAGCCTGGAGAAAAGAAGACTTAGGGGGGACCTAATTAGTGTTTATAAATATCATAGACATGGGTGGCAGGGGGAATTGGCCAGCCCCTTTTCAGTGGTCTGTGGGGACAGGACTAGGGGCAATGGCTGTAAGCTGGAGCACAGGAAGTTCCGCACCAACATGCGGAAGAACTTTTTCACAGTGAGGGTGACGGAGCAGTGGAATAGGCTGCCCAGGGAGGTGGTGGAGTCTCCTTCTCTGGAGATAATCAAGTCTCGTCTGGACGCCTATCTATGTAATATGAGATAGGGAACCTGCTCTGGCAGGGGGGTTGGACCCGATGATCTCTTGAGGTCCCTTCCAACCCCTAAGATTCTGTGATTCTGTGATAGCCACAAGCTTCCACCTGGCTTGTGAGAATGCTTCAGGACAGATGATCCAGATATGTGAATGGCTCCCGATGTCTCTCCTGATATCTTTTGAGTGGATATGTCGAAGGAATGCTCTCCTGATGTTTTCAGGGTGGCTCATTGAATAGTCATTAGGTCCTTGGCACAAACTCCTTTAAGCTTGGCAAGTGGTGATGTGGTGTGATAGGAATGAGATTTAGTTAGGTAAGAGAAAAAAGAGGGGGTGTGGTTCTGTTGTCAATTGTTAAGGCATATTTCCAGCACCTTACAATATAGATACAATAAACAAAAGCAATTTTGATTAATCCTAATTTTGTTTGCAGCAATAGAGAAATTCATGTCTACTGTTTACTTGACATAGGCAACCCTCCCCTATATTTTATCCTAAAAGTCTTGATTTGAACTTGCTTCAACTTTAATGACCAGATTAAAATGGTTTGAAATGTATTTTTATATCAGTCCATTTCCAAGCCGTAATGTAAAAATCCTGACTGTAATTGACTTAATGAAGCAGTCTGGTGATACAGACCTCTGAAGACACACTCATCAGGTTTTTGTTCACAACTCTTATTTGATCTTTCATTGAAAATATTTTAAAACTTCAAGATAGACACATCTACTGATTTTCTTTTGCTGTGTTTGTCAGGATGCTACTATGGGTCAAAGGACTTATTCAGACCTGTTATAAACACCAGTGTCCGTTTCTCAGACAGTTTGACAGAAGGCAAAGAACCAAGAGTAAAGTCAAAGGAAGAAATGTGTTATTTCCTGTATTACATAACATTTGTTGTTCATGTTCACTTCCTCATATGACAGAAGACATGGAAAGATTGTTTTTGTTTGCTGAAAATGTCTTTCTTGCCACTAGGAAGTAGCTTTATAGAGTTCAGTGAGTTTGTCAATAAAAAAATTTTAAAACCCCACAAATAATCAAAACAATTTTTCTATAATTTTCTGAATTTGAAAGATCTTGAAAATGAAGGAATAGGGTGTTTTTTTCATCATCACAAAAAGAAGCTTCCTTGTTTGATATTTCTTTTCTAAAGACAATGGCTAGTGATTTTGATCATGTAGACAAGTACTATGACAAGTACTATTCCTTTATGAACTTTTTCACGACAGTCAAGAACACCAGTTAACTCATGAGTATTTGTGTATGTTTAGGTATGGGCATTGCCAAAAAACCTTAGAACACTAAATAGAAAAACGAACAATGATTTGGTAGATATAATAATGTAGACAACATTTGTTTCCATTTTTTAACAATTCTGTGAATGTGTCTCATTCTGCTGCTTCTGAATTTTTATATTATTTCAGTCTCTAGTTAGAATATCATAATTTTATTCTTTTAGGATAAGACAATATTTTAGAATTAAACTTTGTAATGTGTATTTAGTATGCATTTCAGTGGGATTTTAAGCATCAAATGGGAATGTACTTGTCTGAATTTTATTCTATATAAAGCACTAAGCAAAACCACTTTAAGAATTCAAGGTACCAGATCTTCACATTAAAGTTAAATGGGATTTAGACTTTATGCAGGTATGAAAAGAACAGTCACAAGTACTATAATGTTACTATAGCTTCAGTTCCAAACTGGAATTTACAGCATTGAATAATGAGATCTCACACACTTCACTTTCTGCCTTATGACAAAAACAGACGTAGTCTTTCAATGTGCATAATTAAATCCTGAATTAAAATCCTAAATAAAATTCCAGAGTGAAACCTGCTTCTCTTAAATCTATACATTTCTATCAGGAATCCTTCTCTATTTAGGAGATGAGCAGTGTAGACTTACTTCACTCAGAACTTTGAACTGAGGCAAACTGAAACACTATGACTTGTTTCTGTATTGGACAGGGAATCATTAAACTTCTATTTGAGGATGTGCCACAATGCACTGATTACTGTGAGGTCTTGTAAGTCATTAGGAAAAATTGAAATGTGATTGTTTCATTTTTTTAACCCTTTTTATGAAAAAAATATAGTGATTATCTATTGTTAATATAGATTAATAATATGAAAGTATTCCCAGGACTCCAGACAAATCCCAGACAATGAACAGAAACAAATAATGGAGAACAATTCATGTGAATCTATTTTCCCACTGAAGATCCTTATTGTGGGACTACAGAGTCCTATTTCTAAGAAACGTTAAGTGTACAGAACCAAAACCAGAATTTAGAAAACTGAATGCCTATTTATTCTGCATGGAGTAACTGTTCATTTATCTGTGTGAATTGCAAAGTGCATCATTGGACCCAAAATTTATTCTGTCTAGATGCAAGAGTTACCCTGAGAATTTTTGTAGCCCATGGAGAGACAGCAATTCACATAGGATCATTCAGTTCACCTACAGTGTGAACCATATTTCAGATGTGCCTTCTGATGTGTTCAATTAGGAAATGGATCTAAGGAGATTTGAATGGGAAGATTGGCTATTGAATTTATAAGAGGTAAATAGTATGAAAAATCCACAAAATTTTCTTTCAACAGGATGGGACAATTACATGGGACTGGGAATTTTTTTTCCTTTTGATAGCAGTTACAATTTTGAAAGATGATTTTAAGACCAATTACACTTTCCGAGTAAAACACCAGGCAATAGTTCACATAGCAAAAAGGAAAGAGTAACATACTGTTGGCATCTTAAACTAATATAGACTTTCCTACATCATGACATAAATCTGAATGTATTTCCACGATATTTAATTCCTCAGAATTCAACACAAATACTTTGTCTCTTTTTCATGACAGCAGATTCAGCAGATAGTAGTCAACTGAAGTCCTGAAGTCTTGAAATTTGGATAACTATGAAAATACTTGAGGTGACTTTTGTGTTTAGATCCTTGAGACTGTGTATTTGAATTTCATTTTTTCTTCATATAAACAGGCACACAGCTTGACTTCTGTCGATTTCTCCCAAGTGCTCTGTTACAGATACAGAAAAGGGCATACTTTCACTCCCCATTTTAAAACCAACAACAACTGCATTCATGGTAGTGATAGCATGTTTTTTTTAATAAATCTGGAAATATTCTGGTGCATTCACACATAAACATTGGCATATCAATGTTGAGGAGATGTCTGACAGCCAAGGACAGATTATTTTTGGTGTTTAAATATATTTGACACATTCTAATTAATTTGTAACTATGATCTTTTTTGTTTCATGAAGACTTCCTGACTGCTTTATTTATACTATATATATTTTACATATATATAGTATAAGAGATTTAATTCCACTTTACAGTAATTTTAAGCAAAGGGCTTTAGCTAGCTCCAAGATAACTTCATAATAAAATTTGTAAGACAGCTAAAATCAACTAAAAAACACAATAGAAAATTTTTGGGTTTAGAGAAGTAGGATCATAAGGCTTTTGAAGTGACCAAACTTTCTCCATGGACTGATCTGAGTGCTCAGGATTTTTTCTCTGTATGAATCTTTTATTCCGGGAAGGATTTTTAAATTTTTTTATTTTTTTTTTAAATCCTTGGTTGCATACTCATTAGATTTCTGGATGTAGTTTATCCATAAAAACTTTTCTCATGATGACTTTAATCTAGATGTATGCAGTATTGATTTGCTTAGAATAAGGAGAGATGCCTCCTTTTCTAATAAAATCTGAATCATGAATCTTGTCAGTCTGTTAGATGTTCGTATTCCAAACTACTACAGAGTTAAGATAATCACAGAATCTCTAGGTTGGAAAAGACCTTTGAGATCATTGAGTCCAACCACACCCATCCTCTACTAAAAGATATCCCTAAGCACCTCATCTACATGTCTTTTAAATACATCCAGGGATGCTGACTCAACCACCTCCCTGGGCAGCCTTTTCCTATGCTTGATAACCCTTTTGGTGAAGAACTTTTTTCTGTTTAATCTCAACCTACCCTGGCACATATTCAATCCATTTCCATTCCCCTTTATCCTATCACCCTCATCAAAGAGATTAATAAGCACCTTTTTACAACCTACAAGGTAATTGTAGGTAGTGATAAGGTCTCCTCTCAGTCTCCTCCAGGCTAAACACCCCCAGCTCCCTCAGCGCTCCCTGTAAGATTTGCTCTCCAACCCTTGACCAGCCTGGTTGCCCTTCTCTGGACATGCTTCAGGACCTCAATGTCTTTCTTGTAGCGAGGGACCAAAAACTGAACACAGTAGTCAAGGTGCGGCCTCATCAATACACGGACAAGTAAGTGTAATACTTTGCTACATGTCTTAGAGGAAGCATTACTTTTTCAGTCTCTTTTCCTTCTTAGCACTTTTTTTGGACAAAACTTGCTTGGTGCTGGATTGAGCCCTGTTGTAAAGAAGTCTTTTCTTTGAACAGAATAGTTTGGTACAAAAATGACAGGCTAGGTATAGGTTTGGGAAACTGTGTCTTCCCTGGATATAGCAATATATCAATGAACCCAGTAATGATAAGAACGAACACTAATAATACCTTTCAAATATATAACAGAAAGATCTTGATCAGATAAAGGGATCTGAAAAACTTTGTCCTTCTTATCCTAGCACCAACACCTGGCAGCCAGGACAGTGTCCTCTCTGTGCTGCTTTTATCTTTATACTGATACACATAAATATATTACTAATATCAGTTATGATTATATACTCTTTATGATATTCTATGCCTGCCCATTATTCTCTTTGCAAGCTTTACACTGAATGTCATAATGCCAGCCATTGTATGAAAAAAACATAAAAGACTGAATTGATATAATGTAAGTTTTAAAAGGATCAAGTTCGTTACTTACCAACAATACAATCTATCCTTTGCGTATGCCTTACCGTATAGGTATCACATTTGACTAGTAAAAAAACTGTCAACCAACATAAACTTGAACTATCGGAACTGTGATTCACAGTTTTTTCCCTCCCCTTCCCTCTTCACTTCATTTTTTTCCCTCCTTTTTCTACACTGAAGCAGCTATATAGAAATGTATGGAATAATTTATAATGCATGTAACTGGTAAATGGCGAATTGGGATCTTCGCTTTTTTAGAAAATTTATTTTTATTTCATGTAGTTATAATTATTTTTGTTTGCCGTGATAATAAGTTACAAAATATTTCCCATAGAAGTGTTAAAATGCTTTAATTATTCAAGTTAATTAATTAAATATATTTACAGTTATTTTAGGATTGGTTATGTAATCAAATAATCGTCATAGTTACAGAATTTGTTAATGTACAAATTTTTTACTGATAAGTGTTTAAGTTATCTAAGGAACTGTCCATTTTTTTATATGCCACAAAATTCTTCAACCCTGATGATAAAACAGCATTTTTAGTTAGCACGGAAAGCTCTCTCTGATGATTGATGAAGTATAGTTATTAACCTGAATCTGGATTTCGGGGGTCTTTTGCAAAGTGTTTCATGTTATTTAAGAATTGTCTATTCAAAAGCAGTGATCTGCAACACCAGGACAGTTATGAAATATGTCAAACAAGCCCCAAGCTTGTTTAACAAGCAGTGACTAGTGCCAGTGATTTCTGTATAATCATGGGATAAAGACCAAACTATTGGTATTTAAGATCCAGGAGGAAAAAGAATAGTTAGTATCAATTTATCATATATTACAATTCATCTTTGTTAATTATTATAAAATTTATTTCTTCCAGATGGTTCTTAAAAAGTAAAAAAAAAAACCAAAAGAAAAAGAAATCTTTACTAAAAATATGCACTTTATTTTTAATTTATATACAGCCCTAAAAATGTTGTATGATCTCATCCAGTGAATGAGCTAATTATAAAATTGTCCCCATGTACAAAACTTCCTGGGTATTGTATTTTTTTTAAGTCTACACCTTGAAAACTGACCATTAAGTATATTTGCTTTGGGGTTTTATTTAAATTGTAAAACAGAGCTCTATGCATACAAATTTATGCTGTCATCAATAATTTTAAGAATCTAACATATTGTCCAGTGACATATATAGTCAGATACACTGTAAAACACTTCTCAGTGATAGGATGTGAAAGAGAGACAAGCATGATCTTGTTTATGTAGATCTTTACATTGATTTTAAATTGGTGTTGAAAATTACCAAAAGTGTCTAGGAAAGATAAACTAGGTCTATAATATTTTTAAATTTTGATTTCTGATAATCATTATGGGTTCAGAACTTCAATTCAGATTTGAACATTATAAATTACACCTTCTACTCAGGAACAACATGCCAAAAAGAATTTGAAAAGAAATACGGAATTCAAGAAAAATATAGCTTTAAAAAATAAGAAAATATTAAGAGAGTTGAAATATTACTTTTCTGCTTGTGAATTCCATCTTGTTTCAGAGGCTGTGTGTGGTGTTGTGACCTTCATTTGTTATTTCTACATCAGCTAAAATTACCTTTGGGATTTTGCACAAAAATTTTGGCTGTATAAGTTTGGCACCAAATAAAAAGAGAAAAAGTGATAGAACAATCAAGAGTCATTAATGATGAATGACTCGTCCTCCTGAATCTATGGGTTTTCGACTGGGCCATTGACATTGATTGGTATTCTGTATAAAAGTCAGGAGTTTGACTAGAGTCTTTGATTTCCCCGGTGGAAACGTTTAGTGATATTGCTTTCTAAACAAGGGGTGGGTAACTATGACATGGAGAAAAAGAAGATCAAGATTCTGAAGAGCAATCAGCTCTGTTAATGGTTTTGACTTTTTTCATGGACCTGTAACTCTCCAGTACCATGCAAGGTGAAAGCACCAGAGATTAAGAAATGCTTTTATAAGTCTGCTTTCACTATCTTTCTATTAATTGCACACAAAGGTTTTAACTAGAACTGGAATCTCTGGGAAAAATATCTGAGCAGTGGATGGCTCAAGAGGGCTGAGAGACTCCTCTTGAGGTTTAAAATTGCTAAGAATTGAGAAGGGTAGGCATTTTGACGAAGGAAATCTCTAGCAAGAATGTCAGAAATTGCCAGAATATGCATACAATATGTGGATGGACTCCCAGCAGACTGACTTCCATCAAGAAAATGCTATTCAGAAAGGTCAGAAGTACAGCAATCAAATATAGTTCATCAAATATTTAAGAGATCTATTTCTGTCCCCAAGACAAATATGCTTTTGTTTGGATTTCAATTTTTTTTTTTTCACTTTTGAATCAATCATGAGAAGAGTTATGCTTTCAAATTATTTAAAAAAAAAAGAAAAAGAAAAACAAACAAAAGATGTTAGCCTAAAATCCTGGCCTTGTGTACTGAGTGATAAGGAAACTTGCATTTGCTAAACAAAAGTGAACAGAAAAACCCCAAACACGCAAACAAAAAAGATAATGGATTTACACACATGATTAAAACGTATTTAGACATTTTTTGAGAATCCATAATTGTGCTAGTTGTGTATTCTTCCATTTTGTGTCTCCCTTGTGAATAGACATTTGGGATACACATTTAGCAAAGGCCACATGGTTAGTTAAATCTAGGGGATCTACCAATCAGGCTGGCCCTACCCAGTTGAAATTTCTACATACTATAGAATGAGAAAGAGTCCCAGTACTGTGTATGAAGAATATATTGGAAAAAACAGTTTAGGTTATTCCTGCTTCAGGTAAAGGTAAAACCATGTCTGGGATTTTTATTGCTCAAGGATGTGGCTGTATTTAGTGGGTGATGCAGAAGGATAGGGAAGTTCGATGTGCCCTTCAAGGGGATCTGATTTTGGATGAGAATAGACAGTATGATCAATAAAGTAGAAATTGTATGTGTGTGCGTGCGTGCGTGTGTGTGTGTGTGTGTGTGAGTAACAAGAAACTAGTCCTATCTAAAGAAATTGTTGGATCTGATCATGACGTAAATGGTATGGAATAAGGGATGGATTATGTCCTGGTTTCCGCTAGGATAGAGTTAATTTCTTTCTAGTAGGGGACGGAATGCTGTGTTTGGAAGTTAGGATGAGAGCAGTGCTTGTTGACAAGCAGTCAAGGACTTTTCAGTTGTTCATATTTCCCTAGTAACGAGAAGGGACAGGACACAGCCAGGTGACCCAAAGTGGCCAAAGAGGGTATTCCATGCAAATTCCTTTTTCAATTATACAAACTGATACAGTGCTTTCTTCATCAGGAAACTATACATCTGTTTCATTGTGTGTGGTTGCATGTGTATGTATCCTTCTATCTCCAGTTGGAAAAATGTAGGAGTACCCATGGTCAGGAAGTGAAAGCTAGTTCTAGAAAATGGGGTGTCTGAAGATTGTAGGAGTTAACTGTAGATCTTTACGTGGGGTGGAACATTCCTTTGTGGTACACAGCTCAGTGACCATCAGAAACTGAGTTCTGTTTTTCTTCCATGCTTGAGTTAACACTGTTTACAAAGGAACAGAACCCAGTGGTGATATTTCCAGCACTGAAGAATTTGCAATGTTCAAATGTAAACATAATTATACTTCAAAAGAATCAGGAGTTGAAAAGCACATATATACATATATATATGTGCATACATACATATATATATATATATATATATACATATATATATATGCACACACTTCACATAATTCCCATGATTACTTTTTACAGAAACATGAAGGTGTTACCAACATTATACAACTTGATCTATCATAATGTGAAAGCTAATATAATTAAAAACATATACAATGGTTACATGCTATATAAGATTTGAATCAACCAATTATGAAGTCCTGTGTGATTTACTACTGCTTTCTTGTGAATTTGGTTAAGATCAGGTTTCCCTAAACATTGTTTTAAATAAACTATAATTCTCGACTGTCTTTTTAGGTACAATGAAATGATTTCTGGAATTCTAGCATAAATAGATAAAAAAATAATGCAAAAATGTTTGTTCCAGACATATTTTTTTACATAATCTGATGACTGAGAATATTACTGGGTTTCATTTCCACAGCATGTGATGATCTGGCTTTTCTAAGACCCAGAAATCACAGCAGTGTTGCATCCACAGTTTCAGTTATGTCATAGAAGAGATGTAAAATATGAAATCAACGTCATACTAAAAGCATATAATACACGCATAAACTATACCCACCACAGAAAAAATACTACTTGAAGTCAAGCACTGAACAGCACTGAAAATTGTTGCTATTTAAAGATAAAGCTACAATAATATTTACCTTCATCCGCAGTCTTTAAGTCAAAGTCCTCAGGGTGTTGGTATGACAGAAAAAATATATCTAATACGCTCTTAAAAATGAGTAGATCATTTGGCAAAGAATGGAGACTCTAATAAATAAATCATCACCATCTTTTTTTTTTTATGTGAATTGTAAATATGAAGCAATACAGCATGAAAATAAGTAGTTGATTACTTACAGTTTGTCAGTGCAATCCTGTTCATGCATTATAAAACCCAATTCAATGTCTATTTATTTGCTAGCCGTATCTTGGTCAAATATTCACCAAAACCAAAACAAAACCAGTTAATATGAGCTGCATTCAATTTCATCAGTTTTTCAGCCTGATGGATATTAATTTGTCTCATATTTTGAATTAACTCATCCATGAAGGAAGTTATTTTGTACTTGTGCTTTTTCTGTTTCCCAATTTAACAACATTTTGTCAACGAATATGTCATCTTGTAGTACAATAAATATGTTTTTTTCTTGCAGTTTGTTGTTAAAAGTCTAAGGATAAAACCAGATACTTAAGTGGTTATAGCTTAACCACAGACCTTGTTTGTTACTGCTAGGCCTTGGATTTGATGGAACATTTCTTGAACTTGATAAGTATTTATTCTCTTAAGTGTGTGATCTAATGCTTATCCATACCACAGGTAGTAAACCTTATAACTTCTTAAGTCCAGGAAACAACCATGAGTAAGCAAGAAAACTGTAGCATAATATAGAACTGCTGAGCAATAGGAGACAAGTTGTCAAACTTGCAATAATAAAAAAAGAAAAACCCCGTGTGAACTCAGAAGTGAATAAAAACAGAGGAGGAAGACACTGACAGCCTTGGCACTGACATTGCCTTGCCAGGAATTTCAAATGTTAATATTCAGCCATGAAGTCTTGTCTCTTCCCTTTTGCCTTAAGACAGCTCCTCAGGGATCCTTCAATTTGAAAGATTAAAAGAAAGTCAGATAAATGGAGCAACATTAAGATAGCATAAGTATATTATAATTTTACTTGCATTATTAATTGCTCATATTTATTTAAATGGGGGATTATGGATTTCTGATGTGTACTTTGATTTTAACTAAACTAACCATAGTTTTTGCTCTAATTGGATAAGAAATATATTTTTGGATCCATAAGTTTTGTTGTATTTTTGTCCATAACAAAACTGTGAACATAACAAGTTGGAAAAAAAGTATAACTTGATTTTCAGGTGTTAATTCAGAATGGATTCTTTTTTATTTGCTGTGTGTCTCATTCAATAAAACATAGTAACATAAGTTAAATAAGCTGGTTAAGCCAGGACTGTTGTGCTGTTACTATCAACATTCTCAAATACATTAATTGTACAATATATTTAGGTTGAAATAACCAGCTAGAAACAGAGAACAGTACCCAAGGGAGAAAGCAATGGTAAAAACTGTATTACATGATTCAGTACTGCCTCGTTTCAGTTTCTGGACTCTTCTGTGAAGCCTGTAAGATGGTTTAATACACATGGAAAACATGAATTCCCTAAAAAGGCTTAAATTATGGTGAAAAGAATAAACTATGTGAAGGGTAGAGCTTAATCTTCTCAGTATCTTAGATTATTTAGAGGTTCTTCTCAAAATCTGTTTTCAACCCACAATTTCAGGAAGTCACAAATATAAAACTGGGCAGAGCTGTAGCTTAGTTAACTGTGAAGTTTTTTTTTAGTTTCTTCGTTTATCACTTTGAACTTTTATATTAATCAGAATTAAAACCTCTTTTCTCAGAAAATACCCAGGAAATAAAATCTTTTCCTGCCTCGATAGATAGATAGATAGATGTTTACTTTGAGGTAATTCTACCTCTGACTTCAAATATTTTTATATTTGTGGTAATTTTAATTTACTAAAAAATGAATTCACAATGATCTACTAGCCTGGTCAATTGCATCCTGTCTTTGTTTTTTCTGAAGCCACTGACTGTAAAAAGGGATAGGAATACAGTTATTGTAATAAATGCCTGACCATTGTAGCAATGCAAGCATTATCCACTATGAAGACATTCTTATTGATGATAAGCTTATCTCTTCTAATTCCCAGCAGATATTTGAAAAATATATGTGGCATAGTAGTACAACCATGGTATTAATTTTATATGGAGTGGCACAGCACGCATCTTACTCCCCATGTAGGTTCTAAGTATTCTTATAATCCATCAACCAGTGCAGCAAGAGAATTCTCCTAAGTTTATTTTCATATTAAAACTTGTTTTGACCCAGACAATTTATATTACATTGTTAGTGAGCTGTCTTCCATGTTTTTTCCCAATTTTATATCTGCTATTTTTTTCTGTATTTCTATGGGAATATATATCCCCAAACCTATAAAATTTAAACATTAAAGGCATAATTTTGCAATATAGCTGCTGACTTCTTTTAATTTACTTTTTTCATTATTTCTTTAAATTTAAAGAATATATAATGAGCAAACTTTTTTCTGATTGGTGAGAACTCTCAAAAAATTCAGAATAAAGTTAAAGAATTCACAGTTCCATGTTTGAGAAAATAAATGCAAATGAAGAGACTAATCACACATTTCTTCAAATGTATATTTTCACCAATGTAGCTTAAAAAGAATTTATACATATAATCCATAATGTTGCCTCACTAATCTGTTCACTAATGTTTGAGACATCAGAAATTCCATTACCTACCTAAAAATTTGTTTTACAGGAAAGTAAAATCAAAGAAAGTATTTTATCAAATGTATCTCCTGAGTAGTAAAATACATTTTTTATGGAAAAAAAACGAAACATTTTTATGAATTAAAACCATTTTTATGAGCTAAATATCCTTATATTTATGTCAAATGGAGAGTAAAATCTTTCAGTGCATACCTGAAAAAAGCTAACAATATTTATTTTAGTAAATATAACAGAAATAGTGTTCAATTATTTTCATACATGTTCTTGGAAGATGAGTGTCACATCCCATTTCATTTACCATATTATGATTAAAGAAACTTAGGAAAATAGGGTTTCAGGACTTTAAATCCTGTTCCAGGCTGAAGACCAAAGCCATGCAATATCTTGAGAAGGAAGTGCCAATGCCACACAATTATGCATGTGTATAAGCATCACAGAGAAGAAATGAGTAAGATACTTTGTTCCTTTCCCACACTACTTGAAATTTGTGATTGCATAGAAAGTAGTTCAAGAGCTACTGAAATGAGAAAACATGAAAAGGAATGATACCGTGCAGTTAAATAATGAAAGAGGGAAAAAGTACCAAGTTCTGGTTTCTGTTTATAATCATTGTATACAATGCATAAGCAGTGCTGTGAATTGGATCCTATTTGTACTGCTTTTAAATAAAGTTCAGTTTCTTTTGCTTCTGTCCTCCAGAGGTAAAATTCTTACATAGTTTTCCTTAGAGTATCCCAAAGCCAGGAAGAACATAAGGAGGGGAAGAGGAGTCTTCCTTAGATAGCCTTATATCTGGATAGATCATTCATAATTTTAGAAGTTTTAGACTGAATCACAGAATAGTGGTAGTTGGAAGGGATCTCAAGAAATCAACTAGACCAACAACCCTTATCAAGACGGGACGGTTTGAGACAGTTATCTAGGGCTACAACCAATTAGGTTTTAATTTTCTCCAAAGCTGGAAGCTACACAAACTCTTTGAGCAACTTGTTCCAGCGTTCAACCATCCTCACAGTGAAAACATGTTTTCCATGTTAATCCAGAACTTCTTATGGTTCAGTTTGTGTTCATTCTCTGTCGTACTGTCACAAGGTGCCACTGAGAAAAGCCCCCTTTTCTTAACACCTTCCCATCTGATGTTTATGCCCCCCGAGCCTTCCCTTCTCCAGGCTGAGAAATTCCTAATTGTCTCAGTATGACAGCTGCTCTTCCCACATTTGTATCATCTCCAAATTTTCTGGGTACACTTGATCCCATCATCCAGGTCATTAATAAAGACATTAAACAGTATTGTCTCCATTACTGAGTTCTGAGGCTCATCAATAATGACTGACTTCCAACTGGATTTTGGTAGATGTTGGTAGAAAAAAGTAATATCTTAAATTTAAAATACTCTACAAGGTGTTAGGGTTTGTTTGTTTCTTTTTTTTTTTTTCCCAAGAAAGGGCTTTCATGCTGTGGAAGATGGGGAACACATGGCTGACATGCAGGAACACTGTGCTGCCATCCAGCAAGACCTGGACAGGCTGGAAAGCTGGGCAGGGAGAAAACTAATGAAGTTCAACAAAAGCAAGTGTAAAGTCTTGCACCTGGGGAGGAACAACTGTTCGTTTCAGTACAGGCTGGGGCATGACCTGCTGGAGAAGAGCTCTGTGGAGAAGGACCTGGGGATCCTGGTGGATGACAGGTTGGCTATGAGACAGCAGCGTGCCCTGGCGACTAAGAGAGCCAATGGGATCCTGGGGTGCATCAGGAGGAGTGTGGCCAGCAGGTCAAAGGAGGTGATCCTCCCCCTCTACTCTGCCCTGGTCAGGCCCCACCTGGAGTATTGTGTCCAGTTCCGGGCTCCCTGGTGTAAAAACGACAGGGATCTCCTTGAGAGAGTCCAAAGAAGGGCTACAAAGATGATTAAGGGCCTGGGGCATCTCCCTATGAGGAAAGGCTGAATAAGCTGGGACTGTTCAGTCTAGAGAAAAGAAGACTAAGGGGGGACCTTATTAATGTCTGTAACTATCTTAAGCATGGGATGCAGGGCAAGTTAGCCAGCCCCTTTTCAGTGGTTAGTGGAGACAGGACAAGGGGCAATGGCTGCAAGTTAGAACATAGGAAGTTCTGCATCAACAAGCGGAAAAGCTTTTTCACAGTGAGGGTGACAGAGCACTGGAATAGGCTGCCCAGAGAGGTGGTGGAGTCTCCTTCTCTGGAGATATTCAAGTCTCGTCTGGGCGCCTATCTATGTAATATGAGATAGGGAGCCTGCTTTGGCAGGGGGGTTGGACCCGATGATCTCTTGAGGTCCCTTCCAACCCCTAAGATTCTGTGATTCTGTGAACTACATCAGTCTTAGCAGTACTTCAGGTGTCATTTTGTTTGCGTTAATCTAAATTATATCTGTCCTTGTCCATCTGTCTCTCTTTCTCTCTCTTTCTCTCTCTCTCTCCCCCTCTATTACCCCATGCCACCTAGACGTTTGTCTATACTTAGAAGAGACAGAGCTAGAGCAGCGAGCAGACCCCGAAAGTTGGTTCTAAATGTGTTAAACCAGACACTTAGGGGTCAATTAGACTGAACTTACATACATATATATTGACACTGAGGTGTCTTAGGGTATTTAAGATACCTATCTGGATCTAGCAAAAATGTCAGAAGACCTCCAGTTGTTCAGTGTTATTCTGGAAAAGCAGCTAGATGTTAGGCAGGATGCCCAAAGGTATCTCAAACAATGAAAGTGTATGGGAAACTGAAACAAAGCCCTTTCTGTATGACTTTTGTCTGAAATTGTTGGCTTTATATTAGCTAAAAAAGCCCCATAGGTATATTGTGACGAAAATAAAACCAATAAACAACTAATGGGATAAACCAACAAAGTATTCTTTGTCACATCGTTTTGTCTCCTCTGTAGTTTGGCATTTCAAATTTGTTTTAAACTCTTATGCAGCAAAGTAGCATTTCAAATAAAAAAATTTTAAAAGGAGATTCTTTTTCACTCTCTTTGTTCATCCTGTCAACTTTTTCTATAACATTCGTATTTGTGTTATCACTAGCATGAATGCCTATTCCAATTTAAGTTTAATCTCTGGATTAATTATTCTAATGCTTCTTCTACACTTCATCCCTTATTTCATTGGCATGGGGGGTGGAGGGAGGGGAGTTGTAGTTTACACATTAAGCTTAAGCTTTCTATTTCAGAACAACGTGTCTATAGATGCATCATCATGACTTGTTCATTTTGTTAGAAGTGTATCTGAAACATGAAATGGCATTTAATTTTTATAATACCTGATTTCCTGCAAATTTGGCATCTTATTAATGACTCTTCATTGAAGAGACAATGAGGTTTTTTGATTAAATGTTTGCACTCTTTCTTCAGTCTTTTCCAGTACAGCCATGTAGTCTGATGGCTTACATAGTTTTATAAAACAAATTTGTATTAATTTTATCTGAGTGAGTAATCAGCATTGTTTACACAGATGCTCACTGTATTATATATTAATTACTTTTCAATTATAAATTAGAGTGTTGATTGGAAGATGTTATTTCTCTTCTACTTGCCAATTGACTATTTTCCCTCATTGTTTTTCTTGCATACTTTTAATAAATTAATTTTGATTTTTAATTAAGGACAGCATAGTTTGAAAATATCCTCTTTCATTCACACTCAATCACTGAATATCAAGGGTGGGGGGGTTTCCAATATTTTTCTCATTTGGCCTTTCTCTGTTAGTAAATAAAAGTTGGGACAAAGATGGATGGGTACTACAAAGCTGATGGTACAAATCTTACATACATTAACCTTAAAGACTGGTTTTATAGAAGAATTTTTGGGCAGAACAATAGTTGTAGCAATCCACACCAGCACTAGGGCATGAGTTTAAAATTAGCAGCATGGACAGTAAAGGGTCAGGGCTTGAACTCTAGAGTTTTCTTCTTTTTATCATTACTGGAGCACCATGGAATATGGAGATTTGTCAAAATAAGTTTCTGGTCAGGAAAGTAGAACAAGACTGAAAGATCTAACTTTCAAGGACGTTAAACAGGAGCAGATTTATATTTAGGCCATTTATATAATATTTCTTAGCCAAAAGATTTGAGCTCTCTTTATTTACAGAATTATCGCACCCTAGCTTATTATTTTTGTGTACAAGACAAACATGGCTTTAGGGATTAAGAACTACTGACGTCTTTTTTTGTGTTTAAAGTAAACACAGGAAAATAAATTTGCAGGACAGATTTACAAGAGCTGTATTTTAAAGTACACCTAAATTAGGAGTCTTTTAACATATTTAGGCTTACTTATCTGTATAACGAGAATTACTTTAATGTATTTAATACATTTTAGGAACTTTATTGTCCAAAATATTAAAATACAAAATATGTAGTGTATTTTATTTCATATTTTAGTAATTAATCGAAACACTAGCTGTCAGAAATTACTTATGCTGACTGATATAAAGGACAAGAGATTATGTGATGACTCCTTCAAGGTGCTGATATAGAGGTGAAATGCATTTGACATTAGAAACATGAGGAATATAACTGAAAAAAATTGGAGCTCTTCAGAGAACAAACTGTTTCACAAGATACTAACATTAATATGAAAAATAATTCATTAATATAAGAACAGGAATAAGACTATTTATTATTTATTAAAAGACATGAATCCAAGAAGAATATAATCATAGAATTTTATCATTTAAGTTAAAGAATTCTTTATCTTCTTCAACATTTATCATAAGTACTCTTGGTAAAGTTGGTACCAATGGGATTATTCAGAGTATAAATTAGTGATGTATTTTTACCTATATCAGCAGTTGCTCAGTGGAAGTCACTCTGTGTGCCTTGGTCATCAACCTCATGCCTCAGACAAGACATTCTCTTTTGTTCTAAAAGCACACTCCTCAGTATGTGTAGCCAGACAGCTGCAGCCTCAACCAGCAGGATCATCCCAGTCTCATCCCATCTATCGTCACTTTTCTTTTTTCCAACCCAGGTGTCATGGCATCTGTTGCTTTCTGGTTGCCACCTCACCTTTGCAAGACTTTTGTACAGCCTTTGACTAGAGTGGAAGGGTACAAGATACAGGGGAATACAGGGGATAATTCCTCACACACTATTACCCTACTGCAATTTGGGGTCCAACCCATAGGAGACAGTCCTTCACAAACTTCTCCATTGTGAGTCCTTTCCCACGGGGCTTCAGCTGTTCACCAGCTGCTCCAGTGTGGGTCACTTCTATGGGGTGCAGTCATAAACCATAGAATGTCTCTCATTCTCAGACTGCTCCAGCCTGTTCCTCCACAGAATCATAAGCCCTGCTCCGGTGTGGCTCTCTCTCTTTCTCTCTCACACACACACACATCCCTGTGTCTCTATCTCTCTTCACAGGCTGCAAGTGCTGGCAAAGGTTTGCTCCAAGGTGAGTCACAGTGTCTTCTGTATGCATCCATCTGCTCTACGGTGCGGCTTCTCTATGGGCTGCAGATGGGGTCTCTGCTCCTAATCCTCTTCTTGTGGGGGGACACCTGCGCCACCATGGGTTTCTGCATGGGCTGCAGGGGAATCCTTCTCTCAGGCACCTGGAGGGCCTCCTCTGACCCCCCAGCTCTTCACTGACCTTGGTGTCTTCATAGTTTGTTACATCTTCTCACTCCCTTCTCTGATGGCAAAAAGTGGTTGCTAGCTACCTGGTTGTTTTTTATTTTCCCTCCTAAATACGATATACAGAGGCTCTATGATTGTCACTGATGGGCCTGGCCTTGGTCAGCAGTGGGTCCAGCCTTGAGCCCAGCTGGTGTTTGCTCTCTTGGGCCTAGGGGAAATTTCTAGCAACTCTTTGCATAAGCTATCCCTGAAGCTTCCCCTCCTTCACCAGAACCCAGCCATGCAAAACTAGAACAATTCCTCAGTTATGAGCAGACAGAAGGGGGTTAATGCTCTTCATCCATCACCAGTTTTACACCTTTCACATCCATCCACATCTCCCCACAGATGCTCCTCTACAATGCCAGGACACGCACTATGTATGCTGATGTGTTGGGGCACACCTTGTGCTGGTAAGGATTTTTATTGTGGTGACAGGGTGATGCTTTGAGGTGGGACCAAGTAAGAGATTCCACTTTTTTCTGAATTTGTGGTACAGATCTTTACCTGGTTCTATAAAAATACCCTGCTAGCTCATATTAGACCATTTCCTATTTAGACTGGCCCTTTGAGTTCCTTCTCCTTTGATGCTTTTTTTTTTCCCCTCGTCTGAATTGTCATGTAGTTCCCTTTCTTGAAATAAAGTATAAATTTGTCAGTGCATTTTACTTACAATTTCAAGGTTAATTTTGTTATGTTTTTAGTATTCCACTACTACCATTTGGACTGATACTGGACTTTATAACCTAGGCATCTAACAGTATCTTGTGGTTTCTATAACTAGAGTCCCAATACTCTATGCCTTTTATATGAATGCCACCCACAACGATTCTGAATAGCTTTTCTTTTCCAGCAATATTTTGTCCTGTTTTACTTTATATGAATATTTACATACAGTACCACTCCCCAACCTGTAATAAGTATTTTATCACTCCTATAAATTTGACAGCCTGGCAATACTGTAACTCATTGATTATCTTCCTTCTAGCAGGTTTTCTCATAGTTGTTTACTGATGCAAAAGAGTGTGGTTAGCCATCTTATGTTTTAGGCTTTAAACTTTGGTGAAAAGAACTCATAAGTCTTCCTTCTGTTCTAGCACTTAATGTTCATGCTAGTCAACTGGCATTGAAGGCAGTCTAATTTTGTCTGTGATATTTATTGCTATTGTGCTGTTTGTTTCCCGCCTGACCTTTTCAGTATTGTATTGAATATTGTTCCTTTTGCTATCCTTCAATCCATATCCCTTGCTCCCTAAATTAAAGATATTACTTGGGTTTTTTAGGGCAGCTGCTCCTATTTAGGTTTATAAATACAAGTTGTGAATGTATTTGAACTATTAAAATGTATTGATACACTTGATTTATCACTATCATAGGATTTTTCACAAAAAAAAGCTCTAGTTCACAAATGTAATATTAAAATAAATATTATTGTTATATTTAATTACTCTGTTTTCATTCTGTGGTGTGAAACTGTAGTGTGTTATAAAGCATGTCTGTTTACAATATTGTCAAAAAATTCAGGCAATAAACAAATAAATATAATTTTCCTCCTTAATATGTGCACACAGCTTTGTGCATACATTCCCACAGTTAAAACAGCATTAAAACCAATTAGGTGCAATAAAAAAGTCTTTCCTTTTTTGTGTGAAATTATAGGGTTATTAGCATTCAGTCAATTTAACATCACAACTGTCTAAACCTCCTTTATAATAATAGTTATAATACTATAAGTCTGCTGATTTAAACTGGAGTAAGAATTAAAGTCTCTGCAAAAAAAAATAATCATAAGGACATAGTTTTAAGCTGATGCCTTCTCTGTTAAAAAAGTAAAATCTTACTGCATGCAATAGCAGTAGACAATTGCTTCTCTTCATAGTGTTGCATGGGAAAAAATCTTTAGCTGATTAGACACTTTCATCAGTGAACAAGCATACATAAAGCTAAATCATAGTTAAATATTCTTATTTATTTGGTTTATTTATTTATTAAAATAAAAAGTATAGAACTTAATAATTCCCTATAACATTGCCACTTGAAGTGCAATCGATGAGATCTGGACCTGGAGGTCTAGTTTCTCTAATACACATTTTCAAATGTGCTAGCACTGAGCTAGTTGAATAGCTCCAGAGTTATCTGTACACTGGTAAATGTAGACAGTATTCAATGGTTTGACTTCCATCTTTGAAACCCCACAATTCACAAGATGTGTTGAATTAGCAACTCTCTTCTTCACTTGTCTCTGTCTGAATAAGGCATAAATAACACACCCTCAAAGTTTCTCAATTGTTCCCCCAAAAAGCGAAACCTTAAAAACTCTAAAAATTTAGGGTTTTTTAATTAACCTTAATGCTTACAACTTATAAAGCAAGACTCCCTCCTCCCAATTAAATAAATATTTTTGTTTTGTCTAATACAAATTCATAAAGAAAAGCCTAGGTGTTGTGACTTCTTTCCGAGATGAAAAAGAAAATTAAAAAATCCTCTTCTATTTATCTCAATTGACCACAGCCCTCATAGGGTGGATTGTGAGGACAATGTCTTCACAATTAGACTCTATTTTTGGTATAAGAACTTCTACAACTTATTTTCAGAAATGGAATGCTTTCTCTAAGAGTGTTTTTAGTATTATATTTTTACTAACTAACATAGTTAAGACTGAAATAAACATACTGGTTTTTTTTTCTTTTTAATTTTATATAAATACCATCTACTTGCTTACTCATAATGATGTGTATATTAGAGCAAGATATCACCCTACGTTTCTGTGGGTTTTTTAAATACCTCAGGGGTAAATGTAAATATAAGTCCTCTTGACAGACAACAATTCCAGCTCAGTATCCTGCACTGAAAAGGGAAGAAATTGTTCCTATAAGTAAATACTTATATTTAGAAAATAACTTTAGAAATTGGAGTGTAGTAGGTATTCCAGACACAGTTCAGAAATGTATGAATCATATTAATATTAAACAATTTATTTTACTTTTGTTGGTGCTGTTTCTGAAGTTTAATTTCCCTGATTTCCTAGAAATGACAGTTAAGTTATATTCTCAGCAAGTTCAGCCCGCTTAATGAATTCCTTGGGGAAGCCAGAGTATCTGTAGCACAATTAACTTCCCATTCTTATGTAAATGAAGAGTTTCTGGGTCCCTGATGTAAGCCTGCTTTTTGGCTACAGTTAGCAAGTGTATGCTATTGAATGACACATGGAGCCTTGAGCTGAAATTCAGACTTCACTAATTTGTGCTGTGACATGTGCAAAGCTGCTTCAGACGAATGTGAAACACAGTTTCTAAAATGTACCTGATGAAATGGAGATTATTACCCCTGGCTAGACTGCAGTCAGCAGTCTGATTGCCTTTCCTTAGTTTTAACAGAATGAGCACACTAACACTCTTCTTACTGCTTTTATATATTTCTTTTGGCTTGCATTTCTTTATAATTACTGTTATCATCCAGTTGAGATTATCAACCTAAGATGGAAGAAGTTCAATAGACTGAGGTAGTAGTTTATATTGTATATGTGTATTTGTGTGCATGTAGTTAATACTGAAAAGAGAAATAATTTCTATGTCAGTTAGATAAGGTCCATGCACCTTTCAAAGGAAAAGAAAATCATATACATAAATTTTATAGCCTGAGTGAGATAGAGGAGTGAGGAAACAATATCCAAAATGAAAAGAGGATGTTACTGAATAGTTCAAGCTTTATTGTTGCTAGTAAAGTCCTTTGAGATCTTTGGATGAAAGGCATTCTATAAATGCAAAGCATCATTGTCTCAGAGGAACAAAACTATATGTCAGTTCTAAAATACTGAAATACAATCAGATTCAAGTTATAACCACAAAATGAGACTTGGCTGAGTATTTTGTATCTTACTAAATTTGCTTAGTAAAATTCCTAAATCTAAGTTAGGTCCTAGCTTCCCACATTTCATGGAATTTCTAACAGTATGAGGAAGGAGAGTATATGCTCTTTTTAGGGTATGTGATCAAGGGCCATATTCATTGCAAAAGAAATATCAAGAAAAGGAAGAAGTCATAAACAAGAACATACAGGGATGTGAACCTGACTAGCAAATGATAGGGGAGACAGTCATAAGAACCAAACCTGATAAGCTGCAGTACTCGGTGCATAAAAGAGACACAGACCTGACAATACACTCATGGAGACAATGTCAAGATACAAACCTCACTACTCACACTCACTGATGGGCTATCCAGAAACTACAGGTACTGCTTCTAGGAAGATCAACATAGACTTTGCAACTGATAAGACTGTAAACCTGGGGAGACCTGGACTGGGAGTGGTGCAGGAATTGATAAAGCTTTACAGACCCATGAGGGATGTACAGGGCAAGGGAAAGCAGAGAGGAACAAAGGGTGGGGGTTAGACAGAAAGTGGTATACAAAGAGGCTGAACACATGTAAAACGGTGCTGGGTCAGTATTCTTGTCTAACTGAGTCTTATGTTTGATCACTGCAGTCAGTCCTATCTTCTTATATCTTATTATTAAATCTGATTAAATCTGAATCCTGTATGTGGGTGCTGTTGAAGGCACCACTTTATCTGTGGCCATCTGTGTAACCACAACTGTGACTGTCTCAGTGTCCTTTCTATATTTCTTTGTATTTCTGGGGTGTGCACTCAGCTTCACTCCTGGTCATACCTGCAAATAAGAATCTGCATTCCTCAGCCTAGGCAGAGATCCCAAGATCATAGGCAACAGATGGGCTGCAGTAGCTGGACAGGAGAGTCCTGGGCCAGGAAGGCTAGATGGGGGACTTATGCTCCTAACATCACTTAATCACAAAATTTCAAAAAGGTGTCTAAGTTTCTCCCTGGAGCTTAACTATCCCAAATCAATTCAAATTGGAATCTACTTAGTGTTCTCATCAGCACAGGTATTTCAGCTCTGAAAGCATTCTGGGGGTACGTCTTACTCCATTCCTCCACAAAAACTCTGGCACAGATGATTTTCCCTCTTGATTTTATGATTCACACAATAAGCTCTCCCCTGAATAAATCTGCACATTAGACCTACTCAGGTCATACTAATGGAGTAGGATATTATTCCTGATTTTACATAATGCTTTAGTGGTGTTGAAGTTTAGCCCCAGCTGGCAGCTGAGCGCTACACAGCCACTTGCTCACCCACACCACACACTCCCCCTCCTCCAGAAGGGGGCATGGGGAGGATAATGGGGAGACAAGGCAAACTTCATAGGTTGGGATAAGTACAGTTTACTGGGACAGCACAGGGAGAGGGAAATAACAAGAACTGGACTTAGAATATACTGAATTTGTGATACACAATACAGTTTCTCACCAAAATGCACAACTCAGACTGTGCAGCTCAGACTCATCAGGAAGTCAAAACATCAAAAAGTGACCTGGTGCCATGCTACCCCTCTCTGACTAGCCCCCTTTTATACTGAGCATGACATCATATGGATGGAATGTTCCCATTGGTTGGTTTGGGTTACCTGTCCTGGCTGTGTCCCATCGCATCTTCTGGTGAAAACCCTACCCTAGTCAAATGGAGGAAAAGTGAATGGAACACTTCCTTAAGAAGGGAAATACACACATATAACAATTCTTCAATTTGAAGAATTAGAAATCCTACTTGTGAGAACATTCTAACCCACTGCTTCTAAATTAGACTTAAATGACTTAACTACTACAAAGGAATAGTATATAGATTTATGAAATCAGTCAGTGAGCAAGAGGAATGTCTCCTTATTCCAGAAATGCAGTGCTTTCCTAACAGTGGGAAGGATAGATTCTGACTGTTATTCCCTATGTACTAGAGAATGGGTCTATCTCACGTTATTTTCTAAAATCATCTTCATTATCCCCTCATCCCCCAAAAAACCAATCAACAAACTAAATCAAAACAACAAAAAACCCCAAACTAACAAGCAGCCAAACAAAAACAACACAGAAGGCAGCATAAAGACTTCACCAAATGAAGGTCTGCAAATGTCGATGTGAATGGGTATCCTTCTGACTGCTAAAACAGAGAATCTCTTCATATTTTGATGTACCTTTTGTATCCCTTTGAAGAAACTCCTGATGATTAAAGTTTAAATAACATATATCATATTTGAAACAGCATCTGTGCATGTGACTTCCTGTGATAAACAATTTTTTTTCTCTCTCCTATTTAACGATTCACCCCAAAAAGGTAGAGATAAAATGACTCTTACCCATTACAGGGTTAAAGGTATCAAGAACAGATGGCAATAGAAAAAACAAACAAGTTTTATCTTTTCCTCTAGTAGACAATAGAAGTAAACCCACATCAATAAATATACATCAGGACATAGTTTATTCTTTTTATTCTCATATTTAGATATATATATTTATATATAATTTTTTAAAAAACCCAAAAATCCAATACCACAAAAAAACCCAAACCAAACAATCAACACCCTCCCCCTCATTTATGTGAGGTCTACCCTGATACTTTCTTATCTCAGAAGAGATATAGACAGTCTGAGTCATAAACTGCTGGAGATGCTACTTAAGAAAGTTTTAATTAAGGACTGCATAGTGGAATATTTACTTTTTTTTCCAATACGAATTGTAGTATTTAATGTGCAGTGATAAAAAATAGAGCTGATTACTTAGGTTTTTACCCTCTGTCTTTATGATTGACAAGGTATCTTGTCATCTTCGGGAAAAAATATTGCAAAGCAGAAAAAAATGTTCCTATTTTTTATCTTCTTTCTTGAGAATGGCTCTTGCTTTTATGTAATGTAAATGCAGCTACTTTAATACTTCATAATAAATTGCTCAAACTACTGCAGCTATCCAATTTTATTTTCTACTTTATTCACACAGAGAAGGGCCTAAGTACAATTCCCTAGCCTACTAATACTTCTAAGCCTTTGAATGTTTTATACATTGCACTTCCCTGAAAACAACTTTAACTCAGTAAATAAACATATGTCAGTAAGATACTGCAAAGCGAAAATTCAGTGAGAAAGGTTGAGGCTAAGCATGCAGGTATGTATAGTGCTGAAATGCCTAAGATGTTTCATACTGATATATTTTCCATGTACTGATGCTTGAAGTATTTCTGTTGTTATTGCATGTTGTGTGCACGCTGGAGCAGAAGATCAAAGAAACAGCTTTTACACTTCTGCTTAAATTAGTGAGAAACAGAAAAAATATAGTCTCACATGACATTTTGCTATTAAGGTCAAACTTCTAGTAAACTTGAGTATAATCAGACACTTTTTTATTTAAAAATAATTTTAGATTTGAATATAATACCATATGGGATTAAGATTCTTCTAAAATTTTTGGTTTTCACTGGGATTTATAGCTGAGCAATGGATGATGTAAAAAAACTCAATTGGTCTGGATGTAAACAAAAGCATAAGAGACTTAAGTATATATTATTTTTAGCATTAAATTCCCAAGGAAAGAAAAGTTTGTATCTTACAAAATAAGTACAGTGTCTAAAACAAACAACTTTCTCTCCTTCATTTCAGTTTCAATACTCTAGATAGCTAAACACATGTATCATTTTCATGATGTCATACTCTCAACTGTATTTTCTGTTTCCTTCATTAAGCAAAGAAAGGAATAGGTACACACTAATCCTCAGAATACATTTCTTCCTTTATAAAGAAGTTATGATATATCTTTACAAAAGGTTTTGGTTTTTTGAGTTCTTCCTCTAATTATTCCCTTCCAGGAGTTCTGAAAGGATACTGTAATATTTTAAGATTTTGGTATCTTTCTGCCTGCTGGGACATCAAGGTACTGTTAACTGTAATTGGATCAACATACAGATCTGTATAG
The DNA here is from genome assembly GCA_022605575.1 of Laterallus jamaicensis coturniculus. Lineage (NCBI taxonomy): Eukaryota > Metazoa > Chordata > Aves > Gruiformes > Rallidae > Laterallus > Laterallus jamaicensis. The sequence continues at coordinate 13,426,667 of JAKCOX010000019.1, forward strand.
TGCTTGCTTCATTCAACGGGATGCAAAAATCTAATAATTCATGTTTATTGTTTCATATCAGCTTTAACACACAATACAAGCAATAAAGTGAAAGAAACAGCATCCAAAATGGTGAGTCTGTAATCTCTACCTTGTCATATATATGTATGCCCTGTTTGTGTAAGGTTTCTTTCACTTCTTTATGTTATGCAACTGTGAAAAAATAGTAAGGATTCTATTTAAATTACATCATTTTCCAGGCATTCAGTCTAGCTTTTCTCTACTGCAGTAGGAGAGAGATGCATATTAGACAACAATTTGTTAGGAATTCATCTGCCTGAAAACAAATAACTAGTGCAATTTAAAGTTCTTTAGCATTTCTTTAGATTTCTGGCCTAGAAGACTGTATTTCTCTCACGGGCCCTGCACTGTATCTGTTACAGCCATGTGGCTGTCTCAAGTGCCCTACAGCATCTCAAATTATGCTTGAATACTTTTCTGGGACTTTTGTCTCATACACTTTAGATGCCAGGGATGGTGTGCAGCTCCATATTGTAGAAGTTTAAATTCAGTTGTTTAGTCATCGGTACCTACATATGTCACGATTAGTTCTCACTATAGACAGATGAGATCTAGTCAAAACAGACCAGTATTCACCTTCCCTGATGTTGATACCTTCATCAAAATGACCCAAGAGCTGAAAAGATCTCTGCTGTCCACCAATATATTGATTGGATATCCACTTATCTAATTGAAGCTAAAACAACTAAATCACATATAAATATCTAGACTAAATTAAAGTGAGCACAGACTTGACCTGAATTCTGACGCTAATACATAATGAGACAATAATTCTCTCTCTATTTTTTTTTTCTTCAGGGCCACACAAACCAACATAGTCCTCTGTGGCATTTGGCTTTAAGCAAGTCCTAGCATACACCGAGTCTTGCACAGACTTTTTATTCAAAATCAGAAACAAGAGATAAAAAGGAAGAAATAATAACTTTTTAGATGATTGCCTAGGAATTAGAAGAATGAGATCTGAAATAGGACTCATGACCATGTGTACAAAACTTCATCAATCATCAGAGGAACCTGAGTAGCTCAAATGCAGATTTTTTGTACCTTCTTCCTCTTGGTAGAGTTTAAACTTACTTCTTCCATTTTCCAGGAGAAAAAAGTAAGAAAAAATGAGTCTGTGCTTGGAGTAATGCTTCTGTTTCAGTTTTGGGCCATGTGTGAAAAAGCATGAAAGCTTCTTGGTGGCAAAGGAAATAGTCAAGAAAAACAATGATTCTAACCCTGACATTACATGTCTCCTAAGACAAGATATAACATGGTTTGGAACACTGCTCTGAAGACAATGTGTTTATTTAATCAGTCATACTAATGAAGACTGCAAGTGCAATTTGAAAGTAGAACTGAGCATTGCCACACCTAATTTTCTGTGTTCGTAGAAGCCTAAATTGCAAGTCCAGATGGTAATCAGAGATATTATGAAGGATGCAGAGCCTGGATTTGGTTATTTAATAGGTCATGCAGATGTTTGCTCTCTGCTTTTGAGATAATATTTCCACTTGATAAGACTAGGGTGAAGAGTGATAAGTACCGGGCTTTGGAGAAGGATGACCTGTAATTTCCATTGTACTATGACAGTTAGAAGGAAATTGGCCAATAAGTTTGTTTCTTTTTAAAACTACTACTTTTTAATCTCAGTTGATAAAAAGAGTATTCTCTCAAAATCACTAACTGGACACAAATGGGACCTACATTTATGTAAGGGCCTAAGGGCAGAAGAACAGCATGAAAGTTATTATTATTCTACAGAATGACATTGGTTGTACTTATAGCTACTTATGTCTATTGTGAACTGAAGTCTACATAAATGAAGCCTGAAGTCACTAACACACAGCACCATCTAGAACATTAAATCAGTCAAATATTAATTACAGAAATTCTAAATTCTTACTGAAGCCATTAAAATTTCCTCTCCTTTTACCCTTTTCCATCTTCCCTTTTCATCTCCTCTCCTCTTCTTTCCTTTTATTTTCTTTCTTGTTTTCTTCTTTTTATTTCTTCTTTTCATGTCCTTGCTTTTTTTTCCATTTTGTTTTCTAGCTGAATTTCTCTTGAGCCACTACCATCAATAAAGCAGACAAAAAGAAATATATAAGACAATTGTGATTGTACATGTAGAATAAATGTACACAAATTCTAGAAATTCTAGAAAGCCTTGCATTGTATCATGAACTGCCAACATTGTTTTGGGTGAACTGTAGCAAAGATTGTATATGTACTGGGATAATGCTTCATTATCAACAAGATTTTTGCTTAATTCCTTAACCATGGAAATACAAATAGCCTCATATTTGGTTCAGTAAAATGAAGAAATAGAAATACTAGGAAGTTTCTTTGTTGTTGTTGTTGTTTTGTTTTGTTTTCTGATTTTGCTTCTTAGAATATATGAAAGAAAAGGACTGTATATGAGTGATTCCTTTCATCGTATTGAGTTTCTTGTCACACTGGAAGTAATTCAGCATAAACAGTTTTGCCACAAATTCTGTAAACAATTCAGGGCTTCTCATTTGTCTTTTCAATTCTATAGCTGTATTCATTGACAGAGATAAACTCATGGTGACCAGCATCAAGGTCAGTATCACCCCTTTAAACATCTAGAACACAAAGACTCTAACGAAAATATGTCTGACATATAAATATGGTGTAACTATAGTAAGAAGACATTTTTCTAAACATCTAACAAATAGTCAAATTTGTTGTTTATTTCTCTGACCTTATCTTTCACCTAATTTTAGGAAAATCTGAACAAAGGAAACTTAATTTGAATTTAGCACTAAATCATAGAGAATCTACCACTGTTATAATAAACAGTATCCATATAAGGTAAAAAAAGAAAACATCTGCTATTGTATTTCAAAGATTTCCTTACATTTTTCATTTTTTCTTGATACAGATATACAATAATGTGCACCATGAGGTGGCTGAGATATCACAGAATCACAGAATCACAGAATCTTAGGGGTTGGAAGGGACCTCAAGAGATCATCGGGTCCAACCCCCCTGCCAAAGCAGGCTCCCTATCTCATATTACATAGATAGGCGTCCAGACGAGACTTGAATATCTCCAGAGAAGGAGACTCCACCACCTCCCTGGGCAGCCTATTCCACTGCTCCGTCACCCTCACTGGGAAAAAGTTCTTACGCATGTTGGTGCGGAACTTCCTGTGCTCCAGCTTACAGCCATTGCCCCTAGTCCTGTCCCCACTGACCACTGAAAAGGGGCTGGCCAATTCCCCCTGCCACCCATGTCTAAGATACTTGTAAACACTAATTAGGTCCCCCCTAAGTCTTCTTTTTTCCAGGCTGAACAGACCCAGCTCACTCAACCTTTCCTCATAGGGGAGATGTTCCAGACCCCTAATCATCTTTGTCGCCCTTCTCTGGACTCTCTCCAGAAGGTCCCTGTCTTTTCTATACCAGGGAGCCCAGAACTGGACACAGTATTCCAGGTGGGGCCTGACCAGGGCAGAGTAGAGGGGGAGGATCACCTCCTTCGACCTGCTGGACACACTCTTCCTGATGCATCCCAGGATCCCATTGGCTCTCTTGGCCACCAGGGCACACTGGTGCGATTCTAACTAGGATCCAAATATAGGAAAAAATAAATTCTTGCAATAGGTAATGGGTATTACCTGCTCTTTGAATAGATGGTCTTTCACTCTTTTTGCAGTTACAGATACATCAAATATCACTTTTCTCTCTATTCTTTGAGGGAATAGTGTTTAAACTCATTTAGGGTCATGTTTATTCTAAAAGTTTCCAGTCTTTTAACTTTATCTACCTATGTATTGTCAAAAAATATCTGCTCAAGGGGAAAAGCAAGTTAGGCCATAAGCAAGGAATAGATAGACAGGCATTTGAACTCTATTTGAGTCCTTTAAGGAAGCTCAACCAAGGTGATGTGTGCAAGAAAATGACCAAAATCTTATGTAAGAATTATTTCCCTTCAGAGAGCCGAAGACTCTAATTTGCACCTTTCAAGACTAAGCTGTTGGATACCCAGAAAGACTTCACTTTTCAACAAATATCATGAATCTAAGCATAGTTTTAGAACCATGTGAAAATGAAGCAAGAAGAAAAAAATCAAACACTTCTGTTTCAATAATTTCTCATGCAGATGAAAGGAAACAGGAATAGAGTGCCTTACTCAGCCTCCTGTAAAATTGAAGCATTTGAGCCTCAGTCATTTTTTGATAAACAACAAAAGCAATCAAAGGTTTGAATTGCATGGTCTGCATTATTCTGGGAATAAAAATGAAATTGATCTATGAAGCAATGTATTGCTTACAGTGGAATTCCATTCTCAGTTCCTTGTCAACCTAGGAAACAAATTATTTTCTTTTCCAATTAACACTGTTTACAGTGAATTCTGCATACAGTATAGTACCTTTGGAAAACAAATAATTAAAAAGCAAACCCAAAAAACAAACCCCAAAACCAACCCTTCATCTGCCTGCCATTTTTTTGTTTAGCTGTAAATGCATTTGACCAGTAGACCAGCAACAGATGTTTTTCACTCACAGAGAAGCACAGAGGAAAATAGCTCACATGACAGAAAAAAAAGCATTCAGTTCTCTAAAGGAGCACATTTATGAGCTCATTAATGAGTGATAATCTTGGATGCTGTAACTCTTTCTATCCCCAAGCTTTTTTCCTTCTATTTATTTATTGTGTGGTCTTCCAGACAATAAATATCTTCCTATGTGTCAACTTTAAAATGCAGATCCAAACCAAATTTTCTGACATTTGTGGATAGCATAGGGAGGACATTTTTTGTCTTATGCTCCCTCCATCAATAGAACAACACATTAATTTTATAGCTTGATCAATAAAGCCTATCTTTTATGGAAGAGCAAAGAATGCGAATCAAATTTATACTTTGAGATTATGTCTTAATAAATTTACCATCAGCTTTCTTTGGGGTACTGCAATGTAAATAAAGAATGGCTAAGGCTATGTGCAGCCATTCACGGCAATTACCACTAGTGAAAAAGCATGAGAAAATAAAATGTGCAAACTGTTAAGAACATAAGCTTCTCATCAAACTTCCATGGCATATATAAAGGGGACTGGGCTTTGTGAGGTTGCAGGGACAATAAACCATATTATGTCAAATAAAATTGGTATCTATTCTGTTGTAAAAGAACCCACAAATCTTTAAAAAATTAAAAGGAAATTTGAGTGTCTCTGGATTGTTATACTCCAAGGATTGTTATACAATGAGGAATATCTTCTGAAAGTAAAAGGTCTGTAAAGATTTTACTTCATTGGTTAGTCTAATTGATAGTGAATTATCAAAATAAACTGAGGAAAAAAGAAGAGTTGGAGGAAGTAAAAAAATTTCTTTAAAATCCTGAGAGGTAGAGCATTTTTTAACATCTGTGCTTAACTGGTCTTAATGTCAGTGAGAGTTATGTGCACACATTGAAAGAGACACCTCTGTATGTAAACAGTCATTCATTTTTAGATGAGAAACAAAAAAAAAGGGGAAAGAATAAAGACCAGATGATGTAAATTTTAGAGAGTGCTTCAAAAATTACTGTGCAGACTATGAATCAGGGTTATATTCAGAATGGCTGTGAAATTCTGATCAACATAAGCAGAGATGACAATAATTCCCTGTACTCTGTGACAGAAACCTAATCATCACTGTTACCAAAATAAATCTCTTTCCATTCAAACAGTAGTACCATTAAATAGACATGCATTGAGCTTTAGAAATTATATAACTTTTAAATCTTAACCCCTATCTGTCCAGAAATGAAATCTACATTTCTTCAAGGTAGTTTTTGAGTAGGACTATTTCAGTTTTAAATTTTGTATCCTCTGGATCATGAGAATCTAACTAAGTTGGCTCTTTCATTAAGGAAGATATGGATTCCATAAGGAAACTAATACTACTTTTTTGTAAACTCCACTGGATTTTTGATACATAATAGGTTTAAATAGTTTAAAATCCTGAACAGGGCTTAGAAGAAATTTGAAGAGGGACTGTTTAAAGGGTCAAGTAGTGATAGGACAAAGGGTAATGGTTTTAAGATGGAAGAGGGTAGATTTAAATTAGCTATTAGGGGGAAAATAAAATTGTAATTTTGAGGGTGGTGAGGTACTCAAACCTCACCTGGAGGTGGTGGTGGGATTTTGTTTTGGTTGGTTGGTTTTAGGCAGTAGATGCTGGATTTTTTCTGGGGTTTTTTCCAAGTTAAAAAATATCACTTAATGACATGTATAACTGTAAATAGATTTTAATCTAGATTCTGCATATTCAAAAACTGTGTTTGTGAAGGGTTTCCTTGCTATCAATTTCAGACCTACAGCTCCTTATTCATATTAATTTAAGACTTTTCAATTATCTTTATTTTTAAAGGGTATGATTTGCATGGAGCTTGATTGCACCCGGTGCATTGGGGAATACTTTATTTTGTATGTGCACAGTAAATACACTTCTGAAGAAAATGAAATTTCAAGGTAAATAAATATCTCTTATGGATCATTACAGACATATTAAAAGTATGTGCCAAAGTGATAAATAATATTACAAGCTAATTTTATTTTAAGTACAAAAAGGGTAATTTGGAAGTGCACAAACAAGTGAAAGAGGAAAAAAAAAGTTGTTTCTCCTCAAACCCACCAAACTTGCAAATTAAAGAAAGAGTTTAACAAGGTGGGGTAAAAAAACCCCAACAATACTTTAGGATTAATACAGAAATTTCCAAACATGTGAAAAATATTTACAACAAATTGGTTTGTTGCTTTCTAAGCTGTTTTGTTTAGTTAGTAGAGATAACATACAAAAGCAATATAGCAAGTATCAAGGAATCACAGAAGGGTAGGGATTGGAAGAGATGTCTGGCGATCATCTAGTCCAAACCCCCTGCTAGAGCAGAATCACTTAGAGCATGTTGCATATCAATATGTCCACTCAGGATTTTAATATCTCTGGGAGTCTGTTCCAGTACTCTGTCACCCTCAACATGAAGAAGTTTTTCCTCATATTCAGGTGAAACTTCCTGTAAAACTTCCTGTTGCCCCTTGGTCATCATTGAAAAGACTGTTCTCATCCTCTTCACACCTGCCTTAGTGTATTTACAAGTGTTGATAAGATCCCCTAACTTTTCTTCTCCACACTAAAAGGACCCAGCTCTCAGCTTTTTCTCCAGGTGCTCCAGCCCTCTGATCATCTCTGTAGCCTTCTACTGGACTTTCTCCAGTAGTTCCCTGTCTTTCTTGAACTGGAGAGCCCAGAACTGGACACAGAACTTCAGATGTGCTCTCAAAATGACGGAGGGGAAAAATAATGGGTCTCGACTTGCTGGCCACGCGTGTTAATACACCTCAGGACACCAGTGGCCTTTCTGACCACGGGGGCACATTGCTGGCTCATGGAGAATTTGATGTCCACCGGGACTCTCCAGTCCTTCTCTTCAGAACTGCTTCCCAGCAGGTCAACCCTTAAACTGTACTGCTGCATGGACAGTCCTTTTTTTCTGCAGTCTGCAAATGTTCTTTTTCCCTTTATGATTTTCCAGGAGCACTTTGCTCATCAATGCTGGCCTCTTCAGGATGCATTGATCTTGAGCCTGGAGGAAGTTACTCTTGAATATTGGCCAGCTCTCTTGGATATCCTTACCTTCCAGAGCCTTATCTCATGTGATTCTCCCAAGCAGGTGTCTGAGGAGGCCTAAGTTATCTCTCTGGAAGTCCAGGCTTGTAATCCTAATTACCACCTTGCTCCTTTCACATAGGTTCCTGAACATCAACATCCCATGGTGCCTACAGCCAAGACTGATGTCAGCCTTCACATCTTTAACCAGTCCTTTTATTTTTAGTCCAGCAACACCCCTATGTTCATGGGCTTCTCCATCACCTGAGCCAAAAGGTTAAGATAAGTGTTTTGCAGGGACCTCCTGGGCTGTGTGTACCTGTCTGTGTTGCCTTTCCAGCAAATCTCAGTGTGGTTGAAGTCCCCCCCATGAGGACCAGAGCCTGTGATCATGAGGCTATTTCCAGCTGTCCATAGAAAGCCTCATCAACTTCCTCTTCCTGATCAGGGGGCCTGTATCAAACACCCACAACTCTCTTACACTTATCAGTCTGTTCCTTAATCCTTACCCCAAAGCTTTTAACTTGTTCCTCCTACACCACTATGTGGATGTTTGTACATTCCTGTTGTTGGAGGAGAATTAACTTAAAAGCAGCTTTAGAGAAAAAGATCCTGGGCTTTGGTAGATCACATGTTGAACTGGAATGAGCAGGATGAACCTGCAGCAAAAAAAGGCCAGTTGCCTGTATTAGTAGCAATAGAGCCAGCAGGTAAAGGGAAAAGATTCTTCACTTGTATTTGGCACTTCTAAGACTACATCTAGAGTATCATGTCTAGTGTAGAGATCCTCCATGAAAGAAAGACATTCATAAAATCAAGAAAGTTTGGCCAAGGTTGACCAGGATGACTAAGATGCTGGAGAGGAGAGGTTGAGATAACCATGGTTTTTATCCTTAATAGAAAAGGCTAGTGACAAGACATTACTCCTTTCTTCAAAAACTTATTGGGAAGCCCAGCCGTAGAGATGGAGCCACACAGTTTACAAATGTTCACGTTGAAAAGAAGTAATTCATAAACGTTAGAACATAGGAAATACCAGGAAATACTAACAATTTATTTAAAAAAACTCAAACAAAACCAACCAACCAACCAAACAAAAACCAACCAACCAAACAAACAACCGAACAAAAAACAAACCAAAAAACCAAAAAAAAAAAATCAACGAACCAAAAAAACCCAAAACATGAGCTAGTCAAACACAGGAACAGTCTTCCCATGAAGGTTATGGAATTGCCATCCTAGAAAGCATTCAAAACTCGAGCAGAGAAAGTCCTAAGCAATTTTCTTTAGCTCTTCAACTACAAGAATGAAGAAAAACAAAATTGCATCCAGAGGTCCATTCTAACCTACATGGTTCTATGATTATGTCTTTTACAGCTTTTTTTTCCAAAATTTTCCACATGGCACAAGAGTTTGTGATTCTGCTCTCCTATGAGCATAGATTCACACTGAAATATTTTATGAAATTATTTAACCTGTTTTCTGTGAAATCAGTTAAATTTTTCAGAGCCTTGAGACAGTAAAATTTCAGATTGTAATTCTGCAGGTGGAAGGAAATATTTTAATTTTCATCAAAAGCCATTATATTTCTGTTTCATGCAGTAATTATGGGTTACTTTATGCCATAAAGTTTGATGGTAGGGGAAATGTGTCAGGGATACATATGTTTCACAATTTATTCAAACAATACCACTATTCATTTTTTTCTACAGAAGTATAGAGAATGTAAATCAAAACTAACAGCTATATTGGTTACATAGCTCTAGTAATTAGGTTTAGTAAGCCTCTCACTCTGGTCTTGATTAATTTTCCTCTATGGGTGAAGAAAAGGGAAAAAAATGACGTCCTTGTGCACAGGCTGTCATGGGTCAGTACTAAGGATTTGTATATAAAACTATAGAAAGATTGACCTTTTTCACTTTATATTGTTATAGAAACTAATTCAATTTTTTGATTTTATTTTATATTCATTCCTTGGTGGAGGTTCAAGCTAAAAGGTGCTGCTGAGAAGCCAGTGAGTATCTTGCCACCTGTTTGGAACTGTCAAGGTTTCTGTTGGAATTGAAAAGCAGCATTATTTTTCCTTTTTATTATTTCTAAAACAGTTCAAGAACAGCAATTGCTTTAACAGACGTGTTGAGGATTTTAGGATACATCCTTTCAATAAAATTAATTTAAAGTTCCCCTCATGTCATCAACATATTTTTCAAATCCTGCCAGTGACATTTCACTTGTATCTCAGTAAAATTTAAGTCAACTGCATTTCATCTATATACTTCTGCAAAATTACATGAGTAAAAGTACTCTACATAGTTATTGAAAAGAAAACAGAGCAGAGGGTCTTGATATTGTAGTTTTGTGTAGTTGGGTTGTGGTGGAGAAGGGGAGGCTGCAGGGGTGGCTTCTGCAAGAAGCAGCTGGAGGCTCTCTGCAGGCCTGACAGCAAACACCAGCTGGCTCAAGGCCAGGGTTGTTGTTGACCAAGGCCGAGCCCATCAGGGACAGTCACAGCATCTATGGGAATCATATTTAGGAGGAAAAAATATGCAAGCAGACGCGTTTTTTGCCACCAGAGAAGGGAGTGACAAGATGTTAGAGACTGTGGCACCAAGGCCAGAGAAGAGGGGGGAGGAAATGCCCCAGGTTCCAGAGAGAATGATGCCCCTGCAGCCCGTAGGAAAAAAAAAAGTCTCATGGTGTAGTGGGTGTCCCCCTGCAGCCCATGGAAAAGGCTGAGAACCCACCAGCAGCCCATGGAGAGACCCCACACAGGAGCAGGTGGAGACATACAGAAGATGCTGTGACCTGCATTGGAGCAAGCCCCTGACAGCACTTGCAGCCCATGAAGAGCTGTAGAGACACAGAGATGAGAGAGAGAGAGAGACATCCACACCAGAGCAGGTTTGCTGAGGGGGAAGACTTGTGACTCCATAGAGGACCAGGCTGGAACAGGCTGGGCGTGAGAGACTGAGAAAAATTCTATGATTTTTCCCCCTCTACTCTGCCCTGGCCACGGCTCACCTAGAGTATTGTGTCCAGTTTTGGGATCCCCGGTACAAAAAAGACAAGGATCTCCTGGGAAGAATCAAGCAGAGGGCCACAAAGATGATTTAGGGCCTGGAGCATCTCACCTATGAAGAGACGCTGGGTGAACTGGGGCTGTTCATCCTTGACAGAAGAAGACTGAGAGGGGATCTGATTAATGTTTATAAATATCTTAAGTGTGGGACACAGGAGGAAATAGCCAGCATCTTTTCAGTGGTCTAGGGTGACACAACAAGGGACAATGGCTTCAAGTTGGAGCATAGGAAGTTCCACACCAACATGTGGAAGAAGTTTTCAACAGTGAGGGTGTCAGAGCACTGGAAGAGGCTGCCCAGGGGGGTTGTGGAGTCTCCTTCTCTGGAGATATTCAAGACCCGTCTGGATGCCTACGTGTGCAACCTGCTATAGGGAACCTGCCTGAGGGCAGGGGGGGTTGGACTCGATGAGCTTTGGAGGCCTTTTTCAACCCTTAGAATTCTGTGAAGCTGGGTCTCTGACTGAACCCCATAGAAGTGAACCACACTAAGGCAGCTGGCGAAAAGCTGACGCGCAGTGGGAAAGGACACATGTTGGAGAAGTTTGTGAAGGACTGTATCCCATGGGTGGGACCCAACACGGTAGCAGTGGAAGAGTGTGAGGGATGCCCCCCGGTAAGAAAGAAAGCAACTCATGAGGAACTGACCGAAACCCCCATTCCCCAATCCCTGTGACACAAAAAGGGGGGAAGAAGGGAACGAAATTATTAATAAATTGTCGTGGTTTCGGCTAGGATGGAGTTAATTTCTAATAGCAGATGGAATGCCCTGTTTGGGAGTTAGGATGAGAGCAGTGCTGATAGCACCCTGATGTTTCTAGTTGTTGCCAGGCAATCAAGAACTTTTCAGTTGTTCATATTTCCCTACTAACTAGAAGGGAGGGGACACAGCCAGGACAGGTGACCTAAACTGGCCAAATGGGGTATTCCATGCCAATTATGTCATGCTCAGCATAAAAGAGGGGCTAGTTGGAGGAGGAGGAGGAGGAGGCTCCAGGATGTGTGGTTTTGAGGATGGTCTGTTTTTTCAGACCTCGCTCTGGGCTGTATGGCCTGAGTTGTGTGGTTTGGTGAGAAACTGCATTGTGCATCACCAGTTTCATACATTTTGCTATAAGGTCCTGTTATCATTGTTACATCTATCTTTCTGCTATTCTAGTAAACTATCCTTATCACAACCTGTGAGGTTTTGGTTCCTTGGTTTCGTTTTTATTTTTCCCTTTCCCTTCCCTTTCTCCACCACCACCACCACCACCCCCTCCTCCCCCTTTCAAAGAACAAGCGACTGGGTGGTGCTCAGCTCTCAGCTGGGGCAAAACCATGACATAAATGAAGTCTACTAAGAAGGGAGGGGTGGTGGGAGGTGCTTTAGGATCTGGTCGCACTTCTCATTATCCAACTCTGGATCCACTTGGTGTATAGTGCAGTGTAATAAATTAGATAGCTTTCCTTTATTCTGTGTTTAGTCTGTTTTGCCCATTACACTAATTGCAAAATGATCTCTCCCTGTCCTTATTTCAACCCCTAAGCCTCTCAATATATATTTTCTCCCGTATCCAGCTGAAAAGGGGCGTGATAGACTAACTTTAATGGGCATCTGGCCTCCAGCCAGGGTCAAACCACCACACTTCAGTATGCATTACAGCCATCCTGTTTCATGACTTCTCCCAGTAATATGGGAGGAAGACATAAAATGATCAGTCCGTGTGATCTCTACAGTGCTGTTTAAAAAAGAAACATTAGTTTCTACCCTTTTCAAAAATCTGAAGATAAGAAAACCAACAAATGTCTGCATTCCTTTTGAAGTTTACATCATGATGGCAGGGAACATGAAAACTTAAAATCACTATTATGAAAGTTCACTTTTATTGTTATGATAATATAATGAAAATAATAATAGTCAATACATGCACTAGCATACTTTATGACTATGAAAATCCTTTATAACTTCTGACATGAATATTTTACATGGACTGCAGTCTTTCCAATTAAGTTTTAACAGTTATTAAGGCAAAAATAACTAAATGATCTATAATATTTCATAACGTGATATGAGTGGCAAATATAATCTGATTCCTGGTTACTTTTGTACAAACATCAGTCCTGATCTCCTGTAGTATATATTAAGACAGTTTTACAAGATTACATCACTAAAAAATGTAAAGATCTGAACTAGAAACTTGATTGCAAGCTTTCCTGTCTTGCTTAATGGTAAATGACCAGTGTGTCTTTGTGCATAGATTTAAGGTGAAAATCCATGCCCTCTGAAATTACAAGAAACTTGCACAAATGCCTCTGGAGCCAAGATATCAAAGTCTTAAAATTTTGTATACTTTAAGTTAGAGGAAGGACATAAGCTTCTGAATTTTCTCTGTGGATTTGTAAGCTATTTCTGAAGAACCATACTGAGATTCCCAGAAGCCTTAACAGTCATATATGAAGAAATGAACAACTATTTAAGTTTAAAGCTAGGTCATTGATCAAATGTTCTTCATTCTTCATCCTCTCCTGAAGGGGACATTTTATTGTCTATTCCAACTCCAAACTTCATATTCATGAAAGAGAACAAGCAGTATTGTAGAATAACGTTGAAATAAAATCCTCAAAGCAATTTATATATGTATTGAGATCTATCTTCTGTTCTCCTAAAGTTATATTCCTGTTGCTGTGATTGTGGTTAGTATAGTTCATCCAAGTAAATAAATACAATAAAAATGACATTTTTTTTCACTTAAAAATTTGGATTCATTGTTCAAACCATAACAAATACATTGTTTTATTTTGCTTTGTTTTGTTTTATTATCACTGAGAAGGATGATGATTCTTATTTGTCCAGTATAACATAAAAAATATAAATTATTATTTATTTTTGTATTCTTCTCAGGGAATCCTTTTAACAATATTAGCATCACAAATCTATCTGAATTTTTGAGAGAAAGAGGAAGCAGAGAGAGAAGATACTTTTGTGTTCATACCTTATCCCTCTAATAGCTTCATGCTTTTGTGGGGGAAAAAATAATTATTACCTCTCTAATTTATTTTTTGTTTTCCCCAGTTCTTGCTTAACAGTTTCACCTGGTTGGTCCCAATATTCAGTAGGCAGACACCAAGGCAATCCAAGAAAAATCACACTTCCTGATAAGTCTGCCAAATTCAGAGTTTTCTTTGTTGATTTTATACCATCAATTTGCTAGTAGAGATTACATCTGTCCCGTTCCAGAATAGCCCGGTCAGGGGCAAGATTCTTTTATAATTCCCAGAGTGAGATTAAGACACAGACGAGGTCAAATGCCGCATCATAAGGAAGTTTAATTATTACAGCAAAATTCACGAAAGGTACTAAAGAGAGAGAGAGAGAAGGGAAAAAAGAGAAAGAAAGGTAAAGAGTTTAAAGTTACAAGAAAGTTATAGCTACCACCACTGGTTCTCGCGACGTTTCGTGGGACCAACTCGACTTCACTTCATGTCAGGTGGGGGAAAGTTTCTTCCATTGAAGGCTGCTTCATTCAACTTTTTATAGAGGAGAGGTGGTTGGAATTCGTAAACCTATACATATGCATAACCTGTCCCGCTTCGTATTCAAATTAACTTCATGGTTTTATTTCCATAAATTCCTCCTAATGGCGCAGGTGCAGCGCTCTCTGGTGGTCGTGAGTTGGGGTCTTCAGGATGAAGTCCTGTAGTCTTCATCGGGCTAAACATTTACCTCTTCCTCCTGATGCATGCGTAGTCACCAGTATCCCAGCTGGACATTGTCACTATCAGAAGTTATCTCCTCTAACAACCTCCAAGTGCCAAATGGTCCTTCGTAATTGGCATTAAGGTTTATTTAGTCCTTGGAAATGTTTCCTCCTTAAATTCCTTGCACAAGGCTTCTATCAATTAAGACTAAGGTCTATTCTTTGTCCAGACCTTGAAAATGTAACTCCTTAAACCCCTGTCTGCAGAGCATCCTATTATTTATGGATACTCATCCCACCATCAGTCAGAGACAGGCATCTATTGAAGGATTTACAGAGTTTCTGAAACTTTGTGGCTGGTACCAAGGAATTTCCTTGTTGTTCTTTTCTGTAGTTGTGCTTCCCAGCACAAAACCCTTACAACATCAGATTATGTTAAGAGTTTTTGGGAAAGTGGGAGTTAAGAATGTATAAAAAGAGTAACGATTTGGTCCTCATGCATAATTAAAATGCCTGTGAACATCCAGTTGATGTTCACATTCATGAAGCTTTTGAGATGGTGCATGGACATTTTGGGAAAGATTCATCTTGCCTAAATTAATGGTTGGACTTGATGATCTTAAAGGCTTGTTCTAATGTAAATGATTCTATGATTCTGTAATTCAGATGTCTAAAGTATAAGTGCTCATTTCTGAATTAGGAGGTTATTGACAATTAAAGGAGATGTAAGATTTGTCTAGTGGAATTTGAGATGTCCTGTGATCTGCTACTTGGGTTCCAGCAGCCATACATTCTCCACAAGTCTGGTGATTTATTCTCCAACCCTGTTTGGGTAAGTTTGGTATGCTAAGATGTATCAAAAGACACTTGCATGGGTAACAGAATTTATTAATAAAAATGAATTGCAAATATAGTCAGTAATGTTCGTTTCATGATTAATTAACTAAATGTAAATTTCCCCTTCAGAAGGACATCAATAGCTATTTGGTCTTTATTTATTGTATTGATTCGTTTGGATTTAGATGCCCACACATTGTTATCTTCTATTGACACAAGTTTTGCAAATATGATGCAGGATGACAAACGTGGTCTAGAGAACACCTATGTGTTTTTACTATACTTGAGAGCCCTAGACAAAGATCTTAAAGCAGATCAGATCAACATGGGACATTTATAAATCACAGGTTTGTGGGAGGATTTATAGGAGACGCTTCTCAGTCAGAAGCTGGAGATAAGGAGGAATAAAAGAAGTAATTAAAATTGTAAAAGAATCTTATGTACAGGCAACTGACTCAAGATCTATGTATTTATAAACCATGATGACAAATTAGAAAAGAACTCAGAGATTAATACTTACTCTAAGAACACTTGATATGATACTTAAAGCTGTATTTAGGAGAAATTCATTAGGATTAATCATAAAATATGTTGCAAATATTTCTTCTTCCCTTATTATGAAAAAACAAAACAAAAAACCCTACCAGAACTATGATGTTGCACCTTGCACCAGATTGATCACTCATTTTTGTTCACTGTGCTACAGAACCACAAAATGCTATTACCTCTGTGCATTTCCAGGAGGAAATAAGCACTTCCTATTAATAATTTATACTTTTGCAATTTAAAATTATCAAAGGACAGTTCTTTGCGGTTCTGAAACATCTAGGACATTGATTGATAGCAAAAAAAGTTTTAATATAGATCTCAGCAGTATACAAGCACTAATGCACATTATTTTCTTCTTTTTTATAGTCTCACACTTGTGTATGTCTTAATATCAAGCTGCACCTTTGGAAAAGATATATTTTTCCAGGTGCCTTCAAGTTTCTTATGGAAACTGAAAAAATTTTTACCTGTAATAGCAGTATCAGTCATGATATGTCATTATTTGCTGTTAAATTATTCACTGCAAAGCAGATGACCCACTTGTGTCTTTCTGCTGAGATCTGAAAGCAAGAAAATTTTATTATTTTAATTTTTTTTATTTGTAAATTACAATTAAATATTCTGAAATTCTCATAGTATTCACAGTCTATCGACTTAGAGCTTCCTGAGGGCTAAAGGTGAAACATGTTGTTGTGCTTTCTAGGCAGTATTACACTTTCAATATCAGTGTTTCTATTTAAGCTATCAGAGTTGTTATTAAAATCTTTTAGCACAAGGTTTAAAATATTTTCATGACCCCATCCTCTACTGCTGCTCACAAGAGGCGCTCACAAGAAGTCTGGTTAGTCCTGTATTTTAAAGACTTATGTCAACTCCACTTACGAGACAGTACTTAAAGAGAAGGAGATAACACTCCTGCAACTCATTTTTCTATTAAACTAAATTAGAAATTCAGCTTTTATGACAGATGTCATCCTACCCTTCTGTAACTGACAAATCCGGAGCTGAAATTTTACACAATGCTGTAGGCTTCACAGCTTTCCCAATTAGAAATAGGGATTCATTATCACCAGATATTTTACCATTAAGCAGTATATTTCTGTGCTCTTTTGCCAAGTTTCTGTCATTGTATTTGCCTGTTCCTGCACTCTGTATGTGTGAATATAAGCCATTTCTGAAGTCAGGCTTCCTATTTGCTCTCTGAGCTTGTTCTGTAGCACAACCTCTAATAAATAGAGATGACATTCTGTCAAAGATTCTTCAGTGTTTCTCATGCTAAAATTTTTTTCCACATGTTTCTAATCATCAAAGATACGTGGAAGACAAATATTCAAAATGATCTAAAGCTAGAGTGAGCTACTAAAAAAATTCTTTTTTCTTTCAACAGTTTTATTCAGAATCTACTAACTTTCGCATTGTATTTTATACCTGTATTTTTAATTTATTTATTTTCTTTTTAGTATATGCATGCTACATAGTATTATCTTGAGATGCCAAAGTAGATGTTCAATTTGTAAAGTAGAAAAGAAACCCTCTTCAGATTTCATATACATTTTGTCACTGTCATTGTATACTGATATTAATATATGTATTCATATGATTTTTCATTCCTATCTTGTCACTCACTTTTCCAGTCTTCCAATCTTCTTAATGGTTACTCTGAATGTTATTTTGGACCTCAGATGCTCACTGTCGCATTCTCATGCCTTTTCTGAAGTTAGATCAGTTCATTCTCCTGTGTGATCTGTATTTGTTTTTTGGGTTTCTTTGTTGTTGATGTTACTATTTGCAGCCTTTTTCTCATTTTATTCTAATCTATGACATACACACAGTATCTGTTCCTTCTTTACCTGTCTCAGTGGGATATTATGAGATACATTTATTTAGAATGAAACAGCTTTAGGGCACTTAGAAAATCATGCTACATAAAAGTATTAAAGAAGATGTAATATACCTTTTTCCAGCAACATCTGTAGACAAAATATGTGTTGTTTAACTATTATTTATTCTTCGGCTGCCAACAATAGCCTAAAGCATTTCAATTATATGGTTATCTTTATCACTGTATTGCTCAGTTTTGTGATTACTTCTCCTTACTTTCTATGATCAAGTTCTAAACTAAAAGGAACTTTCCTTTGACCTTAAATAAGAATTAAGTACTTATTCATTTTTTTAAATATATGTTTCAAATAAAGCATATGAATTTATATATGACATATCAAGTAAAAGCTGGAAAGTAGGCAATTTCTTTATGAAGATTATTACACTTTAATTCTTACTCAAATAAATTTCTCAGTTCTATGGTAGCTAAAACATATGGCAAAACTTTCTCAATTATTCTGTAAACTGTTACTTCAGTAATAACTTGACAAATTATTTAACATTAGTTATGGAATGTTTCAGTAGACTATTGACTTTGAAATTAGGAAGTTATTTGCAATAAAGATTGTATAAACTTAAAAAAGAATTAAAGCTTTCCTAAACTAATTTCAAATGCTGTGGGTTCAAAAACTGTAAAAAATTCATTGCTCTGTAAAGGAAAGAAGATGTGTAAAAATTATATTTTAAGAAAGTCACAAGACTTGTTCTAATAGAAAAAAAAAACACAACAAAAACTCTTGAATGTCAAGAATTATTAATAGTCAAATTTAAGAGCTAAATGGTAAATTAATGCCTTCATAAATCAATATAGAATCTGCTGTAAAACCAACCTTTTCATTAAATTTTCTTACTCAACTTCAAGCAGTTTGTTTTGAACATCTGATAATTTTGAGAGATGTACATGGTAAATGAATCACAACTGTTTTGTGTAATATTCATTTGCTATACATCTTTTTACGCATATAAATATGCATTTTGCACAGGAGTAAATCTCCTGCAGTACCAAACAAAAAAACTAGCCTTGTTTTTCACCCTGAAATCTATGCAATTTGTGTTATCTACCATCCAAATAACTTAATAATTGTTCTTCTAAATCCAACATTGAAATAGGATTAAATCAACCCCTGTTTAACAATCCATTATGGCATGCATGCAGAAATTTGCACAGTACATAATGCTTTCAGAATTTCATATTATCTAAAAGTAGTGGTTTGGGTTTGGGTTTGTTTTTTGGGGTTTTTTCATTTTACATGTAAGCATTTTTGAGACAGTGATTAGAATTGTGTTCTAAGATCACATATCAGATCCTGAACAATGGAAAAAGAAGCTAGTTAAAATTCTGATGCTCTTTGCAGCAGGAAAAATGAATTACTTTCGACCTTTCTAGATCTTGTAGAAGCAATTATGGAATGCAAATATTTATAAACCATATATATTTACAAACGTCAATATTATTTTAAAACCCAAATTTTTAAAAAAATCAATATACCTCTCTTATTTGCAGTGTGCAGCTGCTCAAACAAAAGGAAACAAATATCCATAAGCATAATTTACTCCTTACAAACTGATTTTTCATTGTTACCATAAAATTAAGCACTATTTCCAGATTATGGCAATGCTTTTCTCATCGCACCTTATAAGGCTTTTTTTTCCATGTTACGTCTTTTTGTAAAGATGTGATACTTCCATTTCAAAGATGCTTTCTACATTATTTTTTTAGTCAAATTCTGTTCTGATTTT
The DNA here is from genome assembly GCA_022605575.1 of Laterallus jamaicensis coturniculus. NCBI lineage: Eukaryota > Metazoa > Chordata > Aves > Gruiformes > Rallidae > Laterallus > Laterallus jamaicensis. The sequence goes on from JAKCOX010000019.1 coordinate 13,446,093, forward strand.
CATTTCTTGTAATCATGCACATTAACAAAATGATGTAAATGACAGGATCTCATTTGCTAATGTTTTTTAGATTTATATTACAAAAAAGTATAAAATCCTATACAAATATTCTAAAAGTATTACTAAATGTAAATCCTGAAATTTAGCTTTCAAAAGAACATTATTTATGCATAACATAATAAGGATCAGAAGCATACAGCTCAGTGCCATTTTCACTAGCCTGTCAAGATCCATAGATAAATTCATCCAGCAGGGTTCATCTACATCAGCTGAGAATCAACTCTATCGTGCCATTAAAAAAAATCCCATACCAAATAGAAAATTTAGAATCACCTTTTTCTTATGTACTTGTTCCAGTCCAAAGTGGTTGTAGTGTTTATTTTTTTGTCATTTGATTAAGACCATATGCAGTCTTGGCAAGAAGGTGAAAATTACCTGCCTAAGAAATTGTATTCCAGAAGTATTCATGGTATACAGAATGAAATAATAGATAATAATAGTAGTAATAATAATAATAACAACAATAATAACAACTATTTATGTTTCTTTAGAAATAATATCTGAGTAAAAATCCTTTTTCTTTTCCAGTATGTATCTAACAGCATGGAAAGCAATCTTAAATTCATCTTAGAAGTTTACTTAATACAGGAAGCATAATCACAGTGGAGCAATGATGATTTTTTGAAGTGACAGCATTGTTATTACTCTTACATGTTTATTAAGTTGAAGCCACTGTGGTATTTAAGCCTCATTTGAGTATCACTAAAGTCACTTCAAAATTTCTTCATTGATTTAAAGGTACTTTTAATTAACTAGCATTCTGTTCCAGCTGTTCTTGCGTCTTCTTTACTGGAAATCTAGTAGCTCAGTGCAATAGAAAACCCTATGTTTTAGTGCTGCATAGCAATACTAAATCAGTGTGATGAAAGATTGATTTCCACTCACAATGATATTCATGTGAATATTAATTTTTATCATGTTGGTTTATAATTGTTTACCTGCTTTGATTGCAGTAGCTGAAAGATGATGACAAATGTCAAGAAACAGATGTCTTCGCTGAAATTTTAGAATATGCTTTCAGTCTCTGTATATCAGCATCAAAAGAATCATATATGAAAGCATAACAAAGAAACTATGTTGCTTTCTTCAAAGTGTAGAAGCTTAGAATTTGTGATAGGATGGTGGTTTGGGTATACCAGGAATGGACCACTTTTTGCATAATTTGTTTCACATAAGTAGCTGATAGGAGCCTTCTGAGATCATGAGATTTTCCTTTATGTAGTGTATTATGAGTGAGAGATATTTTGTCTGAGAGAACTAACACATTAGTCTGTAGACCTGGTCTGGAGATCACAAGATTACCTACTCATTGCATCCCTGTTTTTTGCTTCCATCTTGCTTTTATGTTTCAACACATTAATAAGCATGCAGATAGAATTATTTTGCAGACTGGTAGATGTCTGATTGATCAACAGAGATCAAAATAGTCTGTGTCAGGGCTTTCACAATACACATACAGAACCCACCATTTTCTGCAATTGCAATACACGAAGGTATCCTTCAAAACATCAAGCATTGCCCTCATATATCATGTCAAGCCTTTTGTTCAAGAGGGAAACCTTTGCCCCAAGTCAGACTTAATATAAACTTATGTACATGAAGGAATACATCATCTTGTTACAAATGGATGTTAACAGGCAGTTTCTTAGAGATGAGGAAGCTGACATGAAAGCTAGATGTGACCGGGTCTTTGTTTGCCATGATGTGTCACAGAGTTTTTGATTTTATCACAAGGCTGATGAACTTCCAGGGTTGATTTTGGGAAAGAGTTGAGCAATACTTCTTAAAATAAAAAATGGCAAAAACGACTGCACAAGGGATCAGTTACATGTGCTGCCCTATTGATGTAGTGATGGATATATATATACATACTCTGCCGATCTTTCATTTACAGGTCCAATGTCTTCCTGATATTTACACAAAACCATAACAGAAACTTTAGCCCGATGCTGTGCTATATTTGCAATAGAAATTGCACAGTCAATCTATTAAAACATACTGGCGTCTTTCCCAGAGACAGAGTAGCCAAAGACTCACCAAAACTCAAAATGAGAAAAATCTCTACATGCCTTTGAGATGCCTTATATCAACGTGTGTACAATGTATTTCTCGAGCATATTCGTGCATAGGCCTTGGTGAACTTTTTGCCCCCAGAATAGGAATTACGACATCCACCCTTTCCTTTAAAGTCCATTTTGCAGGTAATTGATGAAGAACAGTAATCCTTGGTGTCTATAGCCTAATTTAAATCTCTTTAGGTCCTCATTACTAGGAAGGTTCACATGAGCCATAGCACCAGAAGATAGATGGCTTCAGTCACCATGTTAACTGCTATCTCGATGTCAGAGAGGCAAAATGATAGCTAAAGATTCACATGATGAATAGCCTTTTATAAAGATGTGCTGACATAGCTGTAGGGTCAGGCAACCAAGCTGGAAAAGACCTATACAAAAAGCACACAGTTTTAGGACAGCTCATTAATACAGTACAAAACCAGATGCAAACATGCTTAAAAAGACCTGAATCTCAGTAACAAATCTTCATGATCAAGAAGAAAAGAAAATTTCCTTGCAAATTTCATTCTTCATAGTGAAAACATAAATTAATTCAGGTATCCACCCAATTGGGATCTTTTCTATATTCTTCAATAACTTTCAAGTCTGAAAATACCAGTTCAATAAAGTAATTTGAAATATATTGGAAATTTAGTTAAAATGGAACATACTATTTCAGAGTATGACTCTCAGTTTTGACCAGCAGCTTTCGCTTCCTTGAAGTTTTCAAAGATTCTTCTACTGTAACATGGAAATTTTTGCCAGAGACTTATTGAAAATTTAAAAGCAGAAAAAAAAATCTATAAAATTGAAATATTCTATCAATTTCCCTCTTTTTCACATAAAATTATGGACAAAGCCTTTTGTACCTTCTTTTCTATATATTTCAGAGCAAAGACAATGAACAGTTTTAAATCAGTGACCTTCACAGGCAGGACAATTGGCTTTCTCCCTCCTCTCCCACCCCCTTTAAAAAAGATGAAGCTTGGGGTTTTTTGTGATTCAGATAACATTCATACACAGCTAGTTAACTAAGTATTGGATTTTATAAAGAAATAAGACACCGGGCGTTTGGATTAGTTGTGTTTGCCATCATTCATACTCAATAATTGAGGTCGCAGGGATTATAAACTCTAATGTGTCAAATTGAATTCACCGGCAACACATCTAAAATCCTTTAATTATCTGCTTTGGGGCAATGGATTAACTAGAGCTTGTCAGTAACAAATAGATATCCTGTTTACTTTTTTTTTTTTAAATTTTTGTTACTAGACTTTTGATAATTCTTTAACCAATAAATATAAATATACAATAAAACTCAAATGTCCTCTGTTTCTTAAAAGATTATACATTAACATTTAATCACAGTCACCATATATTTGCATCTCCTGTTACATACTGGATAATGAATGGAGTAAATCATAGTTCTTTGTCACATTCATCAATTTATCACAGAGAATCATATTACAGATATGTACTTAAAATGTCATTTGGCTTGGTCATAACATCATAACTAAAAAGACAGATGTAGTCAGAAAGATAAAACAGCTACAGTGCTCAATTCCTTCTTAAAGGAAATTGTCTTCATTGTTTTTCTCTCTGATTTCTGTCACTAGAAGACAGTTCTAGCTCTTATTTTATTAATTTTCTTCTCATTAGATCTTTCACATTCACTAATGAAATGCTGTCAAAAACGATTCATTCAAATTCACAATAATAAACTTCATTAGTAATGAATTTTTAGCTCCTATAGTTCTCTAAGATTATTTCATACTCTTTTTAACAATCAGTCTTTATAAAGCCATAGATCTATTTTCAGTCACTATGGTCATAAAAGCTATAAAATATATTAATAAAAGGCAGAAGTATTGACTTCTCCAGAAAATGTTTGGTTGGCAATTTTCTCTTTAATAACAAGCACCACAAATACTAAATAAGCAGACTTCCTCTCTATCATGAATTTATCAAAATACCTGAGATAATTTTCTGCTCTGGATTTGTATTTTAAAATCACAATTTAAAAAAAACTTTTCCTTTTTATTTTAAATCTCTTAGATGTGTCTACAAGAAAAGAAAGTGATTTGTTGATTTAAGTTTTTAGTCTCTGCCTCGAGTTCCCATTATGGTGGTTTTAATTGTTGATTAAGGAGATTTTTAACTTAAGCCTTGTAACTGTGTTATGTATTTTAGACATCAGTAACCATCATACTTTAGAGATAGGAGCTCATGAAGGAGTAAAAGATCCCATTTCCCATTCATTCAAGTTTTCAAAGTCACTATGCACAGAACAAAACAACCAAAAAAAAAAAAAAAAGATGGAGAAAACAGCCATGAGTATCTGCATGACAGTGACAGTCTGATAAAATTTAGACATTTGCACTCTTGATGCCTACATCTGAGCTAATGTTTCAAACTCCTTTCATAACTAATGGAGAGAACAGGTGCCTGCAAGAGACAATTCATCTAATTCTGAAACAAACACCTAAAAAAGGTCAGGTGAACCAAGCCTTGAAAGTGGCTATTTCTCTTTATAAGTTGTAAAGAGAACAGAGTAATTATCTGGGACATAGATATTTATCCTCTAGGTTGTTTTAAGGTAGAGCACAGGATTCTTTCTTTCAGTTGAAATAGCCACTCAGGTTTTCAAAGCATATATAAATATTGGGTTTTTTTTTAAAGAAGCGAATGGAGACAATGAAAATTAATACAGACTATTGTGATTTCAGTTGTAGCTATGAGTAAGGATTAAAAAGATGGAAAGCTAAAGCCCTATGACAGAGAAATATCCACTGTTACAGGATTTAAGGGACCATTCAGAAGTTTTGTTCTCTTATCCCTACTCTTTTTTAGAGTTGCTCAGGCACTGGGGTTTTTTGGGGGGTTGGATTTGTTTGGGTCTTTTTAAATTTTTACTCCTTCATGTGTCTCAGTACATACAATCCACAGTTTCTACCTGATTTTAGAAGCACCCTTTAAGAATAAAATTCAGGTATTTTGGTAACCATGTAATTATTCTTGAAAGAATAAAATGCAAACAACTATGTAAGCCAGTGAAATATTTGTGTCATTGTCAAAGTAAATTCACTGAAATATTCCAATTGTTATGTTGTATACTGCTGCTCAGTACTGCAAGTACTTCAGTAAAATGCAGTAGCATTAGATAATGATAGGTGAAGGATTGTCCTTACTTGCTGCTGTATGACATTGGTTTACTGTGGTAATAACTACTTCATTATTTAATGGAAAACAATGTCACATTTCAGTGGCAAAGCTTCATCTTCTCAAGACTTTATTACACAATTGAAAGGATTGATTGCTGTTGATTGGATTTTGTCCGAGGACATAGTCACTTCCACTTGTCCCTGGATGTAAGTCACTTTTTCCAGTCTCAGGAAAATCTAAGTATTTTTATTTATCCTTTACATAACGCTTTTTCAAGCTTCTGGAAAAAAAACCAACAAACACAAAACCCCCCCAAAAAACCCCAAAGCAAAAACAAACCAACAAACCAACCACCTCTCCCCCCACAAAAAAAAAAAAAACAAACAAAAAACCCCACATAGAAAACAACCCTTTTACAAAAAGGTTAAAAAAAAATTTTAAATTACAAGTATCTGTGATGCAACCCTTTTTACTTCATAAGAAAACTTAATTATGCAACTGGAATGATATTTTCCCCCCAGATCTTCAGTTGGGTCAGTATGTAATAGGCAAGCTTTATATATTAGGTTTGCTCCTTCTGTCATTGTTATTTTCAGGATTACCTTAACTCCACTGCAAGTTTTCCTTGTTAATTCTTGCTGCCACCAAGCAAAAGGCGACAATGTGTAACAAAGTGTCTGACCTTGGAGGGGAGGGTCCTCTCTCAATGGCAGCACAGTCCCACTCTCTCTGACAGAAGCTGACAGAAGCTGCAATAAGTTTGATTCTTCATATTTCATTCTCCAGCTCATATACGTTATCTTTCCTTTTTTTCCCAATTACTCTCCTTTTCTGCAAGGAAACAAAACCAAAACCAAAACGAAAACAAAACAACAACAACAAAAAAAAGAACACAAAGCCAAACCCAAATGCAAAACACAACATGAAAACATGCAAAAGAATTCTATTTCTTAACAAAAAAACCCTGATTTTTTTCTTAGACAGAGAGATGCTGTGTTGGCACTGTCTGTATCTAATGCGTGGCTTATGCACCGTAATATTTCTATTTCACTTCTGACACTGAAAACTGGAATGGAGATTGCCTTTTGCAAACCTGTACAGCTCAGATATGAGCTATCTTTACTGCCTATGTCAGAACAAAATGCCCATTGTTGTGAACTACATGACCTCTGAACTATTCAAAAAAACAAGAGGAGAAACAACTGGATTGCAGCATGGTCTGAAACAAGTGTGACAGTAAGTGGGTTCTGTTGAGGAGCACATCCATCATCAGCAATCATCAGAAAGGGCTTAGAGCCCTAAGAAGATGGTGCTTGTAACAGCCAGTGTTGGCAGTTTGGAAATGTATTGATACTATTGTGTCTTTTCCTTCAAATAATAAATATCAATTAGGTGTACCCTCCTTATCCTGTAAAAATTGTTAATTTCTTGTTTAAACCTTAATGGAAGAAAACCACCAAATATTTTTAAAATATGTATAAATTTTGGATGGTCAGAGTGAAGTTCCATTGACTTCAATTGGATTATATGAGACTTTAACGCTTAGATTGTACTGTATTTGTATAAATTCTATTAATATTCTAAATGCCATCCCCCAAAATAAACTCTTTCTACTGCATTAAAGTACAGTGCAGAGGTGAAATGATTTGTTAAAAATAAATAACATTTTAATGGGATAACTGCATACTGTTATTCCTTGCAACAATGTTAAATGGTAATATTGTATATACTTCTAACTATATTTCTGTTGTTTGAAATAGCAATATTTTAAAAGATCATTTAAACATATTTTTTTGCATTGTTTCTATATTGCTAATTTTTATTAATAGGCTTAACAGATGCTTTTATAATAAGTTACTCTGTTATTTCAAAGAGCAGCAAGCATGAGAATTTGCACTTAGGAATATTTTCCGTAGTTGTTGATAAACCATATAGGATCCTGTTGTAATCAATATATAATAAAAGCAGCTATTTAATTATTTTGTAATTGCATGTAATTATATATCTTGAATGTGTTTAGATTAGAATGCTGAAGAAAACATTGAGCATATAGAGCTTAATTATGTTCCTCTATATTAACTATGCATAGCATGTTATCTAATTTTAAATGTAAATTAGTAAGAGAAAACATAAAATACATTTTAATTTTAAGATTGTGAAGTAATAATGATATACTTACTGCAAATAGACTTTTAAAATTAAAATTACATTATTAACGATTGCATCTACTCTAATACTCTGAACTGACAACTTATATATGAGGTTTGCAAGCAATTTTTCTGATACAGTATGATTATCATTTTTTAAGATCAATTTATTACAAGAAAAAATAGTGCTGTGTGTAGCAAGGAGCAATGACACATTAATAAGCAGGTTATTTTTAGCTTTTGAGGATAATGAACATCTGGGCTATCATATTGTAGCAGTGTCACATCAGTAGCAGTTTTGCAATTTGTATATCTGCCAGTGTTTTCCATTTCTTTCCCTTTTTTTCTTCTGTAAAGAAAACTTTATGTGAAGTGCAGTTTATCAGCCCTGAATGAGACACCCTGATAACGTATGAGGGGTCAATTGTAAAAGTGATTTAATACTACAGCAGCATAGATCTCTCTTTATCTCAACAATCATCAAACTAGAAAACAGTCAATAGTCATAACGTTAAGGAACATACACTCAGTGAGCTATGTGTGAAAGAATGTAAATGGTACTTCACTCGCAAAACCATCATCCAATCTCTCTACATTATATGCTCTTTCCTAGCCATCTACGTGGTACAGAAGCATGTCACAACAGGAAAATGCAAAGCTGCTGCACTTCCACTTCCGTTCACAGTATTCCCAGTGTTGCACTCAGACAACTTTCAATAAGAACAACAAAATGAAGAACCCTATACAGAAACAAAATATACATGCTACATTAAGATAAAGTGTTCTGCAAAGCAATACAAGAGTAAGGAGGGGAAAAAACATTGCTTAAATGCTCTAGAAACCACAAACATCTTCATCATGGAGTAACTATAACATGAAAAAATCTTTTTCAACCCATATGGTTTTGGTTGAATATGAAAAGACAAGAATAAATTTTCAAATAAAGTGATGCCAAACTGTAATTAATCTCTAGTGAACAAGTGTAAATTAAAAGCTCAATGTTACTTTTTGGTTTTTTTCTTATTTTTTTTAATTAAATAGCAAATACTTTTCCTTGATATATCTGCAAAGTATCAACCAAATGTCATACGTGTGCTCCTAGAGCAGGGAAGCTCTTTAAAAATATAATAAAGCTATTTAAAATCTAGATTAATAGTAAGTGTTCACTTATTTCCACTGGGAAACTTCTAAATGGTTTCATATGAAAATCTCCAAAAAAACTCAGACCTGTGAAAATATCCAGAATGGAATACTTGCAGAACAGGAGAAAAAAATAGAAAAAAAACCCCACCCAACAGCCGGAAATAAATTGGTAATGCAAAATGTCAGGCATTTGTAACTGTCAGCGGCATTATGGATGCTATCTATCATAGCACATTATACCAGGTCTTGAGCTAATCTTTATTTTTCTGGAGCCAGCTGGTTCTTCCACAGCAGTGATGCTTGAAAAGTTATTTCCAGATAGATATATTTATTTAATAGCTGCCACAGAATACTTGCTGACGATCACCCCTTGTGTGCAAAGAAGGATTTCCAAGATAGCTGTGAATGGGTTTCTAATGAACTACCCATGATTACTACTGCAAGATTGTTCTACAGATCCACAACTGCAACTTTATAGACATTTGACAAGATTACTTAAGGGAATCAGGGATCTACTGACAAGGGAAGCAGGGATCTTCAGGCTGGAAAGATAGGCCCAGGTGAACCTAATGAGGTTCGACACTGCCAAGTGGAAGGTCTTGCACTTGGGCCGGAAGAATCCCAGACATAGATACAGACTGGGAGAAGAGCTTCTTGAGAGTAGCCCTGCTGAGAAGGACCTGGGTGTCATAGTGGATGAGAAACTTAACATGAGCCAGCAGTGTGCTCTTGCAGCTCGCAAGGCCAATGGTATCCTGGGCTCCATCAGAAGAGGGGTGGCCAGAAGGGACAGGGAGGTGACTATCTCTCTCTACTCTGTCCTCGAGAGGCCCCACCTGGAGTACTGTGTCCAGATCTGGGGCCCCCAATACAAGAAAGATGTGGAACTGTTGGAGAGGGTTCAGAGGAGAGCCACGAAGATGCTTAGAGGGCTGGAGCACCTGCCCTACAAAGACAGGCTGAGGAAGCTGGGCTTGTTCAGCCTGGAGAAGAGAAGGCTGCGGGGGGACCTCATTGCAGCCTTCCAGTACCTGAAGGGAGCATACAAACAGGAGGGGAATCAACTTTTTATAAGGGCGGATAATGGCAGGACAAGGCGGAATGGATTAAAGCTGAAGGAGGGAAGGTTTAGATTGGATATTAGGGGGAAGTTTTTTACAGAAAGAGTGGTGAGGTGCTGGAACAGGCTGCCCAGAGAGGTAGTGGATGCCCCGTCCCTGGAAGTGTTCAAGGCCAGGTTGGATGGGGCCCTGGGGCCCAGGTTGGTGACCCTGCCTGTGGCAGGGGGGTTGCGTTGGAGCTCTATGATCCTTGGGGTCCCTTCCAAACCATGCCATTCTATGATTCTATTATTCTATTACAAATTTCCTGTTTCTCATTTGTGGCACTCACCCTTCTAAATATCAGCCGTTACCATCGTGGGATTTTTAATCCGATGCTTTTATATTACTCTCAGTATTACTGATATTCAGACCTAATTGTATCTAATTTGTTAAGACTTTTCACATTTTTAGCAATCTTTCTTAAGAGATATAGTTCTCCTATGAGTACCAGAAGATTAGAGTTTACTGGTTTTATTTTTTTGGGGTACAAGCACTCAGGTGAGGTCACTGGAATCAGTTACTGAAACTATTCAACACAAAAGCTTACTTTTAGCAGGGCATGCCAGTACTTTAACATATTCTACAGGGCTCTCTCATTGGAAAATAATCCTGTAGAATTCCTGTGAGTGATACTGGAGGTTATGTGAGTTTTACTAGTGAGGTTATGCTTTGACTTTTCAGAGCATAGGCTGAATTTACAGAAAAGAATCTCAGTAACTGCAAGATGACATAAAATCTTGAATAAAAAAAATGATGTAGAACTTTAAAAAGGAAAAAAAAATGTAATTATGGTTTTAAGAAAAGAGAAAGAAAAAAAACCAACAAAAATCCTACAACACCTCTCCCCCACCCCCCAAATATGATTACACCAAATTGCAGTGAACAATGTTCTTTGTAGTGGGAACTAGCACACTGGACTACAAAAATGGCCTAGGTGGTCTAGTACTCCAGTTCTTTCATGGCTGATATCAGCTAAGCATCACAGAAAGGGACTCCATTAGCTAGCAATCATGTATGACATTCTTTTGACAAATTCTAAGCTGCAAGGACCTACAATTCTCTAGTTCTTCTCCAAAGAAATATCTTTCCATTGGATATTAATCAAAAATATGCTCATTGCCATTATAAATAGATATATCAATATTTTGATATAAAAGCTAGTAATGCTGCACAGAATCACAGAATAACCATCCCAGAAGTCTCAGAGATTTTTACGTAATATATAGAGATACAGAGGAGAAACCTGAACTGTTAACTGACAGGCTGAATTAAGTTGCAAATTGTCGAGGAGAATGAATAAGGAGCAAAACAGATAATATTTCACCTTATTCATGTGTTCCCATGCTCCATCTCTTTGTTTTTAGGGGAGTGAGACAGTAAATGTATTCTAAATAAAACTGACTCATAAAATCATCCCTATTTATGCTCCCTCTGGAGATTTCTCTCCATGGTTGTAAGTCAGCTCAAGACATCCCACTGCAACTAAGCTGATAATTTTCCAGACTATGCTTTAGAACATTATAAAGAACCAAATAAGAATTAAGGAACAAAACAAAACCAACAACAAAAAGCATTTACATCTATAGTATACAAACTGTACAATGAGGTAACTTGTCAACCTCCAGGTTATGAAGGAGACTGTGATATTACCTATATAACACAAAATTTGTGGTAAATTTACCCTTGAAAAAAGGTTTACAGTGTAGATATTCAACTTCAGGTTCTTTCTCAAGTTAAGGACACATGTTAAGAGAGCTGATACCAAAAGGTTACCTATGCTGCGCAATAACATTGCAATATCAACATCCACAGTATCTGCAAACTGTTAGTTGACATATACTTGGCAAGCACCCATCCAGCTCCAAAAATCTGAGATAAACATCCTCATGTAAACTAGAACTTGTTTTTTTTTAGTTTAATCAGGTGTGCTGTAATCAGATAGGATGCTACATTTAAGATTTCATGCTTAGGTATAGCATTTGCTTAAAGATGTTGAGGTAGATTTTGACCATAAATACCAAGCAAGGCTAGGTCTCCAATTTTGTTGTAATAGTAAAGTAAAAAAATACAAAATAAAAGGGGGCAGGGGGGGTATTTTGTTTTAACTGGGGAAATTTTACTTTTAATGTTTTAAGTTAGAAAACTGCAGTTGCTGATGCATAATTTTGGCAGTTAATCAGAGAAGTAAAAAGCAATTTCCAAAGGTTCTTCAGCATATTACTTTTTAATGAATATGCTGGTTTATATAATCTTGACATATTTTTGATAAATGTTTGAAAAAAAACCCCACACTTATAGGTACTGATAGCTATAAACTTTTAATGATTCATGGTAGATAAAAATAAATTAGTACGTTTGATGAAATTGTAGAATGAGAGAAGAAAAACAGAATTTTAATCTTGATCAGAAGTCGTAGCTTCTAAGGTCTAATGTGTTGGGTATTTTCTAGGCTTCTAAAAACCTACTTCTAGGTTGTGGTTTGGTTTTGGGTTTTTTTGTCTGGATTTAGATTTTAACCAAAAATATCATGCTTGTTCCAGAAAGCCCTCATATTATACAGAAGTTTCTTCTATTTCAGGTTTGTCCTTAGAAATTCAGTTTTAAATACTGCAAAATAGTATGTCTCATTCTTGATAAAATACTGGTAAAAGAATTTGTGCAGGTGACTACCAGTGACCTGTTGCTACCAAAGAAGAAAGTTACTGGTGAAGGAGTCTGGAATTGTACAAATGACTATGTCTAGAAGAGAGAGAAGCACTAAGCAAAGATTACCAAGGCAGAATTTTAAAGACAAGCATAACACAACTACAAATATGGCTGTGACACAGTGAGCTTGAGATAAAAGGAAGAAGTAAATTGGGGTCTGACACTTTTATTTGTGGAAGGACAGCAAGCGTGGTGACAGGGATGTTTAAGAAAGTAGTATCTGTCTTCAGACCAGTTTCCACCACAGCTTGTCGCGTGTCTGCAAGTCTGTCTGAATTAACTCCTTGATTAGGGAATACCTGGAGTGAACTCCATAATAATACTCCCACTAGGAATGACAACTTCATAAATATGAAATTTAGACAATGAAATTTCATAATAAAGTGTCATCTCTGTTTATTAAAAATGTCAACGGTCCTTTTAGTAAGTTATTAAATACTCGAAGTGATTCTTTCACTTCAGTTAAGTGGGAAACATTTTGTCACTGACTGTAGTAAGAAAAAGATCTAAATATGATACAGTAGTGTATAGTATATGTTTAGCTCAATGGGTTTTATCAGCATATATGCAGATGTTTCCATGATTATGGAAGCAAGATACATATGGATCAAATCCTTTTGCTGTTACATTGGATACATCTCTTGGAATTGTCTAACCAATGTTAACTTTAATTATAAACAGGGATAACAAAGAATCATGAGCAGCTAGCTCAAAAATATATTACTACAGCTTGTGAACACTCAGTTGCTCACAGATGTTTGCTCACCAGAGCTATATGTGTGAGTTAAGCAGAAGGGTACATGAGACTATCATTTTGGGGAAAAAAAGTTAATATTTTTACCATTCAAATGCTAAAAAGCACAGATACAAAACCTATCAGAAACAAAATTCTTAATTGATTCACTTTCAACTATATGTCATTTTGTCAATTTTTTTTCTTAATTAAGGTATTTTCAAATCTTAAATGAGACATTCACCTAATACAAGCCTAATATGACATGAGCCACAAATGTGCATCTGAAGCCCAGAAGGCCAACTGGAGCCTGGGCTGCATCCAAAGAAATGTGGCCAGCTGATCAAGAAAGGTGATTCTGCCCCTCTTCTCTGCTCCGGTGAGACCTCACCTAGAAGATTGCGTCCAGCTTTGGAGTCCACAACACTAGAAGGACATGGAGCTGTTGGAATGTGTCCAGAGGAGGGCCACAATAATGATTAAAAGGCTGGAGCACCTTTCCTATGAAGGTAGGCTAAGAAAGTTGGGTTTGTTCAGCTTGGAGAAGAGCAGGTCTTATAGTGACCTTCCAATACCTTAAAGCTGCCTATAAGAAAGCTGGGGAAGAACTGTTCATGAGGGCAGTAGGACAAGGGATAATGATCTTAAACTTGAAAAGGATATTGAATATTAGGAAAAAGTTCTTCAATATGAGGGTGCTAGAGGAATGGAACAGGTTACCCAGAGAGGTAGTAGAGCCCCCATCCCTGGAGATATTCAAGGTCAGACTTGAGTGGGCTCTGAGCGACCTGGGGCAGTCTCTCATAGACTCCTACCTGGAAGTAATTTTTTGATAAAATTGTAGAAAATGTAATACATATTTAAGACATGTAAATAATTATTTCAGGTGACAAAGACAAATATAGTGATTATTAGCAGAGGTAAAAAAGGTAAGCTCACTGTGATAGTTTAACTCTCATTTTCTTAGAATAAAATGCCCATTGTGTACTGGGGAGAGGGCTCTATCCTGCTTTAAAACAAGAACTCTGTTCACAGTGAAGTTTTGCTAATACCTTTTAATTTTCTTCCTTTATTATTCTGTGGAGGTTGAATTTAAAAGTGGGACACATAGTTACCCTCTTGAATCTTATAAAGCTTCCACCAGGAACCCTCAGAAATGTTTGTTCTCCTTGCACATGTCCACATAGCAGACTTGTGAACTGTCTGTAAATTAATTGTTCCGAGAATGCAAAGCAAATTAGCTGATTCATCAGAGATTAATCACCACAGCTCAGTGCAGTTTAATGCTGCCTTCCAAGAACAAGAATTGATACACAGTGTGGTGGATGATAAAGCTATTAAACCTATTTATTCCAGATTGTCTAATGGATTCACCCTGACAAGGGTGAAGTTAGACAACAGGGGGTCACCTTGCCTTTGGTAATACACATCAGATCAGAAGATTCCCTCTAAAAGAAAAAAAGTACTATAAATTCACTGATATGCTTATAGAAGCTTTTAAATGACAAGATGAAGAAGCACTCAGTGGCATAGAAAGGAGATGCCCACAGAAGGAGAGAGTGGAAGGAAATGGGTATAGGACTGGCTTACAACAGATTCTCAGCCAGGTCCTACAGGGATGCATAGAATCATAGAATCACTTGGAAGGGATTTTCAACCCAAGAAGTCACTGAAAGCTGTCTTATTATAGAAAAGAATCTGCATTGAAAAGTGAGTGAAATGTAGATTCCTACTGAGTCTTTTTACTTAATGCCATACTAAGCCACATGTGTTTTGTCTATATATAGTTACAGTGTTCAAGTCCTTGTAATTACATCTCCTAATGACACACATTTAGGGAATGGAAAAGTTTATATCTTCCATTGCCTAACTTCAAAAAAAGAAAAAAAAAAAAAGAAGAAACATGTCTACTTCAGTAGAAATATATTTTTATTAGTTTGGTGTTCCAACAGGAAGTAATGAGTCTGTCCAGGATGGAGTTACTTTTCTTGATAACAGTCCTTACGGACTTGGTTTGGATTTGTGGCTAAAAGAGGGCTGATAATGCAGCAATTTTTTAAACTATTTGTAGTAAAGCGCTTGCACAGTGTTAATACTTCCTGTTTCCCATGCTGCCCTGCTATGATGTACGCTGGGAAGGGTGATGAGCAAGTAGCTGGGAAGGAGCAAAACTAGAACAGCTGACCTGAAATGAACACAGCATATCACATGACATCAAGCTCAGCAATAAAAGCTAGGGAAACAGAAGGAGGAACAGGGAACATATGGTTCCTGTGGCAAGGGGGTTGGAGGTCTTTGATCCTTGTGGTCCCTTCCAACCCATGTCATTCTATGATTCTATGATGGTGAAACACTGTAACAGGTTGTCTGGAGAGGTAGTAGATGCCCCATCCCTGGAAACATTCACGATCAGCTGGATGGAGCTGTGAGCCACTTGATCTATTTGAAGATGTTTCTGCTTCTGCAGCAGGGTTTGGACTAGATGTCATTTAAAGATGCCTTCAAACAAAAGTATTCTATGATTTTGTGTCCTGGAAACAATAGACCCACTTGTAAGTGAAGAATAGTTTTGATGTATGTTGAGTATAGTATCTTCCCCTCTACTCACCACTGGTGACTCCACACCTTGAGTACTGTTTCTAGTTCTGGGCTCCTCAGTAGATGAGAGATTTGGACATACATCAGAGTTCACTAACAGGCCACAAGGAGGACTAAGAGATTGCAGTATCTCTCCTATGAGGAAAGATGGATTGTTCATGCTAATGAAGAGAAGACTCTTATTAATGTATACAAATACTTGATAGTGCAAAGAGGACAGAGACAGGTTCCTTTGAGTGGTATACAATGACAAGATAAGAGCCAACAGGCAGAAATTGAAATACAGGAGGTTTCATCTGAAATTGGTCTGAAAATCAGTGTGAGGGTGACTAAGCACTGGCACAAGTTGCCCAGGAAGTTTGTGGAGCTCCATCCTTGGAGACATGGTTCTGGGCAACCAGGTCCTGCTTGAGCAGGAGGATTTTACCAGATGATCTCCAGAGGTTTCTTGGGACAGGTGAACAATGCTTTCTTGCAGAGGGGAATTGATTAAAAGACAGAGCTTGTAGCATCAAAACTATGTATTTTTATTATCCATATGTTGTCTAAATAGTAAATGATGCCTTTGTTTTTGCATCATTCTCTATGGTAAGTAGTATCAAATACACTTAAAACAACAACTATGATAAAACAACAGAAAATTTAATAAACATGTATTAAACATTTTTTTATATATATGCATACAATTTTCTCAGGAAAATGGACTAGAATTCTGCTGCCACTGAAAGCAATTAGAATATGCATATTCATTTCCTTTAGAAAATAATGTGGCTTTTACTTGATAGTCTGGTTCCTCATCAGGGCTACTCATTGTAAATTATTAGAAATAATTCTGCTTTTTTGAAGGATAGAAAAGAAAGCATAAACTCCAGAAATAAAAGATTAAGAAGATGATGTCAGAATTTAAATTGATGAGCTGATCTGGAAACTGAGGGAATGTAATTTATTCCCACAGATTAAAAAAGGATCAGGGGACATGAAATATACAAAAACTTAATAGAAGGAATAGCATGAATACAAATTCATTTCTGAGCAGAGGGAAGCCACCAAAAGTGATAAACTACGTGTTGTTAAGAAAAAGATTTAAGGCTCACCTAAAACTTGTCTTTTATCACACTGAAAAGTCTGTGAACATTTCCATTAAGAGAAAAGAGCTAAATTTCACAATTTTTTGAGAAAATTGAACATGGAAAAAATGGAAATAGAACAAATTACATTTAGAAAAAGTAGTTTATTTCAGCAGATTGTCTTCCATGTTATCTACTGTAATAAAGGTTCAAAAACTTATCATTCCATATATAACCTAACAACCTGTATGTTTCATTGCAAAGATTAACAACCATTCTGAATTTAAATAGTACTCCAATAACAAGAACAAGCACAAAGGATTTAATTTTTTTTTTTTTTTCAGAAAAGTGGAAGAACAAAAATATATTGAATGATATTGCATATTTGAAATTTTATTATGGTTGAAGTAGCTGTATATAAAAAAGAAAAATAATTCTGTTTATGGATGAAGATATCAGTATGGACATGAGATTTTACCAGCTATACACTAGAATGAACAACTGAGCCGTGCATATTCTTATGAAGAGAGAGTAGCCACCCGTGAAATACTGGAATAGTGTGATGACATTCCCCTGAACTTTCTCTTCTCCAGGGTGAAAAGATCCAACTTTTTCAATCTTTCGGTTCTCCAGCCCTTTGATCACCTTTGTGACACCCCTCTGGACCCTCTACAGTCCGCTCACATCTTTCTTGAATTGTGTGGAGCAGAACTACACACAGTACTCCAAGTGTGGCCTGACAAGCACTGAATAAAGTGGGATGATCACGTCTCTATCGCCACTAGAAATGACCCCGCAGATGCAGCCCAAAATTTGATTTGCCCTTGTTGCTGCAGAGGAACACTCTAGTTTGTGTTCAGTTAGTTGTCCATTGGGACCTCCAGGTCCTTTGCAGAAGGGCTACTCCTCAGCCACAGAACCTAGACTGTTTTGGGTTCTTTGTCTTATTGGACACATCTTCTTCCAGATATAGGACATTTCACCTTTCATTGCTAGACTTCATACTTCTTGCTGAAGAAAAACAATTAAAATTTTTATATTTTTACTCTATGGAGTATTCATTTGTGGGGAATAAAAAAATACAAATAAACAGTGAGGTTAAAATAATAGTGTTATTTCTCTACAGCATTTATTTAAAAAGAATATGCACTTGACAACAGAACTTCTATTTTATAACCAATAGATATTGGGGTTTTTTAATGTCTGGTCATGCCAAAATCAAAAGTTGATACTATCTAACTGTTTTTAACTTGGTCTTTTATGAGAATTTTTCATTTCACTCTGGCAGATCAAACCATCACACCCTCTGAGAAACCAGGCAGTTTAATTTTCAATGTTTCTCTGAAAATACCATTTGGTGTTTAAACCTTACAGAAACTTACACATCACTACTTACCCACTGTTTTCCGTATTAACATTTCATTTGATGAAATTTAATCCATTCCAGAAAATGCTGAACAATGCTAAGTTATTCTAATTTTCTTAATTGTTTATTACATGGTTTCAGAACAACTTTCTGAAATGTTATAAACCCAAAATTACCATATGTCATTTGTCCATAGATCATTGCAATTCATTTTCAAAATTAGAACCATAACTTAATCTGAAATCTACATTCCTAATAAGCTGAACACCAACAGTTGGGATGATGTAATAAGAATAAATTGAATCTGTGACCACAATGAATAGGAAACTATGCTGAAGTTAGTGTTTATGGAAATTCTAAATCAGTGAAAGTCCATCTATCATGTTTCTCCTACCATAAACAGTAGCTTCTATGGAAACTGAGCCTTTTAGAACTCAAGGTGTATTTTTGGGCACATTCACCAAAAGCCTCTTGTAACAGGTTGCTCTGCAGAGAGGAGGACTCCTGAGAGATCAAATAACCCTGATAACATAGTGTTCATTTTTAATCAAGTGGGAAAGGGTGGGGTAGTGGAGTGCGAGGGGGTGGAATGCCTATCTAGAAGTCTACAGTACCAAAGAGCAATGGTTTCTTTTCCCATTTCCAACAATGATAAAAATAGCTTTTTATGATGAAAGAAAGCACAACTAGTTCTCTACATTAATGTCAGAATTCCACTACATTAAGAAAGAAAAAAAAATTAATTAAATTTCTAAACCTGGAAGTTTATGAGGGAAAAATCCCAGATACTTTTATTATGTTCATCACAAAATACACACATGCCATTTTCTGTGTGCTAAAACTCCTTTGTCTATGTGAATTGTAATGATTGTTCAGTTCTGATTCTTGGTAAAAAATACCATGGTTCCCTTATCTTCTTCAGGGTCCCAGTGATGAGAATACAATGTGAGCTGCACTGCACTCTTAGACCTGAATAACTCATCAGAAAACTTTTGCATGAGCCTCTTATGATGCCCCTTATGATGAAGATGGAAAAAATCCAGGGCTTGCAGTCCAAAACACAAGGATGCTTTTTATTCAAGGTCTTTTCAGACATAAAAATGACAATTCATAAATTAATAAAATAAATATCCTGTGACTCAACATCCCAGTTATATTCCTATGGTGTTAATACAAACAGATTACAAGAACTCCTTCTGCCAATCCTTTACCAAGTGCTGGCTGATATTATAGTCTTTTTTTCCTTTTATCGCAATAACATTTAATGAATTTGTTTTCTTCTTTGTTGGCTATGCTAAGATTTATTTCCAAAGTAGGAGTCTTGAGGTATAGTGGACTGACCCCAGCTGGCAACTGAGTATCCACCAGCAGCTCATTCTTCTCCCCAGTGGGTTGGAGGAGAGAATCAGATGAGCAAAAGTACCAAAAACTTGTAATTCAAGATGAACTTCGATTAACAATTGAAGAAAAAGAAGAAAACAAAAAATCCAACACCCCAAAACCATGTACAAGGAACAAAGAAGTGATGCAAAGGTAATCACTCACTGTCTCCTTGAGGTGGTTTGGCCCTGGCTAGAGCCCAAATGCCCACCAAAGCCATTCTATCATGCCCCTTTACAGCCGGAAAGGGGAGAAAATACATATTGAGAGGCTTAGGATTTGAAATAAGGACAGGAAGAAATCACTCTGCAATTAGTGTCATGGGCAAAACAGACTAAACACAGAATAAAGGAGAGAAAACCAACTTATTACAACTACACAACACACCCAGTGACACTCCCTTCTCTGGTGGCAAAATGCACCTGACTGTGTTTGGTTTTTTTTTTTCCTCCTAACTAAATTTGATTCCCAGAGGCGCTATGACCATTGCCGATTGGCTCGGCCTTTGGTCAGCAGCAACTCTGGCCTTGAATCGGACGATGTTTACTCTCTGGGGCCTGCAGAGAGCTTCTATCGGCTTCTTGCAGCAACCATCTCTGGAGCATTCCCTTCTCTACCAGCACATTGCTGCGCAAAACTGCGACACTCCTACAAACAGAAAAATGCCCAGTCTTTGAGCAACGACTCCTTTAGAATACACTATGACCTGATTTTATTGCTGAGTATGATGTCATATAGTATAGAATATCCCTTTGATCATTTCAGGTCAACTGTCCCATCTGTGTCCCCTCCCAGCTTTTTGCCCATCCCTATTCTGCTTGCTGGAGGTGGGACTGTCAGAAACAGAGAAGGCCTTGGTGCTGCGTCAAGCACTGCTCAGCAATAGCGAAAACACTTGTGTTATCAACACTGATTTAGTCACAAATCTAAAATGTAGCATATTATGCCTGCATATTCCCCAGCCAGAACAAGGGAATACAGATTGTCAACTTTGTGGACTGTATGCCTGAAAGTATTGTGTATAAAATAGATATTGAACTTCTGAGCCAACAATAGGAGAACTGTAGGAGTGACATATCAGTATTAGTAGGAGCATACACATGCTGCATAATACATCTGCAGAGATTATGCTGTCACTTACAACAATTCTTAGACCTTAATAATGCTCTTCATGCACCAGCCCTAAAGCTCATGCAAATAATAAAATGGGTCCTCAGCTAAAGATCAAACTGACTCACCGGGACAAAGATTACTCACACACCTTTCTGAGCTGTACAGCAGTAAAAAGAACAAAGAATTAAAACTTGAAACTTGAATAGGCACCATCTACTACGAGGATGTCTGAATTAAAGTTTTAGTCTTGATCGGGAGGAAGCTTTTGAAGCAATCTTTCTCCTTCAGAGAAAACCAAAGTGGAAGATGTATTGCAGGCATGCACTGAATGCACTTTGGCTGCAGATAGGCTTTCAGTCCATAGGACTGAACTGAAGGTACTCTGGAAACAAATACCTGGAGATGTACAGTGTGGTGATTACATTCTCCGTATAAATTTCTTTGCTCTTCATATCAACTTAATTTCAGCCACATTGATGATAGCTAACTATATCTTACTTATACTCTTAAAATATCTTCTAGAATCTCCCTCGCTCTCAGGCACACACACGCACCTCCCTGTTTTCTTGAGCAGACCACAGCAAAAGGCCTAAAATACTTTCAGTCCCTACATTTAACATTTTAACTGAACACAGACATTATAAAAATAAGAGAAAAAGAGGGATAATGCTTTGAGTGAAGTCATTAAACAAGAACTTTCCTTTTCCCACTGTGTCATTGCAATGGCTGCCTTTTTTTTTCTTTTCTTTTTTTTTTCTATTGCTTCTTCCAGTCTAACATTTTCTAACAGTAGCTCTCTGGGCAGAATAAACTTCACATAATTCCCTTTCTTGGTCTGTAGGAAAGTTCCTTTGTTTACCTCTGAGGTTTGTCTTTGGTCTGTTCTCTAATTGCAGGCAGACTCCTGCTCCTTTGAGGGTCTTCAAAGCTACCTGGTAATCTCTTGCATTTCCAGTTTTCTTTTCTGGCACATCTCTTCCCAAACACACACATACACATTGAACACACAAATCTGCAGATGATCAGTTGTCTTTAAGGAGAAGGAAAT
This sequence comes from Laterallus jamaicensis coturniculus, assembly GCA_022605575.1. Lineage (NCBI taxonomy): Eukaryota > Metazoa > Chordata > Aves > Gruiformes > Rallidae > Laterallus > Laterallus jamaicensis. Next base: position 13,467,773 of record JAKCOX010000019.1, read on the forward strand.
TTCCCTTTTCCTCTAGAGTTTATCATTCAGCCAAATAGACCAGTCTGGACAAAGTACAAGGAAAGTCATCTAAATTCCTGTGCAATACATAATGTTTTGGTTTACTACATTTGGTTTAAAAATATAGTATTTTTACTGTTAAAAATATAAACTTACAAATTAAATGTGTCTTTCATCCTTCTTGAGAAGTCTTAAATAATAGACACTCAGGTTAATACAGTTGACCTTAACTTTAGCAAATTAGAGAAAGGTGAATAGCACAAATGAAAACTTGTTAAATAGAAAGAAAAACAAGTTATCACTGTTTCTAACAACCCAGAAGGTATTTACTTTACAGTAGATCTGAGAAAACTGCAGACTATTTAATGAAAATCACTCATATCTTTTAAACACTCTCAAAAGTAAGACTGTTTATTTTAGCTTCTAGCTACATTACAGTCAGTGTCAGTGTAATTATCATCATTAAACAATACCTTTTTTGAACCCTAAGAATGTATGGCAGTAAAAAATCATGAATATGTGAGATGTCTGTAATTAACTATTCTATGATCATACTCTTTAAAACCATGGCTAATTGCTAATCAACATTTCAGAGAAGGGTCCCAGGTCATGGGATTCAGACTGCCAGATATTCTTCATTTCATGGAATTCTCTCTTTCTGACTCCCCTGTCTCCATATGGATTCGGGAAGTGTTTCAGATTTTTCAAGATATCTCATACTAAGGCCATTGTGCAATAAACCTTTCCGAGGGGTCAAGGCCCTGAAGGCCTGACTGTCCCTGGCCACCCACCTAGAGCTTTTCCCACATTCAACATGGCTCAGAACTCCATGGTAGCCCCCTACAGCTCTCACTCCATTGGTATTATGACAGCAGGAGCCAGTGGTGCTCAGGGATCACCTTTCTCTCTCCAGCCCACATGAAATCTTTTATGTGGAAGGCATGATTGCATAAGCAAGGGGACTGCATTCCAGAATAAGAGCTGACTTGCAGTATGTTATGGGGAAGGTGAGTAGGGACAGACAGTTTGCTTTCTTACACTGCAAGAACTAAAGAGCATCAAATAAATTTAGTAGAAGTCAGGTCCAAAACAGAAGTTGGTAGTTCACAGAAGGTAGTTGTCCTGTGTAGAGCTGTGCTGAAGAATATCATGAATACTGACACTCCACTTGGGGTCAGCTCCCCCGAAGTCTTTTAAAACAGTTGAAGGCAGAAAGGATATTAGGAGATGTATCATGTGAAATTGCTTTTGCCTTACTGCCTTTGTATACAGTGCCTTTGCAAGCAATTTACTGAACAAGATGAACTTTTTGTCTGACCTGGTATGTAGAGACTCTAGTGTTCTCTACCTACATGTGGCTACATGTTCTCTTAAACTAAGACAAAATAATATGCTGTGCTAACTTAAAACTGGAGATGTGGGGTTTGGGGATTTTTTTTGGGGTGGCTTTTGTTGTTGTTGGTTGGGTTTTTTTGTTTGCTTGTGGCTTTTTTGCTGTTCTGATTTTGTTTACTTAATAATTTACAAACAAACAAACAAACAAAACAAACCACTAAAGGATAATAAAAAACCAGAAAAAATAAACCCGGGATCTGGTTCTTAATCAGATGCACAGAAGGAAAATTGTTCAAAATAATATTTCTGTTCTGTAAATAATCTTCTATTTTGAGTAGTTTGAACATATAAAAATGGTAACCTCGTTAATATAAGTACACATTTCCAAAGGATCTAATACTGATAAGTTGAGCATGTTCATCCCATTTTAATATATTAGAATGACAGTCATTATCTCATATGGCAAATAGCTGCATCAAATACATGTTGAACTATTAAAATTCCATACATTTGTGTTAGTGTGTTTAATCAGAAAGTTGCACTGTGTTAAATGCACAGACAGCTCAGGATCAAGTTTAAAAAAGACTAAGTTATTTCTTGTAACATACAAAATGTATGCATTGATCAATACCACATGATGCACACAGGAAAATACGGATATCTGTATGCTAATAAATTGCAGAACTGCTGGTAAAATCCCAACTGTCTGACTTCTGGAATTTAGAATTGCCATCAATCACCTTCTTTCCTTTCAAAACATTGCATTTAAATGGCATTTTAAAAAAAAATATTTTGCATTATTCTTGTGTTTTGCTGTGAGACAGCATTTACATTTTTTTTGTCTATCCCTCAGTTCTGTAAGTCAACCATAACTAGAGACGGCACTAAATAAGTTTGTCCATAATTCTGAAAGTATATAACAAATCCCATGGATATGGTTTTCTGAATTAATAAAAAATGAGACAAATAGAAATGCAATTCACAAAGATGTCTTCAGTTCCACAAGTTCAGATTGGGAAAGAATGGGGTTTTTTTGTCCTTGCTCACCTATATTCTAATTCTTTATTTCTATTTGGAAGGAAACAGAAATGCAATACATACATGTAAAATCAAATAGAAACTGAATGTCAAAGAGAACATAAGCTAATCGATACTTTATACCAATGAAATAAATGACACAATACTCTAATTAAGAACGCATATATGCCTGCTAATGCATATATATATATTCACATACATATACATATGCAACATCATACTTTGATAAAAAGTGTTCAGGATCATCTTTTACTCATTCTATTCAAAATCCTATCAGACACCATGTACTTACCAGTCATATTGAAAGTATGTTTTCGATGTTGAAAAATACTCAGAGTAGTGTTCTATCCAGTTACCAGAACCATCACCAGGAGTTTCATTATTTTATGTCAACCAAAATATCTGTAAAAAGCATCATAGTTTCTGTTAGTGTTCAGTAACTACTAATGTACTTCAACAGGGGTGTAGTGTTTGGTAAGTAGATTGGATTTTTTAAATAGTAGAATAACTAGTATGGGATTGCTTATTTCCACCTTTCTTATATCAGGATTTGAAGGGAATACCAACTTCTGACTTTCTCAGAGTCATCTAAGTCCTGTTGCAGTTTATTATATTTCTCAGATACTAACTTTACCCCTAAATGCAAAGGGTTGTTTGTGACAGTGCTGGAGACTCAGAAGAGACACTTGATGAATTTGTAGGTTATTCTTGCATGGTGGTCTCCCAAGAATGGGACATAGAGACTTTTCTACAACATATTTACCTAAAATGTTTGTTAGAACAGCTGCTGGCAAGGTTTTAGCTGATACAAGTAAGCATTTTTAACAAATGGTGTTCAGGTACAGCTTGGGAGGTGCCATTCCCATCTGACAATCTCGATGCAGTAACATTACCTAAGAGAAGAGAATTGAATGGAATGGGCACAAACTACTCCCTGCTGGTTTGCCTGTTGACACACTGCCAGAGAGCAGACCCAAACAAATTAAGTTACAGGCATGCACACAGGACTGACTCTTCTGCTATAATTTATAGTGTACATAAACCTTATTGTTAAGGTATATGTTGTGATTAAGTTTTTAGATTGTGAGATTTATAGAGAAGTCCTGAACAACAGTGTAAATTATGCTGGGTTACTGTGACATGATTTAAAATGTTTAAGTGCTACCTTGTGTTACTTTTCAAATTTTACAAAATGTAAAATTTATTCACAGTCTTAATGTAATGAAAAAATATTGTGCATCCGTTGAAGTAAGCAAAATAAATGCAGTATAAGAATTTTAAAATATATTTTCTTCTTTCAAAATGCTTGGTTTTAAGTATCACCCTAAGAATTATGTAATCAAAGGGAAAAAAATTCTGACAGCAACATGTTCAAGTATTTTGCAATGAATTTGTTATATAGTTATAAAATGAACAGGATGTGAATTTAAGTGAACAATATTAACTAGCTTTGCTATTGCAATAAAACAAAAGTATGCATATTGTCTTCAACTTCTGATGCAAACAAGTTCTTATCTAAGAAGAGATACTGAATAGTGGAGCTAAAGAGAACGCAATAGTGGGTATAGGAGAATATACTGCACTATTTTACCTCCAAATATGTCTAATACCAAATTGGAAATTGAAAAAAAAAAAAAAGTGAATAAAAAGTTCTGTGTTCCAAGATGCCATGACATTAAATATTAATAAGGATAAACAATATAAACAGTGAGACCCTTTATCCTGTTTTCAAAGTTTATTACTTAATTTTTAAAGCCTGCAATTTCATGCCCTTTGGACTAGCAGAAAAGGACATTCAAAATAAATGGAAATTGGAGATGCTTTTCTGTTAACACAGTGAAAAATATAAAATTATTTTAATATTTTTAACCACTTTTTTACTATTTTTCATGGAAAACTATTAGATTCACTACAAAATTATATAAATTTATAATTTAAAACTATTTATGTCAAAACAGAAATGCTTCTAGGGATTCCTACTGAGATATATATTTAATAATCTTACATGCTTTTAATCCTCATTTTATAGCTTTAGAAAAGTTTCTAGGATAATTAATTTCTTATATCTTAGCTTTTGTTTCTTTTTTTTTTTCCTGACTAATTGCAATGCACTTTTACATGTAGAGTCCAGTTGGAAAAATCTGGTAAATACAAGGAAATTGTGTTACTGTTTGAGGTGAAACCTTCTAGAAAATGACAAAACAGCATTCAAAATTCAGTTGAATTGATGAGGTATTTAAGGTTTTGATTTTGGTATGTGTAACAGGTGATGAATTAAAAGTTTGGTAATCATTATACATTTTCAGGTGAGATTATTTTCTTAATATGTTTTTAGCCAGCGTTAGCAAACGTAACAGTAAAAGGAGAGGCCAAGCTCCTATTATAAAATGGATATTATAAAATGGCTACTAAAGTATGGAGGTCCAATACAAAATAAAAAACATATTGTTACAGAATTTTTCAAGTGCAGTGTATTTATTCCTGAAAAGAAAATGATACATGGTTTTCAGACAAGAACAAATGTACTTTGTATTTTGACATAATTGTGTTCCAATCAGGTTTTGTCAGAAATAATACCAACCTAGAGAAAATGTTGTTTTCATTTCTAGAATATTTCTAAACAAAATACAACTAAATATAGAAGAAAACTGTAGGCTTATCTAAACATGAATTTTGTCTTATAAACCATTGTGTACATTAAGCAAAATAAAATGAGAATTTATTTGTTGCATTAATTTCTTAAGCCAAATGTCCCTATGAGAATGCTGGTTTTTTACCTTCTTTTACCAAATCATTCCATATTTTATATAGTCCAATTGTATTACTCCTATTTGCCTGTCTTCTAGATTAACACAGTTCTATACATATATAAATAGGAAGTAGATGGAGATACTTTCAGACCAAATTACAATTTAAATGCAAAACACAATTAAAAGTGGAGATTTCTATGTAAAGATTTCTCTTTTGCTTCTTCACAATCCATCATTTTCCATTTTTCAGTTCATTTCTCATTAAAGTGTAATTGTAGTGAAGTCAAAGGCAAAAGTTCCAACCATTGATTTTATTGTAATGCAAGCAATTGTAAAGTCTTCTATATTGCTTTACTTGCTAAAAAAATCAAAGTTATGTAAGATTGTCACGTTTCTAAAGCAAAAGAGGACAACGAACACAATTTACAGAAGACATATATACTTTCTGTGAAACCGTGCCATAGAATCCTAGAATCCTAGAATCCTAGAATCATAGAAACATAGAATCATAGAATCATAGAATCATAGAATGGCATGGGTTGGAAGGGACCCCAAAGATCACAGAGCTCCAACTCTATGAAAAGTCTTAACAAATTAGATACAATTAGGTCTGAATATCAGTAATACTGAGAGTAATATAAAAGCATCGGATTAAAAATCCCACGATGGTAACGGCTGATATTTAGAAGGGTGAGTGCCACAAATGAGAAACAGGAAATTTGTCATAGAATCATAGAATGGCATGGGTTGGAAGTGACCCCAGGGATCATAGAGCTCCAACGCAACCCCCCTGCCATAGGCAGGGTCACCAACCTGGGCCCCAGGGCTCCATCCAACCTGGCCTTGAACAATTCCAGGGACGGGGCATCCACTACTTCTCTGGGCAGCCTGTTCCAGCACCTCACCACTCTTTCTGTAAAAAACTTCCCCCTAATATCCAATCTAAACCTTCCCTCCTTTAGTTTTAATCCATTCCACCTTGTCCTGCCATTATCTGCCATTTTAAAAAGTTGATTCCCCTCCTGTTTGTATGCTCCCTTCAGGTACTGGAAGGCTGCAATGAGGTCCCCCCGCAGTCTTCTCTTCTCCAGGCTGAACAAGCCCAGCTCCCTCAGCCTCTCTTTGTAGGGCAGGTGCTCCAGCCCTCTAAACATCTTTGTGGCCCTCCTCTGAACCCTCTCCAACAGTTCTACACCTTTCTTGTATTGGGGGCCCCAGATCTGGACACAGTACTCCAGGTGGGGCCTCTCGAGGGCAGAGTAGAGAGAGATAGTCACCTCCCTGTCCCTGCTGGCCACCCCTCTTCTGATGGAGCCCAGGATACCATTGGCCTTGCGAGCTGCAAGAGCACACTGCTGGCTCATGTTAAGTTTCTCATCCACTGTGACACCCAGGTCCTTCTCAGCAGGGCTACTCTCAAGAAGCTCTTCTCCCAGTTTGTATCTATGTCTGGGATTCCTCCGGCCCAAGTGCAAGACCTTCCACTTGGCAGTGTTGAACCTCACTAGGTTCACCCGGGCCCATTTTTCCAGCCTGTCAAGATCTCTCTGGATGGCTTCCTTTCCTTCTAGGGTGTCGACCACACCACTCAGCTTGGTGTCATCTGCAAACTTGCTGAGGGTGAACTCAATCCCATCATCGATGTCATTGATAAAGATGTTAAAGAGAACCGGTCCCAAGACAGACCCCTGGGGGACACCGCTTGTCACCGGCCTCCACCTGGACATAGACCCATTGACCACCACCCTTTGGCTACGGTCTGTTAACCAGTTTCTTATCCACTGGATGGTCCACCCATCAAATCCACATCTCTCCAATTTTGACATAAGGATGTGGTGGGGAACTGTGTCAAAGTCCTTGCACAAGTCCAGGTAGATGATATTAGTCGCCTTCCCTTTATCTACCGTTGCTGTCACTCCATTGTAGAAAGTCACCAGATTGGTGAGGCACGACCTTCCCTTTGTGAAGCCATGCTGGCTGTCCCGGATCACATGCTCCAGCATGTCATCCAGGAGTATCTGTTCCATGATCTTCCAAGGCACAGAGGTGAGGCTCACTGGCCTGTAATTCCCTGGGTCTTCCATGCTCCCTTTCTTATAAGTGGGAGTGACGTGACCTTTTTTCCAGTCCCCAGGGACCTCTCCTGACAGCCACGACTTTTCAAATACAATGGAGAGAGGCTCAGCAATGACATCAGCCAGCTCCTTCAGGACCCTGGGATGCATCTCATCCGGCCCCATAGACTTGTAGACATTCAGTCTCATGAGGCGGTCTCGGACTTGCTCTGCTCTTACAGTATGGGGGGAATTGCTCCCCCAGTTCCTACCTAGAGTTCTAGGGATGCAAGGTTCTGGGATTTGAGAATTATGAGAATCCTGGCTGCCAGTGAAGCCTGAGGCAAAGAACTCTTTCAGTACTTCAGCCTTCTACTCATCAGTTGCAGCCAATTCTCCTTTCTCATTTACCAAGGGGGGTACGTTCTCTTTGACCTGTCTCTTCTGGCCAATATACCTGTAAAATCCCTTCTTGTTGTTTTTAACATCCCTGGCCAAGTTCAGTTCCACCTGCGCCTTGGCTTTCCTGATCCCATCTCTTCATCATTAAACAACCTAAAGTTTGCTCTCTTAAAATTCAGTGTCCTGATCCCACTCTTTGCCAGGCCCACATCCCTTGAGATCGCAAACTCAACTAGGGCATGGTCGCTGCAGCCAAGGCTGTCTCCAACCTTAACACCTTTAATGATCTCCCCCTCATTGGTGAGCACCAGGTCCAGCAATGCATCTCCTCTGGTTGGTCTATCAACTATTTGAACCAGAAAGTTGTCATCTACAGACTCCAGGAGTCTCCTGGACCTCTTGCAGCTCGCCAAGTGGTTTTCCCAGCAGATGTCTGAGTGGTTAAAGTCCCCCATCAGGATGAGTGCCTGTGACCACGATGCCTCCTGCAGCTGAAGGAAGAAAGCCTCATCAGTACTCTCTCTTTGATCAGGTGGCCTGTAGTAAACCCCTATCACCAGCTGCTCTTTATTAGCCCCATCCCTAATTCTGACCCACAGGCTTTCCACATGCTCCTGGCCACTTCTCAGAGAGAGCTCCTCACAGTCCATCAACTTTTTAACGTAGAGGGCAACTCCCCCACCCTTCCTTCCTAGCCTATCCCTTCTAAAAAGGCGATACCCTTCTACAGGGGTATTCCAACTGTGGGAATCAACCCACCATGTTCCTGTGATTGCAACTAGATCAAAGTTTTCCAGTGACATCACGGTTTCCTATTCCTCCTGCTTGTTACCCATGCTGCATGCATTTGTGTGAAGACACTTCAGCTGGGCTTTCTGACTCAATACCTTTTTTGAGGAGCCCTCCCTCAAACCTCTGGGAGGAATCTGAATTTTTCCCCCACTGCACTGATCTAGCTGTAAGCTGAACAAAATCTACATCCAGAAACAGAACAGATACATCAAAGTGGTGCAGATTAATTTTCCTGGGCATAGCATATCGTAAACCAGTTTATAGGATCTCAGCAGTCCTGTACTATCTTGTTTGGTGTTACTTCTGCAGCCTAAACACCCTTTCATATTAAAAGCTAAATAAATACTGAAAGTCTTTCCACAGTTTTAGATAACATTCTAAATAAAGCCCTAAAATAAGTTAATTCACATTGAGAGCATATGTATGACAGTATGCAAATATGTGGAAATACTTAACCTTTTACACATGCATATTATTTCCATGTGTATTGAGTTATACCTATACATAATAATTGTGTTGGTTATCATAGACTCGTATAATAATTCATATTGGAAGGTATGTCTGTCCCCTTTGTCTGTTCCAAATGTCTATTCAAAGCAGCATGAACTTTAAGATTTGATCAAGATACTTCAGGTCTTAGGTCAAAAAAAAAAAAGAAGTAAATAAAGTAATAAATATTTACTTTCACCAGTATCAGACAAAGCTTCAGTAGGTGTGGGAATTAATCAAAGTAAAGTTTCGGTGCTTAGATAGTAATATTTTAATTGCAAACATTCTGATGCTTTAGGGATTTCTCATCCATTTAACTTCTACATAGCAATTACTGGGTATTCTTCAGCTATTGTTTTGACTGTATATAAATTGCATTTCAGACACAAAAATCAAAACAAATGTTTTCTAGTTGATCTTTAAATAACAACATGATGTTACTTTAATATTTAAGAATTCATATAAAGTGTTTTATGAAGATTCTGCAAATACTACAATAACCTCTTTCAGTCCTTTTTGTCATTTTGGCAAGTTTTGTCTTGCATAAGTGATTTCCCATATTAGTAATCATTACAGCTTTCTTGTTTGCCTTGCACTCCTGATGTTTGTCCCTGTCCTAGTTGGAATTTGCTCAGCAGGAAGATTTTAGCAGTTTTTCTAGTTATACAAAAAATGTATACAGTTTTGTTTGTTTTTTTTTTAATCTGAGATTTCATCTAATTTACAAAAAAAAACCCAGAAAGGAGGATGAGCCAGAATGACATGATGAATGAGCCTATGCATTGTTGTCACTTAGATCTCAAGGAATAAAATGAAAGATGAATACTATAAGTAAATTTTATAATTGGTAAAACTATCTGATGTGCCTGTGAGCATAAATATAAGAAAGTAGTATCTTTATATATTTAACTTTCCTAATCCTTCATTTTATCCAATTATATTAAAGAAATGCAGACCGTTAGAATTTAAAAATAAAGGAAAAAGTAGCTTTATTTTGGTTTCCTAATGATTTGTGATTCCAGCCTTCTTACACTTCTATAAAGTTTTCTCATTCTTAAACTGGAGCTAGAGAAAATAATATGAGTTCCAAAGGATGTCAATAGCTGTTCTATTTTTACTGCAGTGAAAAATAATAAAATAAAATTTAAAAGAAATTCAACCTTTGTGGACCAAATAAATATAAAGAAATGTAGACAGCCAAAGAAATCTGTAAGAAATCCATGTATTATATTTCTGTTTTGATTTTATTATTGTTTTTATCATGGAACTTTTGGGCTTCATTCTTTTTTAGAAGTTCTTATTTAACAGTAAATTTTTTTAGCTACTTCTAGAAAATATATAAACTGCCTCTTTCATTCAATTAAAAACCTGATATAGAATATATTTTGTTCAAAGAACACCTTTAGGGTTAGAAATAGGGATTTATCATTGCTTTTGTTACCACCCGTAGTTCCCTCAATTTGGTGTCATCTGTAAATATGACTTCACTAAGTCTTACTCCTGCTGCTCAGTCCAATGTTTACATTACTATTCCAGCAAGCTTTGTGACCTTGCACACCATTCACACCAGCCTGTCCTATTGATAGCACATAACCTTGAAAACACACTACAAAATTGCAATCAAGATCAATTCTCTTGCTGAATATTATTTATTCCTAAAGAATATTAAAAACGGCCTCATGACCTCAGAGAGCTCATAGTATCAAACCAGCTCAGACATAGACCAACACTTCAGGGTATTGTATTTGGATCCAGAGGAAGAATCTTTATGGTTTCTTTTAGGGACTTGGCAAGACCGTTGAGCTTTGGAAGAGCTAAGGTACATTCCAAAGTACTGCTATGTTATACATATTAAAAGTAAAGAAATAATGCAACTGTACTTTAAAGTTCTTGATGCAAAATGTCAGTATCACCTCACACAGTATCATCTCACACAGTATCACCTGCACATCTTGCAAAACCATTTTCTTTTGAATGAAAAAACTTTTATTTAACTGTAGGTCTCCCTAAGAACTCAGCCTGGTGAAGGTAATTTTTAAGGAAGGGTAACGCACTAATCTAAATGAAAGACACTCGGATATTATGAACTAATAAATGTATAATAGAAATGAAATAGGTAGGAAGCTATTTGTATTTATGACTTGAATAATATATTGCATATTTCGTTGTCACTGGCTTGCTTTGACTAAAACTGCCCAAAGTTCTATACCTGAATTTCACACTAGAAATAACTAGAACGATTTCAGTTTAATTCCTTCATTATCCCTTCTCCAAAAGAGCTGAAATCATACAAGGTCTTTTGAATTGCATGCTAGGCTTTTCTAACACAGCAAATAACATAAATGCTTCATTGTTAGGAAATACATTGCATATTAAGATTTTTTTTATTATTATTATTCACAGAGTAGAATTCCAATTCTTTACCAAGTGTAGCACAGAAGCACAGAATGTTAGGGGCTGGAGGAAAGTTCAAATATAGTGTGAAGATGGAATTTGACACACCAAACAGTGACTATACTTAGTGGTGAACTGCAGCTGGGAGCAGATAAATGTTTATAGCTTTTCAATACATAAAGTAAGTCGCATAGTTACACCAGACTTCATCCAGAGTGACAAGGAGATTACTGAATGTCTGAATCCACAATTAACCTTTGAGGTTAATCCCTTAAAGGTCCACCCAAATACTGTGCTGCTGTGCTAGACCTTTCTGAGGACTTCCTTTCTCAGGGAACTCCAGGTGGGAATGTTACAGTGCACCAAAGTTACTCAAGATAAATCTCTATATCGAGATCACAGGTCTCTATCCTGATTTGATTTTGGTTTTTTGTGCTTCTTTGTTTTGTCTAAGTTTGCTGTCATTGAAGTATTTTTGTCATGTTTAGCTTAGAAAGTAATAATTTTTATAATATCTTTGAGATCCTGCCTGATGCATTCCATTAGACAAACTTCTTCCCCCATGTCATTAGCAAAACAGATTTAAAAAAGGCCTCTAATGGCTGTTAACTGGCTTGGTTTGCAGTACTTGCTGCAGCATTATCAATACCTTTGTCTCATAACCTACACAAGGCAGGTTCCCTAGCCCACAAATCTATTTATGAAGCAGACCTCTTCCTCTAATACTCAAGAGCTGAGATTTATTTATAACCAGATGGATCTTCCAACTTCTCTCTCATTGGTTGACTCTGAACCAGAACGTGCACAGCTTTATAAGCATGTTTTATTGTAAAAAGAGACTCAGTAGGTTGATGGCTTGAAGCCTAACACATAGCCTTACAGAAAAAAGAAGTCAGGAATGATTCCATTGTGTTTGTGACAGACATTGGGAATGCAGGAATTATAGATTTGTTTTTTTCCTCCTAAACAAGGGTACACATATTCTTCTTTGGATTCCCCCCAACATAGACAGAAAAGCTACAGTTGCCAGCAAACCTCTTTGCCCCCTCCCCTAACTTCCCCAGAAATAAGACCATAACTCAAGACAACTGTCAGGTAAAATAACTTCTGGAGTATCAAATAGCATTACATGCAATAGCTATTTGGGCTACTGAATTGATTCCTACCCCCTCTTGCCCATCTTAGATTAGTCAGAAATTATACTCAGAATGAGGGGCAAAAGGAAACAAACAAACAGAAGAAGTTCAATCTATATTTTAGCTATCATGTTTACCACAATTTTACTACTTCAGTGTCAATGTTATTTGCAGTCATATCAAAATTCTAAGTTCCGCTTATAATATTGTCAGAATTGTTACACATATACTTCCCAGTGTCTAAACCTCTCTCCTTGTGCTAAACTCAACCTTGAAATGTTCTGTTGTGTCTGAAGTTCATCAGTGTTAGAGTAAGATGGAGTGGAGCTTAGATAACAAGGCAGCAGAGACAAGAATTATTCACTTGAGAAGAGTGTATGTTGGTGTTTGAAGGCCCATCTTCAGTCTGGCATCTGAAGTAGACTACCAGTTTTGTACATTTTCTGCTTGCTTACACTTTTTCACTAGTACCTGGATAAAGTTTGTCTATGTCCTTGTATAAACTATTAGCTAGTTAAACGATACCCACCACAATGAACAGAATCAGGTAATTCTTGCTATTCAGTGACCATATACACTTGCTCAGATTTTTGTTATATGTGTCATTAATAGAGTTAATCTACATCAATTGAGGAAATAGTCACCTAACTGCTAGAAAATTGTTGCCACAGCTAACAGAAACTAAAATAATCTCTGGTCAAAACAAGGCAAGTTCTGACAGTGTATTTTAGGTCAACAAATAGTCTGTAGACTTTTACTACTAATGGAAAAAATCATGCTTATTAGAAATCATATTTGGTTAGATATTTAGATTTAATACACCAGTCATAGCTTGACCATTTTTCTCACTGAAATCAACTAATTAATCCTCTAGCCATACATATACTGAAAGAAAAATTCTCACAGAACAGTGTAAGAGCAATTACCATATATTTTGAAATTAATTTAGCAGTATAAAAAACCAGATTCTTATTAAAAAATCTATTCTCAGCAGTAGCTTTATTAATTTGTTATTTTTATAAAATAGATGTCAATTCTTCAAATAATATTTCTCTTTCAAATTTTAGTCCATGTAAAAATTTCAGGGTGATGATAGAAAATTGCAATATTTTGTGTTTCCACAATCTTATAGAAATTTTTCTTAAGCTTGTCATCTTGCATGGCAGTGATTCATAATAGACTACACAAAAATCTATTTGTATACTTAATATAGCTATTTTTAGTCAATTTAATAACTTGATTATCATAAACGGTAACAGTGGACATGAGAAAGACCAAGGCACTCAATCCTTGCTTTGACTTGATCTTTTGGTAATATCAGACTTCAGGAATCACAGGCTTCTGAGATGAGATGAAAAATCTGGAACAAGGAAGGCTTACCTTCTATACATGAGTACCAACTCACTTAAATTGATGAGTTGCCCCCACAAGTCCTGAGGGAGATGATTGAGGGAGATTTATGTTATTGCAAGACAACTCCTAATTGTCTTTGAAAGGTCATACTGTTAGGGAGAATTTCCTGAAGACTGAAAAGAAGCAAATGTCTTTCCTATCTTCGTGAAAGACAAACAGGAATATCCAGAGAATAACAGGGCAGTCAGCCTCAGCTTATTCCCAAGGACACTGTTGAAGCAACTAACCTTGGAAAACATTTCCAAATACGTGAAGGACAGTGATGTGATTAAGAGTCAGCATAGATTTATGAAGAGGAAACCATGCTTAACAACTTGATGATGTTCTGCAATAAAATGACTACCATGTTAGATGAGGAAGAGCACTGGGTTTTGTTTACCTTAACTTTATTAAGGTTGTGACTTGTACTCCCACAATATCCTCACAGACATGCTGGCAAAGAATAAATTTGACAAGTAAATATTAAAGTGGACTGAAAAACTGCTGAACGTCTAGGCTAAGAGAGTTGTCATCATTGTCTCAGTTTCTAATTGGAGACTGGTCACCAGTGGTGTTCCTTGGGGCAGATACTGGGGACCATGATTTCTAGCCTTTTGAATTATAACCTAGGCAGTGGGACAGGCTACGCCCTCAATGGACTTTCAGACAATATAAAACTGGGTAGAGAGGCTTATAAACCAGATGGTTGCACTGCTTTTCAGAGGAATCTCAACAAACTGTAGAAATGGTCTGAAAGGACACTCATGAAGTTCAACAAGGGGAAAAACAAAGTCCTTCACCTGCTAGGAGCAATGCCCACAACTGAACTGATTAGCTGGATGTCCTGGTTCTGGCCAAGACAGAGTTAACTTCCCCAAGCATCCAGCACAGGTGAGACAAGCTGGCCTAGGTTGTTTTCCACACTATATGACATCAAGATCCTGTAAAAGGGGCTGGACAGGGAGGGACAGGTCTGCACAGCTCTGGGCAGGCCAAGCACAATCAGGCATCCAGTCAGGCATCGTGTCAGTCACAGCTCTGTGTTACCATTGATTTGGGTTGGTAAAGTGCCCCACGTCAGCACCGTGTGTGTGTATTCTGCCACAGGCTCTGTTTTTGTTCCCCTCTCATGGTACTGTGTCAGATACTGTCATTATCCCAACCTGTGGGACTCTGTCTGTTTCTCCTCTGGGTGAGAGGTGAGTGAGTGGTGCTCAGGTGTTGCCTGGGGCTGAACCAAGACACTGGAAAGCAGCTCTACAGAGAAGGATATGTGGGTCCTTGTGCACAGCAAACTGACTATGTTTATGCCTTACATCCTCAAGGCAAAGAACACCAATAGACTCCTGACCTGCTGTGTTGGCTAAGCTAGAGGCCAGGTGCCCACCAAAGCCATTCTCAGCTGAACAAGAAATAGAAGATATAATGAAAGGCTTGCAGATAAGGACAAGGAGAGATCATTCAGCAGTTTCCACTGCAGGAAATAATTCACAGGAAATTACTCAAAATATCTAATTTATTACCCAATCAAAGCAGAGTATAATAATGAGAAATAAAACTGCATCTTCAAACACCTCCCCCACCCCTTCTTCCCAAGCTCAATGTTATCGCTGAATTCTCTACCTCCTTCCCTTGAGCAGGATGGGGAGGAGGAACAGGGAATGGGGGTGTCCTGGTTTAGCTTCAGCTGGCAGCTGAGCACCAAGTGTCTGCTTGTACACCCTCTCCATCTCCATGGTGGGATTTGGTGGAGAATGGGGAGACAAAAGCAAGCCACATGTGTTGGGCTAAGAACAGATTACTGGGACAGCACAGGAAAGCAGAAGTAACTTCTGCAGAACTGCTACAGGCTGCAATTCTTCACGTGTTGCACCAGTGTGGGTCCCTTCCATGGGGTACAGACCTTCAGGAACCGGCTGTGCAAGTATGGGTCCCCCACAGGGTCACAAGTCCTGCCAGCACACTTACTCTGTTGTGAACTCTTCTCTCCATGGGCCCACAAGTCCTGCCAGGAGCTTGTTCTAGAGTGGTGTTCCTATGAGATCACCAGTTCCTTTAGCTGTCTCCATCTGCTTCAGTATGGGGTCCTTGATGGGCTGCAGGCGAAATGTCTACTACCCATTATCCTCCAAGGACTGCAGGGGAACAGTCTACTACACCATGGTCTTCTTCATAGCCTGCAAGAGATTCTCTGCTCTGGTGACTGGAGGACCTCTTCCCCCTCCTTCTTCATAGACCTTGGTGTCTGCAAGGTTTCTCACATATTCTCACTCCTTTTTTTGTCAGCAAAAGCCACTTCTCAAGTTTGCTTTCTATTTCCTTCTTAAATATATTACCCCAGATGTGCTACCACTGTCACTGATGGCTTGGCTTTGGACAGTGGTGAGTCCATCCTGTATCCAGTTAGCATTGTCTCTGTTGGACTTACCATCCCCCTGCCCCCCATTAACAAAATATCGCCATGCAAACCCCAAACAGCTGCATTAGGAGAAGGAGGATTGTTAGCAGTTTAAGAGAGGTAATCTCTTTTCCCTCTACTCTGCCCTGTTACGGACTCTTTTTTTTTTTGCTTTTTTTCTTTTTTTAAATTTTTTTTTTGTTACCAGTCAAGCCAACTTACCCTGAGAAAATCCAACAAAACCAGTTGAACACTATGCTTACTAGCAGACAGAGTACTGGCTTTTATCCTGTTCATAAATAGGCTGAGAGTATGGGTAACTACTGGAATGCACTCTTTTTGTATTTACTCTTCTTGTATCAAACTATAGGACAAAAGAAAAAATGTCTTTGGAAAGGGATATGATTTTCTAACTTTGGGATAAATAAATTAATAAATAAAACTCAAGAGTTTTAAAACTTTATTTCCATTCATTTAAAATGTAGATGTATTCTTTTACTAAAATTGCATTATTCTTGTCTTTTTTGGTGAGTAAAGTCTCACAGATGTCTCACATTTTTATAGGTGGGGCATAAGTTAGGGTAGGGCTCAGTTCATGTAACTATCTAGATACAATGCTATTTATAAGTCATGATATTTAGGAGATATCCCAGGCACTTTTCCCCTGATGTCAGAATTTAAAGGGATAAAGATATCTGGAATCTGAAAATCAGTGTTCCTTTCTATCAAGTGGTTGTGGTTTTCCCTCGTGCTAAAAAGAAACCTGATTTTTGAAGAGCATTATGTGTAAAGTTTACATCTGCTGTAGTACTTGAGGAATGATTTTCTATTGGTGTCTTGTGGAAAAAAAATCAGGAAAACGGGCAGCTTATAAAAACTTTGAAATACATTGAGTCTGTGAATTATTGCCTGGATTAAGGGAAAGTGGAGTAGAGAGTCATCTTGTTTTATGAAAACACAGAAGTACAGCTTTAAATAGGAAAATTGTTATTATTCTCTCTAGCAAATGTATGATACATGAAAGGAATTAAAAGGGGGAATCAAGAAGTTTTCTTCCAATTATTTTATTCTCTTTGGGAGATGTTTATTTTTATAATTTACTAATATGGTCACTACATTTCAGTGTTTGTTTCTGATTAAAGTTAAGTAGATTTTTTTTTCTACTACAGAATCTGTTTTTTACTTTTCTTTTTTTTTTTTTCTCCCTAAGACTCATTCAGATGAAATAGTTCAATGCCAAAGCTTTCTGTAAAATATCTTTTACAATTTCTTCTTAAATGTCATCATACACCATATAAAGTTTTCTTCACCTTGATAAATAAAATTTTGAATAGTGTTGGGGGTTTTTTTTATTGGACAATTTACACACAGAAACTAAATCTATACTTTCTTGCTGAGTGAACTATATGATGGGAAAGGCACATTTATCTCTGTAAGTAGGGTGAATATAATTGAATATTTTAACTTTAGTTTTTATATGCCATTATACTTCCAATATCATATTTCACTAAACATTGCATTCCTGATATACGTTAACAGAAATAAAAAAGTTAATTTGTATATGAGAGGGTGACATATATCCAGAAAGCTTTTATTCATTAATTAAAAATTCACTCCTTTACAGATGTTAATTGTAGAAAAATAGAGGAAAGAAAAGGAAAAGGAAAAAAAAAGAAGGAAAAAAATGCGGGGGGGGGGGGGGGAGGAAGGAATAAAAGAGAAAGAAGAAGGAAAAGGAAAGGAAAGGAAAGGAAAGGAAAGGAAAGGAAAGGAAAGGAAAAGGAAAGGAAAGGAAAGGAAAGGAAAGGAAAGGAAAGGAAAGGAAAGGAAAGGAAAGGAAAGGAAAGGAAAGGAAAGGAAAGGAAAGGAAAGGAAAGGAAAGGAAAGGAAAGGAAAGGAAAGGAAAGGAAAGGAAAGGAAAGGAAAGGAAAGGAAAGGAAAGGAAAGGAAAGGAAAGGAAAGGAAAGGGAAAAGGGGAAAGGAAAGGGAAAGGGAAAAGGAAAGGGAGAGGACAAAAATGAAATCTCTACAAGAATGAGTCTTTGTCCATCAAAACCATTGTCCAGAAATCAAAATCACCTTGGGAAGTTACAGACGTTTATTCTTTAGCCTTGGGGCAAGAACTGTGCTCCGCAACACAACACCATATGTATTAGCATGATACAGCTTCAGGACAAGACAGCTGCAAAGTCAGACAAAAGTGAGTTTGTCGCCTCCTGGTGACAAAGGTCAGGCAAGGACTACGGACCTGGAGTTAAGGAGTTAAGACCCTGTGGCAATGAGCAGAAGGCAAATGACTGGAGGTCCCAGATGCAGTTTCTCACTGCTTGTTACAGTGTTGTGATTCTAGCAGAAGTCTGACCCGGGCTATACAGTTGCACTACATCAGAGATGACCTTGAACACTGGTGGCTAAAATTATATTAGGGGGTGGCATTTGCAGATCAGGATTACAGAGAAAGATTTTTACAGCCTGGACAAGCAATCAGAGCCTGTTGGCACACTCAGAGCTCTGATGGACTCCCCGTAAGCAATGAGTATTGTGTAAAATGTAGAAAAAGGATCTTCACTGTCCTTTGTCATACTGTAACTGATATGTTTCCATTGGATTATCAAATTGACTATGTTGTTTTATTGGAATGATACTTTGCTAACAGAGTAATGAAAAGGCCCTGATGCCACTGGCTTTGTCCTGGGACAACCAAGACAACTCTGTGTTGCTGACTGCTGTGATGGAAGGCTTAAGGACTGTATATCCACACCGTTCTAAAGGGGGACGTAGAGTTTAAGCCAGGATATCATGGGAGATTTGAAAAGGTATTTTACAACTCCGAGCAACTGAGTTCAGCCCAACGTATCCAAGTATGATCTTCATGACCATATTAGTTGACAGCAAACATCTGGGGGATCACTGTTACCCAGGCTAAAATAATAGTGATAAAGGAGAAATAAAAGACAAAAATATTCTGAATTTTATTCGTGACTTTAATATGGAAAAAAAATACAGAACTTTGTTTGGAAATATGTGTGATTAATTATTAAGGGCTAACAGACTTCCTCAGGTTCTCAGTTTCATATCAAGCCTTTGTTATGACAGAAGAAAGTTGCAAGAAAACAATGGATATGATCAGTGCTAAGCAGAACTGACTGAGGAATACAACGAATCAGGAAAGCTTCTGTGTCTCAATAACTTTCATAAATATTTACTTCAGGAGGATTTTTAAAATTTTGTGTGTGTGTGTGCTCAAAAGAAAAATATAATAATAACAGTAGCTTCCAGATTGGTTCTCTTCCTTTTAACATTTTAATGCACTGAATTTAATGAGTAATTTTGTTATTTCCTTTGACACAACTATGCAATAATAATACATTATATCACATGCAGTGAAGATAGAAACAAAACCATGTTATCGGTCAGAAGTCAAACTATTGCTTATGAAATAACATACTTTATTTAATGAAACTGTCACAGAAGCCTGATCCCACAATAGCAAGCAACTGTGACACTATTTGGTTTCTTGTGTTTCTAGGAAGGGTTTAGGGAGATGGAGGGGGCGGGGAGGGGAATGCTGTTTTTTACAATCACAAAAGTATCTGTGTGCCAAAGAAAAACTGAAAGTTCTACTACTGATCAGAAAAGTATTAAAAGAATGTGTTCCCACTTTTAGCTGCAGAACAAGGAAATACAATAATTTTCTAACATTTTATATTATTCATATTTATCTACAAAGTTTGGATGCAGTCAATACTGATTGAATGAACTTACATGGCATTAGGTCATTTAAATATGTTTTGATCAGGTAAGAAATACCCTCCTCCAAAATCAGCAACAAACTGATGAATAAATCCATTATTTAAGCAACAGACTAGTTGAAACCCTACTCTGTCCTAATTTTTCAAAACATGCTATCTCATCTGAAATTTCTGTTTTCATCCAGTGTCCCTGAGGTTTTCTCCAAACTAATCCTCTCTTGCACTCCTGAGTACTTCTTTAACCCTCTGCTCTTCAGTTTTGAACCAGCTTCTTGTCTTGTGTTTTTTGTGTACATCTTCATAATAGCAAACATGCTTTCCCCCCATGTTCAGTCCTTGCAGCTTGATTTTTTCATATTCTTTTCTCTCGTCCATCATTGCTTCTCTAATGTTTACTACTAGCACTGCATGACTGACAGGTAAAGTAAAAGAAGAAAATTGGTTTTCTTTTTGTTAGCACCTTTGTTTTTTGCATATTATATAACAAGAAAACAAGATAATCATACTCATATATGATGTGCATACTTAATTTTTAATATTTATTGAAACATGATAAAAAGCATAATGCTAGTATAAATATACATATGCACATGCAAGTATACATATGCATCTACAAACACAGACACATGCATTCAAAATTTTTCTAAGGTTATGAACTCTGTATCTATGTAAGAGTTGAAAATATAAATAGATATATCTTTATACTGCTTTTCGGAAGTATTCATATAATATTTTTTTCAAAATAATACTTCCCAAGTAAAATTTTGTATGGTAAGAGATGGCATACACCAGTGAATGATGGTTAACTTACAATTTAAAACTTTTAACAATACTTTATTAATTTTTCATAAATAATTTCATTTCACTCTTTTTAAAAGACTGCCTTATACCCTTGTATAAGAACATTTCCAGGCACCTCAGGGGACTGGAAGTGGAAGGTATCAGATTTAAATATCTTTAAGTCAACTGTTTATTAGCCCTGAATTTTGTATGCATATGAAAAACAACTTCGTGTAAGTAATCACGTGCCACAAAGTTTCATTGATATATTTTACATGTTTGATAAACAAAACACCCCAACGTGTAAATATCAAAAGATGTCTACATATCTTCTCAAACACAAATAATGCTTTTTGTTGCATTGTGGGGGATTTTTTGTTTGGTTTGGTTTGGTTTTTGCCTCTTGATTTCCCTTCTGGTACTTGTTTATCCTTAGTTATCTTTGGAAATGTACCCTCATATTTTACACAATGTTCTTATAGTGCTAGAAAGAAATAGAGCAGGTTGTTTTTTAGAAACTAGGA
The DNA here is from genome assembly GCA_022605575.1 of Laterallus jamaicensis coturniculus. Lineage (NCBI taxonomy): Eukaryota > Metazoa > Chordata > Aves > Gruiformes > Rallidae > Laterallus > Laterallus jamaicensis. The sequence continues at coordinate 13,489,009 of JAKCOX010000019.1, forward strand.
TGCTCATGCTGTGACTTGGTGAGATGTAATTAATATATTTCAAATACAACTATTGTTGTATTAATTTTGTAATGGAAGTTATTAATTCTAACAAATTCTATTAATTCTATTAAAATATCATGTATCCATGGAGAAGCAGTGAGAAGGGGGTGGAAAAGAGTACATGATGAGTTTATACATAATATACATGCAATGTTAGTGCTATGATTATAATGTCCATAATTTCTACTTTAGTATTCTCTCTATTTTATTCTGGAGTGGGGGGAGTATGTGTGGGGGGGCATGAGCCACGCTGTAAATGGCTGATTGACTCTCATCAATCTTATTTAATGTAGCAATGGAACTCTTGACAAAAATGGTCAAAAAATACAAAAAAATAGATGGGTTGAGGCAATAAATGGTAGCACATCATGTTGTATGAAGATAATATGCTGCTGCTATTGATAGCAAAGTCAATTGTTAACCTAGTCTGAACAGTATATTCAATACGAATCCTGATTGCCCCGAAGATCAATATAGACAAATCTATATCCAAGGTGACAGCAATGTGAAGTATCAAATTTGAGTGTTTTTTACTTTTAGATTTTAAATTAAATATGTCAAAATAAATGTAAATACACAAGGGTTTTTCCTTTTGCTTATTTTGGTGATATTACACAGTTCACTTGAATTCCTTCCCTTGCTTTCAACAAAATGTACAAAATGAGAGAGTGCTGAAAATAGAATGACACAAAATCAAGTTTCTTACAGTTTCTAGTGCAAGAAAGATTGATGCAGTTTGCAAAGTCACCTTCCCATGATTTTTATATTTGTTATGGCTGCCTTGTCTTGTCTGCTTCTCAAAAATTGTCAAAGATTATTAAAGATTATATCTGAGAAAAAGAAAGTGGTCTCTGTTCACTGTTAGATAAGGCTAGGATGGGCTGTCCCTTTTTGAGCGATCTCACTGGGCATTTGTGCCTCAGGGCATAACATGTCACCTTCATACCTATATATATCACTCTGTGCTTATAACACACATTCTGAATTCCAAATGGATCATCAATCTCTTTACAGGTAGAGAAGATGCATTTAGTACCTATTGAAAAATCTTATTTATTCTAAGAGATGGGGAATATAGAATAGGCTAGCACAGAAAGAAAAGTGCAGCTTTTAAGTGATCATGGATCATAGTTGATCCTTTCTGCAAGGGTTAAATTTACTTCTTTACTAGAGGTTTGTGAGTCTACTCAGATGTCAATAGGGAAATTTTTATATCTGGTAGAAATCTATCTAGTAGTTCACTTGGAAAATGTTTCTAAAAAATATCTCCTATTAATGATAAATATGGTTTTGCTGATTGAGTTAGAAAGAACATTAACTGAGCCCTAAAACTATGCTTTTCTCCTTCACAAAGGTTTCTAGACTCACCAACCCAAAAGAGAGGTCCCCACCTGTGTTCCTGACTGGTATACGTTGCCTAGGGTGAGACCTGTTTAAGATTAACTATATCCATGCTGGTGCAAGACACTTATCACTGAATCTCTACTGGGTACCATCTGGCACCACTCTGAGCTGAATCCTTAAAGAACATTCAAAAAACCCTGTGTGTGCCTTAGCATAGTTTCGGAAGTTTGCCTGTAGAATTGGGACACTATTCACAGTTACCTGTACCTTTAACTTTAAAGTACTACTAGAGTAGTGCAGAAAATGTATTTAAAGATACTTTGCTGGAGTTAAGATGAACTTCTCATATTAACTGTAAACAAACTAAAAAGAAAACTTACTGAAAGCTAATTTCATATCTTAAGATCATGTATTGAATAATGACAAGCTGTTTCCCATATAACTGAGATATATGGAAACAAATTAAAAATGGAATGGAATTGAGTAAATCTAGGAAAGTTTTACTCAACAAAATTTAAAAAAAAAAGGATGTAAGATATTGCAAATGAAGTAAATTAAGAGATAAATGTTCACTCCTGCAAAAAACCCTCACTTGAGCACCCTATCAGTTATAATTGCAAAAGAATTGAGATACAAGGTGTTTTGGGTTTGCATGGCAAGGTTTTAGTAGGAGAGGGATACAGAGGTGGCTTCTGTATGAAGCTTCTGTAAGAATATGTATAAAGTTTCCTGTATGTCTGATAGAGCCAATTCCAGCTGGCTCTAAGAGACACATCAATGACCAAGGCCGAGCAAAATGGCAATGGTGGTAGCACCTCTGGGGTAGCATAGTTAAGAAAATCAAGAAAAAAGCAATGGATTTTACAGCCAGAGAAAGGAGTGGAAGATGTGAGAAACTTTGCAGAAACCAAGGTCAGTGAAGGAGGGGGAGGAGGTGCTCCGAGAGCTTGAGAAGGGATTCCCATGCAGTCTGTGGAGAAGATCACGTTGAAACCATCTGTCCCCATACAGCCCATGGTGGATGACAGGTAGGAGAGGTTTCACCTGCAGCCTGTGGAGAACCTCATGCTGGAGCAGGTGGAGACATCTGAAGGACGTTGTGACCCAACCCTTTGGGAAGATCACTCTGGAGCATGGTCCCGGCAGCACCTCCAGATCCATGGAAAGAACAGCTCATGTTGGAGCAGGTTTGCTGCCAGGACTTGTGACCCTGTGTGGTACCCACGCTGGAGCAAGGGAAGAGTTGAGGAGTCCTCCAGCTGAGGAAGAAGGATCAGCAGAGACAATATGTAATGAATTGACCACAATCCTTTTATTTTTTTCTTTTTTTTTCTTTTTTTTTTCTTTTTTTTTTTTTTTGCTTACGATGGTAATAGGTGAGAGATCTGTCTGTGTTCTTAACTTAATCATGAGTTGAGTTAGCCTTTTGCTACATTTTCTCTTCCCTGTCCAGCTGAAAAGGGGGAGAGATAGAGTAGCTTTGGTGGGCTCCTGACCTCCTGCCAGGGTCAATCCACCACACAAGGCCATTGTTTATAAGACTATAAGGAAAATTTGAAATATTCATATTAACTCTGTATGGAATGGCTCCCACCAGCATGAAATGCTGATTTTTAAATAATGATCCTTAAAAGAAGAATCAATTCAGGGACCAAAAATGCAACATAACAAGTAAATGAATTTTTAAACAGTTTTATGACTGCAAGATTTTAATATCTATTTCCTTAGATATACTCGCAGACACAGATGTGTAAAACATTAAATATATCTAATAAACAAACAAAAAATAGTTTCAAATATACTCTGGAAAATACTAAGAAGACAATTAAAACTTTTCCCTTTCTTTCCTTCTTTCCACTTTTTTTGTAGCTTTTGCTACTCAGGATTTTAAATTTGTTTTTTGTGTTGTGGGGTTTTTTGGTTTTGGTTTTTTTTAAACTAAAGGCATCACAAAAACAAAACATATACATATATGTGTGTGTGTGTGTATAAACTGCCGTGTCTGCAGTTATAACTCTTCCTTTTTCCAGTATAATAATATAGCATTCAAGTCATGAATGTCTGGCTGCTTGGTACTGTCAGAGTTTAAATATTTTTCTCTCATTTAAATGTTTATTAAGACGATTTCCCCACTATGTATCAAGTTTTAGATTTTAATAAAGAGGACCTAATCTCCTAATATTCAGGAGACTCAGTGAGAATGAAGAAGGCATGTTCAAGCTTTTCTGAGAGTTTCGTTGTAACTATTCCACGTTAAAAAAATAAAATATAATCCTGCCTTCCAGTTCAATGAGGACTGTCAGATGTCAGCTGCATACTTGAAGTGATTCTGACAGAATGAAGACTGCATATTATTTCCTACAAGACTGTCACAAATTCGAGACCATGAGCTGGTTAGATTTTGTTGTCGAAAATTTCATAGAATATTTCCAGGTACAGCCTTATAGCTGATTTGATTTTCTTCATAAAGGTCATTGTTTTATTATTTTAATTTCTTATTGACAGAGCATGTTATTTGTTTCATGACCTATTCTGTCCTTGAAAGCTGCTAAATCAGATCCTGGATGAAACATTAGATAGAATGATAATACTGTATGGAAAGAAAGGAACATGGGGTTTATCTTTTTGTTGGGTTTTTTATTGGTTTTTTGTTTCCTCCTTCTTTTTCATCTTTTAACCTTGATCACAACATGGAAAAACTAATTCAGCAAAGTGTACTTGAAGATGTAATACACTCCCAGGCAGGGAATGGATAAAAAACCCAGGCCTGTAAGTGTTTAGAAATTTTGTAGTTTATAAATGCAAGTCTGCCAAATATCCTACCTATTTTATGATATTTTGAATTTTTGCAGCTGTGAAATGGTACTGTGAATGTGAATCTGAAAACATTAATCACTGGTGCCATGAAATATATGCTCTCTGACTTTTGTTATAAAGATCCACTCAGCCTTGTGCGTCTTTCCTGACTATGTTAGAAAAACTGGAAGTAAATGAATGCTGACATAGCTGTGATAAATCATTTAGCTCTATTGCTAAGAGAAATTGACAGTAGTATAAATAGACTTTATAAATTCTACATATTCTCCAGACTCTATCCAATAAATATACCCTCAGAAAAAATATGTGTACTTACAAATTGTATTTTTTATCTGCTTCAGTTAGTGACTTTAAAGCAGAAAGTGTAGATTATTTTACACTTTACATATTATTTATTTGTTTGTTTATGACCCTACAATTTGAAAGTAAATGATACAGAAGTGTCTATACTGTCCTACAGGCATTTTAAGCAAATATTTAGGCAAATACTGAAAAGCTTGGCTGTAAGTCCTGAAACTGCTACCACACCTGAAAAAAATAATAATTCTTCAAGCAACATTAGAGGTTTTCAGGTAAAGAGATAAAGAAAATTAGATTTTGCTTTTTCTTGGATTATGTCACACTTATCTCTGTCTCTCTCTGAAATTGGAGAATTTTCTTATTACTTCAAATAGGTAATTCTGTGAAGAGAAATGTAGGGTATGGAAAGGAAGGGAAGGGAAAATGTTTATGGAGATTTAGTCACATGAACCTCTGTAACGTTAGGATTTTGAAAAGTTCCCAGCCGATACAATATTTTGCAATAGTTTATATAGCTATAAAACTCATAGCTTATCATCCTACTCTAGCTATGACACAATGCAACTTCAAAGCACTCAGAAGGATAAGTTTAGGTCATCTCAATAGCCTCTTCAGTGGCCAAAATTGTGTGTACATTATATGCAAATAATATTTCTGTGGAAAAAAAATCGCAAAATTATAATCCTCTCTGTTACATGCAAATGAGTTAAATGAGTCTTATATCTTCATGCATGGTCTGAAGTTATAATAGAACAAAATTCTGTTCCATTGTATTCTCGTGATGTCAAGAAAACGTGGAAAAACATGAAGAAAACATCTGAAAATGTATTGTTTTCATTTCACCATATACTACATTTTTATACATTCACTTTTGTATTTCTTCCTTGCAATTGCAATTCAGATTCTATGTAGTTTTAATGAGAATTTTCTTCAGGTTAAAATTCCATGGATTTGGATATCTTTGCAGATATAACAAAAAAGAAAAATACATTGCCTGAATAAAATAACCTATTTTAAAACTAAACATCAGGATTTAATAAATAATCAAAGTGCTCAAAACCAAGGAACAAGCAATTCTTTCTATCTGGTGCCCTGTACTTTCATTAAATTATGTATTATTTATATGTAGGAGATGAGGTCTTTTCCCTGGTGGATTAATTAGTGCAAATGGCTGGTTTTGTAAACTATGATTTTTTTATTATTCTTTTAGATCAAGCAATGCCTCACTTAATGTTACAATTTTTACTAAGTATAAGACTTCCTTAACAAGAATGGACAAAACAATATAAATCATACATAATTTCAAGAGTTTTGAGGATTTCTTGCACATTCAGAAACTATATTAGATTTTGTGCGGAAACCCATTTATTCAGCTTAAGGAATGATTTAGCTCTTTCTTTAGAACTGACCTAACAGGTGTCAGTCCAAAGATTTATAGCTGGGTGCTAGTCAAAGGGTTAATCACTTTTTAAATAAAATGAAGTAATGTTTATTTATTTCAACTGATAAATTATATATTTATATGCAATAAAGAGAAGGCCTTTTGAAATATGAAGTAGTAAAATTACCTGGAATGTTGATCATTAAAATACAATCCACACCAACACAAACCCCCCCTTCCTCAAAACAAACCAACCAAACAAACAAACCCTCCAAAAAAACCCATCAGAAATATGCTTTGAGTCTCATTTTTCATACTTCTACTTAAACTTCTTCAGTAGCTGGTATGTATATGTATGTGGCATTTAATGTATTATCTGAGTTATTTCTCTGTCTGAAAAAGAAAGGAGCACACACCTTGCTTTTTTATATATATGGACATGATAGACGTGATATATAGTTGTGTCTAGAGTAAATTCAGTTCAGCATCTGGATGAGAATGGAGATCATTACACTTCAAGAAAACAATCCATACCATATCCCTTTCCTATGAGAACACATTTCTCTCTCACTTTAATGCCCTCCTTTCAAAGCCAGAATTCAGTCTGGTCACAAAACCAATAAATGTTTATTAGCAAGACACTCCTCCCGGGCACTGGCTTTCCTCCACTGCCTTTTTCTTTATTTTTGTAGTAGGATGTTTCCCTTCAGGCTTCTGAGAATAGCAGTGGTATTTCATTTTTTTAAAGTTACTTCCTCTCTTAAGCTCACTGGTTTTGTCTCATGCCTTTGATGTCATTTAAACCTGTGTACACTGAATAACACAAAACTTCTTTCAAAACAAAATAAAATAAAGATAGTGCTGGGATTACTCTGCTTCAGGAGTTGACTTTTTCTGTTATTAATATAAAGTTTCATCAATGTGTTAGAATAATTTTGAATCTTTAAAACATGAAAGAATTCAGAATGCAATACTGGGAAACGTATTGATAGAAATGAATCTATTTCTGGCATAGAATTTCACCAGTTCTAAATACAGAAACGATCAAGGGAATTTTCTATAATCTCTGTTCACACAGGCAGTTAGTATGCAAACAGTTCCACAAACTTCAATGAGACTCCTTAGGCAAATAAACCTTCCAGTACTGTGAATTATGTCAATACAGATAAATAAAAGAAGGACAGTATTTGTTCTTTAGCTTTGAGGCCAAGAGAAATTATTTGACTTCAGTCATATGATATAGCATTGGCTGGGTCTCCTCTAGATTTCATACAATGCGCCTCTCTATATGTATGCACGCACATATACAGATTCTTTTCCAGTTTTAAATATCTGAAATGTTTTAAGGCCTGTGTTAGAGATGTCCAGACTGATACTTCACAGCATGAAACAGAAGATATGGCTGGGGATAGAGTGAGAGCATGTAGAGATGCCAGAGTGAGCAAAGTATGATAAAATACTTTTGGAAAACTGGGAAGTCAAACCAGACCAATATTGTCTGTACTAAATATTGGGAGCATTATTTGGCACATGCTGGTCCCTGAATCTTTTTAAGCTATATTCTGACTTCTACAGTTATCAGTCCAATTTGAATCAGCGAGTGTTTTAGCAAACTGTATGAGCAATTGGTGGTTGCATGGAGTTTGCTTTTGGCCTGATTTTGTGTGTGTGTATGTATATTGTATTCTGCTGCTGCCTACTAGCTAACTTAATATAAGACGTAGAGTTCAGTTGATTATTGCAAAGTAGAATCTTATTCTGTCATTTACTCTTAAAGGTACTTTAAAAGCGTATATTATTGTAATTGATTTTTGTGTACTGATAAAATGTATCAATAACTATGTCAAAAATACATCACACAAAATAGACTACAGCATTTTAAAGTATTTTTGAATGGTATTTTGCACTAAAAGTGTTACTGTATTTGGAAAGAAAATACTACATTTTTGTTAAAAATACTTATGTATGTTCTATTTATGTTAGGAAGAAAAAGAAACGTTAAGAAAATAATTCATTCACCTATAGGTTACTTTGTTGAGTAACAATCAAAACTGGTAAAACTTCCACAGAGCAGAAAGGCAAAGAAGCTCAGAGGCAGTGTGAGAAACAACTTTTATACCCTTAGAGTGTTTCTACTGAGATCAGTTCTGGATCCATGATCTAAACTTTTCACTTAGGTTTTCCTCAAAGGACTGTCTACCTACAAGAGTAAACAAATATTGACTACATGAAAGTTTATTCTGTCATCATAGAGAAGACTACTTATATAGGCTTTGCCCTGAGACTGAGAACTTGATAACATCGGGACATCCAGTTCATCTGGGGGAGTGTGTGTTAATCCAGCATTGCATGTAAAGATAGATAGGCACATTTGTACATCTAAAGCATATACTTACCTATGAACTCACAAAAAATATTTTTGAGGATATGATTACAAATTAAGAAATTCCAGTAGATACATCTCTGATAATTATAATTTTTTGTTATTCAAAAATGAACAGAATGACACAAAACCCTTTTTTCCACAACTACACAGTTGCTCAGTTGAATTTATTCTAATCCTTTCTTTTAATACCAGAAGGATTTTTTAAAAAGATAACTAATAAGCATTATTGATGATAGTTGGAAAGTCGAATGTCTGGAAGAGGTATAAACAGCTGAAATGTTAGCCAATCTCTGGCAATGATGCCAGGCTGACCTATAATGCATTGCATTTGTTGTATATTTATACAACAGTGATGTTTCAGCTAGTAACATCAAGGAAGTAAAAATCATTTATTTATTTGTATTGACACTGGGTACCAATCCAACATGTTTTCAAACATTTTTTTCCCACTAAAAAAGATAATGTCTCACCACTCTCATAGTAAAGAACTTAATCTTATTCTCCAGATTAAGTTTTTTGTTTTGTTTTGTTTTAATTATTTATTGTATTTTCTTCATTTCCTTCTCCAAATTTCTTGTCAGTATGTGTCCTCAAATAAAATGATGGCTTTCAAAATAGGACTCCCAAATGCCATCGATCATGGTAACAGTATTTTATCTCTTTGTCTATATAATGAAATATCATCCAAAATACAAATTATTCAATCCTTTTCCTATTTCCCTTTGCTGAGTTTCATAGAATCATAGAATCATAGAATGGCAGGGGTTGGAAGGGACCCCAAGGATCATAGAGTTCCAACCCCCCCTGCCACAGGCAGGGCCACCAACCTCCAGTCCTGGATCTACACAAGGTTGCCCAGGGCTCCATCCAACCTTGCCTTGAACACTTCCAGGGATGGGGCATCCACCACCTCTCTGGGCAGCCTGTTCCAGGACCTCACCACTCTTTCTGTAAAAAATGCCTCCCTAATATCTAAGCTAAACCTTCCCTCCTTTAGCTTTAATCCATTCCCCCTTACCCTGCCATTATCTTCCCTTTTAAAAAGTTGATTCCCCTCCTGTTTGTGTGCTGCCTTCAGGTACCGGAAGGCTGCAGTCTTCTCTTCTCCAGGCTGAACAAGCCCAGCTCCCTCAGCCTCTCCTTGTAGAGGAGGTGCTCCAGCCCACTAAGCATCTTCATAGCCTCCTCTGAACCCTCTCCAACAGTTCTACATCTTTCTTGTATTGGGGAGCCCAGATCTGGACACAGTAATCCAGGTGGGGCCTCAAGAGGGCAGAGTAGAGAGGGACAGTCACCTCCCTGTCCCTGCTGGCCACCCATCTTCTGATGGAGCCCAGGGTATCATTGGCCTTGCGAGCTGCAAGAGCACACTGCTGGCTCATGTTAAGTTTCTCATCCACCATGTTTCCCTGAAAAAATAGTAACTTTAAAAAGAAAATGTTTCTTTAAGTAGAACTCATTTCTGTTGTAAAGACAATCAAAAAGAATAATCTCAAATCTTTTAGAAATGGAAATTGGTAGAAAATTTAGTTTTAAATAGCACTAATTTTAGTTTATTTTAGATTTTTATTCTCATATTATTTACAACATTTTTAAGAGCTTTTTTTCCCCTGTAGGAAAGACCTGTATAAACTGGTAAACACAGGTTTTCAGGATAGGAAGGGTTTACAAGCCCTGTCAGTGATTTGTTACACTTGATTATAAAAGTATAAAGAAAGATAAACCTATTATGTCCTTCTGAGAAATAATTCTGAAAGAGCTCCTTGGCATAAATTTCACAGAATCACAGAGTTGTATGGGTTGGAAGGGACCTCGAGAGATCATCAGGTCCAACCCCCCTGCCAAAGCAGGCTCCCTATCTCATATTACATTTGGTGTAGTTCTATCGGCTTCTTGGAAAGATGATGATTTTTGGTGTTAAAAAGATATGCAACATCTGATGGCAGTGCAGTTATTTGTTATGCAGGTAACATCATAATTGTTTTATTGATTAAATGAGAATATTTGTGTATGAAGGTCATTAAAAACCTAAAAATTCTAAATTTATTGTCTGATTTTCCAAAGTATCAGCTTTTCCAAAGTATCAGGTCTTGATTGCCCATCTATTTTTTAAATTATTAGCATTTTAGAAGAGGACTTGGTGTGTCATTCTGATCCAAAAGATAGAAGTTTCTGATCCTTTAAGATTTTTATTACAGATGATAAAGAAACACTGAGTAAACTCTGTACAGAGGAAACATGCAAACTACATTTTGAGTATTCCCTTCCTCTTTCCCGCAGTTCAGTTCAAGATGTTATTCCTATAGTGTTTCGAATTCTTATCAAGACCAATATCCCTTCTTCTATGAACCATGTAAACACACATGGTAAAACTTAGGCTTCTGCTCAAAAATCTTATTCTATAAATGTGAGAAATTGGCCATGATCTATTAATAGTGCCTTGTCCAGACAGATGCTCACTGTTTCTTTTTTCTTTGTGTGAGGTTGTTTGGGGTTTAGTTCTAGCTTTGGAAAATGTTTGTTTGCTTTTTTGGATTTGTTTGTTTGTTTTTAAAATAATTATTTCTTTCTGTGGTTAAAGCAAACAGTAATGGGGTTTTTTTAGAAAAAAAAAAAAAAACCAACAAACTAAACCAATCCAAAATCCAATGAAAATGTTCCTCAGAAAAGGAAAATAATACCATTTAGCCACATTTACAATTAGAAAGGTCATCAAAACCGGTCTTTTTGCCCTGGCTAAAACCTAAAAATATCAGTCATTAGCCTGTAAAAAGTCTGCTTTACTGAATGAAGGAGAGACTATATTAAATTATCACATCTATACCATGAGTGTATGGACTGGAGTTCATGTTACTGTGAAGATAAACCTGCAAAACATTTTACTTCCCAACTGAAGTCTGTGTCACTTATTCAAGGTCCTAAGTCAAGTACTGAACCTTTCATGCAACAGTAAATCAGAGAACATGTGAAAAGAGGATTTGCCATTGACAACCAATCAGTCAAAGTAAATATCGGTGGTGAGGAGTGTTTTAGAAGGGGGAAGAGCTGTGGTGCCACTTTAGGGCTTATACTTAGATTGTATCTTGGGGTAAACGCTTTCTCCACTTTCTCTGGAAAAAACAGAATGAACTCTCACTCTTGTAAAATGGTGCAACTTTTAAATTTTTTTCTTTTTTTTTTTTTTATTTCTCCCCTCTCTACACGCTCTCCCCCCCCCCCAAATATAGCATTTCTAGAACATTCCCCATTGAATAGGATGGTTTTTTTGTTTTTCCCCCTCTCTCTCTTTCTCTTAAGGAGTTTTCACAGCTGTCACCTTGCATGGAAATAGCATAACGAACAGACTGCAGGTTGGACTGGAGCAGGTGGATAAAGAGAGAAGGATGGGGGAAAAGATTTTAATCTGAATGTGATACTGAGAGGACTCCAAGAACAAAACTGTCTGTTAAAGCCAGGAGGATTTGTAAAGACGTGATTCTCCTTGACAAATGCAGCTTGAAATGGGAGATACTGAGCAGACACACAGATCTTTTATATTTCATGTTAGTGTAAATTAAGAATTGATTTTCCTTCACTTGTCTTTTCTAAGCATCTCTAACTATGCTGTCTTTATCAGATGCTGTAAATAAATATGCCATTTGCATTTTACTATAACCTTGTGAGTTAAAGGTAGTTTAAAAAAAAGTAAGAAACACCAAAGGTATGCCTTACCAAAGTTCTGCTGATCCGTATAACTAGGTCACTGCAGCATTTGTACACAGAGCCTGGCACTCCTACCAATTTCCACAAGGAGGCCAAAGGCTAACAAGGCATACATCCACTAAAGCTTCATAAATCAATTTGAGAGCTAGTGCTATAGGGGTCAGGAAAGAAAGCATCTTCGGTGATCAGTGATAACCAGAAAAAAGTCACTCACAATGCTCTAAGTTTTTTTTTGGGGGAATATTACTGAAAGCAAGGATCCCAAAGGATAATGTAAAAATAGAACTTTAATTTGATAATGCTGCAAAACTTCAAATTGTTTCTGTTTCAAGGTCACAAAATAGACCCCTTAATACAGTTGTAATTTCTACTGCAGCTGCTAGATAATACGGTTGATAATTGGGGGTGAGGAAAAAAAATCAGAATACATAGATCCAAACCTATGACAAATATTGAAAGTACAGTCTGTTCATAGGTGCTGTATAGACCAAACATATAGTGTTCTGCTATGCAGACACACTGAGCAGCAAAGAGGAGGAATGCTGTTTTATATAATCTTGTTACAGCACATTTTATCAGGTTAAATCCTCAGGAAACAAGGAAGGACAAGGAGATTGCTGTTTCAACAGAAACAATTGAACATGATTTGATGAGGACTTTTTGGACCAGAGGGCAGTGACAGATGTGTGAAGAAAGACAGTAATCAGGGAATCTGCAGCAGAAAAACAGAGCAGAAGAGAAAGAAGAAATTTATATGCAAAGGGGTGGAAGTAATATTTTCAAATTACAGGAATTTAGTGGGAAAGAAAAGAGATTTATTTTCCAGCATTTCTTTTTTTTATTTCTTATTCAGCAATTATTTTTTTTAATTATCTTGTTCCAGTAAAATCAAATATAAATTGAGACATGAAGAATCACTCATGTCTTTTCACATATCGTCTTCCAGAAGGGGAGATGAAAGTGTTATCTCAGGTTTTGACTCTCTGTTTGTTCACCTGGGGTTTTCTTTTGTTTGCTTGTTTGCTTGGTTTGATTCTATACCTAAAAATATTTAATCTCTAAATGAAATGCTTAAACATACAACATTTTTGGTGATAAGCAAAGGGAAGAACAGCTCTTACTCTTGAATTCTCAGAAGGTCTGGACCATCAGTGAGGAGTTCTAATGGAGTTACCCAGGACAGAATGAAATAACCTATGTATTTCTGGCATACTCCTACAGCCCTTGATACCTGGGAAACTAAATATTTTTGAAGTTCATTTCATGTATAGTGCTCCCAGCTGGGTGAGAAGCACTTTAATTAATTTCTTGTCTAGACCTGAGCCAAACGGAATAGTTTATTGGATCTGAATCTGAATATTCATCTTCCTATGATCTGCAAGAAAATTTGAAAAAAAAACAAAACAAAACCAAATTACTTGGATGCTACACTTTTTCCTTCAGATGCGGCTGACTTTGCTGAACATTGTCCTTGAGAATCAAATACAATCCAAGTCAACAAAGTACATCATCAAAAGTGAAATGTGTGAGAAATAACATGAGAATTGATGTCCTTGTTGTCTATGGATTTCAACATCTTATTTTATTGGTAAAGGGAGACCCATTACAGAATTTCTTCCATGATACTCCTTGCAGAAATGTAATTTGTTAGATTTATGAGACAATGATAAAAAGTCATGCAAGTTTTCAAAGGAACAGAAGGTCATCCTCTTTGACTGGTATGTGAATAAGAGATAAAACAGTTGGTCATACCTCTGAAAATAAGCTTGATAATATTACAGTGCATTGTCCCTGTTCTAAGCAAATATATCTGAAGGCCTTAGATATTGCACAAGAATACCAAATCTAATATGTAATCCTTCAGAATCAGTATTAGTTTTATATGGAATGTTTTTGGTGGAAGGGAGGCTGCAGGGGTGGCACCTTGAGAAACTGTTAGAATCTTCCCCCATGTCCAATAGAGCAAATGCCAGTCAGCTCTGATAGATCTGCCACAGGCCAAGGCCATGACCATCAGTAACAGCAGTAGCACCTCTATGATAACATATTTTAAAAGGGGGAAAACTGCTTCACAACAGTTTCTAGAAGAGTGAGATATGTGAGATATGTCTGTCTCTCTGCACCCCATGGAGTTTGACAGTGGAGCAGCCCATGGAGGACATCATGCCAGAACTAACAGAGACACCCAAATGAGGCTGTGGCCCTGTAGGAAGCCCACATTGGATCTGGTTTTGATGGAAGGTGTTGTGAACTCATGGGGGATCCATGCTGGAACCATCTGCTCCTGAAGGACTGCACCCTGTGGAAGGGATCCATGCTGTAGCAGTTCATGAATAATCGCAGGCTTTAGGTAGGACTAAAGTTGGAGAAATGCTTAGAAAACTTTCTTCCATGGGAAGGACCCCACACTGGAGAGTGTGAGGACAAAGGAGCAGCAGACATGAAACCATACAAACTGATCACAACTCCCATTCCCCACCCCCTTCTGAGCCACTTAGACAGGAGAAGGTGGAAGAGTCATGAGGGAAGTTGAACTCGGAAATAAGAGAATTGAAGGGGTAACAAGGTTTTATATTTTTTTCTTATTTAGAAATAAGTATAAGTCAAGTATGTTTTGCCTAAATGGTAATTAGTGAGTGATTTCCCTGTCCTTATCTCAGTCCATGATCTTTCTCATTGTATTTTTCCTCCCTCTGCTCTGTGGAGGAGGGGGAGTGATAGAATCACTTGGTGGGCACCTGTTGCCTAGCCAAGGTCAACTCACCACAGAATCATAAATATTTTCAATACAGTTAAAACATTGTGCCCCCACCCCCCAAAAAAAAAAAAAATGTTAATAGCCTTTTCACTTGTTGGGGAACATATTTTTTTCTTTCTCAAAGGATATTATCAATGCTGTATTTTTTAAATTCATTAAGATCTTTATGAGATAATCCTTAGCTTCCATATATTCCTGTTCCATGTAATTCAATTTTCAGTACTATGAAACTTAAAATTATATGCCCTACACAATCATTTGGTAATTTAAGAAGGATCAAGCTAAGCTTTTTTCAGAAGCACATGTACCAGTGTTCATTCTCTGCTTTGTATTGACACATATGAAAATGGATTTAGCTGATTCCACTTTCACCCAGATGTTTCCAATATATACTGAATCACGTAATATTACTGATTTAGTGCTAAACTGTGTAGGGTTTTTAATAGTTACCTGTTCATTCTTTAATCATTTTAATCTAGTATGTCAGTTTCTGAATAATCACAGATATAACAGGGAGGGCTGAGACAAAGAGGGAAGAAGTCCAAAAGAACCCTTAAAGAATATCCGTAAGAGGAAAAGCTATAGTGTTTTTCCACATGTTGCTGCTTCCTAAACTGAGGTTTGGGATGGCTTACACAAATAGAACAAAACCTAAAAGACCTGTAGTTTGTTGGCTTTTAGTACATGATTTCTCTAATACTGCTAGTGATTTGAATGCTAATCAATACCCCCCTAAATGTATAATTCTCATCTGTATTTTGATCCAAATAGTGTTAACTCAGTCATTAAAGTTTTAAGAGCATTGGCTTGGAATTAATATCCGTGGCTGCCTAGAAAAAAGGAAAATAGTCTTTCAGAATATTTTAGGACTTTATTTTGTTCCTTATTGTAAGGAAGAAAAAAAAAAAAAGCAATTACAGAGTCCTGAAGTTCAGAGTATAACAGCTAAGGTGTATAGAACACTAAGCATCATGTCTGAGAGGTTCATGTTTCTGCTCTGAAGCAAGTAGGTCAATAACTTCTCAGAGTTTCTTCCTCATCAGAATTCCTTTTCAGAACTGAGAGACAGTTTTTCAAACCTATGACATTTTCCTGAAAAGAAAAATTACTAATTCTCACTTACCTCTGCACGATCATTTCTCCCACATCACTTCATAGCTCCCTAGTGAACCAAGGAAGATATGTTGCAAGCACTGTTGTACAATGAACCTTACAAGGATTTTGCATTACGTTAATACTGAGAGAGACAGTATTGATTATGGTCATTCTACCGTCTCTCTCTGAAGAAGAATATCTGAGGCAAAGCACCAAAGAATCAGTGTTACTAGAGTTATGCAACCACACATCAAGACAAGGCAGTGGTAATAGAGTTAAGAATCAACATAGGTATTAATGGATCTCAGAGTTTCTACAGTCATTTAATTTAGGTTAATTAAAAAAAATAAAGAAAGAAAAAGTTCCCTAACTCTCATTTAATCTCTTCTTTTTAATTGATTACTCCAAAGGTAGATTCATTAGGAAGTGTAACATTTTCTTTGTAACAGTATAGTGAAAATGCCTCTGAAATAGAAACTTTTGAAGATGAACAAAGAAGAAATGTAGGGACAAAGAAATTAAATTCTCTCCATCTAGATCAGATGCTTATATTTAAAACTCAGAGCAGTAAAGATAATGCTCTTTAAAGGAAAGGCTCAGTTCAGGAAGAAAAGACCTCCAAAGCCTACCTTTTTTGACTAAGCACAATTTTCATTTGTTTACCTAGTAAATGGCTTCTGAGTGGTGAACAGATTGGGAAATGAAACAATGAGGCTTGAACAACTTTTCACTGTTTAATAAAAGGTTAGAATCACCTCCATATATTGTAAGCATCTAAAGATGTGATAAAGTGTAGAATTTTCTGTCACTACTTTTTTTCCCCTCCTCTTTTAACAAAATACATCAGCTCTGTAAGGCAGTGTTGTATTCTGAACACCTATGAGATCAGCAATTTTGCAAACAGCTGAATCCTCAAATAAAACCACTAATTATTTGCTTTATAAATTGTGAGTTATTAACCTGTTGAGGAAGGGGAGTGACTTCTGACTGTGTAAATTTGGCCTTAAAACGGTACTGCAATACTAGCTCTTCCATGATGAACTGCAGCAACAAAGTTTAAATTACACATCGGCATTTTATGTCCCCATATAATATTTTGCCAATGACAGCTTGGCCTCAGAACTGCCCCATTCCACCCCTTCCCAATGTCCTTTCCAGCCCTTTCCCAGAAATGCTGACTTACTGAATTTCATTTTCCTAGTGACAGAGATTACTTGCCTTTCAGTGGGTTCAGAACTGTTCTTGCTGTGACTGGCAGCTTGACTATGTGTGCTGATTAGCCAGCCTAATAACATAATTAATTTTCATTAATCTGTCATTTTTTCTTGAAATGCAAATGATCTTTTTAATTTTGAGGTCTTCATCCTCTGTGACATTTAATTGAAATTGCTCCGTTTCAAAGTTATTGATGGGGAGATGAGGAAATATAGTGTGATAGGGCAAAGACATGTTTTCTTAAAAAAGCCACAGCCTAAGGAAAAACATGTCAGAAGATAGAAAAGCTGCAGCTAAAGGCTAGCTCTTTAAGATTATGAGTAATTTCCCCTGCCACGAGTATGCCCTTTTGTCAGCTCTTGATCCAGGGTTCTGATTTCTTCACAGAAGACTGGTCTCTGAACTCTTTTGTGTCAAACACCTAACTTAAAACATTGCCCTGGTTTTGGCTGGGATAGAGTTAATTTTCTTCATAGTGACTAGTATGGGGCTACTTTTTGTATTTGTGCAGGACAGTGCTGGAGTTGATAACCCAGGAATGTTTTTGTTACTGCTGAGCAGTGCTAAGAGTCAAAGGTTTTTCTGTTTCTCACACCACCCCACCAATGAATAAGCTGGGGGTGCACAAAAAGGTGAGAGGTGACACAGCCAGGACAGCTGACCCTAATGGACAAAAGGAACATTGCGTTCTATATGATGGCACACTCTACAAAGTTGGGGGAAAGAGAAGACAGAGAGAGTAATACCTTTTGTCTTCCCAAGTAACCATTAAATGTGATGTCTTGAAAGTGTCTAAACACCTGCCCACCAGTGGGAAGTGGTCAATAAATTCCTCGTTTTGCTTTGCTTGTATTCACAGCTTTTGAACTGCTTTTATGCCAACCCGAGAGATTTCTGTTACACTTTCAATTCTGTACCCCATCCCACCAATAGGAGGGTCAGTGAATAGCTGCATGGTGGTTAGTTGCTGGGGTAATACCAGCAACATTCAGAAAGAGAGAGATATTTAGGTTCCATTTTTCCCTTAGCATAGCCTAGTTCAGTGCTATGCCTCTTCACTGACTTCCATAACCAACAAGTTAGAAATATTATGTCCCCTCTTTGTGTGGTTTGTTTCCTTGTAATTTCTTGTCTGCCAAAATTAAGTAACTAAATATCCACAACTTTACATCAGTCCGAGTAGTAGTTTCCTGGTTAAAAAAAAACCAAACAAAACAACCTAGGATGGCAGAAGTTAAAGATTTTAGTTCCTTTCATCTGGAAAGGGCACTGAACCCAGGAGTACTTGACAGAGGCAAAGACTTGATCAGAGAAGTGCTCTTAGAGCATGACTAATACACACTGACAGGATCTGACTCTTTACAACTATCACTTACTTCTAAGTGCCATAAACATCAAGTTATAAGTTATTCATGTCTTTTGCAGTACTCTTCATTTCTCCTATTGAAGCTATGTCACTATACAGGAAAGAATTCAAGATTTATGAGGTTACAAAGAATGCAGAGAAGTAAGTTTACCTAAATAACTTTACAGCTGGAACATCTACTTCAAAGATGGGAACTCAATTTTCTGAGGGTTTGTTCAGCCACTTTTGACAGAGAAACATGGTTTATTTGATCAAAAACATGTTTTAAAAATTTATTTTATATCAACCAATTTAGACAGAGATGTGAGTGTTCTAAGTTTGTTCTTTCAAGCTTCAGAAATCTGAGGTTAAAAAGGGAGGCCCTTGCAACGGTGAAAAACACACATGCAACTTCAGCTTACTAAGTGCTAGATTGTGAATTTAGAGAATTTTTAAACCAGAAGTGGATGAATTTCTGAGAATCTGCATTCCTTTTTTTTTATGTCTTTTGACCTACACCCTCCTACTTTCAGCATCATGCCTTCTACATTTTTTACTGCTCTCCCACCTCCTCAAAACAAACCCTGTTCGATGTTTCATATTTCTTGAAAGCTTTTCCTTTCTCTTCTCTACATTCCCTACTTTCCAAGTCTTTCCAACATGAGGATAGAGTTTTCCAAGCATCTACACTCGCATCCTTGTAGATTTGGTGAAGTTTCACTGCCTTCATCACCTTCTTATATGTTGTTAGACAGATGTCATGTTGCACTCCCAGTCCCAGGAATTTTTACTCTTCTATTCCTGGACACATTTAAACCCACAGATTTGTATAGACAAGCTCTCAGTTGCAGGCCATTGCCATAACCTGAGCATCCATTATTCACTGGGAAATAAATAAGAATGACGAAGAGCATATACCAGTTTCGCTGACGTTCTTCATTTTGTCATGCGTCAAGGCTTTTTCACACAGATAATATGACTATCCCACGGTGGTACAATTTGTCCACTGTGGAAAAGTTTCAATTGAACACACTAGTGATCTTCAGCTATGCCATGTGGGAGACAAATTTTGGTAATATCATAAGTATCATTTTGATTTTTAACAATGGAAAAGGGGTTTATTTAATACATCTTATTGACATTATGGAGACATGGTGGGTTGACTCCTACAACTGGATTGTCAGTATAGAAGGATACAGCCTCATTAGGAAGGGCAGGCAGGGCAGGCAAGGAGGAGGGTGTTGCTCTCTATGTTAATGACCAGCTGGAGTGCATGGGGCTTCACCTGGGCATGGATGAGGAGCTGACTAAAAGCCTATGGGTTAGGATCAGAGGGAGTGAAGGGGGGATGCCATAGTGGGGGTCTGCTACAGGCCACCCAACCAGGGAGACCGAGCGAATGAGGCCCTCTGTAGACAGATAGGAATAGCCCGACTTTCACAACTCTTGGTCCTTATGGGGGACTTCAATCACCCATATACCCATTGGAGGGACAACACAGCTAAGCACAAACAATCTATGAGGTTCCTGGAATGTGTTGATGATAAATTGTTCCTCCAGGTGATGGAGGAGCTGATGAGGGGAGATGCCATGCTGGATGTTGTCCTCACCAACAAGGAAGGGTTGGTCAGGGATGTGAGGATCAAGGGCAGTCTTGGATGTAGGAACCATGAAATGGTGGAGTTCTAATCCTCAGGGCAGCAAGGAGGGTGCACAACAAGCTTGCTATCCTGGATTTCTGGAGACAGGAATTTGGCCTTTTCAGGGAACAGCTGGGTAGAGTACAATGGAACAAAGCCCTAGAGGGAAGAGGGGCCCAAGGCAGCTGGCTAGTATTCAGGGGTCACCTCCTCCGAGCCCAGAAGCAATGCATCCCAACAAAGAAGAATTTGGCAGGAACACCAAGAGGCCTTCATGAATGAATAAGGAACTTCTGGGCAAACTCAATCAAAAAAAGACAGCCTACAAAGGGTGGAAAGGAGGACAGGTATCCTGGGAAGAATACAGGGAAACCATCCAAGCAGCCAGGGATGAGGTTAGAAAATCTAAAGCCCTGTTAGAAATAAATTTGGCCAGAGGTGCAAGGGGAAACAATAAAGGCTTTTAGAGATACACCAATGAGAAACGGATGATGAGGAAAATTGTGGGCCCCCTCAGGGCTGAAGTACTTAATTACATTTTTCTCAGTCTTCACTGGCAACTGGTCTAATCTGAACCTGCCCTGGCACAGCTTAAGGCTATTTTCCTTTGTCCTATCATCTGTCAGTTGGCTGAAGAGACCATCACCCATCTCTCTAGAATCACCTTTCAGATAATTACAGGCAGTGAAAAAATCCTGCCTGGCAAATCTGGTGGCTGTCTATGATGGACTGAAAGATGGTGGACAAGGGATGACAGACATCATCTTCCTGGACTTGTGCAAGGCCTTCAACATTGTCCAGCATGACATCCTTGTCTCTAAATTGGAGAGACACAGATTTGACAGATGGACCACTTGGTGAAAAGGAACTGCCTAGATGATCACACCCAAAGAATCGTGGTCAATGGCTCAATGTTCATGTGGAAGTCTGTGATAAGTGCTGTTCCTCAGGTGTCAGTACTGGGATCAGCACTGTTCAACATCTTCACTACTGACATGGACAGTGGGAATGAGTGCACTATCAACAACTTTGCCAGTGACACCAAGCTATGTAGTGAGGTAAACACACTAGAGGGGAAGGATGCCATTCAGAGGGACCTCAACAGGCTGGAGAGATGGGTCCATGCAAACTGCATGAAGTTCAACAAAGCCAAGTACAAGGTTCTGCATGGAAATAAAAATAAAGTCAGTGAAAAATTTGCTCCTTTTTCTTCTTTAATATACAACTTGAAATAAGTTAATTCTTAATATTTGAAAATAATTTATTGTTAACATTAACATTGGACAGTAGACATAACAAGAGGAAAAAAATATCTATTCTTGCTTAAATGTTCTTGTTTTTTCTCTTAGGATTTTCTAGCCTTTACAGTCTGAATTCTAACTTCAAGCAACTCATTTGCACAACTGCCCTTGAATGCCTTCCTCTAATTTTTAGGCTGTACTCCATAAAGAAAATCTTAAATCTTTTTAAATCAGCTGCACACTCCTAGTAAACTTTAGAGTGAAAGATTGCTCCATTAGCAGATGCTATCAGAAGTCCAAAAAAAGCCTGAAACAGAGAAATGAGGTCCAAAGTCAGGTGATGTTGGGGTAAGCAGCAGCATATTGGAGCCATAAGGAAAACGTAAGAGGATTAGTGTAAATAGCATGTGGGTGTCTGGAGGCACAAGATACTTTTTAAAGGTCACCCACAAATAAATGTTGCCAGAGAAGTTGCACTTGTCAATATATTTTTGTCACTAGCATGCTTCCTGGACATCTACCTATATTTGCTGAAAATCCTACAGGGGAAAATTTTTTTTAAATCATAAACATTGGAGCATCTTCAGACTTTTCTCATTGATTTAGTTTTTTCAGAGAATCACAATAAATATCAAATGATGCAAGAGACTAACATAACAGTATAAATGAAGCTGATATCTAGTCTTCTCTTCTACATTGCTAAACTACATAGCTGCTAC
Organism: Laterallus jamaicensis coturniculus; assembly: GCA_022605575.1. Lineage (NCBI taxonomy): Eukaryota > Metazoa > Chordata > Aves > Gruiformes > Rallidae > Laterallus > Laterallus jamaicensis. The sequence goes on from JAKCOX010000019.1 coordinate 13,510,994, forward strand.
AAACTGTAGCAGTTATATCCTAGGATATAATTGCCATAATGTCTAATTATTTAGATGTTCTTTATTATTTATAAGAAATTAAAATATAGCATCCTTGAGCAATTCACAATACATGACCAATCCATTATTGTCTGTGAATTCACTAGTTTTAAGTTTGGGTGTTCAGTATATGATTGCTCTATTAAGTCAGCCTAAACATCTTAGCTAAATTACCTCACAAAACCAAACATAAAGTTGAATCAGGTCTGAATTTTGTTGCTCTGTTCCACTATGTATCCCAATATAGAACTGGGATTATACCCCACATTCCTGAAATCAGCACTTAAATTACTTTTCCTATTTTAGTGAGAAATAAAATGTATGTTACATAGCAAACTTACTTTGTGAACTACCTAGGACACTACTGACGGTCTGTAGTCATGAGTCACAATGCTTCAGCTTGAAGAGTTGTCTTTTCTCACTATTGTTTTAGCATTTATTCCACAAAATTAATGAAGCTCATGTAGGAACATTTTTGATTTAAAGTATCTTGCACCATGTTGATAAGTTTAATGGATAGCCCTGACCTTTAAATTATTGCACACATTCAATGAATCAGCAAAACAATAGGTCATCTGGCAAACATGAGTTCTACCTCCAGTATATAAAGAACAAACATCTAACAAACTCACATCTGATCACTGGAAAAATACTCTATACTGTACAAATAAAACATTTGTTTATCCTATTAAAATGTCAAGCTTTATTAACTTGAAGAGGTCACTAGCTACAGCTTCACACATACGGATGTTAATTTATTGTGGTATAAAGGTAAACAAGGGAATGTAACCAATACATCTTGACATAAATTTATAGAGTCTCAAGTATTCTTGTTTTCAGGGGCATTAATAGATGAATGCATATAAATAATTAGTTCCTCTAAAAGTCCGATGCCTGTGCAAAATATGTACAATGTGATCTGTACTGTGGGCTCACAGAGACAGTGTGTTGAACTAAAGAAATGTTGAGTGAAATAAGCTTATATTGTACATAGAAATATGAAAAGACAGAAGCAAATTAATATTATTATGATATGTGGATTTTTTTCTCCCTCTTAACTCTCCCCTAGTTTTCACTGCTAATTACAATACCAGTTTTAGGAAATAGTTTATTACATAAAAACACTGCATTGACAAATAAGTAAAGCTGATTTTGTACAGGAATTTGTTTGTATGTGAAGCGAAATGGTCTCCCTACAACATCAATAATGAAAGAGTAAAAGGATGTAAAAGCAACCCCAGAAGGCTGAATTATCCCTAGTCCTGTTGCCTAGAGAAAAGAGAATCTAATGAACTTTTGAAAAATGCTCCCTGTGAGAGAACAGTACCATTTACTCTTAGATCCTAGGATTAAGAGAAGTTTTTGGAAAAAAAGAGTAAAAATCTGGAAGAAACAAAAAATCAAACAGGAGACTAACTAAATGATACCTTTCGTGCATGCCTTTAGTGGTGGAAAATCTTATTCTACAACTGCATACACTGCTTACAGTAGTAATGCTGAAGGATCTAGTATTTGTTTAAAGATCTTGTTGTACTGATCCTTTTACTTTATGAATTTCCTCCCCCTGCCCCCTATATATTTCAAAATGGTACACTATAGAATCATAGACTCATAGAATGGTTTTGTTTGGAAAAAACCTTCAAAACCTTCAGATCATTGAGTCCATCTATACAGCCCTACCAGGTCCAACACTAGACCATGTCACCAAGCACAACATCGACTCTTCTTTTAAACAGCTACAGGGATGGTGACTCAAGCAAATAGAATACCTTCTGAAAGGTTAAATATAACATAAGGATATTTAAGGGACAACAAACAGATGTACCCTATTTTTATGTCCCTGATACATGATCTACATCCAAAAGATTTTAGCTGTGAAATGTATGCTTCTGCTATGATTTAAAATCCCTATGAGGAGTATCTATGAAAAAACAAAGGTGGGTAAGTGTTGTTTGAACTCAAACATGTCAGTCCATTTCTATTTTTACAAAATGAAAAAAAGCCCAACTTTTTTGTCCCTAATACAGAAGCAGAAACACTATACTATAATATCATAAAAACAATTAAAGTTTATCTAGCTTTTTGCAACAGTGATTTTGAAAATTGGATATGATCTTTAAGTTAGAATTAGATTCAAACCATCTCTACCCAGATCTCTACAGATTTTCATGCATTTTGAATCTCAAGGATAATAACCCAGGAACTTGTTGATGCTCATGTCAACATCTAGCACCTTTAATGCATTTTAGGCTTTCTTGAGGTTAAGTAAAACAAAGCTCATTTACATCAGGTGCGGGACTTAACTTTGGAATTTATGGAAAAGAAAAAAAAAAGCTCTCAATGTGTTTGTAGCTATTTTTCAGATTCAAAATGCTGAGATACAGATAGCCAGTAGTTGATGGGACTTCTGTAGTGGTTTTCATCTCTGGTATCTATCAAGAAGTAAATGTAGAATAAATACTGTAACCCAGCTATGTTTGCAATACAGGCAACCTTCAATCTGTATTGATCACAGCAAACTTCCAAGGTGGCAAGGGCATTATGCATCATCACTTGCCTGTACCTTAGCTCTGCCGGTATTTTTAGCATTTGCAGAGTAACGTAAGCTTCCAATTTAACTTCAATATTGAACAGATCTCTCACACCATGTTGATGAAAGGCATATAACTGCTGATAAATACATTTGTGCTTCACTTGTATTAAGTAAACCTCACAATATCAGAAGTCTATACTGTAGGTATTACATTCCCTCTGATACTGACAAGGAAATGGAGTCACAAGGAGATTAAACGTGTCCAAGGTCAATAACAAATCATGAAAAATAGAGAGGTTTGCTGAAGAAGCAAAATGCATTTTTTGGCCCCACCTTTAGAACCAGATGGTGATGCATGTTTCCCCTTTATATGATAAAGTTGAGGCCATGTGGCAGCACACCTATTTTTCCCCAGTCCCTGCTATCCTATTCATACAGCAGCTGTGCCTACCCTGAGTGGTAGATTTAAGATTAGTTAACAATCATGACAGCAATTGTAGAAGAACTGGCAAGCATTCTTAAAGGACTTGCAGCTTTATTTGGTAAAAATCTCTTATTGTTTTCCTGTCAGTAGCCAGAGCCATGAAATCAGAATAAGGGACCAATTATCCTCTTTAAGTAAGAATATTCTTGCTCTAATGTTATGTACTGATCAAGTTTCAATTCTCAATCACAAATGAATCTGCTGCATAAGGAATGTAAAATGACAATAGTTACCTTATATTTTAAGGCTTTTTCTGTGGCAGTAGCTTCTGCATAGATAGGTTTGTCAATTTCTGTTAGCCTTAGTCAGTCTACGTCCTTGAATTGCCTGATGTTAATAGATGTTATTTAGTAGTACTGGCACAGTGAGTAAGCTGTGGTGTTGAAAGCCAGTAAGTGGAGTCAAGAGGGAGAAGGGTAAAGGAAACTGCAGTAGGAATGGAAAGAAGTAAATAAACTGAACTTCTTTTCAAACATTTTTAATATTTATCTCTCTATTTAAAAATATATTAATGATGAATGAAGTGCAAGCTACAGGGTACAGGATATGAATTGTCATTTCTCATTATCATTATTTGTTTAAGTTATACAGGTATTAATCACTTCTTATTTAGAGCCATTTTCCTAACTGTAAAGTCACTGGCATTAGAAATATTTTAGAAAATGACCTAGAAAATATATTCTTATTGCATTTTTGAACAATAGGGGATGATTTCCTTCCCTTCCCTCTGAAGGCTGACAACATTTGCAGCCTGTTGAGGGGCAAAGTTCATGCTCTGGCTTCAGAAGAGATGTACGTTTTGTTTTCCACTAGCTGAATCTGCTCCCTGGCTCAGTTCACTGTGTGACAAAATAACTGTTTGTGTTAGTCCAGCAACATGGGAATGGAATAAAAGGCCAGTGGAGGGAATCATGGGACCTGACTTTACAGAAGCAAGTCATCAACTAACAGTGCATGAAACTGTATCACTAGTCAAAGTGTAAAAGTAGAGAATCATTAAGTTAGTGACCTTTTATTCAAAGTGAGGAAACAATAGACAAAGAACTTGTTGAACTTGTTACCACCTGGGGGAACCAGCTGTGATAGGTCAAAGAAGTTTCTCTGGAGAAGATGAACTTGAGAAAGATTTGTGGATGATCGAGAAAAGTTGAATAAGAAAGAAGACTGGATACTGAAAAGGCAGCAGAACTGCTTAGAGCAGCCCTTTCTCTGCAAGAAAAATGAATGTTATGTTGGGTTCAAGAAAAGGACGTGAAAATCAGAAAGAACACTGACAAAATATTAGAAAGAGTATAACATATAGATATTCCTTATTTAATATGTATGCTTATTTCTTTTTGACCACAACAAATAATGATTTTTTATTGGGTCTTCATCTTATTTTTCAACTTTGTTGTGTTCCTTAAGTAGGCTTATAAGCAAGAAAATCTGACAGGGGCAGTGGAGCACTTGTGAAAGGATATAATTAAGTTATATGGAAGTATTGAACATGTGTCTGTTACAGCTAGAATAGAGGTTTGAACACAGGCTAAATACTTGATTTGCAAAGTCTCCATTCATAAACAGTGAAGTTGCATTAAAGGGTAAAAGAATTTGGCAGAAAGTAACCCCTCCTGCATTCTGGCTTGTTATCAGGTATCAAAGAGGCTGGGGGAAGTTTAGTTTAGGTTCTGGGTGATTCCAAATTTGACATGTTAAGTCCAGTCATACTCAATATACTGAACACAATTACAGATGCACAAATAGTGCAAGGCAGATTCAGTCTGGTGTTCCATGAACTGGCATGGACAGACTTCAGGAGTTTGGTTGCCTTCAATGAGAGCTCTCACATTGACATTAATTAATGGTGTGATTTATTGAAGCAACAGCAGTACACACTCTTTAAGATTGCTGGTGATGATACATTGTCTACAAAAGCATGCACAAGTAATACAGTAACATTATACTACACATAAAAGAAGATAAAACTACTTGAGTAATATAGCAGCATAAATAACTCTTTCTATACAGAGGTTTCCAATTTCGCTAGGGTAATTAAGTGTTCAAATCTTACCCACAGTGTCCCTGTCTGGGGGCAAAGAGAGGCTCAGCCATTCAACAAGTCCCAGAAGTCAGCGATGGTTCATGATGGTATATTCCTGATCTGCTTGAAATTATATCTTCCCTAAAATGCCTCAATTCTGAAGCCATTTTTATACTATTTTTACCTATCATGTGTCGGGATGTGACAGGTGGAGCTTGAGTGACTCTAGTCATACATATCTTTGTTGTAAATAGCATCACTTCATCAGGGAGTGTAGTGATAGGAGAAGTGGCAATGGCTTCAAGCTGAAAGAGGGCAGGTTTGGAAGTTTCTTCAGTGCTATGCCACTTCATAAACTGTGAATATAAGTTTAATTTCTAAGTCAGGTCCAGAAATTTTTCCACAAGTGTACCTGATTAATGTTTTTTAAGTGAGTGACAGTAAGGACTAGGGAAAGTCAGAACTGGGGAATACTCAGAACAAGGGAAACTTGAAAAGAATGAGTTGAATTTTGGGACCCCAGAGAGAGCATTTAATTAATAATTTGGATAAATTAAAATTTGTGAATGCCAGTTACAGCTTATTTTTAAAGGGGATTAGTTAATAAAACTCATATAGCTGTTGCAACAATCCTGTGGGATTAGTTCAGTGATTTCCTTCCAATTGTCTAGTGATTCCATTCATCATCTTTCTCTGAAATACATGTTTAAAATTCTTTGTTAGAAATTTTGCTGTGTTAAGTATCTAAAAAGAAATAAAGAGATCAGACTCTTTTATAGTCATATTCGTTTGGCTTTTTAAAGATTTTCTTCAGTCTCTGCTGTGACCTAACAACACAAAACCATGTTGTAATGACAATACTTAGCATTGTGTAATCACTGCTGATGAGTATTAATAGCTGAGATCACAGCACCACTGTTGCATTTAACTGCAGTTCTTCCTTGCCATTAATTGCTGATATTACAAGGCTTACAAGAAGAAGAAAGAGGAGAATTCATTTTGTGCTGGATTTCATCAAGATCAACCATCAGAAATTTTAAATCTATAAGCATTTTATGTTTCTTACAGTAGAAAACAGGCTGTAATATTGAAGTAGTTATATTAGTGCCTGCTAAGAAATATTACATTTTGAAACTATCTTGGAACAACTATGCTTGCCTTAGTTTTACCAGGCAGGAAAAAAATAAAAGCAAAAAGAAAAAACTCAAACTAGTCCTTATATGAGCAGTAGCTTTTTTTTTTTTTTTTTTTTTTGTACTCAAGAGACTGGAGACATAAAAATCAATGACTTAAATAGTGCTACTGTTCAGAAACGGCAAAGAATATCTGTTCAGCTGTCACTTACATGCAACTTAAGGTACAGAAGAGAGAGCATACTTTAAAACATAAAAGAACCCAAAAGCTAGAGGTCAGAAGCAAACTTTTTTTTCAAGTTGAGCAAAGGGAATGTAGATATTCTGTCACTGTCTTGTTAATCTGATTAAAACTAATGTAACATGCAATTAAAAGGTATTTTTTCTCAATACAGGTAAAGAATGTGTTTTTCACAAATGACATTAGAGATTTTAGTGAAGAAAACTCTGCTCTAGTCCTTTCTGAGCTTTCTGAGCAGTAACACAACTAACTCCTTGTGTGCTTTGGGTAAGGCAGTTGTGACTGGTTCTTTCAGGAAATACCCAGGCATGGTATTTGATCAAAAAGTCATTTATTCAGTATCTGATTTTTATGTGATCAATGATATGAATCTTTGCATATTTTATTCAAATAGGCAGTTACAATTATGCCTGGAAAGACCTAGTTCTCTGTAGCTTAGGTTTTCTTTGACAGCTATGCAGAGTATTAAGATTAATGTATATATCTGTAAAGCTACCAGATGTCCCTTTGTCCTTCATCAGTATCTATTTTGTGCTGAACTATGCAAAACCCCTCTCCATGGTGTTTTTCTCTATAAATGCCACCTGAAATTCATTTGTAACCCTAGTCAGATCTGAATCCAGTTTTGCAGGCAGAAAGAAGTGTCTGAACCTGTTTCCTTATACCTGTTTACAGGTCCCAAGTTGTGGCACTATGACCATCTCTATAATTGTATATTTTCTAGAGATGTTTATAAAAATCATGTCTCCAATCAGCTTATCATGCCTCCATTTTCTTTATGATTCTTTAGGACAAACAATCTGAGGGTTTCCTATTGACAGTTTAGCATGCCCTGAAAGTCACTTTCAGTAAGGAAAGAAACAATGAGAATGGGAAATATGTTCCCCTGGAAATAGGTATGCCGAAGTTTATATAAGTCATTTTTTTCCATTAGCTAGCTCCCTGGGAAGAGATCTCTGTAGTGGCTGGCAACTTCACCTCTGATTTCTCATCTGAACAATGTTTAATTGTTTGAATAACTTGAATTTTGACTGTTGCATTTTTTCCCATTTAGTAAACCAGACTAAATGAAAGAAGTATTTCGTTTACGGATGCCTTCCAACCTCAACAATCCAGAAACCTATGCTTTACCAGATTCTGGTGAATGTTCATGTAAATAGAATTGGTTATACATTAAAGTGATAGGTTTGCCTTGTAAATACAAAGACTATTTAATTTCAACAAGGCAGTTAAAACTATCAGTACATTTTCTCTCTGCAATGTGTGCTTTGACATAAGGCACTGATCAATTCAGTTGAGGACAATAGAAATTTCCATTAGGAATGAAAAAATGTCAATGTAGAAACTGCTTGGGAAGTGCTTTTTCTGTCCTCATCAAAAGCTCCTTCAGTGTGTGTCCCCTCCCTTTCCCAGGGAACTACACGGTTCTGCCTTGAGAAGGTAACTGTGAGTAGTTGAAAAAGATGTAAAGGTCACTGTCTCTAAAAACAATTCTGAAATCGTAAACTGATTACTATTTAAACTAATCAGTAAAACAATTAGTGCTTAGTAGCATTATGCTTTTAGTAAGGAAAATATGGTTGGATATTAAATTACAGGTATCATAAGAAAAGATTTTTTTTTAGGAGGCATTAAATCATTAGTGAAGGTGACTGGTTAGACTGAAAGAGTTCAGTATTCCATATACTCCTTCCATCTGTTTCTGACAAGAAATTTGGATATTGATGTTTCTGTCCAACTATCTAGAACCTGTAACTGTATAGAACAGTTGCTCTGAGTGTGTCTTAAGATGCCTACTTTGAGTTAGTGAAAGTTAACAGCATATACATCCCGTATCAGATACAGTCTGTAACATTGAATCACATAGTACATTGAATGCTTCACCATTCAACTTAAAGATCGTAGTCATGATATGCTTCCAGGTACAAGCTTGGCAGTTTGCATGACTTGATGTTTACCAGTCAGTTTATAAAACTTTCCCCTATGCTGGTAGAGATGATGAGTAATACACTTGACTGATAGCCCATCATGTTGTACAGTCTACTGTCTGAATCCCAAATACACTGTGCAGTCATCATCATCTGTCTGAAAAAAAAATTTGTCCTGAAAGCTGGCAACATCTTTCATGGGCTTATGGTCTTTCCCAGATCTTATCCAGTTTCTGATTTAGGCCTATTAGTGAATTTACGACTGGTTTTCCTAAGGTCACACTTAGACCCAGACTTCTTTCTAAGTCACACTTTGACCCAGAACATAACAAAGAGCCCAATTTACCAGTTACAAATTCTTCCTTGGGACTTGAGGAAAGTAAATTTCTATCTAATCAGAGGAACTCCATTTAAATGCAATAAGAAGGAATCAAGATGTTCAGAGAATTATGGATTATATTAATCTGTAGCAAGCTCAGATTCAAATAAAAGAAACATCTGGTTTCTTTTGCAACTTATGCAGATTTTTCCCTGTATTTTAGGGTTTTATCTGTAATTCCACTCTACTACATATGTAATTTTATTGTTTAAATAAAACCTGCCTTATAAGGTCTGGAAACTTGAGCATATTTTTATTCTGTTCTCAGTAAATGACAGGTATAATGATGCTTTTTGTGGGGGGTGGTAACACAATTTTTCTTTTCCTTTTTTTTTTCCCTCCGTCCAGTATCTATCAGGTGTAAGGACAGTCTCTCAGTTAAATGGAAAGACTCACACAAACAAGCTTTTGTATGTGTCAGAGATCTCAACTACTATCACAAAACCTGGGAAACTGGAAAAAGGTGAGATTCACAGACTATTCCCTAAAGAGCAGATGAAAATAAGGCAGCTGTAGAACAGCTAAGAAACAGTCCATGTATACAGCACTTTAGGAAGATATTTTCCCCTGCAATGAATGTGTAAAATAAGTTGTGGGGTCAAGGCAGCTCTTAAGATGTGGGTTTTTAAAAGGTAGATGAATATTCATTCTTTCACACTTCTATACAGAAGGTGGGAAATTTATAGTCTTTACTGGATAATAAAACATAAGTCTAACTTTTCCATTAGAGAAACTGTTCTGTATTCCACATGGAATAACTTTGGTAATGCATTGTTTTGTATATAGAATAAAAATAAATAGATTAGTGCTTTTAACTTTCTTTTAAAGTTCCTTCCCTAGAGCTAGAAATTGCTCCTACAGCATTTCAAATGAATCTTTTATAAAAGTTTTATAACTCAGTCTATTTTTCAGCTCTGATTGTACAAAGGTTTCTATATTGAAATGCTTTACAGAGTGTCTTCACAGGTCATTTGGATCCAGCCTCTCGTTTTGCGCAAACCTTTTTCTGAAAAGGCAGTGAATGCTGTTCTGATACTTTTCTGAATTCCAGATCTGGAGTTTGTCTATTGTCTAATTTTCAGAGCTTTTAAAATTCATATAGAGATTACTAATCTTCAATTTGTTAGTAATTTCTCCATTTTCCAATGAATCCCGATCTACTAGATATGAGATAAATAGACATAACAGAAATTCCCTACTCAAAAAGTTAAAGTGAGATTTTCACATTTTGTGTTGGATGTTATGGTGGTTTAACCTTTGCTGAATGCCAGGTGCCTACCAAGTTTCTCTATCACTCCACTCATCAGCAGGAGAGGGAGGGGAAGGAAGAAAAATAAGATGGAAAAAATCTTGGGAGTCAAGATAAAGTCATTTTTGTAAAGCAAATGGAAAAGTCTGCACATGGAAGAAAAGAAAAAAACCCAAAGATTCATTCTGCATTTTCTATCAGCAGGCGATCTCCAGCCACTTCCCAGGAAGAAGTGGTTTAGTATGCATAGTGGTTGCTACAGAAGGCAAAAATAATAATGAATGTCCCGCCTTCCTCTTAACAATACACAGCACACTGCTGTGAGGGCTGCTGTGGGGAAAATTAACACCCTCAGCCAGATCCTTACATATTAACCTTACCCATGTTGCCTTTGTTACCCAGGTCTGTCCTTTTATGGAGTTTGGAGGGTTTTTGGGGTTTTTGGGGGTTGTTTTGTCTTTTTTTCCCCCCCCATGTATTTAGAGGATTGTAATCAAGGCTTTTATATGATGATCACATCTGTCTCTTTAGTAAACAAATTTTATATCCTGATGAGATCCAAGAATGGGATCTCTGTCTGTAAATTTAAACTTTGTTCCTTCCATGTTATATGCAACATTTTATTTTTATTGAGAACACCATGAAAATAAACCAATTGATCCTTCAGCAGCCCAGTTTTCACCTTCTTCTCCTCATGTAGCTTCAGCTGTTTTAATAGGTGATCCAAAAGAGCAGGATGACTCACCTTCTGCCACTGAAAACCTTTATTCTTTCTTCTTTATTTTATGCTCCCTTGATAGACCGCGTACTTGCCCTCTCATTTGCAGTGTTTCAGTGCTCATTACCCCTTCATGTCTCTTATAATATTTTATTCTTCTCATCAGATAACAATATTTCCTCAATACAATTACCTTTGTGTAATCTTTATTATTCTCCAACCTTTCTGTACAGTTTAGCATGAATCCAATATTTGAATGTAGTTCAGGTTTCACTGATAAGAGACAGCTACTTAATTTCCTTCCCACACTTCAAAGGAGTCCTGTGAACTTAGAAAGCATTTGGTACATGCGTATAAACACATTGCTTGTAATTTCATCTTATGCCTATCAGAAGGTGATCTGTTTAAGAGTAACCTTTATTTGTATTTTGATATCTTTCTTTTCTCAGGCAGCTTCTCTGTTTTCTAGTCTGGTGCTGGTTTCATACATTTCTTTCATCATAAGTCAGAATAGCTGATAGAAGATATTCAATTCAACTCAAGAAGTGCGTGATTTTGAGGCAGAATTTTAACATAAAAGTAAGAAAGAGGTGGAATAAACATGGCTTAGATGGTAAAATCGGTTTTCTTTTTTCCAGATGAGTACAAGCAAATAAGGAATTCTTCTGTGTGTAATATCTCATACAGGTACCATTATGTCACAAGAGATAGACAAAGCTACTAGTGCATGCCCCACATACATTGAGCCTGCCCTCTAGGGCATCCATCATCTGAGGAGGACAAACAACCTTGCTTGCAAATGGTTAGTTCTTAGCAGTATATGTCTGGCAGTATTATTTTTTCACAGAAGGAATTTAAGGATAACTAGGGATTTAAGGCTTCTCTGAAAAATGTCAGTTCTCTAGAATATAGGGAAATAAATATTTTTATCTTTCCATGCCGAAAGGCTTTTGGAAAATGAGAAAAGAAAAGAAAAAGTAGAAGTGGAATAGAAATATGTAGATAGATGAGAAAAGGTGTATAATGTATACAGTCTTCCAAAAAGACAAATGTGGTTGCAAAATATTTGAATTACTAAAACCAATTATTTTTTCAATTAGACTTATTTAAAACCCCCACATTTCTACAACTTTCTGACTCTGCTTATTTAATGAATAAAAATAAACCAAATAGCTCACTAAATGTGTAGCAGAACACAGAAGACTTTGTAATAAAAAGATGGATTATTCTTTTAATCCATATTTTCTTAAGGAGTAAATTAGAAGTTAATGATGACTGTTGATGTAGCCTGTGTTGTGGCTGGGAAAGCAGAGGAGATTATCAAATTAACTCTTTGCAGAAAGTGCACAAATAACTTTAAATTTAGAAACCCTTGCTAGTCAAAATGTCTTCCATCTAATTTTCATTACAAATTTTCACACAATAAAACATGTGCAGCAGGAATAAGGCCAAGGGAGATACCAGGTAGTAAAAGATAAATCTGGATGATGAGTCTAGATATAGAAATTTTAAAAATTGCAAGCAGTTAAAAGACACACTTTCAAAAAAGTGCAATCAACTTCCCCAAAAAAGTGAGAATTTTATAAGAATCATAGACAGTAATTAAATTTTAAGGATTAAAGGATATAAAAGAAAAAACACCAAATTAAATAACACCCATTCAGACGAATGACTATACATTTCCAGAAAAGGCAGAAAAAAGTAAATTAAAATTTAGGCTCTCTGTTAAGAATTAATGCCAAAACTGTGCAATAACCAGAAAGATTTTAAACAAATAAAATTGTTTCATAAGGATTTTTTTTCTTCACACCTATTAAAAAACGGAAAAAAAAAGTAATCCAAGAACAAAGATCAACAAATAATTCAGAATAGTAATGCCATCCTGTTTAAATACAGAACAGGCAATTTAAAACTCTGCCTTAAATTTTGGAAATTCTTCATCCTACGGTATTTCCTTTACCATTGTTTTTGGCATGATGGATCTTTCTCTATATATATATACACCATCCTCCATGAAAATAGAGCCCAACATTCTGATATATACAAAAAAAAATTTTTTTTTGTACTGATACTGATTTATTGGTCATGTAGGATCCTAATTTTCTCATTACGTTTAGTGGTAATGTATTTGAAGTTCAAAAAGAACTAAACAAAAGTTAAAAAAACCTAAACATGAACACCTGTGCTAGCAATGATCACAATTACTTTTTCTGTACAGTCATATTCTCTTCTTTATTCATATGAAAAAAAGAAATTTCAAACAAATTGTTGTAAAGATCTTTGGTAGTAAACAATGCATAAACTGGTCAGTTGGGGAAGGGATAGTATGAAACAACTGTAATAGTAATAAATTATTCTTATTATTAATTATATTATCATTATTATTATTATTATTATTATTATTATTATTATTATTATTATTATTATTATTATTATTATTATTATTATTCCAGGATTACATTACTTTCAACATATTCTACTGACAAAAATATAATATCTACAAAAAAACCTGTAATTATTTTATTTTTTCTTGCACTATCAAAAGGTTTATGGGACCATAGAATAGACAGGCATTATTTTCTACATTCTTAATAATCACATACTTAATCTAACTTTAGGGAAAAATAGTGTCTTTACGCTTGATCTTTCTTCAGATGTAGTGCATTGCTTCTATCAGTTCTTACACTCTTTCAGATCAGAATTAAGATTACATGCTTACTGGTACTACTTTCATTGCTACTTGTCATAGAAATAAATATTATTCTATGTGACACTTAGTTGATTGTGGTTTACAGCTCTGTAAGCTAGATGGATTTTAGACACTGCCTGATATTTATTTTTAAATGCTTCATAGCAAATGGTGTATTTGTCTGCTGTTAAAAATGCACTTTAAAAAAACCCTACCTATGCTTTCTCCTAAACAAATTATTGTGTACTATGAACTGTAAAACTCAGCTAGTTTTCATGTGCTCACCATTTAAAGAATGTTGTCAAATTGTAGTAGATAAGATGTTATATTGGAGAATATTAAGAAGTCTAGGAAAAAAGCACTGAAGTCACCATAACAGCAGAAAGTTTTTTAATAATGTAGCTAGAATACACCTGTAAATTTTAGTTAGAGAACACTCTATGGTATATACATGTTTACTGTTCTCTGCTTATAAGCTGAAGGTTCATTTAAAACACAGGGAAGAATAATTCAGTTTGGCTTCCATCAACTTATGGTCTGGGCTATTTGAATTTCAATGAGTATTTCTATCCTACACTGGCTAACATCAAAGGGACTAGAAGCAAGAACTAGTCTTAATCATCTCTATAGATTCTACTCAGTATTTAGAAATATTATAAAGTGTATTATAATTTAAGGGACCAATATATAGCTTAAATCTAGAAATGAATGCAAAAATTAGTTGGTTATAGACAATTAAACTTTTTAGTAAACTCCAGCTTTTCTCCCTATTAAAGCTCTATCAACTCTCTCTTTAAACAGGATAACACAATATAAACCATAATATTCAGATTCTAAAGTTCTCTAACAGTAAGAAGTTTTAGGGGGAGTTATAGCTGTGTAGGACTTGTTGAAATTATGTTTTTTAAATTCTTGTTTGAGGGACCTAACCTCTACCTCATTTTGTCACGTGGTTTTCGCTGTGAATGGGAAAATCACTGGCAAGTACTACATTTTCTATATGGTTAAATGAAGTAAAAATGTTTGTACACTTCCACTGGAGAATGTTGTAATGCCTGTTTAATAACATCACATAATAAGTGATTAAGTGTTTAATCTTAGCATGCAGAAAGCAGTGGAGGGTATTTTTTGCTATAATGTACTTGTAATATCACTGAATTAATGGCTCTTTCATTGTCAGTAGAGTTAAGGTAACTAGGGTACAGCTCAAAGTCATAGTTACTTCTCTACTGATTATCTTGTATTATGAGAGTGAAAGCTCATTAAATTAAGCAATCTATGTTATGTACATTAGTTACAGAACCAATGAATTAAATTCACCCATAAGTGACCTCTGAAACAAAAGGAAGTTTAAGAAATATAATAAGATGTGCAGATGAATAATGTGCAACTAGCTTAGAATACAAATTCTACATCTTTCTTATAGAACTAAAATTCATTAAATTTCCAAAAATTCCCAAATCTTACTCATTGTGCATTTAGGGCTAGAAGTTGCTACAAAATCTAAGATACTGCCTAGATATTTCTCATGATGGGCATAATTAAATGTTATTTATTTTCAGGACATAATTAAATGTTATTTGAGTGTTATAGTAAAGATTTAAAAACTTAGCAGTGTGTGTTAATTGAGTTCATATTTTATCTTGATATCAAGATTATATGAGATTATACATTTTCTGCATATTTTAAGCATATATGCACATATATGCGTACTGTATTTCCAATATACAGTCACAACCACACAAGTTTTAATAAAGAGCTATTTGTTAAAAGTCTTAATGAAAAAGCAAGTAGGTGTTCTGTTTCTAGTAAGATAAACAGAGGTCTGGGTTTTTTTTTTACACTACAGTTATTTATGAACTTTTGATACAATATGCTCTTTTACACCTAAAACCCTGCAAAACCTGTAGTGTTTGAAAGGGACAGGGACAAGGGCTAGCACTTCTTCCCACATGTTTTATTCTTATTTCTGGAATTCCTCAGGGAAGGAAGGTTTAAGAGCATGCTATCCCCTTGAAAAACTAACATAAAAAATAACTTTACTGTGGCTATAATATCAAACAGTGAGCACACTCTTTATGTATTCTTTAAAATATGTGATAAAATTGTGCATACGTACGAGAATGTATCAGATTACTGAGAAAATGAATGATGTCTGCATAATGGATTTTCATTCTCTCCTTTTTTCCTAGGATTTAGGATACATATGATGTTTCACCTATCAATAGTCTGGTAGATGGATAGAAAGAAGTCCTGAGTACTCAAAAAATGGCTAAAATATGAATGCTAATTAATAGACCTCTCCAAATAAGTACCATTCTATGCACTGGACTTTTGTTACTTAGAATGAACACTATATACATGCTGTGAAGGAAAATAGTACTATAAACAGCTATCCCTGTGCCCTGCGACGCAGCTGGCTGGACTCTTTATAAGCACTGTGGCTTCACAGAGAGCTTCCAGCAGCCAGTCCAGTACCACCTGGCAATTCTGGAAGTCTGACATCAGTTCAGACAGACATCCACAGATACCTTGGGTACTAAAGAGCATCTAAAATAGTACTAGTCCACTGCTTTATTAGATTTGTGGGCCTCCTTTATGATTGTTTCTATGTTCAACCTCATCTATACTATACAACACAGAAGTTATTGTGAAGCTTGTGCCGGCTGGGTCTTCATCCAGCATGGAGTAGCCTCAGCCTCTTCTCCCAGAGGCCATTCCTGCACCCTCCCCCCAGCTCCCCCCACCCACCCACTGAACCTTGACACCCATACATTGCATAACTGATAGACAGTAAAAACAGATTTTTCCATGTTTCTCTCCTTACTATTTTTTTGGTTTGGGGTTTTATTTTAGAACAAAATTACTTACCCTCTTTAGAAAGTCCCCTGCTTTTCACTGGATTACATGGTCTCCTATTAGCATGGTAACAGCTATCAGTGACTCATTTTCCTCAGAATGAGCCTTGCAGAAAGCGTGCCCTTGCTACGATGTGCCTGCAGAACAAGCAAATTTACATCGGGACAGAAAATGTGAGATTGGTGAGGATGCAAATAAACTTTAGAAGGGGTTTAGAGTTTTTAGCCTTTGGGAAACAAGATTCTAAGTAAGTGATCTCAAGTGAAGTTTGATGCAGAAGCAGAGGGGGTTTTGCCTGAAAAACTTTGTTACATAATATTCACTTTTCTGCCATTGTAGCAAAATACAGAGAAAGAAAATAAACCTATTATCAGCTTCCCTGATTACGATGTAATTCAAGGAAACACTCTTGCTACATAAATACTGATACTTTGAACTCTGCTGAATAAAATATTGTTTAGTTTAACAAAGTGAAAACATTACGCTGGTATCCACATATTTTTGTTAGCAACTTCTTCTTTTTTCCACATGAGAAATCTATCAAAGATAACTGTGTCTCTAAGGAGCTTATTTTTTAAAAGAATAATTTTACTGTCTTGATTACATTTTATTTTCAATAGATAAGGTGAGTCTTTGTTTAAAAGAACCTCTGATGTGTGTTTAAATCTAAACCTGTTCTTAACAATGCTTAAGAAATATTTGTCTGCTTCTCTGGGAACAATCGGGGGTTTTTTTCCTTTTTTATTTTTTCCTAATTTTTCTTCTCTTAATATTGCATGAAATGTTTTAAATGTGGTTACATAAGCAGATCAGCTTAATTTCCTACTTGAGATTAAATAGCCTGTGGCAGGGGGGTTGGAGCTTTATGATCCTCGGGGTCCCTTCCAACCCTTCCCATTCTATGACTCTATGATTCTGCTTTGACACGAACAAAAATTTAAAAACCTTGGCAAGATACATTTCGATGGCATAAAACCATCATTTTATATACATAGATAGATACATAATGACTAAATAAAAAAAAAAGAAAAAGAAGACAAAAGTAATGCTCACTTAATCTTCTGGAATCCTTACAAGTAATGCTGTTGACATCATTTGATGGCACCACATTTAGTTAGCAGTTCCTTGTGAAAGATTTGCTGGGAAGCAATAGTGTATAGATGGCTGTGGAACTGCAGTATCTGCCACAACATTCCTGACTTTGTAATGCTTTAGCAAACCTTTTACATGAAGCAGGTGATTTCTGAACGATATGACTTTAGCTACTGAGTACTCTCCAAGAGTACACTTTTAAGTTGAGGGAATTTGTGACCTTGCAGGGAGCACTTACCACCTTGCATTGTTGGACCCTGAAACAGACAGACAAACAAGTTTTCAGACCAGAAAGCAAGAACAGCTTTAATTATCCTGAGGCCACAGCACACCTGTCAAGTGCCAATGTATTTATCGAAGTGCTCTGTTCCTTAGAAACGGACAGCAATTTCCAGATGCAGGCATGCTGACAGGTCTGTTATCATTTTTATTGCAGTTGTATACCTTTCTCTTTGTGTGGTCAGTCCAATGTGAGTGTGGTTTTGACATGAAAACATGATCATCATATTTGACTTACAAAGGAGCATTATTATTATTATAATTGTTGTTGTTATTATATTTATCACTTAGTCATGTTCTGGTTTTCAATGTCTATAAACATACCTTCAAGATTTAATCTTAAATTATAAAATGCATAATATAGATGTTATGTCGACATGTAAGTTCATTTTAAGACAAACACAGAATGTTGTTGAGTTTTCATTCTGTGAATAATAAAAGAAAAGCAAAAACCACAAAGTGAAAGGATTTCATTAGTTAAATTGAGTAGCATTGATTGGGAAAGGCTTTTATTAAAAAAAATAACAAGCTCTAATAATTCACCTTTATTTTGCATGAATAAAAGAGCTTTTGTAGGCTTTTGAAAGCAAAATAGAAAAAATATATTTAAATATTTGGATTTTGATTGTTCACACTTTGTTCCAATAAAATAAAGAATATTGGGTGGTGTCCCATAGTGCAAAGAATGATTTTACCACCAGTCTGTCCATTCATTAGTGATGCAATTCTGCCTCAAACTGAGGACTAGATCCAGTCATCCAAACATGAATTTGAAGTACTGCACAGAAGGCAAAACACAGTGATGCATGCAAATTGCATGACATGGGACAGGTATCCTTCTTGGAGTGGTACTTTGGAAGCTAAGTAGGAGTCTGGA
Organism: Laterallus jamaicensis coturniculus; assembly: GCA_022605575.1. Classification (NCBI taxonomy): domain Eukaryota; kingdom Metazoa; phylum Chordata; class Aves; order Gruiformes; family Rallidae; genus Laterallus; species Laterallus jamaicensis. The sequence goes on from JAKCOX010000019.1 coordinate 13,529,517, forward strand.
ATTTCCAAAAACAACATGAATGTTCTGCATTCAAACAACTGAGTTGAGTCTGTGATGTCAATGGTGAGATAATGAATGTATAATATTAAAACCTTTAACATCTAACTGGAAATTAAAGAAAATTTAATTGTCTTCTTACACTGACTTCTAGTCTGTGTCTTTTTAGATAGACAATTAACTTAAAATTAATTCCTAGCCTTTAAATGAGAAGATAAAGCCCATCCTTTGTGTTTTCTAAGGGTTCAATAACGCTGAAATTGTTCTTCTGTAATTTCTTAACCAGCTTTCTCTGTACAAGTTAACTATAAGTATTTCTTGACTTGATTTTGTCAGAAATAAGTGACATGTAATTGTTCAAAAGTTCTTTTCAGCTTCTTGAGTCATAGTGATACAATTGGCCACTCATCTCAAGTGTTACACTTTGGATAAAATGTTATTATTTTATAGTTCCTGAAATATGTTTCCATGGTACTTGCAAAGTATCAGTCAGTATTTAGGTCAGCTGTAGATTTCTTTTCATGTGGGTGAAGTACTTAGAAGTGTCATAAGTAAATAGTACTTAAAATATTGGGTTCTTTCTTTCACTCTCTCTCTTTCTTTTTTTTCCTGAGAAATATTAATGTATTTTACTGAAAGACAGTCTGAATAAAAATATCATGGATGTTTAATATTTGCAAATTTAAGTAATAGAGAAGTTTAAATAAATAAAGTGTTCCTGTTTTTGGTGGGGTTTTTTTTGATTCTCCATTCTAGAAAGAAGAGAGGAATAAAAAAGGAAAAAAAAAATTAAAAAATCTGTTTTGCAGAAGTTTACTCTAAAAACACAGTGGTAAACTCTTCTTTCTGACCACAAAAGTAACAAGGAAGCTATGTAATTTGTATAAAAACCCATAGAATTGTAGAATCATAGAATGCATTGTGTTGGAAGGGACTTCAAAGATCGTCTAGTCCTAACCCACCTTACATGGACAGGGCCACCCTCTACTAGACAAGGTTGATCACAGCCTCATCTAAGCTGGCCTCCAACACTACCAGGGAAGGGGCATCTACCACCTTCCTGGGCAACTTGTTCCAGTGCCTCACCACCCTCAGAGTAAAGAATTTCTTCCTACTGTCTAATCTAAACTTACCCACTTTCAGCTTAAAGCCATTGCTACTTTTCCTATCACCGCACTCCCTGATAAACAGTTCCACTCCCACTTTCCTGTAGGACCCCTTTAAGTATTGCTATGCCACAATTAGGTCTCCCTGGAGCGTTCTCTTCTCCAAGCTGAACAAGCCCAACTCTCACAGCCTGTCTTAATAGGAGAAATGCTCTTCATGGGCCTCCTCTGGACTCACTCCAACAGCTTTACATCTTTCCTGTACTGGGTAACACAGAGGTGGACACAGTATTCTGGGTGGGGTCTCATAAGAGCAGAGTAGAGGGGCAAAATCACTTTCCTCAACCTGCTGGCCACACTGTTCTTGATGCATCCCAGAACATGCTTGGTCTGAGCTGCTAGTGCACACTGCCAGCTCATATTGAGTTTGTCATCGATCAGAAAGTTTCAGAAAATATGAAAACAAAGCAAAACAACACAACAAAAAACTCAGATCTTTCTTGCTCCAAATGTACGAGAAGATGAGGCTAGTTAGGAAAGCTGTAGAGTTGTTTTACATTTAACTTTTAAGATCTGTAAAACAGTTTGAAAAAAAAAATTGCCAGGCAGATGTAGAAATATTTTTATTAGCCTAGAAAAAAGGACATGGAATAGATTAGCCTTCAAGTTCTAATAGAACACTCACTGCTATTGTATGCATGTATTGTGGATTTGGACCTGTAAGCATTGGATTTGAAAACATCACATGTGTGCATGTTTTGTATTATTCCAGTCTCTAGGTGCCATGTGATCCTTGAAGTAATAACAAGTAATACAAACCGGCTCCCCTTGCATTACTCTCATACTCCCTTCCTGAAAGAGTTTTCATTCTAATGTTCATTAGGTTCAAAATGGATTTTATTACAGCTTGCAGAACTGGCAGTGGACACATTTCAAAATAATTTGATTAATATTTGAAGCAGGGACATGCAGATGGAATTATCTAGACGATTATAGATATCTGTCTTTAGATAAACTGAACATTGTTCAAAATAACCACTTATATGGTGAAAAGAAAAACCCTTCTCCTTCCAGGAGTAGCAGCTGGAGGGTAAGTGGTATGCTAAAATAAGTCACCTCAAATAATATCAGATTATCTTTCTTAGGAACCTGAACTGACCCTTAATTTTTTTTAAGCAATGCATATGTAAAAAAAAAATATCTTCATTTACAATAGGTAATTTTTAGGAAAAAAAAAAAAAGAGATCTTAGTTTGTTTTAGAAGTAAGCATAGAAAACAGAGATGACAAAATGTGCTGTCCTCTTAAAACAAAATACATGATAAAGCAAACTATTTCTGCTTAAATATTCAACAAAAAAATTACATTTGGATATACAACATAGCTAGTAATTTAGAAATCACAGAATCACAGAATTGTAGGGATTGGAAGGGACCTCGAGAGATCATCGGGTCCAACCCCAAATGCTTGATGGTCACACTGCCCAGTCAAAGGCTGACTGCATCGATCATTTTCAGAGAACAGACCTTTTGATTTTCATTTTTGCAGTGCTAACATAGCTAAACTGCATGCTCAGGGCATCTTTCCCAAGCTGAAAATTATTTCTTTTAGGGTGGATGTCACCTGATCCATTGTAAACGGTTATCTCATGATAAAATGAGTAATGTTGTAGAAGTGCTTATTTCAGACTATTAGCTGTAAAGACAGCTTAGAATGTCTCAGGCAGAGACATTGAAATCATCTGCTTTTATCAGATGAATCCCCTCCAAAGTATCTTTTGAATTTGTCTGCTGTTAATTTGCATTGTAATAGGTTACTTAAAGGAGACTCAGTGGCAGAATTAAACTGAGAGATCTGTTTCATGGGGTGACTGAAACACTAAAAGGAAAACCACCATAGAAAAGTTAGATGGAAGAAGGGAAAGGAAAGAAGCCAGAGAAGCTGCAGAAAGCACACAGTGATGAAAATGGGGAACATTATTCTATACTGGCAGGTACCTTTTATATACAGTGTCCAACAGTGTTAGGAAAGCCTGAGTATTGTAAAAGCCTTTTTAAATAACTATGTCTTTCTTTCACTGTATTTATTTTTCCACAACTTCGATAAAAAATTCCACAGCCTTCAAATCCATATTTTTTTACAGAAACCTTCTATATGCCTTAACAAGATGAATAATTTTTCTTCTTTCAGGGGAACCCTTTAGAAACATCCTTCCCAGTACATTGGCACCTGGATTTTAGAGATAGAATGGGAATAGAAGCAATAGAAAACTGAAAATACTCCATGACAAGATGCTCTCAAACTTGGGGGCAACAAATGTAAAGAAATTCTGGGTTTTTTTCCAACAGCATTAGTGTAGCAATACTACTAAAATTAGTTAAGAATAATTTATTTTATCCTTAGAGTCTGGATGCCATAAAAATTCATTGACATAACATCCTGTGAAGCCATGTACTACCATCTCTGTTATGTCCATGGAGAAGGAATCACAACACAGATATATTTAAGTGCCAAATGGTAAGTTAGAAGAGAGGTAAAAATTAAATGTGAAATTGTTTTCCTGCCACTCCTGCAAGGGCATCTTTTTTTTCCATACAATGATGCAGCATTTCCGGAAGAACAGAGATTTGTGGAACAGAAAATTCCTCAGGCTCTTTTTCCCACACATTTTCCTAGTCCTTATTTATTGATGGTTTTTAATTCTGATGTTCTTTTAGAAAATACAAGTTAAACTGCGCTATTTAATGCAACTAAATACAAAGAAGCACTTTGGCGAAGATTTGAGTTTTAAGAAATCTGTTCTTAAGGAATTAATAAAATAGAAAATAAACAGTAATAACTATGTCAGCAGTTCCATCTGGAATCCTCAAATAGTCTGCAGTTGTGCTCCCTACTTCTGGTCAAACTGATTATCCAGCCCCTGTAATTAGTACCACTTAATGTAAAGTGCTGTTCAGTGTATTAGAAATCTCTTGTCAGAAGATGCCCTGGGCTGACAGCAGGGTGACCAAACTAATTCTCGCTTTTAGAACAGACAGAAATTGTAGGTCACGGATAAGCAAGACATGCTCACATTTCAGCTGCCTCAATTAGATCCCGATCTAGGATAAAAATGTCCTGTGGTTAAGTCATATATGCAACTGACCCTTTGCCTTCATGAATATGAATGCTCACAGAAAAGTTAAGTTCAGAAAAAATATACTGGTAATTTCCCCAGAGTAAGTTGGCAGGCTAAGATTGTTTATATATTTATTCTCCCGGCCTAAAGCCTGCTTTAGGACGCATGGGACCTTTTTACTCATACTTTGTTTAGAGGTATTCAAAAGTTTAGAAAAATGCTCAAAATATCCATAAAAAAATATAGCTCATTTCCAATATGAAAATATCTTCAGACAAAGAGCAAAACTTTCACAAAAATCTACTGACTGAGTAAGTGAAGACTATGAGATTCATGGTGGAAAAACAATATTGCTGTCAGAGGGGTGTTTCCCACATTTTTACTTTCTTATTTTGACACTCATATTTTTGATGTAACATAAGCTTTGTATCGGCTCATTCTAGTTTAAATCTTGGAAGCAGTCCTGTAATCAACATTATAACTGGCCTTGTAAAATAGCTTTAAATTAAATTACCTGATAGAAAATCTGTTCTTGAAAATAATTCAAAGGAAAGGAATTTCAATTTTCATATTCATATTTCTGAAGTGATACTGTTGGTTTACTTCTGGGATGTTTTTGGGGTTTTGTTGTGAGTTTTTGGTTGTTTTTTTTTTCTTTGAAATTTAATTATATCAGTGGGAATGGGACTGTATTACTTGAAAGAAGTTTAAAAATTCCAGCTTCATAAGAAATGTTTGGAACATTAATACATTAATCAATCATATCATTTTAGACCATGATTTTCTTGGCTAAGGACTGCATATTGTTTGATATTATAATTTTCAGTGACATAGTTTCAAGTCAAAATTACTGTAGAAGTGTGGATGACTAGAAGGGAAATTAATCTTAGACTGACTTGTTCCATATGGTATGGACATGTGAAATGGACAGGCATTTTTCAATGAGGTCAAAAAGCAGATTTGTGGTCAAATAATTTATATTTACAATTTTAATGTATGACAGAAATATCGATTTATATATAGCTCTTCACTGTTCTGAATAAATTTAACATAAAAATAGAGCATATTTAATTCTGAATGACATTCTACAGTAGTGATTGCAATTAATATTAAAATGCAGCTTTTTGTCTAATGAACTGTGAATAATCAAGTTTTATTAAAAAAGCCCTAATTTGTTTAGGTACATGCATTGCCTAGTTATCCAATTATTGCTGCAAAATTACAAATGGGGAAAGTCAAATCTGTTAAATTAAGAAGGTCACCAAAGTAATTAAGACTGCTGAAGCATGTTATTAATACTTTACAGTAGGTGGGGCACTGCTGAAATTTACCTGCTTTTCTTTTTTATGTAAATGATAGGCTTTTGTATCATCAATGTTTGAATGAGTTAATTTACAGATAAAAGAATTGTAAAAGAGAAGGCAAGGTTCTAGGCAAGAAAAGTTCTTAGTAGCTACAAAATTAAATGAAAACTGGTTTCTTTCCTTAGTGTTGCTAATTGTATGTTGAGGATGTTGGATTTTTTTCTGTGTTTCAAAAGAAATAAGATATTTAACAGAAAAAAAAAGAACAAGCGTTGTATAAGAAAAATATTGCATTGAGGATGAAGTACATGATAAGCCTAGTCCTGTGGTAAATTTATGTTTCTGGTATTTAACAAAGAACAGAGTGTAAGGAATAAGAAAAGATTTACTGTGCCCCTCCAGTCTCAACCAAAGTTAATTCCTCTTATACTGTTTCTATTTTGCCGCTGGTATTTCGTGTATTGGACCCAAGGAACTAAGTATAGTTTAAGTCACTATATGTACTAGAGAATGTGTGAAAAACCCCACAAACCAGTAATTGCTTTAGATACTTCATTACCTAGATTTTCATAGAGATTGGTACAGGCAAATAAACCGACTTTTGATATAGAACCATATCACATGACCATTAGGGAGTCCTGAACTGTACAGGCATTTTACTAATTCCATCCTAAAACAGCTTCACATATCACCAGTTCGTTGCGTATCAGCCACAGAAACAATTATTATGGATGTGTGCCTATATTATCACCTATCCCATATTACTCTGAGTTTTATTCTAACAGTATAACAGCCCATAATGTATAGCAAATGCATCATAAAAAGCAAGAAATTCAAAACAAAACAAGTAAAAAACCCATGAGAGTGGATTTCAAACCTGGATAAAAATAAGCCAATGTAAAAGTTAATCTTTGCATGTATGAGCATATTTGTTAATTTCTTTCCCCATTTGATACCTTATCTGGTGAGCAATTCTTCATGTCTTTGAAGATAGGAAAACAAGACACTAGAAAATGACATTCCTATATTTATTTAGTTACATGGAATTCAGTTTCAAGATTAAACGTTGAAAAGTCCTGCCCAATAATCTGATAAAAAAAAAACCAACCCAAAACCCAAGGTACATTGTTATTTCTTCTTCAGCAGTTAAAGAAAAGTCATTTGTATGGAAGAGCCTCTTAGAGGTTCCCTTTTCAGACGATTGTGATCCTGGGGAAATTAGCTAACTACCAACTTCTGTTCTCACTCTCTCTCATGTTTTCAGAGCACAGTAGGGATAGAGTGATACAGAAAGTTTTCTTATTTGTAAAGTATAATAGCTAATGTCATCAATACTGAGATCAATACCCTTGAAAGGCAACTTAGTCTGAAAAAAAACATGACCTTGTTACTTAAGGTAATCAAAGGACTCTTCAAAGGTAGGAGCTTGCCTAAAATTTGAAAACAGTATGTAGTTTCCTAAAAACCCAGAATCAAGAGAGTTTAAAAGCAGAAGATACCTTAGAGATAAACACAGAAAAGTAAGGATGAAAAGAAAAATTTCAACCTATCAAACATCATCAAGCAAGCCACAAAAGATACACAAAAGATCTTTCTCTTCTCCAGACTGAACCACCACTGGTTCTCTCAAAAGAGAGGTGACAAAGGTGACACTGACCACCCTGTAGTTCCCTTAGCCGTCTTATATTTTTTATTTCCTTTTTAAAAATGGCAGCAATATTTCCCCTTTTCCATTTAATGGGGACTTCTCCTGACTGTTATAAGTTCTCAAATACGATGGAGAGTGTCTTAGTAGCCCATGAGGTCCAGTGGCTGTGAATGTGAGGCTGCACCTGTCTCTCTCTAGAGGGCCTATCAGTCTCCCTGGTTGGGTGGCCTGTAGAAGACCCCCACTATAGGGTCTCTTTTCCCTGCATTCCATTTAATCCTGACCATAAGCTCTTGGGCAGGTCTCCATGCATCCCCAGATGGAGTTCCATGCATTCCATCTGGTCATTAACATAGCCACAGCAACAGTCTTCCCTGCCTGTCCTTACTAAAGAGCTTGTATCCTTCCATCCCAACACTCCAGTCATAGGAGCCATCCCACCAAGTCTCCTTAACACCAGTAAGAACATAGCCCTGCCAGTGTTCCCATGTCTCTAACCCCTCTTGTTTACAGTAATTAACCACTTTACAGAGTGTTTGCATAGAGGCATTTAAGCTAAGTCCCCAGTGAAGCTGATTTACTTGTAGGAGTGGTTGGAATGCCTTTGAGGTACTTTACTAGTGTTTCCCTATTGGTTTCTACATAAATGCATGGATGTTTCAACAAAAAACTACAATGACCACCAGTATACTTTATCCCACCCTTTCAACAGCAAACTAATTTTTGCTGTGATATGGCCTTTTTTCAATGTTTTCAAGTTATTGATTCTTTTTTTTTTTTAACTTGACTTAGAATTGCATGAGGAAATTGGTAAAATCTCACCAAAATCTGACACCTGTCTTTGATTAATCTCTCATATGTGCTTAATTGTGGCCAGTGTTTTAATTTTAAAAGGTAATTGTATTGGGTCTGTTTATAATTGTTATGGTTGAATGTAAGTTTTCTCTCTGATTTGAATGCCTTTTGTATTTCTAATGGATATCAACATTGCTATCTATTTTTTATTTGGTTGCAACAACCACCAGTGATGTCTAATACCATTTGCCAAAAAAATTCTATTAACTTCTTCTGGTTATCTTGTAATGTGATTGTAGAGGCATGGACATTCAAAGTCAATAGCTTAGATAGTCGGTACTTTTTTGTTAATGGAATGTTTTCAAGCAAAAGTTACTAAATAGGACAGAAATTACTCTGATGCTAACAAAGGACTGAATCCCTCCTTTTTTTCTTTTTCCAGTCTTGCTTGCCACTGAGACACCTGGCAGGATAATGTCATTTAGAGTGACAAAAAAATGCCTATGATCATTCTCTGCAATGATCTCCAGAACTTTAGAAAAATACACCTTTTTTGTCTTAAGAACAAATAGTAGGAAAGTAACAAGCTTACCTTAATACGCTGATTGGAGTGTGAGCTCTGCTGAGCTGCAACAGAAAAAAAGTTTTAAATTAAAATTTGTTGGTTTTTTTAATTCACAACAATTTTTAGATGAGATATTAGACTATCTACCCTATTTTTGCTGTGTGAGTGAAGCTTCTTAAGAGAACTGTCAATATCTTCATGATAATTAAAATTTTATAGTCCTTTCTAGTGAGAATTTAAAGCCCAAACTACACCCAATTAAAGCAAGTGGAAGTATTTTCACTAAACTTTGAAGAAACAAGAAAAGTCATTCTCCAGTATCAAGTAACATAATGAATGGCATGACAGACATGCTAACATTAATTTAGATTTTTGTGGAGAAGCCAAAGAGCTCAGGAAATCATTGGTCTATATATAGAGGAAGGACAGAAAATAAGTAACCTGGGAGAAGTCTATATAGCTGGAGGTAAGTCAGAATTACTCTGAAAGGAAAATGAATGTTGCAGTAGATTCAAATTTATGTTGGGAATTTGTTATAGATCACCAGATCAAAAGCACCATAAAGGTGAGGAATTGGGCTGTGAAGACAAAAGGGTTTGTGATAAACGAAAACAAGCATTGATGGGAGATTTTAATTATCTTGATATAAACTGGAATGAATCTGAAGTAAGACTATGATCAGAAAAATGATTTTGCAAAGAATAATATTTTGATGTTCCATCTCAGTTGTTTCTAAAAGGCTCATACATCAAATTTGCACATTTTACAAATCAAAATATTTCTGTTTTCCCCTTCATAGATCTGAACTCAATGCCTAAAAATAAATTTTACATTCTCATTGCTGCTATCATTAGCTGTACTTGAGAATCATATGTCAAGCAGAAGTACTTTTCACGATGAACATGGCAGAACTACCGGTGCTTTAGCACTTCATTGTTCCTATTAGGAAGATAAGTTTATTTAGTATTTGACACATAACTGCTGATAGAACACAAGGTGGTAAAATGCAAATTCAAGACACAACCTTTCTGAAAAGTAATCCTACCTTACAGGAAATTAATCCTACCTAATAGCAAATCTGGCAGTTCTTTCATGGCTGTAATAAATGACTTTCCCAAGAACATCTTGATGCATACGCAGCCATATGACATCTATATTCACTTTAAAGCTGAGCAATGTAGAGAAAAACTTAGGAATTAAGTCATGAACTCTTTTTGTTCTGAACACCAGAGTTATAACATATGATCATAATATACGATTTCTAAAATGCTGAAACAACCAAGAAAGCATCTAGAAGTTAGAAAAGTTCATACAAAATATAATTTGATACTGTATAGAAAAGCAACATGAAAGCTTAGTAGAATTACAGACCTCTGAAAGTTTAGTTACTCCATGACAAAGTGTATTTGTCCGTATGGCTTCCACTGCAATGAAAGTACTTCACAAAATCGGGTCACTTGCTGTGGAATTTCATTTGGAAGGAGTCCTCAGAAAACTCCCACGAGGTTGAACTATACCAGTTTTGGAGTTTTGAAATATATTATTTTGATTATTCATTTTGAAAACACAGTTTAAAATAAATTTAAAAAATAATCAACTGAAAAGGCAGAAGATTTCTATCCACCTAAAATTAAGTTTCTTTGGGGAAATTTTGTACTAAACTAAATATGTTACTTTAATTTCAGGTAAGACCACACTTTAAATGTCATGTGTTAACTGAAGTTTCTGTTCTTATCTGTGAAGCTCTACAGTACACAAGAGCTCTTTATTGTGAATTTTTCAAACCCGTGTTTTTAAGAAAACACTAAGTAAATTGTGATGATGGATGGACTATAATGGTGTCATATTAACTTTCTTTTGGCTTTGCTTGTTTTTGCGTGTCTGCTTACTAACTCAAGGCCAATCAGAAACTTAAAAAAAATTCACTGGGTTTCAGATTTTGGGATTTTGATTTTTTTGTTTGGGCTGTTTGTTCTGTTTGGGGTTTTTTGTGGTTGGTGTTAGGTTTTTTTAAATTTTGTTGTCCCCACCCCCAACCCTGCCAAAGACATGCTGCTTAGGAGAAGAAAAAAGAAAAATGTGCTGAACAAGAAATGACTGTTTTTCCTCTCTCAGATGAAGAGTTCAATCCACCTAACAGCACTTAAGTATTTAAACTTTACTCAGCAACAACAGTTATAGCAGCCATCCCTGTGGGCTCCCTAGTATAAAGAAGACAGGGATCTCCTGGAGAGAGACCAGTGAAGGGCTACGAAGATGATTAAAGGACTGGAGCATCACCCCTACGAGGATAGGCTGAAAGAACTGGGGCTGTTCAGCCTTGAGAAAAGAAGGCTGAGATCTAATCAATGTTTATAAATATCTCAAGTGTGGGACACAAGGGGAAATGGCCAACCTCTCTTCTATGGTCTGTAGAGACAAGACAAGGGGCAATGGCCTCAAGTTGGAGCACAGGAAGTTCCGCACCAACATGCGGAGGAACTTTTTCACAGTGAGTGTGACAGAGCACTGGAATACGCTGCCCTGGAGGGTTGTGGAGTCTCCTTCTCTGGAGATATTCAAGACCCGTCTGGATGCCTATCTGTGCAGAATGAGCTAGGGAGCCTGCTTTGGCAGAGGGGGTTGGACTCGATGATCTCTTAAGGTCCCTTCCAACCCCTCCAATTCTGTGATTCTGTGATTCCAGTAACCAATGTGAATCTCTGAGAATGCATGCATGCACTCTGGAAGCATTTTGAAAGATGACTGTAAATTCTATGACAGATTGAAGACTAGATATGTGTGAATTCTACCTGAATTTGTAGTAAAACATATGTGCAGCATCACCACCCTACCTGCCACTACAGAAAGGTAACCATGCATGATAGTATGTCCTTCCTTGTAGCCCCTGAAGTAACCAAAAAGTCATGGAGATGTTTTTTGTAAGAATATTTTTTTACTGAAATAATTAGATCTGCACTGCTAATAATAATTTGATTACATTTTAAAGATTTCAATTATATTATTAATGTACGTTTTTTTCTCAGAAGAAAGATTTAGACTGTATCAAACACAGGCAAACCACTCCAAAACCATACTCCTAGAACTACTGCAGTTCTATGAATTTCCTGTGCTGATGAGAATAGTAATTTAAGCTAGGTATTAAATCTCAACAACATAATAATACAAATTAATAATTCTGGTCATTGTTTTAAAATACGAAACCAGTAAGGCTGCCGGTACATTGATGGCAAAGAAATGTTTTTTTATAGATGGTATTCATGTATTCTTCAGATCAAGTCCTTCAAAGTAGTTACTCAGCAGATAGATTTGTCCCAAGATATTCAAGAAATTTACCATTGAAAGCTTAAAAAGCTGCAACATTTAGGGCCTAATGGCTATTAAAGGGGCCAACACTCTCAAATTCTAAGTCCCTCTCTGGACTTTTCCCTTTATCACTTTATCAGCCCCTATAAGCTGAGCACCTCACAGCCACTCGTTCACTCTCCCCCACCCCAGCGGGATGGGGAGAAGAATGGGAAACCAAAACCAAACCTTGTGGATGGGGATAAGGACAGCTTACTGGGACAGAGAGAGGGAAATAACACGGGACATACAACAAAAAATACAAAACTGGTGATACACAGTGCAGTTTCACACCAAATGGCACAAGTCAGACTTTACAGCTCAGAGCCACCCCTGAAACTAGACTGTTTCCAAACCACACATCCTGGAGCCACACATCCCTCCCCTACTAGCTTCCCTATATACAAAGCATGAAGTCATGGAATGGAATATCCCCTTTGGCCAATTTGGGTCACCTGTCCTGGCTGCATCCTCTCACAGCTTCCAGAGAGCCCCTACACTTTCTCATTAGCAGGGCAGTGCGAGAAGCTGAAAAGTCATTGACTGTTTCAAAACAACTAAAAGTATCAGTGTGTTATCAGCACCACTCTCATCCTAACTCCCAAACACACATCTACACCAGCTACTGAAAAGAAAATTAACTCCATCCTAGCTGAAACCAGGACACTGGATCAGAAGGTATTAAAGTAAATCCACATGGGTAAGATTTGGGGCTTAGATTTTAGAATTTTTTTACATTAAATGTTCCATTACAAAATCACTTCATATAGCATTATCTAGGACTTCTGAAAACAACAGAGAAGGCAAGAGATGAACAGCTTCTTGAGAGATGAAAGTATTTAGCTCTTCCATAGCATCTTTGTACCATGAGACACATCTCAGTATCTGTTCTACTCTGTATAACAGAGTACATTAATGTTAACTTCCTCATTAAGAACACAAAGTCTTCCAGATCCTCTTCCATCTGCTGAACAGGAAATAACGGATCCCCTACTGTTAGTTAATGAATAAAATTTTGTCTTACATAAAAGCAAATTAAAATCCTGGTTTATGCACTAAAAATATCTTACAGCTTTGCAGAGAAAAAGCAAAGAAGCATTTTAACTTTCTTGTCTAAAAAAAAAAAAAGTTGGGTTTTTTAAATTAATTTCAGTGTTTTCTGAAGTAAAAGGAAGTTTTAAATATAATAAAATCACCATCATATCTTCAATAGTATCCATTTCTTATCTCCTTCCTCAAATTACCAGATCAGGAATTAACTAGCAAGTTGTCATGTTGCAACTAGGCACCCTTTGGGGAAGCTAATTTCTTCAAGATCTTTCCTCAGAACATAACAGAGTTAAGAGAATTAATGTATAATAATGAATTTCATTTAAAAAAAAAAAAGTATAATTTCAGAATGAAACCTCAGTAACTTTCCGTGTCCAAAGAAAATATTTTATGTTTAACTTTTAAGTAATTTTCACATTAACAACACCACATTTTCAGTTTCACCTGAGAAAATTAATTGCCTGGGTGTTATATAAAAACAAATCTAACAGTGAAGTCAGATATTTTGCAAGTTTAAGTATGAAGTTATTGTAAACAGTGTAGTGCAATGTGATTGCTTAAGTGAAAATGATAATCCGAGAAAAAATCTCTAATTTAGAGAGTATTGGGGGGGGGGGTTATGTTACAAAAGAGGCAGGGCTGGAATGAAGGTCCAGATTCAGAAAGAGTTTAACGCGTCTGCGAGAAGTACTGTAATATACTGTCTCTATTTTCTTTGTTACTATGGATACCACTGGTAGTTTTGGTTTATTAATGCTATAGGACGTAAGATAACACCCTACAATCCTATAGTAACCATTGCAGTGCATCATAGTAACAGTTAAACATAGAAACTCTGCTGATAATGGTTTACTTTGCTGATACAGGTTTGACCTACATTAGGCACTGTAAAGATAATAATTCAGAGCAATGTAATCAGTGAAGCAAATCTGTAAAGGGATACAAAGCCATTTCTGGAGACAGCTGGAATTTTACCTGGAAGGTTTGTTGCTGAATTACTAGATAGTGATCATTATTTTTTCAGCTAAAACAACTGCAAAACCATGATATTACTCAGTTCTAATCTAGCTTTGGCATCCTCCCTCCATTAGACAACACATTGCTTGTCAAAATCAACTTGGCCATGTACAGAAAATTGAAATGCAGCTATTTAGTTCCATTCTTAAGATGAGTATCATATTCCAAGGAACTGATTACATTTTATGGCAGTGTTTTATTGATATTTTTTTTTTCTGTCTGGAAGATGGGCTTTGTCAGACATTTATTCCTCCACAGTAGCAGCCTGTCCCCAATCTCAGTTCCTATGTTTTCAACTCACTCTGTATTATTGTTTTTTGAAGGACCTGCAAGATAATAATCTTCGCTTTGTTCCTGATATCCATCTCCATGCCTGCTCCAAGGACAGCGTATAACAGAACATATATGACAGTATACTGACTAGTAAGGCTCTCCCTTTGTTACATATACGCTTTGAGCATGGGCAATAAGACTTCAGCCTTCTCTGTGAATATAGGAAAAGAGACACATATTCAAGTTTTGCTATGTGTGCGCTAGAAGCAGATTGCAAAAGGTGGATAATCACTAAATATGAAGAATATCTCTCCTATGTAGACAGGCTGAGAGCTGGGGTTCTTCAACCTGGAGAAGGGAAGGCTCAGGAGAGACCTTATAGTGGCCTTTCAGTACCTAAAAGGGACATGGAGAAAAGCTGGGGAGGGACTGTTTGTAATGGCATGTAGTGATAGGACAAGGGACAATAGTTTTAAACTAGAATAGGGTAGGTTTAGATTAGACAATAGGAAGAAGTTCTTCAATGTCATGGTGAGACACCATACCCATAGAGGTGGAGGAAGCCCCATCCCTGATTCAAGCTCTGAGCAACCTGATCTAGTAAATATGTCCCTGCTTACTGCAGGGGGCTTGAACTAGATGACCTTTAAAGGTCCCTTCCAACCTAATGTATTCTATGCTTCTGTAACTGCTTAGGACCCAATAGAAGCCTCAACAATTCCCTTCTTATTTATATACATTGTTGAAACTTTGGATTCAATTTAACTTTTCATGCCATGAAGACCTTTGAAAGGAGATATGTAACATGTCTAAAATGTGTTGGACTGTAAAGAACTGGTTAGGAACCAGTAAGATTACCTTGTAAGATTAATCAACAACTTTTCATAAGTCTAATTGTTATTTGACCAGTATAACCAAAAATACAACAAACAGTAATATGTAGCCCAGTTATATATT
Source organism: Laterallus jamaicensis coturniculus (assembly GCA_022605575.1). Lineage (NCBI taxonomy): Eukaryota > Metazoa > Chordata > Aves > Gruiformes > Rallidae > Laterallus > Laterallus jamaicensis. Next base: position 13,544,691 of record JAKCOX010000019.1, read on the forward strand.
TTCATTTACGTGCTTGCAAACAATATAGCAAAGAAATGTAGTGAAAATATGAGAAATTCTCTGAGCTTTAATTCTGTCTCCCTTAAATTTTCTTCACATAATCATATGACTATGCAACCTAAACCTGAGTTAACATATTTTGAGTTGTGGATTAGATACTAGTTCCAAATTGAATATAATTTTGTATTTACATCTTACTACAATAACATCACTGAATAATGCTTAAATATTTATATTTTAAAACAAATTTTAATGGAGGTAGTGTCAAATAAATTGCTTTAAAGATGCAAAGAAGATTTATATTCACGTCAAAGTTAAATGTAATAAATATGGTCTAAATTCACTGTACACCAAAGATCACATTTTTTGTACAATGCAAAAAAAAAAATAATCAAAAGAGAATGTCACTGATTTCATTACCATCTGTCTGTTATTCTGTTAATGTAAGCTGATAACAAGCAAAATGGTTCCAACAAACAGAATTTTATTGTCACTTTAATGAAAACAAGACTAAAGACCTAGTAAAACTATGAAGACATTTATTCAAAAATAAATCTAAATATAGCTTCAATGAAAATGGAAAATATTTCAAAACTCACATTCTTAACAAAATGAAATGCAAAAAACCCCCACCAGATTTACATAAACCTTAATTTTTTGTTAACTTCTGCTATTAAAGTAATACAGAAAAATGTGTATAGTTTTTGACATTTTAAAATGATTTTGGATTGTATTAAATGCATTTAAAAATAGTACTAAAAATAAATTACTGGTTTATTTAGTCCAAGCTTTTGTATTCCTTATAATCTAAATAAAACTTCCATACAGAATCACAGAGTTGTAGGGGTTGGAAGGGACCTCGAGAGGTCATCGGGTCCAACCCCTCTGCCAAAGCAGGCTCCCTAGCTCATTCTGCACAGATAGGCATCCAGACGGGTCTTGAATATCTCCAGAGAAGGAGACTCCACAACCCTCCAGGGCAGCGTATTCCAGTGCTCTGTCACACTCACTGTGAAAAAGTTCCTCCGCATGTTGGTGCGGAACTTCCTGTGCTCCAATTTGCAACCATTGCCCCTTGTCCTGTCTCCACAGACCACAGAAAAGGGGCAGGCCAATTCCCCCTGCACCCAATTCTTAAGATATTTATAAACATTGATTAAGTCCCCCTCTTAGCCTTCTTTTCTCCAGGCTGAATGGCCCCAGCTCTCTCAGCCTTTCCTCATAGGATAGATGTTCCAGGCCCAGAATCATCTTCATAGCTCTTCTCTGGACTCTCTCAAGGAGATCCTGTCTTTTTTATGCCAATGAATGGGACATATTTTATAAGATTAACTTATTGATTTCACTGCAGTGAAATCCTTCAGCTAATTTTCCTCTGTCCAACTGATGAGGACCCTGATCTCTTTTGCAATACTAAACTCAACAGACAATCTTCCTTGTTAAAATAAGTCCAATTTTTAAAAATAAGTCTTACTTATTAAACCAAATAAATTTGGTTACTTTTAAAACAGTATTCTCAACTAAAGGGTGCCATACTTTTTCTCTGCTGTCTTTTATTCTTTCATATAGCCATATCGGTTTTGGGTTTTCGTTTTTGGCTTTGTTTTGTTTTTTTCTTAATATATTGGAATAAAATCAGTATATTTATTTTGAAAATCTAAAACTTGGTTCACACTTGCTGCCTTGTTTGTTTTGGGGTTTTTATGTGATCACAACAAATGTGCAAAATAAATTATCTCTTAGAGGGGAAAAATAAAGTATTATGAATGACATAATGAGAATGGCCTTAACAACATTTTCTTTCAAATGTCATCTGTGTATTTCAGAACTCCCCTAAAAAACTGCAATACCTGTACAGATGCAAGATATAATGTCAATTTGCTGCTTCCTTACCACTATACAAAATAGAGAATTTACCTCCTGAGGTGTCACCCTGAAACTGAGCAGTGATACCTCAAAGAGACAGAAAGGGCATTGAAATAAGCCCTTAAAAAGTCCAAAGAGATCATAGAATCATCGAATGGTTTCAGTTGGAAAAGACCTTCAAGATCATCCAGCCCTACTAGGTCCAACATTAGACCATGTCACCAGGTACATCATCTACTCTTCTTTTAAACACCTCCAGAAATGGTGATGCAACCACCTCGCTGGGCAGCCTGTTCCAATATCTGACAACTCTTTAGATGAATTATTCCTTAAGCTGGAGAACAAGAAAAAGAAGAATTAAAAGACTGTCAGAAAACACAGGAGTTTAAGGAACTTTGCCAGTAGGTAATAAAGGAGAGTGACAGTAGAGTTCATGATGAATATCTGATAGATAAATGCTGAAAGACAGCTGCAGGCCCTCAAGCTACAACTAAAAAGTCCTATCAGTTGAGTATTTCTTCCTCCACTGATACTTTAGAAGTGGTAATTGGACTTCTATATCTTTTTATACCTCCTTACATTCACTATTCTCTCACACTACTTATTTTCAAAGACATAATCTCTGACTTTGATAGCTACAGGACAAAATTTCTAGGAATTTGCAGAATTAAGATTTTTTCCACTTCCGCTTAACAAGACATATGTAATTATCTGTGAAAAGTTATCAGGAAAAAAAAATGAAAAAAAAAACCCAACATTATTTTTGATAGTTAAGAGGAGATGTACAGATAGTATTTAATTGTCTTAAGACAAAAAGTATAATGAAGGGTACATAATTTTTGCATGTGCAACATAAACAGTCCTGCTATCTACTTTCTGCATAAGCATGGAAAGGTAGTTCCAGTGCTAAATGAACAATTAAGGAGCTATCAAAATTAAATAATGAAACTCCTAAGTTTTAAGTGATGGCTAGATAGTTGGTCACAGATTTTTGTGAATACTTTTGTTTGGTTTTGTTAATTACGTGTTGCATTTATATTGTCAAGTATTGCCAAATGATCTCTTGTATTGTTAGCTTTCTGAAGATCTCTGGTATTTTCAATTTTTCTAACATTCGCAGTGCTTTTGGGTTCACTCAGGCAAGGGTATTTTGGGTTGCTAAGATACAGGAGCTGGTTTTGTCTTCTTATTCTACTCCCTGTAAAAAATTTTGATCAATGATATACAAAAGATATAACACACTGACACTGAATCAAAAAGAAGTTTACTGATCATCACAGCCACTTTGGTTCACATGATCAGACTGCAACATCCCTGTTTGTAATAGACATCATTAAGTACACTGTCTGAGAGCTGGAAATGCTGCAAGCACACAGAGAAGATTTGTCGGTTAACATTGACCTTTTTCCATTGGAATTTTAGTCACACAAACCTAATTTTAGTACTATTTCCTACCTCACCATTCAGGATTTTATTATGTGCATGCTGAATATCTTTTATTTATTTCATATCTAAAAGTAGGAAAAAACAAATAATGTTTCATTAGCTAAATGAGATGTAGTCATGACCCATAAAAAATACATAATAAAGAATATTTTATTATTTATATATCACAGGGGTGGTGCATAGTTCTTGACATCTCCTCTAGGGCACTAATGATTTCAGACTTTAATCTTAGTTCAGTATGTAATACGTACTGTAAAATTATAATAAAAAGATACTAAGAAGGAATAAGTTAAAAAAATGTTGACATACATTTAACTTAGCTCTCTAATTCACTCTCAGTTTCTGGTTGTCTGTATACACACAGCATAAATGTCAGTTTATTCTTGGCCTTTGTTTTGTAGGAAACAGATTGGCATCCTTCAAACTGAAACATAGGATTTTATTCTGACCCCTGTTTATTCAATATCAGGTTCCAATAGACAGTGTAGAAGAGACTGTTTCAGGCTGGGCTCCCATTACCTTTGTTGCCTTTTAACACTACTTCTGCAGGCTTTGCAACTTCCAGCCTTCCCTCATGTAGTTTAGTATAGGACATACAAAGCAAACCCTCAGTTTCATTGCTTTTGTGGTGAACTTCATTACTTCAGACTCTTAGAATTCAACCAACAAATACACAACAAGATTTATTTCCCACCTACCCTCCCCTCTGGAGCACAAAATCATCATATTAGCCCCGGAGAAGACACGAGACCGAGTGGATTGAGGTGATGTAAATGAGAGATCCACACACTCCTGAAGTATGTGGAACAAATGATTCTGAGCTGACTCACTGGGTATTTCAGATGTAGCATCGTTTCACAGAAACATTTACTTCATTAAAACTTTTCACAGAATCACAGAATTGTAGGGGTTGGAAGGGACCTCAAGAGATCATCGGGTCCAACCCCCCTGCCAAAGCAGGCACCCTAGCTCATATTACACAGATAGGCATCCAGACGGGTCTTGAATATCTCCAGGGAAGGAGACTCCACCACCTCCCTGGGCAGCATATTCTAGTGCTCTGTCACACTTACTGTGACTTTTCCGTGGCATATGTCATGCTTTGAAACATTAAATTATTCTACTTTTAAAATTATTATTACTCATATTTGAAGACATTTTACGGCACACTTTTTTCATGAATGATTATCTATTAACTTGGAAAAGAATATGGGCCTAAGAAATGCTTCTGTTGCTTCCACTATGACATAACTTATTTGGAAAGATTAAAATTTAATTTTAAACTTCATAAATTGTAATAAGATATCATTTTATAGAAAAAAAAAAAGATTGTTTATGGAATAATGGTAGTCCATGAGAATCAGATTTTTTAAATGTAGTTGTAGGGACAGTGACGGACCAGTTGTTTTATCTCCACCTTGATTTCTTACACGGCGAATAAACACTTCAAAGAAAGGTGGAAGTCAGACCACAGAAGTTTAACAAAGTTAAATGAAGCTAGTAAACTCCTTTGAGAAATGTTAATATTTTTTTTACTAGCAGATACTCTGTAGTAAGTGGTGAATACTAGAAGTGTAATTTTTTTAATATAACTACAGGACATAGCAAACATCTTCCAGCTGGCTTGGTTTCCTGTCAGTTTTTGAATAAAAATGATGGATATTCCTGAGTTTGGTTGGTATTACATTCTTTCTTTTTACACAAAAGTTCAAATACTGTGTGATTAATTTGCAAGAAAATAGAAGACATAACACCGATGGATTTAAAAAAAAAATATCACTTCTACAATCAAAACCAACCATAGCAAACAACTAACTAATTAGATAATTCTGAATCTGAAAGAGAATCAAAATCAGTTTTGCTTTTAAATATTCCCATATAATTTGTTTTAGTCTTTTGCAAAAATAAATGCCGACACCAGGATTTAATATGTGCATGTGCATTTGTGTGCTGGCAAAGGAAAATAGTGAAGCTAGTTAATACTCTGAAAGCATAACATTATAATATTGCAACCTAATCAAAAGAATTGTGGAGGATGTACTCAAAAATTTACTTTTAAAGTGGTATAAATTAAAGCATCAGTCAAACTCAATGAATGCCATAAATATTAAATCATATTTGATTAAAAAAAAAAAAAAAGGGCAAGGATATGCATTTTATTAAGTTATTCCAAGCTTTTCCAGGTAACAATCAAACCCCAAAACATTCCAATTTATAGGTATTCATTGTTATATCTATCTGTATATGAAAATATGAAGTTCCTCATATGACTTACATAGGGTTTAATAAATACTGAAATGGGAGTAAGTTTTTTACCTGTACAAATGAGTCCTTAATAAAGTGTACAACATTGCTTTGAGCATTTCTTGGGGGGGGGGGGGGGGAAAGTTAGATAGCTTTCTTCAAAGATTCCATCTAAGTCAGTGGAGTTATTACCTCCTAATACACACATAGCTGAGAGCAAATACATTTTGATCCAAATTCAGTGCAGCCATAGAGGAATTAATTTCCCTTAAATTTAGCTAACTCAGGCTAGTCATCTGAACTTTTTCTATATTCAGCAGAGAAAGACAGACAACTCCAGAGGGTAACACAATTAGCCTACTTGAAATACCTTCTCAATAACAAGTTTTACCTGGAAGCAAAACTAGTTTAAGGAGCGTCCATTCCTTCTGCTTCTTATTCTTGCTTCCACAGTGCTGTTTACCATAACTGCTGAGCATCAGATTAACAATATAATTTAAGTGGAAGATTTAATCACTGCAATTCCCACTTCCTGGAGCCTCGTTTTTAACATGATAATTTCAGTCATGTCGTTCCTGGAGTATTGTCACTGACCAATAAATGCTGTGTCCATTGAAGTGAAAAAAAAAAACCCATGTTCTGAAGTGTATATATCACATATGATGACTTCATACTGGGTGAATGTCAGAAAGTTGGAGTTTTAATGATAAAAGGAAATCACACAATATTCCTATTTCTTCAATGTTTACTTTGACGAGGACAGTTATTTCTCTGAGAACTGAGTAAAGTATCCCTCTTATTCAAGACTTCTTATTCAATTATTGACAAATCTAACATTTTGAGTAAGATAAATTCTTAAACAACACACTACTGCAATAACTTTGCAAGTGATAAAATAACAAGTGTGTTGCTTTTGATTTTTTTCTAGTCTCTACATTGTGAGGATGGCCATTTCATAGTACCATGTTTTTCACTGTTTTGTCCATACAGAAGACAAATACAGAATCCTATGCACTACATGGATTTTTATGTTTCTGCCCATAAGATGAGTTCTTAGAACAGCTATCTCATAAATTCATATAAAACTTCAACTTTCTGAAATAAATTTCTTAAAGGACACAAAAATACTACAATTTATGTTAAGAATTCAAAATCTATTTTCAAAATAAGGGGGACAGAAGTAAGAAACTCAGCATTTAAGGAAGATTAATTTCCCAGAGCAGCATAGATACCTCTTTCAGATTCAAACTGAACAGGCTGATGTGCTATCACAGCTTTGAATTTACTGTTTCCCTTTATGATTTTCCCTGAAGTACACTTTTAAATGTCAGCAAAACAGAAGTGGCAATGACCTTTCACACTCAGGTGGGGTTCATGTCACCTTTTTTGAGTGGTTTGAGAGATGGCTATTTAATCTAGTAATAGCAGTGGCCAATGGAAACAAATAGGCTTTTCTAGAGTAAGATCTGTTTACATATCTTTGACATCTATTTTTATCCCTTCATATCTGGAGATTTGCCACCCACTTATCTGGGAACTCTTGCTGGTCCTTGTTGGATGCTTAGTCAGCTAATATTTGGTGACAGCAAGTCCACCTACAGCTATCACACAAATAAACCATATCTATCACACTTCCCTTGGCTGTTTTTCTTTGCATATCTGAAAACAGAAAACAGATATTAGCTGGTATGATGGCAAGTCATGTGACTAATTATTTGTTATAGGCACCACTAGCCAGTGGTGATGAAGGGCAGATTTAGCTGAGTATGGCAAGTATGTCAATTTTTACCACTGTCACTTCATAAAGTGCTGCATTTGTACCTGTGTATTGTGGCACAGGCATGGATATAGATTTCCACATCTCTGTCCATTTAAAAGAAATAAGGCAAAGATTAATCTCCCAAGGTAGTGGCTTTGAATTTTATTACATTTTCACCTGATGGCAAATGCTGAGCCTCTAAGAAAACTAAACAAAAGAAAACAAAATAGAGCAAAACAAAACACAAACCCAAAACTAATCCTGAGGCAGGATTTTGGTCCTGTTGAAAATAAACTTTGTATCCTCCTGTCGTATAAGTGATATGGGGTTTTGTGCTGAGTTAGTGTTTTTTTTTCTCCAAACAAAACCGATTTGTATAGTTTCAATCTTTTACACTTCTGCTGCCCATTAACGAGTGGCTAACATGTAAAGATGTTTTGGCCCTGTGAAATGATGAGACATACGAGGATAACACCACTAAAGCTGCAAAGAAGAAGAAGAGCAACTCAAAAATTAAATGCATGCATTAGACATAGTTTGGATGACATATAGCACGAGGTGCATAATATCAATATCATTGTCTTTTTTTTCCCCCTCCTCCTTTTTTTATATAGCTATGAGATTTGATTTCTAAGGCAGCTTTGATAAGATTTGGAAATTCTAGAGGGCTGTTGACTTATCAGTAGAACACAGCTTATCATGTAAATGTGATTCATGCAAATTTCCAAAGATAACAGGCAGACACATTCATAATCTAAGTGAAAAAGACTCTCAATAGATGAGATGAGAAACCTGTGAAACTTGGTTCTATTTACTGACTTGCAACAAATATGGAAGTATATAAATAAACTGGGCTTATGTTTAAATGAATTAAATAAATACTCTTTTTCATGAGAAATCAAGATATTTTATAACATGGATAGCTAATCCCCCTCTTTATCTTTGTAATAATAATAGTAGTAACACAACAACAACAACAACAACATTAACAATGTATTTACAGCTTTAAAAAATATTTATTTATTTGTCTGTTTATGTATTTCTTTTTCCTTGCCTTGGTGATTTCAGACTGCTACAAGCAGGGGAATTGAGAGAAATGCTGCCAATTATTTAAATTATTCCCTTCACCCCACAGGTCTGAATTTCTCACAGGATACCTCTTGTTTTACATGTCCAACATGAGAAATAATGTTTATATTCAATAGCTCTGAGTACCTTTTCAAATCAAAGTGAAATGTAATTTCAGAATAGTTCTTAAAATTAAAGATTATGTTTCCAAATTTTAGTCACATGGCACCATAGCTTAAAAAAATATTTTTTTATATTTGACAAATAAGCTTTGAGATATTGCATAGCTATTAAAAAGAGGTACTGCCATGGTGCTGTCTGAATTGACTGTACCTCTGATATTTTCCTTAGATTTCTAAATTAATCCAACTCAGCTATGACATGAGTTACCACTGCAAAATGCTAATAGAGACACACAAGGGACAGGCCACATGCCCTGTCTGCAATCCATCTTCTTCTGAGATGCAATTCAAAATGCTTCTCTTTCCTTTGAAAAGGCAGGAATACAATTGTTTTCTTAAAACCAAGTATTAAGAGTGGAATTACAGAATGACAAAATGAGAAAAGATGAAATCACCTATATGTATGTACATATTATTTAAGATTTCTCCTGTGATATCTTCATTCCAGTGGTGAATGTTAGGCAAATTCCCCACAAGCTCTACAACTCTCTTTAACCACCTAACTTGTCTTCAATAGACCATCAAACATTGCCACAGCTTTGATCTTACTACCTATCAAGGAGTAAATCTGTCCTGACCAAAGTCTTTCAGGTTCAGTGGAGGACCATACTAATGTTTTAAACTAAATTGTTCTGTGTTGCCCTTATGTAGTTTGCAAAGACATCCTTACCAGTATTCAACTCCTTGTTGCTCTGTACTTGTCTTCAGAAACTAATTGCCAATTTAGACACTATATGCATAAACAACACGGTGATGTAGTCACGGCACATAAATCATTGCAAGTGATTGCACAGCTGTCACCGGTATTACTTCATTGTTTATAGGAAAAATGTATTTTGGGAACTTACTTAGTAAAACTTTTCTAGTATTTACTGTGAAGGAAGAAACATTTAGTGATGCAAATAGGGGCACCTTAACGATTATAAATCTAATTCTTACAATTTTATATCTAATTTCAGTATATTCCAATCTATGCCGAACCGTTTTGCCTAATGCTGTTTATTCTGTCAAGGTTGGAGTCACCTAAAGTCTTTTTAACTTCTGTTGTAGTCAAGGCTGTTTTAAAATTCCTTTGATGAGTGTTTTCCTGAAATATTTCATATTATTTTCCTCTCCCAATTTCCTACCCTGCAGTGAAAAATTTCTGAACAAATTCAGAAGTATTTGTTTTCAGCCCAAAATTCCATATAAAAAGCCTGAACTATTAAGATATAATGTAAGAAAAAAAACAAACACAACAAACAAACAAAAACCAACCAAACAAACAAACCAAAAAAACCCCCAAAACTAAACAACACAAAGCAAAAAAATAAAAGTAGGGAACAGCACTCCTTACTTTCCTTTCTGTGTTGGAAATTATACCTCTGTTTGTGTGACAGAGATAGTGCTTTGCTAGTTGAGAAAAACAATAAATTCATCCTATAGAAAATGTTAGCTGTATGCCTCATTAGTGTGGCATACAATGAGTGTCAATGGCATTTGTCTTTTCATTACAACCTAATAGTATCTGAGGTCATAAATTCAAGGTTAAAAGTAATACAGAGTTGACCTTTAAAAAATATGCAGTATTTCTAATAATAAACAAGTGAATAGTTTGAAGTATATTAGAATCATTCTTTTGTAACTGAGTAATCTACCCATCCCTTATTATGAACAACATTAGATGTGGGTATTCAGGAAATGAAAAGCTAAAATCTATGGGAAAGGTAATGATCTCTGAAAATTTACTCTAATGACTAATTTGTGGCTCAGTGGATTTCAAGAGATTATTGGTTTTTGAAATGGATTCTATCAACTAAGGAGATAATGGAAATCATTAGGCTGAATAAAGTAAAACAGTAGATTTGTTATATGGAACTCCATTACATGAGTCTCTATTTCCCACACAATTTAAAAGTATTTTTTCCTAAACTGAACTGTGATAACTTATGTTATGGGACAAATTCTGTTAACAGAGCACTCAATGGCAAAACTTTCATTAACCTCAGTCATACAGGTTTTAACTCTGATTTTTATCAGAAGTGCTGTGATCAGTGAGAATTTCAGGTGCTCAATGTTGCTCACAATATGTCTCTGATTTAAGTTCCAGGTTTTCACATTCAAGCTGAATAAAAGGATTTTAATCTTCATTATCAGCTCATGGACAGTATCTTAAAGGACCCTTGCTGAAGTTAAAATTCTGCCAGTAATTCATCCTCGTGACATTTATAGGCCTTACTCACGATCAGAATTATTAAACCAGATGCTGTACAAATTGCAGAAAGACAGATTCTATGCTTTGGAAAGCTTAATAATTCAAGGTGCAGTGTTCTCCCAGAGACAATCAAATATGCTGGAAATATATATGATATAATACTATAAATGATTCTATATCATACTCAGCCTTTTTTTTTATACACTTCATGTTATTTATTTTTTTTTATTACCATGATATCAGTTTCCAGCTGCTCTAATAAATTTATCTATGCTATAATTGCCACTGAGGTATATTCCTATACCTATATTGGCATTATTTTTCATTGCTATTTTGTTTGTGTTTTCATTTCTTGTTATGCTTGCTTCATATACAAAACACCTTACTAGACCTATGTCAGCTGCTCTCAAGATTGTTACTTAAGATAGGTTAGGATTTAACCCTGGTGAAGTGACACTTTGAGTACTATGTGCAGTTTTGGGTGCCACAGTACAGGAAGTGCTGGAGAGGGTGCAGAAAAGGGCAACCAGGCTGATTAGGGGTCTGAAGAATAGTTCTTATGAGGAACAGCTGAGGGAGTTGGGTCTGCTCAGCCTGGAGAAAGGGAGGCTGAGGGGAGACCTTATTGCTCTCTACAGCTACCTGAAAGGAGGTTGTAGCAAGGCGAATGTTGGCCTCTTCTCCCTAATAACTAGTGACAGAACAAGAGGGAAAGGGTTCAAGTTGCATCAGGGAAGGTTTAGATTGGATATAGTTCACCAAATATTGGTGAAGCATTGGCACAGGCTGCCTAGGGAGGTGGTGGAATCAGTGTCCCTGGAGGTGCTCAAGAAACAGGCAGACATGGCACCTTGGGAGATGGTTTAGAGGTTACAGTGGTATAGTGCTGATGGTTGGACTTGATGATCTTGAAGGTTTTTTCCAACTGTGATTATTCTGTGATTCTATCTATGATTTCAGAGTTAACTATGGCTACAAAGTTTTTACATTTTTAAATGTTTAGTAACCTATTTTTAAGCTCCTTTTTGGAGGGGAGGATAGGAATAGTTCCAGGATTTTGATTCTCTATAGAATAGTATCATAGGAAAACTCCTGGAGACTATGCTCAAACATGGGGAGAATAATGAGGTGATTGGTGACAGCCAACATGGCTTAACTATGATCAAATCATGCCTGACAAATCTGTTGGCTTTTTATGATGGAGTGACAGAGATGGTGGACAAGGGAAGGATGACATACATCATCTTCCTGGACTTGTGCAAGGCATTCAACACTGTCCAGCATGACATCCTTGTCTCTAAATTGAAAAGACATGGATTTGACAGATGTATCACTTGGTGAACAAAGAGCTGGTTGTATGATCTCACTCAAAGAGTTGTGGACCATGGCTCAATGGCCACGTGTAGGTCTGTGATGAGTAATGTTCCTCAGGGGCCAGTACTGGGATCAGCACTGTTCAACATCTTTGTTGGTGATGTAGACAATGGGAATGAGTGCACCCTCAATAAGTTTACGGATGACACCAAGCTGTGTAGTGCATTTGACACACTGGAGGGAAGGGATGCCATCCAGAGGGACCTTGACAGGGTGGAGAGATGGGTCCATGCAAACTGCATGAAGTTCAACATGGCCAAGTGCAAGGTCCTGCATGTGCACTGACACAATCTCAAGCACAAATATAGGCTGGGTGGAGACTGGATTGAGAGCAGTCCTGAGGAGAAGGACTTGGGGGTGCTGATGGATGACAATCTCAGCATGATCCAGCAGTATGTGCTAGCAGCTCAGAAGGCCAACCATATCCTGGGCTGCATCAAGAACAGCATGGCCAGCACGTCAAGGGGAGTGATTCTGCCCCTCTACTCTGCTCTCGTGAGAGCCCACCTGGAGTACTGCATCCAGCTCTGGGGTCCCCATAAAAAGAAAGACATTAACTTGTTAGAGAGAGTCCAGAGGAGGGCCACAAAGATGATCAAGGGGAGACTGGAGCACCTCTCCTATAAAGAAAGGCTGAAACAGTTGAGCTTGTTCAACCTGGTGAAGAGAAGGCCTTCCAGTACCTGAAGGGGTCCTACAGGAAAAATGAACTTTCTGCATCATAATAGAACAAACCTGTGTAAACAAAGCTTATTTGTCCTCAATAACTTCTTTACATGCATGGCTCCTTTGGAATTCTAACATCAAAAAGTAGCCCACTGTTTATATTCCTCATATCAAAAGGTAAGTACAGTGTTTGCATAACAAGGAATAGTATGTATGAGGTAAATTTGTTCAGAAATATTTGGAAGCAATGGCGTGATATAATCAGTAAAGCAGTGTAATTTACCAGCCAAATGGCCTTTTTCCCCCTGTGTCTTTCTGAAGCCAAAGATTATCGGCTGATCTTTGTCTAATATTGAGCACCTTATTAGAAACAAGAGATTTTGCTAGCACTGGAAAATCACCTGCCCTGTGGGTAAATTTAATACAATTTAAAATTATGGTGAATACAGATTTAACATGCTTAAAAAATGGAAAATGTCTTCATGGAACAGAATATCCACATGTCTTGAATGCTGGCAATTTTTAAAGTAATCTAAAAAACAAGTTTACACAGTAAAAGATTTAAGATTATCACTCATGTTGGACAAACAGAGAACAAACTTTTTAAATTACAATTACTGAGAGACAAAAGGTTAGGAAAATGCAGATAAGTGGACAATGGACACTCTCATTTTTAGGGAAAATGGTATAAATTGCATGCCACAGGAGAAATTTAATGCCAGTTAACTAACATTAAATTATATTTCCCCTCTAAACTGAAAAAAAAAATTATAATTAAAAAAAAAAAATGAATCCTTCCATCCTGGCTAGTTACAGCTTACCTTTTAAAACTAAATATAATATTTCATTTTATATTGTCAGTCTTCATAGTATAAGTAATTAGCCCTAAGCAAGCCACTGGACAGACAGACAATAAGATTTAATTTTGCATGTCTTTTTGGAACAAAAAAAAAGCCCTTTCAGGTTCTATCTACAAATTTATAGGATTGTTAGCAATCAGAATATTTTGGTGAAGATTAGGCAATAAGAAAATTGGGGGTTTTATTCAAATAGCATCCCATATTGTAAGGATTTCCATGTAGTTACAGAATTGTTTTGTAATAGACCAGATCTATGCCTCCCACAGGCAGCATTTTTCCTTAAAAAACGCTGTTTTGAATGATACTATGGCAGATGCCAGAAACAGAGGCTCTGTGGCATCTTCCAGAGTTGACAAATCTATGTAGACAAACTTGAAAAAGGATGAGCTGACAGTCAATGACAGTCAGCAAGTTAAAATGACCCCAAAAAACTGTTCTACAAATCTACTATGCTTGCATTTTTCAAAATCTGAGTAAGATAAATTAGGCACTGTTATAAACTCTGTTTCTCATTACTACTACTTGCAGCATGAGCTACATTTCTACTGTAGTAGCTCCATGTTGTCACATAATTAGTCCTTAAAAATAGATCTTAACAAAGGCATTTCCGTGATATAGCATTATATGGTTTGCAAATTGTTCACCTGCTTACAACCCAGCAGGAAGAAGTGGAGTACAATCCTGAAGACCTTACTGGTTTCATTCATTCTTCCATGCAAGTCAGAAGGGTAAGAAATGCCAGAGAAATATAAAAAGCACTTGTTTTTCAATGGGAAAACTGATAGCAGTTAATGAGAAAAACTGTATGTATACAGCAACAAATCAAACAAAAGACAGTATGTTGAATGATGACAGAGTTAAAGAATCAAAAATGATTGTTATTTCTATGATGTTTAAATCAATATAAAACAGATCTTGATGGGGATTTTTTAGGTACTTAGACATGGATTGAAACCTACACTAAAGCACTCATAGTTAACCTATTTTTCCTATCATTGAAAAAAACCAAAGAACAAACAAACAAAACAAACCCCAATCCAGATATTTCCGTCACAGAGTCAGATTAAACCTCTCATTGAAATACTAGAAAACATTTCAAACTCAATTACACACAGAAAGCAATTCCTTTTGGCAGTTATTGAAGCTAAATTTAGAAACCGTTAAATACTATGGATTTCCATTTAAAGATCTATATTTTAATTAATTTTATGTTCTGATTTATTTTTTCCCCTTTACTTTGGGAAAGAAAGACTTTATAAAACTGCTAACTTTTTAAAAGATCTTTTGAATTTCTGTATCACATTAATCATATGTCATTTTGAAAACCTGACATACGTAACTTTAATCTGGAAGTCAAGAAGCCAAACACTTCCAGATGACTCAATCCATCACTCTCATATTAAATCACAAGTAGTGAATTAGATGTAGCTAGTATCAGTGTGAAAGAACAATAATTTGAGAGTTACTCATAGGCTAAAAGGGGTTTGTAAAACAATTTTACAGAAGAGATAATGCTAATAATGCCATTTGTGTGAGTCAAAATCCAATATATTTTACAGTAAAGAGATTTAAAGACTTTATTTTCCATTTTCAGCTGTGTCTACTCTGTAGATCCAGACTTGGCTGTAGATCACAGAGGAACCTGGCTTTCACTTCTCTAACCATTAACAAGATTTTCACCTGTCTACATCATTACCATAGTACCAGAATGGTACTGAACAGCCTTAAATCAAGTACTAAACTGTATTATTCTAAGTCCAAGATAACAATTGCAGGTTTCTGTACTAGCTATAGAGAAAAAAGTATCTTCTGAAGGTTTTTCATCACAGGCGTTTCTTTTTCAGTGAGATAAATCAGATATTGAAGATGCCTATATATTTCTGATAGCTGTAAAATGGCAAAGTCCATATTAACTTGATAAGCTCACATTTAAGCTTTTGACTTAGACAACTTAACTAGGAAGACCCAATCTTAACCAAATTTTTTGGCAGAAAGAAAGGAGAGAAATAAGGAAAGGAGGAAAATGAAGGGCATAGTTAGCTCTCACTGTGACTGTGTTTATACTATTAGTGTGATTAATGCTTCTTTGAATATGACTGTGGAAGTCATAATCAGAACTCCTTACTATAATGTTGCTAGACACTCATTTATGTAATTATTGGTGAAGTGGGAGACATAAGTTAGGGAGGTTCTGGAATATAGTTTTGTTGATGCATATTATATTGTTCTGGATTTTTTATTCTGAAATATGGGAAGTCAAGATTCATAATTCATCTTTCAAAGGAGAGGGAATAAAAAGGTAAACAAATTATCAGGGACAAAGACCGTATTTTAAAGATGTGTCTATAGAACATGTGAAGATACTTACTCTGTGATATTTTCTTCAAATATGGGTAAAATGGAATTATAACCTGACTTTAAATAGGTACAAAGGCTCTTAAGATAATGTGTGATTTTATAAACACTACATATTCCTGGAAAAAGAAAAAAAAAAAAAAAAGCTTAAAAAGTGAAAATATGTTGGATTTTTCTCCCCTTGATGCAGGTAAATTCAATAAACATACTGAATAAACATGGAAATGTATGTAAATCAATGTAGCTCAACTGACCTGTTGTTGGTGAGATTGTGTCTCATTATTCCAATGTCTTTTGAAAGCGTATGAGGAAGGATATTATCTGTTCCTCCATTAAGGGTATCTGGTCAAGGACAAGATACTACAAGAAGGGATAATAAGGAGAATGTATAAGAAGAGTCTATTTGCATGTAAAATGGGGCTGGTCAGTACACTTGACTGTCTGAGATCTCCACTTACCATCCCAGTCTGTCCTATCTTCTTACATCTTCTTGTTATATCTTGTCTTAGATGTCTTGGGAATCTATGAATGTGTGTGTGCTTGTGTACTCACAGAGTGTGGTGTGTGTGCTGCACTAGTGACCTGCCTCTGCCACAGCCCAAGAGGAGGAGGGGACATGGCTGGCTCTTCCTGTCTCAGGCAAGTCCTGGATGTGGGAGCTGCTGGGGACAGCACCTTTTCTGTGGCCATCTGGATGACCACCCACGTCTATGTCCTCTTCATGTGTCTCTCTGGGATAAATGCTCAATATATATGTTCCAGTAGTCAGGTAGAAGTCCTGGATCAGAGTGTCTGAGGAAAAGGGCCAGGCTTCTTACATCTTCATTAATATCTTTGATTAAAAAGCAACCAAGTAGCCTTATCAACCCCGAGCCAACATTGCTAGAGTAGAACAGCATATAAACATAACCTCTGGAAGACCTGATATAAAAGCTATGTTAAAAAAAAAAAAAGAGAATTTGGAGGGCACCTCATGTTACAGAATGGTTAAGATATTGCTATATCTATAGACTAGTACTGAACTGACTTGGATTATGTTATTACTAAAACTTTCTTATTTCCTTTATCAAATATTTTGTGTGCTGATCTGTAATAGCATTCTGTCCTTTAATCCTCATTGTTTGCGTTCAGGCACCTTCATTTTAATCAAAGCAAACCAAAAAAGAACTTTTGGAGATCAGAGGAAGCAGTCATTTCTATTGATTTCTTTAGAGCCAATCAGAAAGTCTCAGACAGGTATTTTTGCAATTTTTTCTCACATTGGACCAGAGACAGATATGCTAAGATAATTTTAAAAGCAAAGCTCCAGCCTGCCATGAGTATTATAACATCCAAAATAAAGGATAGGATAATTTATTGGGGTGCATTATTCTTTGCAATGCCAGTAATGATTTTAGAAATGGCTGGTCTCTTTTCAGAAAATACTGTGATGACTTGTGAACAGATTCTGAAACTTTAAGACCTGTAAAAGAATTGCCAGGAGGTACTAATCCAAGGGAGTAACAATATATCATAGCCATTAGCATTTATTGTTTAATAATGTATGACTTTTATGGCTACGGTATGTGCTTGTAGGTGATATACACAAGTCTAAGAAGATTAAGAGGTGACATTGTAATCATAAAATAAAAAGAGGAAGCAGAGATTTTACAGAAGACTTCCGTCATTGGAAAATGTGAACAAATAAACACACATATATTTTCCACAAACAGAAGGAAACTATAGAACTTATGCTAGTAATGTCTAGGCTTGTTTACTCATTTAAGTAATATGAAAGCTTTATGTGTAAAACTGATAAAACAAAACTTTAAAATGCACCAAAAAAACCCTCCATCGTATTACACCCATATATCTGTTTGCAATCAATAGAAGAAATGTGTACAAATTAGAGAAGAGCAAAAGATTCTTGTAAACATGTCAATTGTTGGGGTTTTTGTGTGTGAAGTGAAATGATTTTAACACAGAAATATGTTCTGTTAGAGGCATATTATAACACAAACTTTAAAGGAAGATTTTTAATTAATCTGTTTTCCACAGATCTGTTCCCCTTATTTTGATGAGAAATAATTTCATTTAGTGAAATCATGCATATTTAATTTTAATTTAATTTTAATGTTATCTCTTTTTTTAAAGTCTTTATAACAAATCAGTAATTACACAAATTTCTGCAAAGTTGGTATATTTGTGTGTGACTGAACATGAAAACCAAAGAAGGTGGCTTTCTGTGCTTTCAGAGAGGCATAATAAATGCCTAGTAATGATTATGATGAGTGTTCTGTTTCCTATAGGTGTAAGTTAATGTATATTTTTTGCAACCCACAGTATTTCCAACTTTTTTTACATTTTTAAAATCACAAGACTACTCCATGTTCTCAATTTTTCAGTGGGATATACTTCATAGAAATGGAATAGAACCAATCTGTAAGATTTTTCTTCTGCATATTTTCCTCTTTATAGACTTTTCTCTGACAGTCATCAACATAGTGGATTAACACATCAAAATCATTAATATATTTATTCTCATTAAAAATGTCACAAAAATGTTAGTAACTTAAAATCACATGCAGAGTGTATCTAGTTTTGGAAGGAGTGTGCACATACAGTTGCCAGTTTGGATCTGATTAGGTCATGTCACAAAACCGTATGAGACTCTCCTTGCTCATCAGAATGGAAACAGATGACTTCTGCTGCAGCTAGAGACATAAAAGACCATTTGTAAATTTCCAATACCATTGTGAGGAGAAGTTGTATTTCTTAGATAACCTCTGAACTGTCATCTAGAACAATGCTAAGACATGAGCAAAATTTCTGTCAATTATTTTTTGTATTACTTACAACTACTGCCTGGCACCTAAACAATTCCCTGTTCCAGGAGTTCTTTTATCCAGTAGTGTAGTCAAAAAACTACAAGTCTGGAGTCTACAATGTCTCATGCTTGTCATTTCTTATGGCATTCATGGGTTGAGAAGATAACAAGTTATATCCAGGCAGTTCTCAAAAGGATTAATACAGCAATAATTAGACACCTAGTCAAAGGGAAATTTGCAAGGCCAAATAAATTATTAGCATTACTTTAATCCCATTCCCTTCAATAATCTATTTTATATCTCTTACAGAAAGAGAGAGAATGAGTCAACTGGTAAGAATGCACACATATATGAGTTCAAGCATGTCTAGGTATCTTGACAACTTTAAGGTTGAATCCAATAAATTTTTGCTTCATGCTAATCACTTTATAATATAATCACACATATTTTCACATATATGATGGCTGGGTATCTAAAGATGTTTTATAATCTAAGAAAATACTTTTTCTTTTTTTTACCTTAAAAGAAAGACAAACATCTTACTGAAGCACACACACATCTTTAGTGACTTTGCAGAAAGCCTAGGAACCTTCATAGGGCAATTAAATTATATTGAATATTATGGTGGGAGCTGTTAAGATTTTGCTTAGGAAACACTACAGTATAGTTATGCTATTCTCTCTTAAGAGTTATGTGTTGGTAGAATTCCTATATTTTGAGTGGAGAAAAATGGTTCTTTCAGAAAGTGATATAGAGGATATAAGTTACTGCTTTGCATCATCCTCTGTTTATGAAGAAACCAGCTGCATTTTAGGACCTTGAGAGCATCAATAGACCTTAATGACCCTGTCATAAAGGGGGCCTTGCACCTCATTTCCATTCAACCCTGAGCACCAGTGATGTGCTGCTGTAGGAATGCCTTTCCCCAGTTCATTCCTGAAGTGCTTGTATTTTCCAGGTTGATCTAAGACTTCAGCCGCCACTTTGCTTTAACCCACTGATCATTGGACAACTGATGCAGGCCACTGCTATCACACTGCATTTGTGTTTGCTCAGCCCATGTGACATGGGACTATGCAGTAGTGCTGAGGGCATAGTTTACCTACTCTGTGACTGCACCCAGATCCTGGCTTGCCTTCTTTCACAGAGCAGCCCTGCAATTTATATAAGTACCCAATTTCAGATGCTTATATAAATTGCCCAGCTCAGTTTCATAAATTTAAGATCCAAAGTCAGCGGAGACTGCAGAATGGGAAGACTTCCAAAGCAACATTTTTCATGCAGTCAGAAATATGCTATCTTGAGGTATGATACAAGTGATGGAAATTAAGATGTGAGATGTAAGGACAAAATTCAAGTCTGTTTTACACTTACAATGCAGCTGGTTATCAGGGCTGTGTCGGTGTGCACAGCCAGTGCACTTGGTCTCATTCCCTGGATGGTCCAGAAATTCCTCTCCTCAGCTAGTCTCTTTATAAATGAGACAATGATCTGAGATGAAACAAGCTATCACCTGAACCCTTGCCACCTTCACATATTTCACAAATACTCCATTATTAGGAACTTTGGACAGCCCCAGAGATGTCCTCAATTCTTGCTCCAATGTGGGTCACAGTGTTTTCCATGCATCTCCACATGTTTCAGAGTGGAGTCTCTCCATGGGCTGCAGGTGGGATCTCTGCTCCCCATCATCTACCATGGGCTGCAGTGGAACAACCTGCCCCACCATGGTCTTTTGCGTGGTCTGCAGGGGAATCTTTCTCTCTGACACCTGGACAGAGTTGCTGCGACCATCGCTGATGGGCTCGGACTTGGTCAGCAGCGGGTCCGTCCTTGAGCCCATCTGGTGTTTACTCTGTTAGGCCTAGGGAAACTCTAGCTGCTTCTTGCACAAGCCACCTCTGCAGCCCCGCTTCTTCCATGAGAAACTTGCCACACAAAACCACAAAAAATGACAATGAATTGAAGGTGTGAGAAATGACACTCCTTGTTGATTGTAGGTTATATGACAACAAAAAAAATTTCATTTTTGCATGTCTTGTCTTCTTCTAGCAGTGTATGCTACTTCCCAGGAGGGAACTCAAAGGAATGATAAACATTAGTCTCTACCATTCCATTTTCTAACTTGTATGTTTACATTTCCTTAGTGTTAGATTTCATTTTTAGTTGTATGTGGCTGTGGCATTGTTTGAATTTCCTGACAAGGAAAATGTATTTTATGGATCTGTGATATTTCTAATCTCTGTCACAGAACTGACTGTATATATCATAAAGAATTTAATCAGCTAATACTATTGTAAATATAGCCTTACTTATTTAAAATTAAATTAAGGGAAAGAAAATTAGGAGGGTTTTTTGGTTTGGATTGGTTTGGTTTGTTTTTTTATAGCTTAATGGATTAATTATGAAGTGTTTTTGTAACTTTACTCAAACTTAAAAAAAAAAACCAACTTGCCAAGTTATTCAGGTAAGCCCTGGAATAATTATTCACAGAGTATAAAAAACCAAAGCATATAAACAATACATGCACAAGTTCATGTATAACCTGGCCATGTGGTTGATGGATAGGGGTTTTTTTTTGGTTTTTTTTTTTTGGTCAACTACAGTACTACTGTTGAACAGGAAAACATTAGTAAGTAAGCAGATGGTCATTTTGATTACTAAACAGTAAGAAATGTTAAAGGCAGTAGAGCTCATTGAACAAACAGTAGTAAACAATATGGTTAGCTATATGGCATATTTATGAACAGTACGAGCTAGGGAATTAAGAAGCTTTTAACTTCTGAGTAATTTGGGTTTTTTTTAATTCACTTATATTTACATTTAACTGCTCAACAAGATATCATGATAAGAAAAAGATGTTATGAGTTTTTAATTAGGTCTTAATGATTGCATGAAACACAGAATCAGCTATTCACAATAAAACAAAACTTATTAAAATTACAGTGTTCCTGTCTGCCTAGGTGCTTCCATGGGTTAAAAGAGATTTAATGAGAACTAATGGATGGAAAAAAAATTCAAAATTAATGCGAAAAAAAAAAGCTAGATTGTTCACAGATTTTGCTTAGAAGTGGTAGGTAAAAGGATAAAAATCCACCACCTTCTTTTTGTACAATGTAAAAATATATATACAAGCCCTTTGTCCATTCAAACAGAAGAAATCATTATACTGTATACGTATGCATGAAGTGCTATTTATTAGAACTCTTGAATTTACTGCCAAACACATCACATATGCCTACTAAAAACTTTCCACTTTGCACATGGGAGTGTACATTTTTAATTACAGTCCATCTTGTGTGTACTAGAAGATAATACAGAAAGCAGTGCTTTAAACAGCAGCCTGTACATTGCACATAATTAGCTAAAATACTTTAAAAAATATCTCTGCAGTGTTGATACTTCAAATTCAATTTGATCATTGTACATCATGGGACATGACTGCTATTTCAGAAAATGTCTTTTGAGTTTCCAGTGTAGGTTTTGAAGTTGTTCATTGTTTTTTGGTTGTTTTTTTTTAAAAAAAAAAAAGAAAAAATTGCTTTATGATTGAGAGAATGGCAGCAAGTTAATGTAAGAAAATCTATATCTTCACCTGGAAAACAGCATGTTGACAGTACAGGACCTACAGATTTGTTCTTCCTTGTGGAATATGACCTCTACATTTTCTCTCCACTGACACTTTTACTAGAAGGAAAATAAAGACAACGAAACAACCAAACAGAAGCAGTTTACCAGAACATTAAATCAAAATTTGCAGACTTTAAAATGAAGAATTATCTGTGGTGTTGAATTACTATTTTAAATCAGATTACATAATTTCTTTTCATGAAATACCAATGGGGGGGGTGGGGGGTGGGGGGTGGGGGGGAGCGGCTATTTTCTATTTTGTTTTTTCTTGTTCTGGGGGGGTGTTTTTTGTTTATTTTTTCGTGTTTGCTTGTGTTTCCAAATTAAAAAATACTTAGAAATAGCAGTTTCAGTTTCTTGGTAAACTTTGCATATTTATCATGATTACGATCATGTCAGTAGAAATATATTCACAGAATTAAACAAAGAAAAAAATCTAAGAAAAAAATGTATCCAAATATAATTCAGTTTTTATATTATTATGTTGAAAACAACTTAGAGACAAATTTCAGGGTTTGGCATAAAAATATAAATATATGTGGCAACACTTTAAATTGTGATGATTTGAGACCACAATTCTCAGAGAATTGTTTCTTCACTTTTAAAGATTTTCAGTTGTGGTGGATTGATCTGGACCGGATTCCAGGTTGCCACTAAGATGCTCTATGACTCCCCTCCTTAGTAGGATAGGGAAGGGAGAAAATACATTGGGGAAAAACAAAAACAAACTAACAAACAAAAAATTGTCGGTCAAGATAAAGGCAGTTTAATAAAGCAAAAGTCTGCATGTAGAAGCAGCTGTCTCTGAGCTTGGTTCTCTACTCACCTCTGTTGCTGCTGGGAGATGGCTCCCAGTTTCCACAGTAGACAACGCTGGTAAGAATTCCACAGGTAGAGGCAAACATGAGATCATGTTTGGCTATAGAATGGCTAAGATATGGCTAGACCATCCTACACAAAAGTTTTTGAGAGCAGCTGTGATATTTTCTCCAACCTTTTGTCAGTGTTGTTCCACACCCAGCATAGTCTATACTATTCTTACTATCCTTTCACATAAAAATTTATCACAAAATGCATAAATAAATATATACATAATTTCCTGGCCACAGAATTCATGTTTATGCATGCTATAACCACCCATCCTCTTGGCAGATGCAAGTGTAGAATTTAGAGTTCAGAAATGGAAAGCCTTAAGACTCAAGAAGGACTAAAATTGAAGGGCAATGCATCTTCATTGCTTAGGAAATACTGATAGTGAAGGAAGCACCTTACTGTCAAGAACATTGAAGTGAAAAATAGGCTAGAAAGTTTCATGTATTCAGGAGCAATAAACTGAAAGAAAAATATCTTAGTGTTGTGTAGTCTAGATGATTAAGGTTATAGTCTGCTCATAACCACTGTGTGTGAAAATGTTGCTTTCCCCCCTTGTTATTTAAAGCTATTAAAGCATCAAGTTCCTTAATAGGTTATATTTTTTAAAAATACTTATTTAAATCCATCACACTGAATTTTCAAACTTCATAAAATATTATTATGTGTTGGATTTCCTCTTTCTCTTTTAAAACTCTATTTTATTTTGCAGGAAAAAAACCCAACCCAACCAACCAATCAACCAAAAAAAAAAAAGTACCAAAAAAAACACACCAATAACAAAAAATGTATGAAACACTACCCTTCTGTACTCTGCAGATGGGAGTTTTTACTATGAAACATACAGAGTTTTTATCAGAAACATCCAGAAGTATCAGAAATATCCAGAAAGCATGAAACAGGGGTTTTTTAGAACAAATAATAGTGCCACAATTTTTAATAGTTCAAAAGCAATGTTACTATGGTTATCAGAGGAAGTGACTTAGATTTCTACTATTAGTGCTGTCCAAGGTACATTCTCCACGTGTGAATTAGATTAAAACTCTGATCTACACAGGAACAATGATTTACCAAAGAGCTCCGTTTCTTCAATTTTAGAAGAAAAAAGCCCAAAAACCAATCTACAAAATAGAACAAAAGTATCCTTCACACAACCTATAGGCCATTGACAAAAGACAGACATTCACTAAGTGCATTAAGTACAGTGCAACAGTGGTAAAGCCATATCTGTTGATTTCTGCTAGAGACACTAATACTTTTAGAAAGCAGTTTAACAAGTGGTATCCTAAAAATAAAGGAAATTTTAATGATTGGGGAAACTGATCAGGAGGTCTTCAGGCACAACAGAAAAGAGAGTATAATACTTCTAAACTTCTTTCATTGAACTGTCGTTTCTACCAGGCTGTAAAGTGTTTTCACGGTGAGTGTACTTCATAGACAGAACTTTAACTGATGAAAAGTGAAGGAATAACTCATACCTCTTAAGAGCACTATCGAATACTTGGCATGCGGAAACACTGCATGCAGAGTATTCAGATCACCTTGTACTGGAGATGGCTTTTACCTTCAGAAAGAATATTGTTCGCTGGTGGTGTTTTCTGAGGAAAGAGATAAAGAAGGTCTAGAGTAAAAACATAATCACAAAGACAAATACATTTCACAATAGTGCTTCTTGCTGCCCATATGAAGAGAAAAACTCATATACCATTCATAAGAACTTAGGCTTTCAGAACTATCTGACTTATTTCCCTTCAGCTCGGGGCGGGGAGAGGGCAACTCCAAAAAACAAATAAGCCAAGCCTCTTCCCCCCACCCCCCAGAGGTTTATTTAGAGTAAAAGCCTAAAGTTTTTAATTTCATATATGACTGGTCATCCAGTTTTGTATTTTCTTTCCATCAGGGGCTAAGGCGGCAATGTGGCAACACTGTGAGCATGTAATGTTTATGTTTTCAGGGGAAAGAAGATCCTTCTGACCAACTGAGTTTGATAACATACTTATTGCTGTTGAATAAATTCTATAATCTGTGGCTTGGCAGTGAATAACATGGTCATACCAGGACATACAACAGCTGAATGCTGCTGCATTTTATTTAAAATGTTGCATTCTGACCACCTTAATCTCATGAATATAATGAACAGAACAGATGCTGGCATGACTTAACATTTTTAAGAGTGAGATTTTTCTGTTTTCTTCTGCGGCTAGATTTCTATCTGATTTGGGTTTTCTTCATAATCATGAAATCTGTTGCCAGCCGAGTATTTAGACAAAAGCAAACTTCTAAACATTTGCTAATGTTCTAGGGAATATATAATAAAGGTACCACTACTGCCAATTTATAAAGGAAAATAAAGAAGGAAAATATGTTTTAAAAACTGCTTGACTGTAATACCTGGTGCACAAATCGTGAAAGCAGTTATTAAAACTAGAGCTTTTTTTTTCCCCTTATTTATAAAGTGTATTGAAGAAGGCAAGCAGGAAAATGCTTAAATGAAATTGAAACTAGTAGGATTATTATTGAGACTCTATTAAAAAAAACCCCAAAAACAGCAACAAAAAAAATCCAACCCTTGTATTTGCATCAAGCATAACCAATTTAGAAAGCAGACTTGTTTTCACTTCTGTACAACATTTGTTTAGTGCTTTTACTAATGAATGTGTATTTATGAAAAGGCAGTATATCATTCAAAAATGAACCAAAGCAAGCTTTAGCAATGCATCAATTCTGTATGCTATTTATTAATCTCCTGCATAAATGTTCCTTCGTTTTAATTCTAGGAATTAATTCATTGCATTCTGTGCCACCTGTAGAGAAAGAGTACACTTTATAGCAAATCCTCTCACAGATAGATGAATATGCATCTTTAATTTTGTCCTTGGGAAAGTTTCCTGGCTGCAGTCCTTCTAGCTAGGGGAACATTTAGTCTTCTGTCTAAGAACAATATCACACTCCTTTCCTTCCAGCGTATGGCACTTGAATGTCATACCCTTCATGAAAGCAAAGGATGCAAAACAGTTACAAATATTTGTGAAGCCAAGAGCAGGCAATCTCTCCCTTCCAAGTTGCAAATACTAATATATTCACCAATTATAGTTCATAACAAAGAGAATATTGCACTTCTGTATCATGAGACCATAGCTGTTTTATTATTGCTGCTGCTCATTCAGGATGGTCTAAAACATCTTTTACTCTAATGAATTCCACAGGCCAACTTTTCAACAGCTTTAAGCCTGCTGGGCATATGGTAGCACTGCACTTCTTTATACAAATACTATCTTCAATTCTCTGTAGCAACCTGGGGCAGTATAAGTGTGGAAATAATACTGGAAGTGGAATATCTTTTAGACAAAAAAGGTCATTTCAATGTTGATGGTGTTTGAGCTTGGGAGTTCTACATCTCTCCTCGAGTGCAAACTTTTCAGGAATGTAATTGCCATTGCCACAGAATTTGATGACTTTTCCTGCATAGGAATTTTTAACTTACATAAATTACTTCTTCATGTTATTGAATTTAGCATCAATGAAGCAAAATGTATGACACCTTTTTAGGAAAATATTATTCATCTTGTTCATGCTTGTTCAAAATCAATTACACAAGAATATAGTTTTTAAAGTAGAATTAACCCTTTATTTTACAATGTATCAGTATCTACTTGATTATTGTAAATTTTAGGAGTGATGTTTACCAGTCCAAGAAAATCCTGCCATCCTAACTTTTGTGCACAGTAGCAACAGTGACATACTATTTTTGTTGTCAGTGCTTGCAAATAAAGTAATTAAAAAACCAGATTATACAATTTATGAAATTTACTTGGTTTTTGTGGAAAAAAAAGTGACACAGTAATTTATTCAGGTCATTAAAGACTGTGCTGGTGTCATAGCAGCCATGTGTATCTCTGGGCCTTAAATGAAGATATTGGTAAATTTATTTTTAAAAAGTAGTTCAGTATCCTGGTAATGACTCCAACACTACACCTTAATCTTCCATTTGTTCATCATATGTCTTACAAAATGCATTATTAGCATTATACCCAAGTGCCAACCAATACTCGTAAAAATAGTGACCAACTATTTTGATCCTGGCATTTGTTTAGAATACACTCCTTTTTAACCTTATAGACACTGGTTCAAGTCCAGTCCACATGACAGTAACTAAATTATCTTTCAAAGAATAATGAGGAATGAATTGGTAGTCTCAGGAAATTTTCCAGAACAAATCATAAAGCTCATCATCAAAACTATTGCTAATTCATTATGCCAGTAGATAAACCAAAATTTAGATGTTCTTTAATGAATCACTAATTTAAGTCCTGACACAGTATGGCTAGTTTATGAGCGAAGCATTTCTGTAATCCGAATTTGCATTGGTTCTCCTGCTCAATAGCTGCATTTTCTTACTCCAGGCTTACTCTTAACCACTGGCTTCATATTCTATTTGTTTTTCATTCGTAACAACAATGCAGTTTTGTTTTCAAAGCATTTACAGATGCTGCCATCTTGTCTGCAAAGAATCCTGCGCTAGACAGTCATGACCCGTGTTTGGCTATTTCTTTATTTCTGTCATTATGAGTACTCCAGATGGGGAGTACCTATTGGTTCAAGAAATGGATAGAACTAAGGTGAATTAACCATTCTCTGCAGTTGCAGAGTATTTCTGGTTCTCTGTATAGATCTCTTTTCTACACCAGAGAATAGTGAAAATAATTATTTTCTGAAATCTTGCAAGGCCCTTTCAAATATAGGCCAAATGAGTCTTTGATGAGAAATGAATTATTTAGGAAACAAAATGCTCAGTCTTTCTGGATAGAAATGTTTTATCACAAATGTTTGGTGTAGGGTGCACTCATGAAGGTGTAGGGACAAGAGAAGGGCTGTTGCAAATAAATTTAGTGTAGTTAACTGCATCAAAAATATTGAAAATTCATATTCAGATATCCAGACAATCTAACAGATTAAGCTCAGTGGGCATGTTACTTTGTGATGCAAATTATAACTCAAAAAAGGATAACACTGTTTTATCTTTTTTAGTCTGAATTCCTAGCCTGATTTTCATATTTTATGGAAAGAAAAATAATACACACACACACGCGCACACACAAATCCAAAACACACCCCAAAACACACACAAAAAAACCCCATGCCCCAAACTACCGTAATTTTCACATACAGCAAAGGTTTTTATGCCTTAGAATAGGATAAAGGATGTGTAACTCATTGTTACATTGCAAGATTAAAAGAAAGAACTCTACTGAAAACCTGTATAATGACTCTAAGGACATGCAAAGAATTTGTTCCACATGTACACATTAAGGTTTGTTAATTTTGCTGTCACCTGTAGGGAGTATTCTCTTTCAGCTACTATTACAAAACATTTTTTAAAAAGTTCAGAGACAAGGAGTTTGACTCACATTTTTCATTTTGTAAATTAATAGCAGATTGTCTGATGTTAATAAATTACCAGTACTAAAGAGAAATTTTATCTAAATTTTCAGTTTAGAATATAAAAACAGTGTGGGTTTTTTCCTTCAGGAAGTTCATTGTAACTCCACAATTCCAATACTTTGTATGTGGCGTCAATTGTCAAAAGGGATGCACAACAGCATAAGAATAGCAGCGTCACCATTGAATGAAATTTCCTCTAATACAACCTGTGGCACATCAGTTATTGTAGAAGTTTCTCAAGATACATTTTTAAAACTAGGAATAGATTTGAGAGGTTTGGTGAGGTTTTTTCTGTTTTGTTCTGAATGTCCATTGATACACAAAATTTTTTCTGTCAGAATCGAAGAGAAGAAATTGAAAGAAACCGTTCTGAGAGGCAGAGGAGTCACAAGGGATGACTTCATCTGTCACCACTGTGTGAAATGTAAAATGCATAACAGGAAAAAGGCCTTAAGAGATTTTGGAGAAAATCATCCTTTTGAGATATATCTTTCTAGCTTTACAGAAAAAATAACATATGCATATAGTTATTGGTTTTGAAGTATGTTTTCTCTCCTGTTCAAATGTTTTTGGAAATAGATTCATTTAAGACATAATGATAGGATGGTCATGGACTATTTCATATATCCATGTAATCACAGGATGCGTTAGGTTGGAAGGGACCTTTAAAGGTCATCTAGTCCAACCCACCTCCAGTAAGTAGGGACACCTTTAATTCAGATTTCTCAGAGCTTCATCAAGCCTGACCTTGAATGCTTCCTCGGATAGGGCCTCCATCACGTCTCTGGGCAACCTGTCCCAGTGGCTCACCACGCTCATTGTGAAGAACTTCCTAATGTTAAATCTAAACCTACATTGCTCCAGCTTAAAACCATTGCCCCTTGTCCTATTGTTACATGCCCTTACATAGTGCCTCCCTTGCTTTCCTGCATGTCCCTCTCAGGTACTGGAAGGCCGCTATAAGGTCTCTCCTGAGCCTTCTCTTCTCCAGGCTGAGCAAGCCCAACTCGGTTGGTCTTTATAGAAGAGATTCTCCAGCCCTTTGATCATCCTTGTGACCCACCACTGGACCTGCTCCAAGAGGTCCATGTCCTCATAGTTCTGAGCTAGACACAGTACTCGAGGTGGGGTCTCACCAGAGCAAAATAGAGGGGAAAAATCACTCTGTTGGCCACAGCTCTTTTGATGCAACCCAGGATGTGATTAGCCTTCTGGACAGCAAGAGCATATTGTTGGCTCATGTCCAGCTTTTCAGTACCCCCAAGTATTTTTCTGCAAGCCTGGTCTCTATCACGTCATCCCCCAGCCTGTGTTGATAACAAGGATTGTCCTGACCTAAGTGCTTGACCTTCTACTAGTTCTTTGAACTTCATAAGATTGGCTACCTCCCTAGCTGGTCCAGGTCCCTCTGGAAGACATCCTTTCCCCTTGGCACATCACTCAGCGTGCTTTCATCTTCAAATTTTCCAAAACAGAACATAATTATAAAAATCTTTTAAAAATATCTGTCGTGTCATGATTTAATCACAAGGGGCTTTTGTCACAATTTCTATAACAAGAAACCCCCCAGAGTATTTCTGAACACATACTGATTATGAGGAAACTTAGGAAAGCTCAGAAATCGATGTAACTCAGATGATTATATATGATTCATTCTGGGTTTTGTTATGAGGATATTTGTATTCCATGTATAACTAGCAGGGACCTAGTTGAACTGTAAAGACAGCATTTACCTTTCTATATTGTATCTACTTTTCTTGGGTTTGATCTCTTTGTGAACTAATAAAAATGAAACCTGGCAGGAAGGGTAACATAATCATTAAGGAAGTCAACAGTGGTTGGTTTTCTGGTGCGTTTTTGTTTGGCTGGTTTTTTGGTTTTAACTTATTTAGAAAAAAATAGTTAATTTCTGCATATATATGAGTGTGCTGTGAATACCTCGCCTGACTGCCAGACACCCACCAATCAACTCTCTTTTCCCTGCCCTCAGAACAGAACAAAGAAAATCAGATGAAAAAGGTCATGGGTTTAGTTAGGCATGGAGAGATCACTTACCATTTCCTGGTAGAGGAAAAACAAACTCAATTTGGGGAAAAAATTTTTAATTTCTTGCTAATTGAAAATAGAATAGGACAATGAGAAATAATGAAAACAAAACAAAACATAAAACTTCTTCCCCACACCCCACTACCTTCTCCTCCTGATTAGCACCGGATTTATGAAAAGGGGTTGCAGTCAGTTTGTAACACTTCGCCTCTTCTGCCCCTTCCTTCTCATGCTCTTCCTTTCCTCTAGCATGTGGTTTCTTGCAGGGGAGACAGTCCTTCATAAAGTTCTTCAACATGAATCCATCTCATGGGTAGCAGCACTTCAAGAACTGCTCTGGGATGGGTCTTCTCCATGGGTGCAGTCCTTCAGGAACAGACAGTGTGGGTCCCCCCATGGGTCACAGGTTCTTCCAGCAAACATGTTCTTGTGTGGGATCTCCATGGTCTGAAGCTTCATTCAGGCAATATCCACCTGCTCTGGAATAGGGTCCTCCACAAGCTGTAGTGTGGATACCTGCTCCATTGTGGTCCTCCATGAACATCAGGAAGACAACTTGTGTCACCATGATCTTCT
Organism: Laterallus jamaicensis coturniculus; assembly: GCA_022605575.1. Classification (NCBI taxonomy): domain Eukaryota; kingdom Metazoa; phylum Chordata; class Aves; order Gruiformes; family Rallidae; genus Laterallus; species Laterallus jamaicensis. Next base: position 13,576,076 of record JAKCOX010000019.1, read on the forward strand.
CCACAGGCTGCAGGGGAAACTCTGTTCCAGTGCCTGAAACACCATCTCCACCTCCTTCTTCACTGACCTTGATGTATAGAGTGCTATTTCTTTCACATTTTTTCCTCACCCCTCAATGTCAGACAGTGTATTTTTACCCTTTCTTAAATATATTTTCTCCCACCTCAGCTGGCGGCTCAGGTGTGCTCTGCAGTGGGTGGGTTGGAGCCAGCTGAAACTGGCTTTGCCCAGCTTGGCCAGTCCCAGCCTCTCCTCCCAGAGGCCCATGCAGCCTCCGCTGCTGCCAATGCCTGGGCGCCTGCACCCAGTAAGAGACATAGGAAACCAGTATGTTTATGAAAGGAAATCAAACTAATAGAAAGTGTATGAAGTAATCAGAAAGCAATTTGCCAACACCAAGGTAAGAAATTTTGTAGGAGAACAACTCACATAAATGGGAACCATACACACACAAGCTCCCTGTAGCCTCTGAGGAGTAACTGGCTTTGATTACGTTTTATTCAGTGATGAGATCCAGTGGGGGAGTGAGTTGTTAAGAAACCCTTCATAGGAAAAACATTTGAAGAGACTAAATGTTTGAAAGTGCTCAGTGCAAAAGAAGTAAGAAAAAAAAAAAGCTGGCAATTTCTGTAGCCTTTAGCTTTTCTCATCTGATTATAAATGTAAGCTACTGAAACTATACAGGTGCTCTTGCTATTGATCTTCAACAATTGGTTAAAAATTACATTAAAATTTTGTTAGAATCATACTGTTTCCAATTTAATCCTCAAATTCTTCTGACAGGCTTTTTATCCCAAAAGGAAGTTAATGAACCTTTTTGAAAATCCTCTTTTTTGTTTGCCTTGATTTTACCTGTGATTATTTCCTTGTCTAGACAAAAAACCCCGTAACCTTCTGATGTGACCACGGACTGTTTTCTGGCACCATTTCATTAGTGTGGGTGAAGAAGGAAAGCTGTAATACTTCCAAAATTGCAATGACACACAGCAAAAAAAAAAAAAAAATCTTAGTTGCAGGCAATCTCCATGAATATAGTGAGAAAGTTTATTGCATAACAGGTTGTATTTGAAAAACAAGCCAATTAAACAAGCTGACACTGGTGACAGGAAAAAAGAAGAATCTGCACTTTGTGTATTTGGATTTTATTTATATGTGGAATTTCAGGACTGAGATGTTACAGGCCAAGATGTGTCTTCTTCGCTGCCATAGTACTGATACTGTGATGTGAGGTTTTTTCATCTTCTATTATATAATTCTGCTGATAAATCAGTGATGAAGTTCTGATTCAGCAGGTCAATGTGTGCTGAAGTGTTGAATTAATTTTTAGATCATACCATTAAAATGCATAAATTGAATTAAATTTGAACTAACATTTTTAAGAAATGAATGGACAGGCATGAAATACATAGTACCATAGGATCTTCAGATAAAGAGGTTCTTAGTACACTATAACTTTTGTTATGTCTGTTTAATTGTGCTAAAAATGACAAAAATACTGAGTTATGAGAAAAAAAGAATTAAAAAAATGTTATCTACTCCATTCCTTTAATGCAGTGTCAACTGTATTTTTCCTATTCTTACTAAATATTTATTTAATGTATTAATATTTATTTGTTCTCATAGCTCCTTTTGTCCTTCTCAGTCTCCTCTCAAATATCCACTCTCTCTTAATTACTTTTCCCTCTTAGTCTCAATTTTACTAGATCTGTACTCAAATCTTCTAATACCATTACCAAGGTAATCCCAGTCCTTTATGGCATTACTGATTTATTTATTAAGGTACTTCTGTCTTCAGAAACTTTACTGTAAAAGTCCCCAGTATTCCCTGCCAGCAATCTGTGATATTTAGTCAGTTCTCGCATAACTGGTTCATAAGTACCTGAGGAATCTGACGATCCTTCATAGTACGATCATTAACATTCACAAGCTGTTGCACTCTTATCTATTGTATCCACAAATTTTTTATGTCATGATGAATATTTTTTCATATCCTATTTGGTTTGCTTATTATCAGGCTAGGTCCTTTGCAGTGTCATAGTTACTTGTCTTATTCCATAACCCTAACAGTATACTTTTTTATTTGAGAAGGGGCAGGGGAGGGGCGGGGGGGGGGGAGGTGGATTTCATAATATTTATTCAAAAAAATAATGCAAAGCTTACAAATTTCCCGACTGTAATCTGAACAAGAGCTTAATCACATCATAAAGCATTGTTTATTGCCGATTTAGTGAAAAATGTCATTTTTATCCTTACACATTTAACAAAGTTAAAATATATGCAATATGAAACTTCCTTGCCTCAAACGATAACTTTATGTGATTAATACAGCACACACACCAAAAAAAAAATAAAATTGAAAATGTCTTCAGCCAGACTGTTTTGAATTTGTGGAAAACTATTAGGATATGACACTGTTTATGATAAGTGTGATATTCTCACAAAGACAAATTATTTCTCAGCAAGCAGAACTAGAGATGTCCTGAAGTGTGTGCAGCAAAAACGTTTTTGTTGATTAGTTAGCTCATGCAGTAAACAAAACATTGAGTTTTCAACCGAAACCTCAGGCTGTGAAAGTCACTTTACAGTTAAGTTCACAGCTAAGTGTTGCTGTAATGCTTTACTGTAAATATTCTCTAACCACCCTGTTTTTCCCAACAGTTAAAATACCATGCATATGGCATATATCGTATTAGTCGTCAAATATTAAATACATGCAAAAAAAATCTATGTATATATTAAAGTATTGCTGAGGATCTATTTTGATGAAAATATATATTTTTAAAAAATAATATTCTGCCCATTAATGCAAACCTACATAATTTTAAATGAAAGACCATTAGGGTGCTTTCTCCACGTGTGTATCTTCAGTAGTACCTAAACAGAACTTTGTTTAAAACCTAATTTTTTTTTTGTTGTGGTGCTTAGAAATTAAACATGAAGATAAAGACCCCATTCTGAGAATTATCTTTCCCAGCTTTATCTTGGGCTGAGCTGTATAAATAAACAACAAAGGAAGGCATGTCACTTACATTCCAGACTTCAAGAGTCTGAGAACGTACTAAAAGTTCTGAAGAGAGGTAAAAGAATTTGTCATCAAATTATCACTGTAGACGGGATCAGTGGATCACCAGACCTCTGTATTTCCTCATCTGTGAGAAACCTGTTATATGAAGCGTGTAATGGTCCAATGATACTGGTGTGTGATAAGGAAAAGTCAAAGGAGTGGCTGAATCTGGGGAAATATCTGATTCGTTGAGAAACTAAAATCAAAGTTAGAGCAAAAAAAACCAACAACACAAACTTCTGGGATTTTCAATAATCTTTACATATATCAAGTAGCATGATTTAAAACAAATTTGAATTAGTAATTTATGGATTTAGTAATTTATGGGTTTATTAATTTATGGATTTAGTAATTTATGTATTTATTCAAAAATGCATTATGAAATTAATCAGCAACTAGTGAACTACAGGATCAATATCAGCAATAAGGCCCTCCTCTGGATTCACTCAAATATATCCATGCCTTTCTGATACTGGTGACCCCAGAGCTGGACACAGTACTCCAGGTGTGACCTCACCAGAGGTGCAAAATCACCTCCTTTGACCTGTGTCCTGGTTTCAGCTAGGACAGAGTTAATTTCTTTCTAGCAGAGGGTAGAATGTATTGTTTGGGAGTTAGTTAGGGTGAGAGCAGTACTGATAACTCACTTGTGGTTTTAGTTGTTGCCAGCAGTCAAGAACTTTCCAATTGTTCATATTTGTCTGCTAAAAATAAAGTGGGGAGTCATCCAGGAAGCTGCGAAGGGACACTGCCAGGAGAGGTGACCCGAACTGGCCAAAGAGGGTATTCCATGCCAATTACATCACACTTAGTATAAAGGGGAGCTGGTGGAGGGAAGAGCACTTAGCTCCAGGATGCATGTTTTTTGGGGGCAGTCTGGTTTAACATCTAATGAAGATGTTAAACAATGCTGGTTACAGTACCAGCCCCCAAGGAACAGCACTTGTCACTGGTCTTGATTTGGACATTGATCTGTTGACCAAGACTTTTTGAGTAAAACTATACATCCAATTCCTTAGTCACTGACTTTTCCATCTATTGAATCCATGTCTCTCCAATCTAGAGACAAGGATGTTGTGCAGGATGGTATCAAATGCTTTGCAGAAGTCCAGGTAGATTACATCTGTCATTATTGCTTTATCCACCCATGCTGTAACATCATTGTAGCATGCCACAAAATACGTTAGACATGATTTGCTATCATGTTAAGCTATGTTGGCTGTAACCAATCACCTCCTCTTTTTCCAAATGATTGAGCATCATTTCCAGGAGGATCTGCTCCAAGATATTGCCAGGTACAAAGGTGAGATTTATCAGTCTATAGTTCCCTCTGTCTTCCTTTCCCTTTTTTAAAAAAATAAAATATATACTAAAGTCACTTGGTCAGAAGGCTGGAAAATATGGCATATGGGGAGAAGTGGCAAGAATGGGATGGCTTTAGAACATTTAAAAGGGAGGTCTTATTGCTGTTACCTAATAAAGAAGATAGTACCAAATCTTCTTGGAAAGGCACAGAGCTGTATTAAGGTGCAGTGGACACAAGCTGCAAAACTGGAAATTTCTGATCAGATGCAAAGAAAACATCTTCTCTTTAGAGAAGTTAAATGATGAGACAGGTTGCCAAAGAGGCCACAGAATCTCAACTACTTGAGAAATACCCTGATCTAAGCAGGTCCTGCTTTACTGAGACTTTCTCTTGTTGCTATTTAACCAGGGTGGTTTTTTTTACTGGGTTTTTTGTTTGGTTGGTTTCGGTTTGTGTTTTTGGTTTGTGTTTTTGGTTTTTGGGGTTTTTTTTTTTACTTGAGTAGACTACTCATATATGAAAATTGATCTACTGAAGCCCAAGTAAAAAAAAAACCAAACACCTGTTCTTAAGGAGAGAAATTACATTTATGAACAGTATTGATATGGAGATGAGCATAATAATATGAGGGGGAAAGCCTGTAATGTACAGAATCATTTTCTGTTCTAAAGGAAAGTATATGTTCAAAATCCACTGCTCCATATTCAAAAATGACTATCCCTTTAGCTGTCCCACAGCTAGTGCAGTGCAGTCTTGTAAGAACCCCAGTGAATCTGTTATCTAAACACTGGGCTTTTTTAGTACTGTTTTCCTTAGTAACTGCAGATGATACATCTCTGTAATCCTCTCTGTTGACAGTTTTGTCTTCCATTTTAATCTGCTAAAATAATGAAAGGTCCCATTAATTTAATGGAATGTGGGTCAGATCTAAGAGGTGACTGCATGTGTCATCTATGTATTATCAAGTTTACGGACACTAAAAGTTGCCAATAATTTTTATTTAAATTAACTACATAGGTATTTCCCACAAACAAAATGCCTTGCATCGTTATAGCATTGCGGTTTAGCCGCAGAATGTGTCTGCTTTCTGTATCTTGATAGCATGTGACTGGCTAGATGCAATACTCATCCTACTGTATGAGATTTTAAAATGTATACTCATCCAGGAGGGAGGCAAGAGGTTCTAATTTAATCTTAGTATTTACTCTAATTCTCTTTTAATCACTCAAGTTAGACAATATTAGCTTTCTTTTTTTTTTTTTCTTTTTCCCCAAGGTGAAATTTCCCCATTAAGGAACTGACTTTAAACTTACATTTCTGTCCATTAGCTTCCAGTTTAGTAAGTACTAAGATTTTATTTGTCATGTGGATGGATTAAATAAACCCTGTTTAAGAAAATTAACAAAATAAATCCTGCTGTCTCAGGGGAAAAAAGTCTTAAAAAAACACAAAATGACCAGATTTTGTGTGCTTTACTTAGGCGGTGTCAAACATCCTAAGTTCCATGGAAAGTTTAATTTCACTAATAAAAATCCCTAAAAGCTTGCCTCTTCTCAACATCTTCAAAAGTAATTTATTCTGTTCCAAGATGAATACACCATTTTGAAATGTATTCTTTCTGTAAACCATGCTACATCAAGTCACTGAATCTTGGAATGCCTCAGGACTTTGTACTCCAATGCACCCTTCCCATACAAAAGTAAAGTTTCAAAATATTTTGACCATTCATAGGGCTACTGGGTGGCTTCTGTGACAAGGTGCTGGAAACTTCCAGTAGGTATGACAGACCCAATACCAGCTGTCTCCAAGACAAACCTGACACTGGGCTAGGCCAAGCCAACCAGTGACACTGTTAGTGCCTCTGCTTTTGTTGCCAGAGACTGAAATGAGAAGATGTAAGAAACTTTACAGACACCAAGGTCAGTGAAGAAGTGGGGGAGGAGGTGCTTCATCTGCTAGAGGAGAAATTCTCCTGCAGCCTGTGGAGAAGATCATGGGGAAGCAGGTTGTCTCCCCTGCAGCTCATGGAGGATGATGGGGAGTAGATATTCCACATGCCATCATGGAGGACCACACAGTGGAGCAAGTAGAGACAAGTGAAGGAGGCTGTGACCCAGTGGGAACCCCGTGCTGGAGCAAGCTCCTGGCAGGATTTGCAGCCCATGGATGACAGACACATGCTGGAGCAGGTTTGCTGGGGGTACTTGTGACCTTATGAGGGACCCATGCTGGAGCAGGCTTGTCCTGAAGGTCTGCACCCTCTGTACCTATGTTGAAGCAGTTTGTAACCAATAGGAAGGACTCATATTGAAGAAGCTCATGGAGTAAAGTCTCCCGCAGGTGGGACCCAGTGCTGGAGCAGGGGAAGAGTTTGGGGAGTCTTTCCTCAGAAGACGAAGAAGCGGCAGAGAAAATGTTTGGGTGGGAGGAGGTAGAGAATTTCAGAGTTATTTCTCATTACTTTACTCTGTTTCACTTTGATAATAAATTAGGTGATTTTTTTTCTAAGTTAAGTCTTGTTTGCCGATGATGGTAACTGGTTAGTTAATAATCCCTGTCCTTATCTCAACCCACAGGCCTTTTGTTACATTTTTTTTCCCAGTCCAGATGAGGAAGGGGAGTGATAGAGCAGCTTGGTGGGCATCTCCAGCCAGGGTGAACTCACCACAGCATGATACAATCATATTTTCTTGCTGTTAACTCTAAAGTACTTTTTAATTTTTTTCTTCCCAACAAAGGGAATTTAGATAAAATATTACAGAGTCAAAAATGTCTGATTTCTGCTTTTGCTTTTTCTTTAAATGTGATATATGAGTCTACAAAACAATCAATGGATCCTGAGTCTACAAACAGTTAAATTTATATGACTAGATAAAAGATATTTAATGTAGAGCTGGGTCATTTTGGTGTATAAAATTGTCTTTGTTGATAATGAATTATAACACTAAATAATTGTTTTGTTTGTAAAGGACCTCTTGAGGTCATCTGGATAAAAGTTAAACAGTTTAAACTGCATAGCAGTTTGTGCACCAGTTTGCATAGAAAAGCCCTCAGGAGAGAGCCAACAGCTTAAGACCTTATGCTTCTTGAGGGTGTTGCACCATAGGGCACAGTCCCTGGCAGCCAGCATATCATGTCCCTGTAACACCAGCAGCCTTGACCTGGTTAGAGCTTCTGAGGATGAATACATCTGTGCAGGTCTGGGGCTGCAAGGATAGCTTGGGGCTTCTTGCTGAGCACAGGACCAGGGTCACTGTGTTCCTTTCTACAAGATATGAATGCTTATGGTCTATGTTGCCAAGTAAAGGAGTAAAGGGAGGATGTCAGCAGACTGCAGCATCAAGGATGATAAGAATGAAATTGACTGGATATTGTCCAAGACCCTGCATCTTCAAAAGCCTGAACTTGAGTTGTACGGAGGGAGAGTCTCAGCTTTGGGAATAGAAATGGGGACTTCTGAGACAATGAAGACTGGAACCTCATGACTTTTGGCATCAGGAGGATGGTTCCTGCAGAGCCACAACTAAAGAAATAGGTCAGCTCCCTAATTGCATTGGAGGTGAGACCAGTGTCAAAGTCTGGACTAAGAAACACTTACACTTGACAGAGGAATATCAGGTTAGGAAAAAATTAAACTCAGTATAAACAAGTCCTTGGGCCCTGATCAGTATGGATTCACGAGTGCTGTAGGAGCTAACAAATTTCATTGTGGGGCATTGGAATTTCATTGGAATTCATTGGAATTTTATGGCAATGAGGAAAGTTTTCTGAGGCCTGGAAAACAGCAAATGACCCTTCTATCCTCAAGAAGGGCAGGAAGGCAGATCTAGGAACAACAGATATATCAACATGGGAAAGGTGGTAAAGCAGATCCTCCTGGAAACCATTTACAAATATAAGAAAGACAAGAAGGTAATCTGGTGAAGTGAGGATGGATTTACGAAGGAGAGATATTTCCTGACTGACCTGATAGCCTTCTGAAATTAGGTGTTTTGCCTGGAGGGTAAGGGGAGAACAGCAAATGTGTTTACTTAAATAAGGCTTTTGATACTGTCTCCCATAACATATAATCATAGAAAAAATGTTACTTTAAATATCATATAGCTCCAACGTCTCTGACAGGGACAAAGACTTCCTCCACTAGACCAGATTGCCCAAAGTACCATCCCATCTGGCCTTGAACACTTCTGGGGAAAAGTCATAGACAAGCTGAAAAAGTATGGATTAGTTAAGTGGAAACTGAGTTAGATTGAAAACTGTTTGACCTAGCGGGCTCAAAGGGTTTTGATTATCTGGAGATCAGTTTCTGGCAAGGTACCTTTAGTGGTATAGCTCTGGCTGGAGGCCAGGTGCCCACCAAAGTCACCCTATCCCATTCTCAGCAGGACAGCAGAGAAAATAAATATTGAGAGGCTTAGGAGTTGAGATAAAAATATGCAGATATCATTCAGCAATAAATGTTACGGGCAAAACAGACTCAACATGGAATAAAAATAATCTAATTTATTATTATGAACATCTACCCCCAAGAAAGTATCCAATGCAAACAGAATAGGATAAAAAGAAGCAAAACCAAATATTAAAACAGCTCCTCCAACCCCTTCCCTTCTTCCCAGGCTCAACTTTATTCCTGATTTCTCTCCCTACTCTCCCCTGAGAGACACAGGAAGATGGGGAACAGGGATTTCGCTCAGTTCCTCACGAGTTGTTTTCCTTGTTGAGGGATGGGGGTAGGGCAAGGACAGGATATCTCACTCTCTTCCACTGCTCCAGTGTGGGGTCCCACCCATGGGAGACAGTCCTCCATGAACTTCTCCCGTATGTCCTTTCCCACAGGGGTTTCAGTCCTTTATGAACTGCCCCAGCATGGGTTACTTCCATGGGGTACAGATCTTCAGGAACAGACTGCTCCAGCCTGGTCCCCCATGGAGTCACAAGTCCCCCCAGTAAACTTGTTGCAATGTGGGCCTCTCTGTCTATGGGCTGCAGCTCCTGCCAGGAGCTTGTTCCAGTGTGGGCTTCCCACCAGGTGACAGCGTCCTTCATGTTTCTCCATCTGCTTCAGTGTGAGGTTCTCCACTGGAGGCAGGTGGTATCTCAACTCTCCACCATCTTCCATAGGCTGCAGGGGGGACAACCTACTTCACCATGGTCTTCTCCATGAGCTGCAGGGAAATCTCTCCTCCAGTGACTGGAGCACCTCCTCCCCCCACTTCTTCAGTGACCTGAGTCTCTGCAAAATTTCTCACACCACCTCTCTCCTTTCTGTGGTAAGAAAAAGCGTCCACTTGCTTTTTTTTTTTTTCCCTTCACAGAGGCACTACCACCTTCACGGATTAGCTTGGCCTTGGTCTGTGGTGGGTTTGTCCTTCAGCTGGCTGGTGTTGAGTCTGTTGGACCTAGCAGAAGCTTCTAGCATCTTATTGCAGAAGCCATCCCCGCAGCCCCCCCAACCACCACTAAATTTTTGCAATGCAAACCCACAACAGTACCCAAGACTACTTGAATCTAATACTGTTGAACACATTAATTAATGACATATACATGGTATATATGTGTGCTCTATGTGCATGTGTTTACTGGGAATACATGTTCAGCCTCACAACTGGTTGGACATGGAGGCATGTGACTGGAGAACCCTCAGTTCTCTTGGGATGCCGTTTCTGGCTTAATACTTTCCCCTAACATAACAGTAGTGTCTCCCTCACTTCGTAATTTTTGCATTTCTTATATGTTAATAGACTTTTAGACAGACTTTTCACAGTACTCTGAGCTAAGGTTATGCAGCTGTGCCATGTTTGAAGTGGGTCATGGATCTAGCCAAACAGATACAAAACCTCTGGGTGAGAGGGAGTCTTGCAGAAGGGACCAAGAAAGTCCAGGTTGCAGTGGTGAACTTCAGGTTGACTTTCTCTTTACTGTCTAGTCATTGCCCTGGTACTTAGATTTTATACTTGTTTTTAACAAGTAATACTGGCCTAAACCCACTACCTTAAATTGCAACTAATTTCCTCATAGTCTGTCTTTGCAAAAACAACGTATTTATTTATTTGTGCAGCATCATGAACACAAACTATTGCACAAAGGTATGGGTAGACCTCTGAAAGATAGAAGTCCTGGGACCTTTTAAGTTAGAGGAAAAATAATTTTTGATAATCTGTTCCTGCAGGCACAGGATTTTGGCAGTTACATGCTAAATAAAGTTTAATGGATAATTCTCTGTATGACTTCAAATAACTAATCTAAAAAAGGATTGTGTCTGTTTTCCATGAATTATCTTTCACGCTAACTCATGCACAAGAGAATGTATCACACACAAGCCATAGACTGTTTCACTAATACATGAATACTCTCTGTACCTTGAGAATTCCTCCTAATTTCAATTCTAACTCCTGTGAATAGCGTGTCATAATCTGCCTTTCACAGTAGAGCTTTTATTGCCTGATAGGCAGATATTGTGACTGGATGTGTCATTGGATACATACCCTATCAAATAAGGATAAAAGCTGTCAGAAATGTGCTAATACTTTACACAAACATCATTTAGTGTAGATGAAAATAATCTGAAGGATAAAATCCAGTCTTCTCTCCGTAATTCTATCTCATTCCTTTATGTCTGTTACTCTCTGTATGTGCTTCAAGGTATGCCCATTTGGGTTCTGTAGGACTTCAATATATACTTACAGAAGTATTTGAGGAAACCATACCAGGGATAAGAGACACAGTGTACACCCTGATAACTCTAAACATCCTCGAGAATGGAAGGTTCAAAATTAAGAAAGGATCATTTTTCTGTCTTCATTTATGAATTAGTCTCTTTCTGTATATAATTCAGGGAAGCAATAGTAGTTGATGCAGTTTGCTTTCTGGCTCTTCTTGTAGGTCTCTTTCCCTCATTCAGATAAATAGCTACACTTAAGACCTGCCTTTCACAATTTGTCTGTAATGTATTATCCTGGTTCTGGCCAGGCCAGAGTCAACCTTCCCAAGCAACCAGCACAGGTGAGCTGAGTTAGCACAGGTGAGCTGAGTTATCCTGGGCTGTTTGTCACACCACCTGACATCACTTCCCAAAAAAAGGTGCTTGTTGGAGAGAGATATTTGGTACAGCTCCAGGACAACAACAATCCTCATCTCAGTGCCCAACTCAGAGCTTGAACTCATGAGTTTAGAAGTCCTATGCTCTACTGCTACTCTAGCTCTTCAAGCACCCTATGCTCTACTGGCCACACTCAGACTGTCCTAGAACCACCGAGACCCTGTCCTTCCCCAACCAGCCCCTTAATTTACTCCATTTCATGTTCTTTTGGTGAGCTTTGGCTTTCATATTGCTAACAAAGCCATGAAGCTGGTTCTGAAGACTTGAGGGCCCTCCTGTTCTTTCTGGCTCTTTCTCTTTATCACTCATTCTCAGAGATAAGTTGTTTCTTCAGAGGTATTAGGATGCACAGAGTATGCTAATTGTAATCGTTTAGGTAGAACTTTGTACACCCTTTACATAGACCCTTGCTGACACTTATTGGCAAGATTAACTAATATTTACCATGTTCCCTGCTTCAAATCTGCAAGCATCTGCTGGTCATTGGACTAGGGCATCTGTCCTCCTAAGGTTGGAAGGCTCAAGACTTATTCTTGGGCTCAAATCAGCTGCTCTGACAAACTGGACATTATCATAGAATCATAGAATCATAGAATTGTAGGGGTTGGAAGGGACCTCGAGAGATCATCGGGTCCAACCCCCCTGCCAAAGCAGGTTCCCTAGGACATATCACTCAGATAGGCGTCCAGACGGTTCTTGAATATCTCCAGAGAAGGAGACTCCACCACCTCCCTGGGCAGCCTATTTCAGTGCTCTGTCACCCTCACCGTGAAAATGTTCTTCTGCATGCTGGTGTGGAACTTCCTGTGCTCCAACTTGCAGCCATTGCCCCTTGTCCTATCCCCACAGACCACTGAAAAGGGGCTGGCTGATTCCCCCTGCATCCCCTGCTTCAGATAATTATAGACTTTAATTAGGCCCCCCCTTAGTCTTCTCTTCTCAAGGCTGAATAGTCCCAACTTACTCAGCCTATCCTCATAGGGGAGATGCTCCAGGCCCCTAATCATCTTTGTAGCCATTATGCTCAGGTATGGTCCTAATTAAAAAAAACACAGCTGGACACTGTCCCTGCAGAGGCAGCCCCTCATTCAGTAGCTACCCTGATAACCAGGATCCTGTCCTTATCCAATAAGGAACAGTGACAGGCAAGTGGGGCCCTGAGGAGGCAGAAAACCTTCTTACTAAAATTCCATGTGAGGCCACTGAATGGGGCCATTGTTTCATCAGCCCAGTCGAGCGGAGGTCAGATGACCACTTGGGACCCCTATTCCCCACCAATTCCCTTCTAGAACACTCTGCAACTCGACACTGAGTCTATGTTAGATATGCTTGGCCTCCCCAAAAGGGTGGGGTCACAGAGCATAAAAGATATATTTTTCAGATGTTTGGTGCATGCCTGCCATTCAAGGACCACACCTTTATAACAACCTATGCTGGATCCCTGCATCATGATATCTTCTTCTTTTCTCTTTTTCTCACTATCTTTCTGTCTCAGTTTCTAACCTTATTCTCAGCACATATAAGTAACATTGCTTCTAATTTTGCTAGGTTCCACTAATTGTAATCAGTTGCTCTGAATCTATAATGTGTTGTTTTGTTTGTAAGCTTTATAATTGTACTCGCTTTTAAGTAAAGTTGTGCTTTGCTTGGACCTCTTGAGTAACTGCTGTTACTCCTGAGCAGAGGATTATAGAAGCTCATCTCCCTGATGTGGTGTGAGATTTAACAAGACCAAGTGTAGGATCTCGTATCTGGGGAAGAACAACCCCAGGTACCAGTATACGTTGGGGACTGGCCTGTTGAAGAGCAGTTTAGCTGTGAGGGACCTGGGGGTTCTGGTGGACAGCAGGATGACCATGGACCAGCAATGTGTCCTCCTGGCTGAGAAGGCCAGTGGCATCCTGGGGTGTATTAGAAGGGGTGTAGTTAGTAGGTCAAGAGAGGTCCTTCTCCCCCACAACTCTGACCCGGTGAGACCACACCTGGAATACTGTGTCCAGTTCTGGGCCCCCTCAGTTCAAGAAGGATATAGAAATCCTTGAAAGGGTCCAGCGCAGGGCCACCAAGATGATTAAGGGAGTGGAACACCTTCCTTCTGAGGAGAGGCTGAGGGAGCTGGGTCTCTTTAGCTTGGAGAAGAGGAGACTGAGGGGTGACCTTATTAATGTTTATAAATATATAAAAAGTGATAGTCAGGAGGATGGAGCCAGGCTCTTCTCAGTGATGGCCAGTGATAGGACAAGGGGGCAATGGGTATAAGCTGGAGCATAGGAAGTTCCGTGTGAATATAAGGAGGAACTTTCTCATTGTGAGGGTGATGAAGCTGTGGCACAAAGAGGTTGTGGAGTTTCCTTCCCTGGAAACATTCAAAACCCACCTGGATGCATTCCTGTGTGATTTAGTCTAGGTGATCCTGCTCTGGTAGGGGAGTTAGACTAGGTGATCTTTTGAGATCCCTTCCAACTGCTAGTTCTGTGATTCTGCAGTTGTTAAAAGAGACTAGCTAAGAGAGCAGTTATCCTGTCCCCTGGGGCAGGTAGAAAACATTAACTCTACGCATACCCATCTGCTGGGATGTGACAAACTGGTCTGAGAGAGGGATTGGGTCCAGTCACACCCAAGACTCCTCTCTGTGAAGACATTTAGAAAGCAAAGGGGTCCAGTCTGAGTTTCCCTGATTTGCCCACCTGTTGGGCTGTGACAAGTACCAATTAAACATACTGAGTCATCAGTATCAGATCCCAATATCAGTTATTTTATTGACTGGATATTGCCCCTCCCAGAAGTGAATACTTCTCTGCAGAGTAGTCACCATGTAATTAAAGCAACTTTTCATAAAAGCAAACCAACGTGAGAGTTCCTGTTTCCATTGTCAGGTTCTTAAGTTGTGGAATCACTGGCAGATCACAGGAAAAGAGAGCCTCCTCCTGATAGCAGTAAACACTGTGATTTGATAGCCTTGTTAAAAGTATGAAAAATGCTAAAGATCTTAAAATGCAAGGAACTCATTAAGAGACAAACACAATTATCAGAACTTCTGTTATAATATGTAAGACATGCACTAGATAAAAGGCATGATCACCAGATTAAGCTTTTTTCTGGTATGTTTCTTCATTGAATTTCAGCTATTTAACATCCACACATAAATATATTCATGGAAACATATATACTATTTGTTAAAAAGTTGGTTATGTGTTTTTGCCTTATAAATTAGTTACTGTTTTTCTCTTGAACTTGGCTCCAAGTGCAGGTTGGCAGAAAGTGATAACTACATCCAGTTTATGTATGACCAGAGGATAAACTTCATGAAGCAACTTTGTTATTTTTAATGTATTCATATTACAATAGTAATAGTGTTTATTCAAGATTTATACACTTATAATATCAAATTCTACTATTGCCCTAAAAATAAATTTACCTTGTTTATTTCCAAGTAGTGATATTTTCCCTTTTCTCATGAACTTATTAAAAATGTCATGTAAGTAAAATTTAATGAAGTCTGGGTGAATATGTACAACCTCAAGAAATTCTTTACTATAGCAGTGTTCTTATAAATGCAGAAATGCCTTTTCATATTTTTTGTCATTTCTTCTTCTCACCAGACTTCAAAATATCTATTCTGGCTTTGTCTAGATTTCCAAGACCAAAATGCTGTAGCACCAAATTTTTTTGATCTATGTCTCTCTCTCCCTGATATTGTGTTGCATCATTCTGAACCCCCCCCCCCTCCTCCTCCCCCAACTCCTCTTCCAGCTTTTAGGAAGACAGGCTTATTTAATTTCAAATGCTTTTTGAATAAAAATTTGACACATCAGAAACATCCCACATTAGAGAAGAGATAGCTAATGTGTCTGGAAGGCTTGAGTTTTATGTGGTTTATGCCTCCATAAACATAAAAGCAGCTTCATAAAAATCACCCAAGTGTTTACTTTGAAAAAGCCTTTAAACAAATAGAAGTAGTTATACTGACACAATATATTCAATGATTGCAAAGGCTCTCTCTCTGTGTAATGCACAGGCATGTATTGTCACACTACAATGTCCCAGACTTATTATTTCAAGCTGTCTTTGACTACAAGATTTAATGTAAAGGACGGCCATGTGCACACAAACTCAGGAAACAACAGAATGAAAGAGAATAATTCACTTATGTCAGTTTCAAACATGCATGATGAAATGCTGCAGAAGACAACTGAAGCAACCGAGGCAGAATTTTAGTCAGGACTATGTGTAGGGCATTCCTCCCCAGGATAGTCCTTCTTGGGCCTCCTATTGATCTTTTCATAGTTAACTCATTAGTTTAGAAGAATTTCATTTTATGTTAGGAAAGCTGACACTGTCATCCAATCTAGAAGGCCAGCTCCTCATTAAATGTGAAATTAGATCCTCAGTTAATGAAGCTTTATCTCATATTTGATGACTGACAGTAAATCTGTGGTATGTTCTCTGTCTGAATCCCTTAATAGGTTTACAGAGAGTTAAATCTGACTTTGGTCTTCCATTAACAGCAAGACTTTGCTGGTTGGAATGTTCTGCTTGTTTAATTATTTAGTGGTTCAGTGTCACAGACAGCTTCTACAAAAGCCAAATGATCATAAGTAGCAACAAATGAACACCATAATCTTAACAAGATTATCATAATAAAGAGTCATCAGAGAAATTAAAATTATCTGCTTTAATTATGAAATTATAACCCCATTAACTCCTCTGCATGAAAGCTGGAGTTGGGGAATAGCAAAGAAGAACTGAGATGGCTATTATAAACCTGATAGCAAATTGAAGAGGGGGTGAAAGAGATTTTCTGTGGGGGCTCAGATATTTCAGGTAATTTATTTTTCAGCACATGTTTCCTATAGATTAGTCTTTCCAAAATGAGACTATGGGAAATGTGGGGTTTTTCTTGTCTTGTCTTTTTTTTTTTTTGCCTTTTCCCTCAGATTGTTGTTTACCAGTCTAAGACAACCTTGGTTGAAAACTACAAACTTAAAAGCAGACCCTTATTTAAATATGCCTAAAGCTGTGAATTAATTATGCCCTAAATAAGTTATTAGGACAATATTGCTATTAATGCATTATTTATGGATACTTGTTGAAAAGTTTGTAACACCAAAAGTACTGAACTGATATTTCTAAAGACATTAGCATGAAAACAAGGTGAATCTGGAAAGAAAAAGTATTCAATGAGCAAGCTTTTATAAAAGTAGTCTTCAGTAATGCATAGCCACATTTCTTCTACTCTACACATGTAATATTCATAGGAGTTTTTCATTTTTTTTATATTTATTTCCATGATAAATAAATAAATATTTTAAAACCCATACAGGTCTCCTTAGAGTACATTTATACTTTTAGAAAAGTGTTTAATATTGTTGCTATCTCATATTATAAAACATATTTCTATGAGAAATTATATTTTAAAAAATTAGGTAATAAGCTTTGTTGTCATAGGTGTTATCGGTTAATTTTAAATTTCCCTATAACTTTACTAAGTTAAACTTTTTAATGTTAAATGAATAAATGCAGCCAGAGCAAACTGCTGATTCATGGCCAACCTGTCGTTCACCAGAACCCCCAGATTCTTCTCTGCAGAGCTCCTCTCTAACAGGCCATCCCCCAGCCTGTACTGATGCAAGCGGTTATTCCTTCCCAGGTGAAAGACTTTACACTTGCTTTTGTTGAACTTCATCTGGTTTCTCCCTGCCCAGCTCTCCAGCCTGTCCAGGTCTCGCTGGATGGCAGTGCAGCCTTCCGGCGTGTCAGCCACTCCTCCTAGGTTGTGGACTTTTTGCAAGTTTTTTACTCTTGATCTTTTCTTATTTTTCATTTTTACTTCTCCAAGTTTGGTTTTATTTATTATTCTGTTTAGTCCATTTATAGTCAAAATAAAAGTTTTTTTGTCTTATATATATTTGCATGAACTTAGAGTGTGTAATGAAGTTTTAAGAGATTGAAGGAAAACTTTTGACACCATGATTAGGTTATGTCTCTGGAAAATAAGTATAATGTTCTTGTGAGCCACAAATCCATTCATTTCCTTTTGACAAGCAAGTATCCTTGGGTTACAAAATGTGGAGCTCAAGTAGGTGAATATATGAAACATATAAATCATTTTATCAAACATTTAATTAGTACAGTCCGTAAGAGAGAGGGAGAGACCCAGATACATGGACTTGGTTATCAGTTTCAGATACTGAAAGGTATCATATATCCATGTACAGTTTATCCATGACTTTTGAGTTGAATGAAAAACACTTCTGGAACAACACACATACTATATGAAGATTTGCAACACACTAATAACTTTTGGTCTCTCTGTGCTGTTGCTACTGTTATCTTTTTTTTCCCCCTTCTCTATCAATATTTTATACTTTCTATTCTTTTATGTGTCTATACTGCTTTCAGTGTTTTGCCTCTTCCAGCATTGTCTACCAGTTTTTAATAAATAACTTTAACCTCTGAATTCACTTCCCTGTAATGCTAGTCAAATACTATATAGTTTAAGAATTCTCAGTTTAAAGTGTTTTCATCATTACTTTGACTACCCATTTTTAAATCTGAATTGGCCTTCAAGTCCTCTCCTCTAAAATTAGTATACCATCTAGGTGCTGCGACAGATTTTAAAAATTATATAAATAAAGTAAATACTAGAAGGTTGATTAACAGCAAGCGTAAGAGACTTTGACAACTGTAATTGTAAGAAGGAAATTCAAGTAATTTGAAAAATAAATATGGGTATCATGAAAGAACCAAAACAGGGGAGATAAATGACAAGTAAATCTATTGAACTGCCACAAATAGTGATTATGTCATAATGATCAAACGACAATCTGGCAAACATATGAAACAAAGCAGCGCTGAAGTAAACAAAGGAAATTGTCCTGATACAGACTCAAAAACAGACCTTGGTTTCAGAGCAAATTGTAGCAATAGGCAAAGCAGCAGCTGTATTACATAAAAGTGTTCTTGCCAGTAGCAAGGATAGTGGTTTACATAGCACACAAGTGAGAGATTAAAAGAAAATGGGATAGAAAATCCTTCAAAAACATAGGTTATAGAAGTGTGAGGGAATAATAAGGTAAAGAAATGTGACTCATAGCAGCAAAATAGATATAGATATGAGAGGTCATGGTGTGATTATTACCATTTCCTTATAATACTGCCTTGCCAATGATTTTCCCCCTCCCCCCCCCCCATCTACAGCAATTAGATACAACCAATTAATTGTGTTATAGTAGTGGAATGTTATCAGAGCTTTCAAATGGTCCACCATTATTCATTCAAAAAATCCATTACGAAACAGGATTCCAAACAAGAGATTATGTTTGTCTTCAGTAAACTTTATAGCAGCCCACACAATTTATAACATCTGCAGTACAGGAAAATCCAGATTGCTTATTTTCGTTT
Source organism: Laterallus jamaicensis coturniculus (assembly GCA_022605575.1). Lineage (NCBI taxonomy): Eukaryota > Metazoa > Chordata > Aves > Gruiformes > Rallidae > Laterallus > Laterallus jamaicensis. Next base: position 13,594,949 of record JAKCOX010000019.1, read on the forward strand.
TCAAACTAAAAACCTCAGCATGAATAGAATGATACAAACAAACTATGTAAAGTATTTGCTCTCATCATAGTATTGATGGAGAAAAACATTTTCACAGAAGAAAACAGAAAACCTGTAAAATACGCAGCTGCTTAAAACTACCAAAAGAAAACCACAGCTATGACAATATCTTTGAGTTGTTGCTACTCCACAACCTAGGATCATGGGTCCATTTAGAAGATAAAATCTGGGATTTTTCTTTGAGAATATTTTTAAGACAGAGAAATTAGAGCATACCAGATTTAGCATTAAAATTTTGCAATGAGACTACTCTTAAAGGCAGTATAGAGGTCTAGATTTAAACTTTGTCCCCAGACAGAGGTTGGTGTCTTACACGTTTGTATCCTGAAAGATTTTTCTAATTGTCCAGGCCCTTAGGACCCTCACAGGCTTCACGGTCTCTGCCCAAGTTCCCCTGGAGCCTCCCTCCACCTTGTCCATGGTGCAGGACTCCATTTCAGCTCAGCCCAGGGCCATTGTTCTATGTGCCAGTGACACTGTAAGAGTGCCAGTGACACTGTAAGAGTGCCAGTCTCTGGCCCTGTCTCTGGCTCTGTCTTCCAGATGAAGCTTAGACCTATATCATATCTCTGTCTCTGGCCATGAGAACTTCAATTTCTGACTGTGTGTCCAGGATGGACTCTGGTCCTCTTACACTGCTTACTGTGCCAAGGTTGTCAGTGGACTCTGTTACCAGCCCCTGGCTCTATCCAGTGTGCTCAGGTCCTGCAGGACTGTGGCCCATCACTGGAAGAAATCCTCACAGTGGGTCACTCTTGCTCAATCCATTCTTGGATCAGCCCCATTCTTGCTGCTCCCTGAAAACTAGTCATTATAGTGTCAGTGAGTCTGCAAAGTGAACAATCTGTCTTTGGGTTTCTGTCAAATTGTCACACTCTTTCACAGCAGGAGCCTGGACACACTACTGTTTTCATTAAGCATATTTTCCCTGGCTTCATTCTGAAGACAACCCTCCAGCTTCCTTCAAGAGAAAATATGGTAGTCAACAGCACAATATGCACCAGCATCATCTTAAGAGGCATAACCTTACCTTTATGTTGTATGGGATACATCCACACAACTCTTAGGAGGACAAGAGGCTAAAAGATAAAATACTGTATGCATTTAATCTGCTCCAAGCTTGTCACCTCTAGAGTAAGTGGGTGATCCTTATCTTTTGAATATAGATATTCAAAAGAGACAATATGGTGGGTTCATGGCTCAGAGACATAATTACTATTTTTATTTATTTTGTTTTTTCGCTTTTTACCCTTCATTGTCGCTGCAAAGCTGTGAATGTTGTAATGCAGCCCTGAGGGAATGCAAGCTTTTTGTCAGCATGGGGGAGGAAAAAAAATAAATTAAAAAAAAAAATTATATGCCTTGGGATCTATATTACAGTTTGCAGAGGTGTTAGAAGTTACAGTGCTGGATGAGGTACATCTTATAACATTAAAGGGTAGATAAAATTACTTTGCTATAGTGTAATTCATAGAAACTTTGTAAAATGATCTCTGGAGTTAGCTACCTCCAAAATCCACACCACTACTTTTCTTTCAGTGAAATGAATCCACTATAAAAAAAAAACCTGTATAAAATTACAATTCATGCAGATTGCAATAAGAATGTGTATCTATAAGGTACATAAATACAAGACTGGTGCCCAGGTAACAGTTCTTTCACACTGAATGAGTATCCTTTACAGAATCCAGCAGAGATTGTTTAGAAATGCAGGGACATGACATGGAATTCATAGGAGTGTGGTGGTGCAAGGTGGTTGTAGCTCAGTGTTTGGTTGCCTGATTAGAATGGATTTAGGCTATTCTGTGTCTGTTGACAAAATGAATGATAACTATCTACTTGAGACGAGGAAGATGCATCAGTAGCAGGCAGCTCCCAAATGAGTCACACATGGAAGAATTAATTTCTCCAAACTTTATGTATGCAGTTTAAATGTCTTTTCTGTGAGCTAGACACATTTATAGCCATGGAAGGCAAGTAGAGCTTTTAGATACCTAGTCTCAACCCTATTTTTGGACAAGATAATTCCTGTTTTAAAGCATCTAATTTTTTCTGTCACTATAAAGAAGCCTAGAATGATCACATGAGCTGCAGTTCCTAACACCTGTACTATCTATTCCACCCAAAATAGACATTTTAGTTTACTTTTCAAGTTTTTTAAGACCTTAAACATAATGACGTAACAGAACATGGTTACTAGGGATGACATGATCTCAGAAATAATACTCTTCAACTTCCATAATTTATATAGTTTGTCAGCAGATTACCCCCTCCAGCTGCAAGTCTAGCTAACAAAGAAATTTCCAAATAAATTTCCGTAACTTCTGTGAAAAAACACACAGCCTTGTTTTCCTGAAAGAATCTTTTGTCTCTGAAGCATTTTCTTCAGATTTCATATGTAATAGAGATTCACAAAATACATAGTGTGCATGGCTTTGATACCTGTATTTCTAGCCTTAAGCATTAATCCCATTTTTACACCTTGAATAGAGTTAATCTGTTCACTTTATTCAGGAAGCATAAACTCCTCAGAAAAAGTGTAATTTATCACTTCCCTTTCTCAAAAAAGTTTCTTTCAGGTAAACATGGCAAACTGTTTCACTTTTGGGGAAAACTACAGTCCTGTCAGTTTGACCTCAGTCCCGGGGAAGATCATGGAGAGGGTCATCTTGGGAGCTATCATGCAGCACATGCATGATGGCCAGGGCATCAGGGCTAGCCAACATGGGTTTACAAAAGGTAGATCCTGTTAAACTAACCTGATGACTATTTATGACAAGTTGGCATGCTTAATGGACAAGGGGAAGGCTGTGGATGTGGTCTACCTGGACTTCAGTAAAGCATTTGACATTGTTTCTCACAGCATTCTGATTGGCTGCCACTGGCCTGGACAGGTGGACGGACCCTCAGCTGGGTTAAAAACTGGCTGGATGGCCGGGCCCAAAGGGTAGTGGTAAAAGGAACAAAATCCAGCTGGAGGTCGGTTACGAGTGGCATCTCCCAGGGCTCAGTCTTGGGTCCAGTTTTGTTCAACATCTTTATCAGTGACCTCGATGAAGGGATTGAATGCTTCCTCAGTAAATTTGCAGATGACACTAAACTAGGAGGAACTGTTGATCTGCCTGAGGGTAGGGAGGCTCTTTAGAGGGATCTAAACAGGCTAGACAGATGGGCTGAGACCAATAGGATGAAGTTTAACAAGGCCAAGTGTAGAGTGCTGCACATGGGACATAAAAACCCCATGCAGCACTACAGGCTTGGGGGAGACTGGCTGGGGAGCTGTCAGGAAGAGAAGGACCTGGGGGTGTTGGTGTTGGTTGACTGCCAGCTGAATATGAGCCAGCAGTGTGCCCAGGCAGCCAAGAAGGCCAATGGCATCTTGGCTTATCAAAAACAGTGTGGCCAGTAGGTCTAGAGAAGTGATTGTGCCCCTGTACTCGGCATTGGTGAGGCCACACTTCAAGTTCTGTGTCCAGTTCTGAGCTCCTCACCATAAGAAGGACACTGAGGTCCTTGAGTGAGTCCAGAGAAGGACAGCCAGGCTGGTGAAGGGGTTGGAGGGCAAATCATATGAGAAGCGGCTGAGGCAGCTGAGGCTGTTTAGGTTGGAGAAGAGGAGGCTGAGGGGAGACCTTATCACCACCTACAACTACTTGAAGGGAAGTTGTAGAAAGGTATGTGATGGTCTCTTCAGTCAGGTGACAGGAGATAGGAAAAGGGGAAATGGCAAGAAGCTGTACCAGGGCAGGTTTAGATTGGACATTAGAAAAAAAGTTTTTACTGAAAGAGTTGTCAGGGCCTGAAACTGGCTGCCCAGGGATGTGGTTGAGTCACCGTCCCTGGATGTATTTAAAAAAAGGGTAGATTAAATACTTAGCAATATAGTTTAGCTTAGGATGTGATTGGTTTGGACTTGATGAGCTTCAAAGGTCTTTTCCAACCTTGTGATTCTGTGAATCTGTGAAAAAACCTCAAACAACAACAACAAAACCAAACCAAATGAACAACAACGAATCTAGAATTTGCTCCAAATTTGCTCTAGGTAGAAATTGTCATTGTGTGTATAAACCCATACAATAATTCATTTGCTGAATATAAATTATACTTCCTGAGGCACTAACAGTTTTTAACAACTCTGAGTGATCAGACAAATTTAGTCTCCCAATAAGTAGCAAATATCTGTTTTCTTCTCCCTTCTTTTCCTGAACAGTGTGGTGGTTTGACTCTGGCTAGAGGCCAGATGCCCACTGAAGACACTCTGTCACTCCCCTCCTCAGCTGGACAGGGGAGAAAAACATATAATTAAATGCTGACAAGTCAAGATAAGAATGGGTGAGATAATTCAACAATTAATGTTAGGGCAAAACAGATTTAAGAGGGAATAAATTATGCATTTAATTTATTAGCCAATCAAAACAGAGAGCATAATGAAAAATAAAACCAAATCTTAAAATACCTCCTCCCAACCCCTCCCTCATTCCCTGGCTCAAATTTATTCCTGATTTCTCTCTCTACTCCCCCCCGCCTCTGAGAGGCACAGGAACATGGGAAATGGGGTTTCAGTCAGTTCATCACAAAGTTGTCTCTTTCTTAGGAAAAGGACTCCTCAGACTCTTTCCCTGCTCCAGTGTAGAGAATTCATGGGAGGCAGTCCTCCATGAACTTCTCTAATATGAGTCCTTCCAATGTGGGTTTCAGTTCTTCACAAACTGCCCCAGTGTGGCTTCCATGGGGTGCAGAACTTCAGGAACAGACTGCTCCATCCTGGTCCCCCATGGGGTCACTAGTCACCCAGCCTCCTCAGGCTGCAGGACCTGCCAGGTGGCTTCCCACCAGGTCGCAGTTTCCTTCATGTGTCTCCATCTGCTCCAGCACGGTATCCATAAGGTGGAATCTCTACTCCCCATTATCTTCCATGCCCCACCCCACCCCCCCAAAAAACCCCCAACCGAACAAAAAAACCAACACCAAAACCTTGCCATGCAAACCCAAAACAAACAGACAATGGAACATACTGTAGACACTTTTAGATTAAAATGACTGTAACTTCCAGGGAGAGTAGAATTGTTATAGGGCTTATTATGCACTGCTGTTTTCAGCTTCTTAATACCTTTTAATTACAAGACTCATCCTGCTTACTGATTGAAAAAGTAGACATTAAGAAAGTAATTCTCATTTATGCTCGCACTTCTTTAATTAATTTTGGTTATGTAAAGGGAGCTATCTTCTTAAAGCCCCACCCAAATACTTGTGTATTTTTTTAACTAGTGCTGCCATTATCATGTTCTTTTACGTTCTGTTTGAATATACATTTAGCATATTTGATATTAATCTAAGTTCTTTCATTAATTAAAATAATTAGTACATATTTAGAAAATCCAAGGAAATATTAAGATGCTGTAAGATATTTAAGAAAAAATCTGTCTTTGAAACTGACTGTCGCCTGTGGCTTTTAAGTAATACATTGATCATTAATATTTTGTCATATCTAATTTTACCAAAGAATATTTTTACTGATAAATCCAACAGAAAAATATAAATAATGTATATATAGTCATATATATTAAACCATCTAAATCATGTAAACATAAATATTTACATGAAATATATTGGTTCAAATCAGGACAGCATACTCATCTTCTAGCAAGATAAATGTTCCGGTAGCTCTCTTCTGATTTTGTATGGAAATTTTTCTTTCCATCATTCCAGGTATAAAACTGTGGTTCTGACAACCTGACATCTCAAAGCAATATTCCGTAGTGCTGTACATTAAGCCAGAAGCAAAGTTTATTTACAAACTAGGTAAACATTTGTTGTCAACTAAAATTCTCTATTCTCTATTTAAAACCTTCAAAAGGAATTAAAATATTAATAACAGCTATGCAGAGTAGTAACAAACAAATTAAGGGCATATTGTAACCAAGGTTGTGTTTTTTTGGTTTTTTTTTTCTGAGCTGGAAAAAGGTGGTATTTTAGCATCTGTGAATATTTTTCCCCTGTTCCTAATATTTTGAGATGTTACAATGTATTTTCTACTTGTACAACCTAAGAAATACATAACTGCAATACTACTGTAAACAGATTTAGCCTAGATGTGTGACAGATTTTTCCCAATCCAAACAACTGTGTACAGAAGCCAAAAAAAAAGTCATTAGTATGCGGATTCCTTACTGTAAAATAAAGGAATAATGGGAAGTTAACACCAGAATTCTCTGTCTAGACCGTAGTGGAGCAATTGACAGTGCACCTTTGAAACATGATTACGTATTCATATGTAGTACAGCACAACTTATGCCTTATCTATATGGTTGTCCCCTTTCCATGAAACCTAGAACATCCTGTGGTGTGGAAAGACGAGCCTGATTTTAACTCTGACTGGAAATCAACTATCATACAGGGAAACACAGATTTTTTTCTGAATTTCCTAATTTTCAATTTATTCTAGAATTCTTTCTTGAACCTCCCACTTAAATGGAGGTTCCAGATTTTCCCTTGAGGTGAATTTTTCACTCAAAAGAAGTTAAAATCATTTCTAATATTTCTTAATTTTTCACACAATGTTTTGCTTTTTAAGTCAGTCTGAAGAAAGTGAGAACAAATATCATAAGTAACCTCACAATTTTGAATTATAGTTTATTTTTGAAACATCTTCAGAAAGAATAGGTAATTCTTCAACTGTAATAACGTTGATTGTACAGACTTGTAATATATACAGCTATTTCTGTCCTGTAATGAAAGATTCAGTTCTGTACCTGTAAAGTACGAAAATTGCCAGGTTTATTGTAGTTTAACCTTGGCCAGCAGCATGGTCCCACATATCTCACTCTCCCCCAGTGGAGAAATGGTAAAAGTGAGAAAACTCATGGGTTGAGATAAAAATGGTTTAATAGGAAAAGCAAAAGCTGTGCAAGCAAGCAAAGCAAGACAAAGAATTCATTCCCCACTTCCCATATGCTGAAAGGTATTCAGCTGTCTCCAGGAAAGCAGGGTTCTGTCACATGTAATGGGTACTTGGAAAAGCAATCACTGTGAATGTCCCCCTGTCATTCTTCTGCTTTATATGTTAAGCATGACACCATGACATGGAATATCTCTTTGATCAATTGGGTTCAGCTGTCTTGGCTATGTCCCCTCCCAGCTTCTGTGCACCCCTAGCCTACTGTCTGGTGGGATGCAGTGAGAAGCAGAAAAGCCTTTGAACGTGTGTAAGCACTGCTCAGCTGTAACAAAATCAGCCCTGTGTTACCGATGATGTTTTGCTCACAAAATCAAAAGAGAGCACCACATAAACTACTATGTAGAAAATTAACTCTATCCCAATCAAACCAGTACAAACTCCTACAGAGCTAATGGCAACTTCTTCAGCTCCATGTGAACCACAGGTAAAGCTGTAGGCCTACATCAACTTGCAAAGGGAACAAGACTGTGGGAAGAGCTTCAGACAGATTTCCTTAGTACCATATATTTAAGCAGGTAAGAAAGAGAAGTGTCACCTGCATAGTATCTGTAACGAAGTATCTGTCTTACAGGGCTATCAAGTACATACTGAACAAGGAGATTTCATTTGATAGTCTGAAATTCATCAGGGCAGAGCTGTTTTTTTGGATAGGTTATCTTCCACCATACCTTTAATATGTTTGTTTCTGTCACAGTGTTGCATATCTGGGTCCTGCTAGAGAAGGGGGGGCTACAGACATGGTGTCTGCAGGAAGCAGCTAGAAGCTCTCTGCAGTCCCCAGAGAGTAGGGGCCCAATTTAAGGCCAGAGTCGCTGCTGACCAAGGCTGAGCCAATTTGCAATGGTTATAGTGCCTCTGTGAATCACATTTAGGAGGAAAAAAAATGCAGGCAGGTGCATTTTGCCACCAGAGAAGGGAGTGAGAAGGTGTAAGACTGCACAGACTCCAAGACCAGGGAAGAAGGGGGGTTGGGAAGAATGAGGCACTCCAGGTGTTGGGAGAGAGAGATCCCTCTGCAGCCTGTGGAGAAGACCATGGTGAAGCTGGCTGTCCCCTGCAGCCTACAGATGATGATGAAAAACAGAGACAATCTACAGCCTGTGGAGAAACTGACCCATACCGCAGCAGGTTTGCTGAGGGGACATGTGACTCTGAGGGGGAGAGCCACGCTGAGGTAAGTGGTGAGAAGATGACTCCTGAATAGAAATGAGTCATGCTGGAGAAGTTTGTGGAGGACTGTCTCCCATGGCTGGGACCCTATGATGCAGCAGGGGAAGGGTGTGTGGAATGTGTAAGGTCTTGCAATTGGGCCGGAAGAATCCCAGACATAGATACAAACTGGGAGAAGAGCTTCTTGAGAGTAGCCCTGCTGAGAAGGACCTGGGTGTCATAGTGGATGAGAAACTTAACATGAGCCAGCAGTGTGCTCTTGCAGCTCGCAAGGCCAATGGTATCCTGGGCTCCATCAGAAGAGGGGTGGCCAGTAGGGACAGGGAGGTGATTGTCCCTCTCTACTCTGCCCTCGTGAGGCCCCACCTGGAGTACTGTGTCCAGATCTGGGGTCCGCAATACAAGAAAGATATAGAACTGTTGGAGAGGGTTCAGAGGAGGGCCACAAAGATGACTAGAGGGCTGGAGCACCTCCTCTACAAAGAGAGGCTGAGGGAGCTGGGCTTGTTCAGACTGGAGAAGGGAAGGCTGCAGGGGGACCTCATTGCAGCCTTCCAGTCCCTGAAGGGAGATTATAAACAGGAGTGGAATCAACTTTTTAAAAGGGCAGATAATGGCAGGACAAGGGGGAATGGTTTAAAGCTGAAGGAGGGAAGGTTTAGATTGGATATTAGGGGGAAGTTTTTTACAGAAAGAGTGGTGAGGTGATGGAACAGGCTGCCCAGAGAGGTGGTGGATGCCCCATCCCTGGAAGTGTTCAAGGCCAGGTTGGATGGGGTCCTGGGCAACCTTGTGTAGATCCAAGCCTGAGGTTGGTGGCCCTGCCTGTGGCAGGGGGGTTGGAGCTCTATGATCCTTGAGGTCCCTTCCAACCCTTGCCATTCTATGATTCTATGAATGCCCCCCTCAGGTTAGAAGGAAAACAACTCAGGAGGAACTGACTGAAAACCCCCACTCCCCATTCCCTGCCCCTCCATGTGCTGTGATAGAAGTGGAAGAAGAGCACAAATTTATGACTGAGGTCTGCTACGAGGGGAGGGGTGGGGGGAAGTTATGGTGGTTTAAGATCTGTAGAAGGAAATCAGCTTGTGAGGAACTGATTGGAACCCCATTCCCCCATTCCCTGCCACTACCTGCACCATGTTGGGGGGGGGGGGTGGTGGTATGAAGGGAGTAGAATCATGAATAAAGTTAAATCTGCTAAGATGGGAGGGGTGGGGAAAGGTGCTTTAAGACATGGCTGGACTTCTCTGTTCCTGACTCTGGGTTCACTGGTGTGTAGTGTAGTTGTAATAAATTAGTTTTCTTTGTTTTATTCTGTGTTGAGTATGTTTTGCCCATGGTACTAATTGGAGAGTGATCTCTCCCTGTCCTTTATTTTGAATCCTAAGCCTCTCAATATATATTTACTCCCCTTTCCGGCTGAAAAGGGGAGTGATAGAGCGGCTTTGGTGGGCATTTGGCCTCTAGCCAGGGCCAAACCACCTCGGTTTCTCATACATATTAAAAAGCCAATCAGTACATAAATCCTTCTCTTCTGCCTCTTAGAGTAATGTTTGTGAATCAAATGGAATGATCACTGCCCTAAGAAATTGGTCTTTTCTCTACCAATGAGAAAATAAAACACAAAGCGTAATTTTTCTTTCCACATGCATCATGTCTTTTGTGAACATTAAATTAAAGACCAAAAGATGGTCATATTCCTCCTTCTGAACACCAGGAATGAAATTTCTTTTTCCTTGAAGGAAAATTTTTACTCCATTGTCACCGAGACTCAACTGTATAGAACTCTAAGGCAATAAAAGTTAAGGACAGGAGGACTTAATCCAGAAATCAAAATTGCAGAGAATATCTTTTTACTTAACACAATACAAAAAAAGACCCAGAAACCACAGCAAGATAAGAATATGACCAACCCTTGAAAAAAAAATGGTAGAAACACAAGTGATCTCAGGATATACCTGTTGCCACATTAATTGCAATCTATGTTCCTACAACCCACTGAGGCACTGAAAAGCTGAAATTCATCTTTCTGTGATATAAATTCTATTATACTTAAGATTAGCTAACAGGTACAACTCCTTACCGTTTCTGAAGGTGACATCAACAAATCGGAGGGAAATACTACGTGGTAGCAATTCTCTGTCAGGGTTTTTAGGTATTTTATATGTTGTGTGAAGCTGCTAAGAGAATTGGAATATTAGAATAAATCCTGGTGGACAGGGTTCAGTGGCTGCAAAGCAGCTGAGGTAACCACAGGTGCGTGGTAAATGTAATTTGTCACATTGTTCTGCAGTTTAACACATGGATAGTTTCACACCATATGTAGTACAAATGCAGACAAGTATACAAACCACCAGCACCCGCCAGCCTAGCCATTAGTGAAATCTCTCTAAATGAAAATGATTCACTGAACTTTTTTACTTAATATAGAAAAAATATTTAAATGAAACCAAACAAAACTCCTTATATCAAAAACACTGGACAGAGAGGGAAAAACTACATATTTACTACAGAAGAAAATACATCCATCACCTACATGTTCAGAAGATGATTCATCTTGTCTATAAAGAATGTAGATATACTACTGTATGGACAAAATCATACTGATCTATATTATTCTTGTAGCTATAAAATAAATTAGATTGCTATCAGTTTCTACTTCTGAGGTCTGTTCAACTGAAGTATCACCACTAACACCACTGATTTTATTTTCCTTCTAACAGGATCAGTTCAAACTTTCTATATGTCTTAGCTAATGATATCTTAATCTTTCTATAAACATAGTTTTGTAATCATGCCAAATTCACGCTTCATCTCACTCTTTAAACTCACAAGCATAGTGGTGTATATCATGGATGACTTAAACTTTTGAAAGTATTCAGAATTTGCTAAAAATGATCAAACAGCTCACAAGTGACTCTAGAAAGCTTCCAGTGTGATAAAATGCAGGTAATATATCTTCAGGCTCACAACTTCTGATTTAATTTCTTTCCAGAACTGGCCTCATGTGCAGTCTACACTTCATTTCTAGAAAAGGAGTATGCTTTTCATAACAGTTTTTGATTGATTTACTAGCACTTTCTGACAAAGACATTGAGAAAAAGAAAGTACATTCCCTAACTGCAGAACTTCTTAGCATAATGCTGAAATTCCTGAAGTGACCAGTACTTCATGATGGAAACAGGAGAAATGTAAACTGTCAAATGTTCTGTTGAGATTATACGACTGTATTATTTATAATTCTTGTGAAATAAAGCCTGGAAATTAGAATTAAACTAAATAAAAAATTAGAATATTTTTTGAAAATAGGAATAATTATGAAGGTAATTTTACTACATGAATATTATTTTACATGGGCCATCTTACAGGTGCAAAACAAACCTGATACTAAACATATCCTTCTTTGTATGATATTTACTCTGAGTATATAGTTTTCTAAAACAACAAAAGTGTTACTTTTCTAACAATAGAATTGATAGAAAAATTTAATTACAAGCCTATTTAACCATATATTTTTATTTTTCTGAAAACTGCTAAAAAGGCAAAAGATACCAGTACAAAAGATACCAGTACAAAAGATACTTTAAAGCCAGTTTATTGGTTTCATAAGCAGATGTTGAATTGGGAGGGGATAGTATGGTTTGGGTTCTTTTTGTGTTGCTGTTGATGAGTAAATTAATTAAGGAAGTATGAATTAAGCTGAGTAAGTTTAATGAGGTATGTTAATATGCAGTGATTCTGAACTGCCACAGGGTGGTAGGAGATGCACTTTCCACAACATTTATCTAATTTGCAGAACTAAATGCTTTGCTGCACTTCCACGTAATTTAAATCCCTTACTGGAATGAGTATTAGTCCTGTAGCTCAAAAAGTGTAAATAAAGTTAAGAGGCAAAACTGCACCTTTTATGGCATCAGAAATGGTGTAAGAGAACAGTTTTAAGCCTTTCCAACAGATGCCTGTTTGTTTTCTGCTATCACATACAGGAGCTTTTGTTTGTCCAGTTTATATTCTTCCATGTTATCTGAATGTTACAGGTATCTTTGTAGATACACTATAGCATTGATTCTGATCAAATATGCATATTATGTTAAGATACACTTAGTATATATAGGAAATTAAAAATGTAATTTTATGTTCTTCATTCCTATGTCAATAGCATCTTAGGGTCCCTTTAAACTTAGATCTCTCCTGTGTACTGATGTCTAAAAATGTTTAAGAATCTGAAGCTGTGGAGAATGTAAAATCTAAATATAATTCTTTCTAAGTATTTTGCTTTTATAATTTTAATTCCATCACCATTACTTATGAATGTGCCCATCATTTTGGAAGTGTATTATTAAATAATTTATATTTGGGGGTCCTATAATTAAGTAATCCTAGTTTCAGAACTACATGCAATTGCTTTACCAAAGCTAAGATAGGTCAGAGAAGTCAATCTTTAAACCTAGACCTGCACTCTATTACAAATTTAATTATTTTGTGTAAACATTAAATAACAAGGTGTCTTTTCACAGTCACAGATGTTTGAAGACAGTATGCCCACTAAAGTAATAAAAACAAACAAAAAAAAAAACCCCAAAACAACCCACCACTAAGAAAAAAAGGTACAATTTTGAAAAATGGTACTATGACGTAAGTGTAGGGAAGAAAAGGTGAACACTCTCAAGGGAATAACAAAACAAAACAACAAAAAAAAGAAAGAAATGTTTATATCTGAGAACCCCTTTAAAAAAGGGGATGGGGTGGAAAGAGTTTGACCTTGTTCAATCATAAAGCTATTCAGCTTTAAAATTCAGAAGATCATGTAAACAAGCTGCCTTCACTTGAAAGACAGATAATTCAAATGTTCAACAAATATGTTAGGCAGAGAATGTTGACAATGGCTCATGAAGTTTCCTTTTGGTTGATGCTTTCATAGCAAGTTAAAAAAATGCAGTGACAAAAGCCATTGCACTTAAATCCTGGTAGATAAGGAATAAGTTTATTGTGCTTAACCAGATCAGGGACTGATAACACAAGTATGATAACTTCATTTACAACCTCACAATAGTGGGATGTCCTTTTTGACATGCTCATGATGAAAAGAAAAAATATATGCTATATTTGGATGAACAGCTCACTGTGGACCAAACACTGTATAGAACAAAAATCACTCTGTTGGTAAGTATGATAGAAAAAAAAATCTATGAAAATTCTTCTCTGATAGCACTTTATAATTATCTTAGGATGAGATGAATCAATTGCTAATGGTTCTCTCTTCATTGTTGACTGAAACAATCACTATACTGCTCAGAAGTTTAAATTTTAGATAGCTGAACTTAGATGAGAATAAACAATTTGCATAGTATGTAGACCTAAACTAAAATGAAACCTAGTGAATAATTCAGCCTAGGCCATTGTATGCACATTGTAATTCTGGTCCTGAAAGCAAGATTTAACAAATGCAAAGTCCAGGAGTATCCATCTGAGCAGGCTGAATGCTGGAAATTATTTTTCAACAGAAATTAATAGTAATAGTTTGTCATTGCTTCATTATTTGAAAAAAATATTGTGTGTAATTATTCTTGATATTGCTAAAAATATTTTTTTACGAATAGTCCATATCTATAGTTTCATTTAAATTGTCCCATGTCTGTGCTGTCTATGTTTTCAATAATGAAGTGTTTTCTTGTTGGTTATTAGATATCAACATTTGCTAATACCTTTTTTTTTAAGCAGACATTTCATGATGCCTTTGGCTGAAACACTGCAGTATGGACTTCTGCAGATATAAACAATATTATTCTTTGTAATGGCTTATTCATTATGCAGTAACCAGGGCAAGGGAATGTCTGTAGATGTAGTTTTCTGTACAATATCCCCAGTGGCATCTGATTGCCATTAATCACTGTATATAGCTCAGAGACAGATTTTTATCTAATCGGTTTCTAAGTTTATGCAAGTTCTCTCATCAGAAAGGAAAATTAAATGAGTTAGAATATTAAGAACTGTAAAGGATTTGGACAAAATTTAAAACCCTGGTATTTATTTCTATATTTATTTTAGCTAAGCCACAACTTCTCTGGAATGAAATCAGTTTTAAAATCATTCTTATAAGAAGATGCCTATGACTTTCTTTTAGTATCTTTTTTTTGTAAGAAAGGATTGTTTGGGTTTTTATTAATTCAGAAATTGACATTCCAATACAGAACCATATTTGAAATGTTTAAAAATACTTCTAACTGTTATACTGAACAAAAGGAAATTTCAAATGTCAAATCTGTCATGTATGGAATACAGCTTCTACTAGCCATTCTCTCTGTTAGGAGAATTTTCAAAGTGCTGCATGCTTTCTTTTTTCAGTATTAAAAAAATAGCATCTGGTATCTCATACATTCAGAGTTTCTTTTAGTAAAACTCATAATTCAAGACAAATTATATGCTCTTATCTCCTCAATATATTTATAAATTCCTTCCTTGTTTACTTTATGTCAGAGATAGTATCCATATTCTCTTACATGCAGTAGTTCTCCATTTATGCTTATGTATCCAGCTAACACCACATTTTTGAATATCAAAGTACTCTGACAACTATAGGTTTTCAAAAAAATTACCTCAGATACCATTATTATTGTTTCTTGTTCTTTAAACAAGTTATCACCAAGGAAACCCGTGGTATGATCAAAAAGATAACTATATTTTTTTTGTAGGAAAGGGAATAAAGCATTCCCATGAAATATAGTATTGAAAAAGACTGAATGTTTGTTCAGTTCATTACAGCGTGAAAAGTGAAGGACAAAAATAATAGTGCAACTCGATTCTGTCTGGAGATACTTTCTCAAATAAAGGGTCAAAAATTATTCATATAAAGGTGTGCTAAATGAAAGAGGTCAACCCTGAAATAAAAAAAACCAACAACAAAGAAACCAAAACAAACAAAGGAAAAAAAACAACCACAAAACCCAACAAACAAACAAAAAATGACAAAAAAACCCCCCAACAAACCACATCCTCTTATTTTCTGGTAAAAAGGTGAACTTCAGTAAAATGCTTGCATGCAGTATTAGAATTTAAAATATTGCCACATGAATACCAGCTATAGGTTCTATCATCAATGATTGCAAGAGAAGATAAAGTAAATTATATAAATCTGAATGCATCCCAGTGGGTAAACAGTATGAACTTCAAAGAATGTGGAAACACCACAGAAAGGCTTAACAGTAGTTCTTATTACATCAGGTGTTAATGTTATAAATATGTGAGAAAAAATTAGAGGAAAGAAAGACTGTTTCTAAGCAAGTAGCTCCAGATGCTCAGCTGGGAAAATTATCTTCAGCTTGGAGATGACGCTGGCCTGCACTGCTCACAGAATGACCAGTTTCATCTCATGCCTTTGAGATTAAAGGTATTATCTTGTCTGACTACTTTCTAGATACTTAGATTACTACTAAAGACACAAAAATGTGTATTTCCGAAGATATGTGCTAGAGTGGTTGCTATATATCCAATACTCCTAGTTCCCTCACTCCAATCAGCTCAGGAATCATTAAGTTTTACTAGAATAATTTTCTGCCTCTTGCCAAATGGAATGTAAAATCCCAATTTAATTTCCAGTGGGAAATAAATACATATATTGTCTTTTATACTGTGAAAATGGAAAAACGAAACAAAAACACACCAAGCTTCTCTATAGTTGTTTTGCTTTCAGAAAGGGATGAAGCTGTAAAAACTGTTGTGCAGGATACCACTGAAATCAAAGCATGTGTGAATATTAGGTGTGAATGGGACTGTGTTCTCAGTAAGTATCTGTACTACTATGGTATTACCAAAGTCACTGCTAGGATGCCTAGCAGTATGAAATGCCAGTCTGATTGATGCTTTCTCTTCAGTTTCCTGGTCCTAACATACATTGGGTCCATTGTTTTCTGAGAGGGGAAAAAAAAAATAAAGCAAGCAAGATATATGGTTCTGTGTATTAGCACATGCCACGCAACACAGTTGTTCCTGTTAAGTCATTTTTCTTGTCACAAAGCCTAGTGCTGCAGCATTGTTTGGATGTGAAAGGAATTGTGATTCATCTGAAACCTAGTTGTACAAAGAATAAACCAAATTTCTATATTACAAACCCTAAAAGTATAGCAGATCACTGCTTCTACATTTTGATTGTAAATGTAGATTTAAACTGTAATAGTTTTGGTAGACTAAGATATCATTAAATATCAGTTTTGTCCTGACAAGTGTATTGGGTTTGCATAGCAAGGTTTTTATAGCAGGGGGACTAAAGAGGTGCCTTCTGTGGAAGATGCTAGAAGTTTCCCCTATGTTCAGTAGAGTCAATGCCAGCTGTATCTAAGATGGACTGGCTGCTGGCCAATACTAAGCCCATCAGCACTGGTGGTAGCACTTCTGGGATAACCTAGTTAAGAAGAGGAAACAAAACAGTAGCTGCAGCTGGAGAAAGGAGACTTTGTGAGTTGAACAGACACATAGGTCAGAAGAAGAGGAAGGAGATGCTCGAGGTGTTGGGGCACAGATTCCCCTGCAACTGCTAGAGGACACCATGGTGAAGTAGGCTGGTGGAGGTGAGATAGGTTTTCTCTCTGCAGCCAGGAGGTTGATGGTGTAACAGATATCTATCTGCAGCCTGTGGAGGATCACCTGAGGGAGGCTGTGACCCTATGGAATGTCCATGCAGGAGCAGCCTCCTGTAGACCCGTGGAGCGAGCATCCTATGCTGGAGCAGGTTTGCTGGCAGGACTTGTGACTGTGGGACCCATGCTGGAACAATCTGTTCCTGAAGGTCTGCACAGCATGGAAGGGATCCATGCTGTAGCAGTTAACGAAGCACAGCAGCCCATGGGAAGAACACAACATTGGTGAAATACATGGAGGTTTGTCTCTTGTGGAAGGACCCCAGAGTGGAGCAGGAGAATAGAATGATGTGTTTTATTCTCTGTTGAATCTGTTTCACCTGCAATGGTAGTTGCTGAATCTCTCCTTGTCCTTATCTCAAGCTGCTAACCTTTAATTATATTTTGTCTTCCCTGTCCAGCTGAGGAGGACAATGACAGAGTAACTATGGTGGGCACCTGGTGTCCAGACAGGTTCAACCGGCCTAGTACTGAATGCTGTTTATGCAGTTTGTTGTCAACAAAGCAGGAGCTGACTTCTAAGAAGTTTGTTTTGGTTTTTTTTTCCCCCAGTCACAGACTTGGCTTCTGAAGACCAACCCACATGTTTACATGTTGGGGTTTTTGGGGGTTTTTTTGTTTGTTTTGGTTTTTGGCTTTTTTGTTTTTTGTATGAATTGTGTTCTTGAAACCAGAAATATATATATTCAGATTGTTCAGATTGAGTTCCTGACCAAGTTTCCAAGGCATTATTCTAGCCTTATTTTTTAAGTAGATTTGTTTCTTCTTTACGGTAAGACTGTATTAAATTCTTTTATTGCAGAAATTGAATATTTAACAGAATGCAAAACATCACTACCAAACTCCATTACAGAAGACTGAAATGTTGAAAAATTCCTTCTGTTATCTGATCTATGTTTACTCTTTTTGGGGTCTGATTTATTTCCTGGCCATTCTCATTTACAATGGCCTTAAGATACTTTCCACCAGAAAGCTGTCACAAAGGATGAGTTGGTTTATTCATAATAGTATAGAATAATTGATCACAATATAATAATAACAATAATGAGGATGATGATGATGTTACATGCAAATCTGTTACTTAGATATTCACATATAGATTGTTATGTCTGTTTCTATACCCATGTTTATAAAGAATAAAAATGAATTAGATCAACTGCAAAAATTCATAGAAAATAAAAATTCATAGAAAAGGAAAAAAATCTATATGTATGTATGATGTATGCATGTATGCATATGTGTATATGCAGACTATATAGTTGTTCCTATGAAGAAAAGTTGAAGCATTTAATTGGCATTCTTTGTCCTAATCTGAAGGTTAAAATGGTGTATATAAATGTATACCTACATGTGTGATAAAGTACAAAGATGCAAGATACATTTGTCATTTTATGCCCCTTGGTAACTGATCTCAGTTCAAGTCTAGCAGTGTTCATCCATCAGTTGTGAAGGCAGGATTTTTACTACCTGAGCAAAAAGACTAGGTTCTGTATCTGTAGGCTAAAATATTCCTTTATGGGTTGGTCAATCTTCATGGCAGGAAAGTGTTGTAAATTTCTAATCATCACTGAATGGGTCGATTTACAAATGAGGTGGTACAGTAGTAAGACTTGAATTACTGGAAATTTGAATCAATGTGCTAGATGTTGCCTTTTCAAGATGCAGAAGATATACCCTTATACAGTCTCAAGAGTACAGTTCAAGGCAGAAAGTTACACAATCTGAAAATTAATTTGTACAATGAAAACCTGAAAAATTTACGAAGTTTGATACTGCTTCTTTCAATATTATAAAAACCAGTCTAAGTGCATACCAACATTGACACTACCTGTCACAGGGATATGTTATAATCTTAAAAACTTGTTGGTTCCACTGTTTCATTACTGTAAGATATTTGTCATTAAACATGCTGGCTGGTAACTTGCAAAAACATGCAGAGTTAAGATGTTTTTTACACAAGAACTTCGAAGATTTAAAGAGGAAATTAGTATAGTCTGACATCTTTAGCAGGTCTAAATGCACACAAAAAAACCCCATAATGCACACACAAAATTATAATAATTTCACTCCGCATTTTTAATGATTTTAAACTCTTTATTTGAATGAGTGCCAAATGCCCATGAATCATTTTAGTATTATCTAATAAACTTCAAATGAGACTTTGAGTGATGATTAAGCAATGTTCTGAAACTCTGTACATGATTACAGATGTATGTGATTTCCTTAGTTTTAGCACAATTATTCGAAGAAAAAGCCAAGCAATTCTCAGCATCTTAATGTAGTACTAAAGAAACAATTTTTATAAGAAAAAGTTCAGTGTAATAACTTATTACCCAGATAAATACAGGAAAACACCCTCACTGAGGGATGGTACAGCAAAGAAAAAATGTGTCTTTGTTTAAGTTTAGTATATTTAAGAACAAACAAAACACCCCCAAAAAAACACAACAAAAAAACTCTTCAAAACTAGCAATAATATACAGAAGTTTCTCCCTTCCCTTCCCTTCCCTTCCCTTCCCTTCCCTTCCCTTCCCTTCCCTTCCCTTCCCTTCCCTTCCCTTCCCTTCCCTTCCCTTCCCTTCCCTTCCCTTCCCTTCCCTTCCCTTCCCTTCCCTTCCCTTCCCTTCCCTTCCCTTCCCTTCCCTTCCCTTCCCTTCCCTTCCCTTCCCTCTGTCATTTCTCCTTAACATGGAATATCTAGTGCAGAATGCATGAAAGATTAAAACTATTGCATTCCACATTTCCCTATCACCTTCACTACCTTACTCATCCTGAAATTGTGTATATTGCCAGAGCAAGTTGAGTTCTCATTGAAAAAAAATACTTCTAATACTTGGACTGAAAGTTGTTATTAATAGAACAGGAAAGATATATCTCACTTTAAGACCACAGGTTACAGTTGCTAAATGCTATTCACAGAAGCCTGTCATGAGGACTGACATGCTGGGCAATTTAAGAAAATGTGATCATGTCACCTTTTTTTTTCTTTTTTTTTTTCCTTATTGGTCAATAATTACATGTTCTATACATTTGAAGACTTCTCTTTTTAAGGGACCAGAGTCAGGAGGTGAATATTGTGTCATTTATTTCAGGATGATTAACCTAGAGAATACAGCTCTTTGACATGTATTTTATGGGGTTTTAATTATTAAAAATATCTTTTTTTTAATTTCTAAAATGCAGCAATTTTCCAGAATTTCCTGAGATGGAAGATGATCTGCTAAGTCCGGGTCCCTTAGAAAAAAAGATAATTTCTGAGTATCTCCAGCTTTTCAATACCATTTTTTACAGTGGGATTTCATGAATCTCAGAATTATGTATTCCACTGTCCCAGTTTCAGCTAGGATAGTTAGTTTTCTTTCTAGCAGCAGGTGGAATGTCATGTTTGGAAGTTAGGATGAGAGCAGTGCCCATAACACCCTGATGTTTTCAGTTGTTGCCAAAACAGTCAAGGACTTTTCAGTTGTTCATATTGCTCTGCTAATGAGGAGGTGGCAGCACCCAGGAAGCTGGGAGTGGAGACAGCCAGGACAGGTGACCTACACTGGCCAAAAAGGGTACTCCATGTCAATTACATCATACTCAGCGTAAGGGGGAGCTGGTGCTGGGAAGAGCACTCTACTCTACAATGCATGGGTTTTGGGGGTGGTTTGGTTTTGGAGTGGCTTTGAGCTGTATGGCCTGAGTTGTGTGGTTTGGTGAGAAACTGCATTGTGTATCACCAGTTTCATATATTTTGGTATAAAGTCCTATTACTATTATTATATCTATCTCTTTGCTATCCCAGTAAACTATCATTATCCTAACCTCTGAGCTTTTGGGTTTTATTTTTTGTTTTCTTTCCCTTCCTTCCCCCTTCCTCCAATCCTTCCCCCACCTACTCTCTCAGAGATCGAGTGACTGTGTGGTGCTCAGCTCTAAGCTGGGGCAAAACCACGGCATCCACTAAAAAGGAGCAAATACTAACAACAAATGCATGGAATAGTTTGATTTTCTTCACCTTTGCCTTTCATTCCTTTTAAGACTGACAAAGACTAAAAAAAAAACCAAAAAATAAAAACCAAAATGACCTCTGTGTTAAGGAGAAATGCCAAATGAAAATAGAATGGGTCAGAATAGAAAAGGAGAGCAGGGCAGGGGATTTTTCTTATTGTTCATAGTTTGAACAGTACTGTGGCTGTGTATTTTATTTTTCATTTTCTTAACATTCAATGCCTCATATTGAAGTGAAGAATGGTCAGAAGTGCTAAACAATTTGAGAAAGTATATTTCAAAACTTAAATTCACATATCAAGAAAAAATGTATAGAATTACGAGAAGAAATATCCCTGTGTAGTTTTGTGTTCTAAAGTATGTACATATAGTTTATGTATATAGACAGTCTAAAACACTGGCTGAGGACAACTGTATGAGGGCCGGCTGTATGAGGCTCACAAAGGCTCAGTGTCAGGTCCTGCACTTGGGTCACAACCACCCTATACAACACTACAGGCTTGGGGAAGAGTGTCAGTGAAGTTGTGTGGCAGAAAAGGACCTGAGGGTGTGTCACAATCCACAACCTAGACAAGACTTAGTTTGGCAGAGGCTAAAACCCCTTGCATTCCAACCGAACCTCAGATTGCTCTGGGTGGCTGGGGGCAGCTGGGCTTAACCCCTGAGTGATGTCTGATGTCCAGTTACTAGGTGTTTTATCGTGATAAGTTCTCAATTCAATTGTCGGAGAACAGAATTAAGACTCGAAATGGAGTCGGAGTTAAGGTTGCTTTATTTGGAACAAACGTGCAGGGAAAGGGAGGAAGAAAGAAAAAGGGCATGAAAGAGAGAGAGAGAGAGAGAGAGAGAGTGGATAGAGAAAGAGGGGTCGAGGCTGCGGCATTCCGTCCGATGGCAGAGTATTCTTTAGTGTCTCAGGGTCCGACGGAAGGAGAGACCATTCCCTCGTTTGTCCCTCGATGAGTACGTTCTCTGTTGCTTCCCTTCCCTCATGTTGCTTGCCTTTTTTCCTTGGCCGAAAGCTCCCTTTTTGTAGGGATAGGGATCCTTTGTATCCCTACAAGCTTCTACCTGGCCTGTGGGAATGATTCAGGGTGGATCACAGAATGTCCGATGTGTGAATGGCTCCTGATGTCTCTCCTGATATTTGAATGTTCTCCTGATGTGTGAATGGCTCCTAAAGTCTCTCCTGAGTCATAAGGTCCTTGGAAGCCTGAGACAGTGGTGGTGATGTAGTGTGCTAGGAATGAGGTTTGGTTAGGCGAGAGGAAAAAAAGGGGGTGTGTGGTTCTTTTGGCAATTGTTAAGGTATATTTCCAGTACCTTACAGGGTATTGGCCAATAGCTGGCTCAGTATGAACCAACAGTGTGCCCAGTTGGCCAAGAAAACCAACAGCATCCAGACTTGTATAAAAAATACTGTGGCCAGCAGGACTAGGGAAATGATCATACCCCTGTACTTGGCACTAGAGATGTCATACCTTGAATTCTGTGTTCGGTTTTGGGCACCTCACTACAGAAAAGACAATGAGGTGCTGGACCATGTCCAGAAAAGGGTGGTGAACCCGGTGAAGAGCTTAGAGAAGAAGTCAGAAGAGGAGGGGCTGAGACAATTGGGAAGGTTTAGCCTAGGAAAAGAAGGCTGAGGGGAGACCTTTTTCCTCCCTACAACTACCTGAAAGGAAGCTATAGTGAGGTGGGTGTTGGTCTCTTTTCCCAAGTAACTAGCCAGAGGTCAAGAGGAAATGGCTTCAAGTTGCATCAGGAGAGGTTTAGATTGGATGTTAGTATTTCTTCACTGAAAGGGTTGTCAGTCATTACCACAGGATGCACAAGGAAGTGGTTGAGTCACCATCCCTGACGCAATTTAAAACATGGGTACGTTCTAAGAGACATGGTTTAGTGGAGGACTTGGGAGTCCTAGGTTAACAGTCGGACTTGATGGTCTTAAAGGTCTTCTCCAATCTAAAATATTCTATGATTCCAGCAGAGATAAATGTAAAGCCTGTGCAGTGCTTCTGCTATAAAACAAATCTTCTTATCAAAACAATTCTTCTATGCTGAAAGCCAAGGCGCAGATGGAACTGAACTTGGCATGGGATGTTAAAAACAACAAGAAGGGATTTTACAGGTACATTGGCCAGAAGAGACAGGTCAAAGAGAACGTACCCCCCTTGGTAAATGAGAAAGGAGAACTGGCTGCAACTGATGAGGAGAAGGCTGAGGTACTGAATGAGTTCTTTGCCTCAGTCTTCTCTGGCAGCCAGGATTCTCATAATTCTCAAATCCCAGAATCTTGCATCCCTGGACCTCTAGGTGGGAACTGGGGGAGTAAATCCTCCCCCACTGTAAGAGCAGAGCAAGTCCGAGACCGTCTCATGAGACTGAATGTCTACAAGTCTATGGGGCCGGATGACATGCATCCCAGGGTCCTGAAGGAGCTGGCTGATGTGGTTGCTGAGCCGCTCTCCATCATATTTGAAAAGTCATGGCTGTCAGGAGAGGTCCCTGGGGACTGGAAAAAAGGTCATGTCCCTCCCATTTATAAGAAAGTGAGCAAGGAAGACCCAGGGAACTACAGGCCGGTGAGCCTCACCTCTGTGCCTGGGAAGATCATGGAACAGATCCTCCTGGATGACATGCTGGAGCACATGAGGGAAGAGCATGTGACCCAGGACAGCCCGCACGGCTTCACCAAGGGAAGGTCGTGCCTCACCAATCTGGTGACTTTCTACAATGGAGTGACAGCAACGGTAGATAAAGGGAAGGGGACCGATGTCATCTACCTGGACTTGTGCAAGGCCTTTAACACAGTCCCCCACCACATCCTTATCTCTAAACTGGAGAGATGTGGGTGTGATGGGTGGACCATCCAGTGGATAAGAAACTGGTTAACAGACCATAGCCAAAGGGTGGTGGTCAATGGGTCTATGTCCAGGTGGAGGCTGGTGACAAGCGGTGTCCCCCAGGGGTCTGTCTTGGGACCAGTTCTCTTTAACATCTTTATCAATGACATCAATGATGGAATTGAGTGCACCCTCAGCAAGTTTGCGGATGACACCAAGCTGAGTGGTGTGGTCGACACCCTGGAAGGAAAGGAGGCCATCCAGAGAGATCTTGACAGGCTGGAAAAATGGGCCCAGGTGAACCTTATGAGGTTCAACACTGCCAAGTGTAAGGTCTTGCACTTGGGCCGGAAGAATCCCAGACATAGATACAGACTGGGAGAAGAGCTTCTTGAGAGTAGCCCTGCTGAGAAGGACCTGGGTGTCACCGTGGATGAGAAACTTAACATGAGCCAGCAGTGTGCTCTTGCAGCTCGCAAGGCCAATGGTATCCTGGGCTCCATCAGAAGAGGGGCGGCCAGCAGGGACAGGGAGGTGATTGTCCCTCTCTACTCTGCCCTCGTGAGGCCCCACCTGGAGTACTGTGTCCAGATCTGGGGCCCCCAATACAAGAAGGATGTAGAACTGTTAGAGAGAGTTCAGAGGAGGGCCACAAGGATGATTAGAGGGCTGGAGCACCTGCCCTACAAGGAGAGGCTGAGGGAGCTGGGCTTGTTCAGCCTGGAGAAGAGAAGGCTGCGGGGGGACCCCATTGCAGCCTTCCAGTACCTGAAGGGAGCATACAAACAGGAGGGGAATCAACTTTTTAAAAGGGCAGATAATGGAAGGACAAGGGGGAATGGTTTAAAGCTGAAGGAGGGAAGGTTTAGATTGGATATTAGGGGGAAGGTTTTTACGGAAAGAGTGGTGAGGTCCTGGAATAGGCTGCCTAGAGAGGTGGTGGATGCCCCATCCCTGGAAGTGTTCAAGGCCAGGTTGGATGGGGCCCTGGGCAACCTTGTGTAGATCCAGGCCTGAGGCTGGTGGCCCTGCCTGTGGCAGGGGGTTTGGAGCTTTATGATCCTTGGTGTCCCTTCCAACCCTTGCCATTCTATGATTCTATGATTCTATGAAAATTAAAGCTATGTTTTGAAGAGCAAGACCTTATTATTTTACAGTAGTTTTCCAGACCAATTTCAGGTTCTGAAACTTCAAACTAATGTATAAGCTAACAAAGAATAAAAAGGAAATATACTTAATCAGGACATATACATTTTCTGTATGATCACTATTTGGTTTTAGCTATTAATGGCAATCTTTCATGGCTTGCTATTCAATGCTCTCTAGCACATTGCATAAATGTACCATAATTAAGACCTAGCAATAGTATACTGCAATGAAATATTTAGCCATTAAGATTTTTCTGAGAAATTACTAATTGTTCATTTTAAAAAATAAGTATTAATTTTATGTATATTAATTTATACATATATATATATATATATAAAAGTGTGGCTTATGGATCAGAATATCAGGAATTGTACAATAAATTTGTGTATCTCTGAAGGCTTCAAAATTCTTCATAAACATTAATAAACTTAGTTTTGCCATCTAGGTTATGATCCTACAAAGTATTTATAGTGATTAGACTGAATGAAGCTTGGGTTTATTTTCTGCTATTGACTATGGTATTAATACATAGAAAGCATTAATAAAAACAGTCTTATTTTTTCTTCTTGGAATCTTCATAGTTAATTAATAAAATATCTTCAAAACATCTAATGAATTCCCTAGGGACCTGAAACCTGTTTGTTGTTGGACTATCAATGGGATCATAGATCAGATCAAAGAGACACAGCCTCTGTCACAGGCTGTTTGATCTCTCTTAGTTTCACAGAGCTAAATTCTGATCTGAATGCTATCTTCCCCAGCTGGTCAAACTAACAGAAGAAAAATGTTAATTAAAGATATTTCAGAAATCATTGCTTAAATGAACTCTCTTGACGTTACCAAATGGCTGAGATTACAATAACGTAAATTTGGTTAAAGTAGTTGTCACAGACCCCACATTATGAACACCCTATAGGCAATAAAAGGAAAAAACCTTCAAAAACCAGAAAATTTCCCCATGGGCCCCTCCAATAACACCTTCCAAACAGACAAACAAACAAAACCAACCAACCAACCAAAACCACTCTTTAAATGGTATCAGAATGAACCTCACTTTCCAGTTATTTTCCAGTTAAACATCAAGTCAGGTGCCAAGATAGCATCAGTGATTCCTTAACACAGTTCTCTGGCCCAGTCACCTGTAAATATTTACCTCCTGCAAGCAGGTCCTGCACTGACTTGTAAAGCTGAGTTAGATGGAGTAATCAAAGGACCAAAGCCAGGAAAAAAGCAACAGCTGCTGCAGAAGGTGAGTGAACAGCTAGTAATCATATTGATGACATTACTAATTTATGTAGTTGGTAGAATTTAAAACAGGAGTGAGGACTCATCTGTCATCATCCTATCATCCATCATCACTATAGTTCTCTAAGTAATGTGCAGGCTGTTAATAATTTTAGTTTATTTTGTTGTTATTCCTCTTGATTTGGTGTTGGGGCTTTTTTTAAGACTCAGGGAAAAACACTTTATGGCAAGTATGAAAGCTGGATTTTTTTCTGTAGTAAAAGAACACCAATTAAACACACATACAAAAATAATTTCTTAAAATCATAATCATAATGAAGGCTTCTCTTTTTTTTTTTTAATTTCATTTTTTCTACAGTATGTAGTTAATATTCTGTCCTGTCTATAGGTTCAGTAGAATGAAAACTAGGCATGATTCCAACGAGGCATACTTGAAGAACAGATGCCTGTGGAACAGTTGCTTCTAACTTTGTAGAAAGCAATGCCAGTCCCCATATAAAGTTGCCCATCAGCTTGTGATAACATTTTCTCTTTTCTTTTTGAAGCTTGAAAGTTCCTTGTCACTTCAGTACTGACCTGGCTGTGTTCCTTGTCCACACGAAACTCAGGACTAGAACCTGCAAAATCCATCTCAGACATACAGCAGCGTTTTAGAAAATCAGATATTTCATATGACAAATTATTTTATTTTGTGTGTCAAAGGAGTTTAACTTGTGTTGAAGATTTGAGTACTATAGAGATGCTTAAGATACTTGTTAATTTAGCGAGTTATCCCATAGAAGGTGTTTAACAGGAAGGCTGTTAGTCATTAGGATATGGCAAGAGGGTAAAGTAACAATTTTAAGACATTTAGATAGACCCAAATTCAGGGGCCTAAATGTAGGTGTCTGCTATGTAGATATGTATATGTATATATGAAATGAATCTGTAAGTTTCCATCATAGTCTTTGCAGATCTAGTCAATATAGTCAATGGAATTTATAGAGCTAATCTTAGATTAACAGAAATGCTTCATTTTCATCATGTGTAGCACGCTACTCTTTCTTGAAATCTCATTTGCCTATAAAGAGAACAGATATGGAGATCACAGAATCATAGGGGTTGGAAGGGACCTCTAAAGACTATTGGGTCCAACCCCCCTGCCAAAGCAGGTTCCCTAGGACATATTGCACAGGTAGGCATCCAGATGGGTCTTAAATATCTCCAGAGAAGGAGACTCCACAACACCCCTGGGAAGCCTGTTTCAGTGCTCTGTCGCCCTCACTATGAAAAAGTTTCTCCTCATATTGGTGCATAACTTCATATGCTCCAACTTGAAGCCATTGCCCTTTCTCCTGTCCCCACAGACCATTGAAAACATTTCCCCATGTCCCACACTTGAGATACTTATAAACATTAATAAGAGGAGGAGGATCACCTCCTTTGATCTGCTGCCTGCGCTCCTTTTGATGCACCCCAGGATCCCATTTGCTCTCTTAGCCACCAGGGCACACGGATGGCTCATGGCCAACCTGTCATCCACCAGGACCCCCAGGTCCTTCTCCATAGTGCTCTTCTCCAGCAGGTCATCCTCCAGCCTGTACTAATATGAGCAGTTTTTCCTTCCCAGGTGCAAGTTCTACTCCTGTTTTTATTAAACCTCATCTGGTTTCTCCCTGCCCAGCTTTCCAGCCTGTCCAGGTCTCGCTGGATGGCAGCACAGTGTTCCTGTGTATCAGCCACTCCTCCCAGCTTTGTATCATCGGCGTATTGCTGAGGGTGGACACTATTCCCTCATCGAGGTCATTGATGAAGATGTTAAACAGGACTGGACCCAACACCTATCCCTGGGGAACACCGCTAGTCATAGGTCTGCAGCCAGACTCTGCTCCATCGATCACCACCCTCTAAGCTCAGCCCATCAGCCAGTTCTCAACCCACCTCACTGTCCTCTCATCTATCCCATACTTTCTCAGCTTTTCTATCAGGATGTCATGTGAGACAGTATGGAAAGCCTTGCTGAAGTCAAGGTAGATGACATCCACTGCTCTCTCTTCATCTACCCAGCTGGGATGACATCATAGAAGGCTACAAGTTTGACTGAGCACGATCTCCCCTTGGTGAATCCATGCTGACTACTCTTCATGATCTTCTTCTCTTCCAGTTGCTTGGAGATGGCATCCAGAACAAGCTGTTCCATCACCTTACCAGGAACAGAGGTGAGACCAACTGGCCTGTAGTTACTTGGATCCTCCTTGCCCTTTTTGAAGACCGGAGTGACATTGATCATCCTCCAGTCTTCAGGTACCTCTCCTGTTCTCCAGGACCTGTCGAAGATGATAGAGAGCGGCTCAGCAATCATCTCCACCAGCTCCCTCAGCACACGTGGATGCATCCCATCTGGGCCCATGGATTTGTGTTCATTGATCCCTCTGAGACATTCCTGGACCACCTCCCCTCAAACAGAGGAAAGCTGTTCATTTCCCAAACTCTCTCTCTCAAGGAGTCCTGAGGGGGTGTCTTTGAAGTGAAGACCGAAGCAAAGAAGGCGTTCAGTATCTCTACCTTCCCAGTATCCCCCGTTACCAGCACACCCGCCTCGTTCAGCAGGGGACCCACATGATCCCTAGTCATCTTCTTACTATTCATATAACTAAAAAAACCCTCTTTATTATCCTTTATGTCCCTTGCCAGTTTCATTTCCAGGTTGCTTTAGCCTTCCTAGTCACATCCCTGCAGGCCCTGACAACATTCCTGTATTCTTCTCAGGTGCTCTGACCCTATTTCCACAATTCATAGACCTTCCGTGTCCCTTTGAGCTCCCTACTCATCCACACAGGTCTTCTGACCCTTCCTGATTTCTTACTCAAAGGGATGCACAGATCCTGGGCTTGGAAGAAGCACTGTTAAAATGCTACCCGGCTATCACAGGCTCCCTTACCTTCTAACAGCATAGCCCATGAGATAGCTCCTATTAAGTCATGGCAGAGATCAAAGTTTGCTCTTCTAAAGTTCAGGGTCCTGATCCCACACTTTACCAGGCCCACATTCCTCAAGATCATAAACTCAACCAGGACATGGTTGCTGCAGGCCAGGTTGTCTCCAGTCTTGACACCTTTAATGATCTCTCCCACATTGGTGAGCACCAGGTCCAGTAACGCATCTCCTCTGGTCAGTCTGTCCAATACCTGAACCAGAAAGTTGTCATCTATAGACTCCAGGAGTCTCCTGGATCTCTTGCAGGTCGCCGTGTGGTTTTCACAGCAGATGTCCGGATGGTTAAATTCCCCCATCAGGATGAGTGACTGTGAACTTAATGCCTCCTGCAGCTGAAGGAGGAAGGCCTCGTCAACAGTCTCTCCTTGGTCAAGTGGTCTGTAGTAGACCCCCTCTCACCAGCTGTCCTTTATGAGTCCCATCCCTAATTCTAACCCACAGGCTCTCACCCTGCTCCTGACCACTTCTCAGAGGGAGCTCCTCACAGTCTATCCACTGTTTAACATAGAGGGCAACTCCCCCACCCTTCCTATATAGCCTGTCCCTTCTAAAAAGGTGATACCCTTCTACAGGAGTATTTCAGCTGTGGGAATCATCCCACTGTGTTTCCGTGATTGCAACTAGATCATAACTTTCCAGTGACAACACGGTTTCCAACTCCTCCTGCTTATTACCCATGCTGCATGCGTTGGTGTAAAGACACTTCATTTGGGCTTTCTTACTCACCAAGTTTTTTGAGGAGCCCTCTCTCAACCCTCTGGGAGGAATCTGAAGTTTTCCCCCACTGCTTCCTAGAGGGACATTAGAATGTTCCAGAAGGGGGTTCAGCAATACTACCTCTTTTGAGGAGTCCCCAGAAGTTCATATGGGACACTTCAGAGGTATTTCACCACAATCTCCTAGAATGGCAGCATCAATGTCATATAGGCATGTACAGACACACACATTTAGGTGTTAAAAACTAGAGTTAAATTCTGCTCCAGATCCTTTATCAAAAGAAACTACTGATAAATAACCTTTTTGTCAAGGTCTAGGGAGATTCAGTGGTATGGATTTCACCTTTACAGTTTCAGAGGACTTCTGCGTAAGAGCTGAATCTTTTTGTCAGATTTCAGCTACAGCTAACAGAAGCACATGAGTGCTTCAAAGCATTATCTCAAATACCTGCTAAGACACACTTGTTCCCGTATGGTCTTTGCACATGGGGGTTTTTTGGGGGGTTTGTTTTTTTCCCTGTGTGGACATGACAGTATAGAAGGGGAGAGTGGTTCCCTTCATGTATGATGAAGGTGTGATTGAATCTGGTTTTGGAAGCTGTGAAAAGCTGTTGATGCAGTGATTATCAATGAGACATTGATTGTTGCTTAGACAAAGAAATTAGCTGTCTAGGGTGTTTTGTTGTGAATATGTTTATGTGATATTTTTGTTATTTAACAAATAATAATGCTTCCACATTGTTGTCATCTAGTAGTCAATGTTACCTATTTCAGGCTTTCTTACATATTTTCTCACACAAGTCAGTGACAATTAATCCCTGAGTTGCAAAAAACTTGGCAAAAGCACAGTTCTATAAGAGAAACAAAACAGATAAAGAAATATTCTTTCTGAAACCTCAAATGATCAATTTCTAGTGTCAGCATATTGCAGATAATTGGGTTATTTTTTCCCCTGAAAAAATGGACTAGTTAAATAGTTTTATCCTTCCCCCCCCCCCCAAAGTTAGTACGTTAAAACAAATGGTTACCTCAGTTTCTTCAATATAGCTGAACAGCTTGTTTAGCAGTTGTAAAAGCTAGGTAGACAAAATAGATTTAATTTCTGGGGTAAGGAAGCAACACACAGACAAATAAAGTGCTTTGATTGATGAGAATATGTGGAAAATAATAGATTTTCATGAAATTTTTGTCACTTCAGTGAGAGATGTGATTCCTTGTCATCATTATTGGTCCTCATTAATGAGGAAAAGTCAAAATGTGCTTTTGACACTATCACTTCCAATGTCATAATGCTGTTTTTCTGTATGAACGCCTTTTTTTCTGTGATTGGATTATACATTATCCCCTACACCTGCAAACAAGAATGACCATGAAAAACAATTACTACCTTCTTGCTTCTCTGTGGGCTGCATGGAGCTTGAGTTTGTGAAAGAAAAGTCCGTAGGTGCCTTTTGGCTGAGGGGAAGAAAGAATCTTATCCCTTCTCATTATAAACTAAGGCTGAGAAGGGAGGATCATGGAACCAGAAAGATCTGATCTTCTATAACTGTAACATCCAGTACCAAGAACTGCTGTACTGTCAGCTTACTTACAGCCAGTATCATATAACATTCAGAGGAAACTTGAAAGTTCCATGCATGTGCCAGTTTTTGAGGTTTTTTCCTATTTCATTTCTATTCTTTGCTGAGGTAGGTTCTCATCCATTTTTGTTCTATACTTAGACAGAGGGAGTAAAAAAAAAACACAAAGGAATTCAATTTTAGGAGTGTGGATTGAATGGACCTAACTGAGGTGCTATGCCAGCACCATTTAAAGCTCTTTATCACCCAGTCTTACAGTTTAAACCGTTCTGTGTGCATTGTGGTTCTCCTGTAGCATATTTTAAAAACTACAATTTTAAAATATTATTATTCATAAGACATTTCTGAAGACTCCCAATTTTTATAACTTCCTTCCTACTGGCTAAGTTGATGAGGAGAGAGTAGTAGATGTTGTCTACCTTGACTTTAGAACGGCTTTTGACACTGCCTTCCATAACTTCCCAATGGGCAAGCATAGGATGAGTGTGTTAGATGAGTGAATAGTGACATGAACGAAGAACTGCCTGAGCTCAGATTTGTTATAAGTGGCACAGAGTGTAGTTGGAGGCCTGTAGCTAGTGGTGTGCCCCAGGGGTCAGTACTAGGACCAAGGTTATTTAACATATTCATCAGTAACCAGGATGAGGGGACTGACTTGTACCCTCAGCAAGTTTGAGGAGTGGCCAATGCACCAGAAGACTGCACTGCCATTCAGTGAGACCTGGACAGGCTAGAGAATTTGGCTAAGTGGAACCTAATGAAATTCAACAAGGGCAAGTGTAGGTTCCTGCACCTAGGGAGGAGTAACCCCAGGCACCAGTACAGGTTAGGGGTTGACCTGCTGGGAAGAAGCTGTACAGAGAAGTTCCAAGAGTCCTGGTGGGTGACAAGTTATCCATGAGCCAGCACTGTGCCCATGTGGTCAAGAAGGCCAATGATATCCTAGGGTGCATTAAGACTGTGACCAGCAGGTCAGGAGAGGTTATCCTTTCCCTGTACTCTGTCCTGATTAGGCCACATCTAGAGTGACTTGTCCACTTCTGGGCTCCCCAGTTCAAGACAGACATTGAACTACTGGGCAGAGTCCAGTGAAGGGCTGCTAACATGCTTATGGGCCTGGAGCATCTCACTTATGAGGAAAGTCTGAAAGATCTGCATCTGTTTGGAGAAGAGAAGACAGAGAGGGGATCTTATGAATTCTTATAAATATGTTGAAGACAAGTGTCAAGAGAATTTGGCCAGTCTTTTTTGTGATGTCCGAGGGGCAATGGGCACAAACTGTATCACAGGAAGTTCCAAGTGAATATGAGGAAAAACTTCTTCATGTTGAGGGTGACACAGCACTGGTACGGTCTGTCCATGAGATATTCAATACCTGCTTGAACATGGTCCTGTGCAACCTGGTCCTACTGTTCAAAAGCTGTTGGAAATAGACAACCAGGCTGTGAAGCTGGGTGAACCACATGGCAACATGCCAGCAACTCTGCCATATCTTTTAGGTGTACTTGGTTTAATACTCAAAATATTTGTCTAATGAAAAAGAAAGGGAAAAAAAAAAAAAGCATGTCTATATGTCACCTGGAATTTAGTGTTATCATATTAGCGTTATCATATAATTTTAGTGTTATACCAATATATGTTTCAACACTCATCCCCATTATCTATTCAATAGAGAAAAACCTCATCAATTCAGTTAAATCTTACACAAAATCCTTCCCAGCATTGATTCTTTTTCTCTGGTGTTTTGCACTCTATCCTAATATTTCTTTGCGTTCTTAGGGCTGGCACTTCATTCTATCTCAAGCTGAGCTGGGGAAGGTTACAATGACCTGTCAGGACCCTGAGGTCTTCACTAGGAGACTGGTGTCTACAGTTGGTATTTTGTTCTGTTTCTTTGCTGTGAGGAGAACGGTTTATGAATGGCTTCAGATACTGAGCCTGGGTTTACTTTTATACATTTTCTTATGTCAAAGTGAATCTGGTATGTTGGTTCCCAGCTAATGTTTGAAACTTACAGAACAGCTTCCTCCATCTTTAACTTTTTTCAAAGGGCTACTTTTTGTTATATAGGAATCATCCTGGGGTTTCAGAGCTTAACTGCAAATGACATTCCCAGTGCTTCGGCTATGACAGGTCAAGGAGTAGTTGCTTAAACACTAGGGAATTGTTGCAAGAAGCTCAAATCAGTTCATGTCAACAGAATTCAAGACAATTCCTGAGTGTGAGCTGTCAAGTACTTAATAAGCACTAGTAATGGCAAAACTTTAAAAATACTGAACTAAAATTTCTCTTTTCATATAGTAAGCTACTGAAAGATGACCAAATATGTTTAAAATGAGAAGACGGACTCTTAGACTATACATGAAAATAATTTTAATTAGAAATACAGAAACCTTCAAGGTAACGAAATAGAAATTAATATTGATAAGAAACTTGTACCTTTGATCTTTGCAGGACAAGTCTTGCTTTTCAGGTTTTACTTCAATTTTCCATTAAACTTCAGCAAAAATCTTTGCATAGATCTCTAGGGTCCTAGATTCCTAGATTCCTTGGTTTTCCCATCCATATCCCATGGAACTAGCCTGTTTTCCTTCTCTCAACAGTCTCTCAGGGCTCAATTCAATTGCATATAAGCATGGCACCTCATGGTGTTTGAATGTCTTTAGGATACCTAAACCAATTTAAATTCTTTTTCAGGCATGCCACAGATTTTATTAAAAGTCTTGCAGCATTTTGGATTAATGGACAGAGATCAGACACCCCACAGCATGTAAATAGCACTACATTTGTTTGGCCTGTACTTTGCAACAAATACTTGCTGGTTTTCTTTCTCTCGATTTGCCACTTTCTTATGGACATATAATTTTAATCTCTTTCTATCCTCCGATATGATCAGTTCCTCTGCAACTAAAAGTGTTCTCCACTTTCTTTCTTAGATTTCCATCTGATCAAGTCACTCAAAGAAATGTAGTATATGACTGAAAAGACAGCTCAGCTAGATAATATCTGACATACATGAAGTATTGAATATGAAATGGAAGTCGGAAAAGAAAAAAAAATTTGCTGTCAACTTGAAGTACACAATGTTGTGGATAAAGAAAAATTTTATAATGATTTCAATCGAAATGGAATTAACTGATTTTTTTTCATTTTATTTTTTTCGTTTTAAGGGAAGATTCTTTTTTAAGTAAACTGTGATTTTAAAAGAATTGCAAATTTGACTCAAAACCAATTGATAAGTATATTTATTTTTAAAAAAAGAATTATGTTTTGAAATTTCCAAGGTGAGTTACACCATTATTGCAATTTCACAGTGGGTTTCTATTTAAAAAAAAAAAAAAAAAGAGTATGCAGTGGTTTGCCCCTGGCTGGAGGCCAGTTGCCTACCAAAGTTGCTCTTTTACTCCGCCTTTTCAGCTGGACAGGGGAGAAAATATATATTTTTATACAGAGGTTGAGATAAGGACAGGGTGAGATCAGCAAGGACAAGGAGAGATTCAGCAATTAGCATGATGGGCAAAACAAACACAGCACACAATTAAAAAAAGCATCTAATTAATTACATACACACAGACACATAGACACCGAAAAGAGAGTAAGAATAATGAGAAGTAAACCCAAATTTTAAAACACTTCCTCACTCCAGGTGTCACAGGAGGGGGATGGAGGAATTTCAGACAGTTCCTCAAGAGTTGTTTTCCTTCTAAGCAAGGAGAGGGGTGTGGAGTGGAATTCCTCACACTTCCCCTGCTGCACCATGGGATCCCACCCACGTGAGACAGTTCTCCACCAACATGTCCAAGACGAGTCCTTTCCCACAGGGCTTCAGCTCTTCACCACCTGCTCCAGTGTGGGTCACTTCTGTGGGGTGCAGCAATAAAACCATAAAATGACTCCCAGTCTCTCAAGCCTAGACTGCTCCAGCCCAGTCCCCCATGGAATCACAAGTCTCCCCTGCTCCAGTGTGGGCTCTCCATGTGCTGCAGGTCCTGCCAGGATCTTGCTCCAGTGCAGTTCACAGCATCATCTGTATGTCTACCTGCTCCAGCATGGTGTCTCTCCATGGGCTGCAGGTGGGATCTCTGCTCCCCATCATCATCAATGGGCTGCAGGGGACACTTGCTCCACCATGGGCTTCTCAGTAGGCTTCAGGGGAAGCTTTTACTCTGGCACCTGGAGTGTCTCTTACCCCCCCTTCTTCAATGATCTTGATGTCTGCACAGTTTCTTACATCTTCTCACTTCCCTCTCTTGTGAAAAAAAGCAGAAACTTGTGGGTGTTTGGGGTTTTTTTTTCTTTCTTAAAAGACCACCATTGCTGATTGGCTCAGCCTTGGTCAGCAGCGGGTCTGTCCTTGAGCCAGCTGGTATTGGCTTTGTTGGACCTAGAGGAAGCTTCTAGCATCTACTTGCAGAAGCCACCCCTTCAGCCTCCCCTATTCCATCAAAACCTTTCCATGCAAACCCACAACATACCAAAACCCTGAAGCCCACAAAAACATCTCCTCTATTTTATTTTTTTCCCACACACATTTAAAATTATTTACAAAATTCCATTTGAAACTCTACAGTACTCTGGAAAGCATGGAATTCCAGGTTTCATTGATCTTCCATTAATTCAAAGTGCTTTGGAAAGATTGGTTTTACTGTTTTCATGTATTGGTAAGAAGAGATGTGAGGAAGCTGAATGCTGTGACAGTTTTCATATGCTATATATTGGCCAGTTACTATGGCTAAAATTCAGTTCATGTGTCATGACTATGTCCTACATAAGAATCACTATAAATGCAGAATAGGCAGTACATGAATACTGTAACATACCCTTTGTATCATCTGGAACATTTTGAGCCTGAACTTAAACTGTGTGAGTCCCAAGGAGTAAAAACTTTGACTTCATATTTTCTACTATTTTGATCCCATTATCAACGTTTAACAAATAATGAGTAACAATAATAATTGTGTCCCCACTGTACATTCTGGGAAAGGAAAAAAACCCCAACCATAGTAAGCCAAAAAAAAGAGAAATATTATTAGAGAAGTGGCAGCAGTGAGAAAATCAAAAGGGAAATCACACATCAATATTTTTATGGCAAAGGAAAAATGCTGTTGGAAAGGCATGAGCTATAGGGATATACTTCGAGCCAGAAAAGAGAGTGCAGGAAGCCAGGAAGTAAATAAATTTGAAACAGGGCCTAAATTTGCCAGTTTGTGGCCAAAGTTATATTTAACTATTTTTCTTCCAGTGCTTCATGTCACATTTTTTCTGTTTCCCTTTATCCATTTTTTCCTTATGATGCAATTTTTTTTTTCACAGTACTTTTTGTTTTGTTTTGTTTTCTTGTTTGTTTGCTTCTCAAAGTACAAATCATCTCATTTAACTAAAGGGATCTAGAAGTTTGTTATTTCCTGTAAGTTAGTCTGTAGTCATCCTTTCGAAAACAGGTTGCATCTCTGTAAGACAGATAACCTCACCTGTCTTAGGACCAAGACATTCATTCCCTGTATTGAAAATTATTTCTGTACAAGCTCCCATTATTAAAATAAGTTAATAATAGTAATTTAAAAAGAAAAGTTTTATTGTTAGCTCAACATAAATGCTAATGTAAGTTTCTAAACCTGGGTGCTGCCTGGTCAGCATTTATGTATGCCAACATTTTTCATTCTGATTGATGTTGGATGCTGATTAGCCATTTACAATATCCTCATGTCTTCACTCAGGCTAATGGCAAACGACTGCATTATTTCTTGCCAGCAGCAAGTAAAAAGAAGGGGGTGTTCTTTAGACCATGTAATGCAGTGATTAGAGCATGCAGACATAAACTCATCATTTACAAGCAAAGTCAGGAGAAGGTACTTCGTAAGAACTGTCCCACCAGATTTGGGAGCTATGTTGTTTCTTCTGGTTTATAGAGTATAAATGTGTTCAGTAGGCAATACCCTAAAATGGAAGAACTAAACACTGACATCTAGGATAATCTTTAAATTATTTAACCTGATTACTTCCACATTTAAAGAAACCCCAAAAGACTTAGTATTCATTTAACTAGCCATCCACTTTTACATAGTGCTCATTGGTCTTTCAATTATGAAGTAATAAGACAAATACCTATTTTCTGCAATAAAATTCTAGAAAACACACATCCATGTAATTTCACATGCATCTAACAAATATTTACTATTAAAAGTAAACAATCATGCATATCTATGTACTGCTTTAAAGCATAGCTGTTATCCATTGACCTAATCTATATTTATGAAAATTTTAAAAGGGTCTCCAGAGCAGGAGAATACATTTCAGAAGAATGCATATTTTTGGAGCAGAAAATTGTCTTGATCTTTAAAGCATACACTGAAAACTTTATGTGACAATTCAATGGGGCTGAGGATTAAGTTCCATAAAGATTTCAAGAGAAAAAAAAAATTAATAGGTTTTTTTTTTGGGGGGGGGGGTACTAAAGATACTAGAAATAATAATGAACTCAGGATAAATACGATAAGGAACAAAAGATGTTAATGAAGGTTAAAAATTTTAAAGTTAACAAAATAATTGTGAAATCTAACTGTATTTCTGATATACTGTATTTTTAAAAATATTTCTACCATCACACCTAAAATATTTTTTGACTTCTCAATACACAATTTGCGTATTTATAAATGTTTGATGCCTAAAGATAATATTGTTCTTATCCAAGTTTTTAGAAAATCTACTGCACTCTCATCTCTTTTCTTTGGATTTTTTTCAGTGCAAATGAAAATTACAAGACACTGTGTTGATTGTAAAGAGTTCCTGTTATGTTCTCATAGGATTTAAAACAAAACCAAACCAAACAAACAACCATACAAAGAACCTAAATCCACAAACACTACAGTTAAGCACCTGTCAGCATTTACAAACACATTCTTTGGTGAAAATTTACTTGATGTTTGTTTCTATCTCAGAAGTAGTTTGTACTTCAAGTTTAAAATCATAAAGAACTTCAGAAGTTTTTGAATTATGTATCTATAGAAAATAAGTTCAAACAGTTCAAGTTTCCTCTTTTTGGGAAATAGAAATTAATGACAATAGGTTGCATATATGCCTGCATGTATCTTCAGTCAGCTATTGTCTTATTTTGGCATAGGAATTTATTGTTTTAAGTAAAAAAATAGAATTAAAGACAATTCATGTGATTAAGCATCCACACAGGGTGCCAGAGATGGAAAGCGAAAAAAGGAAAGTTTTAGTACAGTTATGTAAAAACGTGTAACTTCAGACAACCATATTACCTTTATTGAAGATAAAGATAACTGATGTGTGATACAGGTTCAGGTTGTTTACTTTTATTAATTGTAAACCAATGTAAGTCCTTTCGTTTTTTTCATTTATTTAGAAGACATTTATTTATACATAAAACATAGGTCATGCAAGATCAGTCATATATATTTGCAGTTAACATATGCATACAAATATGTGTATCCACATTCAAATAGATATGTCCAATTAAATATGTATCTATTAACTCAGCATTAATTTTACTGATAAACATAAAATTAAATACTTTCATAGCCAATATAGATATATATATTATATTTTAGCATATATTATTGGTGCCATATTGTCTTCCAGCTACTTCACTCCAGAAAAAGAAAATCAGATTACTCCCCATATTTTTCTGAGTGAATTAGCAAATTTCCCCACAGTTTCATCCAGTGGCCCCCATAATTGCTTAGCCCAGTTTTTATAATTAATGTTCAAATATATTAAACTCAATTATACACTTACATTTTCTGCGTGTGTTGTTCTCTCCTTAAAAAGGAATGTGGAAAGAAGAACAGCTTTCTACAGCTTCCATTTTACCAATGTATAAGCTTGTCTCTGTGAGTATATCAAAACTAGCTGTTACCTAACCAGGTCAGATATGGCTAACAATGTAGACATTTGACATGAAAAAGCCAGGCTGAAACTGTCGAGGAAGCTCTGGATAGATAACCCATACTAAAATCTGCTACAAATCCTGGATCTTATTTGGAGTACCAGTACCAACTGAAATACAGGGTTGCATGACAAATGTACCTGTTTTGGGTTTATCACTCTTTTGAAGATACTTTAAGCTAAAGTAAGATATTTTAAGTTAATTTCAACAAACATATTACTGGTGAAAAGTGGACTTATATAGTGGTTTAGTTCTTTTACATGATTGAAATATATCCTGATGTTTGATTTTACTGTACTGACAGGATTTGGAGGATTATTTATTTCTTATTTTGGATTAATAGAATGACAATAAATTAATAGCTGACTTCAATATCCATTAAAATAATAAAGTATTCAGGAAAAATCTGATATGGTCTAATGACTCAGATCAAAAAGAATTTGGCAAGCCTTTACTTCGATACAAGCAATTATAATAAAACTAATGGCTTTTATTTCAAAGTGATAACTGGGAATTACAAAGATTTTCTCTGCAGACTGTTTTCATGAGTCCAGTTCAGCTAGAGGGAGTCCCACAATACCCAAACACAAACTTTTGAAAACTATGAGAACAGAAGGAAGTCGCAATTTAATTAAGACTTTCAGGGAAAATTTATCCAGGGTAAGTGGTGACATTGAAGGCATACAGTATT
Organism: Laterallus jamaicensis coturniculus; assembly: GCA_022605575.1. NCBI lineage: Eukaryota > Metazoa > Chordata > Aves > Gruiformes > Rallidae > Laterallus > Laterallus jamaicensis. The sequence continues at coordinate 13,634,881 of JAKCOX010000019.1, forward strand.
TATCTACAAGTAGGAAATTCACACCAAATATCGTCTGTCAAAGAGAGCACATACTCTTCAGATCATAGAGTAACAGAATCATAGAATCATGAAATCATAGAGTCATAGAATGATAGAGTCATAGAATCATAGGGTGGTTTGGGTTGGAAGGTACCTTTCAAGGTCACCTAATTCAACCCTGCAATGAGCAGGGATAACTTTAACTTAGCACTGATAAGGCCAAACTGGGACTACTATGTCCTGTTCTGGGTTCCTTAATACAACAGAGACATGGACATACTGGAGAGATCAGTGAAGGGTCACAAAGATGATTAAGGGATTGGAGCATCTTTCATAGAAGAAAACAGAGAGCTGTGACTGGTGCGGAGAAGGGAAGTCTCAGGGGAATCTTACCAATTTGTTTAAATACCCAAACCAAGGGTATAATAAAAATAGATCCATTATTGTCTCAGAATGGAGAAGAGACAAGGTTCAAATACAGGAAATTTTGTTCCAACTCAAGAAAAAAAATAATACTCTTAGGTTTGCCAAACTCCTCAAGAGGTTGTTCAGTCTCCATTCCTGGAGGTATTTACAACCAAGTGGACACAGCCTAAGCCATCGACTCTAGTTCATCCCACTAGGCTGTCTCCCAAGCTTCCCCCAACTTCATTCATGCTGTGATTCCATGAATCTAGGGAAATAACAAGACTAATAACAAGTTGAGTCCAGAATATTTTTCCACTCCAAATCATCCCCTTTTAGAAAGCCAACATGGAAGTGCTTGGATAGAGTTAAGTCGATGTAACAAACTCAGTCCCTTCCTTGCTAATCAGTATAATGTGGTGTTTCAGTGAAAAGTACAATATTCTTTACATGTTAATGACAATGAGACCAACAGAGTACTCTCAAAATGAAAATAAACTACTGGTATTCTGATTTAAATAAAACTAAACTACATGATTCAATTCATTATTTAATGCTCAATTAATTAATAATGAGAACAAATTCATTCATAGGTTTTTTCATTTTTTAATGCATGGAATCTTTACTCTGATATCAGGCATTGTTTCAGAGAGGTTAGAGATGATGTAAATTCCTTTGATCCAGAATGTCCTAAATATTCTTTCTTCTATTTTGTGAAAGAACTTTTTCACAGTGAGGGCGACAGAGCAAGAGCGCTGGAATAAACTGTCATGGGGGGGTTGTAGAGTCTCCTTCTCTGGAGATATTCAAGACCAAGGGAAGGTCGTGCCTTACCAATCTGGTGACTCTCTGTGATGGAGTAACAGCATCAGTAGATAAAGGGAAGGCGACCGATGTGCAAGGCCTTTAACACAGTCCACCACCACAGCCTTATCTCTAAACTGGAGAGATGTGGATTTGATGGGTGGACCATCCAGTGGATAAGAAACTGGTTAACAGACCATAGCCAAAGGGTGGTGGTCAATGGGTCTATGTCCAGGTGGAGGCCAGTGACAAGCGGTGTCCCCCAGGGGTCTGTCTTGGGACCCGTTCTCTTTAACATCTTTATCAATGACATCAATGATGGGATTGAGTGCACCCTCAGCAAGTTTGCAGATGACACCATGCTGAGTGGTGTGGTCGACACCCTAGAAGGAAAGGAAGCTATCCAGAGAGATCTTGACAGGCTGGAAAGATGGGCCCGGGTGAACCTAATGAGGTTTAACACTGCCAAGTGTTCTTGAGAGTAGCCCTGCTGAGAAGGACCTGGTGTCACAGTGGATGAGAAACTTAACATGAGCTGGCAGTGTGCTCTTGTAGCTCGCAAGGCCAATGGGATCCTGGGTTCCATCAGAAAAGGGGGGGCCAGCAGGGACAGGGAGGGGATTGTCCCTCTCTACTCTGCCCTCGTGAGGCCCCACCTGGAGTACTGTGTTCAGATCTGGGACCCCCTTCCAACCTTTGCCATTCTATGATTCTATGAACCCCTAAAATTCTGTGATTTGAATTTATGTTTTTTCTCTGAATAATGTTTCTTTCAAACTCATAAAAGTAGTTTTGACTTGAAGCTAAATTGCTTTAGAATCACAGATATAAAAAAATTGGTAGTTACTGCATAAATATAATTTTGTCCCTGAAAATATTTGCAATGGTGTTCAAAATCATGTGTTAATACTGCTCATTCTGAGATTATGCTTAAAATCTAGCATGTATCTTTGAGGAAGTAAGTATAGAGTAACTTGTCAGAGCAACATAAAATTTGGACATGAAATGCCTACAAATGGGAGATTTTAGTCTTGCAGAGAAAATTGGAAACTTGGTATGCTTCTCACTCTTTAAATCCCAGAAGAGATAAACATTTCTTGCTCAATTAAGGTTCCTGCCATAGCAAAAAAGACTTTTGTAGAATAAATTTGTTCAGTTGCTCTAATAGGTGGTTGTAATAGAATGTAGCTGGGAGTCAAATGCGTTACCTAATTATGGTATGCAGACATTGTTATATACTGTTTATTATATGCTAATTTATTTTATTTAAATGGTACAAGTTTAACAAGGGGATGGAATCCTTCATTTTATCTTTTCTCTCTAGTATATTAAAACATTAAGCTGTAGTAAACTCTGAATAATATTTTAACCTTTTTCCTGAAAAAAAAAAGCTATTTTTATTGTAAATATAACATGAAATTAGTATTGAGTTAATTAATTGTCTCCCTATATATCAGTGTGGTGGGTTACTGCTTTTTGGAGGCCAGATGCCCACCAAAGCCACTCTATCACTCTGCCCCCCTGAGCTGGTTGGAGGAGAGAAGGTATAGTGAAAGGCTCATGGGTTGAGATAAGGATAGGGAGAGATCATTCACAATTACTGTCATGAGCAAAACATACTCAACAAGGAATAAAATTAATCTAATTTATTAAACAATCACCACAGAGTAAGATAATGAGAAATAAAACCAAATCTTAAAAATAGTTCACCCCACCCCTCCTTTCTTCCTAAGATTCACCCAGTTTTCTCTACCTGCTCCACCCAAGCTCCACAGGAGCACATGGAATGAGTATTGCAGTCACTTCATCACACATTGTCTCTGATGCTGCTTCCCTCTTAGGGGAAGGACTCTTCCCACTCTTCTCCTGCTCCAGTGTGGGGTCCCACCCACAGGAATCAGTCATCCATGAACTTCTCCAGTGTGAGTCCTTCTCACAGGCTTTGGTTCCTCATGAACTGACTCAGCATGGATCTGTTCCATGGGGTGCAGACCATGAAAAACAGACTGCTCCAGTATGGGCTGTCCATAGGTTCATAAGTCCTGCTGAAGAACCTGCTCTGGCGTGGGATCCTCTCTCCAATGGCTGGGAACATGCTCTAGTGTGGGCTTCCCACAGGGTCATAGCATCCTTCATCTGTTTCCAACTCCTCTAATGTGCGGTACTCCATGGACTGCAGGTGGAATCTTTACTCTCTATCATCTTCCATGGGCTGCAGGAGGACAGTCTGCTTCACCATGGTCTTCTCCATAGGCTGCAGGGGAATCTCTCCTCCAGCACTTTCTTCACTCTATCATAATTTTACTGCCATTAAATTTCTGGTCACACTTAAATCTAGCATAGCTAAAGACCTATCACAGACTCCCTGAAGCTCTTTACAGTTACTTTTACCTGCTTCCTGTGCCCTGTCTTTTTGGTCTCATGGAGATTGCAACACAATTAACCAAATGAATAAAGGAAAAAAAGTACTTTGTAATACTTGCCTTCCTTGAGATGAATTATGTATCCCAAAAGAGTTAAGTAATTACTATTGAATATCTCTAGAAAATATTTCATTTATTTCACATGAAAATAAAGGACAATATGAAGTGTATTATAAAACACATCTGTGTTAATCTCTTCCCCAATGTAGATCATCACACAAACATTCATATAAACCAAAGAGGCATCAGTGTATTTCCCTTAGAAGTATAATGGCTGGAGTAGAAGGCTATTTTCTGAGAGTATTTGGAGAAAGAAAACAGAATGAGAAAAATTGCCATGTGTGCAGAAGTTCAGAAAACGTCACTGTAATTTAATTTATCTTACCATTTATCTATTTTACCAAACTGGAGTATATGAACATACATGAGGATTCCTTTCCTAACACCATCAGTTAGCTAGAAAACATAGCTCAAGACAGAGGGAAGGAAAGTGAAGTTATCCTGGGACTGAGTGCATTTCTGGCTCTTGCTACTTATATTCTGTATATTCTATACTCAATTATTTCTAAATGCCTTTGAGAATCTGTGGCTTATCTCTCCTTGATGCCACATACTTTAGAAAGACAACATAAATTACTCTTGTTGCATCAAAAGATTGGTTATTATTAACTAATAATTTAATTGGTCAATTATATTATTTTTCTCATTAATTGAAAGCAGAAGGAAGATACTTTCTAGACTAAAGGGTTTTTTAAAGCTTTATGTTTCAAAATCTTAAGTACATAATGGTGATTAAGTACCTGACACATTTAATTATTATAAAATCTTCAAGGTGAGGAAAGACAGCATGTGAACAGAAATCATTTTCTAATGACACAAATACTTCCCAGTGTCATAAAGAAACAAAATTGAAGATTTTTTAAATTCTGAAATATAAAAATCAAAACAAAACCAAAACCTATTTATGATAGATCCATTAACAACAAAATACTTCTAGAGAAAAATTTAATTTTTATAAAGCTTACAAACCTTTAAAATGTGATCCTGTATTGGAAGTGATGACAGAATGTTGATTATAGTGTTGTGACCATGACCTTGCAATTATGAATGCCACATACAGCAGCTGTGAGAAGTATCTATGAACATGAGTTGAGCCCCTGCCAGACTATGAGTTGGACATGGCATTTTGCAGTCCATAACAGCGTGCTACCTACTGAGAATGAAATATTTTAACTTTTCCTTTGTTTGGTTGGGGTTTTTTGTTTACTTTAGATAAAATTTCTCCTAGTGATAAATTCAATTGTGAATGGCAGAGTATTAAATATCAACCTATAGCTAAAATTTTCACATATGTGGACAGAGATATCTACACAGCTGCATGTGTCTGCATATGACTTGGCACAGGGTCTAAATTTAACCAGCGACTATTGCTTTTGAGCTAAGATAAATACTGATTTTGAGAAGAGAGGAAATTGAAGTCATAAGCATTGACCCATATTCAAACTGTTAGATTGTAACTACAGATTAAACTCCTTGTGAGTGAATCACTGATTTTCCCTTTTTCAGAGAAACAAACTTGTACTGAAGAGAAAAAGAAAGAAAAAAACCCCACCAAACAACAAAACCCACAAAAAACCTGTCCATTTGATGCTATTTATTGAAAAAAAGATGTACATACAGTTTAGAATTTACACATGATAAGGTGAAATGATTGTATTTATCCTAGTGGAACTGTACCATCTTCTGAGGAGCTATTGTACTATTAAAACATCTGTTTCTTGTAATGATATGAGTTCTTTAATATTTTGGATTTTTTATACATACAAAATTGTTCTGCACAGCAGGCAACTTTGGGAGTAAGGAGAACAGTTGGGTTTTATAGCCAATTTGTTTATTTGAGCTATTGTTTGTTTGTCTGCTTATGACAATTATTATTCTTGGACTGAATGAACAATGAATACATTATGTTCAAACACTTAGAGTTTTATACATCCTGGGTTTTATCTGTAAAGTTGCAAACAAACCAAATTTAAATATTACACCATTAAAAGTAATCCAGCTTGACTGTTTAAATTATTTGTGAATCTACAGTACATGCTCTCATGATTGTATTTACTTGTAAAATATTACCATATAAAATCAAACAGACAATTAAAGTTTACAAATGTGAGGAAAATATATTACCAACATGACATTGTAATTTAGTGACAGATATTGTATGGTAACATTGTAATGGCCCACAGCCAGTGAATTTTTCAGTGCAGATGGTCCCTGCACCTGCAAGCTATTGGAAGGTACCATTTTTTGAAAGTTATGCTTGGATCTCATGAGGAGGCCTTTTTTGAATGTTAATCCAATGCCCAGAAATTCTGGCACTCCCCCCCCCCACCCCCCCACTATGCAATTATTTCTACTATGATGACAGTAAGTTTTGTTTATTCCTTTATAAACAAATAATCATGGTGGAAACCTGCACTGCTAAAAGAATAAAGCCTTAACAGGCTTTAATATGTGAGGATAATTAAGGAATTAATTGAATTAAGAAATAATGTCACAAATATTCCAGTGGTGTGCATATTGCACCACCACTGACACCTGTTCATATTGGGTTCATCATGGATGTTGGGTGCCATGATTTGTACCAGCTATTTGAGCTCATTTGGCACAAATAACAGTTGTTACATAATAATATTTAAAGGGAGGAAAATTTTGGTTTTTATCCAATTCATTAAAACTTTGTTATCACATTATAGTGTTATTTCTGAATCATCAATGTTATTAAAAACTACAACTATAGTTTACAAAGCTACCACATAGAAGAACTCTACTTTCAAAGTCTATGGAGAGTGTATTCAACTGTATAAAACACTTAGCTGTTTGTCTCTAATGAGAATGATCTAATTATGATGCTTGTATAATATCATAAATAAACATATTTACAAAAATTAGTAACTGATCCTTCTTTTAGTTTGTCTAACAACCATATTTGACTGTGCTTATTAGAGCCATTTTTCTCTTCTTGTGTTTATTTGCCCACTTTTTGATGAATGGGAATTAGTAAATTGCTTATGATAAAAACTAATTTATTGGACAGCAGTAACTGGAGAGTGGATTTTAACTTTACATTCAAAAATTAAACTTTTTATATGAGAGAAAATACGACAAAAGTAGCTATTCAAATGTTGTGGGGTTTTTTTCAAGTGGAGCGTGGAGTTAAAGATGTTTTCCTTTAGAGAATGATGCTTTTATACAATTGAAAGTTATTAAAAACATGTTATCCAATTTCTGTACTTTTAAAACGATTATAAGTTCTTTCCAAAGTACTTTGAAAATGTATAAATCAGTTTAATGTTAATAGTAATTTTCACTTTGAATGGTAATATGTTTTATTCATGTATCTTAAAGTTGGTGGAAATATGAGATCTTAACTGGGTAGTCTGAAAGTTTTCTATTTTTGATTTTTTTTATTTTCATTCCCTAAGAAAAGTATGCAAATGAAGTTTTGTTGAGATGATTAACAAGATAATATGCCTCCATTCTGGTCTGAGAATGGCATTTGTTATCCAGAGGTCAACTACAAAGCCTAATAGCATCCAAAATACACAGGCACTGAAAATCATCAGTCTCAGATCCAAAACACAACAGGCTGAGCTTTCTTCCCTGGATCAAAAGTCATGGAAGAAAAGGGTTAGATCAACGAGGACTCTCGAGGATTTGAGGTCGTGCTCCCTACATTTGAACCAAATGCCTTTTGAACTGACACCAGTGCTTACAAGAGATATTCCTGAAAGGGCATAAATATATAAATAGCATTTATGTAGCAGCAGCAAAATTCATTTAGCAGTATCTGAAAGCTTTGCAAGTTATTATTACAGACCATCTCACCGATATAAAGTTTATGAGGAATATTCCAAAGGTCTGAAAATCTTGGTGAAAATCAAAAACTCTGCTGCTCATACTCCACGGTATTTTTACATTGCAGCAAATATTCATTACGAGGCTGGACATATGAATCACACAGACACATAGAGTTCAGCTTTACAATTATATGAACAAATATATTTGTGGTCTTGCCTTTGAAAACATCAGATTCATGTTGACCAGAGGAAAAGCTATAATCTCATAGCTGTAATGAAGGTCCCTCTTTTTTCTTTATTTTTCTTTTATCTTTTTTTCTGTCTTCCTTTTTATTTTTTAGATTTTAAGTAATTGATTTAATTACTAGTTTGCTTGAATCAATTACTGTTCACTGCAGTAGCAATAGTGTGGCTGTGTTTTCTGGTGGGACCAGAGTAACATAGATGCTCTCATAATAAGTCTTCAAAACTAGAGTTTCAGCTGGAAAAAGGATTAAAAAAAATAATCTATATATTTTAATGTATAATCATAAAAAATACAGTTAGATATAAATTTTTATAACAAAATTATAAACAGGTTGTTTGATAAGCATTCAAGTTTATCTTGTGATTGACTGAGGTAGAAACATCATTTAATTCCACTTAGTTTGAATTTTTCATGCATTTTAATTTTCCATTTATTTTAGTCTTCTTTTCAGTAGCCTTCAGCAATGATACCAAAAAGATATTATATTTCTGTCATTATGTCTGACTCTGTGAATTGTAAAAATAAAAGCATTTAGGGTTTTGTTGGTTTTGGGGGGTTTGTGTGTGTGTGTTTTGGTTTTGGTTTTGCTTTTGGCTTTGATTTAGGCTGTGTGTTTTTTTAAAGAAAAATCAACTTTAAAGTCTTCCATTTTTCATAAGTGCTATCTTATACATAACTTGGCACAATTCTAAGATGTATAGAGGGGAAGAAATGTGGTAGAAATCCGTAGAATTTAAGATCCGTTTATTCTCCTGCTAAAATCAATACAGACAGTTGTTTAAAAGAGATATCTATTACACCTAATTCATCTTTATGAAGTCATTAAAAAATACTCCTAAATGAAACATTTTATTGACAGTATAAGATTCATATATTATTGTTCTCTTAACAAGTTTAATTATTATTTTGTAGATTAAATAGGCATAAGTTCAAATTGCATTGTCATTACACCACCCATGAACTTTTCTAGTTGTGTCAACAATGTTTTGAATTATTTATAAACACATTTTTCTCTCTTATCAAGTGATCAGAGCACTTTGCACTTTCCTCAAAATAGAAACACAATACAAATTTTACTGCTGAAAAAAATCTGTCAAAAAAAAAGGAGACTGATAAGATTAGATTTGCAAACATTACGTTGTTTTCATCCCTCATGCCCTATAAATACTTTGTAACATATGAAATCATAATAAAAGTTTTGTCTATAACCTTTGCACCTCTCTTTTCTCTGTAGGCCTGGCAAAGCGGTGAGCAGACTAAGGTGTCAAGTAAAAGGTATTGCAGAAATTTTAGATCATAAAATAGTTTCTCTGCAGTTATGGACACTTTGCTCCAGCTTTTAGAACTGGCTAGGAATTTCACCGCAAGAAAGATTTTGTCATATAAAATAGTCTTTTAGTGTGTACAAATTCTGTAGAAAATTTCAATTAAACCCATCTTTTTCAAATAAAATCAGTGATGGGAATAAGAAAATAATACTGACAAGGCAAACAGTCAGGAGATGAGATTGAGTGACAGGGAAGTATATGAGACAGAACAGAAAGGCTGAATGGCCCAGCTTTTCATTACTTAACCTGGCTGCCTGTCTACCTAAGCCTGAAAATTGGTTCATTTTGAAACTCTGAATGTCCAGCTTTCAGAAGTTCATTGCTCAAAGGACTAATCAAAATTGATGTGTCTTTGTAAATCATGACAGCATTAAAAAAAAACCCTAATTTGAATTTTTGAGAAATTGTTAGTTTTAACATTGTGAGGGACTTCCAACCTCCCCACCCCCTGCCAGAATACTTCACTTATTTCATTGCAAAGAAGTTCACCTATCTTGTTGAAAAGAAATTCTGTTCCCCAGATATCTTCTGCACAGATATGTCTATGTAGTCTGTCAAACATATGCAGTGCTATGCAGCTATCTGAAGCAACTGAAGGCAAGCTAGCTCCGACACCGAAAGCTGCACCACTTATCTTACTTGGTGTGACACCTAGACTACTGCATTTTAGGTTTTAAGATATCTTTGCTTTCAGGAGTCTACATTACTTCATGGGGGAGTAACTCTTTAGAGATATCCCATGTGAGTCTATAGAATATTGTTTTTGTCAGTTCATTGAATTTTGAATTGTTTAGTACAAGCAACTACTTCAGAAAGACACTTTAGATTTGTAAATAAAAAATGTAGAGGTTTTGATGTTGATAACTGCTACTAGCCCATATTTTAAGACTTACTGGTTTTGATATCTTTGTGGGCTTATTGAAACCTCACAAAATGCGAATGGAAATTTAGACCCTTGCTTAAGATGTTAATAATGTGTGTGCATATAGCTATATCTATACTACAATGTAGTATAAAAATACTACATTTTGCTGTAAACAAAGCTATCTTGTGAATTGGGAACAATTTTGTTTGGCATTGCAATGAAAAGAGTGGCAAATTAGTCAATATTAAGGTTGCTGCTGCTGCAGTTAAATTGGACTTGATACCTAAACTACCTTATTTATTTCTAACCTGTGAATCTGAGTATTTCTGTCTCTGTAGACTAGATATACTCACAGATCAGCTGAAAAAGTTATAAAGGATCTAAAGATGATGTTATCAAGGACTGCAAAGTCAGGCTTTACTTTTATATTCCAAGGTTTGGGATAAGCAACTTCTGAATATTCATAATATATATACACACTTCTTATTTTTTAAATCTTCGCCAAAAAAAAAATCCTTTATCTTCTGCAGTTGCTTTCATCACTGTTTTTTGTTTCCTGATTTGTCAGTGTGATGCTAATGCATTTAAAGACATTACTATTTGCAAAATATATGTTCTAATATTGATGTGTTTAATTGTAAAAGATACTGGGAAGGGACCTACATGAGTGTCCTGGTTTTAGCATGAATACGGTTAATTTTCTTTCTAGTGGAATGTCATGTTTGAGAGTTTGGGTGAGAGCAGTGCCCATAACACCCTGATGTTTTCAGTTGTTGCCAAGCAGTCAAGGACTTTTCAGTTGTTCATATTTCCCAACTAACAAGAAGGTAGGGGCACCCAGGAAGCTGGGAGGGGAAAGAGCTAGGATAGGTGACTCAAACTGGCCAGAGTGGGTATTCCATGCAATTACATCATGCTCAGCATAAAGGGGGGCTGGTGGTGGGAGGAGCACTCAGCTCCAGGCTGCATGGTTTTTGGGGGCTGTCTGGTTTTGGGGAGAAACTGCATTGTATAATACCAGTTTCATATTTTTTTGCTATAAAAGTCCTATTATTATTATTTCTCTCTCTGCTGTCCTAGTAACTGTCCTTATTCCAACCTAGGAGATTTGCCTTTGTTTTTTTGCCGTTTTTCTTTCCCCTTTTCCCCGCCCTCTCCTAGAGTGAGCAGCTGTGTGGGGCTCAGCTCTCAGCTGGGGGCAGAACCAGAACAATGAGAAAAGCAGAAGAGATTACGGAAAAGGTGCAAAAGAGGAGAAAAGGAAAACAAATATAATATAAGGCCACTTTCCTGCCATTTTAGTCTGTAAGAAGAAGATATAGCATGATATAGTGTAAAGTCATTTAGATCAGAAATCTCTGATTTTACTTTTTCATGTAAAAATTTTGAAGACTACTCATCATTAGTTGTTTCAGATAAATGTTCAATACATTCTAAAATAACATGCCATAACTGAAGTTTAAGCAATTTCCAATTTCCTGTCTGAAAGCATAAATTGTAGATAAAATTTTAAATTATAACTTTCAGAAAAATTTAATTGAGAGATTCTTTGAAACTGATTACCAGCCAGCTGAATATAGATCTATATTTGTAGCAATGATTCAGTGGTGAATACAGTAAGCAGAATTCTTTTTTTCCATTGAAATCAAGAGATTTGAAGCAAGATCTTAACCTATATAATTTTCCAACTTATGTTTGAAAATAGGAAATATAAAGAGTCTAGCATAATTGTTGTTTTAATATATATGTGCAACTTGTAGAGACAAAATTGGTCTTTTGGAACCTTGTAACTGAAAAGCATTTCCAAGGTAGGACAAGGCATTATGTGGAAAGAGTATACATTACAAATCTGTTCTTTTTTTGATGAAGTCTTTATGTCAAAGATGCATTTATTTTCTATCATCCACATATTGCTATGAATATTAACAACATTGATGAAACCTGGCATCTCACAGAAGAAGTAAACTGTTGAACTCAACCAGTAACAATGTATTCATATTCTTATTCTCCAATGTATTTTTATAACCATATATTAGTAATTTATAATCAGGACATGAAAAAAGGATGTATTACTTATAAATTCTGTAAGTGAAAAATAAGTAGTATTATGGAGACTGATTTTTTCTTCTTTGGGAATACATTTGCTGTAAGGATAAGAAAACAGAGAAGTAAAAAAGAAAAAGGCCTCTGCTTGATGCAGAGATCCCTTTAAACCCTAACTATTCTATGATTCTAAGAACAAACTCTACTAAGGACATTAAGACAGAATAGTACAGAGAAAAGCTGGAGAAATGGTGAAAATATTGTGGTGAGTTGACCCGGTATGGAGGTCAGGTGCCCATGAAGCCTATCACTCCTCCTCCTCAGATAGACAGTGAAGACAAAAGTATAATGAAAGGCTTATGCATGGAGATAAAGACAGGGAGATCACTCATCACCGACCATGATGGGCAAAACAAACTCAACTTGGAAAAAATTGTTTATTTCCACTGAAATCAGAGTTGAGTAATAAGAAATAAAACCAAATCTTAAAACACCTTTCCCCCACTCCTCCCTACTTCCTGGGTTTAACTTCACTCCCAATTTTCTCTTCCTACTCCCCATGAGCAGCACAGGGGGACAAGAAATGTGGGTTGGGATAACTTCATCACACATTGTTCTCTGCCACTCCTTTATCCTCAGGGGAAGGACTCCTCACAGCCTTCCCCTGGTCTAGTTTGGGGTTCCTTCCACAGGAAACAGGCCTGCATGAACTTCTCCAATGTGAGTCCTTCCCATGGGTTACAGGTCTACACAAACTGCTCCAGTGTGAGACCATTCCACAGGGTGCAGTCCTTCAGGAACAGACTGCTAGAAAGTCACAAGTCCTGCTAGAAAACCTGCTTCAGGATGGGGTCATCTTTCTGTAGGGTCACAGGTCCTTACAGGAACATGCTCCAGTTCAGGCTTCCCACAGGGTTACAGCCTCCTTCAAGCACGTGCACCTGCTCTAGCATGGGGTCCTCCATGGGCTGTAGCTGAAGATCTGCTCCATCATTAACCTCCATGGGCTTCAGGGGGACAATCTGTCTCACCATGGTCTTGCTATGGATTGCAGGTGAATCTCTGCTCCAGTGCCTGGAACACCTCTTTCCCCTCCTTCTTCACTGACCTTGGTGTCTGCAGTGTTGTTTCTTTCACATAGTCTCATTACTCTCTCCATCTGCAGTTCTTTCTGGTTTTGGCCTTTTCCCCCTTCTTAATTATGTTATCCCAGACGAGTTACCACTTTCACTGATTTACTAGGCATTGGCCAGCAACAGATCCATCTTGGAGCTTCTTGGCATTGACTCTGTTGTACATAGCGGAAACTTCTAGCAGCTTCTCACAGAAGGCCACCCTTGTGAGCCCTCAAGTACAAAAACCTTGCCACACAAAACCAATATAAAAATAAAAAAGGCAAGGTATTTCAGAAAAAGCTATGCTTTCTCAATTTATTTATTTCATGTAAGATTTTCAGTGTTTATTTTTTGAAGTCACCACCAATTTATATCACTATTTTTTTATTAATAGTTGCTTGATTAAGCATTTAGTAAGCAGACAAGACAGTGTGAAAATAATAGCATCCTGTAAGGCTCAAAACATCTTGAAACAAAAAAATTCTCCACAACAGCATCAGAAAATATATTTAAAATAACAACTATTGTTTAATCCCAAATCAATTTATGTTTAAAATGTACATGAAAGCATATTTCATTTCTTTGTTGCTTATGGATTGTGCATATATAATGGTGACTACCGTAGAAATGTCTTCACTTTGGGGTAAGCTTCCTTTACAGTATTGTAGGATTTGCTATTTTTATGTCTTATTGTCTCAAATGCAATCAACTAATATAGATGCTTTCAGTTGGTTTTTTTGGAATTGTTTCATTTCTAAATTATGCTAAGATATGAAGAAACAGAAGGTTTCAATTTCAGTTTGGATTCTAAGCCAAAAAATCTCCAACGCTGAATCCAATCTCAACTAATTTATTCAGGGTTTGGAGAAAGAAGAGACAGGCTTGGATATGACAATGCAGTCATCCTGTTGCTCAAAGAAGGCAGAGAAGACTAGCACTTTTATGTGAACTGGAAAACAGGCACACACACAGACACAGACACAGACCCAGACCCACACCCAAAAAACCAAAGATTTGAATTGAAATACATAATTGCTATGAAATTGCTGCCCTATTTTTTTATGCATCTCAGTAGATGCACTTTAGTAATATATGTATTTCATATTATAAACACTGGTGGAGCCAGTGTTGCTGTACAATTTAAGCTTCCAATTTCAAGCAACAAACCCACTCTTAGACCTTTTTTGCCTTTTTCTCCACTTTTCTGCCCAAGGATTAAAACTATCAATCAGACTTCCCTCTAGGGGACAGACTATCATCTACATAAACTTCCCATAAATCTAGCTACCCCACACTAAAATCAGCCTTGACACATCATAGGTGAGGTTATACTCAATTAAAGATGAGCCTTTAATATCTGTAATACACATAATTCAGTAAATGCCCATTACATTAGGCTCAGCTGTCCTAAAAAGACACGGTATAGGTATGTTGGGTTAAGTACCATGTTTTATCCAGCCTGGTCTCCCTGTGCTTTAGATTGTGTGTAATGTTATTAATAGCAGTAGACACTACTACTCCTGTTAAGGAGGAAACCAAATTAAACCAAATTGACCAGTGGAACTCTGATGAGGGAATTCCTCATTTCCATTGACTATATTGGCTGAATCTTCATTTACTCTGATGGGAGCTTAAACTTTTGGCTTACATTTCTGAACTGCAAAAACCAACATTAAGGAAAGACCGCACTCCGTACAAAGATTGGAGGTAATATAATCACAAAGTTAAACCTGAAGTCTCAGCTGCTTAAAAAACCTTTCCTAATCTCTTTCAGGTGTCTCACCTTCAGCTTTCAATCCAGTTGTGGATCTACCATAGCTGCTCTATACTACCTGGCAGCAACACACAGATGTTTTGGATACATTACACCATCTTAAATGGTAAACTTAAATTAATTAAGTTTGAATAATCAGAATTTTTTTTTTCAAAAATAGGTGGTTTTAATAATATATTCATTTAAAACAGGTTAAGAACATGGGAAAATTTGGAATGTGACAAATAAGGAAGTTATCTAAGATGTTCCTATGAAATAGGAGAAAAAAAATAGCCCTAGCAATACCATGACATAGTCTATTACCTAAGAACTATCAAATAACCTTGATATTTTGTATGGAGTAGGTGAAAAAGCTGGATATTTTCCTCCTTGTCTGGGAAGGAGGTGTGAATTCAGAGTACCTATTCTTCTTTCTAACCATCTTGAAGCCTAGGAATAGAAATGTGTTTGTCTAATGAGTTTTCATATAATATTGGTCCTAAGATAACATGTACAATGAAACCACCTAGCTAAGATACCGGTTTAGATGCTATCAAAATATCAGTCACTGATTATAACTTGAATTTCTTAATTTATCATTTGTAACTCTTATCCATTATTATAGATTCTTTTTCCGAGCTTTTTTTGTTGTTGTTGTTTATAAACTGTAATTAATAAGCCCAAGTGAGAGATAGTATCGTCATTCTTTTGCCAAGTCCATCACAGGAATGCAAACTCAACCCTGCATAGTTTGATACTCCAGAATCTTCCAGAATTTACAGAAATTAAAGAGAAAAACCATGTTTCTTTTAGAAATATTAAAAATGTGACTGGATAACACTCCATATATCTATGATATATACTGTCCTTTTGGAGCAAGATTCTGAATAAGGTAATTTCCATGGTTCTATACTGATTAATCAGAACTCAGTGACAAGTTACTGTGTTGTAAAAATGTATGTCTTGGTAAGCATTATCCTGAGCCTCTTTTAGAAGCATAAAGTTTGAAAAGAGAGATCTGGGCATGGAGATGTGTTCTGTTCTTTCAGGATCTTTCGGGATCTCTTATTCTTTCAGAATAAACAACATGTGGGAGATACTTGTCTGTTGGCTACTTGTCTTCCCAAATTTAACACACAAGCATGGCAAACTCCAGCAGTTAGTGAGTTAGAGATCTTAAGAACTAAAATGGGAATTTCTGCAGCAATATTTATTGAATGGGAGTTGTTACAAGTTCAGACTTACCTGTTGTCCTGTCAAGACAACAATACATAATGCTGAATTAAATAAATGGAATGATAGCATTAACAAAGAATTACCACAGACAGAGGAAAGGATATCCTCAAAAAGAATGTGTATCTAGATCTGGATGTTAATCATGATGAAATTTGAATGTCTTTTGCTGTAATCAGTTCTACCTCATACCTGCAGCACACAATGCCTATTTGAAAGCATTGAATAACTGTCTATACATATTCATAAGAGTATCTGAACTTTGTCAATATCTCCCTATTATTTTCCACTTGGTTCCACAGATTTCCCACCTCTGCGAAACAAAACAGTAGTCTTGTACATGATGGGTTAAAAGAGTAGAGCCATTTCGACATCCATGTCTTTTAAAAAAAAATATGGCAAGGCCCGCAGGATATTAATACAGAATATATGAAAAGTTAATTTCCAGAAGTGCAGGGCAATAAAAACAAGGTCTGTCCAAACTCTCTTTATTAATAATTAAAAAAGTATGTGTATGTGAAGTGCTTTTTAAGTAATGAGTGTTAATCATAAATATTTAACAGTTGCTCTTATGAAATATGCCCTAAATTATGTCCAAATGTTAACAAGAATGCCTTATACTTGACAGAACAATGAAGCCCATAAATATTGCAGAAGTGTGTGTCTGACAGGTGAAAACTGAGAAGACACGTCCAGCTCTTTGTTTTAATCTGACAGTGCAACATTCAGGTCTGTGCATTTCGAGCATAATAGGAACAAAGAGCTTTCTATCCAAAGCCAATATCAGAGCTGATAGAAGATTCCCTTTGGAGTTTGTTATCAAGCAAGTACAACTTGCCTCATCAATATCACGGTGCAAGATATTCAAAGCACATAAGCAGTGGTTCAATCTATCCTCGCGCTGAGTGTCTTCTGTGTGTAGCTTATCTTTATCAGGAATAAAGTTCATAGGAAGTTCACAGGATGTTGACTTCCTATTCCCTTCAAGAGGGAATTAATTGATTGTTCTCAGGAGGTGCTCAGCATCTGTTGCAACAATGTCTTGAAGAATTACTTGCCAAGAAAAAATAAAAATAAACATTTTAATAAACTGGGAGATAACTGGCAATATTATAATTGTAATAAGAACAACTACTGATAGAAGAAAAATAAGTGGAGGAAAAAATAGACAATCAAATATAAATTCTATAAATAGTCATTAATGTTGCACTTAAAAAACCTGAGTGCCTTAAAATATAGGGTTTTCTTTCAGTAAAAGCAGGATAGGTGGAAGAAAGCACTATGACATATTTAGAGAGGAGAAAAAAAGAGAGAAGGGAAGACTCCAGGTGAAGACTCCTGATATGACTTCGGGTACGAACTTTTCTTCTGCTCCCTTCGGAAAATTTTGTCTCTGAAAAATGGAGAATCTTCTCCGGGATCATCTCTCTGGGAACTTTGTCCACTCTAGTGTCACTGAGGTGGCACTATACACAGTTTTCAGTATTTCTAAACAAATAATTTACATGGAGGAATAAAGTTCCAAATAAGACTGCTATATTTATCTTAGGAGACACATCCAGTATTTTCAAAGGTTTTTGAAGAGTTCAGTTCAGGAAGAAAATTTCAGCTTCGCTGTAGTCAATTATCCCCCCTGTCACTATGACAATGAAGCCAGAATTTCACCCAAGGATTATAGAACAGCTAGAATATTCAGTGTGTTCTGCCAAAAGGTTATTTTCAAATACTTAAACTTTCTTTTCTCTCTCTTTCTCTGCAATGGTTCTCACAGAGCCTACAGCAGATCTTTGGGTGTAAAAGGTCTCTAAAAGATGCTCCTTTCCCCTATGAAAATATCATCCTTAATTGCTTTATGAAAGGGCTGTAGGACTTCCACCTCTTTTCAACCTGGGCCTCCCACTACCAGAAAATAGTTCTTTGATCTTTACTGTTCCCTCCCTGCATTATACTGAGTTTCTAAAAGCATTTCTTCTTCCTCCACCCCTCCATCCCTCACCCCCCACTGTTTTCCATCTAAACTGCTAGTTGTATTAGCTTTTCCTTTTTCAGTTGTATAGTACATGTCTTAGCCAAATGGAACTCCTGCAGCTCATGGATAACTGCAACATTGAGGACACTCACAAGTCCAGACTCCCAGGTACTTCTTGCTGTCATCAGAGCGGGTCCAGCCAGTATCTTTACTGAAAAGCATGAATCTGAAAGTAGTCAGGCTCATGCCCTTATGTAAGGCTGAAGCAATAGCGACAGTGACAAAGCAGTGCAGAGTGGGCACGCTTAGATTAATTTGGAAATATTTTAATCAGTGTTGTAGTTTTGTGTGGCTGGGTTCTGGTGACAGAGTGTGGGGGCTGAAGGGGTGGCTTCTGCAAGAAACAGCTAGAAGCTTTCTGAGGCCCGACAGAGCAAACACCAACTGGCTTAGGGCCGGAGTCGTTGTTGACCAAGAAAACAAACAAAGAAACAAACAAAAAACCCCACACTAGCAGCAACTTTTTGCCACCAGAGAAAGAAGTGAGAAGATGTAAGAAACTGTACAAGCACCAAGGTTGAAGAAGCAGGGGGAAGGAGGTGCTCCAGGTGCCAGAGAGAAAGATGCCCCTGCAACTCATCTAGAAGACCATGGTGGAGTAAGTGTCTCCCCATAGCCCGTGGAAAAAGCCGAGACCCCATCTGCAACCCGTGGTGAGGCCCCAAGTTGAAGCAGGTGGAGACATACAAAAGGCACTGTGACCTGTGTTGGAGCAAGCCTCTGCCAGCACTTGCAACCCGTGGAGAGAGACATAGGCACAGACACAAAGATGAGCTAGAGAGATCTGTGCCAGAGCAGGTTAGTTAGGGAGCAGCCTGTAGAGGACCAAGCTGGAGCAGTCTGGGCCTGAGAGACTGAGAGGCATTCTATGATTTATGACTGCACACCATAGCAGTGGCCCATGCTGGGGCAGCTGGTGAAGGGCTGAAGCTTCATGGGAGAGGACTCATGTTGGAGAAGTTCGTGGAGGACTAGCTCCCGTGGGTGGGACCCCATGCAGGAGCAGGGGAAGAGTGTGAGGAATACTGTCCCCCCCTCTTTTCCTGAGCTAATAAGAAAAACAACTCATGCGGAAATGACTGTAACCCTCATTCCCCCAGTCCCTTCCCCTCCCCTTGCCATAGTTGGGGCAGTGGGGTAGAAGGGAGCAAAATCATGACTAAAGGGAAGTCTGCTAAGAAGGGAGGGGTAGGGGGAGGTGCTTTAAGATCTGTTTGCACTTTTCATTGTCCAACTCTGGTTTCACCGGGACTGTAGTGTAGTGTAATAAATTACAGTTTGCTTTCCTTTATTCTGTGTTGAGCCTGTTTTGCTCACAACACTAATTGAGGAATGATCTCTCCTTGTCCTTATCTTGACTCTTAAGCCTCTCAATATATATTTTCTCCCCTGTCCAGCTGCAAAGGGGAGTGATAGAGCAGCTTTGGTGGGCATCTGGCCTGCAAAACAGCAAAATGAGGATGAGAAAACATCAATACACACACTATTTTTCAGATCATTTTTGTATGCACAGAGATATCTCGTGATAAGAGATGTTAAAGTTGTACATTATATATTGTACCTGGACAAACGCTTATACTTTAAAGTCAAACAAGCTCTTTCTATGCTTCAGTGTGCATAGTGGTTCAATTACAGTATGTCTGTAAAAGAGCTCAGCTCTTATATACTGGAAATCTAGAAGGCATGTCAACTATAGAATTTTTTTACTTTCATTCATGTTACCTTCTCTCCAAAAGTAGATGTATGCCATTAAAAGATAACCAGGAGAATATATTGTTTGGTAATTACATTTAAGCTGATAAAAAATCATATGAATGAATATAATATTAAGAAAGCAGATGGCAGAGACGGTGATGTATGAGCCTGAGACAACTGCAAATATCACTTGTGTAGTTTCAGCATGGTATTTAGTAGCATTTATTGACTTTTTCCAACAAAATTTTTCTATAATCTGCTGACACATCAGTACTTTAATTAAGAACTGCAGCATAAGCTTGCTGGAAGCTATGATAAGCAATGACATCACAGGTTGAAAACTAAATTTATCACCATGTCTGTCAAAGTACATCACAAATGCAAATATCACGAGGCAAGAACTATGAGCTGATCCAAATATTAGGCTATTGTCTCCATCATATCACCTATATTCTTTTTAAATATTTTTTTCAGGCTACCTCTCAGTGACAAAACCTTAGGTATTGAAAAGTTTCAGGAATGCAAGGGAAAATGATCTCTTAAAGAGTGGACACCTATGTCATTCCAAAAGACTTCTGCAGTTCAGAGCTCATGACCCTGTTGAAAGCACCTGGTGAGGTTACTAGTCTTTTCCAAATACATTTCTATTCAGTCCTCTACCTCCTTTGAAAGATATACAATGATCCTATGAGATAGAAAATCCAATTGTCTTAAGATTTCTTCAAATAGGAAGTCTCTACAGTAAGATGGTTCCTTTTTTCCCAAAAGTTGCCTTTGAAACCTAGAAACCCAGAAATAATATTTACCCAACAGTGACTGAAACACCTAGCCAGAATTATCTGACAATCACAGAATTCATCAGAAGCATAGACATCATAGCTGTCTTCTACTTGTTAAAGTATTTTAAACTACCATTTATAGGAATAATACTTCGGCAAATATGAAGTTTGTGCCTGAGCTGTACTGCTTATTAGTTTTACAGTTACAGATTTTCTAAAAGTGGTATAACATCTTGTATTTTATACATTTTATAACATAATCTATATATTTATATGTGGGTTTTAATATATTTTTATATGGATATATAATTTAATATGTAGTTGCAATATATTTGATTGTTAACCTGTAACATTTGTACTTTTCATGGTGAATTGAAAATGCCTTTTGTTTTCACAGAGAAATGTTAATTTAATCACCTTTCAATGGAAACTTGAATTTGCAATTTTGATGTTTTCATAGTAAATCTATAAGACAGAGATTTCTATAGATTTCTATAGCACTTTTCACTATAAATTTATTTTTTAAAATAGTCGAAGTGTCTTAGTACATTTTAATCAAATCAAGATGTCTAGAGAATTTTAAGTAGGTTTTGGGGTTTTTTTGGTTTTTAATTTTTTTTTTTTCTGAAACAGTAGGCTATCAGATTTTAAAATTTACTCATATTATTCATATTATCTGATTATGAACTTTACCATGGCAGAGAATCAGAGAATCATAGCATCATTTGGTTTGGAAAAGACCTTTAAGATCATCAGGTCCAGCCATTAACACAGACAAGTCGACCCCGAAATCATGTCTCTAAGCACCAAATCATCAAATCTTTTAAATATCTCCAGGGATAGTGACTCAACCTGGGGAGCCTGTTTCAATGATTTATAGGCATTTCAGTGGAGAATTATTTCCAAATGCCTGATCTAAACTTCCCCTAGCACAACTTGTGGCCATTTCCTCTTGTCATATCACTTGTTACTTGGGAGACTGACACACACCTCCCTACAACCTCCTTTCAGCTAGTTGTAGAGAGCAATAAAGTTTCTCCTGAGAGAGAAATTCTGGAAAAAAAAAGAAATTCTTACTGCAAGAAAGATCTGCAGATAATGACAATACTCCAAAACAAGATTATTATGATCTATTTATATTTTATAGCTGCATTATTTATAAATAAGTGTGTGTGTGTCTGTGTGTGTGTGTCTGTGTGTGCATGCATCTCTATACTCTGAGATCTGGTCAAAGTAATTACTATTTTTGTCAGCCTGCATGTTGGTAATTCTGTATTTTTTTCTAGGAAAGTTAAAAAAAAAAGTAATTTGAAAGCAGCAGGCTAACAGCTTCATGGTCATTAGCAACCATAACAAACACAATGTCTTTCCTCAAAAAGATTTTATTTAAACAAACAATATATTTTCAAAGACAGCATCTTCTGCAAGCAGATATGCATTATATGCTTAACTAAAAAAACTAGATAATTCAAAATTCATAACAAATCTATGACTTATGTCAAAACACCCTGACTGTGCAAAGTGCAAGACCTGTTGTATTTTTCCACAATGTCCTTAAATTTTTATGATAAATCATTAAAAAATTATATTGCCATTTGCCAATTTTAGAGCACGTGGGAGTAAAAGAGCATTTTGTTGTAATGTTGAAGTTACTATTATTATTTATTTCTCATATTTTCTAAAATTCCTTCTACAATATGAGTTGCCTTATGTTCTCAGAATACTTTTTATCCCTTTCACATTGTGAAAAAATTCAAATTGAAGTGACCAATAAAAATTTTAGACCAGTGTTAGAGTTTTGGTTTGTTTGAACACAGAAAAAATACTCTGACATAACTTGTTTATAAATATAAATACAATTAAAAAAAAATAGTTTATCTGTGTAAGTCAATCAGTCTAGCCAGAAATCTGCCCCTAGATTTATCCTGCATTTGTGTAGAATCACTAGAAAATAATTGAACTTTCCATAGTAGTCCTTACAGAATATTTCCTGGTTTTTCTCATTATTGCCTGTTTTTTTAATGTCACTTCCACTCCTTTAAAAGATGAATTTTCATCTCCTGATTCTGTTTAGCTTGGTTCTGTCATTCTTCACATAATCACTGGAGAATGTTCTGCTTATTTACAGTCCACTGGATTTATCTTGTTCCTTTTCTTGACATTTTTTCTTATTTTGACAAGTATACACATCTTTTCTTGTTCCTCAGTGGTCAATTTGACCACATATTTATGTAAAATATTTATTAACTATACCTGGATAGTCATCATAGTGTTACAAGATAGTGTCACTGGAACAGGTTGTCCAGGGAAGTGGTGGCTGCCCCCTCCACGGAGGTGTTCAAGGCTGGGTTGGATGGGGCCCTGAACAGCCTCGTCTAGTGAGTGGTGTCCCTGTCTATGGCAGGGCAATGGAACTTGATGATCTTTAAGGTCCCTTCCAACCCTAAGTATTCTATGATTCTAAGATTGTTGCAGCTGCTAGTTACACTATTTTTGTGTGCATATATTTGGGCTCAAGATAAACAAATATTATTTAAGCTCTGATTAGTGCCCTTCTAAACCATGAGTTTAAGAACTCTACTTTGGCTACACTTGGAAAAGACAGCAATTTTGCTTTTCTCTGCTTGAAACAGCAGTTTTAACAGGTCCTACAATGGATGTACATTTTTTTCATAATTACATTAGCTTGGCAGCCTTCAATCACCTCATAACATACTTTCATGCTTTGATTAAGTATATATACATTACAATTCTAACACATCCAGGTTTTTTTCTTGTTATTTTCAAGTGATAGGGTATTATTTTGTATCTGAAAGAAGTTTGACATTCATTCTTTA
Organism: Laterallus jamaicensis coturniculus; assembly: GCA_022605575.1. Classification (NCBI taxonomy): domain Eukaryota; kingdom Metazoa; phylum Chordata; class Aves; order Gruiformes; family Rallidae; genus Laterallus; species Laterallus jamaicensis. The sequence goes on from JAKCOX010000019.1 coordinate 13,658,294, forward strand.
CATACCCTTTATTTTATAACATTGCATTTTTTGTAATTTCTGTTTCTCTGATTCTCAAGGTTGTTTTTTCATTTGAGCCATTTCTTTCAGTAATGTTTAACCAAAACAATGTATCATCAGCAAATTGCAGTCTTGCCTCACAGCAGGATTTTTTGTTCTTTCTTGCCTAATTACCTAAGTAGAATGTAATTTCAAGAAGTCCTTTCAAGAAGCAAATCTGTTCTTCTTTATTACATTTAAATATGGAGGATATCACAAAAATCAATCTGCATTATATTTAAGTCTTTGAATTAAGATCCTACAGACATCAGTTAAAACTGTCAACTTACTTCAGTGTAGTTTAGTTAAGAATATCACATTTTAAGTGTAAATAGTAAAAGGGTTTTATTACAGCACTCAGACAAAACAGTATATTTTCACGGTCATTTTGGCAAGACACTGCTAATATTGTGAAGAAATCCAAATACTAAATAATACTATTTATTTACCTATATTTTAAATTTTAATATAATCAGAATGATGTATATATCAAAAAATGCCTGATATACTGTAAGATAATTCATAGTGCATTTGTTAAATTAACTGGGAAAACTATTTTGTATTTTAAGCACTGATACTACAGCTATGTTTGCTGTTGTGCATGGATGAAGTTTTAATTTTTTTCTGAATTTCAGGACTGTAAAGTTGAAAGGTTGAGAGAATATTTCAACCTTACAGTTGAAAAATGTAGTTCAAAAAAGCTGAACTTAGACAATGAAGAAATGTCTAATGCAATATGCTCTAAATGGTGAACACAATCACTGAACCCAGCTATGCATTAGGGAAGCTTATACATTATACATTTGCAGTTTTCTTTTATAGGATTCCTTATCCTAATGTAAAACATAATTTAAAAAGTTTTCATTGTATTCAGGTCAGTCAGTGCAACTCTTTATTTTCAATTTTAAAAAAAAACCAAAACAAACGTTAAACACGGTAATATTGTTTTCTAAAAGTTGAAGACTTGAGATTTGTCTCTATTCACATATTTGAATGCTCAAAAGCTCCATCCATACTAATCACAGAAAATTATAGATGTTTCAGAAAATAACAGTATGTTATTTTTTTGGTAGGATAAGTAATATAGCTGTTGATTAAAGAAGTAAGATTTGAAAGATTATTTAAAAATCAGAAAACATGGAAAAAATATACAAAAAAGATCATAAGAATTCTGTTTGAAGAGTATTTACACTGTCTTGGTTTCAGCTGAGACATAGCTAATTTTCTTTTTACGAGCTGGTATAGTGCTGTGTTTTGGATTTAGGATGAGAATAATATTGATGACACATTGATGTTTTTAATTGTTGCTAGGTAGTTGTTCTGTCTACATGGAATCAAGTGTTTTTCAGTTGTTCCCTGCCCGGTTGCCAAGAAGCTGGGAGGACAGCCAGGACAGCTGACACTGACTGGCCAAAGGGATATTCCCTATCATATAACATCATGTTCCACATATATATAACTGGGGAAGCTATATGAAAGGCAGCTTTGCTGCTCAGAAACAGACTGGGCATCGGGTGCCTTTTTATCCCTTCCACATCTGGAGATCAATAACATTTGTGCATCACTTGTTTTATATATGTTATTTTTTTAATAGTTACCATTATTATTATCACTATTATTATTATTCTTTTCCTCTGTCATCCTATTAAACTGTCTTTATCTCAACCCATAAGTTTGTTTTTTTCCATTCTTCTCCATGCCCTTGACAGGGGCAGGGTGAGTGAGTGGCCATGTAGTGCTTAGTTATTGGATGGGGTAGAACCACAATACACACATATAGAAAAGAATATAGTCTTTAAGCAATGTTTAGGTTTTTAATTTTGAGCATGATCTGTATAATTAGATTTTATTATAGCATTTATCTATCCAGGAACATTGACGGATATACAAATTCTTCAAGCAAAATATTTTTTATATTAGAAGTTGGATTTACCATAACATACAGCTTCCAACTAATTCTGAATTAAAATAATTTCTTTCAATGGTTTATAAACTTCATGGAGAAACTACAGTGGAAACTCCATGGTTAAATTTGGTAAACAAAATAGTGTTTTTGCAGTCTAGTATTCAGTAATCTTTCTCAAATTCTTTTAAATAATTAAAATAGCATAGTGTCATTTAAGTTAAAGTCTTATGTTTTGAACAGTGAAAAGGAAATAAAATTGGTTTGTGGTGTGTCCTTCTCCAGAACGTGACATGATTAAACATTATCTTGTGCAACCTGCTCTAGGTGACCTTGCATTAGCAGGGGAGGTAGACTAGATCTTCAGAGGTCCCTCCCAGCTCACATCATCCCATTATTCTGGTTGAAATCCTCACTTTAGCAGATATTTTTGTAAGCTTCCTAATGATTTTAGGAATTTCCAGCTTTTATGTAAGGATTTTATTTCCTGTAAAATCCAATTATAGCAGGATTGGATTTTTAAATTTCAAGAATTTTCATAATTCTTTCTGGTTTTTGCAATGTTTTTTCTCTGGATTTCAATACATTGTTCCACATTTCTGCTTTAACATACATTTAAAGTAGTTTTATGTTAAGATGCTATGAAACACAGAGAAAGCTATTTGCAATGATAATCAGTTTGATAAAATGTGGTTTCTTGAAGATCTGTAATTTCCATCAAGGTGGTCTGTACTGAGAGCTTCCTGTATTATTGTAATTGTAATTCTGCCGCCTTTATGGATTAGTATCCATGCACTAGTTGAAATTTTTTTATGAGACTGCACATTCTTTGGAATATTGACTGTTTTTGATGGGGTCCAAAAGAAAGGCAGGTGCTAATTCTTTTTGAAAGATGGTGGGATTTTCCTTAAGCAACGCTGGAGATTAACTGACTAATTTCTTGTATTAATGTTTATTTCCATTTTAATTGTCCTGATGAATAAGAATTACTATATACGAAGCACATTGGCTGTGAAATAAATGGGAATTGGGTGATGGTTCCACTTTTTTTTCCTCCTATACTTACAAAAAAAATAAGTGAGAAAAAAAAGGTATCATGTGAAGCTTACTTTCTGCTATGGTCACCAAAATAAAAATAAATAAATTTAAAAAAAAAGAAAAGTAGAAGACAAAAAAAGGCCACACAACTTTCTCATAGGTTCATCACTAAAACATATAAAAAATGTTAAACAGATCATTACAGGCCCATCAAGTCACAGTTCTGATTTAGATAGTGATAAATGAATAAAGACAGAAGAAAAAATTATGCATGCCACATTGTCTTTAATTATATATGAAAGTAAGCAAAATGCCACTAATCGTTCTGTTAAAGAAGTGTCCGTCAGTCTTTAGGCTACCTGGATTAAATAAATTTACAGTTAATGCACCAAAAATAATGAATTTGAAAGCATGTACCTGTATCCCAGGTAAGAAAAAGAAAATGGATGCCAGTAGTAGCAAATTATAATAGGATCTATTTAGAGGAAAACAATCTAACAGCCAAAGAATTAGAATGATTACAACCAGAAAAGTGAAATCATTTAACTTTACACTTTGGAATTCCAGTACTGGAAGTCTTTAAGAACAACATAGAAATGTACTTTATGCAAATACAAGTCTCTTGCCCGGTGTTAAAATTGATAAATTAACTGATTTATTAAGCTCTACTATGAAATACCACTTTTCTATCCAGATAGTAAGATTTTCAATGTTTGGTATAATTATTGTAATAAGTCTGCTAACATACCATCTTTGTATCCTCAGCATGAAATTAAGTTTATAAAACCAAATTTTCAAAATATGAGGGAACATATTTTTATTGGAAAACACATATCAGTTGAATTTGCTTCTTTTGAAAGTTGAGGGATTTTTCAGTAGTCTGTCAAAATTTGTTGATATCCTTATTTTCATAACATGCCTGCTAGTCAAGGCACTCATTTTTATCTCGGAAAATATCTACTGATGTTTACTGATATTAACTACTGAAATATCATTTTTAACTGAACTGATAATTCTTTGAGTCCTGATATAGATGGTCTCACAGGTCTACTTTCCCAAGACATAGTGTTTATCTAAAAAGATCCTTTTTAATTTTTCCTTTCATCAAGTATAAATGCAGGAATGATGCTAAGATTAAGACAGAAAACCTACAAATAGTGCCTATTAGAGGGGTTTGGGGTTTTTGGTGGTGGTTTTTGTTGTTTGCTTGGTTGGTTGGTTTTTGGTTTTGTTTTTTTTTAAATCATGTGAAGTATTGAATAGTTGCCTAGCAAAACAAACCAATTAAGCAGCATGTTGGAGGCATGGACAGTAGGCTTGAATCATTCAATACCAACTGCAAATTAGAAAAGAATATCAGGTACCTTTTGTCCTCTCTTTTTCACTAGGACCCTTTAACATTACTAAATATTACTGGTCTATATTAGCCTAGAAATTTTATATATGTTAATATTCCACAAAATTTATGTATATCTGGGTTATTTTATTAGAAATTTGCCAACCCAGCATTGCACAACAAACTGTGTATCATTTAACTAATGCTGATATGATCAACATTTTCAACATTGTCATAGAATCTATTGTGATGTAAATATAAACTGTAGATAGACACCGATCTTTAACTGGCATCAGGTTTTGTTCCCATTTTTCTCAGTTTACTGAAACACAAAGTTAGAAGTGTCTGTGCTATTAATTTTTAAGATAATAGAGCATGTCTGATTTTGATTTTTAGAGTCCAGATATGCCCATTACAAGGAACCTATAATGCTAAAAGGAGAAAACAATTTTAGGAGACGAATAGTACCATTCAATTAGCCAATAGTTAATACAGATATGATCTGTTATTCACTCAAATATCCTTTTTAATGATTCTTTATGGTGAAATATGTCATAAACTTTCTGTGGAGTGGTGGTAGCTTCTAAAGTGCTGGAGCATACAAACATACAAGCATACAAACAGGAGTGGAATCAACTTTTTAAAAGGGCAGATAATGGAAGGACAAGGGGGAATGGTTTAAAGCTGAAGGAGGGAAGGTTTAGATTGAATATTAGGGGGAAGTTTATTACGGAAAGAGTGGTGATGTCCTGGAACAGACTGCCAAGAGAGGTGGTGGATGCCCCATCCCTGGAAGTGTTCAAGGCCAGGTTGGATGGGGCCCTGAGCAACCTTGTGTAGATCCAGGCCTGAGGTTGGTGGCCCTGCCTGTGGCAGGGGGGTTGGAGCTTTATGATCCTTGGTGTCCTTTCCAACCCTTGCCATTCTATGATGATGAACCCTCAATGAAAAATCTGGAAATAGTGATATTTGTTTCATATACAACTATTTTAAAATGATAGAATAGATATGATCAAAAAGAATAGGTGCAAATAACTTTTTTTTTCCCCCCTAGAAAGGTCATTCCAAGTATTTGTCTCTCATAGGGTAGGTTTAGGATACACAGCAGTAAGTGCAAAATTCACTTGTATCTGCTATGATACAGAACAGTAACAACAACAACAAATCAGATAACCAAAATTCTTTTTTATTTTTAATTTTTTTTCCCTGAAGCTAAAAATTGTATGCATTAAGAAAGGTGTAAGTCTATGTGTAACAGCACCATCTGGTGCCCCTATCATAGCAGTGCTATATACAGATAAGTACAGATTTTAAAAAATATATATATATTCTCCTGGCTGTCTCACAAAATGGTTCTGCTAGATTGAATGCATATACAATGTACCCAAAATATATATGATCCCAATATCCATTTACAAGTTATATATCATCACCATGTTATTGGTAGCTTTAGTCTTTGTGGATTCCCAACAAATTTTGTATGATGAAGACCAATTCATATATATACTTAGAATCCTTAGGATCATAGAATATCCTGAGTTGGAAGAGAACCAGAAGGATCATCAAGTCCCACTCCTAGTTCCACACGAGGCCAGCCAAGTCAGAGCATGTGACTGAGTACATTGTCCAGACTCTTCTTGAACTCAGCCAAGCTCGGTTCTGTGACCACTTCCCTGGGAAGCCTGTTCCAGTGCCTGACCACCCTCTCAGGAAAGAACCTCTTCCTAATATCCAACCTAAACCTTCCCTGTTGCAGCTTCATGCCGTTCCCTCAGGTTCTATCACTGGTCACCAAAGAGAGGACATCGACACCTGCCCCTTCTTTCCCCCTCATCAAGAAGTCATAGACTGTGATGAGGTCTCCTTTTCTCCAGGCTGAACAAACTGAGACACTTAAGCCTCTCCTCATAAGATTTCGCCTCCAGACCCTTCACCATCTTTGTTGCCCTTCTCTGGACACTCTAAAAGTTTTGTGTCCCTCTTGTACTGTGGTGCACAAAATTGCACTCAGTATTCAAGGTGAGTTCCTATGACTCAGGAGAAGAAAATGTGTGGACTAGAGGTTGTGATGGTTATGACAACTCCTATGGTTTTATTTTAGGTAGATATAAAAGACAGAATAGACTCTATGTAACCTATCTTAAAAGTTAAAGGCTTGGAGTACAGTAGGAAAGTTTTAATAGTATTAATTTATGTGAGGGCTATATCCATTTCACTGCACTATTTTAGTACTGTCAGTTAATCTTTTCTAAGTTTACTTTCCTCCATTAAGACCTGTTCTTCAGCTGATCTAGATTATCCCTCTTTTTCTCTATTTCCCCTGAAAGAAGATCCTCTCTTCTCAGTATCTGAATCTAAGGTACAGAGAGGGTTACTGAAGCATTCTGGAAACATGAAAGATGTTGATACCCTGTGTTTCACCAGTCAACACTAACTTACATCACTCTAGTCTTTGATATGGTTTGCTTAAAATATCAGAATAAATAGTAGAAACGAGTCTTCTTGAAATCAGCTGAGATTTCATCAGGCCTGAGCAAAGAACAGATTTGTAGCTGAACGCTTTCCAAGCAATCTGTTTAGTTCTGCATGTGCTTCAATTCAATTTCATGGTAATTTCATAAGGAGGTTGTATTTTAATCCAATGTGCTGAAAAGCTGAAGCTTTCACCCTTTTATTTAAGTAATACAGTTGGAAAGTTGGGTTTTTAAATGCCACTTTGGTTAGTAAAATGAATTATTGTTGCAGCATATTTTCAATTTGTCTGTTTTAAATATCTCCCAGTAGCTTCTCAATTAGCTTCCTTTCCCATACAGAGTTATCCATTTAATTCAATAGTTTTTCTCCTTATCTTGTCACTTTATTTACCAAAAGCTAATTGGTGAAGTGTATCCACTTAGCTAATGACAGACAACTAACATAAAGTGGAAATAAATTGACTAGTGAGTTTAAGATCAAAATATGGGAGAAAGTATTCTTGTATTATAATGAGGTCTTAGTAAATGAAAGATGCTTGTTTGAATTTCAGATTATAATGGCAAATTTCTCAGATAAATTATGGAAGTGACTCAAATTGGTTCGCTTTCTCTCTGGATCACCCCGTTCATATTTTACAAGGAAGATTATTTATTCAGCTCAGGAAAGACAAACAACAGAAGTGAAATTCCAAATTAATGAAAGAAAAAAGGAACTGTACAAAACTGCCTAATTGCACCATGTTATTCAAAGTAATTTTTAGAGTAAAAAGAAAAAGGAACATTTTTAACAGACAAGAAAGCATTATGCATATTTTTATATAACTTTTGGAAAATGAGCTGTAGCATGTACTAAAAATATGTTCCATACTACATAGATATAAGTTTTCTGTTAGAAAGCATTTACCATATCTGTAGAGAAAAAAAGTTGACCAATGATTTGTAAAAATTGTATTTTTCTTCAGTGTACTAATACCCTTTAGTTATTATGGTTCGTCTTTATGAGTGGAAAAGGGTAAAGCATCTTTTCTTTCCAATTGTATCTGAATGCGATTCAGGCTTGAGGCCTTGGCTGAAAGTCAGGCTAAATATTGTGGAATTCATACAATTCTCTCAACTGGTGTACTTTTTGTTTATACATTCACTGTATATCAAGATGGATCTTCAGCAGTACCCAGTTGTTAGCCAGTTACCTTAGCCAAACATTACTATGGGCTTTTCTTCTGCTTGTATCCCATACCCATTCATACAGAAAAACTAGACTGAACCATTTTATACCTCATTGACAATTTATCTCACCAATAGCCTTTCCACTGTTGTTACTGGACACTTATTCTTCCTAAATACTAGGTAAATTTAGAATCCATTTACACACAAAATGCATTCATGTTCTCTGGCTAAAGCATATTGTTAGTGTAGAAAATTACCTTATGTTTGATCTTCAGTACAAATTACCATTTGGACTTCAGATACCTATGCTGTTACTGCTTCTGTTATTCATCCTAGCCATTCAGATAGTTTAGAAAGTTGTGGGGTTTTTGGGTTTTTTTCTTCCTGTGGATAGGCAGATTTGCATATTGTTGTGCTGAGATCAAGGCATTCTACACAATAGATACTCTAAATTCAGTCATTAAATTTTTAACTACAAAACCTGTATTTGTAGTATGTAAAAGTCATTTGAACATAGGTAATGATTTCTCATGGAGGAATGCTTGTTGTCCTCATTTAAAGTAATATAAATAATACAAAAATGAAAAACATTAAAAAAAAAGTAGTATGTAGAAAGTTCTGAAAGTCTGTAATTAAAATATTTTACAGGATTAAAATGTATTCCTTTGAAGGTATATATACACACTCAAATATGTAGAAAGTACATATATGTGCATACATATATGCATATAGATGTGCATATGTGTATATATTATATATGCATATATTAAAATAGTGTTGTATGTCATGCTTGATTTATTCTTTAATCAATCAATCAATTACATCAGGATCACTTTGTCAGGAAGGTGAATACACAGTTCAAGAAATGCGCAAGTGTTTCATAAAGTTGTATGAAGACTGGAGAGGATGAAAATGGAATGAATAATTAGTAAAATTTCTGGTTTCATTTTTAATCTCTTCTGAGTAGATAGAAATGTTATTTCTTCTTCAAAGGTAAAGGATGAATAGATTCCAAATGAATTTTAGAATAATCCTAACAGTATCGTGAACTGAGGCAAATTCCATACCCCTGTCTAAAGTAGTAATAGGTTGGGTTTTTGGGTTGGTTTTCTTTTTCTTCTTTACAGAAAAGTTATTGAAGTGGACAGTCATGCCTTAAGGACCTTTTTCAGTTTTATCAGTTTCTCTCATTTGGGAGTCTTTCCAGCTAAATGAAAATAGAAACCTGCTTACAACCTAGTTCTTCTAATGTATAAGGAGACTGATGAAACAGAATAAGTATTTGATCTAGTTGTCTCACAACTAGAGGATAACCACCCTTCATTTTTCTCCATGATAAGTGAAAAAAATTGATATTTGTTTCAACCATAAACTGCATCCTTAGAAACTTTAGTTAGAATTTTAGGTTCTTCACTTAAAAAAAAAAAGTTATGGAAATTGCACTCAACTTCCTACCTATCTGAAATGCCACAAGATATAGCTAAGAATGAGACATTCCATTTTTCTCCAGAGCTCTCTTAAAAGATGTGGAGAACTGATTCTTTCTGAAAAAGATTTTCATACAAACTGAAAATCATTGCCCTCTTCTTTCTCTAGAAAAGGATACAGGAAAAGATAAAGCTGGTCAGCTAGGATACTTGAGGGAGATGCATCCACTAAATGGGAAAAACAATTTTCCTGCATGTCTGAAAGTCTAAGATTTTCTTGTGTGGGTTTTTTTGTTTGTTTTTTTTCTTCCTCTATAAATGCTGTGGGTGCAACTTATATCTGCATCAATTCTGCGGATGCCTGTATAAAGTTACAAACATATAGAAAAGCCTGCTCTTCTTGTTTAGCATTTAATCATACCCTTTTAGTTCAGACTAAAGACATCAATTAGGACAAATCCAAAATATGTGCCCAGGCACCACTCAGATGGTTACGGAAAGGAAGAATTAGATTTGTGGCATAAGCCCATCGTGAGATGATTAAATTTGTCAAAATGTATAAGGGTTGGGCATTTTTTTGCAAGACAGTTGTGTTAGCACATGTCCAAAAAAGCTTAAGATGGACTTATTTTATATGGATATGAATCATAATGTGTTATGAAGATTAGTTTAAAAAACTGTCTGACATAGTTCCTGTAACTATGAACATTGTCTACCTTCCAGGATTTAAAGCTTGCTTCACAATACAATGGGATTGCAAAAGTTTCCATTAAAGATTATGGAACAGCTATGTAGAAAATATATGACCAAGAGGTTTAGTTGAAGATATATAAAACAAAAAATATGGCAACCTATTAACTGCCGGTGATATACCGTTTTTCAATAGTACTGATGCAAGACAGCAATAGGCTATATTGTCCATTCCCTGCACTTCTTTTGTATAAAGGGAATTGTTCTCCAGGGCATCAACTGAAAGCATGTACAAAAGAAATGAGGTTAGTTTTATTAATTTACTTTCTTCACAACTGAATAGCTATAGCTTTATTCTCTTATTCCCCTTGGCACTACTTTGTTCCATTCTTTAATAACAGTAAATGTGAAAAATCAGGATTTGTTCTATTCAGCTTCATTTCACTTTGAGTGCTGTAGGGAGATGAGATTTGAAATTGTTCACTGTAATGTATGGGATATTCCATGGATTCAGTTTACTGATGATGCAGTATCATTGCAGATGTCTCATTTCAGGTTCTATACTTTTATTAGAACATTAAGTCTTGACCTCTTGACTCTTTTTGAGTGGCACCCACCAATTTTAAAGGAAGATGTGTAAGCAGAATTCCACTTTGGATAGTTTTGTTCTCAATGTAAATAAAACCTGTGAAGGGAAAGGAGAAGAAAGCAGAGGAGAGGTAAAACATGAGGAAAATTAAATATTGACTCTTTCTCATAACTGACTTATTTCATATCTGTTGAGAGTCTGAATTGCTACCACAAATATAAGTTAATGAATGGTTTGAGTCCTCAATTTCCAAAGACCATATATTCATATATGAAATAAGCAGTTTTAAATATTCAGTGGCAAATAACAGCAACTGAGAAAAACTAAATGAAACTCTAATGAAGACAGGTATCTTAAACTGATTTACCTTTTACTTGAAGAACTGGGAAATTCTTTCGGAGATCAAGGAAACCATTTAAAAAAAACCCCAAACAACAACAACATGCTTTCATTTGATTTGGATAATTTCCTACTGTTTAGGAATATAGGAAAAAGAAAGGAACTAGGAAAAGAAAATCTGGTTTCTCAAAGCTAAGTGTTAGACACTAAAAAAAATGAGCAAAAAACCCTGTGAGGATCAGTGATGAGTATTCATTAAAGCTCTGACGAATCTGATTTTGACTCCTCTTCTTACCTGATTTACAGTATGGGTTTAAAAGTAGGTTTTCTACCCCATAAATGAATATCCTGATCATGGATTAACACATATCCAGATGTGTTTGGTCTCTTATAATGGTGTTTCATTAAGCATCTGAATATCCTTTGGGATTGGTACTAGGTATATTCTTATTTCAGGTTGATGACTTAAGAAAGAACTTGTTCTGGAATAGGCTTTCAGCATTACTGAATAATTTCATACCACCTTCAACATCTAAAGAAAAAAAATATAAAAAGAGCTAAAAAAAAAAAGCTGCAAAGTAAAGGAAAGAAAAATACAGTGTCAATATTACTTAACCATGTACTTTATATTTACCTTACAACGTATGTTTAATCATTTTATGGTTTTGAACACAAGTATAAGAAAATCCTAAGGTAGTGTTCAAATCACCCAGCTTTACAGACGTGAGTTTTAAACAAGTGTAACTACATTTAAGTATGAATCCAAGTTTTCCCTTTACATTTAATAAGAGAAATACTTCAATGCTACAATTAATTTCAAACTAGACCCTATGCTTGATTTGGTACATGGTTAATTTTCTAAAAGTGCTATTTCTTTCTGTTGATGATAATGGTAAACTCAGATAACCAGACATTCTCAGATGCCTGTGTCTAATTCAAATAGGACATGAGTCTCACATTATTTATATTCCTCTAAAATGGTCATCCAGAGCTTCAGTAGAGAGGATGGGAATAAAGTTGAATGCTGTCAAGACAATATATAAGTCTCTCATTTTTTTTTGCCATTCAGGTGATTTATCCAACTCACTGCCCTTATCAAAATCCTCTGCCTGACAGAAGTAAGACTCCCAAGTGACCATTTTTAGAAAGATTTTTTCCAGGTAATGAAGGGTATTAAAGCAATTTTGTATATTTTACCATCCTTACATTCATCCCATTATCTGAAGCCATGTAGGCTTATTACATTTCCAGAGCAACTATCTGGCTCCATCCCCACCTCACTACCTCATTTCAACCAATCACCATAGAACCTCTCCCTGATATTATGCTAGAAAGCCAAGGACAATCGGCTATTATGTTCTATGACTGACTACCTTTTTTGTTTGTTTGGTTGGTTGGGTTTTTTTGATCAGTTGTTTGGCAAAGTAGGTGAGGAAGATCTAACAGTAACTTTGAGGAGATGGAGAAAGGTATGTCAAGGACGCAATATTAAAAGAGGTTGCAGGAGAGAACTATAATTCAGGAAAAGGCAGCTCCAAGAGCAAAACACAGGCTAGTGGGATTTGTAGTTTTGTTTTGTTTTCAGAAGACAATGATTGCAAGTAGAGGTTTTGATATGAAAGTCTTGTCAGTGTGGTAACAAGTTTTGTGTCTTACATTGACGTGCCAAACTGGACATACTTAAAAGAAGACAGCTGATGACTATAAAAGGAAAGGTGGCTGCACATTTCCTACTACTGCTTCACAAGGCTGAATTTCTGCTTTTCTGAAAATGTGTTTCTGGACTGTATCTTTGTATTCATTGCTTGCTATGAAAACTTATCCCCGCCTCCTGTGGAAACTGTACGTAGAAAAGCAGAGGCAAGTATTTTGAAAAAAAAAAAAAGCTAGCAATATGTTAGCTTTTTTTTTTTTTTCTCTCCATTTTCAGATCCAGAACTGTCTTCAATAGTTCTCTAATAAGCAAGGCCAGAAGCAATTCTTGTAAATCTATTTGCTGCAGTATAAGATGTTGCGTTTCTACTTCTGGAGGTGTTGAGAGGCTGCTAGAACAAGTATTTTGGATAGTGTCTGATGAAAAGAAAAATACAGTAAATTATAAGGATGTGCACTTCCGATCAATAAGAAGATCCGTACTCAAACATTGTCTCCCTTAAGGATGTAGGTGCTTACAAGATTTTAATTTTTTTCTTCTTGTTTAGTTGAATAAATAACTTTTTTAAAATTAAGCTTAATTTATAAATGCAAATGTTTTAATTATTTCCATTATAATTAATTATTATTAAAAAAAAAATCCATCCTGAGCAAAAGACAAATTTTTATATACCAGAATATTGCAAAATATTAGTTTCAGCTACAAATACATTTATGGTGAATTTTTCCTTGTTTACAGTGTCCTACAAATTTTGAGTGTATAGTAAATATCCTGGGTATCATGACGAGGAACAGCAGTATAAAATGTATAAATATAAAGCATCTTGTAATATTGATATAAGTCTTTACTTGCTTTATTTGTAATTATGTTTGCATTTTAATGATGCTTCAGTATAATGTATACCTAGTCTCACATCATTACTTTAAAAACCACAATTGTCTGCTAATTCTTAACAAATGTTTAAATTGCATAGTTTAATAATAGGTACTAATTTGTTTAATCATAAAATGCAAATTTCAACTGAATAAATGCACTGTAACTATAAAGCTATCACTTTATTTTTATAAATGCAATACATGCACTGATATGTATATGTTATTCACTTAAATGTTCTGATAGTATAAAAGATACATATATATATATATAAATCAGAATGTTCTCATACTTTTATCAACATAATGAAATCTTACTGGAGAGGGGCAAAAAATTTGAAAGTTAACACTACAGTGGCAGTTATATAAAAATGTGTCTATATATATATGGTTTTGGGTTTTTTTAAATTAACTTTTCCTTTAAACCTTGTAACACCAAATCTGGGAAAGTAGAAAAAAGATAAACCTGTTTGAAGCTTTTTCATCTGAAGATCTATTAATGCCTATAGGAGAGAGGTTATCATTGCTGAGATGTATAGTAAAATGGAAACTGATTTTTAAACAAGAAGAGGTAACTAGAAATTTGCAAATTTCCTCTTAGAGGTTCTGCTATTGTACCTCATAAGAGCTGAAAGTTATTTTACTATTTTCTACTCAACTGGATGATGTCCCATTCCAGAGAACATTTTCCATGATGTCTAGATTCCTTACCTCTTGGGAAGACAGGATTGTATTGCTGTGGAGCTGAAGAACTAAAAAAAATAGGAAGAGAAAACAAAGCCAAGCCATCAGTACAAAAAATCTCTTTTGCACTACCACTCTCTCATCTGTATATACATTTACAAATGCAGATAATATTAAAAAGAAAACAAAAAACCCTAGAGGTTTGTTTTTTGTTGGCTTTAAGAAAAAAGTTTATTTTCTTTATCTAACTTCATTTTAGCTTTCATCAGGTATTTTAACAATCATCTCCCTTAAGTGTCTGTAGTAACTTTCTCAGTCATAGTACAGTATATTGAATATGAAAATGAAACTGTGTATTTCAGTATAAGAAGATAGAAAGCAGGGGTACTTGGAATCTATAGCACAGTATGTTAATATGAAAGCTTTAAAATATATGATGACAATAATGTTAGAGGAAGAACTGATTCTACTTGCCAACTTCAGTAAAGCTATGAAAACAGCCCACTAGCTCCAGCTTCTACAGTCGCAAAATTGCATTCTGGAAAAAAAAAAAAAAAAAAAAAAAATTAGTAAGAATAATAATACTTGTTATTATTATTATATTTAAAATGTCAGCTGGATCATCAAGAGAAGTGACATCTCAGTGAATATCTGATTTGTTTGTTTTCTGGTTATAAGTCAAAAGTAGAAGACTAGGAATGGAACAGAGCAAGAGAAATAGGGAAGTGAGAAACAAAACAACCTTTTTTTGTAGTGCAAACTATTTTTTCTAGCTTAGATTCAGAATGAAAGCACAAAAACTCAGGTTATATTTTTCCTCAAATATTCAATAGAAAAGTAATGCCCTTTGCGGATCCCAGCACACGCACATATGCAAGCAAAAGATTCTTCTATAGACATAAAATAATGTTTTAAAATATAAAACAATGTAGATGACGGTTCTTCTGGCTCATAAGAGTAGGTTTTTAAGTGTTATGTCCCCTACAAAGGACAATGAGATTGAATGGAGGGGATCTTTCGGGTCATTGACTACTGAGTTGTAGTTCAAGTTAACATTTATTAATCTATCAAGATCCCCAGTAAATATAGTGTGGCTTAGTTAGTTATATTTGTTTTTATCCATATTGCATATCTTTGATATTTCCCTCACATATATTTCAGTATGTGGTCTAATTACCTTCTGTGTTTCTTCAGAATATATTTATATCCAACTACAGCTCTTGCTATGTGATGAAATGGCCTGGAACACTGAACTAGACCCTTCTCTGCCCATCAAATGAGGTATTCTATTATTTATCAGTGTTATGTATTACATGCACTTCATTCTGACTCGTGTTCTGTTCTAAATTAGCTTTGCCCATAGGTTATTAGGGGTGTCACTTAGATTTTTAAAATTGCTAGAATTATAGCCAGCATGACCAAAGAGGTGATCATCCCCCTGTACTCAGCTCTGGTGAGGCTGCACCTCAAATACTGTTTTCGGTTTTGGGCCCTTCACTACAAGAAAGACATTGAGGCCCTGGAGCGCGTCCAGAGAAGGGCAACAAGGCTGGTGAAGGGTCTGGAACAGAAATGTTCTGAGGAGCAGCTGAGAGAACTGGGACTGTTTAACCTGGAGAAGAGGAGGCTCAGGGGGGACCTTATTGCTCTCTACAACTACCTGAAAAGAAGTTGTAGTGAGCTGGGGTTCAGCCTCTTCCTGCAAACAACTAGAGACAGGACAAGAGGCAATGGTTGCAAGTTGTGCCAAGGGAGGTTCCACATCCAAATGTATACTAACTCCCTTGGTTAAGTGTCCTAGAAGCAGTAGAACCTGTCCCCTCTGATTTCTTTCATCTAAGTGAAAAAAAAAAAATAATCTAAGATAACCACTTCATTTTTGCTGTCCTGTCATGTCATAGAATGATGATAAGATGGAATTTCCAGTGATATAACCTGAGAACTCTATCTTTAATCATTCAATAATCAATCTATTACATGGGAAACAAGTACAGAAGCCAGAGCTCTGTGGTAAGTATCAAATATCCATTAAGTGTATGGGATCAGATGGCAATATTAATAGATTAGGTTCTAAGATTTTTTTTTATTTTTTTTTTATTCTAACAAACTCTAAAAATGCCAGTCAGCCTCACTTCTGTCCCCGGAATGGTGATGGAACAGGTTGTTCTGGATGTTATCTCCAAGCAACTGGAAGAGAAGAAGGTCATGAGGAGTAGTCAGCATGGATTCACCAAGAGAAGATATAATGCTCGACCAATCTCATAGCCTTCTATGATCTCATCACCTGCTGGGTAGATGGAGAGAGAACAGTGGATGTCATCTACCTTGACTTCAGCAAGGCTTTCGATACTGTCTCCCACAACATCCTGATAGAGAAGCTAAGGAAACAAGGGATAGATGAGTGGACAGTGAGGTGGGTTGAGAATTGGCTGTCGGACCGAGCCCAGAGGGTCGTGATTGGTGGAGCAGAGTCAGACTAGAGGCCTGTGACTAGCAGTGTTCCCCAGGGCTCAGTGTTGGGTCCAGTCCTGTTCAATATCTTCATTGACGACCTTGATGCGGGAATAGCATCTACCCTCAGCACGTACACCGATGATACAAAGCTGGGAGGAGTGGCTGACAAGCAGGAACACTGCGCTGCCATCCAGCGAGACCTGGACAGGCTCGAAAGCTGGGCAAGGAGAAAACTAATGAAGTTCAACAAAAGCAAGTGTAAAGTCTTGGACCTGGGGAGGAACAACTGTTCATTTCAGTATAAGCTGGGGGATGTCCTACTGGAGAAGAGCACTATGGAGAAGTACCTGGGGGTCCTGGTGGATGACAGGTTGGCCATGAGCCAGCAGTGTGCCCTGGTGGCTAAGAGAGCCAATGAGATCCTGGGGTGCATCAGGAGGAGTGTGGACAGCAGGTCGAGGGAGGTGATCCTCCCCCTCTACTCTGCCCTGGTCAGGCCCCACCTGGAGTATTGTGTCCAGTTCTGGGCTCCCTGGTATAAAAAGGACAGAGATCTCCTTGAGTGAGTCCAAAGAATGGCTATGAAGATGATTAAGGGCCTGAAGTATCTCCCCTATGAGGAGAGGCTGAATAAGCTGGGACTGTTCAGTCTAGAGAGAAAAAGATTAAGGGGAGACCTAATTGGTGTTTACAATTATCTTAAGCATGGGATGCAGGAGGAATTATCCAGCCCCTTTTCAGTGGTTAGCGGAGACAGGACAAAGGGCAATGGCTGCAAGTTAGAACACAGGAAGTTCCGCACCAACATGTGGAAAAGCTTTTTCACAGTGAGGGTGACAGAGCACTGGAATAGGCTGCCCAGGTAGGTGGTGGAATCTCCTTCCCTGCAGATATTCAAGACTGGATGCCTATCTGTGTAATATGAGCTAGGGAGCCTGCTTTGGCAGGGGGATTGGACCCGATGATCTCTTGAGGTCCCTTCCAACCCCTACAATTCTGCAATTCTGTGATTCTGTGAAACTCATCTGTGGTATTCATCGCTCTGGAATAAACTCTATGCCGTATGCCACTTTGCTTTTACAGGAATGTTGCTGTCACTGTTCATTGTTCTTCCTCCCAACTCTACTGGTCTGTTGGCTTGGTAATTCATAAAATAGCTGTGCTGCTGTGCCCAAAACTTCTCAAAATTATCATACTTCCAATATTGTGTAAGGTCAAGATACAACTGTTCATTCATTAGAGTGTTTGTACCTATTTAGCTGAAACTACAGAGTTCTCCAGCCATAATATGCTATTAATTTATAACAAAGAACCTGGTCATGAACTTCTCTTTTATTTATGTAATCAAATTATTCCCGAGAGATACTAAAAAATTCTAAGTTAACTAGTGCTGATGCAGACAACTAAAATGAAAATAATATGAATGCATTATTAGGGGGTAGTGCCTTCTATGTCAAGGACCAATTTGAGTGCATGGAGTTCCTCCTGGAGATGGATGAGGAACCAGTCAAATGATTACGGGTCATTATTAAAGGGAGCACAGGGATAGAGGACTCTATATTGTGGGTCTGCTACAGGCCACTCAACCAGGGAGACTGAATGGATGAGGCCCTCTATAGACAGATAGGAGCAGTCTCATGTTTACCAGCCATGGTCCTCATGGAGGACCTCAACTGCCCCCATGTATCTTGATGGGACCACACAGCAGAGCATAAACAATCCAGGAGATTCCTGGAATGCATCCACTATAACTTCCTTCTCAAAGTGACAGAAGACTCAATGAGGAGAGGGACCATGATGGACCATATTCTCACCACCATGGAGGGGTTGATTGTACAGCTTGGTTGTAGTGAACACAGAACTGTGAAGTTCAAAATCATCAGGACAGCAAGGAGTGTACACAGCAGCTTGGACCTTCAGAATTAAAGAGAACAGACTTTGATCCCTTCAGGGATCTTTTTAGTAGAGTGTCATGCCATAAAGCCCTTGAAGGAAGATTGCACAGGTTAGCCAGTTAGTATTCAATGATCACCTGCTCAAACCTCAAGAGAGACATATCTGTAATGTCCTGTTCCAAAAGGAGAGACAGATTCACTGATTCCCTTTCTTGGAATTGAATTGAGAGAATATTTAAGGTCCATACACAAATTATGGGTCGGTGGTTGTGGTTTACCGCCACCACCTTTTTTTTTTTTTTCTTACCCAGTCATCATAGCTTTTGCTGAGTTAGTGCTTAGGCAGTCCCTTTTCTTGTGGTTTGTGTGTAAGACATATTTAGTTCACTTTGGGGACCATTTCTGAAATGCAACTAAGTTCCTCTTTTAGCTTCTGCATATTCCAAACAGCCCTTGTGAGGATGGTGAAAGGGACAAAAGGAAAATGGGAGGTCCAAACCATCTTAAAGCTGTATTCAATCTCCTAAAGCATCTCAAAAAAGATGATGTGAGGGAAAAGAAAAAAAAAAAGGGGGGAAAGAGACAAGCAAGCCAACAGAGGGTGCAAGGTTCAGCCCCAGGCAGCTGCTAAGCACCATGACCAAACAGACAGCAGCTCCATGGGTTGCGAAAAGGAGGTGTTTACTAACAAAATCACTGTGAAAGGAGAATAATAAGAGTCTGCAACAAATTTCACTCACAGGTGCAGGAGTGCCCCTCATTGACCAGCCCCTTTTATAGGTGAGTGATGTCATGTGATGTGGAAAGCAGCCTGGGCTAACTTAGGTCACCTGTGCTGGCTGCTTGGGGGCATTAACTCTATCTTGACCAGAACCAGAACAGGCAGGAAACCTGGGATGAAAGCAGATAAACTGTCCATGTAACCAGAGATCAGGCTAAGAAAGCTAAAGCCCTGATAAAATTAAATCTGGCCAGGAACAGTAAGGGCAATAAGAAAAGTTTCTATAGGTATGTCAGTGAAAAAAGGAAAGCTGGAAAAAAAAATGTAGGTCACTTCCCGAATGTAATGGGAGACCTGGTTACCTGGGATATGGAGAAGGCTGAGGTACTCAATGAATTCTTTTAATCAGTCTTCACCAGCAAGGGCTCTAGCCACACTGCTCAAGACACTGAAGGCAAGGACTGGGAGAATTAAGGACCACCTACAGTAGTAGATCAGGTTTCAGACAATCTAAGGAACCTGAAGGTGCTACAGTCTATGAGGCCTGAGGTAACTGCTGGATGTAGTTGCTTAACCACTCTCCATCATATTTGAGAACTCATGAAAGTCCACTGAAGTTCCCACTAACTGGAAAATGGGAAACATTACCCCCATTTTTAAAAAAAATGAAATAAAAAGACCCCGGGGGACTGAAAGCCAGTCAGTCACACCTCTGTGCCTGGCAAGATGATGGAGCAGATTCTCCTGGAAACTATGCCCAGCCACATGTAAAACAAGGAAGTGATTGGTGACAGGCAACATGACTTCCTTCCCTGCCTCCTATAATGCAAATCATGCCTTACAAATTTGGTGACACTCTATGGTGGGACTAACAGCATTGGGAAGAACAAATGATGTAATCTACTTGGATTTGGCAAAGCATTTGACACTGTACAGCATGATGTCCTAGTCTCTAAAGTGGAGAGACATGGATTTCATGGATGAACCACTTGGTGTATAAGGAATTGTCTGGACAGTTGCACTTAAAGAGTGTTCTCAATAGCTTGATGTCCAAGTAGAGACTAGTGATAAGTGGAATTCCACGGGGGTTGGTATTGGGATCAGCACTGTTTAATATCTTTGTCAGTAACATAGTGTGATTGAGTGCACCCTCAGCCACTTTGCTGAAGACACCACTATGTGCGGTGCAGTCAACATGCTGGAGGGAAGGGATGCCATGCAGAGGGACCCTGACAGGCTTGAGACATGGACTGTAAAAACTGCATGAAGCTCAGCATAAGCTGGCAATGCATGCTTGCAGCACAGAAAGCCAACCACACCCTAGGCTACATAAAACCCAGTATGGTCAGCCGGTCAAGGGAAGTGAGTCTGCCCTTCTATTCTGCTCTGGTGAGACCCCACCTGGAACACTGCATCCAGCTCTGGATCCCCCCATACAAGAAAGACATGGACCCATTGGAGCGAGTCCAGAGGAGGGTCACAAAGACAATCAGAAGGCTGGAGCATGTCTCCTATGAAGACAGGCTGAGAGAGTTGGGCTTATTCAGCCTTGAGAAGAGAAGGCTCTGGAGACACCTTATTGCAACACTCCAATACCTGAAAGTGGGGGTACAAGAAAGCTGGAGAGGGTCTGTTTACAAAGGCATGTAATGATAGGACAATGGGTAACGGCTTTAAATTGAAGTAGAACAGATTTATATTAGATGTTAGCAAGAATTCTTCATATGAGGGTGGTGAGGCACAGGAACAAGTTGCTCAGAGAACTTGTAGATTCCCCCCATTCCAAGAAGTATTCAAAAACAGGTTGAATAGGGCTTTGGGAAATCCCTGGCAGGAAAGTTGGAACTAGATGGTCTTTAAAGTCCCCTCTAACCGAAACCATTCTATGATTCTATATCTCACATACTAAACAACCAGTAATCACAAATACTCAGGAATGAAAGGAATTCAAATCTAATTGCAGGCACAAGCTAATTTATATTAGCAAAAAGCAATAAAATCTATTCATGAAAAAAATCGACGCCAAAGAATACCAAAAGGATATTGATAGTAATTAAGATTTTTATATTTAAATTATGTTTTCAATAGAACTGTTGCTAGTGTGCTATTTTGTAAATTTCATTTTTTATTTTAAAATTGTAAGTCTTTTGGCTTTCCGGCATATTATCAATTTAATTAATAATTGCAGAATAATAATCTCAACGAGGGTTGGGGTTTTTTGTTGGTTGGTTGGTTTGTTGGAATTTTTTTGTGCAGATATACATTTCAAGTGTAAACTTTATGAACATGTATTTCATTCTGGAACATATAAACCATAACAAACTGAGAGAACTTTCTTCTTTTTTTTTCCCTGTCTCCAAACGGAAATAAAGCTGAAAACAAGAGACAAAAATGAAGGAAATGTAACCTTAAGAACTGCCAACTCTGTTGGAGACCAGAAAGACATCTTTTATCTGCATTCACTGTCACTAATTTGACAGTCAGGATCGTGAGAGAATGGAGGATGTTTTTCTTCCTTCTTTGGGGAAGCATGAGGGCAAAGGGATAATTACATTATTTGTTAATTTAGTGATGATGGCATGAGTATTTACTAACACTTTTTATGTTTGTCAAATACATTTTGAGTACAGGTTCTGGTAAATGCTGGGAGAATGAAATGGGTGGGTTCCTTTGTCTTTTTTTGTTGTTGAATAATGTAATTTTACGACTACTGATTTTTTAAAATTCTTTTTCAGCAGTACCCTTTTTTTCAAGCCAAATTCCATTTTACCAGAACCCCCAAATTCTGAATGAATCATTACCTCTCTCTGGCTTATAATACCACTAAACAGTACAACACTTAAAAGCAAGCCATGTTAGAAAAGAAGCTCTGAAAACCAATAGTTAAAGAAATGTTTCTCAAGGTTTTTGTTTGATATTAGGTTTGAGTTTGCTTTTGAACTGTTACCTCTGTTAAATTATTTGTTCTCCCTGTTAAGAACACATGCTTCACTGCTGCACATTCTTGTTTTGTAAAATAGTTTTTAAAAATTATTCCATGAAAATAAAACAGATTTAACTGGGGAAAGGGGTTGGGGGTGGGAGGAGAGGAGGGGAGTGGAGAGAGAACCAGAAAGAAAACCCAAAAGTGTGATATTTGGGGCAATCAACAAGAAAGTGAATTTTCTTCAAAACTAATGAAGGTTTTCATTTCTTGTCTCTGAATATAAATTCTCGTCTCTCTATAAATGTTTTACTTTTGAAGACAAGCAGCTAGAGTAATTGTTTTGTGGTCTCCTTTTTCAAAGCTAAATCTACTTTATATGCTCATCCAAGAAAGTCTCAGTTTAAGGTCACACACACACACAAACCCACCCTATTTCTACTGCCAAAGAAATTGGTGCCGGTGTCTGGACATGAGTGCACACATTGATGCCCACACTGCATTGTGTTCAACACTGCATTGCATATATTGCTCCTGCATACAACTTCAGTCTTGGTTTCATCACAGTCCTCTTGCACTGAGAAGAATGTTACATCACACTTAAAACACAAAGTGGTGAAATTTATGTCAGAATAACAAAATGCTGCATTAATTTTATTTTTTTTTCCTTTTTCCTTATGGCTTTGTTTTTCCTGTTTCCATTAAAGTTTGGTCCTGGGATATTCTCAGCTGAAGTGATTTATTTTTTCTTTTCTTTTTTCTTTTCATTTAATCATTAAGATCCCATATAACTTTCGAAAATTAGAGAAACTTAGAGGATAAGGATGATATACATGCATACATATCTCTTGATATACCCTGCATGAGGGTGTTATTATCAACACTTTTCTGTGTTGCAGTTCCTTATGGTTGGACCTCTAGCTTTGAATTTAGACAAAGATTTATCTGACTGTTTAGACAGTGGGTCTGATATTTGCAAGAGAAACCTGAGTAAGAAATAACAAAAAACAAGGAGCACAAATATTCTTCCATAACTGTCAAATGGATAAACAGTTGACTCTGGGACTAACAGCTCAGAGAGTGTTAGTCTAAAGGACATGACTCTGTTGAGAATGACTTTCAAAAATTAGAATAAAACCTATTCCTTTTGCTGCTGTTGTTGTTGTTGCTTTTCTCCAAATATTGGGGCAGACAATATCTGTGAATCTCTGCATCTAAATTGTTTTTTTCTATATTTTATGACAGCATAATCCCTACTTAATTTCAAAATTAATGGGTATGCTACTATCAAAGCATGCTATGATCTTATATTACTTAAATCAACATTTTTCAACATTACATGTAGCATTGCTACAAATAAGAAATAGAAAATTTTCCTTCCTAGCCAGGTTTTTACTACTCATACAGGTGTTTATAGGTGGTCATATCTTAAGTATCAGGTGCAGGGGGAATTGGCCTGCCCCTTTTCAGTGGTCTATGAAGACAGGACAAGGGGCAATGGCTGCAAATTGGAGCACAGGAAGTTCCGCACCAACATGCAGAGGAACTTTTTCACAGTGAGGGTGACAGAGCACTGGAATAGGCTGCCCAGGGAGGTGGTGGAGTCTCCTTCCCTGGAGATATTCAAGACTCGTCTGGACGTCTATCTGTGTAATATGAGCTAGGAAGCCTGCTTTGGCAGGGGGGTTGGACTCGATGATCTCTTGAGGTCCCTTCTAACCCCTACAATTCTGAGATTCTGTGATTCTGTGAATTGGTAAGGGAAAAAAATGCAAGCTACTTATAAAGCCAGAGAAACATACCCAGTACACCACCTGATATGTTGAAGCAGTCTGTCTTTTAGAAGATTTTTGAAGAGCTATGAAAATATATTTGCAAAAGGAAGCTATGTTACAGAATCTCTTTAAGATTAGTATCTAGAAAACAATAGCGTGCCAATAATCTTATAGATAAAGCATAGGTCAAAAAGAATGAAAGCTAAAAATTCACAATTAAATTTACCTAAAGGAGTTATCTTTGTTAAAGATAATTAGAGCAATATTAAGGAAAAGTATGACACCATGGAGAAATAACTGGTAGTGAAGTTAGGTGATTAGGATTATTATTTTAATTTAGGGAAGTCAAAGCATATTTGAAAATACTGTTTGAGGTAAAAAACCCCAATTAATAAAAAAAAAGATGACATGGTATGAAGAATGAGAACTAAAAGAAATGTAGCTAAAGCAGGTAAGATCCAAGGGAGAAATACAGAGATAAGATGTGGGTTTTTTAAATAAGTCTCAGTGCAAAGTTATAACTCTTGTAGACAGGTGTGAGAAACATAGGGAAGAAAGGAGAAATGAAAAGCTGTTGGTAAAAAAAAAATAAAAAATCTAATCCACAGAAGAAATAAGATTTGGCTGTTTATACTTAGTGTTTCAGGGATTTTGTTGGTTTTGTTGGTTTAGGGTCTTTTTTGGGGGAGATGTTGTTGGTTGTTTGGTTTTGTATAGTCTTATTGTGCAACCTCGTCCTCCCCCCTCTCCCCAGAGTATTCGCATTCTTCTATTCTTTTTTTTTTTACAATAACATCTTGGAAGCTGGAAACCAGCTTCTCATTTGAAGGGCATCTTGTTCTTTCCTCTCGAGTAACATTGATTTTTATTTTTCCCTCCTTTTATTTTTTTAATCCTTTTCTCTCTTCAGGGCACAAGCCAACACAGTTTTCCCTTATTCTATGCCAGTCTCATCAATGATGCAATTATATGCCATCGACACAGCTACAAAACAAGGATTTTAAGGAAAACTTGCCAGCATAGAAAACACAAATTATGCAGCTCTACAGCAATTGTGCATAAATGTAATAGATCCATACATAAATTATGGCTATTGTTTGTTTGCTTTTCACTTTCCTGGCAAAAATGTAACAGTTAACAAATACTAACTAGCAGAAGAATATTGTACCTGAGATTATAAAAAATTTAAGGAAGACAAGATAGCCTATTTTTCACCTCAGACCTCATTTACACTAATTTATACATATTTTAATAATGCATAATAATTTGAAATGCTTAATATTTAGTCATTACTAAATATTAATCCCATTCCACTGGTGAAAAAAACAAACCAAACCAAAACATACTCCTGTATAAAAGAGTAAATTTGTTCTTTAAATGGAATAATTTACTAGGAAGAAATGGGAAACTCCCTACACACACACACACACACACACACACACACACACACACACACACACCATGTTTCTACAACTACTTCTGGTAAGAATTTTCTCAATTAACACAGGAAAGTTTATGTGTGATTAATTTGCATCTAGTATTAAAATATAATTTTAACCTTTCTCCCAGTAAGTAGATGGGTACTAGTATTATTTGTATCTTGAAACGGTCTATTTTGTGTATTTCATTAATCTGTTGGAGTATTAAATGTTTGCAGACCAGATCTGCAATTGTTACAATGTCCTACAAGGAAGAGATTAAGACTCCTTAGATTACAGAAGTAAAAGAATAATGCAGAAATAAAATAATGATAACATTTAAAATCATGTATT
This sequence comes from Laterallus jamaicensis coturniculus, assembly GCA_022605575.1. Taxonomy (NCBI): domain Eukaryota; kingdom Metazoa; phylum Chordata; class Aves; order Gruiformes; family Rallidae; genus Laterallus; species Laterallus jamaicensis. The sequence goes on from JAKCOX010000019.1 coordinate 13,684,046, forward strand.
AAACCATCTATTTGAAGAAACCATCTATTTTGAAGATAGTTTTGAAACAATCTATTTTGAAGACAAGAAACATACATTGACTTTTAAAGAAATACTCCTATAGCCAATATTTTGAAAGAAAAAACAGTGAGGAAAACAGAGGTATTGATATTCAGAAAGGAAAACATAACATGGTGTTCCTTCTGCATGAAAGTCCAGGCTTATCTTCAATTGAAATAAGTAGAAAAAAAGGAACTGTCAGCTTTCCTGAGCCTTGTTCTCTTATGGAGCTGGGCCATACCTGACACATATATCATGCTCTATGAAAGTAGATGTTGTCTCAGGCTCACTAAGAAGGATAAAGACAAAAAGGTCAAATGTTCCAGATAACCGACTATAGATAATACGTCACAGAGAGATCACAAGCATGAAATTCCCTGAAGAAAAACTTGACTCATATTTTTCATTTGTGTGTGGCTTTGCATAGCCTAAAGTCTAGAATCTCAAGATATTTTCTTGTTTATATTGATAACAGCTTGGATATACCCCATCTACCTTTAGATACCTCAATGACAATTGAGACCCTAATTTATTTTAATAAACTTCCAAATGCCCTTCAGAGGTTGTGAGGAGCTCTTCAAGGTCCTGTCCTTTTTTTGCCCTACTTAAAGTGTGAATTTCCCACTGAAGGTACCTAGGTCTGTGTATTAGCTAGATGTCAACTCCCTACAACAGGCCTCAAAAATGACTGGTAAAGTGATGTAAACAACATTTGCTTGGAGATTAGTGATTTCAGTGACCTGAAAGCAATGTGAATAATTAACAAATCTTCCTGCAAATTATTACCCTAAGGTAATGTGAAGAGGTAATCAGCAATGACAGATGCAAAAGTTAATTCATTAAATTGTCAATGCTCAAATTAGGAATATTTGCCCTGCTGAGATGCACCTAGGTGTCATGGTGGATGAGAAACTTAACATGAGCCAGCAGTGTGTTCTTGCAGCTCCGAAGGCCAATGGTATCCTGGGCTCCATCTGAAGAGGGGTGGCCAGCAGGGAAAGGGAGGGGATTGTCCCTCTCTACTCTGCCCTCGTGAGGACCCACCTGGAGTGCTGTATTCAGATCTGGGGCCCCCAATACAAGAAAGATGTGGAACTGTTGGAGAGGGTTCAGAGGAGGGCCACAAAGATGATTAGAGGGCTGGAGCACCTCCTCTACAAAGAGAGGCTGAGGGAGCTGGGCTTATTCAGCCTGGAGAAGAGAAGGCTGGGGGGGGACCTCATTGCAGCCTTCCAGTACCTGAAGGGAGCTTATAAACAGGAGTGGAATCAACTTTTTAAAAGGGCAGATAATGGCAGGACAAGAGGGAATGGATTAAAACAAAAGGAAGGAAGGTTTAGCTTAGATATTAGGGGGAAGTTTTTTACAGAGAGAGTGGTGAGGGGCTGGAGAAGGCTGCCCAGAGAGGTGGTGGATGCCTCTTCCTTGGAGGTATTCATCCATCCAACCTTGGAGGTTGGATGGGGCCCTGGGCAACCTTGTGTAGATCCAGGCCTGAGGTTGATGGCCCTGCCTTTGGCAGGGGAGTTGGAACTCTATGATCCTTGGGGTCCCTTCCAACCCATTCTATGATTCTATGATTGCTTGATACAGCCAATGCCGAGACCAGGAGAGTGGTGATATAAATGCAATGTTGTAAACAAAACTTGTGCAAAGGCATTAAAGCAAGAGCCAGTAACAAGGTCTACTGTCTTGCAAAAGCCCAGGTGCACAGCATGTTGTGATCACATTTGGAATAGTCCTCATCAATGACGTGAGAAAACCTGGGTGCTCCCCCCAACTCTCATCTGGATACATGTACAGGAACATGTTCTCCCTGCTATAGCTGTGGTGTGCTCATTAGACTACTTGTAGCGTACACTTTTTTTCACTCAGGACAGAGTTGTGAAATGTGTCCCCAGATGTCATCTGAAAAGCACAGGGATGCGGCTAACATCATGGAAGACTTGTAGGAATGAGCTCTTGACTTTTATATTTACAATGGAGAATATCATAGAATCATAGAATGGCATGGGTTGGAAGGGACCCCAAGGATCATAGAGCTCCAACCCCCCTGCCACAGGCATGGCCACCAACCTCAGGCCTGGATCTACACAAGGTTGCCCAGGGCCCCACCCAACCTGGCCTTGAACACTTCCAGGGATGGGGCATCCCTCCAAAGGGATGGGGAGGAGAATAAAAAACAAAATAATTTTGGGTTGAGATAAAGACAGTTTAATAGGAGGACAATGACATATTATTAATATTTCTATAATTCTACTTATAGTAAAATTTATGTACAAATGCAAATGTTCTCCACATTTGAAATGAAAAAAAAAAGACACCTGATGCCCAGCTAGCTTCCCCAGTTATATACAGAGCATGACATTGTATGGTAGGGAATATCCATTTGGCCAGTTTGTGTCAGTTGTCCAGGCTGTGCTCTCCCAGATTCTCATGCACCTGGCAGGGTGTGAGAAGCTGAAAAGCCCTTGACTTAGTAAAGGCACTACAACTGTCCAGCAACAGATAAAAAACAACAATGTGTTATCAAAATTGTTATCCCATTAAATCCAAAACACAGCACTATAATCACTACTAGAAAAAAAAACCAGAACATTTTCCCAGCCAAAATCTGGACATATATCACTCTTTTTCTATGTATAATTCTCAGTTTTCTTCCGCTAGTGGTTTTGCTCTCTCATCTTCCTAATTACACCAGCATCTGGTTGCAGGTGTTCATCACATTGTACTACAAATCTGCCATTTAGTTCTGCTTACTAAGCATACTTAAATTGCTACCTCCTTTAACTTTGACTTCGGGTAAGTTACTCCCTAAGGCTAAAAGCTAGAAGTAATGGAACACTTATTCCAAGGGAAAAGGTGGGAAATTAAATGGAGTTTGCCAGGCAGGAGACATAGTTCATATTGCATTGCAAATCCCTAAGGGTCAGCCGCAATTTTGACCATTCCAAATCATAAATTGTTGTGTAGTGTTCAATATGTTGACTTTATTTTAGGAGAAAGATTGAAGATAACATGTCTACCAAGAGAATTCAGATTCCATTATAAATGTCCACGTTTCTGTTATCCATTTTACAAGACAGTATTTTAAGGATTATTATTTATGAATAGCCACTAATATATAGTTGTTTTTATTCGTAATAACATTGTACAGTACAAAAATATAAATTGAAAAGTTTCTGTTCAGAGATTTTATTTCAGTCTAAAAGGTTTAGAGGTAATGAATAACACACTAAAAGAGATCATCAGTATTCTATGGAATTCATGTGATAAACAGTATTTTGCTAGCATGGTAGTCAAAGAACTATTTTCAGGAGTATATAACAGTTTCAAAAGTATCATTTTTAAAATAAAAATTCAGAAACAAAGTTGATGTTATCATTAGAAGATGATGAATGGTTTAGTCAATCCAAAAATAACACCCTTTTAAGTTGACGCTGTCCTCAAAACAGAACAAAATTTAAAGTGAATAAATAAAATAATTAATTAAATGCTTGCCTTCGTTGGATATGTTTGAAAGTATGAAGTCCATTTCTGGCATAACTTTGGAGTATATTTCCCTCCATTCCTTTACAGCCTTCTGAGAGACTCATATATTCTTTAGGCTTCCAATGTTTCACAGCCATCCGGAGTTAAATACCTCAGAAAATAAAAAGTACCTATACTTTCTGCTTACGGTGTTCCAGACTGTGTTTTATTTTCTTTTATGAATGGAACTATGGCTATTTCCTGTGACTTTGATTTGAATTCCAATTTATTTTCTGTAAAACTAATGAAATAATAACCTATCTATGATTTTCTTTCATGAGTTCTAAATTTCTTGTACTTCTTCATGCTATACATAGTTGAAACTTTGTTTTCTTCAGCACTGTCCCTTGAACAACAGCTAAAATATAACCCCTTTAACTTCACACAGACATTTAATTTCAGCCCTACCATATCTGGCTAGTGAGCAACTCAGAAGTTGCCCTTCCAAGTCAATAAATGTTCGAGTTTGGTTAGATAACACTGATACTTTCTGTAAGGTAAATGGACCAGTTCAACAATTCTTCTTTTAAGTCTAGAAATGCATTGAAAGACTTTTTCTGATTAGGGCCTTATAGGTATCCGTATATAACCATTTAAATGAATGAGCAAAAAGCCAAGATTTATTTGCATTGCTAAATCTTTCATTTTCAATTAAATAAATGGCTTGAACTATTTCTATACCTTCAGTAAAGTTGTTACCTTATTATAAAGAGAAGACTATTTTAAAGTCACCTACAACTGCAGGTGAAAGAGTGGTGACAAATCAATGGGAATTAGTAGACTAGCACAAAATAAACAATAGATTTTCTCCAAGGTGACTTGCATAGAAAAAGAGATCCATACTAAGCATTCCTGAGAAAATGTCTTTCTATTGTTGGCAGCTGTACTAGTGCATAAGCTTCTATAGTAATATTTTTGATTTAACTAATATACATTTAATACTTTTGCACCAACTTAAAACAGAAGTTTCTTTTCTTAAGTGAATTTTCTCTTTTAGATTTCCCCCACACCAATCATCATAATCATTAAGAGTAGACAATAAAAACTGATAACGTGTCAGCTAATACTGTTATTTCATCTTTTGAATGAGGCACTCAAAGTGAGTGGAAAAATCCCAAATTATCCTCTACCATTTTTGCAACATATAAAACAATGTACAAAAGCATTTTAGATATGAAAAATCTTGTTCTTGAAACTTATATTCTGAAGTTTAATATGACCATTTACAGGGAACTGAAACCTTTCTAAAACTCCACCCTCCTGCCTACTAAAACTGTTTTTTGAACCATAATGCCAATACTTTTTTTTTTTTTTACACTTCTGCTGGCTTTCAGTTGCACAGTGTGAAGAACTTTACCTTTGTTTTGAAAATAGGAAAGGGTTTCCAAGGGCACTGGAAGGTAGAGAATTTCCTGGTTGTATAGAGGCACTCCCTCTGAGTGTGTGATGTTATTTCAAGGGTTTGGAAAAAATACTGAGTGCTGTCTTCAAAAATGCAACAGTTAGTTTCCTCCAAAAGGAATCTATACATCAAATTCTGGGCAACCTTGTATAGATCCAGGCCTGAGGTTGGTGGCCCTGCCTGTGGGAGGGGGGTTGGAGCTCTATGATCCTTGGGGTCCCTTCCAACCCATGTCATTCTATGATTCTATGAAAAGCATTAAGTGTCCAGAGAGGAAGGTACAGGCTGTGGACACCTCTTTCCAGGAAAAAAAGGCCACTCAACCCTGGGTTGAGAAGATTCTTCTCCAAGATCATTATTAGGATGAGTATTAAGAACAGTTATGAAGGGGAGTGGACCAAAGGGTAAAAGGATGAGAACAGGAATTTCCCTCTGTCCCACCTCTGGTGACAAGTAAGCTAAAGGGGTCCTTTAGATACTTCTCAGTGTAGGATCTCTCTCTGTGACTATTCACAGACAGAGCTCAAAAATTTGGCTGATTTATATTGACAAACATCAGGTGAGTGTCTGGAGAAGTTATTGCTATGCATCTTGGATTGCAGAGTTGGGGGATAGTGTGCATTAAAGTCTTCACAAGTGACCATTTTTAGGACTATCTTTGCAAAACCTTGTGATCACACAAGATTTGAAGGTCTCAGGGGAATGTTACTCATTAATTCTGGGACTGGCTGATTAAGATTTTCAAGACCAATACCCCTCCCCCTTTAACTGAAATGATAAATCATTTGCATGAAAGCATGCAGTGGAAGCTGGGCATACCTTTGAGAGTTGGCTCTGAATCAGGGAATATATTTTCTCAGCACTGTGAGATCAGATGCCTAATTATTCACCTCTACTATACAGTTCCATTTAGTCACAGGTGCATACTGAAAGGCACCATTTCGTCTTTTTGTGGGCTGCCCAGGGAAAACAATGTGGAGACACTATCCTCCTACTGAGACAATTAGACCAACATCAACTCTAAAAGGAGTCTCAGAGCATGCATTATAGATGCACAGAAACCTAAAAAGAAAGTGACCCATAGCAAAATGTTCTTAGCTCTCATCCAGGCAGGTACACCTAAAAAGGATTAGGAAGGGAAGCCAATCTCCCACCTTCACAACCTGTGTAAGCAGTTGGGGAAAAAAAGAAAAAAGCCATCAAAAGATCACAGAATTGTAGGGGTTGGAAAGGACCACGAGACATCATTTGGTCCAACACCCCTTCCAAAGCAGCCTCCCTATATCATATTGAACAGGTAGGCATCCAGACGGGTCTTGAATATGTAGTATTGATCACAGAGTCATAGAACAGGTTGGACTGGAAGGGATTTTTAAAGGTCATCTAGTGCCAACCCCTCTCCTGCAATTATCAGGGACATCTTCAACTAGATCAGGTTGCTCAGAGCCTTGTCCAGCCAGATCTTGAATGTTACCAGGGATGAGGCACACACCACCTCTCTGGGCAACCTGTGCCAGTGTTTGACTACCCTCACAGTAAAAAATTTCTTCCTTATATTCAGTCTGAATCTACCTTCTTATTATTTTAAAACCATTGCCTCTTGTCCTCTAGCTACAAGACCTGCTTAAAGATTTTTCCACATCTTTCATATAAATCCCCTTAATAGTACCGACAGAGTACAATAAGGTGCCACCAGAGCTTTCTCTTCTTCAATTGAGTGAGGCCAACTCTCAGCCTGTCTTCATAAGAGGAGTTCCAAGCCTCTATTTATTATTATGGCCCTCTCTGGACCTGTTCCAACAGGCATATGTCTTTTCTGTTCTGAGGAATCCTGAACATAGTAATCAAGAGTGGGGTCTCAGCAAAGTGGAGCAGAGGGGCAGAATCACCTCCCTTGGCTTGCTGGTCATCCTGGTTTTGATGCAGTTGAGGACAGAGTTGGGTTTTTGAGCTGCAAGTGTGTATTACCAGCTCATGTCCATCTTTTCATCCACTAGTACCTCAAAGTCCTTCTTGGTAAGGCTGGTCTCAATACCCCAGCCTGTATTAATACCAGGGGTTGACACGACCCAGATAAAGGACATTTCACTTGTCTGTGTTGAACGTCACCAATTTAGATGGGTCCACTTCTAACAACATTAACACTCCCTGTTCAGGGGAAGGAGGTGGAAGAAACTACACAGTCTAAAATGCCTCTGGATGTAATCTCTATTGTGCTTTGGAAAGGATATCCAAACTGATATCAGGATTGACTGGACACATGTCCTGGTTTTAGCTGGACACATGTCCTGGTTTTAGCTGGCATGAAGTTAATTTTCTTACTAGTAGCTTGTGCAGTGCTGTGTTTTGGATTCAGGATGAGAATAATGTTGATAACACTCTAAAGGTTTTGTTTGTTCCCAGGCAGTTAAGGACTTTAAAGCTTCTCATATTGGCATGCCAATAAGAGATGGGGGGATGCACAAGAAACTGTGAGGGGGTACAGCCAGGACAGCTGACCCAATCTGGCTAAAGGGATATTCCATAAAATATGACATTATGTTCAGTATATAAGCTTAGGAAGAGGGGAAGAAAGGGATAGAGGGAAGTTGGCTAGGAGGTAGGGCAGCTCAGAAACTAACTGGACATCAGTCAGCCTGTAGTGAGTAATGGTTCTGTGCATCACTTGTATATTATTTTATAATTATAATTATTATTGTGGTTGTTACTATCTTCCTTTTCTGTCCTATTAAAATATCTTTATCTAAACCCGCAAGTTCTATTTGTTTTCTAATCTCTTCCCATCCCACTGTGGTAAGGGGAAACGGGTAAGCGAATGGCTGTGTGGTTGTTATAGGTGCCATCTGGGTTAAACCACAAACATATATGGAAAACCTCTAGGTCTGCTAGATGGCTAGAGTGAGATAAGGGGATCATCAATCAAGGATCCCACTGGTTATCTATTAGAAGTGGAGAAAAAATGGCAACTGATCTCTCTTGTATACTGGGGCTGAAGTAACAGATTCACAGGGATTTCTGCCAGTACCCACCTACTCACCTCAAGTTCCCAGATAAGTAATAGAGATAACATTTTGATGGGTAAAACATTCTTTATTCCAGGTGGAAAATATTCTTTAGGAAATCAGGCTATTATGATGGGTAAAGCACTTTAGTGGTTTTACTGCTACCTCCAAACCCAGTAGCCTCGAAACAGTATCAGTTATCTGGGGACGCGTGCTGAAATCGCTCAGTTAAACAATTTTTGGAGACGGGAGTTATCTGGCATACCACTCTCCCTTTAATAGTCCTATTTGGCACATAAAGAAGCCAGATGGTTCCTGATGCATGACGGTAGATTACCAGCTAACAAATAAAGCAGTCTCTCCCATGGCTGCAATTGGCCCAGAAGTCATGACTGTATTAGAATGCATCAAGATAGAAGCTGGAACATGGAATGCTGTGACTGCAGTGGCTCATGCTTTCTTTAGGATATCCATTACTGTAGAATCCTAGGAACAATTTGCCTTTTCTTGGGAAGGACTTTCACAGAAACTCACAAACCAGTCCAGGCCAGTAAAAAACTAAAAACTGAGATATATTTTACAAGATGGAAAGAAAAAAAGTCAAACTAAATCTTCTTGTAACTGAAACTGCTCTGTGCCTCCAACAGACATTAACAATCAAAAGGTTCAGGATGTCAGTCTGGATGTTGATATTACCCTGCTGTCTTAAGAGCTCCTAAGGTTTATGGTTGATAACCCAAAACGCACAAAATCACTCACTCATGTAAAATGAGATCTCTCAATCAGTAAAGAAGGTGAACCACAGGTCTCTCATGCGGGACTCCATTTATACCCAATTCAAATCTGACCTGTGGTCATATATAGTCATTTAGCCCCCACATTGGCCAAAGATCTCAGCTTTTTTCCCTGTCAACTGAAATGGCCACTGCCATAGGACATAATTCAAACTGTTGTGGGAAGGTTTTCCCGTGAGCTTTGTCGGGGCAGGTGCACCTTCTGCAAGGACTACAATATACTTTCACTGTCCTGCCTCAAGAATACTTGTATAGCCCCATTATCTGGAGGACAGTAACATCTCTCTAGCTGTAAATGTTTCCATTATATGGATACTCCTACCATTACTAGGACCAGTGAGCAAGAAGTGGGAGAAATTCTTAGCAGTATTGTAAACATCATGCAAAAACATGGAAGGAAGATCAATCCGAAAAAGATACAAGGACCCTATACAGAAAGTAAGGCAGGAACTCCATCACATTTTATGTGAAGTAGATAAATACACTTACATATGACTGGCCTGCCAAAATAAAACCAAGATCTAGAAGTTTCATGGAATCATGAATTTTTGGCCCATCTCACACACATCTTGCAGAAGTTTCTATTAGATCTGAATGACAAGCTTTGGGTTTAGTAGTGGTGGGGCTACAGCAGTGGCTTCTGTGAGAAGATGCTAGAAACTTCAATTATGATTTAGAGTCTTTGACAGTGAGGAGAGGCAGATCCTTGTTGGGTTTAGCCTCAAAACCTCTCTAAACTGACTCGAAACTACACCCCTTTCTGAAATATTACATTTAGCTGCATATTGGACATTGATAGAAGCTGAACAGATGACACAAGCTGAAGGCATTGGTCGTAATGCCAGATTATCTGTCCTACAATGGCGTCCAATGACACCAACTATAACCTTGGGAAAATGCAGAATGGTGTAAAGTGAAAATAATACAGCTCCACACATTCTCAGCCAAATGTACAGGTTTTGGATGGCATATAGAATTAATTTTCTTCATAGTCGTTAGTATGGGGCTATGTTTTGGATTTATCCTTAAAACACTATTGATAATACAAGGATGTTTCAGTTATTGCTGAACACTGCCTACAGGGTCAAGGCTTTTTCTGCTTCATCCACTGGCCCATCAGCAAGCAGACTGGGGGGGATACACAAAAAACTGGGAGGGGAAGAAGCCTTTACAGCTATGATGATGGTACTTTAGAGAGAACATTGAAGAAAAGGCAAAATAGTGCAGAGGCAGTGAGGAGTGAAGAAAAAAAAAAAAGTGGAAAGAACAACATCATGAGTACTAAAGTGACAAAAGAAATTGTGAGAGAAAGTGTTCCAGTCAGCGGAGCAAGGATTCTTCTGCAGCTCCTGGAAGGCATCACCGAGCAGATATTTCTCTGCAGCATGTTGAGAAAAACATGATGGAGCAGATGACCACAACATGGCCTGTGGAAAGGACCATGCCAGTACCAGCAGTAATGCCTGGAAGGAACAGTGGATAATGGAGGACACCACCCAGGAGCAGTTTTTTTCCCTGAAGGACTGCAGCCCATAGAGACAACCCACACAGGAACAGAGGAAAAACATGAGGAGAAAAGAGCAGCAGAGAGGAGCTGTTGTGGGCTGACTGCAACCCACCATTCACTATTTCCCTCTGCACTGCTTAGGATACAGTAGATGAGTGGGGAATAAAGAAGTGAAGTTGAACTTGGAAAAAAGATGGGAGTGGGAGACAGGTGTTTTAGGTTTTGTCTTTGTTTCTCAGTTTCCAAACTATTTTAACTGACAATAAGCAAAATTAACCTTCTCCAAGTGGAGTCTGTGTTGTCTATGACATTAACTGGTAAGTAATCTCCCTGTCTTTATCTTCACTCAAGGGCTTTTCATCTTATTTTCTTCCCTGTCCTTTTGAGAAGGGGAAGTGAGATAGTGACTGGGTGGGCAGCTAGAAGCTGCCAAGGTCAACACATCACAAATAATAAATTTCCATCATTTACTTATTAAATTAGTTAACCAGCTTTGAATGTCGGTGTGTAACAGCTGTTCTATAATACTGTAATTGTATATGACATATACTAATACAGCCTTAAAACTAGGAAAACTCAAGATACTGAAACATCACAGCTATTGGGTTGTTCCTTTATGGACTGTCTGGTTGCACTGAGACAGCAGCAAAGCTAATGCTTCATGTTATAGTTGACGATACTAGTTTGTCATATAATTTTTGACACGGTAAGGGCTGTGTCCTATATTTCATTGCAATGTTGATTATTTAGAAAACTGTGAGCATTTTTGTTAAATTTATGCTTCATAGACAAGCAATTTTTATGTCATGCCATGGTATTTTAATGATTTTTTTCCCCCCCAAATTTTCCTCTTCCTCAATATTTTAATAAAAGCTCAGATCTTTCATTCATGGAAACACTCATAAATGATTTTTCTTCATGAATGGAGAATTTGTTGACTTACTACCAAGAAAGGAGCTTGAAAATTTTTCAGGTGAGCTCTTTGTTCTTCAGGTCAATGCGGGAGAACTGAAATGTACTTTCTAGTTGGTAGATGGATGGATTGCCTGGAGATGTACTGCAGGCTTCAGCAGTTAAAGAAGAGTGCTTTAATTATTTATACATTATTTATGCCCATTTGTTTGCTGGCAACATTGTGATCTGCCATTAGCAGAGCTGCTGATTTGGATAACCTGAAATTCCCAGACCTCTATGTCAGTGCCTTGAGGTGAGATGGCTCCTGAAAGAGGAATAAGTGGGTGAAATGCAAGAAATGTTTTAAATCAAGAAAAACAAGGATATCATTATCAAATGATGGCATACAGATGCTAAAATGGATATTAAATAATTCTGAACTTTTTAGAAATATTTTTAGAGTACTTCTTTCCTACCAATAGTGTTCTAGTAAATACCTTTAATGTTTTTTCTCCATTTTCTAAGAAATATAGGAACAACCTTTAATGTTTCTTATCTTATATACTCTTTCACCTCATGTTCCATATTTCAAATTTTCTAAGTTTTACACTATTATATAAATACGTTAAGAATTCTCATTTGTTACACCAAATATTGTCTTATAATCTTGCATCATATTATTTAAGAAAAACAACAGCAGCACTTTTAAAATTGTTTTAATCTGGTACTTATATTTTTAAAAGAAATGAAGTTTCATTAAAAACCTATTCATAACAGATCACAGAATCACAGAATCACAGAATCTTAGGGGTTGGAAGGGACCTCAAGAGATCATCAGGTCCAACCCCCCTGCCAAAGCAGGCTCCCTATCTCATATTACATAGATAGGTGCCCAGACAAGACTTGAATATCTCTAGAGAAGGAGACTCCACCACCTCCCTGGGCAGCCTATTCCACTGCTCCGTCACCCTCACTGTGAAAAAGTTCTTCCGCATGTTGGTGCGGAACTTCCTGTGCTCCAGCTTACAGCCATTGCCCCTAGTCCTGTCCCCACAGACCACTGAAAAGGGGCTGGATAATTCCCCCTGCAACCCATGTCTAAGATATTTATAAACACTAAGTAGGTCCCCCCTAAGTCTTCTTTTCTCCAGTCTGAACAGACCCAGCTTACTCAGCCTTTCCTCATAGGGGAGATGTTCCAGACCCCTAATCAACTTTGTCGCCCTTCTCTGGACTCTCTCCAGAAGGTCCCTGTCTTTTTTATACCAGGGAGCCCAGAACTGGACACAGTATTTCAGGTGGGGCCTGACCAACGCATAGTAGAGGGGGAGGATCACTTCCTTGGACCTGCTGGACACACTCTTCCTGATGCATCCCAGGATCCCATTGGATCTCTTAGCCACCAGGGCACACTGCTGGCTCATAGCCAATCTGTCATCAACCAGGACCCCCAGGCCCTTCTCCACAGAGCTCTTTCCAACAGGTCATCCCCCAGCCTGTACAGTTGGTTATTCCTCCCCAGGTGGGATATGGATAATAGTAATTGGATTTTACCAGCCCCGGTAACCTCCTGGTAATGTCCCTTATCCGGGCTCCAGGGAGGCAGCACACCTCCCTGCGTGTTGGATCAGGTCTACATATAGGGCCTTCTGTCCCTCTAAGAAGGGAAGCCCCTACTACAACTACCTTTCTCTCCTGCCTAACAGAGGCAGTCTCGAGGCGTGCGGATGGTCGCCTCACTCTAGACTTCCGCTTTCTCTGGGGCAGAGAGGCTCCATTCATCTCCTCACATACCTTCTCCTCAACTACCAGGGCCCCAAACCTATTGCTTAGGGAGACCTCAGGGAGTGGGGAAGGTAGGGAGGGGGAGTGCCTATGACGGCGAGTTGGGACTATCTTCCAGGCATCTTCAGGTTTTGGGTCACTTCCATTTACCTGGCTAGGGCAGAGAGAGGAGACCATCTTCAGGTGCGAGGTGTCTTCCCGGCTCTCTTCCTTTTGGGACGCCAGGGAGCTACTCCACCAGTCAATCTCTCTCTCACAATCCCTGATCGCTCTTAGCCTTTTGTTCTCTTCCCTCAGTTTCACAACCAATGCAAGCAGTTCATTGACCTGCTTGCAATTCCTGCTCTCTCTCAGCCTTTCATTCTCATCCTTGAGTTTTGCTACAAGAGCAAGCAGATCATCGACCTGCTCATACCTCACACACATGAGGTGCTTGCCTCATTTCTTTGGCAACTGGAGACTGGCATTCCCGGCAGCCTGAGACCTGAACCGCAGCATGCCTAGGCAGGCCCTCCATCGGGGTTGCCCCAGCTTTGGAGGGGGAACCTCTCCGCCTGGTGGAGACCATGGTTACCAGAGCAGACAGGAATCCCTTAGCTCGACTTGCCTACCCTGCTCGACCTGCCTGCACAAACTGCCATAGCACTCCTGGTCCCTGGCACTCCTGGTTGCTGGCTCCCAGAGGCCCCTCTTGTATGGGGAGGGATATGGGGAGCCCCTAGCTCCGCCCTCGATGAGTCACCACCACTGTGGTAGTGCAAAGGAGGAACAATGGCAGCTGATGGGTGCTAATGACCACTGATGGGTGCACCCGCTGCCTCTCTCCTTTTGATCTTCAGTGCTCTAAGTTAGTTTCCCACGGTGATCTATGCCTGGGGCTTGCTGCTTGCAGAGAGGGGTCCCTCGATGAAGAGTCCCGCTTCAGAGCCCTTCTCCCCAGCAGCTGAATGGATAAGACAGCTGTTCTGCATTCTGTATATGTTCCAAAAAAGGACATCAGAACTTCTCCCGGAAATTACATTGCTTCCATGACATCAAACTATATTACTTTCAATATAGATTTGAGCTGTAACTTTTCAGTTCAAATTCCTGAAACATCCAAATCACTCATTATAGATTTGACTTTCATACTTTGTTTTGAAGCGTGTCTCAAATCCTTCCCAGCTGCCTTTCAGAGATATAGTCAGAACAGTTTTCAGCACTGCAGGTAACTCAGGTGTAGGTAATAGTAAGATTTATGCCTGAATTGGAATGAGTGATAGGTGTTTAGAATTTTTTAATTTCTGTAAAAAACACAGGGAAGACAATTGCATTTGTCTCATTATCTCCCAATTGGGGTGGGGGCAGGGGACAGAAATCAAAATAAAGCAAAACCCTCTTGGTGCTGCTGATACTTAGCCAGTGCAAAAAATGTAGCTTGTTTGGTTTTAGTGCAGAAAGACTTCTAATTTTTTAAAAACTAAGTTGAATTGTTATTGATTTTCACATCTGATTTCATATGTGTTGCAGTTTTACAAGTCTGGGTTCTGGTGGAGAAGGTTGGGGGGGAGAGGGTTGTAGGGTTAGCTTCTGCTGGAGAGAGTAAAGAGATGGCTCAAGGCCGGAGTCCTTGTTAACCTAGGCAGAGCTCATCAGCCACAGACACAGCTCCTCTGTGAATCACATTTAGGAGGAAAAAAAACCCCACAAGCAGACACATTTTGCCACCAGAGAAGGGAGAGAGAAGATGTAAGAAACTGTGCAGGCACCAAGCTCAGTGAAGGAGAGGAGGTGATGAGGCACTCCAGGTGCCAGAGAGAGAGATTCCCCTGCAACCTGACCATGGTGAAGCAGGCTGTCCCCCTGCAGCCCATGGATAATATCAGGGAGTGGGGATCCTTTCTACAGCCCATGGAGGACCCCATGCCAGACTGGGTGGAGACACCTGAAGGGTGCTGTGACCCCATTGGAAGCCCACATTGGAACAAGCTTCTGGCAGCGAAACCTGCAGCCCATGGAAAGACAGACTCATACCAGAGCAGGTTTACTGGGGAACTTGTGACTCTGTGGGGAACCAGGCCAGAGCAGTGTGGGCCTGAATGTTGGCACCCCATGGAAGGGAGCCACACTGAGACAGTTGGTGAGGAGCTGAAGCCCCAACAGAAAAGACCCATGGAGAAGTTTGTGGAGGACTGTATCGCATGGGTGGGACGCCACACTGGAGGAGGGGAAGAGTGGAGGAGGGACAGAGTGTGAGGAATGCCACACACACCCCCCCAAGGTAAGAAGGAAAACAACTCACAAGGAACTGACCAAAACCCCCATTCCCCCATTCCATGCCCCTCCCTGTGCCACAGGGTGGGGGAAGACGGGAGGAAAATCATGACTAAAATGAAATCTGCTAAGAAGGGAGGGGTGAGGGGAGGTGTTTTAAGATCTGGTTGTACTTTTTATATTATCTGACTCTGGTTTCACTGTGTGTGTAGTGTAGTGTAATCAATTAGGGAGTTTTCTTTCCTTTATTCTGATGTGAGTCTGTTTTGCCCATGATGCTAATTATGGTATGTGCTCTCCCTGTCTTTATCTTGACTCCTAAGCCTCTCAATATATATTTTCTCCCTTGCCCAGCTGAAAAGGGGGGTGATAGAGTTGCTTTGGTGGGCACCTGGCCTCCAGCCAGGGTCAAACCACTGCAATAAGATGCTTTTTTTTTTTTTAAATTTTTGATTTAAAAAAATACCAAGATTTTTTTTGTATTCTTGTGCTACTCGGTTATATGGGAATAATTCTTCAAACACTTCTAAGTTTCCCAGTTCTTATAATACAGAGCTCACATAGGCTTCTCTTACGTTGTTATCACTCTCATGTTTTCATGCATATATTCAAATATACAGAAAAGCACTACCAACAAAATTTTCTTTTTCTCTCTCTGTGGAGGCTCTGTTGACAACTGAAGTAGGAATGAAAAAAACCAACTTCCTATTATATCAAGAATTTGAAAGTAAAAGCAACAAATACTGTTGAAGAAAAGGGAAAATAGTTGATTTCCTTATTTGCAAGGGTGGGTTTTGTTCTTTCTTTTTTTACCTTTTGTTTGAAGAGCTCACCATATCAAAAGACCAATTCTACAAATTCTTGAAACCTCTGATAAATGTGACCCCTGTATGTAAATAATAATGGTAAATATATGAAATTATTAAAATAATAAATGTGCCACAAATATTATGATGTATTGAAAGATGCTGCTTGTATAATGAAAGATTATGGCTTAGCCTATAAATAAAAGCAGCTTGCTTGTCTCAGCTGTTTTCTTTTTGGAAACAGTCTTTTATGATGTTAGCACACTGAATAAATCTTATATATTTTAGCACAACTGTCTCCTAGATATTGAGCTATTCTCTGAGGGAATGCTGGTCTCTCTATGTCATTGTAACAGTGGATTTGCTAGACAGTTCTGGGGATTCTGCTTTTTTTTTTTTTTTCAGGAGCTTATCTGTGGACTACAAAATATTTCTGGTACTATTAATCCATTCTCACTTAAAATTACTAATTTTGTAACAAACAATATAAAAACAACTTATAGAAAAATCAGAAGCTATTTAATGTTTTTAAGTTGCTAGAAGTTACAGTTTATACCTGTCTATCATAGAAGAATAGTAAGAACTGTTTCAGCTCAGATGCCATTAAAACTGTTACATATTTATTGGCATACCGAGTTAGAAAATTTTGTTCTTATATTTCAGTTTCAAATTGTCGTTTAGTATTTCAAAGACTTACAATAAAATGTTTTGGATACTTGCAGGTTGGAAGAGAAGATCCTAGGGTACTAAACCCTTTTTTCAGCTACTTCTGAGATGAGAACGGGCGAAGATGTTAAAAGAAACATTTTAACTATAATTTTGCCATTCACTCTGTCCTCCCTTTTAAATATTGAACTTCACCCACTTTTTATTTTGAAGAGACGCAACTTATAAAAATCTCCTCAACCCTATTCCATTCTAATAAATAGAAGATAGTAATCTGTTGGGTGTTGGTTGATCAAAAGTTCAACATGAGCCAGCAATGTGTGCTTGCAACACAAAAAGTCATCTGTATCCTTGACTGCATCAAAACCAGCATGACCAGCAGGTTAAGGGAGATGATTCTGACTCTGGTGAGACACACCCCAGCTGGAGTACTGTGTCCAGGTCTGGCGCCCCAACATAAAAGGAATATTGATTTGTTGAAGTGAGTCCAGAGGAGGGTCAAGAAGATGAGGAGAAGGCTGGAACACCTATCCTATGAAGACAGGTTGAGAAAGTTGGTCTTGTTCAGCCTGGAGAAGAGAACGTTCTGGGGACAACTTAAGGTGGCCTTTTGGTACCTGAAGGTGGGAATACAAAAAGGCTGGAGAGGGATTGTTCACAAGAGCATGTAGTAATAAGACAACGTGTAATGACCTTAAGGTAAAGGAGAGTAGATTTAGATTAGATATCTGGAGAAAATTATTCACACTGAGAGTGGTGAGTCACTGGAGCGGTAGATACTCCCATCCCTGGAAGTATTGAAGACCAGGTTGTATAGGCTTTAGGTAACCTGGTATAGTATAGGGTGTCTCTAGCCTTCGCAAGGGGGGGCTTGGATCTATATGATCTTTGAGATCCCTTCCAACCCAAAACATTCCGTGATTCTATCATTCTATTATATGTTCAAAAATTACATTACCTCAAGGAAAATAGCCAAATCAGGAAAAAAACTGATTGCAAACAGTACCTGGCAGACAGTGTCCCCAAGCCAACATCTAAAACATCATCTGTGAGAGTGATAGTTGGCCTGAGCCAAAATTAAAAATTATAAAGGGAACAGTTATATCCTAGTGCTCAAACCTGAGCCTGGTCCTAATGATTAAAATAATATATGTGCATCCAGTGTGGCCTTTGCAGATCGAATCTGCAGTAGCCATTCATGGAATGGCTTAATGACCCTTTAAACTTTTACAACTTCTTGTCAGCTGTCTTGGTCTACCAGTCAGACTAAGCAGAAAATCCATAATGAATTAAGAACTGATCCAGAATAAGTTCTGTCCTTTCATTAATAAGCTTCCATTATATTTAATCATTGTGTGAAGTTTTTGTCAGGTTTTCCTCATCATAATTTATATCCACCAGCATTAACTATGATTTTAAAGACAATAATTTTAAATAAAATCCTCTTTTATCTTGTAACACACTTTAACATAATAATTCCTTAAATAATTTATATAAGCAAAAATATAATTGTATCTGCATCAGTGTAAGGTACTGGAAATATGCCTTAACAATCGCCAACAGAAACGTACCCCCCTTATTCCTCTCATCTAACCAAACCTCATTCCCAGCACACTAAATCATCACCACTGGTCAGGCTTAAAGTGACTTCTGCAAGGACCTAATGACTATTCAAGGAGCCACCCTGAAAACATCAGGAGAGCATTCCATTCCTGGCACATTCCAGCCAAAAGATATCAGGAGAGACATTAGGAGCCATTCACACATCCTGAGCCATTCACACATCCAGACATTCTGTCATCCACCCTGAAGCATTCCCAGAAGCCAGGTGGAAGGTTGTGGATATGCCAAGGATGACTACAAAAAGGGACCATTCTGCCATGGAATGGCTCCCCTCCGCATTGGACTCAGAGACACTGACGAATACTCTGCCATCCCGTGGAACGCCATAGCCCCGTGGTGGTAGATATCGAAACCTCTCCCTCCTCTCTCTCTCTCTCTCTCTCTCTCTGATCACGATAAAACACCTAATAATTGGACGTCACTCAGGGGTTAAGCCCAGCCGCCCCTGGCCACCCAGAGAGATCTGAGGTTCAGTTGGAATGCAAGGGGGTTTAACCTCTGCCAAACTAAGTTTTGTCTAAGTTGTTGATCCTGACAATCAGAGAATGTGAAAAAAATATCCAAACCTTATTTCTATCAAAATAATATCTAAAAAAGCAGTGATTCAGGATTTAGCAACAGAGTTTATATAATTAATGCTTTGGAGAATATTTAGATTTAATAGACCAACCATTGCATTCAAAACTATTGATTAGAATTATGAGGTGGGCCATAAAGACTGAAAGAAAAAATGGTAGATTCAATCTTTAACAGTCTCTCCTGAAAATTATGACATTATTTGCATTTATTAATATTTTTAATTTATATATCTCTTCATATACATTGCATTCCTGTGTGATTTAGTCTAGGTGATCCTGCTCTGTCAGGATGCTTGGACTAGATGATCTTCTAAGGTCCCTTCTAAATCCTATCATTCTGTGATTCTGTGATACATATGATATAAGTTAAAACAGTATAAACCTAGTGAATAGAAGGCTTAGAGGGGAACTTAAAAGTGTATATAAATACCTGAAGGAAGGGTGCAAAGAAGACAGATTCAGGATCTTTTCAGTGGTTCCCAGTGACAGGATCAGAGGCAATGCGCACAAACTATAACACAGGAATTTCCATATGAACTTCAGGAAATAAATTTTAATGTGAGAATGACTGGGCACTACCACAGGTTGTCCAGGGAGATTGTGGAGTCTCCATCCATGGAAATACTCAAAAAGCTATCTGGACATAAACCTGGGCAACTGGTTCTAGATTGCTTCAGGATGAGAATAATGGTGATAACACGTTGATGTTTTCAATTGATCTTAAGCACTCAAGCATTTCTCAGCTTCTCATACTGGTCTGTCAGTGAGAAGGAAGGAGGCACACAAGAAGCTGTGAGGGGAATAAATGTTTCATTATTCTAGCTTGTGGCCTTAGGAAGCAACTTACCCGAAGTCAAAGGAGGTAGCAATTCAAGTATGCTTAGTCTGCAGAACTAAGCAGCAGATTTGTAGTACAAAATGATGACCATCTGCAACCAGATGCAGGTGTAATTAGGAAGATGAGAGAGCAAAACCACTAGCAGAAGAAAACTGAGAATTATACACAGAAAAAGAGCAATATATGTCCAGGTTTTGGCTGGGAAAAAGTTCTGGTTTGGGATTTTGTTTTATTTTTCCTTCTAGTAGCCAGTATAGTGCTGTGTTTTGAATTTAATGGGAGAACAATTTTGATAACACATTGATGGTTTGATCAGTTACTGGACCATTGTAGTGCCTCTACTAAGTCAAGGGCTTTTCAGCTTCTCACACCCTGCCAGGTGCATGAGGAGCTGGGAGAGCACAGCCAGGACAGCTGACACAAACTGGCCAAATGGATATTCCATGCAATATGACATCATGCTCCATATATAACCAGGGGATTGACCAGGAGGTGGGGCAGTTCTGGAACTAGCTGAGCATCAGCTTCAGATGGTGAGCAATTGTACTGCTCATCACTCATTTTATATATCACCATCATCATGATGATGCTGTTCCCTTTCTTTTTTTTTTTTTTTTTTCCCATTAAACTGTCTTTATGTCAACCCACAGGGTTCTCTTTGTGGTTTGATTTTTGGTTTTGTTTGTGGGGCTTTTTTGTGGGGTGTTTTTTGTGGCTTTGTTTTGGGTTTTTGTTTTTCGCCTTTTTGATTCTCTTCCCTATCCCATTGGAAGGGTGGAGAGAGCAAATAATTCTGTGTGGTTGTTTTAGCTGTTGTCTGGGTTAAACCACAATGCTAGTGTAACAAAGGATGCAAAAGATAATGAATATAAAGTTTGTGGAACCATGAAAAGGTAAAATCCAAAATGGTCAGTCAACTTTCCTATAAATTTAAGTTATTCAAAAGAAAAACAGAAGTAAATGCAGCAGTGTGAGAATCCAATAAAGGTATTTTTTCCAGGAAGAAAGGTGAGATCATACAGATGCATCCTTCCAGCATTCAGGTAGAAAATGAGATTAAGGAAAAAGGGAACCTTATGTATGCTGAAAGCTTTGAAAATGAAAAGTGATTACAAATGCAATTGTGAGCAAGGTTCAGAGTTTAACCCATTTACACTGGTTGTTGTCATGCAAAAGTAAAATTATTAATACAAGGTATGCTTTCAGTCCTAATTACACCACTCTTTCCTTCCTGTAATAACTAGTTTTTGAAATAGATTTGGGTAATTGAGTATTTACTACTGAGCAGAGTTTTGAAAGCCAAAGGGCTTCTTGCATACAACTGCTTACCATAAAACACAGTGATGTGAAGCTGAAGTAACCTCTGAGTTTTGAGAGATTATGCTTTAAATGTTCACAGCCTAATAAATACACTGACCGATAGAGTTCAGTGGAAGACTTGCTTTTGACTTCAATATTAATACAAGCCATTGGTAAAGAATAGGATCATTAATCTGCAACACCCAAAAGACTAATTTAAACACAGGTTATCCTTTACTCCCAGTGTTATACTGTTCTTCATCTCAAGAGACCCACTATATTCTTACATAAAGTCAGTACCTATGTATTTATTACTACAAATAAACAGCAATTTGGCACTTATAAAGAAACAACCAAAATAATGTGCTATGACATTTCAGACTTTTTTCCAGATCATAACTCTATAGAAATTTCAAAGTATATCCTGAGTTGGAAGATACCCAGAAGCATCACTAAGTCCCACTCCTGGCTCCACACAGGGCCAGCCAAGTCAGAGCATGTGACTGAGTGCATCGTCCAGATGCTTCTTGAACTCAGTCAAGCTGGGTGCTGTGACCACTTCCCTGGGGAGCCTGTTCCAGTGCCCAACCATGCTCACAGTAAAAAACCTCTTCCTAAAATCCAATCTGAACCTCCCATGTCATAGCTTCATACCATTCCCTTGGGTTCTATCATTGGTCACAAAAGACCTTCACTCCCCCGTGTCAGAATGCTTAAAGGAAAAAAAAATAAAAGAGAACCAGAAAGGAAATAAGGTGCATTTTTGTTGCTGTCTTTGAAACCAAAGTGAAAAGGGATTGTGTTAGAAGAGCAGGTAAACCATATGCAGTCCTGAAGGTGATTTAACAGGTGATGTAGTAAGTGATACTCAAACTTCACACCAATTTCAGAAATATAAGAACAATTTGTTTAGCTCCAGGTTATTGCCTTTCGAATTATTTTTTAAAGAAGGATTTAGCATTTAATTCTGATAAGAGAAAACCAAATAATCTCATTAATACTGAAATGAGACTATGAAAATAATTACCTATATATTCAAACCTGATATTTGGTGCATATATGGATGCATTAGTTTTGCAAAAAACAATATATATGTACATTTGCTAAACACAGATCTGCAATATTTTTCTAGATGTAATAATTTACTCTATAATTTGAACATTTTATCTGTTTTCCACACTAGGAAACTTAACAGTGACACTGAGAATAAAAATAATAATTGTTTACTCCTACAGTACTTTATAGTGTTTTTCCTATCAGAATTCCTAGCAGAATGTTTAATTCTCATACAATCTTGACGTATAGACATGCCTAAGCTCTTTGGGTAAAGGTGTATCTCCATCCTGCATAAACAAATAGAACATAAAGTGCAGATGCAACAGAATATTGCTAAGAGTGTTTGGCAAAAATACTTTATGTTTAAACTAAATATATATTATTTAATAGAATAAAGGAAAGTATCTACATAAAATTAGTCAATAATGCATTGTTACATCAATTTAGAGTAATATAATTACAGTGATATATAGGAATTTTCTATAATTACTTGTCCATGGAGACAAAGATTAGAAGTAGTGAAAGATATATTAGGTCAACTAGTAAGTTACTTCACCAAATTACAGCATA
Organism: Laterallus jamaicensis coturniculus; assembly: GCA_022605575.1. NCBI lineage: Eukaryota > Metazoa > Chordata > Aves > Gruiformes > Rallidae > Laterallus > Laterallus jamaicensis. The sequence continues at coordinate 13,706,689 of JAKCOX010000019.1, forward strand.
AGTATTTCATCCAATCTCTTTTTAAGTGACTCAGGGGCTGCAAAACTGCTCCACTTCTAGAGAATTTATTCTGTCGTTCAACAAACTAATAGAACAGAGATGTCTTCAAGGCTTTATCCTAATATTCATGTTTTTCACTGCTTGTTTTTATCCCATTTTCTTAATTATACCTCTAGGATCTACTTTGAGAATATACCCACTTTCTAAAAGCATATGCTGTAAATATTTATAGACAATTTCATACACTTACACCTCACTACAGCTTCTGCATTCCACTTATTCCAGTCAACTTTTTAATGGGTTTATTTAAACTCAGGCATTTAAACAAACAAAAAAAACCCCAACCATGTCCATATAAAGGTTATACTTAAGGGTAATGAGGGTAAAGTACTTGCTGAAATCCCTTTTCATTTCCAAAAATAAAGATCTAGACAAATGGTCCAGTAGCAGTGAATATTTCAGTTGTGAGGTTTACTTGTATAAAAAACCTTCTTTCATATTTCAATATATGGAAAAAAAAATTATACAGCTTGAATTCTAGGTGTCAGTTCAACTGCCTCAGTGTGGAATATTTAGCATCGTTTGATATCTTGCTTTATCTGTTAGTCCTAACATACCCAGCTGTCCTGTGAATACTACATACCACAGACCAAGATTCTGTGGGGTGCCTCATAGTATTAGGTACCTATGTGTGTGAGCACAGAACCATAGAATCGTTTAGGTTGGAACAGACCTTTAAGATCACTAAGTCCAACTCTTAAGCTAGCACTGCCAGTCCAGCACTAAACCAAGACCCTAAATTGCATATCTACACATCATTTTCAAATGAAAAAAAAAAAAAAATCAAGCTTAGAATACTGTTGAAAGTCAGTGCTGAAGTTCTGTTTGTGTAGGCATTTAAAAAAAAAGTATAGCAAAATAGTAATATTTACTTCTTAAAATCAGCCTTTACTATCCTGATTTTTAAAATTATTTTTATTCAATGATGCTTCAATCAGTGGTAAAGGGTGAATTTCAGGAGTACAGAGCCAGGCTCTTCTCAGTGAGGGCCAATGATAGCGCTAGGTGCAACAGGTGCAAGCTGGAGCATAGGAGGTTCAATGTGAACATAAAGAAAAGCATTTTCACAGTAAGGGTGACAGCACTGGAATAGGCTGCCTAGAGAGGTTGTGGAGTTTCCATTTCTGGAGACATTCAAAACATGCCTGGATGCACTTCTGTGTGACCTAATCTGTGCCTTGGCAGGGGGTTTGGACTAGGTGATCTTCTGTGGTTCCTTCCATACCCTAACATTCTGTGATTCTGTGAATTAAATTTTCCCCTTCCCTACTAGAAGATTCTGGGCTAATAATTGCCTGAAACAATGTTCACCTGAGAATATTGATAGGCAGATGGAATTTCAAAGGCACAGTAAAGATCTGTGAACTCTGTTTCAAACAGGATTTTGGTGCTTTGGATTTTTTATTATCCATCCAGGTATCTTATCTTCCCACAAATGCAATGACATCAGAGCAAACAATTGGTATAGCTTTACAAAAATATGTATCTGAAATAACTGACACAGAAGTGTGCAACTCCTCACATCTCTCTTTATAGGAAAAGCTGTTTGCAATTAATGACAGCAAAAGCAAGACCTCTTGATTAAAAATCTACCCAAGTCAGTAGACATCTGTGGTTGTTTGACAGTGGCTGGAGGCCAGACACCTGCCAAAGTGACTCTGTCACTCCCCTTTTCAGGGGGACAGGGGAGAAAGTACAAGTTGAGAGGCTTAGGAGTCACGGTAAGGACAGGGAGAGATCATTCCACAATTAGAATCATGGGAAAAACAGACTCAACACAGAATAAAGGAAAGAAAACTCCCTAATTTATTACACTGCAGTGCACACACAGTGAAACCAGAGTCAAATAATGAGCAGTACAGACAGATCTTAAAACACCATCCCCCATTGTGCCACAGGGTGGGGGCAGGGTGCGGGGGTTCCTCATGAGTTGTTTTCCTTCTTAGCTGGTTGAGGGGGTGGGGTGGGGGTGGAGTGGGGTTGGGGCTGGGAGATTCCTCACACTCTTCCCTTTCTCCAGCATGGGGTCCCACCCACGGGAGACAGTCCTTCACCAATTTCTCCAATGTGAGTCCTTTCGCACAGGGCTTCAGCTTTTCACCAGCTGCCCCAGCGTAGGTCACTTCTATGGAGTGCACTCACAGAATCATAAAATGTCTCTCAGGCCCAGACTACTCCATCCTGGTTTCCTCAATCACAAGTTGCCCCAGCAAACCTCTGGCATGAGTCGGTCTATCCACAGTCTGCAGGTCTTGCTGCCAGAAAGTTGCTCCATTGCAGGCTTCCCACAGGGTCAGAGTGTCTTTCAGGTGTGTCTTTCAGTCAGATATGGGGTCCTCCATGAGCTGTAGATGGGATCTCTGTCCCCCATCATCGCCCGTGGGCTGCAGGAGGACAGAGTGCTTTACCATGGTCATCTCCACAGGCTGCAGGAGAATCTTTCTCTACAGTGCCTACAGTGTCTCCGTCCCGCTGCTTCTTCACTGAGCTTGGTGCCTGCAGAATTTATTACATCTTCTCACTCCCTCCTCTGGTGGCAAAATATGGCTACTAGCGTATTTTTTCCTCCTAAATGGGATTCACAGAGGTGCTATGACTGTTGCTGATGGGCTTGGCCTTGGTCAGTGGTGGATCTGGCCTTGAGTCAATTGGTGTTTACTCTGTTGGCCTTACAGAAATCTTCTAGCTGATTCTTGCAGAAGCCACCCCTGCAGACCCTGCTCCTCTACCAGAACCCCACCATGCAAAACCACAACAACAGCAGTAGGATTTGGTTTAGGAGTAAGGATAGAAATAATTTGTAATGTAAATATTAGAAGTGTAACTGTTTAACTGTGACACTCAGATTGATCTAAGATACTGGATATACTTTTAATTGATATCTCCCTTTGAAGTCTTGGAATTAAATCACATAGCTCTTTGTAATATGTTCAAAAATACAAGAAATATTAATAATATTAAGCTTGAAATAGAAATTATTCTATTAGTATTCTAAACTACTATGCTTACAGAAATTGTTACTGTATTACTTTCCTTTAGGAAGATAAATACACAATTTATCTAAATGTATATTTATACGCAAAGGTAGATCTCTTAGAGTATTGGAAGAAGAAAAGAAAAATAATGAGCATCAACTACCTAATCTGCATTCAGCATATAACTTAAATTTGTATCAGCACATGGACTCAGATCTCAATGTCCAAATTCCCTATGTATATAATGAAGGGGTATATGCCTTGAAGGTGAGATCCTGTCCAGTTATTTTAGTAAACTGCCTTCAGTTGACATGTCACTGAGATCTATTCGTCCTGAATTTTAGAGAGATTGCCTTACTACTTGAAGAAAGCTTCTCTGTCCTTAAACTAAAAGTGGAAACTGGAAAAGTCTTCTCTTAGCTTGAAGGACAGTCAAGCAATTGCACAAGAACTTTCAGGCCTATACAAATATTAAATCCTGACTTAAAATCATTTTAAGTCTTTTCTAGAGTTAGAGTTGAACTGCCTGGATTATCATTGTGTGGAAAATCTATGATTAAAGGTATTATTTTGACATAAACAGTATCATACATGTGTTTTTAATAGCACAACACAAATTAGATCAGTAAAAAAGCAATGATTTGTTTGAATTTTTAAAATTATTTGCTTCATCTGTGGCCACATAACATTATTTATTTATTTATTTGCTCCAAATAATGTTTAATCAGATTGATTTCTGAATATTTAATGCATTCAAGAAAATCGTCATCTATTATGAAGCATGTTTTATACAGGAGCTGTAGTTTAATGTGTTGAGTGCATTGATTTTGAATAATCATAAATGTAGCTCTTATCCAAACAATAGAGTAAAATGAAAATTCCAGAGCATGGGTGGGATAATGCTGTTCAAATGAATACTGTTTCTGTGTGTCTTGGCAAACAAGAATAAAAGGTTTAAAAAAACAATGTACCAAACTAACAAAAAGCCCTCAGAACAGAGCAATAAGGAATCAGAAGACAAAACGCTGCCAGAAAAAGAAAAATAAAATAAGCCATAGGCAATAAACCTATCTCAGTTTATTACTCCCTTGACCTTCTGGTAAAACAGAGGGGTTTTTTCTACAGCTCTTATTTCTGGAAGTAGGATTTGGGATACAAATTAGTTCCCACATTTAATTTGGGGACCTAACCTGGCATCTGTTGTAACTACTGCATCCTCATGGCATCACATAAATAATAATTACAAGTACTTTCTCTAACAAACTCCATCTCTGTTTTTCTTTGCTGCATAGCTTGAGAGCTACTCTACTTGAGGTTCATATTTTCAGCTACATAGCCACTCCAGCGTCTTCATGTGACTATATAATATAAAGTTCTCAGGACAGTAATTATTTTATTTTAATCTTTCACAGCCTTTTCACACTTTTTAGAAGACTGAGATGAATCTGTGCCTTCACTTCTATGTCAATTATATTGAACTATTGACTCTGTTGACCTGAGCATTGCTAAATTCCCTCTATCCATGATTGACCAGTATTTCTAATGCTAGTATTTAGTTTGGGATTTGATCTTTAATTTGTCTTATATATATATTTTAATTGATTGTGTTCCGTTTACTTGTTTGATTATTATACGCAACTTTGTTTTGTCATCTCTATTTTGGAATAGTCATGATTTAAACAAGGTTAATGCATTGTAACTCCAGTTGCAGACCGATGTCACTCTGATTTATATTTCATTCCCAAGACCAATATCGATTCTGCTGTTGCAGAAGTGGATCTTATTTACTGTACATAAAACTATGAACACAGAAATATTTTTCTAGGTAAACACAGATTTTCAAAAATTGGTGTTATTGGCTCCTCATCAGCTTAAAAGTATTTTTTAACTGTACATTACCATTATATGTATTTTTTTCCCCAAAGCCATAAAATCCGTTACAAAAAAGCTCGAAAGAAAAAAAAAAGCCATTTCACCTTCTTTCAAAACTTGGCTATTACTGTATCAGGGTTTTTCTCTCTAATTTGCATAATATGTATAAGATTATGCCAATGTTTCCTTAACATTTAGCATCCAGCATAGTTCACTTGTGCTTTTCTTGCCTTGAGAATCAGATACTGAAATATTCTGTCAGCTGATTTGCTTGACAAATCCTTTTGGCTGAACTTTAGTATGCATAGGAAACAGCTGTTCTATTACTGTCAATTACTAAAAAAGAACCCAAGTAATCCACAAATCACTATACTGTTTGCTTTTAGCCCTTTGCTTACAACGGTACTTGACTAAGCAGTGAAAATCTTTCTTCCCAAGATGCTGCATCTTGTAGAGGAGCATATAAATAAAGACTGTGCATCCACTTTAAACACATGTGAGGACATAAAAGATTATGGTGATGCTATTTATAGCATTTATACCACTCTGGCACATGTTGCTGAACAATTTTCCCATGTTCCACTTTGAATGGTGTATTTAACTATGAATATAGATCTTAAACATGCATGTAATATGCATCATGACAAATTGCAGTTTTGTGTTCACAGCTGTGTTTACATGTACATGATAAGGCTCTTTAATGCAAATGCATCTCTCTTGTGTCAAATCTTGTAATCATTAATGTAACCTCATCAGGACTCAGCATAAAAAATCCTAATGGAAAGCTCCCCATATTATCTTAAAAGTTAAGAGAGCATAATCCTTTTTGGTTTTTTTTCATTATATGACAAATACAGTTTCATGATGAATTGTTTTTTCTTACTTATTAAAGTTATTAACTTTTTAAATTAAACAAGTTAAAATTGTGCTCTCTTTTCAGCTTCAGTTGGTAAGAACAATGGACAAATGTGTGCATGTATGCCTCATACAAGGGATACCAATATCCGTAAGAATAATAGACATCAATTTTATATTTTGCACCTAGCTATAATATTAAATTGGCCTTTTATCAATTAAAATGTCAGCTCAAAGGTATCCTAAAATATCCTTGGAGAAAAAGGCTTTTCTTTTCCTAAAATCATTGATCTTTCTTTCACTTTCTATCCCTCAGTACATTTTTATCCTTGTCATCTCCAGTTAGGACTTCTGAAAGGACTTTTCTATCTCAAAAAACAGCAACAAAACCCCCCCAAAACTAAACAAACACAACCTCACCACACACCCATATCTGCCTGTTCACAAAAAATTAAAACAAAACCACAGCTTCTCTGTCAAGGCCAAGGTTTATTTAGCAAAACAGATATGAGATCTGAGCAGCCAATACCATCATTACTCAAATAATTAGCCTATTGATTAGCATCTCCTGGGATCAGATTACCAGTGTGTCCTTGGTACTCAGGGTCACAAAATTCCTTCTGTTTTTTCAATTCCTTTCTTCACTTCACTGAATACACTTCTTAGCATGAGTTTCTTTCTTTATTACTATTACTATGTGGACTTATACCATGATCCCCTTTGTTAACCTATTAAAACTGTTTTCAGATTTTTCTAAATACATGTTTAGAAATCTGACCATCTAAGCAACAGAAGAAATTCATGAAATGCCTCATTTGCCATTCTAACCACCCAAACCCCTTTCCCATTTACTTATGTGTAATTTTTCCTGTAAGCTTATTTAATGTCAAATTTACATCCACTATGCTGAATAATTATGCAGTAAAATCAAGTTTTGAGCCTGGATCTTACAATGATTATAAGTGCTAGAAGTTTCCTCTAGCTTTCAGTTTCCAGTGTCATCCATTGTAAGTAAAACTGAGATTGCAATGCCACAGTTCAAAGAGAATGTCAGACGTCCTCATCAGTTTCAGGAAAAAATGATAGCTACAAGTAACTATTGACAACTTTCAAGTTCCAGAACCAAAGTAGGCCATTGAGAGACCTACAATAGACTGTCATTAAAGAACTATTTAATTTCATCAGAACCATCCCCAAATCTGCTTTTAGACAAAAAGACTACACTTTTTTTTTTCCTGACTAATAAATATTTCTCAAAGAAACTGTCAAGCCATCTCTGATTTCTCAGTATTAGGAGAAAAAGAATAAGAATAATGTCTATTTTCCTTAAAGATAGATATTTTCTGAGCACAAAATGCACATGTCTACGAGAGAATTATTTCAAAGCTGCTTCTATATAATTTTTTCTCACACCCTAATCTATGCTACCTCTTTTTCAAAATCTCCTCTGCCAAAGAATATTATTACACTTTAATTTCATTTTCCTTTGCCTTGCTTTCCTTTCCTCTCACTTCTTTTCCACGTAAAATGTCTTTTATTTCACATATAAATAAACTGAACTGGTTTTATCTACTTGTATTTCACTTTTAAATTTACTGCCTGTATTTCAGACTTTGAGAAAGGCTTGCATGTTCAAAAGCTTGGCTGATTTTTTTTTTTCAATCCAGTTGCCAGTCAATCCAGTGAAAAGATACTGCCTCTGGTGACAGATTTTCTTGCCTGCCAATAAAAACAATTGTGTTTTGTATCATGTTTGCATTGCAAAGTTTTGCTAGCAGAGATGCTACAGGGGTGGCTCTGCAAGAAGATGCTAGAAGCTTCCCCTTTGTCCAACAAAGCCAATACCAGCCAGCTTCTAGATGGACGTGCTACTGGCCAAGGGAAAGCCAATCAGTCACAGTGGTAGCACCTCAGGGATAACATACGTAAGAAGGGGAAACAATAGGATTAGCAGCTTTTGCAGCAAGAGAAACAAGCAACAAGATGTGAGAAATGTTATAGACACTGAGGTCAGTGAAGAATGTGGTGCAGGAGGTGTCCCAGGTGCCCAGAGATCCCCTTGCAGCTCATGTAGGACCCTACACCAGACCATGTGAGATCATTAAAGGTGTTAAGGTTGGAGACAGCCTGGGCTGCAGTGACCATGCCCTAGTTGAGTTTGCGATCTCAGGGGTTGTGGGCCTGGCGAAGAGTGGGATCAGGACACTGAATTTTAAGAGAACAAGCTTTAGGCTGTTTAAGGACTTGTTGGCCAAGATCTCCTGGGAGGTGGTCCTTAGAGACAGAAATGTTGAGGACAGCTGGCTACTCTTTAATGATACCTTTCTGAGAGCTCAAGGGCTCTCTGTCCCTCTGAATAAGAAAGTGGGCAGGAGGGGCAGGAGGCCAGCATGGCTAAGCAAGGACATGCTGGTCAAACTGAGGGAAAAGAAAGGCAAATACAAGCTCTGGAAGCAAGTGTGTGTAGCCTGGAAAGAATACAGGGATGTTGTTCGTACATGCAGAGACGGGATCAGGAAAGCCAAGGTGCAGATGGAACTGAACATGGCGAGGAATGTTAAAAACAACAAGAAGGGATTTTACAGGTACATTGGCCAGAAGAGACAGGCCAAAGAGAACGTAACCCCCTTGGTAAATGAGAAAGGAGAATTGGCTGCAACTGATGAGGAGAAGGCTGAGGTACTGAATGAGTTCTTTGTCTCAGTCTTCTCTGGCAGCCAGGATTCTCACAATTCTCAAATCCCAGAACCTTGCATCCCTAGAAATCTAGGTGGGAACTGGGGGAGTAAATATCCCCCGCACTGTAAGTACAGAGCAAGTCCGAGACCGCCTCATGAGACTGAATGTCTACAAGTCTATGGGGCCGGATGACATGCATCCCAGGGTCCTGAAGGAGCTGGCTGATGTGGTTGCTGAGCTGCTTTCCATCATATTTGAAAAGTCGTGGCTGTTGGGAGAGGTCCCTGGGGACTGGAAAAAAGGTCATGTCACTTCCATATATAAGAAAGGGAGCAAGGAGGACCAAGGGAATTACAGGCCGGTGAGCTTCACCTCTGTTAAGCGAGAGAGAAGGGTAGTAGTGGTAGGGGATTCCCTCCTCAAAGGGACGGAGGACCCCATTTGTAGACCTGACCCTACACGAAGGGAGGTGTGCTGCCTTCCTGGAGCTTGGGTCGGTGATATTACCAGAAGGCTCCCAGGGCTGATAAGACCCTCTGATTACTATCGACTATTGATTGTTCAAGCAGGCAGGGATACAATCACAAAGTGTAGCCTGAGTGCTATCAAAAGGGAATTTCGTGACCTAGGGCGCACTGTTGAGGTGAGGGGAGCTCAAATAATGTTCTTCTCTATCCCTACTATTGGGAAGAGGGGTTCGGAGCAGGTCAGGAGAACCCATGTGTTGAATGAGTGGCTGAAAGACTGGTGTCGGCATAAAAGCTTTGGGTTTTTTGACCAAGGGAAGGTATACTCTGCTCCTGGCATGATTACTGCTGATGGGGCTCACTTGACCCAAAGGGGAAAGCGAATCCTTGCCCAGGAGATGGCAGGGCTTATTGATCGGGCTTTAAACTAGTTAGGAAGGGGGAAGGGGGCATTAGGACAGGGGAAGGGGGCATTAGGAAGGCTGCTGGGGTCACGCAAGTGCTTCGGGAGACATGATGCGAGTTGACGGTGGAAGAAGGTAAATGCTGGCAGTACAGTGACGGACTTGGGGATGTTGTTCTTTGTGACAGTAGGGAAAATTCTGTGGATTGCCCTGAGGACTCCTCAGTGGATCCACAATTGCCCTTCTCCTGTCGGAAATCTCGCTGCGATCTGTTGAAGATACCTGCATCTGCTGCCCCATTAAAATGCCTTTATACAAATGCACATAGCATGGGAAACAAACAGGAAGAATTTGAGATCTTTGTGCAGTTGCACAGCCACGATCTCATTGCAATCACGGAGACGTGGTGGGACAGCCTGGATGACTGGCACGCTGTCATGGATGGCTATGTGCTTGGACAGCTTGGATGACTGGCACGCTGTCATGGATGGCTATGTGCTTTTCAGGAAAGACAGGCTAAAGAGACGAGGTGGAGGAGTTGCTCTTTATGTCAGAAAGCAGCTGGAATGTATTGAGCTCCGCCTGGGGAAAGATGAACCATCAGTTGAGTGCTTGTGGGTAAGAATCAAGGGTCACGCTAGTATGAGTGACACTGTTGTGGGTGTGTACTATAGACCCCCTGATCAAGAGGAGCGGGCTGATAGTGATTTCTATGAGCAACTAAATGTAGCCTCGAGATCCCAGGTGCTTGTCCTTATGGTGGACTTCAATTACCCAAATACTTGCTGGGCAAGCAATACGGCCAGTCGTATGCATTCCAGACAATTTCTGCAATGTGTGGAAGACAATTTCCTGATACAGATGGTGCAGGAACCTACAAGGGGAGGTGGGGTGCTGGACCTTGTTCTTACTAACAAGGATGGGCTTGTTAGGGAGGTGAAGGTCAGGGGCAGCTTAGGACAAAGTGACCACAAAATGATATAGTTCAAAATCCTGGGTGGAAGAAGCAAGCCAAAAAGTAGGATAGCTACCCTGAATTTTGGAAGAGTTAACGTTGATCTCCTCTGCAACGTATTAGGAGCTATCCTGTGGGCTATGCTATTAGAAGGAAAGGGGGCCTGTGAGAGCTGGCTAACATTTAAACAGCACTTCTTCCAAGCACAGGACAGGTGCATCCCTTTGAATAAGAAATCGGGAAAGAGAGGCAGAAGACCTGCATGGATGAGCAGGGAGCTTATGAGTAAACTCAAAGGGAAGCAAAAGGTTTATGAACTGTGGAAACAGGGTCTGAGCACCTGGGAAGAATATAGGGATGTTGTCAGGGCCTGTAGTGATGCGACTAGGAAGGCTAAAGCCAACCTGGAAAAGAAACTGGCAAGGGACATAAAGGATAATAAAAAGAGTTTTTTCAGGTATGTGAATAGTAAGAGGATGACCAGGGATAAGGCAGGTCCCTTGCTGAACGAGGCAGATGTTCTGGTAACCGGGGATGATAAGGTGGAGATACTGAATGCCTTCTTTGCCTCGGTCTTCACTGCAAAGGCCCCTCGGGACCCACAGATCCTGGATGAAAATAGGAGTGTTTGGGGAACCCTCTAGTTGAGGTAGGGGAGGTCCAGGAGCGGCTCAAAGGGATTAATGCACACAAATCCATCGGCCCGGATGGGATGCATCCACATGTGCTGAGGGAGCTGGTGGATGTGATTGCGGAGCCGCTCTCTATCATCTTCGACAGGTCTTGGAGAACAGGAGAAGTGCCTGAGGATTGGAGGATAGCCAGTGTCACTCCAGTCTTTAAAAAGGGCAAGAAGGAGGATCCTAGCAACTATAGGCCAGTCAGCCTCACTTCTGTCCCTGAAAAAGTTATGGAACAGCTTGTTCTGGATGCCATCACCAAGCAACTGGAAGAGAAGAAGGTCATGAGGGGTAATCAGCATGGATTCACCAAGGGAGCATTGTGCTCGACCAAACTCATAGCCTTCTATGATCTCATGACAGGCTGGGTGGATGGAGTTAGAACAGTAAATGTCATATACCTTGACTTCAGCAAGGCTTTCAATACTGTCTCCCATGACATCCTGATAGAAAAGCTGAGAGAGTATGGGATAGATGAGTGATCAGAGAGATGGGTCGAGAACTGGCCGTTTGGGACCAAGCTCAGAGTGTCGTGATCAGTGGAGCAGAATCTGAATGGAGGCCTGTGACTAGCGGTGTTCCCCAGGGCTCGGTGTTGGGTCCAGTCCTGTTTAATATCTTCACTGACGACCTTGATGAGGGAATAGCATCCACCCTCAGCAAGTACGTTGATGATACAAAGTTGGGAGGGGTGGCTGAGATGCAGGAACACTGTGCTGCCATCCAGCGAGACCTGGACAGGCTGGAAAGCTGGGCAGGGAGAAACCAGATGAAATTCAACAAAAGCAAGTGTAAAGTCTTGCACCTGGGGAGGAACAACCTCATGTATCAGTACAGGCTGGGGGTTGACCTGCTGGAGAAGAGCTCTGTAGAGGACCTGGGGGTCCTGGTTGACGATAGGTTGGCTATGAGCCAACAGTGTGCCCTGGTGGCTAAGAGAGCCAATGCGATCCTGGGATGCATCAGGAGGAGTGTGGCCAGCAGGTCTAAGGAGGTGATCCTTCCCCTCTACTCTGCCCTGGTCAGGCCCCACTTGGAGTATTGTGTCCAGTTCTGGGCTCCCTGGTATAAAAAAGACAGGGATCTCCTGGAGAGAGTCCAGAGAAGGGCTACGAAGAAGATTAAGGGCCTGGAACATCTATCCTATGAGGATAGGCTGAGAGAGCTGGGTCTGTTCAGCCTGGAGAAAAGAAGACTGAGGGGGTACCTAATAAATGTTTATAAATATCTTAAGTATGGGGTGCAGGGGGAATTGGCCTGCCCCTTTTCTGTGGTCTGTGGAGACAGGACAAGGGGCAATGGCTGCAAATTTGAGCACAGGAAGTTCCGCACCAACATGCAGAGGAACTTTTTCACAGTAAGGGTGACAGAGCACTGGAATAGGCTGCCCAGGGAGGTGGTGGAGTCTCCTTCCCTGGAGATATTCAAGACTCGTCTGGACGCCTATCTATGTAATATGAGATAGGGAGCCTGCTTTGGCAGGGGGGTTGGACCCGATGATCTCTCGAGGTCACTTCCAACCCCTAAAATTCTGTGATTCTGTGATTCTGTGAAGGGAAGATCATGGAACAGATCCTCCTGGATGACATGCTGGAGCACATGAGGGAAGAGCATGTGATCCGGGACAGCCAGCATGGCTTCACCAAGGAAAGGTCGTGCCTCACCAATCTGGTGACTTTCTATGATGGAGTAAAAGCCTCAGTAGATAAAGGGAAGGCGACCGATGTCATCTACCTGGACTTGTGCAAGGCCTTTGACACAGTCCCCCACCACAGCCTTATCTCTAAACTGGAGAGATGTGGATTTGATGGGTGGACCATCCACTGGATAAGAAACTGGTTAACAGACCATAGCCAAAGGGTGGTGGTCAATGGGTCTAAGTCCAGGCGGAGGCCAGTGACAAGCGGTGTACCCCAGGGGTGTGTCTTGGGACCAGTTCTCTTTAACATCTTTATCAATGACATTGATGATGGAATTGAGTGCACCCTCAGCAAGCTTGCGGATGACACCAAGCTGAGTGGTGTGGTCGACACCCTAGAAGGAAAGGAAGCCATCCAGAGGGATCTTGAGAGGCTGGAAAGATGGGCCTGAGTGAACCTAATGAGGTTCAACACTGCCAAGTGTAAGGTGTTGCACTTGGGCCAGAAGAATCCCAGACATAGATACAGACTGGGAGAAGAGCTTCTTGAGAGTAGCCCTGCTGAGAAAGATCTGGATGTCATAGTGGATGAGAAACTTAACATGAGCCAGCAGTGTGCTCTTGCAGCTCACAAGGCCAATGGTATCCTGGGCTCCATCAGAAGAGGGGTGGCCAGCAGGGACAGGGAGGGGATTGTCCCTCTCTACTCTGCCCTCATGAGGCCCCACCTGGAGTACTGTGTCCAGACCTGGGGCCCCCAATACAAGAAAGATGTGGAACTGTTGGAGAGGGTTCAGAGGAGGGCCACGAAGATGCTTAGAGGGCTGGAGCACCTGCCCTACAAAGAGAGGCTGAGGGAGCTGGGCTTGTTCAGACTGGAGAAGAGAAGGCTGTGGGGGGACCTCAATGCAGTCTTCCAGTACCTGAAGGGAGCTTATAAGCAGGAGGGCATTCAACTTTTTAAAAGGATAGACAATGCCTGGACAAGGGGGAACGGATTAAAGCTAAAGGAGGGAAGGTTTAGATTGGATATTAGGGGGAAGTTTTTTACAGAAAGAGTGGTGAGGTGCTGGAACAGGCTGCCCAGAGAAGTAGTGGATGCCCCGTCCTTGGAAGTGTTCAAGGCCAGGTTGGATGGGGCCCTGAGCAACCTTGTGTAGATCGAGGCCTGAGGTTGGTGGCCCTGTCTGTGGCAGGGGGGTTGGAGCTCTATGATCCTTGGGGTCCCTTCCAACCCATGCTATTCTATGATTCTATGATTCTATGTGGAGAAACCTGAAGGATGCTGTGACACACTGGGAAGGCCATGCTGGAGTAAGTTCATAGAGGACTGTCTGCCATGGAAGAGACCCAATGCTGGAGCAGGGGAAGAGTATGAGGAGTCCTCTCTCTGAGGGAGAAGGAGACAATGTATCATTTTTGGGGTGTAGGAAGAGAATTCAGGAATTCAAGAGTAAGGTTAATGTCAGTAATAAGGAATGGGTGTGGAAGGTGTTTTATTTCTCATTGTTCTATTCTGTCTTGCTTTGGTAATTCTTTTTTTTTGGGTTTTTTTTTGCATAAGTTAAGTCTGTTTTGCCAGAGAGAGTAATTGGTGAATGATCTCTCCCTGTCCATATCTCAACCCACAAGACTTTTTTATATTTTCTCTCCCTTATCTAGCTGAGAAAGGAAGTGATGGTGTGGTTTTTGTGGGCATCTGATTTCCAGCAATGGTCATCCCCCCATTCTCCACCACAACCTAGCCATGCAAAACTACAACATCCAAGAAGCACATAGACAATGTAACCCCAATGCATTCCCAAAGTCGGTATCAAGCTGCACTGTCAATCCCTCAGCAACATTACCTGAACATACAAAAATTCAGGCATCTAGAGATATCAGTTAACACATAGACATGGCAATTTTTGAACTGTCAATAACAGTTCAGTTTACAGATTTTTGTTATGAAGCTTCCAAGAGACTGCTAAATTATTTCAACAAAGATTGGGAAAATTCTGCTAACATGGGGTCCCAGCAATACTTTTCTTGTAGTGGTAATTAAATTCCCTTCCTCATTGTAATGATACAGTCTCAATAGTATTGAAAATCTGTTGCATAACATTTTTTTTCTTCAAGTTTTTTATTATTTTAATAAACATTTTTATTTTACTGATAGAAAATTTATTTCACTATAAGGTGATTAGCTATTTAAATGAATCTCTGATTAAGTAGATTCTGAGTTTTCATCTAAATTTCCACTTATTCTTTAGGCAGCTCTTTAGACAATCTTCTGATTCAAGGTGAAACTGTAGAGAGGTTTATTTCCCCCCCCCCCCCCCAAAAAAAATCCTACAATTACTGCTTACTAGCAGTAAATTACTGTATTTCTGCTATAATAAGCATGTGATACTTGTATGTAAATCTAAATGTTACTGTTGTTAATGTCACTAATGATTCTCTACACATACAGAAATAGTGAAACAAGCCTTTTCTGTGTGTTTTAGTTGCTAGAATATGTGATAAAAAGTTCATTTTCAGAAGCCAAGTTTCAGTTTGCTATTAGAAACGACAACAAAAAGTTACTTCTTTTTTACAGATAAGTTATCCAGGAGAGGTGGCAGTGTCCAATACCATACGTCTTGAGGAAATGTATTGGCATATTTCCTAAAGTTCCTTCCAACTTCATGGCTTTGAATACTCATCTCTGTGGAATAATGAAAATGCATTATTTATAAGCCTGTTACTCAGTGATCCTTATGGATCATAACACGCAGGTTCTATTATCATTTATCTATGTAGTGAATTAAAATTCTATTTAAATCAGTAGAAAGAGTCCTTATAACCTCTACATTCTTTGCATTAAGCCATTTTCAAAATATACTAAAATTTGATGAAGAGACAATGATCTAAGATAATTTAGATAAAGGAATAAGGTGAACTACAGTAGATCTGAAGTATTCCCGAAAGTATGCATTTTTACTTGCTGAAATGGAAATAGGCATTAGAAATTAGCATTCAAATGAAGAGACAGAACATACCAAATAAGTGGAAAAATGCACAAAATAGAAGTTAGAAAATGCTGAGGATCAGAAAAACAGTCCAAGAGTTTAAAATTTATATGGGTTTTCAAAGCAATTTGTGTCTAACTTCAAAAGTACAGTCCTTAAGCTTCAGCTCCAGATTCCATGAGATAATGCTTATGCTCCATAAGCACTATCTATTTCTTCTAATGCTTGGAGGTGAAACTCTACAGATGCCATAGTAGACCTAACTTGCAAGTTCCCTTGGCACCTGGATATTGTGCTGCTGGTTCCTCACCTATGTTCATGAAGACATTAGTCCTGAGGAATAATTATGGCACCTTGGCTGACTATAATGGGGTTTTTTTAGCCATACTTGCCTTTTGGAGCTCCTAAAAAAGCTTCTCCAGCCATCCTTGATCCGAAAAAATAGATTATTTTTTCTTACATATCTATATGAGGTTGATGGGTGTGGCAGAATGATACAGTTACTAGATCCTTAAAAATGTGAGGTGATGCTTTTAAGGAGAGATGCCTCATGCCCTTAGCACTCCTTTCATGGGAGAGCATGTAAGTATATTGCCTACTGGCAATAGATACTATGCCAAAGTCCCCTGTGACAATGCTGAAGCACTCTGAAGGATAAATGAACCTGCCTGTAAGCAATCTCTGAAATAAAGTGCCCTACAGAATTTGAATCCAATTTTTTTTGTTCTGGGAGGGAACTATGAGACTAAACAAGGTCTAAAATTGAACTGATTTATGTACAGTCTGTGCCATCAAGGCACAAGTAAATAACAGCCAAAAAGACATTGCATACTTTATGTATCTCTATGAACATGATAGGAAATGTTCAAGAATTGAAATGATATAATTAATAAAGGAGCCTATTTGCTAATTGTATACTTTTCTCTATACCTATGTTAGCATGAAGAAATAAAGAAATTTTTAGATACCACATTCTTGAGTGCTTGCGGGAAGACATTTCTGGAATAGGCTAAGCAGCAATTCAAAATAGTCACCAGATATAAAAAAATATTAGAAATCAAATAGCGATTAACTGCTAATCAATCAAAGTGTTTGTTGGTTTTTTTTTTCTTTTCTGATCTGCACTAGGTACATCATCAGACATAATCATAAAAATAATTAAAAATATAAGCTTCACCAGAGAATCTATTGACAGTGAGTACGCATATGATTTGCTTATATTATTTATGTAGATATAAAGTCTATGGAAAAATATATCTTTATTGAAAAAAAAGGTGTGTCGTGGGCTGAATTGTCATTTTTCCATGTAGAAACAAACAGTATCAGTTTTCTTCCCAAATTTGCTTTTTTTCTCCACAGTTTTAATATGATGGCTTTATTGCTCATTTAGAGTTAAGATTTATGTACATTGGGCCGGAAAAATCCCAGACATAGATACAGACTGGGAGAAGAGCTTCTTGAGAGTAGCCCTGTTGAGAAGGATCTGGATGTCGTAGTGGATGAGAAACTTAACATGAGCCAGCAGTGTGCTCTTGCAGCTCACAAGGCCAATGGTATCCTGGGCTCCATCAGAAGAGGGGTGGCCAGCAGGGACAGGAAGGGGATTGTCCCTCTCTACTCTGCCCTCATGAGGCCCCACCTGGAGTACTGTGTCCAGACCTGGGGCCCCCAATACAAGAAAGATGTGGAACTGTTGGAGAGGGTTCAGAGGAGGGCCACGAAGATGCTTAGAGGGCTGGAGCACCTGCCCTACAAAGAGAGGCTGAGGGAGCTGGGCTTGTTCAGACTGGAGAAGAGAAGGCTGTGGGGGGACCTCAATGCAGTCTTCCAGTACCTGAAGGGAGCTTATAAGCAGGAGGGCATTCAACTTTTTAAAAGGATAGACAATGCCTGGACAAGGGGGAACGGATTAAAGCTAAAGGAGGGAAGGTTTAGATTGGATATTAGTGGGAAGTTTTTTACAGAAAGAGTGGTGAGGTCCTGGAACAGGCTGCCCAGAGAAGTAGTGGATGCCCCGTCCTTGGAAGTGTTCAAGGCCAGGTTGGATGGGGCCCTGAGCAACCTTGTGTAGATCGAGGCCTGAGGTTGGTGGCCCTGTCTGTGGCAGGGGGTTGGAGCTCTATGATCCTTGGGGTCCCTTCCAACCCATGCCATTCTATGATTCTATGATTAAAAAAGGAAAATAAAGTTTTCTTCAATGTCAAGGGAAACAGTCTTATGACACTAAACTTGCTAGTGTGTAGTACTGTACAGGAGAACTATCAAGCATGAGTAAGCAGATTTATAAAAATGATATACAGTAAGAACAATTTTTTAATTAACACCTAGCAAAATGTAGGCCATAGAACTTAGTTTTTTTTAAATTAAGGTGCTATGTCACCTTCTCTTTCCTACTCAATTTCTACGGTTTGATTATTGTTCAACTTGTCAACACTGCTGAGGAACATAACATTTTGTCAAATCAAGTTGTTTGTTGGTGTTTTTGTTAAGATTATGAAGATAAACATTTCCAAAAAAATATTAAACAGTAATACTTATTAGATTTAATATAAAATATTTATTCCTTCCAAATTTTTTTTTTAGTTATACAAAAAGACAGGAAGTTAAAAAAAAATCCCTTTCATCATTCACTATCCTTTACTTACCTACTCCACAGTGCTACCAAAATAGAGAAATAGTAAATTCAATGAGAAATCCTCAGGAGTAGGTTATATTGTTACAATTGTGAACACATTGCACAAAAAACAATAATATATATGGGAGATGGGAATTGATAACAGAGCTGACAGAGAAGCGAAGTGCACTTTCCATAACACTGATGAACTTCTGTTCACATATATGGCTCCTGAAGCACAGTACACTACCTTGTGAGCATAGACAGAGACCATCTGTGGAAATAACTTCCCAAAGTGAAAACATCCTGTACAGAAAGGCATTGAAAGTCAGCTTGCCGAGGTAGAGACATGTAAGAAATTCCTCAGGACAGACATGAATATTAATTCTTGCCCACACACATAATGGTGATACTACATTGCTGCTCAAGTGGAATTGCAAGGAGACCATACCAACTATTAGGACCACAACCCTGAAACCTCTCTTGAAGTTAAAAATAGGCAGTTTTTAATAAACTGAGGAAAATTAGTAATGATGTGTTGTATCTGCCTGAGTGACGTGAATAATATGAAAAGAGAATGAAGTGTGTAACAGGAAGAATTTTGTCTGAAGGAGACAGGGTAGCAATTTCAAGGTGTTTTCGATGCACAGAATCAAGGGAGAAACAAAAGATCTGTGATGAGAGTAACTTTTAAATTGTCCTTCTCTGAGATAACATATGTTCAGTAGATTTTTGTTCAGTTTTGGGTTTAATGTGACAGTAGGGTTTGAGTAATTTTTATCAAAGAAAGAGCTTTTAGCATTTGCTTGAAGACCAAGATACATTTTGCTAATTCAAATAAAGAACTCTGCTTGCTTTGTATAGTTTTGTTTAACATCAAAAAGCAACTGAGATCTCATCAGGGATTAAATTATATACATCAGTGCATGTCATGGGCCAGTATCTCAATGAAGGGTGGGAGCCTGGAGCCAGGGTGCTCCTTGGGGTCCATTAGTTTAGCCAGGGTCTGTCTCACTGTCTGAACATGGAGCAGAGCAGCTGAGAGACACTGGGGCAGCCCCAGCCCTGGGCATAGGGCACCTCCATGGGGATGGGCTGAGGCTGGACCAAGCCACTGGGCTCAGACCTGGTCCCACGGGGCAGGGCTGGGTGCAGGCAGGACTGGAGCTGGGGAAAGGCCCTGGTTTGCTGGAGCCAACCTGAGCCACTATCCCTGTCTTACACCATTATATATATATATATATACACACATATATATAATGCATATATTCATAATATACATATATATGCATATACATGTTGATGATATATATATACAGGCTGTGGAATACTCTTGTTGCATGTAGGCTGGCATAGTTTCCAGAAAAGAAATGAAAGGAAAATAACAGCATGCCAAAGAGGAGACAGAGATTGCCACCAACATGTGCAAACACATACCTTGGTGAATTTTTGAGTACATGTGATGCCAAACACACATTAATAATGTGCTCTTGATAAAAGGGTATCTAACTGCTAACAAAGTATCAGTTGTCACTACTGAGATTCAATAAATAAAGGACATAAATTTTCTTGCCGTATCATTACCTAAAAATGAAGTAGGTAATAAAAGTATAATTTCATTCTTATAAATTGAAAGGAATGGTTTAAGTATTTTAATTAGCAATTGACTAGATAACTACCACTATTCTAAAATAAATGCCAATTAACATGCTAATTTTGGTAATTAATTGATATCCAATCAACCCACTACAGTTATTTTGTTAAACACCATTTAAATCCTAGAGCTCTTTGCAAGTTTAATTTATCAATTACAGAGCAAAAGCACATTTTTTTGCTGGCATAGTGGGGTTAAATATAAAGCAACTAGATTGGGTTTGTATTACTTTTTAACTTTATTAAATCTTATTGAAAAGGTTATGCATTTAGTGTACAATAAACATTTAATCTAAATTAAATAGTAGAACTTAATTAACTTTTTAAAGTTTCACGCAGCTTCATATAATGTACTAGGAGAACTAGTATCTCAAACCTCAAAACTAAACTCTCTGGTCCTCTCTCATCATTAGCTATGGTATTTAATGACATGTATGACATCTAGACAGAAAAATACATATTTTCTAAACAGATCCATCCTCCATTAACTATCATTAGCTTTTTATGACATACCGCTACAGTATTAAGAACACCCAAAATATCTTCCACGTGGTTTGACACATACATTCAAGAGTATTTAGATCCTAAAACATTTGGTTTGTATACTAATAAATTATTCAAACAAAGTTATATATAACATGACTTTCCTTACCTCACTTACCATGATTAAAATATAACGGTTGACATAGATAGTAATTAAAAGTAGCTGAGAATTACGTCTATATATTTTTGCAATACTCTTATAACTCTTATAACTATGAATGCTTATAAAGTTGATATTGAGTTCACTATATATAGGTTCCTTAAAGACTACTAAATGATATTTCCTTCAAATATTTCTTTTAATTATTGTTGCAAACAAAGTGACTGATAGAGATAAAAAGAGCCATCAAATTAATATAGATGCAAACTGGTTAAGACAGCTAACAATTACATTTGGAATCCTCTTTCTTGACATTGGAAATTTCATACTACTTTTTTCTTTATTCCACAGAAACAGTATACATTTTGCTTGTTGTTGTTATTGTTGTTGTTATTGGTACTATTAGTATACTATATATAATATAGTTTATTAATATATTTATTTAATGATTGTTTCCTAAGAGGAAACAATTATAACTATGAAAGTATACAAAGACATATTTCTGTTGTGGTTGATTTGATTAATTGCTGCTTTATTAATTCAGTAAAGCATTTTTTTCTTAATATCTAATCCAAATCTACTCTCCTTCATTACACATTGTCTTATTACTACATGCTCTTGTAAACAGTCCCTTTCCAGCTTTTTTTTTTCTAGAAAGAAGATATGTAAAGAGCAGAAACATTATTTTATCATACTGGCATTGATGCTTATATTTGCAGTTTATACTATAGAATTAGGAATGGAATTTTTGAACAAATTAGTATGTTTCTAAATTGCATTAGAATTGTATTTTAGGTGGCTTGTTATAACTTCAAATTGTTCATAAAGGTTGTTAATTTACTTGTGTATTTATTTTAGCAGCATGGTGGAATTGTAACAAAGTGATATATTAATGTAACAGGGTTTTTTTTTTGTTAATCTTGTAGGGTATATGAAACAATAACCATGCCTTCAAAGCTCTTCTAGCTCTTAGAGTTTTGTTAGCTTGTTGAAGTTAGTGCTATATGTCATTAAATAATCAGATAATCTCAGCAAAAATCCTTTATTCTTTCTAGAGCTTAATAAAAATATATATGGGCCACATTTAACTACAAAGAAGTTAGGAGTGAGTTAAATTGGACATTACCATAACTACAAATTTGTTCATGTCTCTATCTCTGGAGATATTCAAGACGCATCTGGATGCCTACCTGTGCGATATGTCCTAGGCAACCTGCTTGGGCAGAGTGGTTAGACCCGATGATCTCTGGAGGTCCCTTCCAATCCCTCTGATTCTGTGATTCTGTGATATGAGTTCCCTTTCTACTTCCTTTTCCCTCAACACCTAGGGTCAGTTTGCTTGTGATCAGTATATGAGAAAACATGAAAGATGGTAAATAATTTCCCAAGAACACACCACTTCATGACCCCAATGCTTTACAGTGCTCCCAGATCAGAACCAGATAGCTGAAGCTGAATCTTAAGGCGACACTATGTGTTCACCCACCATTATAATCAGTGATAGTACTGCAAAGATACACATTCTTCATATTAGCTGGACTTGTATTCAGCACTTTTAGGGTGAAAATTGCAAAGGAAACAATTAGTTTTTTTATTTAAAATTTGGTAACGGAATTAGTAAGAAAAATGCAACAATAAAATATAGTTCTACATGAATGCTTAACAGCATCAATCATTCCCACCTTCCCAGGAGCCTCTCTCCTATCTCCAAGTCATGCTGATGTGAAGAAAAGATTTCCCAGGTGGATCTGGGGAAATAAGCAACAATGTTTTGATTGAAGCTCCCAGTGAGGGCAACTCTCATTACAGCCATCCAAGGGATATCTAGAGGCCCTTTGATTTCTTTCCAATGCAAATGAACTAATTCGGCATTTGCAAAGGAACCTGAAGGGCTTTTCCTCTCACCAACAACTTTTGGGATGTTGCTGTATCACAGTTATAACTGATTCCTAGAATTTGGGAGAGCAGAAATTATGAGCTCCCAGGTTTCTCTGGGTTTGTATTTTCCTTGGAGACAATTTCTGGGTGGATGCTGATATTCCAATTATTCTTATTTTCTCTTCAAAATGTCTTCCTGCCTTGAGTGCAACAACAGGCTCTGAAGCGTCTTCTCCTGCAGGGATTTGGCTGCTGGTACTCAAGGCTATCTATGATATGACACTCCTGTGTAAGTTTGGATCAGATTTCTGGTAAAAGAGTTGTGAGAGAAAACTGTGTGGGTCTTGTTCTCCTCCTCGCTAAGATTGAAATGCATTTGAGCTTGACTGACCTGCTGACTTAACTACCTGCTTTAACTGTGGACCACATTGCTATGGTCTTCTCTGGCAATCAAGAGAGCTGTTGGGCTGACTGTGGCTGTCATCACCAGACCTATTCTGCTCTTTTTGGTTGGGTGTTGTGGGTCTGTGTTGCTGAGGGCACTGCCTTGCTTGCTGTCCTGGTTTCAGCCAGGGGCTTCAGCCAGGAAGGGGTTTAACCTGCTGGGCTCGGGACAAGTAACTCAAATTGACCAATAGGATCATTCCATGCCAGTTACATCATGCCGAGTATAAAAAGCAGGGGGTGTTGCAGTGTTGGCGCGCGAACAGCAGGGACCGGGCGGGAGCCTGCTCTCGGCTCGGGGCTTTGTTTGACTCGCAGCGCGAGCTCGGGTCCTTTGTGTTGCGGCTGGGGTTTGCGCGGGCTGCGGCACGGTGTCTGTTACGGGGAGTGCGCGATCTGAACTGCTCATCTCAGCAAAAGGTTGTATTGTTCATTGTTATCTGTTCTTCCCCTGTTATTTCCAGTAAAAAATACCCTTATCCCAACCTGCGGGGCTCTGCTGTTTTGGTTTTCTCCCCCCCCCGCTCCGGGGGAAATCTGAACGCGTGGTCCCGAGCTCCGGTGAAACCACAACATATTTTGGCGCCTGAACGTGGGACAATAAAGGTTGGGATAACGGTAGATCTGACTCTGACCCGGTTGCAATTACGGTAAAAGTTGTAAGGATGCTGTTTAAGATGCTGTGGGTATTATTTACAAAGGTGTGGTCCTGGCTGTGGAAAAAAAAACCTCAGCAGGCTGTTTGCAGTCCTGGCAGGATGTTGTATCATCTCGGGGCTGCAGCTTCCCTGCTTGTTCCCATACTTTGCTCTAGTGTGCTTTATGACAATGTTTTATGATACAGTTATATTAGTGACTATGAGTTTAATCTGGAAAGTGTATGAGGTTTTGCTGTCCTGTCTAGTCCCTGGGCTGAGAGGGGCTGGTGGTGGTGGCCATTTTGGTGAGAGCACAGAGGGAGAGATCTACACTGTTTTTTTCCTTTCTGGGCTAAACATAACAGCTCTTATGAGAGTTTTTGAAAACTTTCACCATCACCTTGACATGCAAACTATGGCCACAGTGCTAGAAGTTCTTCTGCACTTGATCCTGCTTTCATCATATATTAAGAGCAGGTTTATGAATACTGCTCAAGAGGTTTCCCAAAGGCAGGATAACCACGAGGGGCAGGACAACCACGAGGGGCAGAACATAGGCCATTACCTAAGTACTCTCTCACCCCCGATGACTTGGAGCTTCACTCCTGAGCAGCTGCATGACTCTCATAAAATGGCTGCATTTCTGAAAAAAAGTTGTTGTAGGTTTCCCAGGGATGTGAAAAGCACTGCACTGTGCTGGGCTCTGGCCACTTGGGCTCAAACACTGCTTGATAGCAGACAGCGCTGTCAGCATTGTCCGTACTGTCAGGGGGGAGGGGAAGAAAACAGATTGTCAGATACTGCAGCAACCCCTGTAATTGGCACTGCAGCTGCGGCAACACCTGTAATTGGCACTGCAGCTGCGGCAACCCCCGTAATTGGCACTGCAGCTGCGGCAACCCCCGTAATTGGCACTGCAGCTACTGCAACCCCTGTAACTGGCACTGCAGTTACTGCAATCCCCACAGCAGACACCACTGATGATCAAAAGAAACAATCCCCACCAGTGTCTGTCGCCCCAGTACAAAAGAGGAAATACACAAAAAAATCAGTTCGTACAACAGCTGATGATGATGATCAACCGGGGCCATCAGGGGGATATCAAGATGAGGCAGAACCAGAGGTTGTCACCCGATCCCTGTCCCTGAGTGAGCTTCGTGAGGTTAGAAAGGATTTTAGCCGCCAACCTAGTGAGCCCATTGTCACCTGGTTGCTTCGGTGCTGGGATCATGGGGCTAATAGCTTGGAGTTAGATGGCAGGGAGGCCAAGCAGTTGGGATCCCTTGCCAGAGAAGGAGGCATTGATAAAGCCATTGGAAAAAGGTCAGGAATCCTCAGCCTCTGGAAACGGTTACTGTTAAGTGTGAAGGAAAGGTACCCCATAAAAGAATACATTACATGCCATATGCCCAAGTGCAACAATATGGAAAGAGCTGTCCAGTACCTTAGAGAATTAGCTGTACGGGAGATAATCAGTTATGATTTGAACAATTCACAACTCCTTGCCGATCCTGATGAAGTCCCGTGCACCCCAGGCATGTGGCGAAAGGTTGTACAAAGTGTACCAGCAGGGCACGTCAATTCACTGGCAGCAATAGACTGGAGTGATACGGATCTACCAACTGTAGCCGATGTGTCTTATAGGCTCCGCAAATACCAAGACAATGTTTCCCTCTCTGTCATCGCAGCAGTAGAGAAACTGGTCCAGCGCCTTGACAACAATGTGTACAGCTCCCGACCCTTGCAGAGCAGTGTGGCAGCTTTTGGAAGAAGGCGTCCATCATCCCGAGAGGGAGAAAACCGAGGGTACTCACCACGAGGTAAACTGTGGTTTTACCTGGTTGACCAAGGGGAGGACATGAGGAAGTGGGATATGCAGCCCACTTCAGCCCTTCGAGCACGAGTGAACGAGCTGCAAGGTAAAACAATCGCACGTCGAGATTTCACCAGGAAGAACGCTGCACCAGTTACCACCGAACAGAACCCTCGACCAAGCAGAAGGCCTATCTACACTCCTGATATGTCTGATCCTCTTGAGGGAACCTCCAAGTCCTTCATGCACTCAATGAACGGCAAGTATGATCAGCAGCAATAGAGGGGCCCTGCCTCCAGCCAGGTGGAGGAGAGGGATAACAGAGTTTACTGGACGGTGTGGATTCGATGGCCTGGCACGTCAGACCCACAAGAGTACAAGGCTCTAGTGGATACTGGTGCCCAGTGTACTTTAATGCCGTCAAATTATAAAGGCACAGAACCTGTTTGCATTTCTGGAGTCACAGGGGGGTCCCAACAATTGACTGTACTGGAGGCTGAGGTAAGCCTGACTGGAAAGGACTGGGAGAGACACCCCATTGTGACTGGCCCAGAAGCTCCATGCATTCTAGGTATAGACTATCTCCGTAGAGGGTATTTCAAAGACCCAAAAGGGTACCGGTGGGCTTTTGGAATAGCTGCTGTGGAGACAGACGAAATTGAACAGTTGTGTAACTTGCCTGGACTCTCAGAGGATCCTTCTGTTGTGGGGTTGTTGAAAGTTGAAGAACAGCAAGGGCCAATTGCTACAACAACAGTACACAGTCGACAGTACCGAACCAACCGAGATTCTCTGATCCCCATCCACAACCTGATTCGTCAACTGGAGAGTCAAGGAGTGATAAGCCGGACTCGCTCACCCTTTAATAGTCCCATATGGCCAGTGCGGAAGTCCAATGGAGAGTGGAGGCTGACAGTAGATTATCGTGGCCTAAATGAAGTCACTCCAGGTATGAGTGCTGCTGTGCCGGACATGCTGGAACTCCAATATGAATTGGAATCGAAAGCAGCTAAGTGGTATGCCACGATTGACATTGCCAATGCCTTCTTCTCAATCCCACTGGCGCCAGAGTGCAGGCCACAATTCGCTTTCACCTGGAGAGGTACACAATATACGTGGAATCGTCTGCCCCAGGGGTGGAAACACAGTCCCACCATCTGCCATGGACTAGTCCAGACCACTTTGGAAAAGGGTGAAGCACCAGAGCATTTACAGTACATTGACGATATCATTGTATGGGGCGACACAGCAGAAGAAGTGTTTAAGAAAGGAGAAAAGATAATTCAAATCCTCTTAAAGGCTGGCCTTGCCATAAAACAAAGTAAAGTCAAGGGTCCTGCACAAGAGATCCAGTTTTTAGGAATAAAATGGCAGGATGGACGTCGTCAGATCCCCATGGACATTATCAATAAAATAGCAGCCATGTCTCCACCAAACAATAAAAAGGAAACACAGGCTTTCTTGGGCGTTATAGGTTTTTGGCGAATGCATGTGCCAAACTACAGTTTTATTGTGAGCCCACTCTACCATGTGACTCGAAAGAAGAATGACTTCCAATGGGGCCCTGAGCAGCAGCAAGCCTTTGAGCAGATTAAACGTGAGATAGTCCACGCAGTAGCCCTTGGACCTGTCCGGACAGGGACAGATATTAAAAACGTGCTCTACACTGCAGCGGGGGAGAATGGCCCTACTTGGAGTCTCTGGCAGAAAGCACAAGGGGAGACTCGGGGTCGACCGCTGGGTTTTTGGAGTCGGGGCTACAAAGGATCAGAGGCCAATTACACTCCAACAGAAAAAGAAATATTGGCCGCCTATGAAGGAGTTCGAGCTGCTTCAGAGGTGATTGGAACTGAAGCCCAGCTCCTCCTGGCACCCCGACTGCCAGTGCTGGGCTGGATGTTCAAAGGGAAGGTCCCTTCTACACATCATGCCACTGATGCTACATGGAGCAAGTGGGTTGCATTAATTACACAGCGAGCTCGAATAGGAAATCCCAATCGCCCCGGAATTGTGGAAGTAATCACAGACTGGCCAGAAGGCAAGGATTTTGGAATGTCACCAGAGGATGAGGAGGTAACACGTGCTGAAGAAGCCCCACCTTACAACACACTGCCAGAAAATGAGAAGCAATATGCTCTCTTCACCGATGGTTCCTGTCGCCATGTGGGAAAGAATCGCATGTGGAAAGCTGCTGTATGGAGTCCAACAAGATGAGTAGCAGAAGCTACTGAAGGAAAAGGTGAATCAAGCCAGTTCGCTGAGGTTAAGGCTATTCAGTTAGCCCTGGACATTGCTGAAAGAGAGGTGTGGCCAATGCTCTATCTCTACACTGATTCATGGATGGTGGCCAATGCCCTGTGGGGGTGGCTGCAGCAATGGAAGAAGAACAACTGGCAGCGGAGAGGCAAACCCATATGGGCTGCTGATCTATGGCAAGACATTGCTGCTCGGGTAGAGAAGCTTGTCGTAAAGGTACGTCGTGTTGATGCCCATGTACCTAAGAGTCGGGCCACAGAAGAACATCAAAACAACCATCAGGTGGATAAGGCCGCTAGGATTGGAGCAGCTCAGGTAGATCTAGACTGGCAACGTAAGGGTGAGCTATTCATAGCTCGATGGGCTCATGATACTTCAGGTCATCAGGGGAGAGATGCGACATATAGATGGGCACGCGATCGAGGGGTGGATTTGACCATGGATGCTATTGCACAAGTCATCCATGAATGTGAGACATGTGCTGTAATTAAACAAGCCAAGCGGTTAAAGCCCCTTTGGTATGGAGGGCGGTGGATGAAATATAAATATGGGGAGGCCTGGCAGATTGATTACATCACTCTCCCACAAACCCGCCAGGGAAAGCATTATGTACTTACAATGGTGGAGGCAACAACTGGCTGGCTAGAGACATACCCTGTGCCCCATGCTACTGCCCGGAATACAATCCTGGGCCTTGAAAGGCAAATCCTGTGGCGACATGGTACCCCTGAAAGAATTGAGTCTGACAACGGGACTCACTTCCGGAACACCCTAATAGACACCTGGGCCAAAGAGCACGGCATTGAGTGGGTGTACCATATTCCGTACCATGCACCAGCTTCTGGGAAAATTGAGCGATATAATGGACTTTTAAAAGCTACATTGAGAGCAATGGGAGGTGGAACATTCAAGCATTGGGACACACACCTAGCCGAAGCCTCCTGGTTAGTCAACTCCAGAGGATCTACCAATCGGGATGGCCCTGTCCAAACAAAGTTTCCACATACTGTAGAAGGAAATAGAGTCCCAGTAGTGCATCTGAAGAGCATACTGGGAAAGACAGTTTGGGTCATCCCTGCTTCGGGCAAAGGCAAACCCATATCTGGAGTTGTTTTTGCACAAGGACCTGGTTGTACCTGGTGGGTAATGCAGAGAGATGGAGAAGTGCGATGTGTACCTCAACGGGATTTGATTTTGGGGGAGAATAACCAATATAATTACTAAGTAGAAATTGTAGTATAATGACTGTAAAATAACTTGTTGTTGTATATTCATTACTGCCATAATTATAATTGTTATATGTTGTATAAAAGATTTTGTTGGTTTTGGTTATGACGTAAATGGCATGGAATGAGGGGTGGATGATGTCCTGGTTTCAGCCAGGGGCTTCAGCCAGGAAGGGGTTTAACCTGCTGGGCTCGGGACAAGTAACTCAAATTGACCAATAGGATCATTCCATGCCAGTTACATCATGCCGAGTATAAAAAGCAGGGGGTGTTGCAGTGTTGGCGCGCGAACAGCAGGGACCGGGCGGGAGCCTGCTCTCGGCTCGGGGCTTTGTTTGACTCGCAGCGCGAGCTCGGGTCCTTTGTGTTGCGGCTGGGGTTTGCGCGGGCTGCGGCACGGTGTCCGTTACGGGGAGTGCGCGATCTGAACTGCTCATCTCAGCAAAAGGTTGTATTGTTCATTGTTATCTGTTCTTCCCCTGTTATTTCCAGTAAAAAATACCCTTATCCCAACCTGCGGGGCTCTGCTGTTTTGGTTTTCTCCCCCCCCCGCTCCGGGGGAAATCTGAACGCGTGGTCCCGAGCTCCGGTGAAACCACAACACTTGCTTAGCTGTCACACCTGGCTCCCATGTCCCCAACCTTTCTGGAGCAGCCCACTCCTGCTGCTCCCTGCCACTGTCAGGTGAAGTGAAAGAATAAATATTTCTTCCTTTTCCTCATAACAGTGTGAATATTGTGAAAGTCCTCATCACCTTTGCACAAAATGTCAGATCTAATTGAGATAATATACTGTAAATAGTTTAAAAAAAAAACCAAAACAAAAAACCTGGTATTTTTTTTTTTGACCTTAACAGCCACCCCTGGTAAATTTGTGAAACTTTTTTTTTTCTTTTGGGGGGGTGGGGTTGGTTCTGCCTGTGGTTTGGCGGTATTGTTTTTTTTTTTTTTTGTTATTTTATTTCTTTTTTATGTGTTGTGCTTTTTGTATGTATAACACCATCGAGACTCCAAACGGATGTTTAAAATGAGAAATAAACAAACAAGAATGGAACTTCTAATCCACCACACTGAATCTGTGAACCACTAATTATTGTCAAGAAGCCATTTTGAGTTCTGTAGGAGACTTCTGCTACTGTAGAGTAACTTCATTAAAGCCACCTCACTAAAGACACTGCACTCACTCAAGCAGATTTGCTTAGGTAGAAAATTTAACTGATGGTAGAACTGATACCACTTTGTGTTCTTAATAACATAAGTAAAAGGAAGTGCTTTAAACATGAGTCTTATTACTGGGTTCACTCAGAAATCACACACAATTATAGCAATGGTCTTTAAAACATGTAAATAAATTGAAATATGATTTTAACAATAAATATTATCATAACTGTGTAAGTAGAGAGGAAAAATATGCTTAAACTGCTGTCATAGTTTAATCACTCGTTAATTTTCTTTGACTGTATCTGCACTACCTAATTTTATTCTCATTTATGATAATATTTTCACGGTGTGAATCTCAGTAGAAAATTTATTTCATGTCCTCAGATTTATTTTATGATGCAACAAAAAGATTTTGATGAGAAAATTAATTTAATTTTAAGGAGGTTCATTGACAGTTTTTGATGATATGATGGTGATTAATTGGAATGTATGGGGAAGTATAGAACCTGGGTGTGACACAAATGGTATGGAATAAGGAAACGATACTGTCTCGCTTTTGGCTGAGATAGAGTTTTGCATTATTTTTTCCTAGCAGCTCGTGTAGGGCTTCATTTTTGATTTAGTAAGATGTTGATAACACACCGATGCTTAAGTTGTTGCTCTGTAGTTCTAGCATCTACACTAAGTCAAGGACTTTTCAGCTTCTCACACCCTGCCAGACACACAAGCATCTGGGAAAGTGCAACCAGGACAGGTGACCTTCCATGACCAAGGGATATTCATACCACATAGGATCATGCTCTGTATATATACATATAATTGCGGAAGCTAGCTCAGAGGAAGATTTGCTGCTGAGAAACAGGGCATTGTGTTGTTCTATTCTCTTCTCACAAGCGGTGAACAATTGCATAGGTGCATCACTTGTCATTTTTATTATTGTTACTAATGTTATCAATGTTACTACTACTATTATCCTCTTCTTTTATTATCTTATTATCTTATTATCTTATTAAAATGTCTTTATCTTAACCCATAAGGGGGTTTCTTTTTTGCATTTCATTCTCATCCCTTCAAGAGGCAGAGGAGTAAGCAATTGGCTGTGTGGTGCCTAGTTATCCGTGGTGGTTAAACCACACCACACTACACTATAGATTTGAAACAATGTATTACAATTAGTATAATTTAGCAAAACTGGAAATGCTGTTACTATTATATGCTGAGAATAAGTTTAGAAGTTGAGAGAGAGAGAGGGAGAGATTGAGAAAGAGAGTAAAAGAGAAAAAATAAGAATATATCACCAGGGATATAGGATAGATCATCATAAAGTTGTGGTCCATGGATGGCAGGCACGTGCCAGATGTCTCAAATCTGCATTTTTTATGCTTGCTGGCCCCACCCTTCTGGGGAGGCCTAGCATATCTTGCACATATTCAGTATTGAGTTGCAGAGTGTTCTGTAAATGAGTGAGTGGGGAATGGGGGTCCCAAGTGGTCATTTGACACCCCCCCCCCCCCAAATTGTGCTGATGAAACAATGTCCCCGTTCAGTGGCATCACACCGGATTTTAGCAAGAAGGTGCTCTGCCTCCACAGGGCACGGCTTGCCTGTCACTGTTCCTTACCAAATAAGGACAGGATCCTGGTTTTCAGGGTAGACACTTGCCCTTGCAAGGACAGTGTCCAGATGGATTATCAAATGAGGAAGAGTAATGTCTAGTTTGTCAGAGTGGCTGCTTTTAGATCAAGAGCCTACATGCTCTTCCGACCTTGGGAGGATGGAGGCCCTAGTCAAATGCCCTGCAGATGCTTGTAGGATCAAGCCCCTTGTGAGGTGATAGCCAGTCCACAAAATGTTATTCTGCCTCTGCAGGTTCTGATATCTTGCAAGACAGATTGTTTGAGACAAACCACTGATCCCAGTTCCCACAAAATGGTACTTGGAACAATACTGTAGTGACTCATCCTTGTTCTGTAGAGTGAAGGGAGACCCGTTCTCTTTGACTGTCAAGATGAGTGGACCCTGCTGCTGTCATTCTCCTGGGATAGACCAGGGAGGGACTGGTCAGTGACTTTTTTTCCTGATGTGGTTCCTGGGGTTCCCGCATCTTCCATTCTGCCATTGTGCTCCTTTTTTGCATATGCGGATGTCAAACATAACAATGTTCTTTAGCACAAATGACTTCTTAGAAAAAATGCTAAATATTCATCAGAAAGATCGTGAATATCTACCTTGAAGTTTACTACAGACAAAAATTGAGGCTATGATGTGTATTGATTGTTTTAAATTTTAACAATTTACATACATAGATCTGTAGTGATGAAGCAAGTGATACTTTCAGTATGCTGAAGCCTTTTGGTCTATCCAGTAGCTATGTAGTCAACAGAATACAATGCAAGGTAACACACACACACAAAGAGATGGAAAAAGCATATAGCAGTTATGTCTGTCAGATGCAGTGTTATAAAAGAAAAAAAAGATTCTAAACCAAAAACAACTGTAAAAGGCATTTTAACTGTGTATGAATATAAGAAACTAATAAAATTATCCTGTGGAAGGCATGACAGTCTTATATCAGATACACAAAGGAAACAAATTTAAGAGAACTATAAAACAAAACCAGTTTTTCAGAGAACTGTACAAATTGTTTCATTAAGTCCTCAGCAAAGAGAAGAGGGATTTCAGTTTCATCCCTAGCCAGATGAATTCCCTTTTCAATTTCCATATTGTCCTGACAGTGCTATTCTTAAGTTGTTTAGAATACTGGCTGATTGAATCTAGTCTTACAGCTTGGTACTTAGCTGAGTTCCAGATGCTGTAGTTCCTGTATTTGTTCATCATAAATGGAATCTTGCATTCAGTATTAAAATTTTCCTTGGAGCAATAGATAAGGATAACTATATGACTCAGAACAGAAGTAATGATGGGATACAATGATCAGAGATTTCCTGAAGCTAGTTAATAAGAACATTCACCAGTATTTTTACCACTTCAAATCCCTAGCTGTACTTCTCTCCCATCCATCTACCCTGCTGAGAAGTTCTGAGAAAAAAAATGGGTCTAAAGTAATGTATTAATAAAGATTTTATTTTTCCTGCATTAAGATACAAATACATATACGTATACATATATATATGTATGTGTGTGTATATATATTGATATTTCTGTGTATTATACCAGAATTAATCTTAAAAAAAAATACAGTTTGGGAAAAAAAAATATTGAGAGATGACTTTTTATGCATCTCAAAGGTAATTTTTTATGAGCTTCTAAACCTAAGATTGTTATTTGGTCACATACCTCTAAATTATTTGGGTTATTTTACATTTATCTAAACATCAGCAAGTGAATGTGTGTACTATATTTTGCTTGAATATTTACTTACAGAAGTGCTTCCATATAAACTGCATAAAGCATCACATCCCTTCCTTTTTTTGACAACAAAAGTATTTTCTTCTACTTTTGCATGGTTTGTATACTACCATTTCTACATATATTTTGTGTTACAGTAGCCAAGCTTTCCATCAGCTAGTACAACAATAATAATCAGTCCAAGTCCAGCCTTTCATAAAAATTGGTGAAGTTTATCCAGGTAATCTCACCTTCCCTGTGGTGTCTATCACTTCTCCCCCCTTTTTCATTAAGCAAGTATAATGTCTTCTCTTTTCTTCCATATAGATGCTATTCACAGAGTTTAATTTAACACAAATAGGCAATACTGACATCATCCCTAGGGGATTGGTAAAGCAAGATAAAAACCAGCAAGGGGCAAGCAAATCCAGGCAAGACTTTGCACTATTAGGTCAGTATAAAGCTCATGGCCTTTTACCAGTAATGGGAAAAATCACATTTACTAGGCTACAACAGAAAGAGACTGAAGATGGGAATTTGAACCTTGGAATCAATTCCCAGTCTCTCTTCGTAAAGGTAAAACTACACACTTTTTTTAAAAAAGTCACAACATGTGAGCACTGAATCTTCAATCATCTACACTGCTGAAGTATTATCTGGCTTATGTTACATATTTGCTCTAAGGGCCTGTGGTGAAGGTAACCTATAAAAAAAGAACCTATAAAAAAAGACGTAAGTGATTTGAGTATGAGTCAGTAATGGTCACCTGTTACTGAGGCCAATAAGATATACCTAGTATATCTATGTTTATAAGTAGAGGGAAGTAGTGTGTGCTGTTTTCTTGAACTTCAAGTTACCCATAATACCTGATAATCTGTGAACAAGTTGCAATTAGCAAGGAAGTTTTTCTTACATAGTGTGAGAATTTCTTTCATTTGGTTCTTACAGTAGGATGCTATTTTGAAATATCTTTTAATATTTTACATTACCAGTTCTTTACAGCTGGCCAAACACCTTAACTTCAGAAAGTTCTGAGGAGTAATAAAATATCTGTGACATGAAGGCAAGGTTTGATGTCCATATCATAATTAGGGATCTGGGTACTATTTTGTGGGGTTTTCTTTGCTCTTATTTCTTTTTCACTTTGGGTATTTCTTGTTCTATAGATTGACTTCTCCTTTGCAGCTGAACTGGATGCAGTAGACTGCTGGAAAACACCTTCATTGAAAAAACAAATCCCTTTCCTGTGCTCTGAGGGTGGTCTTTGCTGCAAACCTAAATGTACTAGAAGTACATGACCTTTACCTTTTAATTTGAATGTGGAATGCATTTTTTGAAACAGTTTTTCCAGTTGTCCACTTACTGGGCTTTGATTTGCATCATGGAAAATCTTTGAACAGTCTGGTTCCTTTATATTGAAAATGTACTGCTAACAAACATTCAGTTTGTGGGCAAGACTAGAGTTAAATTAAAAACCTATCTGATCTTTAACAACCTCCATGAAGTATAACCTTACACATTAATTTGTATTTGCATTAGATCCTCAGCTACAACTATTCTGTTCTACAGACTGACTCCTAGGTGTCCTGCACTATTCATTAATATAGATAAATGGGGTCTTCTGAGAGATTCGTTTGAAAAGCATGCTCCTTATCTGAACTAAAACACTGTACAGGCATACACTTCATGTCTTGCCCAGCATGGTCTTAGAGAGGCATGTTTACAATTGCAGCATTGCATATGTCTCATTCTTATAGTAGTTATATACAGAC
Organism: Laterallus jamaicensis coturniculus; assembly: GCA_022605575.1. Taxonomy (NCBI): domain Eukaryota; kingdom Metazoa; phylum Chordata; class Aves; order Gruiformes; family Rallidae; genus Laterallus; species Laterallus jamaicensis. The sequence continues at coordinate 13,741,710 of JAKCOX010000019.1, forward strand.
GGAACTAGGAATTTTGAGAGTACTTTGGCTCATACTCATAGTAGCATTCAGCTTTTATATGGAACTTTAGTTCTGTACTTTTCTATGCTTATAGAAAAGCTGAAAGTGAGGGGAAATTTGTACTTGAAGTGATTTTTCAAGCTTTTTTTAGACTTATTCTCCATTTAAGAATGGTCTCTTATCTATTTTCCTCAATAGATTCATAATTGTTACATCACCAAACTACATAATTGGCTCTAGAAAGTTGAAAATGTGGTACTATTCTATTCCACTTTTCCACTCCTTAAACACTACCTGCCCCAGAAAAAAGGTGAGGTTCTGAACTATGCTGTGTGTGGGTATCATCATACTGAAATAACTTGCATGACTGTTGATGGTTCTAATAAATTATTAGACAACTTACCTAGTTTCTAGACAATGATGACATTGTATGTGCTTTTTAAAGAAAATGCCTCATAGTATTTTGCCTCATGTTCTGATACAAAATGCATGCACCCAGCAAAATCATAAAGAAAGGCAATAAATGAGAAATGTAGCTTAATTAGACTACAGTTTAATTATCTAATCTCTTGTTAGAAATTTCCAGCAAAGATTCATATAGCCCAGTTCACTACTCATTCTCTATTTGTCTCCGCCTATTTGGCGAAGACAACTGCTTTCTTGTACCAGATGTAGAATACCCCATCTTTTTTTTTAAAGAAAGCCTTCCTCTGTGAATTCTCAAGGAATCAAGCCTCTGTAAATAAAAGATAGCAGAACTTGACATCTGCCAAAACAGGGCACAGACAATTAATTGGTTATCCTTCCTTCTCAACCACAGCTGGTACTTTGACAGCTCTCCTCTCATATCAACCAAAAATGTCTGCTCCTTTGTCAAAATCCATCTGCTCTCTGCAATCGGTCTTAAATACCTAGTGCAACACTTTTTGATAGGTAATCTTTCAAAATTCTTATTTGTATTCAAATATTGCTACCTGCATTTTCACACCTTTTTCATTTGTTCTCTGACAGAATCCTGCAGGCTCTATATATGCTATCCAAGGACATGTTCCATGTAAGGGCTAAAATCTATTTCCCAACAATGAAACTGTTTAACAAGATCAATCACCTGCAAAATCCCCAAATTGTAGTCAATATACTACTTTTTCTAGAAGTTGCCTTGTGAGAGAATCATAAGTAATGCCAAAACAAAATTGTTCCAATTACCATTGACCTTCAAGCACTGGAGAACTTCGATCTTGTTGGCCAGAGAAAACTATTACTTGGCTTTCACAGTGCATGCTACTATGAGCTGAAAAGTAATGTTTATGTTCTCAGTGTTTCAGCAATTCAACTATGTGATACTACTTTGAATACTACTACATCATCTCAGAATATCTGATACTGCTGAGAAGCCGATGGAACCTGTTAATAAACTATTCTTTCATCCATAAGTCCATGTAAGATTTTGGTTTTGGGATTTTTGTTTGTTTGTTTTGGTTGTTTTGGTTTTCTGCAGTGTTACAAATTTTATAACATTGATCAACACTGAGATTGGTCAAAAGCTGTTGAGGATAAAATGTTATGTTTTAAAGGGCTGGGTCAGAAAAAAAAGAAGGCATTTCAGATTGTGTATGCACACAATGGATCAGGAACGGTTGAATAAATGAAGCTGCTAAGTAAGAACATTTACTACTTGGAGAACATTTACACCATTTTAAAGATTCCAACGTAGTACTTTTAAATAAACTTTCCTGTTGCTTCCTGGTGTCTCTTACTTCTTTATTCAAGAGCTATAGTGAATAAAAATCCTTGTAGATTTCTGCCTGGTCAGGATATGATCTGATTGAGTTAAATGACATTGACATTGATTGAGTTAAATGACATTGACATAGCTTTCTTCTTAGATGTGACAATCCTAGCAGTTTTTTAGTTAGGCACCTGCAACAAAAAAATTTGGAAATATTAAGGATATTAAATTGCTCCTATTTTTTTTTCTATTAAAAAAAAAGAAATGAAACTGAAAAAAGAACTAAACACACCAATATGCAAGTATTAGAGTTCATATATAGTTTCCTGTAACACGACTTGCCACCAAGACTTTATCTGCGAGGAAGAATTGCAAATGAGATGGGTCAAGTATTTTTAAATGTAATTCATATTTATATTATATTGCTTAATGCTCATCTAGACAGACTGATCATTATGGAAATTCATAATAAATCATTATTTTTTAACAGAAGTAATTGTGGAGAAGAAATGTTAAGAGATAAAAGCTGTACACACACATGCAAATGTACATGCACACCCACAAAGGCAGTACATTGTGAGTGCAGAGATATTGAGATCTATATTCTTTTGGGTTGTTACAGTAATGTATTAGAATACACTACAGTGTACCTTCATGCTTGTTGCAGTTTTGTGTGGCTGTGCTGCTTCAATCGCTTTTGTAAGCCGCAGTTACAGCTTTCTGCAAGCCCCATATTTTGAAAACATGGTCAACTCAAGGCCAAATTTCAGACTGGGCCTATCAGAGCTGGTCATAGTGCCTCTGTGAATCACATATAGGAGAAAAAAAACTGCTGTCAGACTCACTTTGCCACCGGAGCGAGAGTATGAAGATGTAACAAGCTGCACAGACACCAAGGCCAGGCCCGAAGGAGAAAGGGGGGTGAAGAATGCGAAAAAAGAGAGTTTCCCCTGCAGCTCGTGGTGAGACCATAGTGAAACAGGTGTCCCTCTGAAGCCTATGGATGAGGACAGGGAGCAGAGATACCTATGCCCTGTGAAGATTGATCCACCCCTCAGCAGGTTTGCCGAGGGACTTGTGACTTTGCAGGGGACCTGGCCGGGGAGTCTGGACCCGAATGTCAGCACCCCATGAAGGGGACTCTTGCTGAGAGGCCTGTGGTGAGGAGATGACTCCCCGATAGAGAGGACTCACGCTGTAGATGTTCATGGATACAACTCTCGCTTGGTTGGGACCTCACAGCACCGCCAGGGAAGTTTGTGTGTGTCGAATGCCCCATCTAGCTGAGATGGAAGACAACTTGGGAGGAACAGACTGAACCCCCCCACTCCCCATTCCCTGCCCCTCCTTGTGCTGCGAGGGGAGGTATGAAGGGAGCAAATCTATGATTAAAGTCAAGAGTGGGAAGAGGCGAGGGGTGAGGGGAAGTAGAAGCGATAAGATCTGGAGAAGGAAAGCAGCTTGTGAGGGATTGCCGGATGCCCACTGCCCATTCCCTGTCCCTCCCCACGCCACGTTGGGGGGGAAGAAGGGAGTCAAATCATTATGAGTTTTAAGTGTGCTAAGAAGGGCAGGGTCGGGAGAAGGTGCTTTAAGACCTGGCTGCCTCTTATCTCTTCCCAGTTAACTGGGTCTATTAGTTGTAGTAGTAATAAATCACCTTTCTTTCCTTTATTCTGTGCTGAGTCTGTTTTGCCCATTGCACTAATTGGAGAGTGATCCCTCGGTCCTTATCTCAGGTCCTAAACCTCCTAATATCTATTTTTCCCCTTTTTGGCTGAAGGGGGGAGTGAGCGAGTGGCTTGGTGGGTATTTGGCCTCTGGCTAGGGCCAAAACCACCACAGTGCTTTATACAATTCCTTGGTTAATTATTTCCTTAGATATTACGGTTCTAAGTCTGTTGAGACCTGGAAGTCAAGCACATTGCAATGTTATGCATTTCCATTTTGGAAATGGATCAATTTTTAATGGGAATGACTGAGTCCTTTATAGCAAACAATTTATTCAAACATATTTCTTCCTTCTTCCCCCCCAGTCCCTCCACGCCCCCATGAAAATAAAATGTAAAAAAACCCCCAAAAACCTCTAAAAACTTATTCACTATATGAAATGATAAAATTGAGACTGCAGGCCAACCCGTGATCTCCTTGATCAAATCATTACAATGCAAGCAGTCCTAGTAACGGAAAGATTGCATTCAGGCAAAGATTAAGATCTTTCTGAATAGGTATGTGTAGTTAAATACTTTAGTGCACAGCAGATTAGATTATACATTTTTCTTGCATTAATTCTATAACTGTTAACAGCTTTATTTGCCATGTTAATTACATGATATTTAGTTACTGGTTTTTGCTGGAGAGAAAGTTTTGGAAAAAAATTCCAGACTTCGTGGATAAAAATATTTGGAATACTTGTTTTTCAGTAGTCAAAGTCAAATATTCCCAATTATTCATTTGATTCTGTCTACAATATTTTTATCCTCCAGTTCAACCTTTATTTACCGACAATAATTTATTTGAAAATAAATTGTTGCTTCTGTGTATGCAGTAGACCGTCTATGTGGATCAAAGTTTCTGGTATCAGACATTTTACTTATACTGGCTGAAAATGTTCTGTAATTAAATGTCTTTGGTCTAATATTGGAAACAAAGAATAGGACATCTTGATATCAGTCCTATCAGCGAACCAGTAAATTTGGAAGAGAAATAGAGACTGGGGAACACTGGAGGTTGAAATGTTTTGTAGATAGTAATACTTACCTGTCACCATTAACTTTCAGCAGAAGTATTCCAGAAAAAAATACCTAATCTTGATTCTTACAAAACCAGTATCTGATTATCATGCAGTTAGGATGGCAAATAAAGCTGTTAAACATTAAAGAATTAATGCCAAAAAAATCTGACCTTATCATTCACTTTCCTAGGCAGTAAAGGATTTAACTTCATAGTATCTATTTTTGTTATGCCTCATGAATGGTTTAGCCATATGTAATGTTCAAGAGTCTACAGATGAGTTCAGCAGTATGAACTTAAAAATACTTATACTTGGAAATAAGTCATGCTCATACTGGTCTTCAAGTCTGACCTCTGGCTGTGGGGCATGCATGTTACAGTTTAACAGGTATTATTCATGAGGAAAGAAGAATTGAACTAGACCAGTAATAAATGAATTGAGGACTGAGTGTTGGTTTATTAGGAATTATTAGAACTATGACATAGAGTACTTCATGGGTGATTTTTTTTTTTTCCCTGCTTTCTGGACTAATTTGGTAATATTTGTATAGAAGTTATGTGGTATTAATGGGCTATGGGAATATATATATTCTTTTTCAATGGTTGAACTTTACAATATCCTGAATTATTAGAGTAAATAAGTTTATTCGGCAAGAGAAATCATATTTATAAAATTTCTTCTGTCTAAAATATAAATTATTTAAAAAATCTAATGCTTGTTTTTCTCCATGCCTTAAACTTCATTAAAGCACTTATAATAGTTACTTTTATTCATGTTGCATCTCTGTTTAGCTGATTTTTTTTCGTATAACTGATGTCAGGTTACCAAACTAAGGTTCTAGGATCTCCTTGGAGTTCTGTATTATCATTTGCCATTGGCTAGGAAAGTTCATTGGCTAATTCCTTTAGTATTCTCTGATGGATTTAATCTGGCCCTGCTGAATGAAACCACTAATTTAGTCCAGCTATTTTCTCATTTGCTCTTTAACAGTGTTGATGTCTGTTCTCTTATGTTGTTCATCTACTCCCAGCATAATTAATCATTTCACACAAGAGTTCTTTTGAGTGAAGTGAAGCAGAGCAAGTACTTAGAAATTCTACTTTTTTCCCCTCCAGTGTATTTCCTTTCTGATAATTAGAGCCCTTACCTTTCCTTTTATCTTCCTTTTTTCTCTGAAGTATATAAATAATTGTTTTTGTTTCCTTGTCTATCACAAAAATATATTACCACTGGTTTGCTCATCCATGCTATTTTTTTTATAACTTCTTACTCTGATTTTGCTTACCCTTGCAATAAAATGTTGCAGTTACAACAAATTCCCATCTCTGCATGTTGTAGAACTTCTACCATCAGAACAGATTAATATCTCATTTTTCATTTATTTAATTTGTGGAACTTCCAGTTAATGTGAACCAAGTGGCATTTAGATCAGTTTCAAGCCTTGTAGAACTAAATGCTGAAAGTCCCTTAGCCACTTGCTACTAGTGGCCAAGTACTGGTTCAAGGATTTTCATGAAGTTATGAAAAAAATAAAGGGAATGGACTGAATGTACCACGGGTACTGGCTTAAGCATGGATTTGAGACACCTATGAAAGGAAGCTTGAATAGGAAGAGATGGAGGCTTCAGCATCAGTGATCTGCTACCAGCTGGATAGTCTTAGGAGAGACTGAAATACAGTGGCTATGTCATACAATGGACAAATAAGACTCAATTCAGTATAGTTAATTAGCAATAATAAATGAAAAAAAATATAGAGCTTCACATTTTAAAACAGGTGAGCAATTATAGTAATAGTGTCTGGAATTTCCAAGGGAACAAAAACAATCATGAGAAAGCAAGGTAAAACTGAACAAGAAGTGTTAACTGAGTGCAATAGCTGACAGGAAAACTAAAAAAGAAGTATACTTATTACGATTGAAAACTATTTCTAGAATGACAACTGAAGAGGCTGCTTTTCTCTGAATATTGATCTCATTAAAATATTTAGCTTCTAAAATATGATATCCTCTTTGCCATTCAGCATACATGGAACCTGCTTTGTGCATCATATTAAACAGTACTTGAATGGGCTTTTTGGATTTTATTAAAAATAATACATGCTTTGATAATATAACAGATACTTACTATTTCACACTTACTCGTCTTTGGTTCCTTGAATCTGTAAAAGGAGATTAAAGTGTCAATGACCAAATTTTTTTTTTTAAAAACCACTTCACTGTTTTTTGGAGGTTTTTTTATAATAACCAGTCTGACATTCGGTCTGTTTGTGGATTGAAACATTGAGTGTCGTAGAAGAGATCACAAGTTATTGTTAAATGAATATCTGAGTATGCCCAACTCGATGATTCACCAGGACACAAGTTGCATAAACATTTTTATTTTTGCCTCTTAGGTTTATTAAGGAACATAGCTATTTTAATAGCCTAGGAATAGGTAACAAGTGACATACAGTTGTAAAAGCATCATACTGTAGAGGATGAAACTGGATGAGATTAATTGAAAATTGAGTAAGATTTCTTAGTAGATCTTTTTAAATGGTCATAGTCTTTATTCACAAGTTAATTTACAAATTTTAATGTTTCATTTTTAATTCCTTGTATCTGACGGTTTACACTAACAAAATTATGCACAAAATGCATTTCCTTAACTGGGGGGGGGGGAGGTGTTGGGAAATAGCATTTTATAGGTGTACCTCAAAAAAGCACAAGAATACACAGTATTCTCCAGAAAGAAATAATTTGGAAAGAGTTTATAGAAAATATTTGCAATATTTAGAAAATCTTTACAGGGTTTCCCTCAGTACCATTGCCGCCTTCAGGCTTCTTGAAAATCATGAAGGTTAGCCTCACAAAGTGTGTTAAATTCTGGGCTTTCATCTCAGACTTTCTACGCAGCTCTATAAAAAAAAAAATCTGACTGGAAGCCAGAAGCCCACCAAAGCTACTCTATCACTCCCCTCCTCAGCTAGACAGAAAACATAACAAAAGACTCATAGGCTGAGATAAAGACAGGGAAAGATCATTCACCAATTACTGTCACAGGCAAAATACACTAAACTCAGGAAAATTAATCTAATTCATAAAAAAAAAACCAACCCAGAGTTGAGTAATAAGAAATAAATCAAAATCTTAAAACACATCTTCCCACCCCCCCTTCTTCCCAGGTTGAACTTTATGCCTGATTTCTCTACTTCCTCCCCCCGAGCGGCACAAAGGGATGGGGAATAGGGGTTTTGGTCTGTTCATTACACATTGTCTCTGTCGCTCATTCTTCCTTATGGAGAGGACTCCTCAACACTCTTCTCCTGCTCCAGCACGGTGTCCTTCTCAGGGAACAGTTCTCCACTAACTTCCTCAAGATGGGATAGGCTGCAGTTTTCCATAAACTGCTCCAGCATAGGTACTTTGAGGTCATAGAGTCCTTCAGGACCAGACTGCTCCAATACAGGTCCCTCATGGGGTCACTGTCCTGCCAGAAAACCTGCTGCAGTGTGGGCTACTCTCTCCATGGGGCCACGGATCCTGTCAGGACCTTGTTCCAGGGTAGGCTTCCCAGAGGATCACAGTCCCTTTCACGTGCAACCACCTGCTCCAGTGTAGCATGTTTCATGGACTGCAGGTAGATATACACTCCACCATCATTCTCCATGTGCTGCAGGTGGACAGCCTGGCTCACCATGCTTTTCCTTATTAGCTGCAGGTCATTCTCTGCTCTTCCTCCTTCTTCATGGATCTTGGTGTCTGCAGAATTGTTTCTGTCATATTCTTGTCTCTCTCTTCTGGCTGCAGTTGCTGTTGTGTTGTTTTATTCCCTTCTTAAATACACATCACACTGTATTTAAGTAGCACAGAATAACTCCCACCCTGTCGCAAATAGAGATTTAGCATACTGCAATTTGTTGCAAATTGATATTACACAATTTTGAGGTATCAGCTATTTAAGATTTATTAACACTGGTATGTAAATTGCAGAATTAGATTATATTATATTTAATGACACTCAATTATCAGCCAATTAAAAAATATTCAACACAATTTGTTATCTTCAAGATCTGTAACTTACTTAGGGTTTCAAAAATGGCAAGGTTCACATGAAACTTAGGACAGAGCTTTGTAATTCAAATACATACACATAAATACTCACAAAACCACAAATATGGATCCAAACACAAATGCAGATCTAGATGCAAATACAGATATAGAGGTTAACCTATTTTTTTTCCTTGCAAGTTGTAGTGAGTTATTCACTTTTTCCTTTGTTGGCATATGTCAGCAGACAATCTTTGAATGCTCATGAAATCTACCCTGAGAGACACCCCAGCACAGGGGGAGATACTACGTCATATGTCTCACTGCAATCCTAGGGAGCTCAAAGGTTATCATATAACATCACTATAGGATTGGGAGATAATTGACTTTGGTTAGTGTTTCATTCACATCACAATTCTTGTTGGGTTTTCTGTCACCTTCTAGATCAGGCTCTGCGACTGGGCTATGATCCACGCAGAAGGAGTTTCAGGTATGGTTAGGGAGCTCCTGATTTTCCAAATTCATTGCACTTTTAATCAAGACAAGAAAATGCCAGGTCATCCTAACTCGCTGCATTTGCATCCAAAATGAGAACACAATCCTGGGATTTCAAAAGAGTCTGGGGATCTTCACCACCATACACTATTGCTGATGGGCTTGTCCTTTCCCAGTGGCACATCCATCTTGGAGTTGGGTGTGTTGATTGACAGCCAGCTTAACATGAGCCAGCAGTGTGCCCAGGTGGCCAAGAAAGCCAACAGTATCATGGCCTGTATCAAGAACAGTGTGACTAGGAGGGCCAGGAAGGTGATCTTACCCCTGTGCTCAGCCCTGGTGAGGCCGCATCTCGAGTACTGTGCACAGTTTTGGTGCCACAGTATAGGATGGATAATGAAGTGCTGGAGAGGGTGCAGAGAAGGGCAAATGGCTGATTAGGGGCCTGGAGAACATGTCTTATGAGGAGCAGCTGAGGGAACAGGGACTGTTCAGCCTGGAGAAGAGAAGGCTGATAAGAGACCTTATCACTTTACAGCTACCTGAAAGAAGGTTGTAGTGAAGTGGGTTGTGGCCTCTTCTACCTAATAACTTATGACAGGGTAAGAGGTAATAAGTTCACGTTGTAGTGGGGAGGTTCAGATTAGGGAAAAAAAAGGGAAAAAATCACTGAAAGACTGGTGAAGCATTGGAACAAGCTGCCCAGAGAGGCAATGGAATCAGTGTCCCTGGACCTGTTAAAAAATGGGTAGATGTGGCACTTTAAAGGTTACAGTGGTGTAGCAATGCTAGTTGGACTTGATTATCTTGAAGGTCTTCTCCAACTATGATGATTCTATGATTCTATTACTACCTTTGGAAAATTAGGTCCAACAGACTATTTTAGAGTGTCTATATCAATGTGCTAAAACTATATATATTGTTAAGGTGTTAAGAGATAACTGTGATGTGAGCATTTAAAAGACTTGTATCAGACCAGTTTTAAATTTTAAAAGAAAACTTCACTAAAATCTACATCACACTTCTGAATAACTGTACAGTAAACACTGATGGCTCTGGCATATAGTGATTCTTTGTTTCAGAGATCAAGATGGTTGGGCTCAAAAGCTTCTTTACACAAGAAGTTGGAATTGAAGCAAGCTTGCCATCTTTCTTGTTCCTCTTAAAAAGAAGGGTCGCCTCTGCTCCTGATACTGCTTAATTTGCAAGACTGGCAATTTACTCTTTTTTTTGTCACTTGGATGCTACCTATGTGCAGCTGTACATGCCTTTTCACATCTTACTCATAAAATGTATTTAGATTGTGCCTGCCTATGCCATCCGTGGTATTGCAAAATACTTACGTACTGTTGCTAGCTACAGCATTTTATTGCATATTAGGTACAAAGCCAACTGCTATTCATTATATCATCACAGAATCACAGAATTGTAGGTGTTGGAAGGGACCTTGAGAGATCATTGAGTCCAACCCTCCTACCCCCCTGCCTAAGCAGGTTCCCTAGGACCTATTGCACAGGTAGGCATCCAGACGGGTCTTGAGTATCTCCATGGTTAGTAAACTTAAAGATTATAGGTGTTTCAGCCTCTAATTTGACTAAAATATTTTTTCACTTTGAATATGTTTTCCTTTCTTATTTTAATTATAAACCAGACAGGTGTATTTATTTTCTTCTGTAGTGGAGTTCTGTGTTGACTAATTCTATTTGTGTCACCCATCTATGTCTTTACAATGGCCACCACTAAAAGATGGCCATACAGTATATAAAACAAATATACAGATGCATCTGAGATGATATTTTTGTTTCCTTTGTGTACTTCATAACTTGGTGTCATGGATTAATCCTAGCCAGCAACTAAGCATCACACAACTGCTCAATCACTTCCTGCATCCCAGTGGGATAGGTTAGAAAGCTGTAAGCATAAAAGTGAGAAAACTTGTGCATTGAAATAAAGTTTAATAATGGAAATAATGCTGATATTGATACTAATATGAATTGATACTAATGCTGATATTGATACTAATATGAATTCTAATACAAATATTAATACTAATACCAATACTAATACTAATTGTAATTATATAAATTGTAATGAAAAGGAGAATTAAAAAAACCCCAACAAACACATAAACCCCAAGAAAAATAAACAATGCAAATGAGAAATATTTTCTCACCATCTTGACTGATGCTTTTCCAGTCCTTGAGCTGTGTTGGCATCCAACAGTCAGCTTCTCTCGAATTTACAGGCTAAGCATGACATCATATGGTATGGAATACCCCTTGGCCTGTTTGTGTCAGCTATCTTGTCTGTCCCCCTTTCAAGTTTCTTGAGTATCCCCCACCTTCTTTTTGGCAAGCCAGTATAAGAAGCTGAAAGGCTCTTGATTCCTTGGAAACAACTAAAAATACCAGTGTGCTATCAACATTATTCTCATTCTGCATCCAAAACACAACAGCACACCATCTCTTAGGAAGAGAATTAATACTATCCCAGTCAAATCCATTGCACTCAGTTTGCTCAATCTTATTCTATTAAATTTCTCTAAGTGTAGGTGTTTTGGTTTTTTTTAGGGATCATTATTTGAAAGAAAAAAATCTTCTAAATGTTTAGATTAAAATCTGAAATTTATTTGAGAACTCTTTGTTTTTAATCTCATGTGATATACAAGATTTAGTGGATAAAAGTTGTCAGATGATTTTTTTTCTTGGTCTTTTATCAAGAACATTTCTTAGATACTCATAAAACCCACCACTAAATTGTGTTAAAAAAGTCAAATAACAGAGGTTTAAAATGAGAACACTAAGCCCATTCAGAACAAATATTTTTTCTTGAAGCTAAAGGTAGAGGAATATGTCATGGTAATACTGTAGCATTTTGCCACAGATTCTACTAATGAATTGTATGGGCTATGACAGAAACTTCTGGATGTAGGTTCTGATATTACAATACCCTTTTATTTTTATCTTTGACACATGCTTGCTAAATAATCAGATTTTCATTAAAGAGTATAATGGACACATGCTCTAGGTGTGTGTGTGTGTATATATATAAGAGAGAAACACAGGGCCAGACATTTCAGTGTTATTTCTAAATTTGCAAAGCTGACAAAAGCATCCCATTACTTACAGTGACAGAACCTCAGGAAGTGCCATGACTTTTCCAAGGTTGCCACAAGTTAAACAGCATCATGAAAAACCAGAACAGATTACAAAACTGAATGCTTAACAGAGGGAGTATGCACAGTAAACAGCATGGAGCACGATGAGATTAAATACAATTTAGGTAACTGAAAAAGCAAAATTAAAAACTGCTGAGGCATAAAAGGAAAATTTCATATAACCCCATGAATCAGAAAGGCAATAATAATATACAGGTTGTTGGGGTTTTTTTATCTTACTCCCAGTACTTTAAAGGTTGTAGCCTTTATATAAGGACTGGAAGAGCTAGTAAACTGGGAAGCCTAGCTTCTTTTTTTTTTGTAATTTTTGCCTGGTAGACTAATGAAAGATACAACCTTTCCTTTCCAGCTTTATCTTGCTACTATTATATATTTACCATTCTGTCAAAGATAAAACATTTTTTGGCAGAGTTTGTGATTAAGAAACTTCCACCTCTCCTTCCTTGCCTTCCCTTGTGACTATACAAAAGGACGTATATTTACGTTACAGTAGCAGATTAATTATAAAGGCCATCTAGCAGTGCAAGATTGAAAACATGAGTGAACTATATCCATCTGAAACTCTTCTTCCAGTGAAGCAGAAAGATGCCAAAGTAGATATCAGGGTTTAAAAAGGGAATAGGATTAAAGAGCTTGTTGAGACTTACATGGAAACTAAACTGAGCAAAACTACATTTTTCTGTAAGAAACTGTTTTTCTTCTATAGGTGTTAACTCTTCTGTTACGTCATCGTTAGTGACAAAAGAGCTTTATGAAGAGCATTGGTTTGTTCAAGTACAGAAATATGCATTTTCTTCTCTATGGTTTTGGAATTGCGAATAGTTCATTATGTATTGTGCGCTTGTGGTAGCCAAATGCAACTTTTGGTCTAGTTTAATTCAGTATGATGCTATGATGGTCTGCAAAGAGGATAGATAGACAACTTCCCTAAAAGCTGATATCCTTGATAGGATTTTGAGAATAGTTTACTCTTCATGCACATATGCATTTATGTCTTGTAAACTGGACAGTGATAAGGGGTGAATTCTGTTCTACTGCAAAAGTGATAGCTGCTCATCTGTGAAGACCTGACTGTGGCAAGTTATCTGCACAGTGCAAGGAATGATGCTGGAAATCCATGCTGCCATCAAGTATGTATGTAGCTTAAAAAATGCAATGATACTTTAGAGAAAGATTGCATTTAGAGAAAGATAGACTCTGGCTTCTTATAAGATCAAACATGTTTGCTAAATACTTCATTAACCTAGTTTAGTCATACTCTTCCTGAGCATCACTAACCAACCAGGAAAAGATTCTGCTAGCAGCAAAACTTCAGAATGGTGACAGAAGAAATTTACCTTGCAGCATATTAAGAATGGATGATAATGCAAAAGTTAGTAACTTGACAGCTAACCATAACTTTATCACAGATTGCTTCTAGTCCAAAATTCGTGGTGATTCATGACACCAATGACAGTCAATAAGCAGTTAACCTGTTTTAACTCTGTCATTTTTATTCATCAGACTTTCATCTCTCAAACTTGCTTCTTAGATATTAAATTTAAATTACAATGTAAGCTTTTCAAGACAGCTACCATAATTTGTTTTGTAGTTTTTTAAGTTTTTAAATGTCTAGAAGAACAATGTCCTACTTTTTTGGAAGTTCCACAATCATATAGTAAATAATTACACATCAACTCACAGGTCACATCATACTCATGTTCAAATGTCTTAGTATCGCGGAGTTCTATTAGTAACCCTGAGCCCATCTTGTTGTTCAGTGATGAGTTTCTAGAGGAAAACATTTATCAATTAGTATGTAGCAGTGGTACAAAAGGACTAGCGTTACTGAAGTCAATAACAATACTCTGTCTTCTGTCAGTTACTTATAGCGTCACCCACTCTTCTCCACAATTGGGTTATTCTAGTCTACAAAGTTGAATACATAATACTATTTTTCTTTAAATCTTTATTATAGCTATGTTTTCAAAATTAAGAGCAAACCTGGAACTTTTTTTTTTAATTAATCTACAGTTCATTTCAGTTCCCAGAGATCTGCACCTGTAAAAGCTGTAACAAATCAGTTAATCTGTTTTAATTCAAGAAATCCTGATACTGTTAAGTGTTGCCCATTCCATACATTAACAGGAGGCATTAACAGTATTGGAGAGGTTGTCTAGAATAGGCAGTAGATCATAAACTCCCAGGAAAGCTCCCAGCAAAGCTCCCTGCAAGAGCAACAAGTGAGAAATGCCTAGCAAGGGCACTGGGTTGCTAGTGGAAAATGGTAGCAGAATTTCATGGGCGAGGAAGGAGTGAGGAATGGTTGGCGGTGCAATGAAACATAGCTTTCTACAGTGTCCAGCAACATCGAAGCAACATGCACCACAAGACCATCAGTAGATTTCATTTGGCTTTGTTAAGTAGAAAGATCTTCCATTTCCAGACTCTGAATCACAGATTACTGTAGGAGGGAAAAGGAGTGGCTGGCCTAGCCATTGCCTGAGCATATATGACTGCAATTTGTTGTATTTTAGACATCAAGTATTGCTTGTTCTGTGGTTTAACTTCTTTAAGGTTTCATTTTAATCTTTTCAGTCTTAAAAAAAGTGTTTGCCAAACTTGCTCATTAATGTTAATGTGGAAAAATATCTCACAGTGCAGACATATCTTGACATATAGCGTACACTCTGTTTTTCAGGCAATTTTTCTTCAGTTTATTTCTTCTTTCTCAAGTGTTTCAAGCTATTCCTCAAGCTTAAGTTATAGCATATCTCAGTGGAAAAATAGATGTCTGCTATTAATATTAACCAATGCATTCTTCTTAAAACTAGGGATTTAATCCATATTCATTCAATATTTGATGGAAGGAGAAATTTTGACTCATTATATCCTAAATTAAATGTGATGAATGCCTGCCTGAATATCTGTCTCATGATAGAGGGGGAAGGGGCGTGTGTGTGTGTGTGTGTGTAGTTATCTTTGCCAGGATTTTTGAGTATGCTTTCTTAAAAGAGTTTCTAATGTCTTAAATTGCTATTGTTTGCTACTTGTGTTTATGTATCACTTTTATATATCTACATTTAGAAATTACCTAACTCTAACATGGTATGTTAGCACTTCAAAAAAATATATTAGAGTGCAAATAAAGTAATTCAAATGTATCAGACCATAATTTGGCTGAATTCTAGTTTAATCCACTTTGTGGGAATAATCTTGTAACAGTTACAATCAAACTTTAAATTTCATGCTTATAATTACCTTAATATCTTCTATGGTATGTGTGAGATTTGTCACTGGTTGCTTAAAAACCCTGCATAGGGTTAGAATATCTTCTACCATTTTCTGATAATAATATAATGTCCTCAAGTATTGGTATTAACCACCTAAGAATTAGTAGAACTCTAAAAGCATTTATGTAGTTTTATCTTGTAGAAACATGGTAGACAACACTGACTAACAGCATATGTTAACTAGAGGAGGGAGAAAGAAGGCAGGCAAAGAAGATCTGAAAGTTATTTTTAAATTTTTACTAGGAGATAAATATCAGAGACAGAGACAGGAAAAAATGTATCTTTTTACTCAAAGTCTATTGCATTAATTTCACTGATCTTTATAATGGGGCAAGTTTACTGAAAATACCATATGTGAAAACCTGATATCAAAGGCTGTTCTGTTAAATCTATAGCGTTCCGATTTGTAATATTTTTTAACATGATTACATTTAATTTTATCAAAGAAGCTCTAGAAAAATGCATGTTACTCTAACACGGGAAAAGCAACTATCTGTGCTATATGGCAGAATAAATTGAAGCTGTTTCTTTCCCTGTGATTGCAAAATAGTTAATGTGACCCATAATCAAGAAAGACAAAACAGCCCAATAAAGGAAAGTTTTCCTAAAAATAATCCGAAAGAGTAAACTGGAAATTAACTGCATAGCTGACATTATGCAAGAGTGTTTTTCAACACTGGTTAGTGTCCTACCATTTGAGGTTAAGATATCTAGTTTTGGTTGTTTCTATTAAATGAAAAATATCACTTCATGATCTTAGTTATGCAAAGGTAAAATACACTTTCTAAATAAATTAATACTGTGGCACTTATGCAGCAATCATTAATTATCCTAAATATTTTTCTATCCAAGAATATCACTTGTAATTCTTAGACACAATTTTTTTTCTCTCTTTCTCTTTTTTTTTCTTTTTTTTTTTTTTAAGAGAAGAAACTGATCTTTGGGTGCAGGGACAGGCACAAAATAATAGTTTCTTTTTTAAAGAAATGCAGAAAACACATAACAAAACACAAAATGCTGTTTCTGTTAGTCTGACCTCAAAATAAGTCTGTGCCCTCTCCACTAGGAGGAAAAAAACCAAAACAACAAACAAACAAAAAATCAAACCCCCAAAACAACTATGAAGCCTACTTATTACTTAGCATAATTTTATCTAGCTATATTTTTAAGGCAACAGGAGAAATTTATTTCTGTCTTCTTCCTTGGATATTCTCTTTGGAAGGTCTTACAGATACGGTTCTCATAAATACAATAGAAGTGTCCCTTTTCCACCTACTTCTACTTCATCCATGACAGATTGCCTGAGAAAAATTGGTGTTCATATGTAAACATGTAGAAAAGTTCGATGTATATCATTCATCCCTTTCTGACAAATCAACAAAGCCCAGTTATATAGCTGGACTTCCATTTAGAGAAAAGGAAATACTTTAGTTTGAAACATAAGTCTCAGAGGGTCTAATTGATTTACATATGAATAGAGACATAGCTTGTTAGTTTAAAATGTGATTTATATTTTTATATTAAAAAAAGGTTTCCAAAAATATCTTTCCAGGTTTTGGCTAACTGTCCATATTCACAAAACACCCTGCAGTTACTAGTTTTCCATTCCTCATTGAGAAACTCATGGAACTGTTGATAAATAGAAGTAGGCCAGAAAAGTTTCTTTAATGAAACAAGACCATAACTTTTCTGACAGTAAAAATAATCTACCTCTTAGCTAATGTAGATGTGCTAGAACTGAAATAACTAGGATAAAATATCCTATTTTGACTGTCATTTAGATATTGCTTTGTAGAAAATCTCACTTTATTGAAAAGGTTGCTTCATTCATCTCTATAACCACTTAGCATTTTTACAGGAGCAAGGAGCTAAGGCTGATATGACTCATTTTAAATTTCTTCTATTTGTTTGATGTCTTTTCTTTTTAATGGGATCACAGCCTCAGTGATCATTTGGCAGCTGTTTTCTTTCAAGGGATTTTTACTTAAAATACATTTTTTTAAAAATATTATAATTTTACTGCTCAATGAACCTTGCAATAACAGCATTTTAGCATCTATCCGCCATGGCAGATGGCAAACTAATGAGGCCTGCTGTAGCTGCATACTGATATGTTCTGTACACAACACTTCTGCGCTCCAAAGGGAGGTCAAAGAGTAACTTTTACTTATATTCTTTGTTGTATTTGATCATTGAAAATCTTAAGATAGATTATTAGAAAAAACACTTTTTGCACCTCATAATTAGACTTACTAATGTTTACTGTATGCGATCATTCTACAGAGTTCAAAAATTCCTGTATTTCAGTGTTGTTTACAATTCTTTAAGAAGAAATAGTATTATTCCAAGCTATTTTTTTCCCTTCTCTTTAAAATTTACCTTTGAATCAAAGCTAAAGATATTTTTGCCGTGCATGTCTTCAAGTCATTTTAGTAAAGCTAACATTTTACTTTGGTTAGCTTTTAGATATTAAAGGTAGTTATATAGCTAATATTTTACCTAATTTTCTTTGGTTTTTTCTTGATAGAGAGAAATGTAAAAAATGTGAAACAAGGGACCTTGACTGACTCATCTAGAAGTTTATTCATCCTACCCATCCTAAAAAAAATATCTGAAACACTCTTTGGACTTGTTTTTACCATGGGAAAAGCCTGAGTGAATAACCAACACCCTATTTATAAAAACAGATTCTGTTGCTCTCTTTTACATTGATTTTAGTGATTTTTCTCAAAGTTATGTCCCAAGCTATTTGAACCTAGACCAAAGAATCTAGTTCTAGATAAGTAAAATTTTACATTTAATGTTTCACAAGATTTTCTAAATCAATTCCATGATCATAATAATGATTAGAAGCTATCCCTGGAAATCCCAGTAATCTCATTAAATTAGGGTCAAAGCTTAAAATACTTTAAAAGTAAATTATTTTTAAGTGTATAGCCTGAAGTAATATTGGATGTAATCAAGTAAAGATGATAACATCTTTCATTCTAAAATTCTGTGATTGCCAATACTGTACTGTGTGTTTCTGTGTCAAAAACATATTACTGGGATCATCATATTTAAAAAAAAAAAGATTCTTGAAGTAATAAATTTTAAAACACCAGTAATTTTTGTCTGACCTTCATATACACTTCAGCTATCACTTTTCAGCTCTTCTGGAATTTTTTTTTTTAATCTAGTACTTACAGTAGACAGCTGTAGATTTAGGGAAATATAGTCATTAACGCTTATCTGTATTCCTAAAATATACTGAAAAAAATATATATTTTATTATTACTCAAACTTTAATATAGATTTTCTTGCTGTAAATAGTTAAAGTCTAATGCTGCTTTCAAAGTGTTCATTTTGTACTCTCATAATGTCACTGATTTCATTGCATTTAGTTTTGTTTGCATAACAGTATGATAGGACTTGGAGACCATTGTAGTATGACTGTGAAAATCATGGTGGTTTTTTTAGAAATTCTTTCTGATCTAAACCATCTAAAATATCTTGACACAGCAATAGGATTTCAAATATCACTTTAGCCAAAAGGAAAAAAAAAAAAAGTAGCTATATAAATCTTTTCTCTTTTTCCTTTCCTTTTCTTTTCCTCTCTTTTCCTCTCTTTTCCTCTCCTCTCACTCTACTTTCCCTCTCCTTTCTGCTCCTTTCCTCTTCTTTTACCTTCTTTTTCTCTTTTCTTGTTAACTTTTCTTACAGGTTAAGAGTTGTTCTGAAATGCCCTGACTGAAGTAGATGATAAGAAAATCAGCAATTAAAGAGAAGAAAGCAGTAGACTCTTCATCTGTACTCTTTCATTCACTGACTTATAAAAAAACCTTGGTAGTCTATATTCTTAATTTTACCTTTTCCTATCATCCACTGAAGATAAAGCAAACAGACTTCGGTAGTCTATATTCTTAATTTTACCTTTTCCTATCATCCACTGAAGATAAAGCAAACAGACTTCTTACAGATTCAAAATTACTATTACTGTACAGTAGCTATAGACATAATTCATAAAGATGCAAGTGATCAATTCCTTCACAAAATAAGAGGACTGTGAATTTTTCTTCCTAGTTGGCTACAATTTCATTCAATAGTTCTTCAACCAGTTTTGGTTTTTTCTTCAGAAAAAGAAAGCACCAAATTACTTTCAATGTCACTGTGCCTGAGTGTGTGTTTATAGATTTTAGTAGCACTGTTTAAATGGGTGCTTTCTTAAGTGGTCTAACACTACATACTAGTTCTACCAACCTGATTTCCTGTGTATTTCCTAAATATTATTTGAAGGCATATTTAATATTTCTGCTCAGTATGAGGGGCTTTTAAGAAAGTCATTACATACTGCATAATCTACTCATTTTAAGAATTTGCCACAGATTGTAAATTATAGTCAGAAGCTGCTCAATCAGTGTATTTCTGGAAAAATCATGCAGGGAATCAACATCAAACAAGTATTTGCTTTATGTTAGGAATGTGCCAATTTTTCGTACAGTTTACCAGTTGAAAATATAGTTTAAACAGTAATTGTAAATTGCAGTAATCTTGTGTACTGGTTGCCTGATAGTGCTACTTTTAAAACATTTGCTTTTATATCTCTAGATGGTGCTATATGAACCTCTATTGGGTGATGAAGTCTAAGCAATTTTAATATAAAATTCTGAAAATCCTAAGTAGAACTATACAAATTATTGTGGAAAAGTTGGGGTATTTTTCTTTTGCTGCAGGCCATGAGGCATGTGTTGCCAGGTGATTATGCTCATAAGAAAGCTAATCCCTTGCTCTATTAAGTAGGAATCACAAACAAGTACCATAGAAAGATAATCTACATATTTGTAGAAAATGTTGGGATAATTCATTGCCAGAAACAAGCTAGAGAACATCTTTTTCCACCCAGTCCTATTGTATACAATATTTACTGTTGTCTCCATACATTTATACCATTTCTACATATGGATTCCTTTTATCTTTTTTTTTTTCTTTTTCTATGCCACTTGAATTAACACATTAATTTCTTCCGACCTTCCATATCTATGAGTTCCTTTGTGGTTAAGTAGTACATGAGGTTTTAATGTCTTATAATAATAATAATAGTAATAATAATAAGAACAATAATAATAATAGTAGCCTGGGAAAAAAAGTGTTTAATAAGGAGCAATGATCCTTTTCTAGTGGAATTGGGAAGATATATACATCAACAGTTATTGACTACTTTATATATAGTTCCTTATATACCTTATAGGAAGGCTGAGAGCCAGCATTACATATTTCTGTTGGTATCGTGTGCCCTGAGTCAAAATAAAATTAATGGAGAAATATCTCCATGAACAGGGCTGTTAGTGGAATAGTCTTGACCAACACACTATATTTATAAAGGAAATCAGCAAAGAATGATGAAGTGTTTAACAATTCAAACATATTTTATATTTCTATACTAGGACCCATAGTAGACTCTTCATTTCAGATGGTAAATGACAGCAGTACAAGGATGCCTCTTGAGTACCATTTACCTTTGTTAGATATCACAGGTGAAAATTGTGTTCAGTTCATCCTCTGCAGTCTCCTTTTACTAGTAGGTGATTCCAGCTGTGTGGCTGCTCTCAGTCCTTTGCCACTGTATTTCAACACTCATATTAACAGCTTGTTTTGGATGCAATCTCCAAACAACTGGAAGAGAAGAAGGTCATGAGGAATAGTCAGCATGGATTCACCAAGGGGAGATCGTGCTCGACCAATCTCATAGCCTTCTATGATGTTATTACCAACTGGGTGGATGGAGGGAGAGCAGTGGATGTCATCTACCTCGACTTTAGCAAGGCTTTCGATACTGTCTCCCACAACATCCTGATAGAGAAGCTGAGGAAACAAGGGATAGACGAGTGGACAGTGAGGTGGGTTGAGAACTGGCTGTCAGACCGGGCTCAGAGGGTCGTGATCAGTGGAGTAGAATCTGAATGGAGGCCTGTGACTAGCGGTGTTCCCCAGGGCTCGGTGTTGGGTCCAGTCCTGTTTAATATCTTCATTGACGACCTTGATGAGGGAATAGCATCCACCCTCAGCAAGTATGCCGATGATACAAAACTGGGAGGAGTGGCTGACACGCAGGAACACTGCGCTGCCATCCAGCGAGACCTGGACAGGCTGGAGAGCTGGGCAGGGAGAAATCTAATGAAATTCAACAAAAGCAAGTGTAAAGTCTTGCACCTGGGGAGGAATAACCGACTGTATCAGTACAGGCTGGGGGATGACCTGTTGGAGAAGAGCTCTATGGAGAAGGACCTAGGGGTCCTGGTTGATGACAGGTTGGCTATGAGCCAGCAGTGTGCCCTGGTGGCCAAGAGAGCCAATGGGATCCTGGGATGCATCAGGAAGAGTGTGTCCAGCAGGTCAAAGGAGGTGATCCTCCCCCTCTACTCTGCATTGGTCAGGCCCCACCTGGAATACAAGTATCTTAGACATGGGTGGCAGGGGGAATTGGCCAGCCCCTTTTCAGTGGTCAGTGGGGACAGGACTAGGGGCAATGGCTGTAAGCTGGAGCACAGGAAGTTCCGCACCAACATGCGGAAGAACTTTTTCACAGTGAGGGTGACAGAGCAGTGGAATAGGCTGCCCAGGGAGGTGGTGGAGTCTCCTTCTCTGGAGATATTCAAGTCTCGTCTGGATGCCTATCTATGTAATATGAGATAGGGAGCCTGCTTTGGCAGGGGGGTTGGACCCGAAGATCTCTTCAGGTCCCTTCCAACCCCTAAGATTCTGTGATTCTGTGATTCTGTGATTCTGTGATATTTGTAACAACTCTTTATGGAAAGATAGTGGGTATGAGTAGTAGTATTTTTTCCTTTGCTACACCAAATTTCAGGCACTCCAGACCTATTCATCATGTCCTTTAGCAGAAAAAGGAGTCTAGACTGATTTCAAATACGGTGCATTAGAAATTTCGGCTCATTTTTATCCAGTTAAACATACTGGATCTGTGCCAATGTGGTTTAAATGCCTCAAATCTTCCAATATATGTTTCTGAGAGAGAAGTAGACAAGCAAAAGTAGTGATTGTTTCAATTGCAAATTTTTAAAACAACTTTTCATATCTTTATGCATATGAGCTTGAGCATCAAGTCCAACATTAATTCAAGAATGAAAGGAGGAAACTATTGCATGCACTGGATGTGGAGAATTATGGATCCTTTTTTTGGTCACAAGTGAGATTTATATGAAAACCTCTTTCAACCTAGTTGCCCAAGGAATTCCCCTAGTTTAAGTTACAGTGAAATTACCAACAGAAGAGGAAGAAGGGGCAAATACTGAAGTGAACTTATTCAATGTACTTAATATGCACAAGCAAGTAAATGAACTTTTTTTTTTCTTTTTTTCCAGGACTGGGGCAATTCTTTCCCAGAGCACATCTTCTGGAAAGAACTGTACCTTAACATTTTAATGTCTTTATAGCAATCCACGCTGAGTACTTCAAAAGTGTTTATAATATTTTAGTTGAAAAATAATAATTTATTTCATGTTCTTAGTAGCAAACAGAATATTGTGAATTTATATGGATTTAAAAAAAACCCAAAAACCAAAAGGACAAATCTTGTAATGACAGCTGTGTCCCATTCTTGGGATCTTGCCAGACATTTTGGGTGTGAGTACAAAGCAAAATCAGTATGTTAACTTTGATTAAATCCCAGTGATGCTAAGAGAAATGTCTCTCCAATTTAGTCTCCATCTTAGGAATTCAGGGGGAGACACAGAAACAGGGAAGTCTTTTGTGAATGCCAGGACCACCACCAGATTCTGATTTTTATTTCCTTTCTTTAAAGTGTTTTTTAATTAAGACTTGGAAGGTTAAAGGAAAGAGAATATTTCAACCATTAATCTGAGCTGATAATTCAAACACATCTGAAACGTATATTTTTAAGAACATCCTTTTTTTAGGATGGACGTCTGAGGAAAACCAGTGTGACACTTTTCCAAGCAAGAGCACATATTCATGCAATTAAGCATAAGCTTTTTATTACTCTTTTGACACTTCGTTTGCATATTTTAATAAAATAGAAGGAGAACAAGATAAAGCAAAATCTTCCTTGGCTAGTTATATTGTTTCATAGCATTAGATGTTAACCTGTCCCAAATTCCACTTGTAGCATCTGTTGCTGGTAGCAATAGTTAATATAAATCTTGTCTGTAAATAACTGACTGCTGGGTTCCTACCTTTTTCTGTTCTTTGCAGTGATGAAAATGATGCATTATGAACAAATAAAGAATTTAGGACCTGATTCAAAACACTTTTTTTTTCCCTATTGAGTTCAATGTGTTTCTCTACAGAATCCCTTGCAAAGAAATCTCTATGAATGTTCATCTGAATTTTTTAAGAAGTGTGCTTAGCATTGATTCAGACTCTTTTGTTCCTTTTCTTGCAATGCACACCAAAAATGCTCTCAGAATTTTTTGCAGTGAAAACAACCAGAATCATCTGTTGGAAAACATTCATTCCTCCTATTTGCATGAATAATTAAGTTTTGACTAGTAGAGATACATAATGGAGAGAGAAAAAGTGTAAGAATTATTCTACCCTAATTGTTAGGTCATGCATTCATAGATAAGAAGTCTAGGTTTTTCTCAGAAGAATGTATGAGTAAATAATACAAAGCAATTGCAGCAATATAAATAGCATACACATCTTCATATCCTCCAAAGCTCCTTAAAAGCTGACCGTATCTACGTGACTAGGAAATTTCTTACTGTGAAAGAAAAATGGCTTTAAGATGCCTCTGGTAAAAGCAGGTTGCAAATGAAATTGTTCTATATACATTTTTCCCCACAAAACATCTGAATAAAAGAGGAAAATTTTGCTTCACTACTTACATCTTGTGAGATATACCAATGTTAGTACTTCAGTTGTTATTCCCTGGAAGCTAATGCAGGATTTTCAGAACCCTCAGGTCATAATTAGGCTTTCAGTGTCCTGACAAGACTCACATGGGTCCCTTGCCCCCACTATCTTACCTGTGGACCCAAGAGTGGTTCTGTAGCTCAGGATCAGGCACTCAGATGTGTTCTGATCTGATCTGATCTGTGCTTAAGGTGTGTTGTTCCCTGTGCTGATGTCATGAGTGCTCTTCTTAGATGCATCCAAGCCTACATGGTACATCACTTTGTCTTCAGAATGGATCTTGGGATTTACCTTACAGGTAGCCTTGTCTCAAGTCCTGCTTTCTGGATGAGCCGTAGATATGCACAATAGTTAGTCCTACTTCCATGCCTGTTTCCTGCTGTCCTCACTTGTTAACTTGATATCTGCATGGATACAAGACTTGACTCAATACTTGGGCTTCTAGGGACGGTTTTGCTGTCACCAGTGTTGCCCTGCATAGACTGTGGGTTGGCATCCTCTTGGTGATGGCATGACCTATGCTAGGTTCACACTCATTTTGTGAAGCAAACCTATTCCTGTGGCTCCCTCTCCCACGGTGTACAAGTTGAATCTTCCAGTGAATTTAAATATCTTGACATGTCCTCTCCCATTATAAGAACATGCCATCTATGCGACACCTCTCGCAAAATTAAAACTCTCAGTCATGATCCATTCATTTTGCTCAGATACGGTATGCATCTGGGCTCACCTTTCACTTAGAATAGAGGGTTTAAAAAAAACAAAAAACCAAACCGAACCAAAACAAAAAAAACAACTACTAATTCCTTTGATTAAATTTCATCAGTATGCTAACTACAGTAATTTCAGATAAAAAATATGGCTGTTGATGGCTTACCAGAGTGAACAGCCTAACCTGGTAAGATTGCACAGTAGTAAACCAGAATTGACCTTTTAATGAAATCTTCATCACCCACAGATTTCCTTTCAGTTTTCTAACAGCTAGGATAGATTATGGGATTTACTGGCTACAGTTTATGCTGTCCTTTTCAAGGTAAAGCTCTTTGTCACTTGTAAGAAACATTTAACTCTTTCTTGCTAAGTTAATGACTGATTAGTGCCCAAGGAGAATCTGTTTAAATGGGTGTTCCAGGTTCAAGAGGTATGGTTCTAACTTCACTATTATGAAATTATTTGAATGCTTGTAGGAGTTTCTCCTAAGAAACAAAATATTCCTTGCAAATAGAGACTGTGTTCTCTTTTACAAATATACTACAATAGAAAAATAAAATTTTAAAAATAAACCATTTGGGGGTGGATTTAAAGATTGCCTTTATAAGTGGCTTTATTTAGTCTGTACAGGATACTCTATGCAGATTCCTGTGTGATTTTTATCTAGGTTATTTTTTCATAATATGTAATATTTGTACAATTATTATTAGAAATAAAAGCTGTAGCCTTCTCCGTGGAACACTAACACAAAAACTATTGTGATGGTGTTTGGATATTTAAGTAAAAACAAACCATTTTTGACTTATTTTATATTTAATATAATGTTTTGCGCATTACAAGCAAGTCTGGATATAGAATCATAGAATCACAGAAGGGGTTTGAAGAGAGATCATCGGGTCCAACCCCACTGCCAAAGTAGGCTCCCTAGGACATATCACTCAGATAGGCGTCCAGACGGGTCTTGAATATCTCCAGAGAAGGAGACTCCACCACCTCCCTGGGCAGCCTGTCCCAGTGCTCTGTCACCCCCACTGTGAAAAAGTTCTTCCGCATGTTGGTGCGGAACCTCCTATGCTCCAACTTACAGCCATTGCCCCTTGTCCTGTCTCCACAGACCACTGAAAAGGGGCTGGCTGATTCCCCCTGCATCCAATGCTTCAGATAATTATAGACTTTAATTAGGTCCCCCCTTAGTCTTCTCTTCTCAAGGCTGAAGAGTCCCAACTTACTCAGCCTTTCCTCATAGGGGAGATGCTCCAGGCCCCTAATCAACTTCGTAGCCCTTCTGTGGACTATCTCCAGGAGATCCTGCCCTTTTTAAACCAAGGCGCCCAGAACTGGACACAATACTCCAGGCAGGGCCTGACCAGGGCTCCTTTGACCTACTGGCTACACTCCTCTGGATGCACCCCAGGATCCCATTGGCTCTCTTAGCCACCAGGGCACACTGCTGGCTCATAGCCAACCTGTCATCCACTAGGACCCCCAGGTCCTTCTCCACTGAGCTCTTCTCCAGCAGATCATCCCCCAGCCTGTACTGATACAAACGGTTGTTCCTTCCCAGGTGCAAGACTTTACACTTGCTTTTGTTGAATTTCATCCGGTTTCTAACTGCCCAGCTCTCCAGCCTCGCTGAATGGCAGCGCAGTGTTCCTGCGTGTCAGCCACTCCTCCCAGCTTTGTATCATCTGCATACTTGTTGAGGGTCGATGCTATTCACTCATCAAATAAATATGCTCCTGGTCTATGTTTTTAGGTTTTGGTTTTGTTTTTTGTTTTTTAAAAGCAAGCTTTATTGCAAAGGCTCATCAAATTTTCTCAGAAATCCT
This sequence comes from Laterallus jamaicensis coturniculus, assembly GCA_022605575.1. Lineage (NCBI taxonomy): Eukaryota > Metazoa > Chordata > Aves > Gruiformes > Rallidae > Laterallus > Laterallus jamaicensis. The sequence goes on from JAKCOX010000019.1 coordinate 13,768,559, forward strand.
AGCCTGAAACTTAACTTCTCCCCATGAGAAAAAAAAAGTCACAGTATGATGGTATAATACTTGCTTGTGAACTTCTAGTGTTTCCTACTGAGCTAAAAGTAGACTTAGAGATGAAAAATAATTATATGGAAATGGATTTTTACATCAGTTTATTTTCACAGACAATTCACATATCATAGCTGCCATCAACAGTCTTCTCTCTGTTTACACTTTCCTGGAAACTGCATAATTCATGTACCATGTATTGGATTCACTTGCCAAGTGTTTGGTAGTGGGGGAGCTGCAGGGGTGGCATCGGTGAGAAGATGCTAGAAGCTGCCCCCATAGTGTACAGAGCAATGCCAGCCAGCTACAAGACAGACCTGCCACTGGCCAAGGCTGAGGCCATCTGCAGTGGTGGTAGAGCCCCTGGGATAATATAGTTAAGAAAGAGTAAAACTGTGCACAGCAGTTGTGAGAGAGGGGTGAGAAAAAGTGAGAAACAGAGCCTTGCATACACCCAGGTCAGTGAAGAAGGAGGAAGAAGAGGTGCTCCAGGCACCAGAGCAGTGAGTCCCCTGCAGCCTGTGGTGAAGACCATGGTGCAGCCCAAGGCCATCTACAGTAAGTAAATGGACCTACTTCAAATCACATCAGCAGAATTACTGTAGACTGTGACACTTTAAAAAATTGCCGCTTTTTCTTCCTCCAAAGTGAGGACTGCTCCACAGAGCCAAGGAAGGATGGAAGTCTGAAAAATGATGTGGTTACATCTTCTTCAAGTCTTACATTTTTGCTGCCACTGACATGAGTTAAATCAGAACAGGATCTCATGTGCATAAATAATACTTTTTTTTAAAATCACAAACCCTCATATCACAAGCTTATTTCACTTTTCCTGAATATGCACACAATCCAGCCAAAATTCACTTGTTTAGATATATGAGCAGAATGTATGTGTTACTCTTGTACAATACATTTTAAGCTCATTGTTTTATTCTTCACCTATTTATTACTTTGATATCATATACACAATTTGAAAAGACTATAACCACACTCTCATCCAAATATTGTTAGATCAAATTCACTTCTCATTAGAGCTGCAAGACTGTAACTGTGAACAGAATTCATCTCGCTATGGTTTCCTAATAGAGAATAACTAGGCTAAAGGTAGTTACCACTTTTTACACTGCTGCTTCTCAATTAGAGGTGTTGTTTAAGTGAACTTGCTGCTGTTTCTTTTCTCAGCATCTGGACCTATGCCAGAAGTTCATGGGGATATAATTAAGGTCTTCGCATGCCAACAAGTGAATGAAAAACTCATGAAACATTACCAAGTGCTGTTTAGGGGCTAAGTTTTAAAGAAAGTCCTGCCAGGAACAGAGGAAATGATGCAAGATCTGGAAGTGGTAAATACCTTTGGGATATTTTAAGAGAACCAGACAGATGCTCAGGAAACTGAAAACATAGCATTATAGTATTTAGTTCTTCCTCCTGAAGAGAAGTTGAATTTGGGAACAATTTAAAGTGAGGGGCAAAGGAGCAGAGAGCATATCACATTCTTCAAAATATATGCTTGCAAGAAAGCTCAGTTGTCATGCCACATTAAACAAGTTTCTATTATGTGCAAAACCCAGAAAATACTAAGCCATTACATGTACTAACATTTTCTGCCACACACTTTACAATAATATACCATAAGAATGTACATAGGTTACAGATGGATTTTTATACACACTATATTCTATGTTACTATAATTTACTTTATGAAAGTAAAATTTAACCATTTAGTTTATCACACATCACTTGAAAAAAATGTAGTAAAAACATTTTTTGTGATAGAGACATACTGCCATTTTTATTTATAATAATTAGGAAAAGTATATATTTACACTGACTTTTCCTGCTCATTCAGTAGACTTTGTTATCGCAATATGCTCAATAAGAGAAAGAGTCAAACTTCACAAGGAATTAGAATTTCAAAAGAATTAATGTCTAGAGAATGAAGCAGCATTAGAGTTCACTGTTGGAAAAAATATCATGGAAAAGAAAACTATCTACAAGACTAATTTTGAGTCCAGTTGGATTTTGCATATCTTCAGGAATGGAGACTTCACAGCTACTCTGAGGAACCTGTTCCAGTATGTCACCACCTTCACAGAAAACCATTTTTTTCTCATGTTTAAATGGAATTTTCTGTATTTCCATCTGTACCCACTGTATCTGTCTTTTCACTAAATACCACTCAAAAAAGTTTGATGACTTCTTTATTCCAAACCATAAGGTGTTTATAAATTCCCCAGGCTGAAAAGTCCTAGCTTTCTTAGCCTATCCTTATGGGTCACATTCTCCAATTACTTAATCATATTTGTAGCCTTTATTTACTTGCTCCAGTAGGTATTGGAAATCCCAGAACTGCGTCCAATAGTCTTGGTGTGTCCCACCAATGTTGATCTCTTTCCTTGGGGTGCTGACAAGATTTATCCTAATGTAATCAGGATGCTGTTTGCCTTCTCTAATAATAAGAGCGCATAGGTGGTTACTATGTGGTGTACATTGTTCACTTGGTGTGTAATGGAATACATGAGCATGGCAGTATTCCTGATCAAGTGCAGAAGGGTGCATATGATAGACTCATAGAATGGCCTATGCTGAGACGTTAAAGGATCATCTGGTCCAACTTTTGAGTGGGGAAGAGAGGCTAGATGAGATTATCTAGCACACTGTCCAATCACATCTTGAAAACTTCCAGTGATTTCCCTTTGTTTAACTTGATAATATTATTCTTTGCCCATTTCTTTAGCCTGTCAAGATCCCTCTGAATAGAAGAAGAATCATCTGGTCTGTCAGTAACTCCACCCAATGTTGTACTGTCTGCAAACTTGCTGAGGCTGCACTCTGTTCAATCACTTAAGTCATTAATGAAGCTGTTAAACATTTTTAGAGCCAATATTTGCCCCTAGGGAACGCTGCTGGTTACTGGTCTCCAGCTGAACTTCATAGGGCTCATTGCAAATCTTTGAGCCTGGCATTTCAACCAGGCTGAACACTACCTTCTATCAACTTACCAGGTCTATACTTCATAAGTTTATCTATGAGAGTGTTATGGGACACAATGTCAAAGCATGGCTAAAGTCATGCCCTCTGGTGCTATATTCTCTTTGCTTATGTCCTATTTTATGCCTTTTTTTTTTCCTTTAGTATAATAGAGAAACAACAGAATTAAAAACAAGAAACTAAATCCAGAGTTTGCTGACTGTGGTGGTTTGGCCCTAGCCAGAGGCCAACTACCCACCAAGCAGCTCGCTCACTCCCCTCTTCAGCTGAAGAGGGGAGAAAATATCTATTCCGAGGCTTAGGAACTGAGATAAGGACAGAGGGATGCTCTTCAGTTAGTGCAACGGGCAAAACAGACTCAACACAGAATAAAGGAAAGAAAAGTGATTTATTACTACTACAACTAATACACCCGGTGAACTGGAACAAGATAAGAAGCAGCAAGGTCTTAAAGCACCTTCCCCCCACTCCTCCCTTCTTAGCACACTTAAAACTCATCACAATATTACTCCCTTCTTCCCCCCCACCATGGTGCAGGGAGGGGCAGGGAATGGGCAGCGGGGTTCCGGCAATTCCTCACAAGCTGCTTTTCTTCCCCAGCTCTCAACACTTCTACTTTCCCCCCACCCCTCGCCCCTTCGCACTGTTGAGTTTAATCATAGGTTTGCTCCCTTCATCCCTCCCCTCGCAGCACAGGGAGGGGCAGGGAGTGGAGAGTGGGAGGGTTCAGTCTGTTCCTCCCGAGTTGTCTTCCGTCTCTGCTGGGGGGGGGGTCATTCCACACACACACATACTTCCCTGGCGACGCCATGGGGTCCCACCCACGCAAGAGTCGTATCCACAACTTCTGCTCCGTGAGTCCTCTCTATTTGGGAGCCATCTCCTCACCACAGGCATCTCAGCAGGGCTCCTCTCCATGGGGTGCTGACATTCGGGTCCAGACCCCCCAGCCTGGCCACCCACAAAGTCACAAGTCCCCCAGCAAACCTGCTGAGGCGTGAATCAATCTTCACAGGGTATAGGTGTCTCTGCTCCCCGTCCTCATCCATGGGCTTCGGGGGGACACTCGTTTCACCATAGTCTCACCACGAGCTGCAGGGGAAACTCTCTTTTTTCGCATTCTTCACCCCCTCCCCCGCCTCCTGCAGGCCTGACCTTGGTGTCTGTGCAGCTTGTTACATCTTCTCTCTCCTGCTCTGGTGGCAAAGTGCCTGCCAGCAGTTTTGTTTTCTCCTATATGTGATTCACAGAGGCACTATGACCAGCACTGATAGGCTCAGTTTCGAATTTGGCCTTGAGTTGACCATGTTTTCAAAATATGGGGCTTGCAGAAAGCTGTAACTGCGGCTTACAAAAGCCATTGAAGCAGCACAGCTACACAAAACTGCAACACTGACTCAGAAGGCACTAAAATACATTGGATTGTAGAAAGATGCATGCATTTTCTATAAATGCAAGATCTGCCTTCAACTCTTTTTAACTTAACTCAATAGCCTGAAATCTTCTGCTAAAATCTGCTAAGATCCAGAAATTAAATAGTTTAGCACTGTCTTTGGGATATAAAGCCTATTAGATGCAAACCATGTTCCATATTCATGAACAGAATCAAATCCTCATAAAATTCAGCTATGGTACCTGTCTCTAAAATACTGTTTGAAAATACAGAAATAGTTGTTTCTGAGTTTATACATGTTCTACTTATTACAGATGCCCTGAAGATGTAGTCTATTAACTGCAACAACTGGAGATTTTAGTTTTGGTGCTTTAGAAGTTCCAAATGCAATTTTTTTTCATGTCTGTTCTCTAATCACAGACTGGCTAGTATAATTTTCGTATACAACTGTAGATAGGTTTATACATAAACATATACATTGGTGGATGAGAAGCTCAACATGAGCTGACAATGCATAATTACAGCCCAGAAGGCTAACTGTATCCTGGGATGCATCAAAAGGAGTGAAGCCAGCAAGTCAAGGGATGTGATTCTACCCCTCTACCAGCACTCTTGTCAGACTCCACCTGGAGTTCTGTGTCCAGTACTGGTGTCCCCAAATAAGAACTGTTGAAATGGGTCCATAGGAGGGACACGAAGATGATTAGAGGGCTGGAGAACCTCTCCTGTGAAAACAGGCTGAGAGAGTTGGTGTTACTCAGCCTGGAGAAGAGAAGGCTCAGGAGACACCTTATAGAAGCCTTCCAGCCCCTGAAGGGGGCCTACAATGAAGCTGAGGAGGGACGTTTCAGAAGGGCATGTAGTGATAGAACAAGGGGGAATGGTTTTAAATTGGATTTAGATTGCATATTAGAAAAAAAAATTTCTTCACTATGAGGGTGATGAGGCACTGGAACAGGTTGCCCCGGGAGGTGGTAGATGGTGTTAAAGGTCAAGCTGGATGGAGCCTTGAGCAGCCTGGTCTAGAGAAAGATGACCCTGCTCATAGCAGGGAGGGTGGAATTTGATGATCTTTAAGGTCCCTTCCAGCCCTAACCATTCTGTGATTCTATGGTTCAATTATCTAACTAACATGAATTCTATGTTCTCTCTGGTGACATAGCTTCAACAACAGTGCCCTAATCCCACCTCTTCCTCAGGGATCACTCTGGACTAAAGTTATATGTAGTGTAATTGAACATTTTGTGAATACAGAAGTGGAGTATCTACCCCAGTCACAATTTAAAATAAATTGTAATTACTGTTAATTTTATAAAACAAACAAAACCAAACCCAAATAAATACGAGGAGCAGCAGAATATGAAGTTTATTCCCTGATTAGACATGCTTTCTATACATTCAGAAGCTTTGGTTCTGTGAATATGTAATCTTAAGCATATCCAAATTCTTACTGTTTCCTGTCTGATGAGGAGACTGTGTTTTCAAAAGATTATGTGCAACACCCCTTAGACTACTGTGTAGTAGTTATATTGACTTGCCAACTAATCTTGACTAAAACAAGTTAGAAAAATATGAGGAGAAAATAAGTTTATCTGATTATTATCCTATTAGTAGGATAATTAAATATACACATATATTATTATTATTTAGTATCTTATTTATTTATTCATTTTTATGATAACAAACGGGTTTTATTCCAGAGGTTACATCGAAAACAGTTTGAACTCTAGTTTAAAGGAAAATTGCACTCACCCAAATGAACAAACACACAGAATTAGAGTGATACAATGATACAGGCTCTTGTCCAATAGTGCTAATACACAACGCAGTGAGGTTCATTAATGCCACAGAGGAAAAAAAACACAACTTATGCTATCTGTATTTTCATTAAAAAATATAATTATATTGTAAAATTTGGGGTCAGGGAGAGAGGAGGAAAAGAGATAAGATTTCAAGAAAACTGAAATAATTCCTCTACAATATAATTCTGTTTTACCTTTTACAGAGTAGTCCCTCTAGGGTTTTTCTCAATAAACAGTTTTTTATTTCTTCCTTTCCTTAGGAAATTTAATAGATAATTTATTCTATATCCCTAAGGAAGATCTGTTCTCCAGACATACCTTATATACAATTCCAAGTAGAAAACAACAAGTAAATATACATCAAGAGCTCTGCACACTTTAGAGTGTACAGCACCTTTTACCTGAGAGATTTCCACAGAGAGCTATTTTTCTTTCTCCCTCTGGAATGGCCTCATGCTATATTTCTGCCAACTGGTCCTACAACAATAATTAGCGTTGTTAGTCTCTGCCTACTTGAAATAATTGCAGTGTAATTATCCTTACCATCCTGGACATGAGGTGCCTGGATGGAAGAAAAATTTGCCTATGATTGGACAAAGGTACAAAAGGATAAGCAACAACCTGTCTGTCATTATGAAGTTAAGTAAATTACTTAGACTAGACCAATTAGAAGATATGCATGCCCACATCCTGAGATTGCAAACACGTAACTTTTATATGATTACCCTTTGAAATGGATTATAGAGCCCTGCATTACATCTATAGGCTTCTGATACTGTATCTGGCAAAAGGTAAACACAACAGCTCAGAATGAGATTCCAGCAAGTGATATCGTGAACAGAAGCTTACCCAGGGCTGTAATGCAAGGACTGTCATGCTCTATATTGACTCATCCTGATCTTGTAGGATGGTAACTTTAGTTAGCTGGCCTTCATAGCTGCAAGTGCTATCTTAAATACAGACTTCATGTTTCTTTTAAGATAAGACTGATGCTTTCCAGTGTTTAGTTCATTTACCCTGGATATGAGGTTTCTATTGGAAAAGTTTAGAATTCCATTTTCAACCTCACAATAGCATGTCTTAACAATTACATTGAGGATACGTTGGTAACCATCTGAGGCTGTTCTTTATCTCTCTTCTTGAAATCTTGCCATGGGGACAAATAAAACAAAACATGATTCACTCAGGGTTGGAAAAGAAGAGAAGAGGAAAGAAGGTATTCATCTGAAAGACAGAGACTTCAATCTAGGTCCATGCATTCTGCATCACACTGCATCACTGGATAAAATAAAAGTAGATTTTGCATTCCAAGACTGAAACTGAATATTTCCATGTTCTCTGCATGAATTAAGATTTTTCTTCCTGGACCAGTGAATCTTGATTTATACATTCTGTGTAGACACACAATTTTAGCAGGCGTGATTTTGCACACCAAATCTATCCTAACCTAAAGTACCATGGTAAGAGGTAAATACAACTTTCCTGAATAACAGGTAACATTTGTCAAGCTCAGATCATAACTCAGTTCAAATTATATTTTACAATTAAAATGTTTCCTAATAGACGGTTTAAAAAAAAAAATCTTTTCCCATTTTATATGGATGTTGCCATTCCCCTTTAAAACACTGTAGCTGTCAGTTTAATAGAGGTGACATGCTGAAACTGAAATTTGAGCAGCAGTGTGGAAGATTGAAATGTAGATCTGGTCTCAACATTTTATCTTGGATAGGTCTAGATCGTTATTGGCATTTGTAAATCCTCCTTATGAAGCATCTTAATGTTCCTATGTGTACTGAGTGTATACCCCTCTACAATATGTTTTCTGGTGAGTACCTAGTCATTCAGCTCATGACACTTCTGTACAGTTATGCTGTCTGTGTGATGTTCCTTCATCTACACAAATTTACAATACCTGTGAAGTAAATTAATCTGACTTTAAATTACAGCAGAGAAGAAGAAAAATACTTCAAACAGCAAGGCAAAAGTCTCAGATGACATGAAACATCCAGGATATATGCAGATTATTTTTTGCTAGTCCCCAGGATTTTGAATTTAAGCTGTATATGGTAGACACAGCACCCTTCCTCTGACATCTTGCTCAGGATAAACTGGTCAAAGGAATCTCCAGGTCAAAAATCTGAGTGCTCAGCCTGGACATTAATTACCTTCAACTTCACTCCACATCCTAAGCAAATCCTAAATCTGTTATTTGAGATAAATCTTAGATGAGTTGCATTCTAGAGTCAATGAGATTTCATCTTAGGGTTGTGAGATTCATCCCATGATCCTGATGGAACTGGAAGATGTAGATGCTACTGCACTTTCCGTCATATTTGAAAAGTCATGGATAAGTCCCCAGTAACTGCAGAAAAGGGAATATCGTTCCTACTTTTAAAAATTGCAATAATGAGGACTCTGGGAACTACCAACCAGTCAGTCTCACCTCAGTGTCTGGTAACATTAGAGAGTCTATGTCCACCCTCAACAAGTTTGTGGGTAATATGAAGCTGAGTGTTGATGTTGAGTGGAGGGCTGCCATCCACAGAGACCCTGACAGGCATAAGAAGTGGACCCATGTGAACCTCATGAAGTTCACCCAAGTTTAAGTGCAAGACCCTGCACTTAGGTCAGGGAAATCCCCAATGTCAATACAGACTATGGGATGAATGGATTGAGAGTAGTCCTGTGGAGAAGGAATTGGGGTTACTAGTGAATGAAAAATAAAACTTGACCTAGCAATACGTGCTTGCAGCCCAATAAGACAATATCTTGGGCTGCAAAAAAAGAAGCATGATCAGCAGGTTAAGGGAGGTGATTCTGCCCCTCTACTCTGCTCTGGTGAGACATTACCTGTAGTACCGCATACAACTCTGGAGTCCTTACTACAAGAAAGACAAGAAAGAGAGGGTCCAGAGGACAGTCACAAAAAAGACCAGAGGACTGTAACATCTCTCCTATTCAGAAAGTATGAGTGAGCTGTGGTAGTTCAGACTGAAGAAGAGAAGGCTCCAGGAAGACCTTATTGCAGACTTACAATACATAAAGGGGGCTTATGAAAAAGATGGAAAAAGACTTTTTAGCAGGGTCTATAGTAACAGAACAAGGGGAAACAGTTTTACACAAAAAATCCATGCTGACTACTCCTCATGACCTTCTTCTCTTCCAGTTGCTTGGTGATGGCATCCAGAACAAGATTTTCCATAACTTTTCCAGGGATAGAAGTGAGGCTGACTGGACTATAGTTGCTAGGATCCTCCTTCTTGCCCTTTTTAAAGACTGGAGTGACACTGGCTATCCTCCAAACCTCAGGCACTCCTCCTGTTCGCCAAGACCTGTCGAAGATGATAGAGAGCGGCTCCGCAATCACTTCCACCAGCTCCCTCAGCACACGTGGATGCATCCCGTCCGGGCCGATGGATTTGTGTGCATTAATCCCTTTGAGCCGCTCCTGGACCTCCCCTACCTCAACTAGAGGGTTCCCCAAACACTCCTATTTTCATCCAGGATCTGTGGGTCCCGAGGGGCCTTTGCAGTGAAGACCGAGGCAAAGAAGGCATTCAGTATCTCCACCTTCTCATCATCCCCAGTTACCAGGACATCCGCCTCGTTCAGCAAGGGACCTACATTATCCCTGTTCATCCTCTTACTATGCACATACCTAAAAAACCTCTTTTTATTATCCTTTATGACCCTTGCCAGTTTCTTTTCCAGGTTGGCTTTAGCCTTCCTAGTCGCATCTCTACAGGCCCTGACAACATCCCTATATTCTTCCGAGGTGCTCAGACCCTGCTTCCACAGTTCATAAACCTTTTGCTTCCCTTTGAGTTTACTCATAAGCTCCCTGCTCATCCATGCAGGTCTTCTGCCTCTCTTTCCCGATTTCTTATTCAAAGGGATGCACCTGTCCTGTGCTTGGAAGAAGTGCTGTTTAAATGTTAGCCAGCTCTCACAGGCCCCCTTTCCTTCTAATAGCATAGCCCACAGGATAGATCCTAATAGTTTGCCGAGGAGATCAAAGTTAACTCTTCCAAAATTCAGGGTAGCTATCCTACGTTTTGGCTTGCTTCTTCCACCCAGGATTTTGAACTATATCATTTCGCGGACACTTTGTCCTAAGCTGCCCCTGACCTTCAGCTCCCTAACAAGCCCATCCTTGTTAGTAAGAACAAGGTCCAGCACCCCACCTCCCCTTGTAGGTTCCTGCACCATCTGTAGCAGGAAATTGTCTTCCACACATTGCAGAAATTGTCTGGACTGCATACGACTGGCTGTATTGCTTGCCCAGCAAATATCTGGGTAATTGAAGTCCCCCATAAGGACAAGCACCTGGGATCTCGAGGCTACTTTTAGTTGCTTATAGAAATCACTATCAGCCCGCTCCTCTTGATCAGGGGGTCTATAGTACACACCCACAACAGTGTCACTCATACTAGCGTGACCCTTGATTCTTACCCACAAGCACTCAACTGATGGTTCATCTTTCCCCAGGTGGAGCTCAATACATTCCAGCTGCTTTCTGACATGAAGAGCAACTACTCCACCTCGTCTCCCTAGCCTGTCTTTCCTGAAAAGCACATTGCCATCCATGACAGCGTGCCAGTCATCCAAGCTGTCCCACCACGTCTCCGTGATTGCAATGAGATCGTGGCCGTGCAACTGCACAAAGATCTCTAATTCTTCCTGTTTGTTTCCCATGCTATGTGCATTTGTATAAAGGCATTTTGCATTTGTATAAAGGCATTTTAATGGGGCAGCAGATGCAGGTATCTTCAACAGATCGCAGCGAGATTTCCGACAGGAGAAGGGCAATTGTGGCTCCACTGAGGAGTCCTCAGGGCAATCCACAGAATTTTCCCTACTGTCACAAAGAACAACATCCACAAGTCCGTCACTGTACTGCCAGCATTTTCCTTCTTCTACCATCAACTCGCACTTGCCTGACCCCTCAGGATTAATCATGCCAGGAGCAGAGTATACCTTCCCTTGGTCAAAAAACCCAAAGTTTTTATGCCGCCACGACACCAGTCTTTCAGCCACTCATTCAACACATGGGTTCTCCTGACCTGCTCCGAACCCCTCTTCCCAATAGTAAGGATAGAGGAGAACATTATTTGAGCTCCCCTCACCTCAACAGAGCGCCCTAGGTCATGAAATTCCCTTTTGATAGCACTCAGGCTACACTTTGTGATTGTATCCCTGCCTGCTTGAACAATCAATAGTCGATAGTAATCAGAGGGTCTTATCAGCCCTGGGAGCCTTCTGGTAATATCATCAATCTGGGCTCCAGGCCAGGCAGTACACCTCCCTTCGTGTAGGGTCAGGTCTACACATCCCCCTGAGGAGGGAATCCCCTACCACTACTACCCTTCTCTCTCGCTTAACAGAGGAAGTCTCAAGGCGTGCAGACATTCACTTCACTCTAGGCTTCTGTTTCCTCTGAGGCAGAGGGACTGTTCATCACCTCACAAGCCTCCTCCTCAACTTCTAGGGCGCCAAACCTGTTGCTTAGGGGAACCTGGGGGAGCGGGGAAGGTAGACAGGGGGAGTGCCTACGTCGACAAGATGGGACTGTCTTCCAGCCCTCCTCAGGGTTCGGGTCACTCCCATTTACCTGACTAGGCCAGGACAGAGGGACTGTTATTAGTTCTGAGGTGTCTTCCTGGCACTCTTCCCTCTGTGGGATGCCAGGGAGCTACACCACCAGTCAATCTCCCTGTCACATTCCCTGATAGCTTTCACTCTTTTGAGCTTTTCTTTTAGTTCCACTAGCATGCATAGCAGTTTGTCCACCTGCTCACACCTGACACAGGTGAGGTGTTTGCGTCTCTTCCCTGGCAGCAGCAGACTCAGGCATTCCCTGCAGCCAGAGACCTGAACCGCGGCATCCCTAGTCAGACCCTCCAATGGGGTTACACCAGTTGTGCAAGGGGAACCTCTCCTCCTGGTGGAGACCATGGTTCAACAGTCTGAACGCAGAGCAGACAGGAATCCCTTGGCTCAACCTGCGTACCCTGTGAGCACTAGCCGGTCCGCTCAATTTACTCTGTGAGCTAGAAGGGTGGGCTTACCCTGCCTGTTTGCCCTGCTTGCGCGAACTGCCGCTCAAATTGCCGTGCCACGCACTTCTGACGTGCCACGCCCTGTTTGCCCGTCCTGTTCACAGCGCTCCTGGTCACTAGCGCTCCCAGAGGATTGGACACAAGGTAGTGAGCCACTGGAATATTTTACACAGAGAAGCTGTGGATCCCCCATCATTGGAAATGCTTAAGGTCATGTTGGATGGAGCTTTGAAAAATATGATGCATTTAAAGATGTCCCTGTCCATGACAGGGGGTTGGAACTAGATGATCTTTGGTAGTCCTTCCAGCACAAACCATTCTATATTCTATGATATGGCTGTGACTGTTGTCTAGCTAGATTTTAGTAAAGCATTGGACACTGTTTCCCACAGAATACTCCCACAGAAACTTGCTGCTCATGGCTTGAATGCATATATGATTTGTTGGCTAAAAAAACTGTCTGGATGGCCAGGTCCAAAGAGTCATAAATGGTGTTCACCACGGCTCGGTATTGGGGTCAGTTCTCCTTAATTACATTATCAGTGATGTGAACAAGGGACCCCTCAGTGCACCCTCAGTAAGTTTGCAGATGACAGTAAATTGTGTGGAAGTGTTGATCTGCTTGGGAGTAGAACAGGTCCACAGAAGGATCTGGACAGGCTGGAGCAATGTGCTGAGGCAAACTGTATGAGGTTCAACAAGACTCATTGCCAGATCAGCACTTCAGTCACAAAAATCTCCCATCAGCGCTGCAGGTTTGGAGAAGAGTGGCTAAAATGCTGCCTAGCAGAAAAGGATTGGGGGTTTTGGTAAACATTCATCTGAATAAGAGCCATCAGTGTGTCCAGGTGGCCATGAAGACCAAGAGCATGCTGACTTGTATCAGAAAGACTATGGCCATCCGGACTGAAGAAGTGATCATCCACCTTGGCACTGGTGAGGGAGCACCTTGAGAACTGTGTACAGCATTCATCTGCTCACTACAAGAAAGACACTGAGGTGCTAGATCATATTCAAACAAGGGCAACAAAGCTGGTGAAGGGTCTAGAGCATGAGTCTTATGAGGAGCTGCTGAGGGAATAGGGGTTGTTTAGCCTGAAGAAAAGGTGACTGAGAGGAGATCTTTTCACTCTCTACAACTATCTGGAAGGAGGATGTAGTGAAGTGGGTGTTGGTCTCTTCTCCCAGGTAACAAGTGACAGGACAAGAGGAAATGCCTTCAAGTTGCATCAGGGGAGGTTTAGATTGGATATTAGGAAATATTTCTTCACCAAAAATGTTGTCAAGCATTAGAACAAGGCTTGAAAAGGCTGCCCAGGCAACTGTCACCATTCCTGGAGGCATTTAAAATACCTGAAGATGTGGTGCTTATGGACATGATTTAGAATCATAGAGTCATAGAATGGCAGGGGTTGGAAGGGACCCCAAGGATCATAGAGCTCCAGCCCCCCTGCCACAGGCAGGTCCACCAACCTCAGGCCTAGATCTACACAAGGTTGCCCAGGGCCCCATCCAAGATGGCCTTGAACACTTAGGGATGGGACATCCACTACTTCTCTGGGCAGCCTGTTCCAGCACCTCACCACTCTTTCCGTAAAAAACTTCCCCCTAATATCTAAGCTAAACCTTCCCTCCTTTAGTTTTAATCCATTCCCCCTTGTCCTGCCATTGTCTTTCCTTTTAAAAAGTTAAATCCCTTCCTGCTTATAAGCTCCCTTCAGGTACTGGAAGGCTGCATTGAGGTCCCCCCACAGCCTTCTCTTCTCCAGGCTGAAGAAGCCCAGCTTCCTCAGCCTCTCTTTGTAGGGCAGGTGCTCCAGCCCTCTAATCATCTTTGTGGCCCTCCTCTGAACCGTCTCCAACAGTTGCACATCTTTCTTGTACTGGGGGCCCCAGATCTGGACACAGTACTCCAGATGGGGCCTCATGAGGGCAGAGTAGAGAGGGACAATCCCCTTCCTGTCCCTGCTGGCCACCTCTCTTCTGATAGAGCTCAAGATACCTTTGGCCTTGCGAGCTACAAGAGCACACTGCTGGCTCATGTTAAGTTTCTCAGCCACCAGAATCCCCAAGTCCTTCTCAGCAGGGCTACTCTCAAGAAGCTCTTCTCCCAGTCTGTATCTATGTCTGGTATTCTTCTGGCCCAAGTGCAACATCTTACACTTGGCAGTGTTGAACCTCATTAGGTTCAGCCAGGCCCATCTTTCCATCCTGTCAAGGTCCCTCTGGATGGCTTCTTTTCCTTCTAGGATGTCGACCACAAAAAAAAAAAAAAAAAAAAATTGGTGCAATGCCGTGAACTGCACGCTGTCGTCCATCTGCTCCCAGTGTGTGAGCAGCCAAGCCTTCCCCTGGTCCGGGGTCTCAAAAGGAGTTCCTTTCACGGTATGTAGGAAGATGTACATGCTGATGTTGTGAATGATGTTGGTAAGAGTCCAAACCATGGGGACGTCTAAGAAAGGGATGCTCAGGAGCACAACATGCAGCAGGCCAATTCCGAGGACGTAGGACAACCAGATGCCCCAGCTGTTCATGACACGGGTGTTGGGGTTCACCTAGCTGTGCGCTGTTCCCACGTTCATCTTGGCACTCTCATCAAACGGGACCCCCTGAAACACTGCTCAGCTCGGCCCGGTTCGGGTGGACTTGTCAATGTTAGGTTTACAGTTGACTATCTTAAAGATGTTTTCCAACCCAAATTGATTCTATGATTCTACATTTTTGTGAAATTGTTGGGGGTTTTTTTGATAATTTTGGCCCTAATCAGGTATAGCTGCCTGACAGACCCCAAGGAGTTTGATATCTATCAAGACTAAAACCTATTGACATGCACAAAAGTTTAATTTAATCAATCGTAATTACAATGAAATGTAAATACCACTGGGGTTAGCTAGTGACTGACCAAGGCAAATTAGATCACAATATCTGACCTAGGAACAGAAATTTTGTTTTACATCTTTACTGAATTTGCCTATTTATACCAATGCAATTTACAAGGGCATACAAAATACTCAGACAACTTTGGTGAAAGCACTATGAAACCAGAACAACACAACCCCTGCCAGTTTGTTTTAATGCCAGAACTCTAAGCTCTGAGTCCAGTCCTGTGGTTATTTCCTCTGGTAAAAAACTGTGTACTTAATAGTAGTTGGTTTAGAATATCTTGTATCAATAATTATTACTATAACAGACCAAACACTGAAGGGCTTTTTGTGATTACAGTCACATAGCAATGAAGCTTTCAGTGTGCTGTCATAGAGCTCTTATTAAAATTCAAGCCAGCTACTTATCATTCAGTTCTTTGACTGGAAAACCGTTAAACAATAAAGAGAAGCATGAGCAGGAAGAAGGATCTATTCCAAATGCTCTTGCATGATCTCTCTTGCCAGGGAAATGACTCTTTGGCCTCTGTGTACTTGCTAGTTCTTTGCAGCTTTCGTTTCTATACAATGAATGGTGTCTCAGAGTGTCATGTGGAAATAGATGGATACAAATAAAAAACCCTGTCTTTTTAATAATTATCAAATTATAAACAAAATTATATTAGGAACTGATTTTAGGATTCTACATATATTGCTAATTTAGAAATCAGGATTTCTCTCCAGATCTTGGGCATTTCCCAGTGTAGAGGAAGGGACATAAGGTGAAATGCTTACAACATATGGAAAGTTAATCAGACACTGATTTCCTATGTATTTTAAATGCAAAAGCCTGGAAAACTCTTGTTTGTGTGACAGCAGAAGCATTCACAATTGCAATATGCTGCATCAACTTTCCTCCTATCTTCTCTTCTCAAATTATAAATTCCACATTTCATCCATTTTCCCTTAAATAAAGCAAAATGCAAGAAAAACAATTAATCTGTGTTGCCAAGTGTATGAACAGATGATTCCAAACTGCTTACACACTGCTCAGGAAATCCTACTACTAAATAATGGTTGTAGGACACTAGTATAAATATAGCATTTTTCCAATCCATCAGTAAAATATTATATTCTCTTCCTCCATCCCTGCCTGCCTGCCAAATTCCCTCTCTCACTCCCTGTCTCCTTCCTTCTTGCTCTCTTTTCTTCCTTCTCTCCATTCCTCTTTGGAAGTATTAAAGGAAAAGAAGGAAACAAAAAACAAAACCCAAACAAACAGATAAATAAACAAACCTTCTTTATTTACCCTTCTTTCTTCTCCCTACAAAACCAAACCAAACCAAAACAAAAACCCAACAAACACAACCCACCGAAACAAATCCAGGAAAAACCTTCAGGACACAATTAAGTCTAGTCTATATCAATAAAAATAATTTTTAAATGCTAAATATAAATAAATCTTGAATCTCTGTTGTGATTTTTTTGAAGATGAAGTTCAAAACTGTAACCCTGAAATTGTTTGGAATTAAGATTTTTTTTCTTACTTTTAACATATCCATTGACATTTCAGCCTTGAAAATACTATGTTTTTCTTAACGTCTCATGAATATTAAGCTTTGTGTCTTGACTATTGCCTGATCTTTTGTGTCTTAAGTCCTGGGAACAATGCATACAGTATAAAATCCAAATGTCACAACGTAACAGACAGTAGTATCATCTGAGGGAAGGGAAGGCTAATATGGGAACTTATGAAAATTAATTACTGTGATGAGAGGTACAAAAATAATTCCATGAAGACTCCAAGTGTGAGGAGAAAGAAATGCTCAGCCACCATCATTGAAGTCCTCCTGGCAAGGAACTTAGGGTGCCAGCAGCATCATACTTCTCTTATTTGAGGAAGACACACTGTCAATCTGAGCAGAGAGACCAGAAAAGGTATTAATATAAGTAACTTAATGGTGGGCATTTGAAAGGGAACATATGATTAAAAGGAAATAGTGGTGAAAACTTCTTTTAACAACTGGAAGAAGCCTCACATTTTCTGACTTCTGTTCTCATAAGGAATTGTAATTATTTTTATATCTGCTAGAAAGGTAACGTGGCAGGGGGATCTTTCAAGAACATCAAAGTAATTTTGTTGATACAGCTGACTGATAAACCAACTAGGAAAGATGCTATACTGGACTGGTTAAAGCTTAACTAAGTATAATTTTTTTTGCGTGTATGAAGACTGATGGCAATCTTGTACAGATGCAACTAAGGACAGGTGACAAAGCATATACAAAAGTCAAGGATATTCTGCACATTTTTTCTTTGATCTGTACCGTTTTATCCTGAGACCCTGAAGGTAATTAGTAGTTGTGTCAGATTCTAGGAAAGTGAGGCATTACCCATGGGAGAGAACAATTCCATCAGGGACCACTGAGTTGAATTGGACATACAGAAGTCCTTGAAAGAAGATGGACTACATTCTGGAGTAGTGAGGAAGCTAGTAAACATCTTTGAAAAACAAAAAATTGTATCATCTTTTAGTCATGGAAACTGTTGGAGGTTCTTGATGATTAGAAATATACAAATATCATGTCTATCGTAAAGAGGGCAATGAGTTGAGAAACTATAATCTGGTCAGCCTAACTTGATTCAACAAGAAAATCATAGAACAGATATATTGGAGGCCATTAGAAGCAATTGTGGATGAGGCTGGATTCAAAGCAAAATCACGTGTGACAAACCTGATAGTTTTCAGTGACAAAATCACTAATTTTTTGTATAAAAGGGAGGAGTGAATGCTGTATACTTTGATTTAGCAAGGCCTTCAACAAGGTCTCCTATAGACAATGTGGTGAAATAAGGTGCATAGGAAAATGGCTGGGAAACAGGCTTTGAGGGAAGTTGAGTAAGAAATCCACTAATCTTTTTAATGCATCAGTACTTGTGTTCATCTTGTTTAATGTCTTCAGTAACAAACCAAACCATAAGACAAAGTGTACTCTTAGAAAGTTTGAGGACGAAAGCAAACTCATCAGAATAGCTCATACACTGAAATGTAGGACTGCAACTAAGAGATACGCAACAGAAACTTTAAAGTAAATGCAGTGTCCTATGTGTGGGGAGGAATAAACCTGTGAAACAAAAAACAGATTTTCCGAAGAGAAAATGGTGAACCTAGATGAATGTTAGACAGCAGTGTGTCCTTGCAATTAAAAATGCCAACCACATCCTGGTTGAGGTGCCTCTTTGTGACATAGACTACCTCTTCTTGCCTAGACTTTATGACTAGGTGTGCCTAACATTTAGATAAATAATTTAGGTCACACAAATACTAATACTCAAAGCTTTCTGCTGTTGCTCTTTGGGTTTTTTCTGTCTTTTCTTGAGGAACTTAAGTGACAATTAGTTTATATCTCTCTGGTACTAGTGTGATTTAATTTGATTAAAGCATAATTACTATCTCAATTTGTTTAATGCTTTATAACTCAGCAAAGTATGAATACCATTTCACAGGGAAAAAAACATATTCCTACAACCTGTGGGATTTAATTTTATATTTTACTAAGGACCTTATGGAAACATAGGAGGTCTTAAATTTTATTGGAACAAGAGGAGAGAGCACAAAAGCCTTCTTAAAGACTGTGTGTAAAGCAAAGTAAACATAGGAATTGTTGCATTCCTTCTGTAAAACTTAACTCAATAAACCCCAAAATTTTATTAGCTGATAAAAAATAATATCTGCTCAATTAATATGAAATTCTTTTTTTCTGAATTGTTAATATTATTTTACACAGCTGATTTTTTCCTTTCCGGAATGTCAGGGAAGGTAACAGCTTCATTAATTTTATGAAATACCTGCTGTGTTTTGTACAAAATGTAAAAAATGTAAGAATACTGGCTTCTCTATTGGAGAAGCAGATGTAATAATACTGGAGTGGGAGACAAGTCTCCCTTTTAGTGTTGTTATATAGAACCTAAAGAAAAAAACTACTGAGCTTTTGTATTTCAAAGTACTCACCTACTACCATTATTCTTAATTTAATGAATAACCTCTCTGTGCTATGGAATATTTTCCAGACATAGTATATGACCTTGGGTCTCAGCACTCTTTCATATTAAACTCCTTACTCCAAGGGAATTTAAACTCACAACATCTATCTGTTTGCAAAATTCTAAATATAGACCTTTTATCTTGTTAGTCCTGTGCCATGTTGACATGTATGGGACCAGTGCTTTGGTAAGTGTTCAAAAGTTTCTGCTTACAACCAAAGGGAGAAATTTAAATATCTCTGTGGTATTTCCTAGTCCATAAATGCAGCATAGGTCAGGATAATGTCTATGTATGTGAATCATTATTAAGTAATTAATATTAAAAATAAAACTTATTCTACTACTTTTAAAGCACATATATATATCACAGAATCACAGAATCACAGAATCTTAGGGGTTGGAAGGGACCTCAAGAGATCTTCGGGTCCAACCCCCCTGCCAAAGCAGGCTCCCTATCTCATATTACATAGATAGGCGTCCAGACGAGACTTGAATATCTCCAGAGAAGGAGACTCCACCACCTCCCTGGGCAGCCTATTCCACTGCTCTGTCACCCTCACTGTGAAAAAGTTCTTCCGCATGTTGGTGCGGAACTTCCTGTGCTCCAGCTTACAGCCATTGCCCCTAGTCCTGTCCCCACTGACCACTGAAAAGGGGCTGGCCAATTCCCCCTGCCACCCATGTCTAAGATATTTGTAAACACTAATTATGTCCCCCCTAAGTCTTCTTTTTTCCAAGCTGAACAGACCCAGCTCACTCAGCCTTTCCTCATAGGGGAGATGTTCCAGACCCCTAATCAACTTTGTCGCCCTTCTCTGGACTCTCTCCAGAAGGTCCCTGTCTTTTCTATACCAGGGAGCCCAGAACTGGACACAGTATTCCAGGTGGGGCCTGACCAACGCAGAGTAGAGGGGGAGGATCACCTCCTTCGACCTGCTGGACACACTCTTCCTGATGCATCCCAGGATCCCATTGGCTCTCTTGGCCACCAGGGCACACTGCTGGCTCATAGCCAACCTGTCATCAACCAGGACCCCCAGGTCCTTCTCCATAGAGCTCTTCTCCAACAGGTCATCCCCCAGCCTGTACTGATACAGTCGGTTATTCCTCCCCAGGTGCAAGACTTTGCACTTGCTTTTGTTGAATTTCATTAGATTTCTCCCTGCCCAGCTCTCCAGCCTGTCCAGATCTCGCTGAATGGCAGCGCAGTGTTCCTGCGTGTCAGCCACTCCTCCCAGCTTTGTATCATCGGCATACTTGCTGAGGGTGGATGCTATTCCCTCATCAAGGTCGTCAATGAAGATATTAAACAGGACTGGACCCAACACTGAGCCCTGGGGAACACCGCTAGTCACAGGCCTCCATTCAGATTCTACTCCACTGATCACGACCCTCTGAGCCCGGTCTGACAGCCAGTTCTCAACCCACCTCACTGTCCACTCGTCTATCCCTTGTTTCCTCAGCTTCTCTATCAGGAAGGAAAGGAGAAGCAAGGAAAATAAAATGGAGAATCAATTGATTGATTTCTGGGTTTTGTGATGTTTGCTCTAGTTAAAGGTATGCACAAGATTAAGTGAAACTGAAGGAACCAACACAAAAATTGTTAAAATCCTATTAGGAATGAGTAATTCTAGCAGTTGCCTTCATTTTTATCCATCCAGGATATATAAGGAGTAAGAAGAAAAATGAAAAGCAGACATCCAAAATGCATGCGTTTTATTGAAGTAATAAAGTCTAGCAACACGTAAAATATTGGCTGCTTTTGAAGTACTGGTAGAATGAAATCATGGGAATGATGTGAACAGAGGTACAAGTTGAGAGTGATTTATTTATTTTATTTAAGGAGTGAAGGAGTATTGTGGTCTTTGCTTTTCACAATTGCTAAAATATACATACCTGTCATGACTGTAGTGTATCTTATCTCGACACATTTTAACTGTTTTTTACACCTTTATTTCATAGTACCTTGTTGGAAAAATGAAATGATTCTTCACTTCTGTGCATTACTTCCCTTCAGCTTCCTTTCAGTTGACTCTTGGTCTACAAGAAAGGTATCTGGTGAATGACTGATAAATACATTCTACCATTTTTGTTCTAAATGTATAGAGGAGACTGACACTAAAGTTGCTTGTTTGTGCAACTAAAAATATCTTCCAGCAGAATGGGAAAAGTAGTTTTGTATTTCCTTTCTTATTACTGTCAGAACACTTAGTAGCTATTTCTCTGGCTATTTTAAAGAAAGTTTTTGGGTTTTGTTAATAGAAAGTTAAATCTATGTGCCAGTAAACTCAATAATTTCAGAATTCTGAAGCAGAAATTGTACAATAACAGTAACCACTTTTTTCTATGAAAGGAGGGATTGCTAACTTTAGGTAGTGGTCTGGCCTAAAACAGGCAAAAAGACCCTAGCCTTACTGCAATTTGGAGTAAGTAATCTTTTTGCAAGAATCATAGACATATGCTAGTTGACTGTTAGATGACAATATATATCCCTGTAGCAAAAATCCAATATAGCTGAAGTATTCATATGAAAATAAGAACATGATGTGTAAACAAAATAGTATAATAAAGGTATATCAAAGCCATCCTTGATATAGAAGATCAATTCAGTTGTCTCCGAAAGCCACACTGGGAGATATAAATCAGCTTCATATATACACAAGTTTTGTTTTATAGAAAAACCCCACACATAATCCAGAATCATCCAGAAGCTATCAATCAGTGAAAAGTCATAGAACTGTTTGTCTGCTTTTAGCAGGTTTTTTGTACCTTTATAAACTCATTAACCAAACAAACTGCAATGCCAGTATTTTTTTTCATTTTGACTGTATGTGTTGTCCATGTAAAGTGTTTGTTGTCTAATATAAAAGGACTTCACTTATACAGGCATTATTTTCCTATTCATTCTAATAAAAGTGAGGAAGCTGATGATTGATCCTCAATCTAACAAATCATAGAATCATAGGATGCTTTAGGTTTTAAGGGACTTTTAAAGGTCATCCACAGCTAGTCACTACTAGCCACCACTAGCCACCAAAAAGCTAAGGGATATTTTTCACCTAAATATTTTCTAAAAGTCCATTCATTTTTTGGAGATAATTAGGCATAATGTGTCTCTAATTCAAATGATCCTAATCCATAGTACATTTTACAAGTAATTTGATTTTGATGAATATATTATAAGAGAATATAGGGTAAAAAAAAAGAAGAAAACATATATTCAGTTAAAGTTACAATGCAGAGGACATTGCAAAGTCCTTTCCAGCTATGATTCTATGATAATTTTATTTCACTGAATGTGTTATAGATTCAGCTAGGGTTATACATCAATAATAAGACATGTTTCTTCATTAGTACAGTAAATCAATAGATACTCTTAATTGTGGTATTTTTAAAATATTACTTCCTTTACATAAAATCAAGGAATCATATGAAAATCAAGGTTGTTTTGAGAATATTGTGGTACATGGCATGTGTGAACACCTGAGAGATATATTTTATCTCAAAGTAATTAAACCAAGAAAGTGTTTATTTCAAGGTTAAAAAAGAATGTTGCTAGAATATCCCCCTGCAGTCTTATGCAGATAGAATAGTAAAAAAAGGTAAAAGGAAGTTATCCACACAGTTCAACTCCAACAGAAACAGAAATTATCAAGACCACCTCAAGTTACTAGAGATAACTAGGATTTGTCAAGTTCATGGCAGAAAAAATGTTTGCAATTCTCTTGCCACACTGGAAGTAGAAATGATAAGAATCATCATACTTTGAGGATTATTTTGGCTTAACTCAATGCAATTTTATAGCTAATATTTTTTCCTTCATTTATGTGTATAGGATGTAGGCTAATTTTTCTACCAATACCATTAGTGAGAGTGAACAGGATAAATGAATTTCTGTACCACTCTTGGCACTTTTCTTCCTGATTGCTTTGAGAATTATATGCATCAGAAAGAAATCTATGCTCTTCTCATGCTTGTCTTGCCTTGATTTAGCCCACTCCTTAGACTAGTCTGTGTATTACTGGAGACTTTGGGGTGAAGGTCTATAAATCTATTAATAGAATATCTCAAAGAAATATAAAAACAATTAGAAGAAGATATCTTTATCCTCAATGATTCTACTTTGTATTTTTTTCTTCCAATTTCCTGATATAACATTCTTTTGAAAATATAAAAAAAAATAGAAGATATCTTTCTCCTCACTGATTGTACTTTGTATTTTTTTTTCTTCCAATTTCCTGATATAACATTCTTTTGAAATCCAAACATAGAATTATTGTTTAAAATTTAGAAAAAATTATTTTTTTTCTCTCTGTTTTTATGCTATACTTTATGGGATATTTTGAGTTTAAATCTTCACAGTATCCCCTAATATACAATAACTCTCTAGCTTCTAAGATACCGTAATATTATTCAAAGCCTTGGAGAAGCAGAGGGAAATTTAACAAGCTTCTGTAAGAATTAACTTTTTTTTTTTTTTTCCTAAATTGGTTTGTTTTATTCCATAATAATTTATGAGGTTAATGAAGAAGATACTTAAGATAAGAAGTGTTCCAGTAGTGGAATCCATTAACCTCTTATAAAAATATTGAGTATATGATACTTTTCATCTTTCATGATAAGAGAAGATATAAACATATATTTGAAATTGTAAGAAAGTTTAATATCCTACACCTTTGTCAGTGGAATAGAGAGAAGACCTTCTGTTTCATTATCTATACATTTATGTAATTTTCCAGTGTTTTCTTACAATTTGGAAATAATTTATGAAACTTCTTTGTTTTTTACAGATTATGACAGATGAAGAACTTCTAAGGCTAGATGGGATTATGAAATAATTTGTTCCACCTGTCTGTATAGTGTGGGTCACAGAATTGCTCTAACATTTATCCCTACACTTTGTGTTTGAGCTTAAATCCCTTTCAACAATTCACACAGTTTTGACTTGATGATTTTAATATACATCTCTTTGGTGAAGAATTGGTGAAGAATGTGTTCGTTACTTAAAATAGAATAAACCACTTTTGTGATTCTGCTCTTCTGATAGTCTACTATATCACTTTTATTTTGAACATTAGACATTTGGTGTCACTAATTTGAACAACAGAGATACTTTTTTTTTTTTTTAGTAGAAGACCCATCCTTGCAAGTGTTTAAGGTCAGGTTGGATGTGGCTTTTGGAAACCTGGTCTAGTGAAGGTGTCACTGCCCATGGCAGGGAGGGTTGTAACTATGTGATCTTTGAGGTCTCTTCCAACCCAAAGCATTCTGTGATTCTATGAAGTGCCTTGGTCACATGTTTGGTTTGGTTTGGTTTACTCTTTAAAATACTCCCGACTGCAAAGCTGCATACAATTTATGGTTTTTGTTTTTTCATTATATAAATTTATATCCACTTGATCCAAGGATGGATTCCAATACTGTATTTGAAACTAAAGATGAGTTTGTGGGAAGAAGTAACATGCGGTTCCCTTTCCACACGTGCCTTGGTAAATTAAGGCTCCAACTCCTGCTGGAATTGCCTGAAAGACTGGACCAAACACTGCCAAACTGAAGTTTACCTGGAAAAGTGGGTTTTATATATGGACACAAAGCAAGAGAAGGTACTTCAAGAAGTGGAGAACTTTATTGTCTACATAGATATAATCATAGTCAGGGTTTGGTTTTGGTACTCTTCTGTGGGTTTCAAGGAACTGCTAGACTAACAATAAACGAGAGAAAACATGACTCTCTGATGCAGTGAAAGAAAAATACCTGCTCCCCATCACCAAATAAACTGGGTAAAACAATTGCCTTTTTTATGCATTGAACACAGTCAGAAGTCCCCAGTCCTGTGAGGGAGAAGCAAGGACAGGCTGCTCTATGAGGGACAGCAAGAGGGAGGCTGAAGTTGAAAAGAGGTAAGCAGAACAGTCACCTCACTGATATGGAGTCAAGAAGGCAAATCAGCAAATTCAGATCAGGATACAGGTTCAGAAGCATACTTCAGGATCAGACACTGACCAGTGATCATCTGTCAAGATAGAAAGCTGTGTCAGAAGGTCAGGGTTGGGGTCAAGAGGATATGAAACAAGGCATTGGCATACCTATGACACATCTGCAGTGTGGCACAAATGAGGCCAAGGAGAGCCTCATCTTCAAGCAAGTCCAGAAGGAGAGGCAAGCCTTCACTTCTATCTTTATTTGGTTTTGTAGTTTGCCTTTTTTTTCTTTTTTTTTTTTTTAAATCTTTTTCCCCACAACACCTCCTCTCTGCAAAGAAACTGATGCTGCACACAGCCAGCCAAAAGCCTAAAAGGAGGGGGTGCGCTCAGATTTATGATTATATTTATCTGGCAAATGTTCTTAAATTTTGGTCAAATTGAGACTCAGAAGATTAATTTCACCAGGGTGTAAACAGCAATCCAGATTATTGAGCTTCAAACATGCCTTAGTTTCTGACATCTAAACTCATGGATTTAAACTGCTATTCTCAAAGTTCTTTCAGTATCTGAAGTTCAGCTGTGGCAGGAAAGTTTTGTTAATAGATTATATTTTTTTTTAATTATATTTTTTCCTTTTAACTGGAAGGTAATCCAGGTATGTAAAGCCACAATATGGAGATCAAGTATGTAACCGACACAACTGGTCATGTAATAAGACTGTTAATATGAAGAACTTTTAAAAAATCAAGATACAAACTGACAAAAATAAGAATGCAGAGGAATAGCTTTATCATGACTTTCCCTTCCACAGCCCTTCTCCTTTCCATTGAGACTATGTAGAATAAGTGATTATATAGGTGATAGGTGTGAAAGAAATATAAGAAACATACAGGCTATTATTTCAGGTAGTAATCTTTTTCAGTGACAGAGAAGAAGACATCATTCTGAACATTGGACATGTGAAAGAAATTGTACACTGTAGACAACAGTCTTCCATTGGATCAAATGTGAATGTAAGTGCTTAATTTTAAGCATTTGAATGCTTTGCTTTTAGTAATTTATTCTATTTCAGAAAGGAATATTATGACAAAAAAGAATAAAATTTGATGCCCTATTTATTCATAAGTACTAAAGTTATAGTTTCTGTCTTGTTCTGTTTTGTTTTGGTTTGTTTTTCTGAGGAGAATTAGTACAGGTGATCACACTTAGAACACTAAAGAACCACAAACCAAGAAAGCAAACCACACAGTGATAGTTCAATAACATTCCTAAAACTGTTGTATTATTTGCAAATACTGAATAAATGATAGTTCAACATCTGGTTAATAACTAAGACACTCAGGGATAAAAGCATGCAGGCTATATCGTTCATAGTGTCTGTTATCCTTAGAAAATATCATTATTGCTGAAGGTGGGGAAAAAAAAATTGTTATTGTATTATCTTATTCTGTCTTCCAAAAGGCCAGGGGAATTCTCTGAAAGTTATCAGAAAAAAATTATTTTCATTAATAGTACCTGGATATATTACGTGCTTAATCATAATTCAAATGTCATCTTTCACTGCCTTCTGTACATTTTTCCCTCTAATTTACTGTATAGCTCCATTAAACAGTGTGAAAGCAAATTAGTGTACTGCTCCTGAATATCTCTAAAACAATGGTTACTTCATCTATAATTGGTATCACGGATTTGTGGATCTAAATCCATGACCTAAATCTCCTTCCCATCCAATTTATTTTTTTTTTTAACACAAAGAACTGCAAATATTTTCAAAGATGGGTGGAGCTGATTCAGCTGTTCAGTTACACAGTGAATAATCTTTTTACTTTTTGGTTCATGAACATTCATGCAAATTGAATATTCTTTGAATCTAAAGATAGACAAATCATTTAAACCAACAGCAACAATGAAATGAAATATTTAATAGCTGCCTGGTTTTTGCATGAAAAAGTAGACTATTGTTTACGTGAATGCAATGTCCTTTAAGATTGGTACAAGTATGCATCTCCTGGAGAAATGCAAAAAAATGTGTATAGTCTGCCACACATTGTTCCATTTAGGAATTAAACAGTTTTATAATTTCAGCAATAAAAAATATTGTCATGACCTTGAAGAAATGTGGTGTCAAGTAGCTTCATTCACATCCAAGTAGCTTCATTCACGTGCATAAAACGACTTCATTCTGGACATTATGTATCTTGGGGAAATTTGGAGTTATCAAAAAAAACCCCAAAACAGCCAGAGTGTGAGCTTTATAGTGTAGATGGTCAAGTGAGTCTTTGAGGTCTGTTTTTTGTGGTCTTTGTTGGGGTTTTTGTGGGGTTTTTGTTGTTGTTGTTTAGTTTTCTAATTGTACATGTACAATTGATTAATCAGATAGATATACTGATTACTTCCCTTGAACATGTAAGGTTCAATGTAATTGTGACTGATATTGGAAGGAGACAGATGAGTCTTTTATGGCAAACTCAACTAAGAGTGCTGTTGTGGGTTTTTTTTGCCACAGAGTTGCAAATTCTCTAGACTCTGCTTTGTTCCTAGACAGCAGTATGACTAAACAGATATATATATATCATATATTGTATATATATATGTGTCTTTAATGCTACTGGCAGATTTTTTTATGAAACATATCCAACGTGGTCAACAAGTATGGAATCTATGATTTTTTTGTCAATCATAATGCAACCTTTGAACCATCACTCCTTACCTTTAAATGAAAGCTGATTTATGAAGATTGCTAAAAATAGTGTTTTGACTGATACTAATAAAAGATATGCTTGAATTTAGAACCAGAACTGTATTCAACAGCATGCTCACTATCCATCCTCACATAAAAGATATTATACAAATATTGGTTCCTTATATTCATACAGACTAAATCAGTTTGCTCACCATCTTCAGGTTTCTAAAAAGATTAGAGTTTGTTTAGGCAATATGTCTCTCGTGTTTTGTGAGATAATCTGAGATCTGTGGGGATACCTAGATAAGCACAGATAATTGCTCTGGGGTAGACATTCTCTGAAGCAAGCCTTGCAATGTTTAATTTCCTGGTCCTGAAGGTAAGTAGGAACTGAGTCTCTGTTCTTGTTTCACAAGTTATCAAATTAATTCTTCATGATTTTTTTCCACTATAAGATTGCAATTATTCAGGCTACAGTTAGTGTCTTCATTACAATATGGGTTTTGGACAAATAAGAGAGGGGTGGGTTTTTTTCTTATGCTGCATTAATACATGATTTATTTCACAGTTAAAATGCCTTAGAAAATACTATTCTTTACTAATCATCAACTGATATGAGTTGACCAATAGGTTTTGACACAAATAAAGAGAATACTTTCACTTGTTGCTTCTAACTGTTGTTACCAGTGGTGAATAGCACTCTTCATTAATGAATACTAGCTGCTTATGTGTATAATGATAACTGACTGCAGCTATTTTTAAATTACTTGCCTTTTGTCTGCCACAGTTAAACCCAGAAAAAATAGGTTTATCTTTTTCTTTCAGGTAAGGTCTATGTGCCCTTTTTTGCAACACATCCTTTTCAGCATGCACCAAACACATTGCGTAATTGGCATACATTTCCCTCAGTAGGCATCGCAGCGAGGAGAAGCTATGGTAGGCATGCAGAATTTAAATAAGTCATGAAATACTGCTTTTTGAAATGAATGGTATAAAATAAACAGTAAAAAAAATGGTAAATTTCTCAGGTTATACATTCAACTCTATTAAGAGTAAGGGCAATACAAGCATATATCTTCTGTACTTTTTACTATGTCAATAAGAGCACAATGAATTAATACCACTACAGAATACATTTTTATGTAGGTTAGAAAAAACCAAGACAGAGGTTGTTACAAAGAGAGAACACAATCGATTCAGTATATTGCACTTGAAAGATATATTTGGAAGATTTACTTCTCAGAAATGTGTTCATCCACAGCTGCCTCAGTTTGATGAAATGGTTATTTTAAGTTATTCTGAAGATTCTTCTATCAAAGATTCTTCTGTATCCTTTGCCATTTTCCAGCCTATCAATCTCAGTTCAAGATTGTTTATTTGGCTATTTCTATCATACAGAAAACTGTAGTGACATTGTATGGAACAGTGGGCATACATGCTGCTCATAGGTAAAATATATTTGTTCTAATATTTATTATATTTTTTAGAAAAAGTAAAACATATGTAAAGGAGTAAATTGTTTAATGTTAGGAGAAATTAATTTTAGAGTGTAAGGCTCTTTCTGAACTAAAGCCTCGAGTCATACAATAGAATTGTGCATTTAACTCAATTTAAAGACACATAATAGTTAACTTATGAGTCATTGAATTGTTGACTTGTTTTTCAAAGGTCAGTAACATTTTATTATTAAAAAAAAATCAATGTATTTGAATGTGAATCTGGAAGACTGCCTGTAGTGTGAGGTTTTGCATTTCTCTAATTCTAAAGGAGCAATTTTTCAGTTGTTCATGTAATTTTATACGGATCTTAGAATAAACAAAAATTAATTTCACTTCTCCCTCTCCTATTTTTAATTCCTTATTTAGATGGCAGAGACACATGAACTATCTAAATAATGCTTTGCTGTTAACTTTACTTAATATGCCAAATCAGTTTAATTACAGTTTCTATAAATAATCTATGCAAAATACTTCCCTGAACAGAATGCACTTCTCCTTCTGTATGTGGCACATTTTAATACTTAAAAGCATTAGAACAGATGTTAGGTGCCTCCTAAACTTGTTTTCAGTTTTCTTTTATTTATATGTTAATGAGAATTTAATTACTTCATGAATACTTAAACAACCTGAGGGTGCCTGATATCATTAGCTTGAACATGACAAGCACCTCAAGTGACCACATGGGAAGACTAAAATTGCTTTTAGTTCTCTTGAAGACAGAAAGATGAATTCATTTCACCCCCTGCTATGTTCTACCTGACACACGAAACTGAATAAGCAGTGGGCACTGGTTCAGTCTCACTTCAGTGTGATCAAAATTATCTGAGGAAGGAATGTACACCAAAGTGCATAAATGGTTTCTTTTTCAATTTCCTCCTGTCCTTTAATAAACAATCTGGATATGTTTTGTTACTGTGTCTTATTTCTTCTTAATAGTTTTTAAGGCAAAATTGCTTCCTTTCATGTAAATTTCCTTGTTCAAAGCTTGTAAAATTATGAACAACTTAGACATGCCCTACAGTAATCAAATCATCTGGGATGAAAAACAGTATGGAAAATGCTTAACTATGTCTATCAGTAAATAAAGGCATTATTTGTGGGTGTTGTAATATTATAGATGGGGGCTGACTGTGACCTATGGAAATACCAAGGAAAAGAACTAAAAAACATTCACGGAACAGAGTTATTAACTGTAACTCCATATTCTGCATGATATATTTCTGTTTAAGCAGTGGGATTCTGAATCATGTAGGACTGGCTGACTGAGGAAGTTCCACTTGACTGGAGGCTGGTAGATGTTATACCCGTTTACAAGAAGGGTCAGAGGGAGGATCCAGGAAATTAAAGGCATGTCAGTCTGACAGTGCTGGGGAAGATCATGGAAAGGGTAATCTTGAGTACTATCACACAGCACACGCATGACAACCAGCTGATCAGGTCTAGTCATGGGTTTACAAAAGGCAGGTCTTGCCAAACTAACCTCATTGCCTTCTATAACAAGGTGACCAGCTTAGTGAACGAGGGAAAGGCTGTGGATGTAGTGTGACTTCAGCCAAGCCTTTGACACCATTTCTCACTGCATTCTGCTTGAGAAACTGGCTACCACTGGCTTGCACTGGTGCACCCGCTGCTGGCTAAAAAACTGGCTAAATGGCTGGTCCCAGAGTTATGGTAAATGAAGGCAAATTCAGCTGGAGGCTGGTCACAAGTGGTGTTCCCCAAGGCTCAGTCCTCGGTCCAGACCCATTCAATATCTTTATCAATGACCTGGATGAAGGGATTGAATGTTCCCTCAGTAAGTTTGCAGAACACAACAAGTTGGGTAGAAGTGTCGATCTGCCTGAGGGTAGGGATGCTCTTCAGAGCGATCTGGACCAGCTGGATCCATGGCTGAGATCAACAGGATGAGGTTCAACAAGGCCAAGTGCAGAGTCCTTGGCCCCTGAGACATAACAACCCTGTGCAGCAAAAAAGGCTTAGAGAAGAGTGGCGAGAAAGCTGCCTGTCAGAGAAGGACCTGGGAGTATTGGTTGACTGATAACTGAATATGAGCCAGCAGTGTGCCCAGGTGGCCAAGAAGACTAATGGCATCTTGGCTTGTATCAGAAATAGTATGGCCAGCAGGCCCAGGGAAGTGATTGTGCCCCTGTACTCAACATTGGTGAGGCCGCATCTCGAGTATTGTGTTCAGCTTTGGGCCCCTCACGACAAGAAGGACATTGAGGTCCTAGAGTGTGTCCAGAGAAGGGCAACCAGGCTGGTGAAGGGGCTGGAGAGAAAACTTTCTGAAGAGCAGCTGAGGGAACTGCGGTCATTTAGCCTGGAGAAGAGAAGGCTGAGGAGGAACCTTATGGCCACCTACAATTACCTGAAATGAGGTTGTAGAGAGAGATGAGTGTTGATCTCTTCCACTCCATTGGAACAGACTGCCTAGAGAGGTTGTGAAGTCTCCTTCTCTGGAGCCATTCAAAACCTGCCTGGATGCATTTGTGTGCAATTTAGTCTAGGTTTTCCTGCTCTGGCAGGGGGGGTTGGACTAGATGATCTTTCGAGGTCCCTTCCAACTCCTAACAATTCTGTGATTCTTCACCCAAGTAACTGGTGATAGAATGAGGACTAATGGACTCAAGCTGTGCCAGGGCCGGTTCAGATTAGACATTTGGAAAAAATTATTCACCAAAAGGGTTATTGTGCATTAGAACAGGCTGCCCAGGGAGATGGTTGAGTCACCGACCCTGGCTGTATTTCAAAGATGGGTATATGAGGTGCTCGGGGATACAGTTTAGTGGAGGATGTGTAGGGTTGGATCTGATGATCTCAAAGGTCTTTCCCAACCTAGTGATTCTGTGATTCTAGATGCAACTCTCATTTATATGATCTTCATTCTTTACACACAATAAGGAGAATGTGAGTAATGTGAGCAGTAGAAGGAAGAATGATAATGACAAAAAAACTCTTTTTTTTTTCTTTTTTTATTCTTTTATTGTTAGGGGGTGGGGGAATATTTACCTCGTCAGTTTAATGATGTTTTTAAGGAATTGGTTTAATTTTTATTGAGACTCTGCAGTCAGCACCTCTTCAATGAATTCTACTTCTATAAATGATCCAAAGAGGAGCATATTTTATGTAATGTAGACACTTTTCAAATAAATAGTTTATATGATAGTTTAACATCTCACAAGAAGAAACTTGGTCATTTATTCTTTACAGTATCGTATATTCATTTACATTCAGTGTTAATGAATTCAAACCAGCAGCTCAGCTAAGTGTGACAACAAAGTTGTGAATAAAAATACTATTCAAGTTCCTACATTGAAAGATTTTTTCTAATCTTTTATTTCTTATGGTTGGGCAGGAAATGGGGAGTAAAAGACCAACAGAGAGATGAAAGGGATGGACTGAAAACACCATGTATAAAGAATTATGTTTTTACAAATAAAAGACTGCAAGTATTTTCCACAAGTTAAACCTTTGCCCTGAAGGCAGTATTCCAGCAGGTTTCTTTCTGACCTTTCTAGAGTTATAAGCATAATATTATTTTTCAACTCCAGTGTCTGAAAAAAGACCAAGCAACATCCCCAAAAAACAAACAAAATAACCCCCAAAACTAACCCTCCACCCCCCCACCCCAAAACAAACTAGTATATGAGATAGAGAATTTATTTATTTGATCATCTGACTTGATAAAACTGTTTAGCTTTTGTTTCCATTTCTTATATTTTTAGTGATGTTGCATGTCTGTTGCATGGGCATCACAATCACTTGTCCATGTATCAAAGAAATATTTTGTTAGCTACATCCATTACATGAACACCCATTCATTTTCTGTGTTTGAAGGTGTTTATGAGTGTGCTTATCTATGTTTATGGGTGCTGAAGAGAGAAAGTTATTGAAAAAGAGCAGGCTGAGGGAGAGAAAAAAATATGTGTTGAAGGGTAATGTGTAAAACTCTCCCAGGAACTGATTAACTCCAGAAACTGACAGTCCTTTTGAAACTGCAGGAACTGTCAAAGTCAGGATGACAATAAGTAGCTGAATGTGTCCAAGGGCACCAGCACACATTCACATCAACAAAGCATTCTGTATCTCTGACCACATCCAAGAATCAGTGGCTGCTGTATGTAGACAGAGACTGCAGGTTCCTATATACATGCCTGATAAAACATAAAACCCACAAAGAGACTTTTCAGTCACTTACTAAGAAAACACTGGCACATCAGTATGACCTTTGGCACCTGAGGAAACTGCTGGGATTGGCATCTCAACTGATTCTCCACACACATCACTATGTGTATGCGAACTGTGTGAAGGAGTAGTTGGATTTACTGTACTGTGTTACTGCTATAAATCCTAGCAGACTGAAAAACGTAATAACAGCTTAATTAATAAAAGATGTTCTAATGAACTCTGGTTGTAATCTGTGTCTTCACTGTGAATCCTTCGAACTTGCAAATCCTTTTTTTCCAGGCAGCGAGGGAGCAGCAGCAGTGGGCTGCTCCAGAAGGGATGAAGAGCAAGGAGCCAAGGTTGACAGGTAGAGCCGTGCCCTAAACTACAGGGATACAGATCCACAGCACCTGGACAGGAACAGCAGAGTAAGTCTGGTGCTGGTAAGCAGGGTCAGCCAATGGCTGATAACAGGTTGTCAGGCCAATCTGTACCAAGTCCAAGGTACAGATATGAGTATCCCTGTAAGGATCTAAATCAGTGAGATACAAAGCAAAACAATGGCATGGTTGCAATGTAGCTCCACCAATCATACAGAATTGCAAGGTTGGAAACGGCCTTTAAGATCATTATGTCCAATCCTACATGTCCTCCACTAAGCCATATCCCTGAGCATCTCATAGAAGTCCAATCATTACTGTCCTGTGCTAAACCATATCCCTAAGTACCTCATCTACACTTTTTTTAATCACATCCAGGGATGACTAAATCACCTCCCTGGGCAGCCTGTTCCAAGTCCTGACAACTCTTTCAGACAATTTTTTTTCCTAACACTAATCTGAACCTACCCTGGCACAACTTTGTGCCATTTCCCCTTGTTCTATCTCCTGTCACATGGCTGAAGAGACCATCTCCCACCTCTCTACAGACTCTCTTCAGGTAGTTGTAGGTGGTGATAAGGTCTCTCCTCAGCCTCCTCTTCTCCAGGCTAATGTCCCCAGCTACCTTAGCCTCTCCTGATATGATTTGCCCTCCAGCCCCTTCACTAGTCTCATTGCCCTTCTCTGGACTCGCTTGAGAACCTCAATGTCCTTCTTATGGTGAGGAGCCCAGAACTGGACACAGTATTCCAAGGACACAGAGTGAGAGTCTAACCTTAAAAATGCCTCCAAAAAGAGGTGGGTTCCAATGATGAGACTTCTTACAAGTCTTTATCACACAGCTCTGTTATGCCTGATCCAGGGCTGCACAGCTACATGATATGAGCTTACCTTGAATAAAAACAGCTAAGTTCCCTCAAAGGTCCTGGCATGTTCCTGGTTTGCAGTCAGAATTTTTTTTTTTTATCAGAATACTTGTGTTCATATTGCTTAACAGTGATAACAGAAAAGCACATGCACATGAAGCCTAGGGTTGGCTTCTCTCAATTCCCTGAAGAAGACTGCCTGTAACCATATCATGTTCCCACTGGTCTTTGGTTTTCTTCTGTAGTAAGAGATAATAAAATAAAACCAAACCTGAAAGCCACTCCTCACTTCTTCCTGGGATTAATTTCACTCCTGAATTCTCTACCTTTTTTCCCCCCAAACAGCACAGAGGGATGGGTATTAACAAATTGCAGTCGGCTCATCATGTGGTGTCTCTGCCACTTCTTCCTTTTCAGGAGGAGGAATCCTGATACTCTTCCCCTAGCCAGCATGGGGTCCCTCTCATGGGAGACAGTCCTCCACCAACTTCTCTAATATCAGTCTTTCCCATGGACCACAGTTCTTCACCAACTGTTCTAGTGCGGGTCCCCCACAGAGCAGCAGTCTTGCCAGCAAATCAGCTCCAGTGTGGGTTTTTCTCTCCCTATGGATTCACAGATCCTTCCAGGAGCCTGCTCCAGTGTGGGATTCCCATGAGGTCAAAACTTCCTTCAGTTGCCTCTTATTCTACAGTTTTTAAGTACTATATTCTAAGCAGCTTGGAGATTAGCACCTTGAGCCACTTGGCCTGCACAAAAGGGATTAGTCTCAGAAGCACAAATGAGCCAGTGTTACTCAAACTTTGAATCTTGACTTTGTTTTGCCATGGCAGAAGATGTGATAAATGTAAAGTATCTTTCAGAAGTAGAATGAAAATTTGGTCCTACTAACAAAATGACTTGGAATATTTAAATGAAAAATTAGAATAGCCAGACCAAGGACAAAAATTCTGCAAATATAAATGTAATTTTACTATATTTACACAATGACAGAATTTTTTTTTGTCAAACCAGAAACATGTTTATATATATATATCTCACCAACCCTCCTCACTGTACAAAATGCAGTGCTCCAAAAGGCTTTTTTGTTTCTATTCCCAGTCAGGCTGGGTATTTAGAAGAGATTTGAAACTTCAAAGTCTTGTCCTTTTAAAGTGCAAAAATATAACATTACAGGCAAAATTATGTTGGTGGGATTTGTTTGATCAGACATAGTGCTAATCAACCAGAACCCTTTAACAATCACTGGGGAGAAATAAGCACTTGAGGGACAATAGACCTGTCAAAATAAAGGTTACTAGAGTCATTTAGAGATCCCAGTATTCCCCTCCTGTCCTCATAGTTTACCTCTTTGAGAAAATAGTATATACTTTTTAAATAATATGTAGCCCTATCTAGATGTCATAAGTACCATAGGATATATCAAATGGAACTAAACCTAAGACTATAAATGCTTATATTTAGACAACTGAATTCTATGATTGCATGTCAGTTGCTGTCAGTTCCCACTCAGTGACGTGGCCAGTCACCTGAGGTTGAGTAGTTTCAATCTCTAATTGGGTCTTTGAAGATGCAGACAAGTGAACCCTTACAGTAATAAGGTTTTTATGATCAAGTATAGGTTACATCAGATCACACGTTTATTAGTAAAAAAGCAAACTATGGTTGAGTGACATCTGACTCTTTGTGTGTTTATGTAGGGGAGTCCTGGTCCTGATCTTTTGGGGGGGTCATGATGGAACTTTCTTTTATAATATTTTCTTCTCTCATATGCCCTACCTCATCAGTCACACTTTATAAACACCCCTATGTTCTATGCAGACTTGATTTCACTTTCCATTCCCCCTTGTTTCTTGGGGTCTTCAGAACTGCTTGTTTCCCTTACTACTAAACTAGCTTTGATGTCTAAATAAATCAAAGAGTTGATTAAATAGACTATCTTAATTGTTTGCATCATTGTTGTGGAGGTTAGTTTAGCTGGGTATAGGGACTGTTAAAGGTATCCAGGATGAGAAAAAAAAAGTTAAAGGAATCTTCTGCTTAGACATCTATATCAGAGCCAGTCAATCTCAGAGGATCCATTTGTACTTAGTAAAGTGAAATGGACGCTGATAAAGGAGGATTCATCTTATCCTAAAGCAAGTATCTAAAATAGGTCAGAAGAATCACACCCTAAAAGTTACTTCCTTAATGATAAGGGAGTATAGGAAATCTAGCTCAGATTCACATGTCTATGGTGAAGATATATAAAGTTAGAAGAAATATATCTTATCTTTAGCACTAGAAGTATTAGTTACTACAAAGGGCAAGACCGCTCAGAATCATATCTGCTTTAGTTTGAAAAGAAGACCTGTAAGTTCTTTCTGGCTTTAAACTTCCATGTATTTTTGAAATATAAAATGTCATCTTTGCTACCAAAAAGTAACTTTGAACGGTTGCTTTTCAGTCCAAAAAAGCTCAACTCTATGAGGGAAAATACTCAAAGATGCCTGAGAGGTTTTGTTTTGGGTTTTTTTTTGTCCCCAAAGTAATAATACTGTGGGGAAATTTACCATAATGAAGTTTTCTCACGATGAACATCACCTGTATTAATGAGCAATCAGGAGTTTACTGGAAGACTTGTTAGAGAAGAAGAGTCAGCTTGAAAGGAAGTATGAGAGACGTATGACTATCTGTGTTACAGGGATAACCTCTGGAGTGTGTAGGTGTGCCTCAGGGTGCCTGAGCAACAGTCAAAGCTGGTTTGATATCACCATAAATCACACTGTGGTACTTCAGCCACTGTCCAGGTAGGGCACAGCAGTCTCCCTGTAAACTGCTGTGAGGACCTGAACTCCAGCTGTTGAGGTCACACACAAGGGTGTAACCTCATGTGTTACATGGGTGGTATCTCCCCCTGGCAAGTGTATTTGTCAGACATAAGGGTTAGAAGGGATGCACTCAAAACAATAGTACCCACATTTGCCCTGGGGAGGGGAGCTTGCCATATGATTAGAAATTCTTGTAATAAGTTTTAGAAAGGTCTTTAGGATATTGATCCTGAATGTGTTGTTTATTGATTGCTGGTTAATTACATGTTGTCAATAAATCAATAAACCACTTCTATACTGATTTCTTTCAAGCAAAGTGAATTGGGCGGATTTTTCTCTCTCCAACATACATGATCCATTATTAATGATTCTTTTATTTCACCCAGAAATAGTCTGACAGACAGAAATTTTCTCCATTTAAAAACAGAAGTGTGTAGAAATTAAGAGATAAAATACTTCATGATTTTTATAAAAGATCTGTGAGTCTCTGGGGGTCAGACTTGATCTCTTGAGGTCCCTTCCAACCCCTAAAATTCTGTGATTCTGTGAATCTACAGAATGTGACTACTTTAAATTACATGTCCTCTGTAGTTAAAAACAAAAAGAAAGTAAATTTAAAAAAGCTGTTTAATTATAAAAGGCAAAGTATCCAGATGTTTAGCTACTTGCAGGTGCCACATTTAACAACATTTCTCTCATTTCATGAACAAGTTATTTACAATTATCTATTTTTATAACATCTGTATCAGGAATGAGCAGGATACTAAACTATCAACTTCCAGGCACATTTGGGAATTAGAACATCCCCAAAATTGTTCTCAACAAGTGGTTTTCATTCTGCCAGCCTGTTTTGAAGACAAAAAATATTTATTGGCATAAGCATTGAGACTGCTGTGTCAGTTACCATCACTTCCCGAGTACACGCCCTACTGTGGAAGGTACTGTGTTAGTATAGTTCAAAACCTCTCAGCAGAAAACATGAGGGAACTTCCAGGATATCATATAATGAGAAGAGAAGGGAAGAGAAGGGAAAAAAGATAAGAGAATAAACTTCAGCTGGAAGTGTCCTACAACAATCACCTAGTCCAACTGCCTAGCTACTTCAGGGATGAGCAAAAGCTAAAGCATGTTATTCAGGGCATTGTTGAAAGCACAAGGTCTGGGGCATCAGTCACCTCTCTAGGAAGCCTGTTCCAGTGTTTATCACCCTCTTGATAAAGAAATGCTTCCTAATATTCAGTGCAGCTTTGAACCATTGTCTTCCATCCTATCACTGGATACCCGGGAAGAGACCATCGCCTCTCTCCACTTCCCCTCCACAGGAAGGTGAAGAGAGGAATGATGTCACTCCTCAGCCTGCTTTTCACAAAATTAAAAAGTCCTTAGTCACTCTTCATAGCACATTCCATTGTGCTCTTCTTTGTACGGTCCAGCTTTTGTGTCCCCTGTACAATCAAGACATTGAGCTGTTGGAGTGAGCCCAGAGGAGGGTCACAAAGATGATCAGAGGTCTAGAGTATGTGTCTTATGTAGACAGACTGAGAGATTTCGGCTTGTTCAGCCTGGAGAAGTCTCCAGAAAGACCTTAAGGCAGCCTTCTAGTACCTGAAGGGTGCCTACAGGAGAGATGAAGAGGGACTATTTACAAGGCTTTGTAGTGATAGAACAAAAGACAATGACTATAAACTGTCGGAGGGTAGATACAGATTAGATACTAGGAAGAAATTATTTGCTTTGAGGGTGATGAGGCACTGGAATACATTGCCCAGAGAAGCTGTGGATGTCCATCCCTGGAAGTGTTGAAGGCCATGTTGAATGGGACTTTGAACAACCTGGTCTAGTGGAAGGTGTCCCTGCCTATAGCAGGGTGCTTGGAATTAGATGATCTTTGAGGTCTCTTTGAACCCAAACCATTCTATGCCTTCCAGACCTTTCACCAAGTGTCCTTCCTATGGATCCATTAAAGGACCTTCACATCCTTCTTGAACTATGGTACCCAGAACTGTACACGGTACTGAAGATAACACCTCACTACAGCTGAATGCAGCAGGACAGTCACCTCTTTTAACTGTCTGGGTATGCTGTGTTTGATGCACCCCAGGATGTGTTTTGTTCTTTTGGCTGCCAGGGCATGCTGCTGACTCAACTGAGCCCGCTGTTAACCAGTACACCCAGATCCTTTTTTTCAGGCCTGCTCTCCAGCCACTCCCTCACAACTTATACTTGTGCCCAGCATTGCTCCATACCCGGTGCAGAATCTGGCATTTATTCTTCTTAAATTTCATGTCACTGCTGATTTTCCATTTCTCCAATCTATCCAGATCCCTTTGCCTGATCCAGATAATATGTTTTTTTAAGTTCCTTGTTCCGTAACTTAAAATGCTGTTGGAGTAACAGCAGTACCTTATTCATTGTGTTTTAAGTGCGCTAACACAACATGGTATTTTTATATATAAACATACTATTAACACTTCTTAGCAATATTTCTTTCCTTAGGACTATGACACTTCATATTTGATGAAGTTTCAAGATTAAATCCTCATGTATTTGATCTCATCTGAAAAACTAATGATTTAGCCAGGTTTAGGATGACACATGAAGTCAGTTGAAGTAATGACCTTCAGAAATCTAGATTACCATGATTTCTAAAAATTAAGCACTTTTTTTTAAAATTTGTGTATGGTAATGGAGAGTTCTAAAATAGTACCTTGCATTGCAACATTGGTCTTGTCCCTGAATAACATAAGAATAGAGAAATTTGTGTTGATATTTATGCTATTTACAGCTGCAGCTGAATGGGGTGGGAAGTCTCTTTGTTAATTTTATTTAGTCACTATTCTTTGATTATCTATGAAGCAGACATATAAAATGTCTGGAGGTTTAAGTGCTTTCTTGTGAGTTAGAAAAAATGAGTCTAAAATGATCTTTTTTTAATAGATCACAGAAAAGTTCTTTAAGCTAAATGATAGAGCACAATTTTTATTCCTTTTTACATACTTTAACACAAATAAAAAAAATCTGCTAATTCTTCTTGACTAGTCATAATGAAGTATTTCAGATGCTGAATATACAGTCTTAATCTCAATTATATAAAAGAGTTTGTGGACAAGTCATGGTATATCTCCATGTGAATTCTACTTTGAATTCTTGATAGACATCTATACCCAGAAGAAACAGTAGATCTAAAATCTGACAAAACTAATTCTATCTTTCATCTGTATTTATGCTCAAAGTTATTAACTAGTGGGAAGTTTCCTACAAGGTTGTCCTTATTTTATCTATTTGCTGACATTTTCTCTTCTGGTATTTATTTCAATAACGTTATTGATTTCATATCACAGTTGACAAGTACATTCTTCCACCTTTTTAACAAACAGAAATAACAGAACACACATGCCAGGGTTTCCTGAAACAAGTAAGTTTACTTTATCTATGATGAATAAGTGTATTCTGACTTGGTTTTGGTTTAATAAAAACTTGGCTTCTTCATGTGGAGTTTATGATAATTTTATGAAGTATAATGGCTCTAAAAGTGGTACATGTGCACTACTTAAATATTAACAGAATGTAGTTGACCAAGAACACTAAGCAATTTTTTGTTGTAGTTGTGATACTGTTTTCATGAAGCAATTATAGTTAACACTATTATAGCTACACTAGGCTTTATGTACTGATTATTTTATTCCTGTAGTGTTGTGATGAGATATTGCCTTTTATTTGAAACAAATATTGAGGCTTGTGTTTCAACATACAATGAATTTAAATTATGTTCAATGATTCCCTGCCATAAGAAATAACATTTATTTTAAAATAATCTGACTTTAAATGGAAACTTTTTATAGTAATGCATTTATACATTTATTTAGAATTATTTACTTGTCAGTAGCATACACTCTCCAGACTGAATAAGTGATCTTGTAAATTCTGAGAGCTCAAAACTCAAAGAAATTAAAAGGAACCAATACCATAAATGTCATCAAAAAATTAAGTCAATAGCAGCAAAGCCATCAAAAAAATATTTCTACCTGGATGCAATGGTTTACTCTTCTCAGGTTCATATTTAGCACCATAAGGAAGATACTAACTCACTGTGATATCTCAGGCCTACAAGAGAGTTATGATAAATTCTGCTGGTTTGCAGGAAAACTTCACACTTCAGAAAATAATTTCTGAAAGAGAATTTGAAAAATCAGTGTTTAACTGTGTTGTATCTATGTATTCTAACTTTATGTCAGTGGGAAGCCAGAAATAATTTATACACTTTAAATGTAATTAAGGTTAAAAAATCAGGCATTTCCTCTTCTTTAGCTAGATGTCAATAATCCAAAGACAAAAAGGGGACAAAGTATTTTCCATTGAATTTAAGGGTTTTTCTGTGCATGTGAGCAAAATGCAATTAGATGGGTACAAAACAAATTCATTTAATCTGATGAAATGTCAGCAAAACCAGGACATTTATTTTCATTTTCTTTGACACAATTACTAGAGGATATTGCTTGCTGGTGTATGCAAAAGTCATTTGCAAAGACAGAAATATTTGTAGTTCAGTTAAATAGTGAATTGTTTTCCCTCCGTTGCTGTGGCATATACATATTTATGTTATCTTTCTAAAGATTTTCTACATATTTATGTTATCTTTCATTGGCTTTCTAAATCATAGGGAGGACAGGTTTTGGTTGGGTTTTTTTGTTGGTTTGGTTTTTTTTTTTGTTAGATATATAATCTATGCATTTACTAGAATAAAATCTATGTTGAATTTAGATAAAATGGAGGGGAGGGTTGCTTGGTTTTGTTTTGTTTTTTAAATCTTGTATTTAACCAGTTTTCCTGTTGAGTATCTGAAGTAGTATATACAGTCCAAAATGGAAGGTAATGAGTGTTAGTGGATGAATTCTGGATTCAAGACAGACTGCAATAGTGACCATTTGCCTCCAAGCATTGCTGTCTGATATAGCTTTGTGGAATGATTTATCTAGTAATGCAATGATATTATTGTTGTCCTGAAATGCTATTTGCAATGATACGCTAACATGTATATTAAATAAAAAATAAAAAATTATACTACTCAGCTGTGGAATTTCACTGCTGACCTGTATTTTGAAGAAACAGAATCCTTTCTATCATCCAAACTGAATCTCTTGAGCTGAGCTATGAATTCACTATTTGACACTTCTGAAAACTATAGCACCACCAAATGCTGTCTCACCACATATTGAGCTCCTGTAGCTCCAGTATCCCTAACCATTAGCTATACTCCATCTTTAGCTCTGCAGCAGTGTTGCTGTATGTCCATGAGTGGATGATATATATAATATTTGACTCAAGGCTGTAAGGTATTGAAATTCATACTTGTGATATTCCATTATTAATGGCAAAAAAACCCCACCCAGAAATCATGACTGCTTTCAAAAATAGATTAAAAATAAATTAAGAAAAGCAAAGGCAGTCCATATTCCATGAGAGGTGAAGGGAATTTTGAGAAGAGATAGATCTAATGCACAGCAATGTGCTGTCTGCCGGCTACCATTGTTTCTTTTAACTTGTAGGACTTTTTTGACAGTGTAGGAGGATTTTGATAATGGACATCTAAGATTTGAGTGTGCTGACACTCAGGAAGCCCTATAGACACTCATAATAAAAATTTCCAGGTTATAAAAAAGGCAATGTACATGCATGAAAAAGGAGAAAGAGAATGTATTAATGGGTCTTTTCCCTGCCTGCTATAATAAAACTATAAAGATCTCTCTTGTGGCAAGTTCTTGTTAGATTTTCAAATGAATGAGGATAGACCGATTACTGTGCTATACCTTCATTAAACAAACATAGGGTTTCTACAATCTCATAATATGCATATACACATAAAAATTAGGCTGTTGGCTAAATCTAGTAAGAAACTTGAAAAATGTTTAATTATTCATATGAGCTGAATGCCTTTTTGGACAGCCTGATAACCCTATCGCAGTTAGTTAGTGATTAATGCACTGTTCTAACAAAGAGGAAAAATAGGTGGAGAACCATTCAAGGAGAGAAAAAAACCAAACAAAACCCCCCTCCCTAAATTAGTTAAATCATCTATAGGGTATTTAGTGAAAATTGAGGTATTTTGGTTTGGTTTGGTTTGGTAAGGTTTTTTTATCCCACATATATTCTCTTTTCAATATATCCTCAATATGTTTCAGGATTTTGTGTGTGTGTGTGTTATCATATAAAGGTACATTCTGGAAACTGTTCCATGGGTCTGAGCAACAGAAGTGGGATTTATCTAGCTTTTATCCACACACATAAGTTATCTTCATTTTTGGTGTAAAAAATAAGAGATAATGTATCTTCAAAATTAATATAAACGCCACTGTAAAATAGATATCAAAAGAGGCACTTTCACAGCTTGAATCCTTTTAACCTGGAGGCTCCTCCTGACTACAGAGGGAATTCATTCCTAGATGGTTAAACTTCATTCTGACAAATGCCTCTAGACTCACAACCCTCAGTCTAGGGAGACATTTTATTACTAAAACTCATGTATCATCAACATTTGTTACTAAGTGAGGTTTTATATTTTGGTCCTGGATGTCTAAAGTTGTAGGTAAGCTTTGAAGTTCCGAAATATGGGACTTTTGAAGTCTCCCTTCCCTTCCCTTCCCTTCCCTTCCCTTCCCTTCCCTTCCCTTCCCTTCCCTTCCCTTCCCTTCCCTTCCCTTCCCTTCCCTTCCCTTCCCTTCCCTTCCCTTCCCTTCCCTTCCCTTCCCTTCCCTTCCCTTCCCTTCCCTTCCCTTCCCTTCCCTTCCCTTCCCTTCCCTTCCCCTTCCCTTCCCATTTTCCACTTTTCTCCTTCCCTTCTTCTTGGTACAGATGAAGTTTAAATCCAGGTACTGCTTTTAAAGCTGTGAAATTGCCTGGTGCTCTCATTGGGAAAGTATGTGATCTTAAGCATTAAGTACCTTATTTATATTTTAATGATGTAAAAAAATGGTTTGGGGTTTTTTAAATTGAAATTTTAAAAAACGCAAATACAATGTTTTTTAAAAGTTTGCTTGGTTTGGTTTGGTTTCTTTTTCTGTAAAACTGCATATAGTTACAGTGTGTTGCAGAAACCTTTAATATTCACAAACTGACAGCCATGTGGATAAAAATTATTAGCATGGATTTGAACCCTTATTTCTGTCTTTATTTTTTTAGAGTGCGATTAGTGTGATATGTTTTATAATCAATTTGAAATGATCACACACCATTTCTCACCAATCTTCATGCCAATACTTTGACAGAATAACAAACTATATCCAATGTAAACAGATTTCTAGGCAGTGATGTGTCCATGCTGCTATGGAATATAAAATAAAACAGAGTGA
Source organism: Laterallus jamaicensis coturniculus (assembly GCA_022605575.1). Taxonomy (NCBI): domain Eukaryota; kingdom Metazoa; phylum Chordata; class Aves; order Gruiformes; family Rallidae; genus Laterallus; species Laterallus jamaicensis. The sequence continues at coordinate 13,813,429 of JAKCOX010000019.1, forward strand.
GCAACTTCTACTGTGAAGACAGAAAGTACAGTTATGAAGCCACAAATAAAATGACAGGCTGTGACATACTAATTGGTAAATATCTCTTTCTACTTAAATTCAAGAAAAGCTAAGAGATGGTTGGTAGTTTCTACCTGACATTTCCATTTCATGCTTCATATTCTGCTTTCTGCTCCATCCGTACATCATTTTTAACCAAGTGATGATTTTTCAGTTATAGTGCTTGTAAGAGAGACGTCTAAGAAGCAAAATAGGATATTCCATGAAGTAAAAATAAATGAAGAATTTTCTAGAACTGAAGTTTAGACTACTGTCAGGAGTGACTTTAAAAGAAAAAAAAAAATCTTTCATTTCAGTACCAATACACAATGAAGTAGCTCAAGAATTTATTTGGTCCTGTACTGGTAGTGGAGGACCCACAAATCCTTTCCACTCTGTTTGAATTGTGATCTTGTAAATGACAATTGCATGTAAGGCAATAATCACTGACACTTGGAGGATCTGGTTTCCACTTACATGCTTGGAAAATGCATGTTTTTCCTGTAGAAGTCATAATACCAACTAAAATTCAACAATGACAGCCAAAAAGAGAACAAATATAACAGAAAGAATATGTTGAATGTATAAAACCATGTATAGAGCTGTATCATGAAAATACAGTGTTTAGCAGATGTGCTGAGAGTCCTCAGTCATGTCGGTAAGTAATGCAGATTTACAGATTTTTAAATTCTTTCCTTTTTGAAAGATTTCTAATATGTTTTCAAGAAAATAGTCCCTTACTTTGCAGTTCATTTGACTTTGATGTTTATAGTTACTGATTACTTTTTAATCTAATTTATTGATTTTACTCTATTATATGACACTGAATTTATGACTCACTTTTTGATATATTCTTTAGTCTCAAAAAATCATTAAAAATTTGAATCAATATTATGCTACCAATGACTGACAGGGGGAAAAAAGGAATGCTATACTACCAACGACTGAGGAGAAAACTAAATTGAATTAAATGAGGTGATTGCTTTATCCACATGTTTCTAATAAGTTTCTGTCTTCACATTGGACATTTTATTTTATGAATCAAAACAGTTGTGAGTTTAACAAACAAATCTAGAGTTTAAAATTACATTTTTAATGTGACTTTTCCAGAAAAAAATACACAATTGTACCTTTGTCTTCTTTTCATAAATACATATATTAATTGAACAGATACTAGCAATTCCAGAAAACCAACACTACAGACTTGCAAATTGGATGGAAGAGAGGTTATTTTTCTCATAGAAATCAGTGTTTGTCTTCCCTTTCTTGTAAATCCATGTAAGCTGTATTTTCAACTCTAATTTAATCTTGTTTACATATTGATATACATATACTATGATAAGTTAAAATTCATGAGAGCTTGAACATTTTTCCTGCTTTTCTTCATACTCATCAAGCAACATATGCATGCATAGATAATATGAAATAGTTTTAAACATTTAGATTAAATATATACTTGCTTTCACACCTTACCATTCATGTGTCTTATAAGCTGTACTTTCATAATGTCCCTTGGCCGGGCAGCAAGGTATCTTTCACCTCTAACTTGAAGACAATATCATCGCCAAATGCTACCATTGTAAATGAAGAATGCTGATTACTGCTCTGTGATAATATTTTTCTTCTTCCCTAAAACCCAGCTGAGCTACAGCTGATGCTTTCTCCCATGTATTTCTCTTCATCCTCTCTAAGTGTGTGCTAGTGTTACAAGCTCTGTGAGCACTCTTTAGGAACATTAGTGCACCTTTGGGTAGAAGACAAAGAATGGCCATCAAATTTTACATTAGACCAAATATCTCATTAAGTATTTTGTATTGTACGTCAAACACTGCATAGTAATAAAGAGGCAGGAAAGGAGCCAAAAAACAATTAAGAGGCCAGAAGGAGGACTTATTTCAAATACAGTTTCCCATGAAAGACAAGGAAACCTACAAACAATGGCCTAGCAGTTTCATAAGATTAATTTAATTTTTTTTCTTTTTTTTCCAAACCTCTTTCTGATGTGTGTGATATAGCTTCAGTATTAATATGACATTAATCCCTAAATTGAAATGGAAACAGTGGGAAAATCAGCCTTGAGGCAATGAAAGGGAAAAAATATTTTATTTCTATAGAAAAATTTTATAAAGATAAAAACCTTTGCAATAAAGATATCTTACCCAGTGAAATATTATGAGAGCAAAGGTTAAGAAGCCATCCTTGACTGACGGGTGAATAGTTATGATCATTTAATTGTTTCGAACATCTCCAGGAAATTCTCTTTCATAAGACGTATTTACATTACAGAGATAAGCTGGAAGCATTGTAAAAGAAAATTAAGGACACTTTGACACGAAGTCTGTAGTATTACTACAAGAATATGCAAGATTTCACTCTGTAAAAATATGGTAATTATTTCAATAATATTTATTTATGATGAATTATAAGTATAGACTTAAGAAAACAATTCTAGAAGTGTAAGCCATAAATAATAGCTAAATAAAAGAAACATAATAGAAGACCTATGGTGTGTGCTGTGGAACTTTTATTGTGTAAAGTTCTTCAGTGGTTTAAGTCTTTGAGAAGCTAAAAATCATATTTATTTATTTTTCTATTTAATACTCTACTGAGAAAAAAATCAGAACAGTCTGTATCATCATTTGCAATGACAGAGGAGTGATAGAGCAGCTTTGGTGGTCATTTGGCCTCTGGTCATGCTTCCCATTATCCAACTGGTTTCACTGTGTGTAGTATAGTGTAACAAATTAGTGAGTTTTCTTTCCTTTTTTCTGTGTTGAGTCTGTTTTGCTCATGACACTGATTGCAGAATGATCTCTCCTTGTCCTTATCTTGACTCCTAAGCCTTTCAATATATATTTTCTCTCCTGTCCAACTGAAAAGGGGGGTGATAAATCAATTTTGGTGTGTGTCTGGCCCCCAGCCAGGGCTAAACCACCACATCCTCTTATTTCAAAATCCCACCACCCACGAACTACTGAAGCCACAATCAAATACTTCCTAGTATAAGCATCTTCCTTAACATTGGTCCTCTTCTCCAGCACAACCTACACTTGACACACAGGACAATGAGACATTACACAGTTAAACAAGCCAACATTCTCCCTCCTACTAACAACAGCAATCACAATAAAACTAGGCCTAGTACTATTTCACTTCTGATTCCCAGAAGTACTTCAAGGCTCATCTCACACTCCACGTTACTACTATCCACAATAATAAAACTTCCCCCAATTACCATCCTATTATTAGTATCCCACTCACTAAACCCCTCTATTAACCACATTAGCTATCCTCTCAGCACCCCTAGGAGGCCGAATGGTATTAAATCAAACTGAACTATGAAAATTCCTGGCTCCCCCTCCCTTCCTTTTTACTACTCCTAGTATCCTCCACAGTAGAAGCAGGGGCAGGCACAGGTTGAACAGCTTATCCCCCACTTGCCAGCAACCCAGCCCATGCTCAGTAGACCTAGCCATCTTTTGTCTCCACTAAGCAGGTGGCTCATCCATCCTAGGTGCAATCAACTTCATTACAACTGCTATTAACATACACCCCCCCCCCCCGCCCTATAACAATACCAAACTTGATCCATCCTCATCACTGGTGTTGTATTATTGACCCTTCCCATTCTCGCTGCTGGTAACACTATACTACTAACTGAACGAAACCTCAACACCACATTCTTCAACCCTGTTGGAGGAGGAGACACAATCCTATATCAACACCTCTTCTGCTTCTTTGGACACCCAGAAGCCTATATCCTAATACCTCCTGGCTCCAGCATTATTTCACATGTAGTCACATACTTTGCAGGAAAAAAAGAACCGTTCGGCTACATAGAAATTGTATGAGCTGTATTATCTATTGGAGCTATATTATCTATTGGAGCTATATTATCTATTGGCCTGGAGCAGAACCCCTCTATAATGTCCCCTGTCCTTGCACTCCCTTTAATCCTGACCCATGAACTCTTTGTGTACTTCTCATCCATCCCCAGGCAGAACTCCATGTATTCCAACTAGTCATTGACATAGAGGGCAACATACCCTCCTTATCTACCCTGCCTGTCCTTCCTAAAGCACCTGTGTCTTTCCACCACAACAGTCCAGTCATAGGAGCTATCCCACCACATCTCTGCAATCCCAATAAGATCATAGTCCTTTGGGTGTCTGTACATCTCTACACTCCTATTGTTTATTCTCGATGCTATGTGAGTTTGCATAGAGACATTTCATCTGGGTTTCTGATGAAGCCTACTTTGCTGGGTGGGGTGATTGGAATTCCTTTTATATACCTTACCAGTGTTTCTCTGTTGGTTCCTATTACCTCAGGAGCCCAGTAATTATCCTATTATTCCAGTTTTGGTGAGATATGTACCTGAATACATGTAGGTCAATTATCTGGATATGAGCCTGCTCTGAGGACTGTGTCCCAAATATTCATCCTGCTTTGCATACAGGTTACAGATTCCACATTACAATAGAAACATAGAAAAAGTCATTATTAGCCTGAGGACTAGAATGGCTACTAGCTGTTAGGATCTTCTAACCTTCTTTTACAAATGAAATACTGAGTCACTTAATAAAAACACTGAAAGTCTGCCTTTTTCCTAGGGCTCTTCAGAAGCTGGATGAGATGCCCACATACATTCTGAGGCTACAAAAAAATTGAGATATCATCCTGATGAGATGATAAGGATCTGTCTGCATGTAATTAAAGTATAGAAATATATATCTTGCATTGAAATGCACTGTTTTAAATGCAGCAGTAGCAAAGTCAGAAAATCTGAATAAAGAACACCATTGAGTTTGCTGGTTTGACTTTTTTTCTTTCTTTGGTGAAAAAAAAAGGGGTTTAAAACTTTTAAACCATACATAGCCTGTGAGTCTGATAACTATATATAAGTATACAGGAAATTTTCCTCAGAAACAAATTTGATGTCCTCTGCAGATCACTGATAGCTCAAAAGAACACCTCCGGATTGGACTTCCTACATGTCTGCTTTTGTGGTGATTTGACCATGGCTGGAGGCCAGATGACCACTGAAGTCGGTTTATCACTCCCCTTTTTGGCTGGACAGGGGAGAAAATATATATTGAGAGGCTTAGGACTCAAGAAAAGGACAGGGAGAGATCATTCTGCAATTAGTGTCATGGGCAGAACAGACTCAACACAGAAAAAAGGAAAGAAAACTCTTATTTATTACAATTACACTACACACCCACTGAAACCAGAGTCAAAGAATGAGAAGTGGGACCAAGTCTTAAAGCACCTCCCCCCACCCCTCCCTTCTTAGCAGACTTAACTTTAGTCATGATTTTACTCACTCCCCCCACCCAGGACGCCCCCCCCCCCCCCACCATGGAGAAAGGCAGGCAATGGGGGAATGGGGGTTTTGTTCAGTTCATTACAAGTTGGTTTCCTTCTGAGCAGGGGGTTCATTCCTCACATGCTTCCCCGGCTCCAGCATGGGGTACCACCCATGGGAGGCAGTCCTCCACGGACTCCTCCAGTGTGAGTCCTTTCCCACAGGACTTCAGCTCTTCACCAGCTGCCCCAGCGTGGGCCACCTCTATGGGGCACAGTCATAAATCATAGAATGTCTCTCGGTCTCTCAGGCCCAGACTGCTCCAGTCTGGTCCTCCATGGATTCACAAGCCTTCCCCCCACCCCAGCATATCTGCTCCGGCATGGATCTCTCCCTCACTCACCTCTGTGTCTCTATCTCTCTCCACCACCTGCAAGTGCTGGTAGAGGCTCGTTCCAATGTGGGTCACAGCTTCTTCTGTATGTCTCCACATGCTCCAGTGTGGGGCCTCTCCACAGGATGGAGGTCGGGTCTTGTCCTTTTCCATGGGCTGCAGGGGGACAGCTGCTGCAGCATGGGTTTCTCCACAGGCTGCAGGGGCATCTTTCTCTCCGACACCTGGAGTAACTTCTCCCCACCCTCTTCCCTGGTCTTGGTGTCTGCACAGTTTCTTACATCTTCTCACTCCCTTCTCTGATGGCAAAAAGCATCCATTTGTGGTTGTTTTTTCTCCTAAATGTAATTCTCTATGACCATCGCTAATGGGCTTGGCCTTGGTCAACAACAACTCCTGCCTTGAGCCGGCTGGTGTTTGCTGCCGGGCCTGCAGAGACCTTCTAGCTGCTTATTGCAAAAGCCATCTCTGCAGCTCCATCACCAGCCTCCACTTCTTCACCAGAACCCAAGCACACAAAACTACTGCAGCTTTGCAATTTAACCTCATTTAGATAGCAAGCTTCCTGAAAAATCACAAAAGGCTGATGTCCAGTTAACATGCATAAAGATGATGAGATGTAAAATATTATAGAGCAAGAGAGAAGACAGATTTATAGATGTAAGTGTAGGCAAACAACATTTCCTTTGGCTGTCTAAGACCTGGCTGTATATATGTCAGTGCCAGCCCAGAAACTTCATGGCACTACTGTCAGGGCATTTTGACTCAGTTAATAACCCCCTTGTCTCTGAAGGCAGGGTGCTGTGCTCATGCCATTACCGACTCCTGAGTTATGGCCAGCATATGCCTTGCCAGACTGGTTTGTGGGCAGGGCAAACTCATGTCATGCTGCACCTGCCCATGCAGACACTGTATCTACCTTCTTGACATTCATGTCTGACCCATTCTCACTGTGTCTGCAGTGTGAGGAAGTGACACTTCAGACTTCAGATAAATTGCATTGAAACTGTGGAAACTGAAAATGGATTTTGATATGAGGCCCTGTGGAAAATTTTGCTAACTATTAACCATGAAATACTTAAAAAAATATTCATGCAAATTATCCAAAGCTACTTCAAACTGACAAATTAACATCAGACAATTTCCACATACTGGCAAAATATTTCAATAGATAGTAATCACAATAGTTGAGGCTATCTCCATATACATTTCTTTCCCTGAACATTCAAACCACACTAACTAAAATTGTTTCTTCCTACACTCTATTGGTTGTTTGCTTAGTTTAGTATGTATTATTTCATTTCTGCATGGTTAGGGTTAAATCACTTGCATAACTTTTATACTTAAATGAGCAGGTATGTCAATAGAATAAAAAGGTTCCAGAAACACTTCCAAATCTATGTACTAAGATTGAAGTCTGAGAAAGTTTTTATCCTATGTATTTCTTGAGGATAAATTTCTTTGAGATAATTTTCAGGAGCCTACAGAATTAGCCAACAAACAAAAAACAGAGGCTTTGATGTATAAAATATGGTTTTGTACTTCTTTTCTTTTTTTCTTTTTTTTCCGCCCTTAGATCCATTAGTTTCCAAGGAAACTACACTGCTGCATGTCTTTTAGCTAAATGTAATATGGGTTGCTTAAAAATTAAAAAAAAAAAAGGATACAGTTAGCATGATTCTGAATTTGAATTACAAATTCTTCTTGTTGCTTTCTTAACAAAATATTTCACGGATTCACAGAGTATTTCTACAAATCACCATACCACATGTAATATTTGATAAGAAGTATACTAATGTTGCAGTGTCCTTTTTTCCAGGTATGATAATAAAGAAGCAACTTGGGAAGTGGGGGGCAAAAATAAAAAAAAAAATAAAAAAGGAAAAAAAATAGCACTTGACGGTTTCTTGTTGAAATAACAGTTTGTAGTTCTTATTGACAGACCCCTAAAACCTATAACTGGTTGAGAGGGATTTAATTTGAGTGACAGAGTAATCTCAAACCTGATAGAATTCCTTATAAAAAATCCAAATTCTTTCTAGTGGTTTTATATACACCTGACAAAAATCTTATCTAATACTAAACTCCCAAACAGTTTGGAAAAACATTCCAGCCATTGTAAGTTTTAAAAAGTGATCTAGATAGACGTGGAACACCTATACGGAGGTAGTAATTTATGAATAAGGATCAAATACACACTCCATACTGCTTGAAAAATCTTGCACTTGCTTGTCTGCTTGGGAAAACAGATGACATAATTTTGAACCATTCTCTAGACAACAATTTTTTTTCATTAGATAAAACTTCACCTACATCACAGATGAGGATGTCACTTGGATAATTTTTGAAGCTGTCATCAATATTTTCCCTTGTTAAAAGCAGGTGAAGAAAAATAACCAATACTCAAGTTTGTGAAACAACTACATTTGTCAGACATTTAAGTTCTCATCATGTTTATCTTTTGAGAGAAAGAGTGCAAATATTTCTCTTGAATGTTTCCTTGACTGTGAATCACAAGTGTCTGTGTGTATCATTCTCTAATGATGCACATAATCTAGTTACAAGGAAGAACCTTAAACTTCAGACATTTCAATTTTCTTGTCAGTATTTCCTGTTATGGTAGGTAGGCTCACGTCCCTTTCAGACATATTTCATCTCTTCATTGGTTAAACTTCATATGTTTGTAAAGTAAACATCTCTGACTTATGAGAAACAGGAAGGAGAAAGAGGTCCAACGTTATGTCAACAGAAATATGTTTAAAAGACAGGTGTTATAGCACAAAGTATAGCTAATTCTATATTCTTGATAAGTTTGGACCAATATTTTTAGTTAGTTGTGGCAGGCACAAAGATGGTGAAGGACTTCATGAAAGCATTTAGTTAGAGAAAGTTCTGTCATTCACATGAAGAAAACTATACAGATTCATAATTTAAATTCATAAAGTGAAAGTTCATTGGGATTACACTATCAGTGCAGAAGGACAACATGAAAAGTTCATTAATTTTAGACAGTCTATAGACACGGGATTAAAAAAACTCCAACCAACCAAACAAATAGACCAAAAAAAATTATTGAGTTACAGAGGATTTATTGCTTTGAAAGGTTTTTTGTCAGACTTAGAATATTGACTTTAACCTTCAGCATGTAGTCAAGAAAGTGCCAACTACAACCTGTGAGATTATGGAATCTGATGATACAATGTCACAATCAATGTAACTAAACAAAAATGAAGTTCAGAACTGTTGACATGAAGCAACAGAAACATGTACCTATTCTTTATACTGCATCTGATCAATTATACTGGGTCAGAATCTGGTATGAAGCAAAATATATTTGTTTGAAATATATTATTCATTTTTTAAATATTGCAAATAGCTTTAAATAGCTTTGGTTTTTGTGGGGTTTTGTGTGTGTGGTCTTTTTCACCTTTACTGCATATTTGAATGAATTTAATTGTCAGTAGTGAAAATTCAAATACTTGAATGGATTTGTTCAGCTAGGTCTAAATAAGACACAACAGCAGACTGATCCATAACCCAGTGAAACGTATGCAAAGAAAGTTTTATTTTAGGATGATGTTTTTCAAAGTCTAGTTTATTTAAATATTTTACCTGCCTTCCTATAATTGTGTAGGTTAGAAAGGTTTTCCCAAGTGTCAAACTGCATTAGATTTCCAGTGAAAATCATTACAGTTTCTATCAGCTTTATTATCAAAGTTTTTATTCCTCTCTCACCCCCCTCCAAGGATCTAGTATGCTAAATTTAAGCTTCTAGCTTAGATGTTACATTAAAACAGATAATTCTCCCTTCCTACTTTCCTCCCTTCATTCCTTCCTCCCTTCCTCCCTGAAGGAAGTTATATCCTTGCTGAAAGAAGTTATACAAATATAGAGATAATTGTGTAAATTATAATAATACATAAGCTAATTTTAAAAGTATTGTAAATGTTACAAAAATAGGAAGAGGAGCAACAGATATTAAATCTTCAGCTTTATTGAAATTAAAAAATGTGCCAATTTTATTGCAGATGTAGCTAGTGAAGCCATTTATCTTCAAATATCGATTCTGAGAATAATAAAAAAATGTAACCACTATAAATATAACCCACAACTAAATTTCATAGAAACTCAACTGCTTTGGTGATTCATGAAAAAAAAATTTAATTTGCTAATGAAATGAGATATAGGTGTACTTTGCCCAAATCATTTGATGTTCTCCTTTAAAAAATAATTGGAATACCACCAATCTCTCTGCTGATTCTTGAATTTCTATTATAGTAATAATATGTTGATATTTTTAAATAGTTAGTAACGTCAGGTCCCTCACTAAATTCTGATTGCTTGCACTATTTATAGTTCAAGCTATAAATAAACTACACTCATTACTTAGCTCACAAACAGTTAGAAAACTCTAACATTTTTACAGACAGCAAGCTCATTATTTAAATTTTATCCTGAGTCAAATAGCTATCATTTTGTTTTGGCTGAAGTGAAATACAAGTTTGGGAAAAAAAAAAAAAAAGCTGCTTGAAATTTAAATATATCCTCTCTATCTGTATATCTATTCCTATCTATCTATTTAAAATCTGTTTCTGTATCTATATCATCTGTTGATATAATAATGTTTTGCCCATTCAAACATGCTTGAGAATACTAGTCCTTTGGGTTTTTTTCCTAAGTGTATTTTGAAAACTCCTTATCAGATTGCAATCTAAAGATTATATTTTTTTGACTTTGATGAATTTGAAAATGTTAAAAGTACCAGAGTGCAGCTGACTTTGTGTTACGTACAGAACTCAAAAAGTAGGTGTGAATCTCTGGAACAGGAATATTCAAGGCTAACAGTTTTCTAACACCCTACATTGAAATTTCTGAAAGAAAGGAAAGCTAGAAGCAAAATTTCTATCTATAGCAACTATTGTATTGACCAAAGTTCCATTTCTTGCATGGATTTTAGCATCTGTCTCAGGACTGCACATCCAGGGTCCCTTCTAAATTTACAATTTTAAATTTGATACTAACTTGTACACTTCATAATTCATATCATTCCAATGTGCTATGAAGTTTCAGGAACAAATATTGTCCTATGAACCTGCTGGAATCAAGCTATTATGGAGTAAAACATTTGACAGTTATGGATACTGCAAAGAAAGAAGGGCTTAATGTTGTAAGAGGGTTAATGGGTAGCTTTGGTTCTGATTCCTGCTTATTTGCATTATGTCTCATTAAATTCAGTAGTTACCTAAAGAGCTTATGAACTCAGGAAACCGTCACAGCTGAAATGTGCTAGGATGGAGTTAGATGTGTGCCCAACACACAGCACTTTACTTTCACAGTTTAACTGGCATTTAGATGCATCCACAATAAAGTTGACAATAATGATGAATGCTAAGCATTATGCTAACATTTTTATCCTCACAAAAATGAATGGGATAGAGGCGTTTTACTAGTTTATAAACTAAGTAAATGGTTTCCATTAGTGACAGAATTTTGCAAGTTCACTCAATTTTCCCTAAAATCTCTTTTTAAAGTAGTAGTCCAGTCTCCATACATAAGTATATTACAAGCAACTAACAAACAACATCCTAGATAAAATGAAAAGAACTTTTCTTTGTCTGTGATACAGCATAGAAAGGAGTCTCTCTTTTGTCTTTGATGGGCCCTAAAATCTGATTTCACTGCTAGAAAGCAACTTTGTCTTCAAAATTTGTTCTACAATAACTTAAGAAACTGCAATCACCGGAGTCTTTTACTGCTCAAAATCAATCAAGCCTGAAGGCATTTGAGTGGATGCAGAATTATGATTCACATACCAAATAATAATGCATATACCATAATAATTTATCTGTGCCCACTTAATTTTTAAAATGCATATAACTTCTCCTGAATCCCATAGAGAGATAAACAGCATCTTTTCTCATTAAAAGTCAAGCTTAGCTTAAATTTGACAGAACTGTTATTTTTAATTGTTACATAACATATACTCTTGACTGTAATGCCTACAGTAATTTTTAGAACTAATGTAAGGTAATCAAACAGGTAACGCACTCAGAATCATAGAATCCCTAAGTTGGGAAAGACCCTTGAGATCGAGTCCAACTCTACACATCCTCCACTAAACTGTATCCCTGAGCACCTCATATACCCGTCTTTGAAATACAGCCAGGGTCGGTGACTCAACCATCTCCCTGGGCAGCCTGTTCCAATGCCCAATAACCCTTCAGGTGGATAATTTTTTTCCTAATGTCTAATCTGAACCGGCCCTGGCACAGCTTGAGTCCATTAGTCCTCATTCTATCACCAGTTACTTGGGTGAAGAATCACAGAATTGTTAGGAGTTGGAAGGGACCTCGAAAGATCATCTAGTCCAACCCCCCCTGCCAGAGCAGGAAAACCTAGACTAAATTGCACACAAATGCATCCAGGCAGGTTTTGAATGGCTCCAGAGAAGGAGACTTCACAACCTCTCTAGGCAGTCTGTTCCAATGGAGTGGAAGAGACCAACACTCATCTCTCTCTACAACCTCATTTCAGGTAATTATAGGTGGCCATAAGGTCCCTCCTCAGCCTTCTCTTCTCCAGGCTAAATGACTGCAGTTCCCTCAGCTGCTCTTCAGAAAGTTTTCTCTCCAGCCCCTTCACCAGCCTGGTTGCCCTTCTCTGGACACACTCTAGGACCTCAATGTCCTTCTTGTAGTGAGGGGCCCAAAGCTGAACACAGTACTCAAGATGCAGCCTCACCAATGTTGAGTACAGGGGCACAATCACTTCCCTGGTCCTGCTGGCCATACTATTTCTGATACAAGCCAAGATGCCATTAGTCTTCTTGGCCACCCGGGCACAATGCTGGCTCATATTCAGTTGGCAGTCAGCCAACCAACCTATGCTGCCAATGCTCAGACTATTTTTCCTTGCCTTATAGACAGCAGAGTAAACATATCATAGAAACTGTCATGTGGAGTTTTTGTATAGTATGTGAACATTTTTTGCGGAAGTTTTTATTTTATTATAGAAAATATTTCAAAAGAGCATGATTTCTGCTACAGTGATTTTTAATGACAAATTCACAGAATCATAGAGTCATAGAATGGTTTGGGTTAGAAGATTCCTTAAAAATTATCTACTTCCATCTTCCCTGACATGGGCAATGACAACCTACACTAGACTAAGTCACACAAAGCTCCATCCAACCTGGCCTTCAACACTTTTAGTGATGCAGCATCTAAAGCTTCTCTGGAAACCTGTTCCAGTGCCTCATGAAACTCATATCAAAGAATTTCTTTCTAATAGCTAAACTAAATCTGCCCTCTTTCAGTTTAAAGCCATTATCCCTTGTCCTATCACTACTCTTGCTGATAAGGAGTCCCTCTCCAGCTTTCCCGTAGGCCTCCTTTAAGTACTGAAAGGCTGCACTAATGTCCCCCCAGAGCCTTCTCATCTCCAGGCTGAAAAGCAGCTGGAAGCAGCTACTTTCTGTCAGGTTTTGTTGCAGAGAGGTACCTTAGAACGCAATTTGACTCATCTGCCTTAGAGGTTTATCTTAGCATGGATTGAGCCACAACATCAAAATGCCTAAATATCTTCATATGTAGAAGTATGGTATGGAAATAGCCAGGTTGTTTTGGGGAAAAAGCCCAGTTTTCAGAGAGCCAAACTAAGATGAGACCAAATAATATTGTTTGGTAAGTAAAATAAATAAAAAGTCAACAAAATTAAGAACTAATCAAACAACCAAACAAACAAACCAACAAGCAAAAGCAATAAACTATTTAGAAGTTCCTGAAAAAATATTATCATCACTTCTAGCTATTTACAATACACCAAACTCTATTAAAAATCCCCAATAATGCAACTCTTCTTTTCCTAACATTCATATATTTTATTTGGATATTGAGGATGTTAAGTGTGATTGAGAATATAACCCAGTGTGAAAAAGCACAATATTTAATTCAAAAAACAAATTTAGAATCTTGAATTGATTTTCTATGAAGAGTAGAGTGCCTCGAATTTGATATTAAATTCTGTCTCTATCTATTTAGAGAGATAATTATTTATTCAATGAAGTTCATTAATCAAAATCTAAATGTATATAAAAACATGGAGAATGAAACAAAATACAGTTATTTTAAAACTTTGAAAGTGTTCAGCACTCTTAATTTGAGAAAAACAGCAATAAGAAACAAATGTACAAAGAAATTCATGCATTGAATTTAATCTACTATTATCGAATGTCATAATAATGATCTGTAGTTACAGTTTGATTGTTTAAGCGCACCTGCTACTGGCAAAAATGAAAGTATGGAATAAATAAAGCAGCTATTTGTCTGTTGAATTCCACTCTGTTAAACATTTCATTGTTTATTGCTTCTGAAATAAATTTTTTTATCTGAGTTGTCTCTTTGTTGTTTTTTTTTTTAAAAAAAACAACACCCAAACCCTCCAAAAAATGCAAATCACCTTAAACAAAATATTTCCAATGGTCCTCCATAGAGATATGATATTTTGCAGGAGCAAACTACCATTCAGTGCTGAATTCAAAATATTTGCCTCTGCCTTATAATAAAACTCACTCAGACAAGTCTCTGTAATTAATTTCATTCAGGCTTGACCCAAGTGCTTTTGTTATCTGACTACCTATTTATTTCTTCTTGTATATCAACTTTGTAGATACTACATTCCTAAATATGTAAATATTTTTCTGCTTTTCTTTTTCTTGTTCTTTATTTCTACTGAAGTGATATAATTACTTATTTCAGGAGCTTAAATACATTTTTAAAAGTAGAGAAGTCTGTTTACAGAAGAGAAAAGAAACATGGTGGATGGAGCTAGGCTCTTCTCAGTGATGGCCAGCTATAGGACAAGAGGCAGTGGGTGCAAGCTGAAGTCTAAGAAGCTCCATGTGAGAGAGAGAGAGACTTTTTCACTGTGAGGGTGATGGAACACTCTAATAGGCTGCCTAGAGAGGTTGTGAAGTCTCCTTCTCTGGAGCCATTCAAAACCTGCCTGGACGCATTTGTATGCAATTTAGTCTAGGTTTTTCTGCTATAGCAGGGGGGTTAGACTAGACAATCTTTCGAGGTCCCTTCCAACTCCTTACATTCTGTGATTCCTTGAATTCCATAATGACTCATTCCTTCATAAGTATGTATCAAAGTATAGAATAATAGAATGTGTAAAATACAATGAGTCAAGAGGAAATGGCATTTTACCCATTTATATATATTTAATATTTTTAAAGATAGCTTTGATATTTATATATTGAGTACTCAACAATAAAGGCATGCCAATTTGTCTCATTGTCTTTCCAAGTCAAAGTCCTTTTTCTGGACAGGCCAGAGTCAACCTCCTTCAGCAGTCATCACAGGTGAGCTGACTTAGACTGTGTTGTTTTGCATAACACCTGACATCACTCCAGCATAAAAGGGGCTGGTTGGGAGGGTGATGCTGGGTGTCTCCAGAGTAGTTTGAGTGTGGCTGAATGTGCAGCGCTGGTTCTTGTATGCAGTGTTCTGTAATTGTTGGGTCTGTAAGGGACTCTCTATTATCACTGGGAGTGAGTGTAATTCGCTGTTATTGTTCTACTTTCAGTGTGATTTTGTCAGTAAACCATTCTTATCCTGACTCACAAAGGCTCTGTCTCTTTCTCCTCAGAGTGGGTGGCCTGTGGTGCTCAGCCACTCTTTGGGTCTGAACCACCATAGTCAACATCAGACACTGTTGAACTGGTTTTGACCAGTCAATATCAATAACATTGTCAAGAAAAGCCCAGAAGCTTTTTTGTTCCCCAAACTTCCATAACGAGTACTAAATATTGTTATCTAATCTTGTTAACTATTATAGCCTCTTACAGATGTCAGTGTTATGCTCTGAAATATAACTTTATACTAACTATGGAAGATTTGCCAGGGTTCTCAATTGCCAGTTTTAGCTTTGATAAGCTGCCAAAATTCTTCATACCAGTTTACTGTATTGGATTTTGTTGCATACCTATAGATTTTACACCCTGTCATATTACAAGAATTAGTCTAGTAGAACTTCTGCTTATCTTAGAGCATTTCCTTTTCTTTCCTCTGGAACATGACAATTGAAAGAAGACAGCAATGGCATTTTTAATAACTTTTTTCTTTTTTTACCTTCCTGAGGATAAGTGAGTGCATATGGGAGTTGACTTTTTACTTTCTTTGAAAATCTGCAATCTATAATTTTATGAGCATGGGATGGAACCGCGAATAAAAATAACTTCTTTTTTCAATTCCCATCAAGAACAGAAAATGGGAAATTTAATCATCTTGAACACAGTGCTAAAACAAGATGTGGTTTGATTGAGACTCCCCAGAATCTCTTTTTTATGATATATATTAGAATTAAATTCACCTTAATTTTACAAGAGGGATATTATTTGACAGAGAGGCATGAAGAATACTGAAATTATACCTCTTTTGGGTCTGATAATTTTGATCATTTATGTTGTAAACAGGAGGCTCATCTAAAATTTCATACTATTGTTAGAATTCTTAAAAAAAAAAGAACAAAAAAGCCTAGAAACTTTTCACAACTTTTTTCTTAGCAATTAGTTATTTAAAACAAACAGATCTAGAGTATTTTTGTCAAAATTAAAACTAGAAAAAAACCCAAATTTTGTAAATTATTTAATTATTAAATGTGTTTCAACAATAATAAAAAAGCCTTCATGAAACATGTATTTATGTTAAAAATATGGCTTAATTCCAAAATGCAATTGACAGCTTATACATGAAAGGTATAACTGATCTTTAAAGTAACAGTGCTCACTATGGTTAAATTATTTCATACTACAGATTTTGATTTTTTTTTTCCTTATTAGATTTCTCTCTGATTGGATTAGCGTTATTGTAGCTGTATATCTCTTAAAAATGTAATTATATAACCATTACATACTTTTACAGAAGAAAAAAAAAGGAGTTTGTGCTTTGGGAAGGAAGGGGAAAGGTAGAGGTGTGAATATTATTTCTTTCCTTTTTATAAATCACCCTTGTTCCACAAAACCTCATAAACCCCATTATAAAGCTATTAAAGGTAAAAGAATTGCAAACTGCCTTTTTCTTTCAGTTAATGGTATCCTTCATTGTTTCATTTATAGCATTTACCATTTCTACCTATGTATAGCCAAATCCGTTTTCTTAAGAATAGGCAGAAACACTTTCTAAGTTCTAAACATACCAAAGTTCAACCTCATTATATGCAAACAGTAGTCAGTGCTTGAACATACACTTGTACAATAGCAGGCAATAACCCCAGAATTTTTTCAGCACTGAGAGTCTCATGATCATTTAATATCTGTGGATAACTGTCTCTGAGTCAAGCACTGCTGGCCTCCTGGGATTCATTTAAGTGGACTGCCAGTTACCACAGCAGATGCTGCAAACTGATGATGAATGTCAAATCGTTAGTATAGTTATTTTCTAGTTTTTTGTCATGGTGTGTGTGTGAGGGGGTGTGTATGTGTGGGGAGGGATGTTGGGGGGGTGGTGATGTTTGTTTTGCTTTGTTGTTGTTTTGTTGAGATTTTTTCCCAGTTGGTGGTGGTGGTGGTAGGTTTTTGTGGGTTTTCAAAACCAAGAATTACTTTTTTACTAGTGCTGGTAATTGAAGACTCATTTCCTTTTTTTTTCAGAAAAAAAAAAAAGGAGATTGAGGAAAGATATTTGGTGGTGGTGGTGGTTGAAGTCTCTATAATTAAAACCAGCTTCCCCTGACATGTTCAAGGTCAGGTTGGACAGGGCTTTGGACAGCCAGGTCTAGTGGAGGATGTCCCTTCCTATGTCAGGGGCATTGGAAACTGAGTATCTTTAAAGTCCTTTCCAACCCAAAACATTCTATCATTCTCTGATTCTATGACAATCTACCAAAAACTGTAGAAAAAACCCTCTAAACTTAATTATTTCAAATTAATGTAATCATTAATAATAGATAACAATACCCCCAACAAAAAAAATTAAAATAATTTATATAAAAAATTCAGGCAGCCAGACCTCTTAAATTCTTTGCACTACCATGTCACAGGGCTTCTGATAAATCAGGTTTTCCAAATAAAGCATGTAACTCTTCTTTTGTGCCTCCAAGTTCACCTGTCTCAGAGGTGGGAAATTTTTTAACAGCTATCTACTACATTTTGGAACAGACATCTTGGATACCCATTCTGACCAGAAGTGTAGTAAATTTGACAGATGGAGTAGGTTAATACCTCCTAAGGTAGCTCAAGTTTTACTACTCAAAGCTATTATTTTTAAACGTTTGTTCAGAGACCAATAGACAGAAAAAAATATGTATATTAAGGGTATTAAAAATCACGCATTGCCAAAAACATGACTTTTAAAGGAGTAAACTTCTATGTATTTATGTCAGTCTCCATAAGGTTTTAAAGTCCAGTAAGAAGTAAAACCTCAGAGGCTTAAATTCCTAATAAATATTAGCCAAAGAAAGTATTCACATGACAGCACTTCGTAGTCATTTAGTTATTTGTCTACCTAATAATATTGCAAAACCATAACAAGGGTAAATTAAATATTGATGCTTTTAACTGTTTATAGAGATATATATTCAATAGAAGTTAGATAGTCAGGAACACATGTTTTAAGCATCCTAGATGTAGGGAAAAAAACCACCAAACATTAGATAAATAAGAAAAAGTAGGCAGTAGTCTCTATTATTTATATCAGGTTTGCTTTTCATTAGTTTTTTTTTTAAATTAATTGGTTGTCCATTTATTGTTGACAGCAATAATATTTTGCTTTATTATATTATTTTTCTGCAGGTAAAATGCTATCTCCTTTAAAGAAGTTAGGAGTTTTTCTTTACCAATTTAATAAATTCCAAATAGCTGTGATTCATGACTTGTAGATCAGAAGGTGATTGATGGCTGCCTGCAGGTATAATAATGTCATTGCCTGTAATAAAAATAAAATTCATCTAATGTGAAACACAGATTGACTTCTAAAGTCTTACATGTCACATGGATGCTATGTCTATTGAAAATACTAATTAATATTCCTGATTTTCATAGTTATTACTTGAAGCATTTTTAGTACATTCCTTTTTTTTTTTTGTTATATACTACTGTATCCATCTGTTGAATTCAGGTCCCACCAAAAGTGTCCTGAGTTGTAAGTTTACTTCTTACATCATCAACTTCTAAAAGCAGCTTAGTGAGTTACGAGTTACTGTCAGATCACCCACCAAGAAATGCCACTGCACCAGAGTAGGAGTGGCAAGTGCCATATAGCCAACAATGGTGCAGTTAAAAAATAGTTATTTTATGTCAGCATTATCATTCTCATCTTATTCAAATAAGCTTACCTATACAGATTCTTTGTCTAGACAGATTTTACTGGAGGGAGAGATTTTACCTCTGTGATTCTGTGATTCTGTGATACTTGATATCTAATCATTACTACAAAAAAAGAACCCAACAGAAAACCGAGAGTTTAAAACCTGATTTAATAGAAAAGTATATGCAATAGGTATTAGTATTATTATTGTTGTTGTTGTTGTTATATGGTACTTAGAAGGTAACACAAGAAACACAGAAATCATTTCACAAAGATGGAGTAAACATTCATGGGTGTGGTCATTTAATCCTGGGTGGAGGCCAGATGCCCACAAATGTTGCTCTATCATTCATATTTTCAGCTGTACAGGGGACAAATTATGTACTGAGAGGCTTAGGAGTTGAGATAAGGACAGGGAGAGATCATTCCGCAATTAGTGTCACAGGCAAAACAGACTCAAAACATACACCTACACATAGACACTGGAACCTGAGTAGGATAATGAGAAAACCAGGTCTTAAAATAGCTCCTCTCGTCTCTCCCCTCTTTGCAGACTCACATTTATTCATGATTTTACTCCCTTCTCCCCACAGGTGTCAAGCGGGAAGACAGAGAATGGGGGTTGAGGTCAGTTCATCACAAGTTGTTTTCCTTCTTAGCTGAGGGGGGGCACAGAATTCACAGAATCACAGAATCACGGAATTGTAGGGGTTGGAAGGGACCTCAAGCGATCATCAGATCCAACCTCCTGCCAAAGCACTCTCTTCCTCACACTCTTCCCCTGCTCCAGCATGGGGTTTACTCCACAGGTGACAGTTCTCTATGAACTTCTCCAATGTGAGTTTTTTCCCATGGGGCGTGTCCTCGTTTCAGCTAAGAAGGAGCTAATTTACCTTTCAACAGTGAGCTATGTTTGGCCAATGAGAATATTCCATACCAATTATGTCATAGTCATGTTCTGTACAAAGGAGAAAAAGCGCGCCAAAACGGCGGCTTGAGGCAGGTGCAGTCCGGCAGGGCGCGGCTGGGGCTTGAGGCAGGTGTGGTCCGGCGGGCGCAGCTCAAGTAGTGATGGCACTGTTGTTCATTGTTCTTCTTTTTTTTCTGCTGTTTTAGTAAACTATCCTTATCCCAACCCGTGGAGTTTTTTGGGTTTTTTTTCCTTCCCCCACGGCTTTTCCGCTTGCCTCCCCCCCCTCTCTTAAAGGGACAGGTAACTCTGTGGGACCCAGCTCTCAGCTGAGGTTAAACCACCACAGGGCATCAGCTCTTCAACTGCCTCAGTGAACCCTTCCATGGGGTGCAGACCTTCAGGAACACACTGCTCTGGTATGGTCCCCCACAGGGTCATAAGTACGCCCAGAAAATTTGCTCCAGTGTGGATCCCTCTCTACATGGGGCCACCGGTCCTGCCAGGAGCTTACTCCAGGGTGATCTTCCCAGTGGGTCACAGCTTCATTCATGTGTTTCCATCCTCTCTGGCATGGGGTCTCTGGTTTCTGCTCCCCATCAAGGAGCTCTGCAGAGAAGGACCTGGGGGTCCTGGTGGACAACAGGTTGCCCATGAGCCAGCAGTGTAACCTGGTAGCTAAGAGGGCCAATGGCATCCTGGAGTGCATCAAAAGTAGCATTACCAGCAGGTCAAAGGAGTTGATCCTCCCCCTATACTCTGCCCTGGTCAGGCCCCACTTGGAGTACGGTCTCCAGTTCTGGGCTCCCTGGCATAAAAATAACAGGAATTTCCTGGAAGGAGTCCAGTGAAGGGCTATGAAGATGATTAAAGTACAGGAGCATCAACCCTATGAGGAAAGGCTGAAAGAACTGGGGCTGTTCAGCCTTGAGAAAAGACTGAGAGGGGATCTTATTAATGTTTATAAATATCTTAAGTGCAGGACACAAGGGGAAATAGCCGGCATCTTTTCTACGGTCTCTGGAGACAGGACAAGGGGCAATGGCTTCAAGTTGGAGCACAGGAAGTTCCGCACCAATATGCGGAAAAGCTTTTTCACAGTGAGGGTGACAGAGCCCTGGGACAGGCTGCTCAGAAGAGTTGTGGAGTATCCTTCTCTGGAGATATTCAAGACTCAACTGTAGACAAAAATACTGCACCCAAACCCAAATAATTTGAAATGGTTCCTCAATTTATTGACATGTATTACATTACGTAATACATGTTCAGTATCAGTATCATCAATATATCAAAACCCTCCCAACTAATAAACATGTGAAATGTTAATAAAATTTTAAAACTCCCACATACTTTTTTTGTAACTAATTAAAAATTGGTTTATTGTCCCCTCAAACACACACACACACGGTTACATGCACACACAAACCGCCCCCCCCCCAAAGACCTTGTAGAATCTCTCCTCCTTGGCTTCTCTGTCATTTGGAGAAGGAAGTTTTCAGCAATGTATTCTAGTAACCTCCTGGATTGCTTGTGCACTGCTGTGTGGTCTCTGATCATAGCCCTTCAGGTGTTTGCACATCTCTAATTTCTATTGTTTGTTCCCCATGCTAGATTAATTTGCATAGAGATATTTCAGTTTGGCCCCCAATGAGCCTGACTTGCTGGCTGGAGTGGTTGAAATTCCTTTGATTTACTTTATTAATGTTTCCCTGTTGGTTCCTATTACCACAGGAGGCCCTGGCTAAACTTGGCTATATTTCAGTTGTGCTATGGTGTGTCTAGCATGTCTCTGAGCAGTAAGTTCAGGGCCTTCGCTGGCACTCTGTCCCTTCAACCTTGGAATGTGTTTGGTTTGGCTGTTTACCACCTCTGGGAGAGGAGGCTGCAAGCTAATCTTCACGTAGTGGGGATTTGACAGAGGAGAGGCCAGGTTGCAGGATTCTGGTACTCAGCTGCCAACTGGGCTAAAATATGACAGCATGTCATCCTACAACTTGTTGCAGGCAAGCCTCATATTATCTCCTCTAGTTTAGATCTCTGTTGATGAGCCCTGCTGGCTTCTTAACAAAGGTCCTTTTTTCCTCTTTGAGAAAGATGAATCCCGCATGAATTCATCAAGCCTGGTTCTGTGTAGGTTATCCCATTGTCAAAAAAACCAAAATTGTCACAGTGACATTGGTCATGGAGCCAAGAATTAATGGATTCTGTCCATCTGTCCCAACATCACTGCCTGCAACTGGAAAGAGGGTTACCAGCAACCTCTTTGCAAGTTGTGCAAACTCCTCCCCCAGGGAAAACATCCACGTTTGAGCTTTGCTGGTGCTTGTACTGCTCCCTACAACCTGTAAATGCAAGGGCTCCATGAGACAAAACACACAGCTGAGGTGTTCGTGCCTATGTATTGTACCCTTCAGTGACAACCCACTACACGATGTTGCTATGCCCAGCTTGGGCAGTAGTCATGATGCCACAGGGTGATGTCTTGCATTGTCAAACCAGGTCTGACTGCTGCTTCTTACACTGAAAGGTGCCTTCCTTGCAACCCGTTCAGTATTTTCATGCTTTCTTTTGACTTTTCTTCCATTTTCCTTTGCTTCAAATATTTTTTTGTAATTAATTGATTACTCTTCAGTCCCACCAAAGGCTGGCTTCCTCTTTAGCATAACCACTATAAGGCAAACATTCTTTCAGGCAGTTTCATATATTCAGTTCACATACACACAGCTTACTGTCATCTTAAGAAATGGTGTTGAGGCCATTTGCTAAGGGGTGGGTCATGCAAGCATGTGACTTTATAGAATTAAGGATGAACTTTGCCCTTTGAATGATATATATAAAGAGATTTCTTATGGTCGTCTAGAGGGTTTTTTGGGGGAGGTTTGTTGGGGTTTTTTTTACTTAAATTTCCTCTACACAGGTAGACAACTGGAGAAACACTCATGGATTTAAAAAGTAAACTTATGATGCTTCTATTAAAATGGGGCATTACCCATATCCTTCAGAACAATTGAAATGAGTTTTGATACTCTGAAAAGAGGTGTAGATACTAAGAGGGAAATAATTAGAAATAGATTGGTCATGTTTTCACACAAGTAATTTCATAATTTGGCAGGATACATGATTTACTCTACTTCCCAACTCTTATGCTTTGACTGCAATTTTTATATTAAATGTGATTTAAATTATTAAGATATTATTACATTCTCAGTAGTGGCACAGTTTATTATATCTTGGACCTTCAACCATTTGATTCTGTAATGTGTAATTAAATCTGAAGAATATGCATTTGGTTAATGACATTTATAGTTGTTCAACCAAGTTTCCTTATCATTTTCTCATTGGTGAGACCCACTTAGCAAAGAATTTAGAAAAGAATCCTACTAATGCTTTAGTGAAACTGTAGCTGAATGAAGCTTTTAAAAAAAATATTTATTTATTTCATGAAAATCAGAGTAGCTTGTCAACAGTCAATGAGTTTTTTGTCACTCCCCTCATCCCCCGAAACGGCATTAATTAGGATCTGCACAGGCAATCATGTTTCATATGATATAAATGGGACTTCTACAAAGATAAAGTTCTTTTCTGCAAGAGAAATTGTGGTTAAACCTCTTCTTTACATCAGTCTCCACAGTCTTACTCTCAGCAGGACTTATTAACTCAAACATAGGACTCTGTTAACACAACTTCAAGTTTATGTCAGGATCCTGCCTGAACACCTCAGAGTAGCTGAGGGAGAAATTATTTGCGTCAGACTGCGAACCAGTGAAATGAGAATAAACCACTCTTCAGGTAATCAGCAGTACCCTCTGATGTCTCCTTGTGCAAGTTACCATTCTTGTAACTGGTAAAAAACCAGTATTTCATTCCTTTGGAGCATTTTCATGTTCGTACTGAATCTTTTAAAGTTCTTTGTTTCATGCTTGATTACAAGAATAAAGTGATTATGCTATGTCATGTTGAGAGAGATGACATTTAAAATTATATTTTTTTTAGAAAGTACATGCATACATGCAGAGCATAACTGTTATTTGCAGCTCAGTAAACCAGATTTTATGACTTTCCCCTGCTGAAAGTGTGTTGTATGTTGACAAATGCACAAGCTATAGGTTGATTAATTTAAAAGTGGATACATGGGAATTATTTTATTTGAAATTATATTGAAAAGGAAGGCTTCAGTGAAATATGCTAGAAATGCCAGAGCTGAGATAAAGGTATATTTCATAAACTAATGGACTATGCCTGCCTATTATTGTCCAGAAAAAAAAAAGTTATAACTATGGAGTGTTCTTGGATGCACATTGAAATTATTTGAAATATTTATACTTCATGTTTTCATGAATAATTATTGAAAATTTGTTTCAAATTTCTTAATTAGGAGGTTTGTATCACTTGTGTTTGTATCACAGTGGTCCACTTCTTGATTTCACAGTTCTACCCTGACGCAGGGATACCATGTAGTTTTCAGGTTACTATATTGACACAGTCTTAGAGCAGTGACATTTTTTTTAGCTCTAGAGGACTTACAGATAATGCATTAGGGATTAAAAAAAGAAAAAAAAAGGAAGTTTTATTAAGTAAGTAGGAGATGGTGATTTTCACAACTAAAACACATTTTGATTGCCATATGCAAGACACTACTTAGAAATTATTTTAAAATAATAAATTATGAATTATTGCATGCCATAACTTAAGTTCTTGTTTCCATATTTTTGTTCAATGGCTACTGTTTTGTAAAAAAGTTGGGGTTTTTTAACCTACTGTTTCTGTTGATGAGGAAAAAAATCCAAAACATCAGAGTAACCTGAATTAATTTGGTTCATAAAATTAGTTTATTTAAATAATGGAAGTTCAGCTTGAGAAAAACATTTTTCCCTCCACTGCATCATCTAGAAATAAATCCTGAAAGAAAACATCTATTAATAGTTGTATTAATTTTATCTATCATTGATAAGTCTGTAATTCCTGACCTAGCAGTCATAGAGATTTGTCATATAGTTTGTGATGAGTAATATTAGAAGATTCTTGGAAGACCAGACTAAATCAGAGTTTCTGTATCTAGAAACTCAGATTACAAAATACGTGTTCTTGTATACGTTACTTGACTTTAGAGTAATTTTTGCAGAAAAGAAAGGAAAGATATTTTACCCTGAGTTAAATGTTCACTTTACACCAAGACTGGAAAGATCAGGAACACCCAAAGTACAATTGTGCAATGAAACATCTAAACTACACAGATTTTTTTTTCTTTTGTTTCGTTTTCTCTGCAGACTATAAATAGGCATTAAAGTGGCTAGCTTATGCTCACATGTCTATCAAAAGAGAACTAGGAGTGAGGCATGGCCCACTGACACACAGCCAAAAACTTTTTACTCATCAGGATGGGATCAGTGAGTGGAACACAATTTACTTCTAGAATTTCTGTTTATTCCCACCCCAAATCAGAGACACCTCAGATACCCAGCACTTCCAGTCTATTTCTGACTGATATAATGGATGAGGGGGAATGGGACAGTCTCTCTGACTAGAAAACTTATCAGGTCATGGCTGTTGCCCTGTCCTGTAATGGCTCTAACTTATGCTTAGCCTTCTACACAATATTAAAGAAAAGGAAGTCCTCCCCTGCCCTCCTCAAAGGTCAATAATTTATTGCTTTCTAAATTAGAGTGTTGCCTGTAAACTGCCAATGGCTTTGCTAATCATACAGCTACAAGCCAAATTTTTGGACTTTCTATGTCCAACTCAATTGTCCCTAGGGTTTGTACCACCCTGTCCCAAATATGTTACAAAATTGCAGTTAGGAGCATCTATGCGATGAAGTTCATCTATTGCATTGGTTTTGATTTGTTTTTTGCTTTTGGGGTTTTTTTTCCAACTCATACCAGGTAGTGAAGAAGGGCAGTGAAGACAGTGAATAAGTGCAGGGGGAAGGAGGTGCTCCAGGCTCCCTATTCCCCTGCAGCCCTTGGAGAAGAGCATGGTGGACCAGGCTGTCCCTCTGCAGCCCATGGAAGATAATGACAGAATCATAGAATCATAGGGGTTGGAAGGGACCTCAAGAGATCATCTGGTCCAACCCCTCTGACAAGCAGGTTCCCTAGAACATATTTCACAGGTCACATATGACAATTTCCAAATAGATTTCCCACCTAGCATTTTAATCTAAAACGCATGTGGTTTAGTTTTTCATTAGTGGGTTCTGGTAGAGAACGGGAGCTGCAGGGGTGACTTCTGCAAGAAGCAGCTAGAAGCTTTCTGTCAGCCCAACAGAGTAAACACCAGCCAACTCAAGGCCATAGTCATTGTTGACCAATGCCAAGCCCATTAGCGACATTCATAATGCCTCTGTGAATCATATTCAAGAAGTAAAAAAATGCAAGCACTCACTTTTTGCCACAATGGAAGGAAGTGAGAAGATGTAAGAAAATGTGCAGACACCAAGGGCAGTGAAAGGGGGGTAGGTAGAGGTGCCCCGGTGCTAGAGAGAAAGGTGGTCCTGCAGCCTGTGGAGATGACCATGGTGAAGCAGGTGTCCCCCTGCAACCCATGATGGGGAGCAGAGATCCCATCTACAGCCCATGGAGGACCCTACACCAGAGCGGGTAGGGACACCTGAAGGACATTGTGACACCATGGAAAGCCTACATTGGAGCAAGCTCCTGGCAGAGAGACCCTGCAGCCTGTGGAGAGGCCAACCAATTCAGGAGGAGGTTTGCTGGGGTACTTGTGACTCTGTGAGGGACCAAGCTGAAGCAGTCTGGGCCTGAAGGTTGGCACTGCATGGAAGGGATCCTCTCTGAGGCAGTTTGTGAAGAGCTGAAGCCCTGTGGGAAAGGACTCACATTGGAGAAGTACATGGAGGACTGTCTCCTGTGGGTGGGACACCACGCTGGAGCAGGGGAAGGGTGTTCCAAATGCCCCCTCAACTAAGAAGGATACCAACTTGTGACGAACTGACCAAAACTCACCTTCCCCCAGACCCTGCCCCTCCTTGTACCATAATGTGAGGGGGGAAGAAGGGAGCAAAATCACGACTAAACTGAAGTCTACTAAGAAGTGAGGGGTGAGGGGAAGTGCTTTAAGATCTGGTCAGTGCTTCTTATTACCTGACTCTGGTTTCACTGTGTGCATAGAGTACTGTAATAAATTAGAGTTTTCTTTCCTTTATTCTGTGTTGAGTTTGTTTTGCCCAGGACGCTAATTCTGGAATGACCTTTCCCTGTCCTTATCTCGACTCCTAAGCCTCTCAATATATAATTTCTCCCCTGTCCAGCTGAAAAGAGGAGTGATAGAGTGACTTTAGTGGGCATCTGACCTCTAGCCAGGGTCAAACCACCACAGCATGCCTTTATGTATGTTGGGCAACATTTTTCTTGACATCCTGAGAATTTCAATTTAGGGGTCAGAGCTTTACTAGGACTTGAGTACCTAAAATACTTAGGTCTTTCTGGAAATCCCAGTTTGCATGCCTGAACAATGTATATTAAAATGTAAAGCACAATTTTATTGTCAAAATGAGCCTTCCAGATGAAAACTTTTTATGGAATATAATGAAGCAAAGAGATTTGGTTTAAATGATTTGGTAACAATAACTCCCTTTCAGAAATCATTGAGAAGACCTCTTGCAAAAGAGTAAGCATTCACATTATCAGAAAACTCTTTTAAAGCTGATGAAATATTTGACAATAGTGAAATATTAAAAAAAAGTTGCAATTTTATTTCACCAACAAAACACAAAACTCCAAATACAAATCTGTATTTGTGTATGTGTACTCATATACACACATATTTTTGAAGAGAGTTGCCCTCCTTTCTTCTTTTACTGTCTTACTCTTTTTTTTTCTCTCTCTTTTTTTTTGTTTTTTTTTGTTTTTTCCCTATGTCTTTGGGAGTTAAATTCTTTTTCTCCTTCTCAGAGACTGGTAGAGAAGGCCTGCTCTCTTACTTGAGGCTATATTCCAGCAATACATTTAAATACTGCTCTGCAATAGCATTCCCCCTCCCTGATTTTTAACTCAGAAGCAAGAAAAGTGAATTTGTCAAGGGTTGCTTGCAGCTTTGGGGGAAAGGAGAACCACATACAGCAGCCAACCTACTGCAGTGTCTCTTAGAAATTGATCTTGTTCTGCTGTGACAGAATAAGACTTTGATGATAATGACATTTTCAGCTGCAGACAAAATCCTTTTTAATTTATTTGAAAGGGGAAGAAGCTGAAATGATTTTCTATTCCAGGATGTGCTTTACAGCTTGACTTACTTTTAAGGGCTAACTCTCGGTTCAGGGGCAGATGTGGGGTTCCTACTGACATGACCCTGTGGAAACAGAAGCATTCCAAGAAGTAGGAGTTTTTTAAATTATTCATGAAATGCTTTTCCTTAGAGATCACATCCTTCGGTCTATTACTCGAGAACTAAATTAGAGGGGTAACAGCAATGCTGCAGAGTGAACTGACAAACTTTAGCAAACTGTGATATAGATGAAGCAGAGGGGAATAGAATCCATTTAAAAAGTGCAAATTATTTTAATTTCTCCTGTGCCTCTCATACTGGTGATGCCATCATGTCCAGTTCCATGCCAACCTAACTATAATATTTTTCTTTCCCCTATTGATTTTTTTTTTTTTTTTCCCCATGCAAGCAGCTATATGCTGTCTTAGTTGAATATTTCCAGAATGCCCTAAGGTCCTATGTCATCTCTAGATACTTGATCCTATTTCAAAGCATCAGATAATTTTTCACTTATATTAAAAAGTGCTTGTTTCTAAAATTACTGGTATGTAACCTCAATCAATAGAGAATAAGAGCTATTTTCAGTGTAATAACTGAAAGAACTAGATGATTTCTCTTGTAAAAAGTTTTTGTCACTTTCATAAAAACCTGAGAGTTCTGAGATGCAAATCTGTTTCTGATTCTCCAAAAAGCAGTGTCTGTGCAATTATTATTTTCAAGGTTTAAAAGTATTTCATGTGCTTAGGTTTATTTTTTTTAATCCTATCTTCTGACATTAGCATTCCAGCTATGCACATGCAATTTGCCCATGAATGACTGATGAGTAGTTCAAAAATATGTTCATACTCTTGGAATATTTTACAAAATTATGTTGAATAGGACCAAATTCTTAAAGATTATTTTTTTTAAGACAGATTAAGGAAGTAAAAAAAAAGTCCTGGAGGAAAAAAAAAAAACACAACTGTTTTCCAAGGAAGGAAAAGCAATTCTGCAGCAACTGATCACATTGCAGTTCCCACCCCCAGGAGGACCTGGGGATTTTCTGTAGGAAACAGATACCACTAAGGAGCTTTCCTTCACTGGTCCACCTGATTTGAAGGCAAAGGGCAACTAGGACAATCAGTTTCTTCCATGTTATATTTTCCATTTCTAGTGAAGACAGATAATTGAAAAAAAATGTGCCTACCTAAGCGCCACTTTACTCAGTCCATGATTAATGTTTTTGTGGTATCATTACACTTTTAATTCTACAGGTATGTATACTTGGTCCATCTAGAATTACAAATGGGAATCAGGCATGTCAAAAGAAACTCTATTGTCTCCCACTGTGGCCCATTTTCATTGGGAGCTTGTCTAGAGGTAAGTACAAGTTACCTCAAAGGTAGCCAAGTGTATTGCAACTCAACATAATCGGTAACCTGTGCACACTGGACGTTACCTACAATTTTTTAGATATTTTTGCTCATTGTTTGAGGAAATCATGTAGATATACAGAAACTTTCAGGTGGCAAGAATATGATCAAGTTTTTGATCCTTGAAAACTCAGCAAAAGTAAGCACATGGATTTTGTTCATGGTTCAGAGATAGCATTTGCAACTGTATCCTAGAATTTTGTGTTTATTTATGATTGGAATGAAAATAATGAATGTACAGAGATAGCTTTTATCTAATATCTATGTAGACAACACTTCCATAAAAATAAAATTTGATGTTTAAGGGTTATATTTTAGTAGAAACAAATTTTTTCTTTGTGTCCTTGTGTGCATGCATCTGTGCAGATATTTGCAGATAGATATTGATACAGATATAGACAAAGATATAGATGCATTCTCTTAAAGAAATAATAAAAAAATCCCACAACCCACATGCAGAAGACTTGCTCAGCTACTTGAAATCAACACCTCTGTTTTCAAAGACAGTGCATTGCCACTTAAAAATGTGAGAGAAGGGCACCTTTAAAGAACTGAAGAATTCTGAAAACCTGAGCATTTCAAATACATGTTTAATAAAAAGGAAAAAAAAAATCACATATCACATGGACAAGGCTCATAATAGGAAGTTGTCTTTAATATATATAAAAAAACCCCAAACCAATAAAACCAACAAACAACCCCCACCAAAAAGCTAGGAACAAGGTATAAAGTACCCAAAAGCACTGAAATGAAACATCACTGACCATCAGAGACCACTTTTTCAACTAAGATGCTGATAGATTTCCTAACACAAATTAGATTCCTGTCTATATAAGTTTTAGTATCCCCTACCTGAAAAAAATTCAATATACTTGCTCCATTTTGACTTGTGTACTTTAGCTCATAAGGTCACAGCAACCCTCTTATCAGCCAACAGCAGAGCTGCAGCAGTAATAGGAGATGCCATCTTAGATTAATGCAAGTGAAAATTGCCTGCAATTTCTTATACTTCTGTCTCTTGTGTGCACTTTAATGTTTCGTTTTTATCTCAGAGCATCCTTGGTCATACAACTCCTCATACTTCAGGAAAATATTTGAATTCATCCTTAGTTATAATTATTTTTCTAGAATTTGTGAAAGACCAAAAGAGAGTAAGTCCAGGAATTAAATGTGAATCAATGTAAATATATAATTTTCTGCCTTAAATTTACTCTAAAATTACTATAACTTTCATTTCAGTTTTTCTATCTTAGACAAAGTATCGACAAAAATTTGAATCTCTCCTGTCAGAAAAAACAGTCAGATGCTTTTTGATATCCTTATCATTCATGGAGTAGATAATTTTGACTGATGCATGACTCTTTTCTGTATTTTTTATGCTGACACATGAATGTCATATCTTTATATTGTTGGCAGTTTGTATTGCAGTCTCTAATAAAAAAGCAAAATCTTTTACCAACTTCAACAGTTCTACATGAATAGTAAGAAGTCAAATATTTGGGGGCTTTTGTAATGCTGCAAAGAATAGAGTAAAAATATTGCAATTAATATGACACAAATTTTAAAAGAAAAAAATAGAAAAAAAAAAAAAGCAAAACCAAAACAGAACAGAAAGACATGCAGGAATTATAGAAAAGTTTAAAAATTTTAGCTTTGCACTCACCCCCCACCCCCCCCCATCCCCTGGATTTTAAAATAAAGTACATGTCTAGAAAAGTGTTTTATAAAAAATACTGTAAATTTAATTAAAGTGAAGAGGTCTGAAAATGATTGTTGATTTCCATCTGTCTTTTGTAATTTTATCATCAAAGTGAAAAAGCCTTAACACAGAAAACAATATATAGAAATCTACATTATGATTTTGAGTTCACCCAAGTCTGAGGACGCATTATTCTTTGCTGAATAAAACCTTTTAACAGGTTACTGCCATATAAAGCAATAATTATTTCCAGAAAGTCAGCATTTTTAGCATCATTAATGGTGAAATGTAAAGATAAAATATGCTCAGAAATATGCCTGAGACATACCTGTTTCAGATGACTGTGTACCAGCAAACTGTGCATAGTAATCACAACAACTACTTTTGTCCATGCCACATCTCATTAAAAGGATCTTTGTGTACAACTGTGGAGGACAACCGTATCAAGCCTAACACATTCTGAAGTCAGCATAGTTTGAGGCACTGAAAATTTAGCATGGAAGCTGCTATTAGACTGTATAAATTATTCATATTTTTAGCAAAATTCTCATGTGGAAAGCAAGGACTGTAAAAAGAGTTAGACAACATTAGGAATACCATAGCAAGCAAATCCAAATTGTTTGATACAGTCACAACATCATAGGAATATTAAACTACATTTAAATTACATACATTATATTTCAGGAAGATATTTTCACAATTCCAAATAAAAGTTATTTACAAAAGGAGGAGAGACAAGAGACTGAGAGTTCCCTTTTTGTGTAACAAAAGACTAGAAAATGGATAACGAGAAAATGTTAACATTTATAAAGTTTTAGCTAAACAGTTTGAGTTTAAACTGGTTTAGATATTTAATTATTCATACAATAAAACAACAACAACAACAAAACCCAAACAACTTTAGGCCTTCACCAAGACAGTCACTGACAGGAAAAGATCTGGATAGATCCATCTCTAAGTTCTGGCCTGCACAAGGTTCTGATAAATCTGAAACTGTTGTAAAGTTCCACACAGAAAAGTTACATAATAGTTACCATATTTATAACAGTAGTCTTTTGCCTGCAGAAAATTGCAGAAATTATTAAAAAGAAATAAATTAATTATTTTTTAAAATATTTGCTGGTGTTTATGTTATATATGAGAAATTATCTACAGGATCCAAAAAAACCCCAAAGCACCTGATTAGAGAAGATAAAAAAGTCCCCCCACATAATGCAGGAAAAGATTTTGTGAAGATTCCAGAAGATAATTAAGGAAACTGAATTTTTTCCATGCTATTACTTCAAATTTTGATGAGACTAAAAGTGTTCCGTGACAAATCTACTCAAAGTGGTTGCATTTATACCCACATAATGACTTAGCTGTAAACAGGCTAATAAATAAAAGGTATATCAGTTTTAAACCTAATATTTTTACTCACAAACATATTTTAAATCTTAGTCCTTAAGCAAAGCATGCTATTTAATAAATCTTGTTTCAAATTGCAACAATACTAACAAAGAATTGAAACTGCAATAGTTTTGGATGGAATGGAGTTCATTTACTTCATAGGAGCTCCTATGGGGTTGTGTTTTGGATGTGTGACCAAATCAGTGTTCATAACACAGGGACGTTTCAGCTGTTTATGAACAGTGGTTACAGAATGTCAAGGTCTTTTCTGCTTCCTCACACCACCCCATCAGTGAGTAGGCTGGAGGTGATAAGAAATTGAGAGGGTATACCACTGGCACAGCTGATCCAAATGGACCAATAGGATATCTCATACCATATGATGTTATATTCCCCATATAAAGCTAAGGAATGAAAGAGGAAAGGGGGACAATTGAAGAGATGATTTTTGTCTTCCCAAGTAACAATTACAAGTGATGGAGCCCTGCTTTCCTGGAGATGACTGAACACCTGCCAGCCCATGGGGAGTGGTGAATGAATTCCTTGTTTTGTTTGTATGTGTGCAGCTTTTGCTTTACTTATTGAATTTCCTTTATCTCAACCCATGAGTTTTCTCACTTTTACCCATCTGATTCTCTTTCTCGTCCCACAGGTGGAATGAGTGACTGTCAGGACTGAAGCAATGGAACCTTAAAGTGATAGGAAAGTTAGACTCTTCCTTTTATTTCTGCCTCAATTTATGTCAGTTTAAAGTGAGCATGAAGTCACCACCTAATGGAGCCACATATTATTTTCTTATTAATATAAAAAAAAGTAAATGTAAAAACACGGTTATAATGGGCTAACTTCTTATTGATAAACTGGTTACAAAATATACACAATATGTTGTGGACAGGTTACCCTAAGCCTTTAATTCAACTACAAGTTCACATGTATAATAAGTACAGAGGATACAAAGCACTACATTTACATTAAATGCACATTCACATTACAATCAATGGACATCTAGTCATTGTAGGTGGTAGAGCATAAAAGAGCTAGTCAATTAACTTTGCTTAGCCAAATACCTCTTGAAGTTCAATTGATTGTGTGGAGTGGATTCCTACTGCCTATAATGTCTATATGGGTTGCATGCAAAAGGGGAGAATGTATACAGAAGATTATACATTATCATGCGAAGTACTGCATATAGGGAATAGGAAGTTCAAATGGCTACTTGATAAAGAGTAAGTAGAAAGAAGTGTCAACAAGGTTTGGGATCCTTTAGGTGATGAGAAGATTGAGGAAACATTAAGTAGAACAAAGAGCAAACAGCTATGATTCAGAGATGAAAAAAGATGTTTAGGTGACTGGGCAGAATTGTTTCAGCTAGGAAAGTCAGAAGTTTAACAAAACTGAAGAGAGGGACCCACATTGGAGCAGGTTTTCTGGGGGAACTTGTGACCCTGTTCGGGACCGTGCTGGGGAGATCTCTTCCTGAAGGTCTGCACCACATGGAAGTCACACTGGGGTAGTAAGTTGTTGTGGTTCCGCCGGAGCCGGGGACCACGCATTCAGATTTCCCCCGGAGCGGGGGGGGGGGGAGAAAACCAAAACAGCCCGCAGGTTGGGATAAGGGTATTTTTACTGGAAATAACAGGGGAAGAACAAATAACAACGAACAATACAACCTTTTGCTGAGATGAGCAGTTCAGATCGCGCACTCCCCGTAACGGACGCCGCGCCGCAGCCCGCGCAAACCCCAGCCGCAACACAAAGGACCGGAGCTCGCGCCGTGAGTAAACAAAGCCCGAAGCCGAGAGCACGCTCGCTCCCGGTCCCTGCTGTTCGCGCGCCAACACTGCAACACCCCCTGCTTTTTATACTCGGCATGATGTAACTGGCATGGAATGATCCTATTGGTCAATTTGAGTTACTTGTCCCGAGCCCAGCAGGTTAGCCCCTTCCTGGCTGAAGCCCCTGGCTGAAACCAGGACATCATCCACCCCTCATTCCATGCCATTTACGTCATAACCAAAACAAACAAAATCTTTTATACAACATATAACAATTATAATTATGGCAGTAATGAATATACAACAACAAGTTATTTTACAGTCATTATACTACAATTTCTACTTAGTAATTATATTAGTTATTCTCCCCCAAAATCAAATCCCGTTGAGGTACACATCGCACTTCTCCATCTCTCTGCATTACCCACCAGGTACAACCAGGTCCTTGTGCAAAAACAACTCCAGATATGGGTTTGCCTTTGCCCGAAGCAGGGATGACCCAAACTGTCTTTCCCAGTATGCTCTTCAGATGCACTACTGGGACTCTATTTCCTTCTACAGTATGTGGAAACTTTGTTTGGACAGGGCCATCCCGATTGGTAGATCCTCTGGAGTTGACTAACCAGGTGGCTTCGGCTAGGTGTGTGTCCCAATGCTTGAATGTTCCACCCCCCATTGCTTTCAATGTAGCTTTTAAAAGTCCATTATATCGTTCAATTTTCCCAGAAGCTGGTGCATGGTACGGAATATGGTACACCCACTCAATGCCGTGCTCTTTGGCCCAGGTGTCTATTAGGGTGTTCCGGAAGTGAGTCCCGTTGTCAGATTCAATTCTTTCAGGGGTACCATGTCGCCACAGGATTTGCCTTTCAAGGCCCAGGATTGTATTCCGGGCAGTAGCATGGGGCACAGGGTATGTCTCTAGCCAGCCAGTTGTTGCCTCCACCACTGTAAGTACATAATGCTTTCCCTGGCGGGTTTGTGGGAGAGTGATGTAATCAATCTGCCAGGCCTCCCCATATTTATATTTCATCCACCGCCCTCCATACCAAAGGGGCTTTAACCGCTTGGCTTGTTTAATTACAGCACATGTCTCACATTCATGGATGACTTGTGCAATAGCATCCATGGTCAAATCCACCCCTCGATCGCGTGCCCATCTATATGTCGCATCTCTCCCCTGATGACCTGAAGTATCATGAGCCCATCGAGCTATGAATAGCTCACCCTTACGTTGCCAGTCTAGATCTACCTGAGCTGCTCCAATCCTAGCGGCCTTATCCACCTGATGGTTGTTTTGATGTTCTTCTGTGGCCCGACTCTTAGGTACATGGGCATCAACATGACGTACCTTTACGACAAACTTCTCTACCCGAGCAGCAATGTCTTGCCATAGATCAGCAGCCCATATGGGTTTGCCTCTCCGCTGCCAGTTGTTCTTCTTCCATTGCTGCAGCCACCCCCACAGGGCATTGGCCACCATCCATGAATCAGTGTAGAGATAGAGCATTGGCCACTTCTCTCTTTCAGCAATGTCCAGGGCTAACTGAATAGCCTTAACCTCAGCGAACTGGCTTGATTCACCTTTTCCTTCAGTAGCTTCTGCTACTCGTCTTGTTGGACTCCATACAGCAGCTTTCCACATGCGATTCTTTCCCACAAGGCGACAGGAACCATCGGTGAAGAGAGCATATTGCTTCTCATTTTCTGGCAGTGTGTTGTAAGGTGGGGCTTCTTCAGCACGTGTTACCTCCTCATCCTCTGGTGACATTCCAAAATCCTTGCCTTCTGGCCAGTCTGTGATTACTTCTACGATTCCGGGGTGATTGGGATTTCCTATTCGAGCTCGCTGTGTAATTAATGCAACCCACTTGCTCCATGTAGCATCAGTGGCGTGATACGTAGAAGGGACCTTCCCTTTGAACATCCAGCCCAGCACTGGCAGTCGGGGTGCCAGGAGGAGCTGGGCTTCAGTTCCAATCACCTCTGAAGCAGCTCGAACTCCTTCATAGGCGGCCAATATTTCTTTTTCTGTTGGAGTGTAATTGGCCTCTGATCCTTTGTAGCCCCGACTCCAAAAACCCAGCGGTCGACCCCGAGTCTCCCCTTGTGCTTTCTGCCAGAGACTCCAAGTAGGGCCATTCTCCCCCGCTGCAGTGTAGAGCACGTTTTTAATATCTGCCCCTGTCCGGACAGGTCCAAGGGCTACTGCGTGGACTATCTCACGTTTAATCTGCTCAAAGGCTTGCTGCTGCTCAGGGCCCCATTGGAAGTCATTCTTCTTTCGAGTCACATGGTAGAGTGGGCTCACAATAAAACTGTAGTTTGGCACATGCATTCGCCAAAAACCTATAACGCCCAAGAAAGCCTGTGTTTCCTTTCTATTGTTTGGTGGAGACATGGCTGCTATTTTATTGATAATGTCCATGGGGATCTGACGACGTCCATCCTGCCATTTTATTCCTAAAAACTGGATCTCTTGTGCAGGACCCTTGACTTTACTTTGTTTTATGGCAAGGCCAGCCTTTAAGAGGATTTGAATTATCTTTTCTCCTTTCTTAAACACTTCTTCTGCTGTGTCGCCCCATACAATGATGTCGTCAATGTACTGTAAATGCTCTGGTGCTTCACCCTTTTCCAAAGTGGTCTGGACTAGTCCATGGCAGATGGTGGGACTGTGTTTCCACCCCTGGGGCAGACGATTCCACGTATATTGTGTACCTCTCCAGGTGAAAGCGAATTGTGGCCTGCACTCTGGCGCCAGTGGGATTGAGAAGAAGGCATTGGCAATGTCAATCGTGGCATACCACTTAGCTGCTTTCGATTCCAATTCATATTGGAGTTCCAGCATGTCCGGCACAGCAGCACTCATACCTGGAGTGACTTCATTTAGGCCACGATAATCTACTGTCAGCCTCCACTCTCCATTGGACTTCCGCACTGGCCATATGGGACTGTTAAAGGGTGAGCGAGTCCGGCTGATCACTCCTTGACTCTCCAGTTGACGAATCAGGTTGTGGATGGGGATCAGAGAATCTCGGTTGGTTCGGTACTGTCGTCTGTGTACTGTTGTTGTAGCAATTGGCCCTTGCTGTTCTTCAACTTTCAACAACCCCACAACAGAAGGATCCTCTGAGAGTCCAGGCAAGTTACACAACTGTTCAATTTCGTCTGTCTCCACAGCAGCTATTCCAAAAGCCCACCGGTACCATTTTGGGTCTTTGAAATACCCTCTACGGAGATAGTCTATACCTAGAATGCATGGAGCTTCTGGGCCAGTCACAATGGGGTGTTTCTCCCAGTCCTTTCCAGTCAGGCTTACCTCAGCCTCTAGTACAGTCAATTGTTGGGACCCCCCTGTGACTCCAGAAATGCAAACAGGTTCTGTGCCTTTATAATTTGACGGCATTAGAGTACACTGGGCACCAGTATCCACTAGAGCCTTGTACTCTTGTGGGTCTGACGTGCCAGGCCATCGAATCCACACCGTCCAGTAAACTCTGTTATCCCTCTCCTCCACCTGGCTGAAGACAGGGCCCCTCTATTGCTGCTGATCATACTTGCCGTTCATTGAGTGCATGAAGGACTTGGAGGTTCCCTCAAGAGGATCAGACATATCAGGAGTGTAGATAGGCCGTCTGCTTGGTCGAGGGTTCTGTTCGGTGGTAACTGGTGCAGCGTTCTTCCTGGTGAAATCTCGACGTGCGATTGTTTTACCTTGCAGCTCGTTCACTCGTGCTCGAAGGGCTGAAGTGGGCTGCATATCCCACTTCCTCATGTCCTCCCCTTGGTCAACCAGGTAAAACCACAGTTTACCTCGTGGTGAGTACCCTCGGTTTTCTCCCTCTCGGGATGATGGACGCCTTCTTCCAAAAGCTGCCACACTGCTCTGCAAGGGTCGGGAGCTGTACACATTGTTGTCAAGGCGCTGGACCAGTTTCTCTACTGCTGCGATGACAGAGAGGGAAACATTGTCTTGGTATTTGCGGAGCCTATAAGACACATCGGCTACAGTTGGTAGATCCGTATCACTCCAGTCTATTGCTGCCAGTGAATTGACGTGCCCTGCTGGTACACTTTGTACAACCTTTCGCCACATGCCTGGGGTGCACGGGACTTCATCAGGATCAGCAGGGAGTTGTGAATTGTTCAAATCATAACTGATTAACTCCCGTACAGCTAATTCTCTAAGGTACTGGACAGCTCTTTCCATATTGTTGCACTTGGGCATACGGCATGTAATGTATTCTTTTATGGGGTACCTTTCCTTCACACTTAACAGTAACCGTTTCCAGAGGCTGAGGATTCCTGACCTTTTTCCAATGGCTTTATCAATGCCTCCTTCTCTGGCAAGGGATCCCAACTGCTTGGCCTCCCTGCCATCTAACTCCAAGCTATTAGCCCCATGATCCCAGCACCGAAGCAACCAGGTGACAATGGGCTCACTAGGTTGGCGGCTAAAATCCCTTCTAACCTCACGAAGCTCACTCAGGGACAGGGATTGGGTACAACCTCTGGTTCTGCCTCATCTTGATATCCCCCTGATGGCCCCGGTTGATCATCATCATCAGCTGTTGTACGAACTGATTTTTTTGTGTATTTCCTCTTTTGTACCGGGGCGACAGACACTGGTGGGGATTGTTTCTTTTGATCATCAGTGGTGTCTGCTGTGGGGATTGCAGTAGCTGCAGTGCCAGTTACAGGGGTTGCCGCAGCTGCAGTGCCAATTATGGGGGTTGCCGCAGCTGCAGTGCCAATTACAGGGGTTGCCGCAGCTGCAGTGCCAATTACAGGGGTTGCTGCAGTATCTGACAATCTGTTTTCTTCCCCTCCCCCCTGACAGTACTGACAATGCTGACAGCGCTGTCTGCTATCAAGCAGTGTTTGAGCCCAAGTGGCCAGAGCCCAGCACAGTGCAGTGCTTTTCACATCCCTGGGAAACCTACAACAACTTTTTTTCAGAAATGCAGCCATTTTATTAGAGTCATGCAGCTGCTCAGGAGTGAAGCTCCAAGTCATCGGGGGTAAGAAAGTACTTAGGTAATGGCCTATGTTCTGCCTCTCGTGGTTGTCCTGCCTTTGGGAAACCTCTTGAGCAGTATTCATAAACCTGCTCTTAATATATGATGAAAGCAGGATCAAGTGCAGAAGAACTTCTAGCACTGTGGCCATAGTTTCCATGTCAAGGTGATGGTGAAAGTTTTCAAAAACTCTCATAAGAGCTGTTATGTTTAGCCCAGAAAGGAAAAAACCAGTGTAGTTCTCTCCCTCTGTGCTCTCACCAAAATGGCCACCACCACCAGCCCCTCTCAGCCCAGGGACTAGACAGGGCAGCAAAACCTCATACACTTTCCAGATTAAACTCATAGTCACTAATATAACTGTATCATAAAACATTGTCATAAAGCACACTAGAGCAAAGTATGGGAACAGGCAGGGATGCTGCAGCCCCGAGATGATACAACATCCTGCCAGGACTGCAAACAGCCTGCTGAGGTTTTTTTTCCACAGCCAGGACCACACCTTTGTAAATAATACCCACAGCATCTTAAACAGCATCCTTACAACTTTTACCGTAATTGCAACCGGGTCAGAGTCAGATCTACCGTTATCCCAACCTTTATTGTCCCACGTTCAGGCGCCAAAATATGTTGTGGTTCCGCCGGAGCCGGGGACCACGCGTTCAGATTTCCCCCAGAGCGGGGGGGGGGGGGAAAACCAAAACACCAGAGTCCCGCAGGTTGGGATAAGGGTATTTTTACTGGATATAACAGGGGAAGAACAGATAGCAATGAACAATACAACCTTTTGCCGAGATGAGCAGTTCAGATCGCGCACTCCCCGTAACGGACACCGCGCCGCAGCCCGCGCAAACCCCAGCCGCAACACAAAGGACCCGAGCTCGCGCCGCGAGTAAACAAAGCCCCGAGCAGAGAGCACGCTCGCTCCCGGTCCCTGCTGTTCGCGCGCCAACACTGCAACACCCCCTGCTTTTTATACTCGGCATGATGTAACTGGCATGGAATGATCCTATTGGTCAATTTGAGTTACTTGTCCCGAGCCCAGCAGGTTAGCCCCTTCCTGGCTGAAGCCCCTGGCTGAAACCAGGACACATGGGTTGGAAGGGACCCCAAGGATCATAGTGCTCCAACCCTCCTGCCACAGGCAGGGCCACCAACCTCAGGCCTGGATCTACACAAGGTTGCCCAGGGCCACATCCAACCTGGCCTTGAATACTTCCAGGGACGGGGCATCCACTACCTCTCTGGGCAGCCTGTTCCAGCACCTCACCACTCTTTCTGTAAAAAACTACCCCGTAATATCTAAGCTAAACCTTCCCTCCTTTAGTTTTAATCCATTCCCCCTTGTCCTGCCATTATCTGCCCTTTTAAAAGGTTGATTCCACTCCTGCTTATAAGCTCCCTTCAGGTACTGGAAGGCTGTAATGAGGTCCCCCCGCAGCCTTCTCTTCTCCAGGCTGAACAAGCCCAGCTCCCTCAGCCTCTCTTTGCAGGGCAGGTGCTCCAGCCCTCCAATCATCTTTGTGGCTCTCCTCTGAACCCTCTCCAACAGTTCTATATCTTTCTTGTATTGGGGTCCCCAGATCTGGACACAATACTCCAGGTGGGGCCTCACAAGGGCAGAGTAGAGAGGGACAATCACCTCCCTGTCCCTGCTGGCCACCCCTCTTCTGATGGAGCCCAGGATACCATTGGCCTTGTGAGCTGCAAGAGCACCCCCCTGCTGAAACCAGGGGCCCCCTACTCTCTTGCTGGTCCATCCTGGAGCATTTCATCCACACATCCTATGCACATCCTGTTTGGGAAAGGTACAGACACTTTTCCCCTGCAGCTGGCACTTAGTGACTTTAGTGTTGCTGGACAGATAAAACTGTAATATTGCAAAGGAACGTCCTTCCAAATTCAGGAAAATATGATGAGTTTATTGCACATAAATTCAGAGAACATTTTTTGTCAAAGGTTAACACAGGTTACTATTCTTCACAACATTTTAGAAAAAATGATACACCACAGAAAGATAATAGAGATCCTTTTAGATTTATTAGCAGCTTCTGAAAATATTTCTATTAAAGAAATAGCCCATAAAATTCTCTAAAACTTAAAATAGCTGGTTCATGTGGAATAGGGAAAGTCTGTGAAGACCTTTAAATAAATAAAGAAAAGGAAGGCCATAGAACATACATTAAGTTGTTTGTTTTTTGGGTTTTTTTAAAGCCCTCTACCTTAAATTTATGCAATATATGAGAGAGGAAGAGAGAAGATGGGAGAGTAAGGGAGCAATAATGAGATATCATTTAACATCCAAATTACCAATGATTTTATAAAATTTACATAAACATAAGCTTCTCAATAATAGTTGTAGTTCATCATATTTCATGAATGTAAGTGATCAGGTATAGGAAAGATACTCTCAGTATACTCTGATTATGATAAAGAGAAATGTGGTTGGTAATGGTAAAGCAAGGTCAGTACTGTATAGCAAAGAAAAGTGAGACATCTTGAAGTTACTCCAGTGTTAGTAAGTAGGTACTGTGATTTGATTGATGCTTTTACCTTCTTAGACACAAAGCTAATCATCAGATAATTGCTAATCCAGAAAATCACGCATCATTAGTTCCAGCATTCATAGAGCTGGTTACTTAAAAATTGTGATGCTACTTCTAGCCAGCAACAAAGTTACATTAGTAAAAAATTATGTTCACGTTGTTTAGTTCATTCAATTTTTTAGATAAAAATTTAACCCTTATTCATTTCCAGCTTCTCAGCAAGAACATAGAGAATGTTAATTTATAAGATTAGCTGGATCACTGAATCCTACCTATTTTGCAATAGAAGTGTGGTTATAAAACTGTAATCTGTTAAATAAAAACTTTAAAGATACATCTTTGCCTTGGGAGGGTAATTTTTGACTTGTCCATGTGAGATGCACAAAGAAAGTTTTAAAAGACATGTAACTGTCATGCTTACTGTTTATTTTTTTTCCCATTTACTTCTGTTTATTATCATCCCTGTTATTAGTGAGTGAACTCTTGTAGAGTAATGAATCTACCAGCCCTTTTTTTTTTTCTTTTGTGTGTGTGTGTGCATATTTTCCCCATCTGCTATGCTTTCCTAAGACATACCAGGTTTGCATATTGATATTTTTCGTTGCAGACCCTTAAGGAGCTCATTTCTCAACAGCAACACCAGACCCTACAGTATAATCCTTGACTTATTTTTCTGTCAACTTTTGTTCTACACCTACACAGTCTTTTCTGTTTGTTGCTGTCTAGAGGATTCAGCACTGACCCTGTCTGCACAATGTGCAGGGACTCATGCCTGCAAGCACTAAGGCTTTGTAAGACTTATCCCTGCACCTTTACTTGTCATATCAGCAGCTTCATCTACAGAAATACATTCTGACTGAGTAAGCCCGAGGTAGACAATGCTTAATTCTCCATTACAAAATCTTCCAGGAAGAGAAGAGAGATTCAGCTGCAGGGCATCCATCCTGTCAGCACCCTATTATCCTAACACACCGTTTACTCTGTTAATGGTTTTAAGCTGGCCTTATTCATTCTGATTATCGTGTTAGAGTCTCGCCCTGGATCACTGTGCAGCAGTACATAGCATATTTTTATTCAGCTACTGTTCTAAGACTCCAGGTATTTGCCTTTCTTTTACCTACTTATTGTCTACCTATGAACAAATAGAGTTCAGAAAATTTCCAGTACTTGAATTAAATGTTACAAAGTCAAAATGTGAGCTACTTGAAAACAGTTTGAAATAAAGTAAATCAAAGTAGAAACATCTGTTAATCAAAAGCAAATTATAGTTCCTAGGTTCTTTCATAGCAGAAAAAATAGATCCATGTTTTGTATTTATGTACATGAAACACAGTCACATATACTAGATAACAGATAACAGATACCTGTATGTTGAATCACAAAGATCACACATCATTTACTGTTTTCCTCCACATATTTTTTATCCCTGAGGCTTCTAGCACCTTACCGCAAATATATGACATTGAATTAAACAATCATAGACCACAGCATTAATATCCAGCACAAAGAAATAAGGAGTGATTTTGATGACTGTCAACCTATGATTTATTAAACATACCTCAAATATCATGAAATTGTTTCTAAGCATTTTATGGAGTATTTTTCAGTTAAATACATATTTCAAAACTTCATTATGATTCTGACTGCATCCAATTGAAGATGAGGATGGTAACAAAATTTGCAAAATATAGTTGGGTTTTCAAAGGACCAAAAGGTAGAATAAGTAATTGACATAGAAAGTTCATAAAACCCCAGAACATTAAAGTGTTCTGAAAATTTCAGATTTTAATTTCTACGGAAGTTTTTAGTGTTCAGCAATTTTGTTTAGTACTCAACTTTATTCTTCTTAAATTCATAGAAATTACACAATTGTATTGACTCTGTTCTTTCTTTTTTTCCCCCCACATTTTCAAACTGTATTTTCATTTTAAAAACACAGAATACTGAAGAGAACTTTGGTCATATAACTGTATGTGAAAAATTGGCTTCAGAAAATAACTCCTAAAGAGTTTGCAAGTCTTTGTCCATAAAACCATCAGACCTCTAAATAAATGCTGTAAATCAGAGTCACAGAATGGGAGGGATTGGAAGAGACCTCAAAAGATCAAATAGTCCAACCCCCCTGCCAGGACAGGATCACCTACATTAGATCACACAGGAATGTGTTCAGGTGGGTTTTGAATGTCTCCATCACCCTTACAGTGAAAAATATTTTTCCTTATGTTCACATGGAATGTCCTATGCTCCAGCTTGTACCTGTTGCACCTTGTCCTATCACTGAACATTACTGAGAAGAGCCTGGCTCCATCCTCCTGACCCTCACCCTTCACATATTTATATACAGTAATGGGGTCATCCCTCAGTCTCCTCCAAGCTAAATTGACCCAGGTCCCTCAGCCTGACTTCATAAGGAAGGTCTTCCACTCCCTAAATCATCTTTGTGTCCCTGCTCTGGACATTTTCATGTAGTTCTCTATCCTTCTTGAAGTGAGGAGGCCAGAATAAGACACAGTATTCCAGATGCAGTCTTATCAGGGCAGGGTAGAGTGGGAGGAGAACCCCTCTTGACCTACCAACCATACCCCTTCTAATGCACCCCAGGATGCCATTGGCCTTCTTGGCCACAAGCGCACATTGCTGGCTCATGCTCATCCTGCTGTACCCCAGGATCCCCAGTTCCCCTCCCGCTATGCTGCTCTCCAACAGGTCCATCCTCAGCGGATACTGGTATATGGGGTTGCTCGTCCACAGATGCAAGACACTTGCCCTTCTTGTATTTCATTAAATTTCTCTCCAGCCTGTCTAGGTCTTGCTGAATGGCAGCATATCCTTCTGGTGTGTCAGCAGCTCTTCCTAGTTTTGTGTCATCAGGAAACTTGCTGATGATACACTCTGTTCCTTCATCCAGGTCGTTGATGAGTATTGACAGCACTGAATAGTACTGGTCCCAGTACTGACCTCTGAGGAA
Source organism: Laterallus jamaicensis coturniculus (assembly GCA_022605575.1). Lineage (NCBI taxonomy): Eukaryota > Metazoa > Chordata > Aves > Gruiformes > Rallidae > Laterallus > Laterallus jamaicensis. The sequence continues at coordinate 13,858,423 of JAKCOX010000019.1, forward strand.
CTCTGCTAGATAAAGGCATCCAGTTAGACTCTGCCCCACTGACTGCAACTTTCTGACTTGCTTCCTTCAACCAGTTCAGAATACACCTCACTACCCGATCATCCAGACCACATTTCTACAACTTAGCTGTGAGGATGCCGTGGGAGATGGTGTCAAATGCTTTACTGAAATCAAGCTAAACTAAGTTTACTTCCCTACCACTATATACTCACTTAGTTATATCCTCTTAAAGGCTACCAGACTGGTCCAGCATGACTTCCCCTTAGTAAAACCATGTTGACTGCTCCTAACAACCCTCTTAACCTTGACATGACATGATGGTGACAGAGCACTGGAATAGGTTGCCCAGGGAGGTGGTGGAGTCTCCTTCCCTGGAGATATTCAAGACCCGTCTGGACACCTATTGTGCAGTATGAGCTAGGGAGCCTTCTTTGGCAGGAGGGTTGTACCTGATGATCTCTCGAGGTCCCTTCCAACCCCTATGATTCTGTGATTCTGTGATACTCTCCAGTATTCAATATTCAACAGAAATTACTTCCCTACATGTTAACTTCTATGAAGCCAACACAAATCTCACACCTGAGGTGTCAGGGAAGGCAGCAGGCCTGCCAGCAAACTGTCTCTCCTCAGAAGGAATAGGCCTGGACAATATTCTTGCATTCCCATGAAATAGGAAAGTTACTCATGCTAAAGAGGTTTTGTAATTGCATTCACAAAACACGGTGACCTGGAAGGCAGGGGTACAGACTGCTTAAAACCAAGAAGGAGTTGTGGGAAGGTGTTTGGGAGTAAGTGAACATGTCATGAAACAACTGTGCAGATAGTTTCAGACATCAACGGTAAACTAACAATGCTTAGCTATAACATATGCTTATCAGATCCTGTTATATTCGATAACCAATCAGCTTGGTGTGAACAGTGTATGTAACCAATTAGCAGTTTTCTAGTTGCCACAGTTGTAGTAACAAATGTTAAAATCTGTGTTCTTTCTCTCAATAAATGGCTTCACCTTAACTCATATCAAATTGTGTGTTGCCCATTGCCGATCTCTGCACCGAGGTGTCTTTTTTCTCCCCCCTCTTTCTCTCTGTGGTTAAAGTCTGCCAATCAAAAAAATCAAAGAAAGACTAGAGTTTAGTGACTAGCAAATGCTGCTCTGAGATTCCATGTATTTCAACATGAAATAGTAGGAACTATTTTAGAAGACTAAAGTATTGAAGTAATGAAAGAAATAATTTCTGTTAAATAACATAAAAATACTGTTTTTAAGACATAGAGTAGATGTTTTATCATTAAAAAAAATAAACTCAAATTGGTGTATGAGGGTCTTTCAAGATGTAGCAGTTCTATAGAGAGACACTTTGTCTACTAAAGTGGGAACAGAGAACACTGATGGGTCTGCTAATTCTGCAAGTGAATTATTTTTATACCATCATCACTGAAACACAGCTGTGATAATAAATTAGGTTCTTGTTCAGGGTCTTCCAGCAGGCACATATTTTTTTCTGCCACCATCACAGTCATCATACTTGGTTAGTCAAAGGAGGAGAATTGATACCAACATTTCTCACAGGGAAAAGTAATTCCACAGAATTTCAGAAATAGTATTAATCTAATCTAAATCTGTACATACATAGAAGAATGTTGACATCAATATTAATGAGAATTTTTTTTTTCATTTGTAGTTTGTGCATATCAGAAAGTTGTAAATTATAGAATGAAAACGTATTATAGAATAAGCTGGAGCAAAAATTAAACAAAAAGTGTCAGGATCATGAGAAAATCCATCCACACTATAAATAGTCTTCAAGAATGAATATTTTTTATAAGAAATACAATTATGATTTAAAATTAGCTCTGTTTTGTCATTGTAGTACAATTAACAATGTAAATCATGGAACCTCATGTTTATTTGAAGTGGGTATATTATGTGTAAGCTACAAACTGGTTTATCTTAACTACAATATTCCTTAAGATAGCTGATTGAATACACTTTTTTAACAGGCAAGGCAAAACTTGAAAGCATTTACAGAAGGGAAGTGATCCTGATAATTCATAGTGAGAAGATTTTTATTATACTCCAGTGCTTTACTAACAGGACTATTAATCCATAATATTCTCCTTTTTTCATTGTGCCATTGTACCTTTTATATTCATGAATGTAAGTAAAGAAAATGTCTATCATTTAATGTGTAATCTAAGTCTGAATATTAGATTTAATACAGTAATTGAGTTCTGTCTTTATATTATCAAGATTTTTCTGATCTGTACTGCAGAAAATATAATTACATCCATGCAGCTGGGGCTTATGATAGAGCAGAATGTTTATTCTGTTTGTTTGATTTACGCTTTATTATCTATCAGGATTTTTCCAACACCTAACTGTAAAGGTTAGCATTAGGATGCCTAGATAATGACTACGCAAAAAAAAAAACCCACAAAACCCAGTGATTTGGCAGTGATCAGAGAGACATTGACAAAGTGGGGAACTCCGATAACCAGAACCAATTACTCCTAAATCCATCACTGGCAATTGTCCTAATTGCAAAACACACTAAGATGATCCAGTAGAAGAAACTCTCTCCAGAATGCTGTTCAAACTAAAAGTGACTTGTTCGGGAATGGCCTAATTTTGGAACTGAACACTTGGGATTTCACAGGATTTATCATGGGCTATCTAGGAAAAGGGTTGGGGAAGAGGAAAGACCAAGACAGATCAAGGAGGAACAGGTTGGAGAAAATGTAAGGAGAAGAATAAAAGGAGCCAGTCATTTGTAAGCTGGCAGCTGATCAGTACACTTGACTGTCTGAGCTCTGTAGTTTTCCCTTTTTTCTCATTACATTTTATCTCTAACTTTTCTTTTGTGGGAATATGCTCATTTTTCTGTGGGTAGAGAGGGATGCAGATGAGGTGATCAACTACTGAACTTGTAGTTGCATCAAGTGAGCAAAAGAGGTCTGGGAGCTCGCTATTTGTTTTGGTGCCAGAATTTACAGTGACCAAGTCTGAGAGCTAGAAAGAAGACTGTTTTGTTTTGGCTTTTTAATATGTGCTCAGGACTGCTCTCTGGCTCTGAAGGTATCTGACATTGAATGACACAGTTTTAAACTGTTAAACTCTGTTTCTGAGTAAGGTTAATTACTTATTAATTATTACTTATTAATGAATGGTTCTTCATCCACATAACCATCAGAAACAAGTTCACAGAATCACAGAACCGCTAGGTTGGAAAAGACCTTTAAGATCAACAAGTCCAACTGTTCCTGTCCTGTGATAAACCATATCCCTAAATACCTGATCTACCCTTTTTTTAATCACATCCAGGGATGGTGACTCAACCACCTCCCTGGGCAGCCTGTTCCAGGCCCTGACAACTCTTTCAGTGATTTTTTTTTTCCTAACATCTAATCTAAACAGCTTTGTGCCATTCCCCTTTGTCCTATCTCCTGTCACCTGGCTGAAGAGACCATTGCCCACCTCTCTACAACCTCCCTTCAGGTAATTGAAGATAGTGATAAGGTCTCCCCTCAGCCTCCTCTTCTACAGACTAAAGAACCCCAGCTCCCTCAGGCAATCCTCATATGTTTTTCCCTCCAGCCCCTTCACCAGCCTCATTACCCTTCTCTGGACTCGAGGACTTCAATGTCCTTCTTGTAGTTCAGTAATTTTTTGGGATAGGACTAGTTGACTTCTGCAAAAATCATGTCAGGGACCATTCTAACAACTGTACAATATAGACAATTAAGTTCTAACACCTGGGAGTATTCCTAGCACCACTCAATTTCTGAAATATACAGAGCCTCACAGACTTTATAGTATCTGTTTCACCTTATGGATGTTTTATTTTTGGTTTTGTTTTCTTTTTTGGGAGGTGTGTTTTGTTTTTTGGGGTTTTTTTTTTTGGTAGCTTATTTTACTTATTTAATTTTCTAAAATATTGTACCTGTTTTGTTTTTTTTTTCTTAAATCAGATTTTTCTTTTTTCTTAACTTTAATGGCAAAGGTATTTATTCAAAAGAGAAATATTTTCTTTCTTGAAAATCTGAAGGGAAAAAAGCAAGTTTACTAATAGCTTAATAATTTAAAGGGAATATATATTTTCTAGCATTTTTCTAAGACCCTCATTTATCAGAATCAAAACCAGAAAACTGTCAGATTGGTTTCTGAAACCATCTTCTCTGCATTTAATAGTTTTCTAAAATTTAACTGGTTTTTAGTAAATATGTCCAGAGTTATTCAGATGTGAAAAAAACCTCTTTAAAGTTACCTGTCTATTTATGACTGACACTGTTTCAATAGTATTTATTAGAAGAGAGCCAAGTACCTTTAGTAAACAGTTAGAAGATGACAGAGAGAACCTTAATTAAGAATCCCTCTTAAAGTAATGATCTTTAAAAAGATCTTCAGCTGAATCATAATACCATTATTCAATTACATTTTGATGGTGAACTCTGTCTGAATGGAAGTTTCACTCATGTTTCACAGTTGGTACATCCATCCATCCAGTATTCAGAACAACAGGATATTTTTTAAAATACATGAATGGCAATAAATAACCAAAGGATTAAGTTACCTTCCCCCAAAATTGAAAAGTTAGATTTCTGCCTCACATAATAGAAGCTTATTCACAAAGCTATAGGGTATCTCAGATGAAGGGGTGGTTTTTTGAACCTAGTTTCTGTGTAGGCAGGAAAGCAGATGTTTAAGGTTGAAATGTGATCAAGTAAAAAGAAATTCACACGAATCATCCAGGTGCAACATAAGGATCAAGGAGCTTCTTGAGTATTAACAGACAGCATCTAAGAGATTATACCACTGAAATGACCACACCATGCTTTTCCTATTTCATATACTTTCCTCACAGCATTAGTTCCTGCCTACTGTCAGAGGACAAAGAGTGGATTTGCTGACAGGATCTAAAGTATAGTTTTTCTGTTAGAATACCTTATAAGCTGTTTATTTGAGAGAGGAGAAACTTGTGGTTCCTATCATTGTTCCCTGGGTGTCTTCTATTTATATACCTCCTCCCTACTTGAGAAAAACTGTTGACCTGAATTCATACAGAGACTTTGATTGGAAGGGTGAAAAGAACACCAAAGAGATTGAATTATATATATATATAAACTTTTTTTTTAAATATATATATATATATATATAAAAACAAATTTAAGGGTATTTTTAGTGTGCTCTGTGTTTATTGATTTGGACTACAAGTGTTAGTATTACTGCAGCCAGTCTGGTAGCAATGTTGTACCTATTAACTACAGTTAGACAACCATCTCTCTTAACACAAATCCAGAGTCAAATATATATTACATAAAGGGCTGATGCCTGCTAATTAGTGACTGCATAGGTATCCTATGTTTTTTACCATACATAATATTCCACAGGGCTAAATTAAAGCTATGCATCTGACCTCTAGAAAATCACAGCTCCAGCGAGCCTAAATCATCTTTAACTGAGGCAAAAAATAGAGGTCCCAAGGCACTACACATGTAGAACAGCTCATAGACTTTCAGTCTTTTCCTAATAATGACAAAATTAGATTATTATACAGTGTGAAGCAGGAATAGCTTTATAAGACTCAGTAATTCATAAACATATTTTAAAGTATCAACGTCTCTCTCCATTTTTCTTTCATTTGATTAGGAAGAGGGAGATAGAAGAAAATGATGCAGTTATTTTCCTTTATTTCAGTACAAGCTTATTAAAGACATTTCTAGTCAATCTTTAAATAGGCTTTTATTTCCAAAAAGGTGATTGAACCATAAAAAAAAATCCTAACTGTCTCATATTTAAATTATCTAAATACTGTAACTGTGCTACCCTTTCTGATAACAGAAAGTCAGAAACTATGGAAGGTTTATTGAGAAACCTAGATGCTTCCTAATGAATGCATGTGACAATATTTTATGCAAAGGGATAAAGGAAATGCTGGATCTGATACAGAGGTGTAATTAACCAGAAATTTAATAATAAGCACATGAGCTACAGAGTGGACACCAATGCTTTGTATTTTACCAAGTCAAAATCACAAGTAAGCCAAAGCATCAAGTTTTCTGCATTTTACTTTACATTCATATGACCTGCCAGGATACAGTTAGTCAGATCATTAGTTGGACTGGACCCAAAATTCAATATTATGTTAATTTCAAAACCTTAGGCTGAGAATCAAATTCAGACTACTAAATAAACAAACAAACTAACTAATAAATAATCACCCTTTTGTTTTAATCTCATGCTATGAAAGATAGCCAAATCTCAGAAATGCTTCTATGGTAACTATATATATGTCCAAAATGAAATAAATGTTTGTGACATAATTATCACATGTCCAATACCAACAGTTTTCAAACCATTAAAAAACCCCCACATTATGTAAAACCTTATTGATAGCATATATATGGATTGTCCTTTTAATTATTTTTCTTAAAAGTATGCTGTAGGGAAGGATGGTGTATGAAATCATGCATATTTAGCATAGTTCAGGGGAAATAAAATTTTATTGGGTCTGAGATGCTACCACTAAAAAATTAAAAATAGTGCATGAAAGTTAAGAGCAATTTTGGGCCTTAGGTAAAAATTTCATAGATAACATCTGGAGAACTCTCTTCTGTTCCAAAAGGATCAGATCTTTGGGACAAAGTCAGAAGGGGATTAATTCTCCTACTTTTCTGATGAAGAGGAACTCTTGAGTACATGGTGTTTCCCAATGATTCCCTTGCTAATGTACAAGTTATAACCTAGTGCTTCATAGAACCTTTATAAGGATTGGGGTTTTTTTCAGATTCACCAGGTATGACTAATAAAGCAACACATTTACATGTACTTAGCCTAGAGGGGTTTGTGGATTAATCCCTTATAAAGATATCTGGCCCCCAAGTGTAAAGAAAATTACTCTAGCAGGAGCAAGCAATTTCCCCTCAAGGTGAAACAAAAGAGTACAACTAGAAAGAAATTTGAGAGAAAAGACGGAAAACAAATCTCTATCTAGTTAAGTCCTCCCAAAATAGCATGACATGGAAGATAAGTAAATCATGTTAGAGTCTTGAAAGCTTGTTTGTTTCTTTTCCAGGAATATGATTTTGCATAATCATATATATCCCGTGTTCCTATAATTTTTTTATGAAAACAAGTTGACAGAAATATTACATTAGTATGGATGGCTAAAAATGTTAATAATACATTAAAAGTTTTTTAAAAATGTTATCAGCCATTTGAGCATCAAACTAGGAGATTATTGTAAGTAAAAAACCAAAATCTTCTATCTGTAGTAGCAGTTAATAATGGTATCTAAAAGATGTAATTCAGATCCATTTTCAAAGGTTCATGTTACAGTTGCTTTCTAATTAGCACATTACTGTGTATACCCAAATGCAGCTACTGGGGTCCTTAAAACAGTTTTCAGACAGCTATCTATAGTGTAAGAATGACTTTTTATCATCAGGGAGAGAGAAAATATCTTACAAAGATTAAGTCAATTGCCCAAGAGTTTACAACAGATTAAAAATGAGGTGTGTTGTCAGGTCTAAATAGTAACATAATAGCAAAAGTATTTGGAAAAGTTTGTATTCTTTGGGATTATGGATGCTCACAAATGGCAAATGAGCACCTATCTTTGCCTAAAGACATTAACAATGCAGAAAACAGGATTTTGGACATTCAAGCACCCTGAGAAGATTGATTTATCAATTTCTATACAAGCTTGACTAATTCCCTTGAGTTCCATGATGCAGTGTCAGCCTTATTTATTATATAATAATTCAGTGCTCAGGATGCACACTGCAAAAGTAAATAAAATGCATGAACCTTCTCTCATTCTAATTTGATTTGAAATAAAATTTCATCATCCTAAAAATGTTCACTAAATACTTGCCTACTGGCTACTATAAAAGAATACACTTTCCATCCCTGACCTTAATTTTGGACTGACTATACAGACACTACAAACTCAGAACAAGAGTATTGGAAGTCAGGATGAGGCTCAACAGAGGTGCAATCAGACATATGGGCATCTGACAAGGAGAGCAGCAGCATCAGTGCCATCCTTGATTTTTTAAATCATAGAATCATAGAATGTACTGAGTTGGAAGGGACCCACCATAAGGATCATTGAGTCCAACTCCCGGTACTGCACAGGGCCAGACAAGTCAGGGCATTGACCCCTCTGGGATTGAGTCTATCATCCAGACGCTTCCTGAACTCAGTCAAGCTTTGCGCTGTGACCATTTCCCTGAGAAACCTGTTCCAGCACTTGACCACCCTCGCAATAAAGAAGCTCTTCCTAATATTCAACCTAAACCTCCCCATCTCAACTTCATACCATTCCCTTGAGTTATATCTCTGGAGACCAAAGAGAGGAGATCAGTGCCTGCCCTTTCACTCCCCCTTGTCAGGAAGCTGTAGACTACGATGAGGTCTCCCCTCAGTCTTTTTTTTTCTCCAGGCTGATCAAACCAAGGGACTTCAGCTTCAACTTGTAAGTCTTTTCTCCCAGACCCTTCACCATCCTCATTGCCCTCCTCCAGACACTCTTCAACAGTGGTGCCCAAAACTGCACAAAGTACTCAAGGTGAGGCTACACCAGTGCAGTGTGAGGTGCACCAGTCCCCTCCCTTGTCTGGCTGGCAATGCCTGCTTGATCAATGACTTAATATTCTAAGACCTTTAAACAGTATAAGAGACAAAGCCTTTGAAATACTGCCCGCAGACAGAGTGACATACAAGGAAATAAGAGTCAGTTATCCATATTGTGGCCTTCTGTGCTGAATTAATGGATTCTACACGTGTGGTGGGATGGGTCAAAGACAGGAAGAATGGGAATGGAAAAGCTCTTGGGCTGAGATAAGGACAGGGACGTCACATACCAATTTACTGTCATGAGTAAACCAGATTCAACTTGTGGGAACTTAATTTATTAACAATCAAAATAAAGTTCATTCAAGTAGTGTGAAGCAAAAAAGGTAACCCTAAACAGCATCTTTCCTCCCCCCTTTCCCACTTTCAACTTTATTCCTGACCTCCCAGGGAAACAGCAGCCTTGTTTCTTACAGTTTTTCCGTCACTCCTCATGCTCCTGTGCAGCATTTTCCTTTTCCTTAACCTGTTTTCCCCACCTTTGCCAGGGGGCTCAGATGTGCTCTGCGGTGGGTGGGCTGGAGCTGCCTGGAACCAACTGTGTCCAGCTCCAGGCAGCCTCAGGCCTCTCTCCTCACAGAGGCTCCTTGCAGCTCCTGCTGCTGCCAGCTCCTGTATCTGCACCTCGTACAACTGTTTTCTGTTTTTAAATCTTGACCACTTCCTCAGTTGTCTGTTTAAGCTGTAGAGTGGAAGAAATAGGAAACAACCCAACACTAAGGTCAGACCTCATTTGTGGTGATAGGTTTCAAATACTCACAACCAAAGTTTAAAAATAAGTATTTGGCTATCAGCTTTTGTTGATTTACATTTGTGCTCTGGAATATAAGCAAATGAAATAATGAAATGCAGTGAGAATAAAATGCTCTAGGGCAGATACTTAAAGGAAAAATGCCAGCAGAAAAAACTTGACAGAAAAGCTCTGTTTTCCTCAGCTTTCAGTCATAGTTTTTCACTCCATCTTTTTTCTCTTTACTCAGTGACAAAGATAACACTCCTGCCAAAGCAACCCCTGCCTCTTCAGATTGTAATTTCTGCCAGCAGACAACTCATTTAAAAATCATCTACATATATGATAATTTCTGTATCAGAGAAAGGTAGGACATGAAAATATTGCAGGACTTTGGTACACTAACTCTTTTGAGATCCTAAATCTCTGAATATGTAAATAGAAATATTCATGCCACAAACTATATGAATCTTTATATATTTCCATTAAAACTTTAATGTTAAATTTATACTGAGGTCCTTTCAGACCTCCATGGAAATAATTTACTTGACAGAAATTCATACTGAGAATGGCATAAACCCAGTTAGTCCTTAGTGTTTTACACCCAAAAAATCTATCTCTGGCCTGTTAACATATCACTGAAGCTGGAGGTTTAACCTCCACCTTCATTTAAGATGGCATGAAGGAGCCCCTAAATGAATGTGTGATAACAGACTGAAGGAGATCAGGCCCTTCAATCAAAACACATAAATAAAAAGCTAACCAAAATGAAAACATTTCTTTCTGATCAGACTTCATGTTTATGAGTTAAAGAATACAGACACACAATGGAAAGAGATAAATATAACTTCCAAGCCACTCATACAAACAGATAACAACAATGTTAACCATGAGAAAAATCTTTGCTGAAAGAATCTCTTTGCTAAGTGGAGTCTGAGGAAAGACAGGTTTCTTTCTGTTCTTTTTGGGGAAAAAGTGCTTAATGTTTTCACTTTGTTACCAAGGAAGTAAACTTCCCATATTTTTAATTTTAGTATGAACTACGTTTCTGAACTACACAGAGCTGCTCAGGTAAAAGAAAAAACTGTGCGTGTGAAAATAAATCCTGAAGGTGAATCTACTACTTGAGGATTTTGATAAGAGATTCTGGTTTATGCAAATTCATGATTATCTTATTTCCTAAGTTATCTTTTGGATTTTTATGGCTAAATCATAAATAGCGCTTATCAGTTGAAATGAGTTAGATAAAACCTACCTCATTGTACTTTTTATAAAAGCCTACCATATAAGTATATCCAGCCCATTTTTCTTAGACTAAGTTTGAATATAACACATTTTCTCCTATGCTAAACACAAATTTACTTCCACAACTTCAGATGGAACCTTTTTTTGAAGTTTGTGATTTAACATGAGTTCACTGGAGAGCATCCGGGCTACAAGAAGCCCATTAGCATGTCACTACGTGCTGTACTGTAATGTTGTTAGATTTGTGACTGGGGCAATATTCAAAGGGGACATAAAAAGTGTTTTCTGTCTCAGGACTGTTTCTGCACCAAAGTAATTTTCTTTGTTTATCAGATAACAAAATGCTATCTTAAAATCATCTCTTAACACTGAAATAAGATCAGAAATTAATCTAGTTTACTTTCCAGTACAATTCCTGAAAGGGAGGAAAAAATATCTATTTCTCTTTTGCCTCTTTAATTATCATGTTCAAGATCCAGTAAAATTCTTTGCATCATTGACTATGTGTTTGGTTTTATTCTCAAGGGAAAATATATCTTTCAGAAATTATCAAGAAACATTATTGTTTTCAGAAGCCCACATTATTTCTGATTTTGAGGCATATGTGTCACATTTTGATGTGTCTTGTCAGGTTTAATCAATCAAGTTGATGCATGTGAGACATGATCCAATTTCACATGATCAGAATTACTTCATTTGACATGCCACCATGTGACATTTAAGGTCAAATTAAAAACAATAACAAAAAAACCAAAAGCTTTACCCTGTATTAAAAGATTTTAAGAAAAAAATAACTAACCTTTGAAAGCCAGGTAAGGTATTGTCAGATGTGATGCACTTGAATTTTAATTATTTGTGGTATTTTGGTGCCCAGATTAATTTTCCTACTGTTATGAATTTAACCAATATTTAAAATATTTTAAATCACTAACTCAACACAGAACTGGAACCTCAATACTCTAATAAAATTTATTTTGTAAAGAATTGTTCTTTAAAGACTGATAGACAACCTAATACAGAATGTTTTGGTTTTGTGAAGGCTTGGTAGAGAAAGTATTTAAGTGTACAATACATGCTATTATTATTACTACTACTACTACTATAAAAGCATTATTTGTCCATGTCTGGTGCTCTATGGTTTTGGAGCAGGTATTCACTGTAGCCTGTGAAGGATCCACACAGATATATATTCCTGAAGGAACTTCACCCTTTGGGAGCCCACACCAGGGCACAGGGAAAGTATGAGAAGGAAGTAGCAGTGGAGAAAAACTCTTAATTACTGACCATAACCACACATCTTCCCTGCGCTGCTTACTGTGGATGGAGGGTAGAGGGCTCTGGAGAGGAGTGAAACTGAGCCTGGGAAAGCAGGGGAGAAAAGGTGGTGTTTTAAAGGTTGTCTCTGTTTCCCACTATTCAAATTAGTAATTAGCTTTATTTTAATTGGAAATAAAGAAACTTAATTTTCTGTAAGTTCCATCTGTGTTGCTTATGATGGCAACTGCCAAATAAACACCTGGACTTTATCTCAACTCATGAGCTTTCTCATATAATTTTCTCCCCCATTCCACTTAAAGAGAGGAAGTGAGTGAGTGACTAGGTAGATGATTGGCTGTTTGCTAAGGCTTACCCACAACAGATATGCACAGTTGTGGGGTTTTTTTTGTTAACATATGGCATAGGAAACATAAGTAGGGTTAAATGTTGACTCTTTCCTTTCCCAGTGGCAGAGGTTTGGTGTATGAGAGATGAAAATTAAAGAGGGCGAAAGGATCACATTGTGATCCAAATGTGGTAGCCACACATTTGCAAGGATAAATTAATCCAAGGGGAAAAAAACAACAACAAAAAAAGTTCAAATTAAAACACAGGTATAAAATCATCTCCATTTGTAATGGAGATGTATGTCTGGGAAGAGTAAGAAAAAACTCTGAAGAGAGGCACCCACTATCTTTTCAATTAAAAACATTAGTTGCTAGTTCTTAACTTGTCCATGCTTCTCTGTATAGGCCCAGTGATCATGGCATGAGATTTTAGATATTATATTACATTATATTATGTCTATTGTATTTATTATATTACAATACATATATGGTATTTAAATAAATGTATACAAACATAAAAATATCTAATATATATTAAACATTCTGCACATGAAACAACTCTCACATTGCCTAAAACCAGTTAAATCAGTGAAGAACACATTTAGATGCTGAACTTCAAAACTAGTATAATACAGCAATTTCTCCCTTGAAAATTAATAAATATAAAATCTTGGAGCAGTGACATTGTCATCATCCCAGAAAAGTTACTAGGGATAATTTTATAACCGAGCCTGTCCAACTTGGGTTGGTCTATATTGCCATTAGGTTAAAGTTTGTAAAAACAAGTAATGAAATTATTTTCAATAAATATTCACATTTAAATGGAATAATACTGTATTCAAAAACCTGTTGATAAATTTAGACATCATGTACTTTTTTCCGCCCAAACCATGTTTTCCAAAGGTGATTACATTTTCTATTGCGTTAGTTATGTAATTCAATCACAGAATAGTAATTAAAAGGTAGCTTGTGCCACTTCCAGGTGGCTCAAGAACAAATTGGGCAGACAAAGGAACTTCTTCCTATAAACAGAGAGAAACAGAGAACGATTCTTGTATTTGCAGAATATAGGAAAACAGATCTGTGATTTGTACTTTGAGAATAATTAAATCTGCTTCTGTTAAAGGCTTGTTGAGAATATGAGGTTTGATTTTTATCTCCTGCTAGCTGAGGTCACTTCTGCAACCTGATGACAGTATTTTTACCAATATAGTCTGAAACAAATTGAGGTCAGTGTACATTTTTTTACAGCCTTGCTCTCAGATTTCTTCCATGAACTGCAGAAGGTTTCAATTTACTGAAGCACTGAAGTAGGTAAGATCCAATCAAAGTAAAAGCAGAATCAATAAATGCTAACCTCAGAAGGCTAAACAGTAGTGACATCAGTCGGGGAAAAGTTGTTTGCAGATCCAAAATTGTATTGTTCTGTACCTAGAAGAAAATGAAAATGCAGCTATATGTTTTTATATTACTTGTTTACTGAGATGTATTTAACATGTTTGACAAGCAACAGGATTGATATTCTATCAAGGATAGGAATGGACCTATGTGATTTGGCAAACGTTCTGGAAATATAGGCCAGCCATGGAAGCCAGCTGGACATCAATCTGAATTCTGTTTGTCTCTGTAATATATTTCTCATGGCTTTATCTCCTACCATTTAATGGCTGATTTAAATGAATCATAGTTTTTTAAACACTGTGATCAATACAACACACATAAAATATTCACAAAATCAGTTACGTATTGAATTGGCTGCACGTTCGGTAAAAATATTTTTACACTTAAAGAATTCAGTTGTGTCTGGTATTGTCTTTTTTGTCGGTAAACAAAATAACTGTGACATTGTGTATAAATACTTGAGAAAAATAATTTATTTTTTGTGTCAGCATTATTATACAGAAGGTATGTTTTAAGAGGAATAAGTGCCATCTGTAGTTACAGAACATCTGTGTGTGTGTTTACATATACTTTTAAGCTTACTTTTAAAAGAAGCATGATTCTACTTTTTAGCTGAGTATCAGTTAAACTGCATTATGCTTACTGCAGCTCTGTTGTGTCAGCATTTGTACAAATTCTTTTCTCACTCTTTACGAATTTTTATAAATCAGCATTAACTGTGATTTACCTTTTCAGCCTCTGTCAATTATAAAAATATTTTTTTTATCAAAGGTAAAAAACAGTTTCATACTCTCACTCTTTTTTGTTTATGAAGAGTAGACAAAATGTAATTTGACAAAATTATTTTCACTGTAAAATAAATATCAGTATAAAATGGATTTTATTTTTTTTTTGAGGATATAGCTGTCCTACAGGATGACTTTTCAGCATTTATGTATTTGTAGGTTTTGTTTGTTGTTTTGTTTGGGGTTTTTTTAATAATATTCTAGTTCTGTATAAGAAAATAGTGTGGCATGCTACATTTATTCATTTGTATTTTTAAATTTAATTAACTAAAGAAAACAATAACTGAAATAAATAACCCAACAGAGTAGAATGGAGGTCATAAATAACCAGGATATCTCTTCAAACATAGCAACTGATAAACTACATGTTTTGTGTTTTTTCTCCAAGATTATTCTGTTCCATGTAAAGAGCTAATCTGGCAAAAGCGCTGCCAGAAATTACTAAAATGGTCCTGCCTAAAATGTCTTTCACTTGTATCTGCTCAGAAAAAATTGTGGAAAAAAGTGGTTTCTGTTCGGTACTATGTGAATATGCAGTGACATTTTGGTTTTCTTTTGAGATTGTTTTGGGGGAGCAGATTCAAGAAACCAAGGCCAAAATCCTTTGAAAGTCTAGCATCTGGCCATGTTGAGTCACATCACTGGTTCATCACGTTCAGTACGCTGGTTTTATAATTGGTCAGTGGTTGTT
This sequence comes from Laterallus jamaicensis coturniculus, assembly GCA_022605575.1. Lineage (NCBI taxonomy): Eukaryota > Metazoa > Chordata > Aves > Gruiformes > Rallidae > Laterallus > Laterallus jamaicensis. The sequence goes on from JAKCOX010000019.1 coordinate 13,873,517, forward strand.
TTCAGAAGAACGTAAAATCAGGGCAAGCATATGGTGATATTTCCCTGTATTTTCTCTTATCTAAATGCATTATTCCAATTAGTCTGGTTAAGAAACACAAAATCTCACACGTAGAAGTCTGTGATTTGAATTGGTGTATTAAAAATATGGACACCTCTGCCAATAAAATGGCATTAAGCAAATTAAAACTTCCCAAGAAATACATATTTGCCCTCCCTATGTTGAGTGCCGATGTTGAGTGCTAAAAAAAAGTAATTTGGAGGAATATCCATTCAAGTATCATCATATCAAATATTAGTCCGAGATGACTTGCAACAGGAGCAAAATAACAACTGTATCTTTGTTTTCTTTTTCTTCTTGATATCTACCTAAACCCTGCAAACAATGTTCATAAATTATTTGTGCAATTATACATGATCAGAAAATAACTATGACGTGTTTCCTAATAAATTTGTTAATGAGAACCACTCTTTATCATTTCATATTGAAAATCAATTATTAATATAGAGGACACTTCAGGTAAAGACTTATGCATTCATAGTAATACTTCTTAGTTCATACAATCTACCTTTGTCTTGTCAGTGTGAGTTAAATATTGATAACTTCCAGAGCAGAATACAGACTGAAATTTGCAAGTAGGCAAATTCAGGCAGCTAGCTCATTGAACCACTTTTATATGCTGATATTCTACTTTTATTTTTCCTATAAGTTGTTCAATCTTCTTATAGTCTTATAGTAGTAATCCACAGAGATGTAATTTAGTTAGCGTTTGTTCTATGCATGAAAAAAGTGTTGGCTAAGTCAGATATGTTTAGCTAGTTCTACAAACAAAAATGTACTCTGGACCTAGAATAAGTGCTTAAAATTACTGTAAGGAAAGGACCAAATAGAAATGTATAGAACATTTTTTACCCTACTCACACATTTTCTACATGCACAGAGAGGAAAACATTTAAAAGTCAAAACAGCAACAGTATTCATCTACGCAAACTGGTACTGTATGTCTGTATCTTCTCTTTCTCTTGTTCTGAAAACAAAAAATATTAAACAATGTTAAATTAATTTTCTCTTGGAAATATCTGGCAAATACCAGAATTAATTGCGCTGAAAATCCTTTGGAAACCTAAATAAATCTTCAACCTAAAGCAGGAACTAGTAAGATTCACTCATTAGTGTTTTAATCATTTTACAAAATGGGCATGAAAATAATAATTAGTGTTTTCTTTCCCAAAGCCACTTCAGTTGTTAACCAATGCAGTGATGTCCAATCAACATTGATTACATTTGTTACTTTATTGACTTGTACAGTTCCAGTTTCCAAGGTTAAGAAGGATGGTTATGTTATCTGCTTATCTGCATATAATATGACATTTAATGTACAATAGAAGCAATGCGTCCCATTTTACAAAGATAAAGACTTATGGAAACTCAGGATCCTATTACACAAAAATATGTAATACTTGGTACAAAAAACATTTTAAAGAATTTTTAAACTAAAAGGGATCCATATCACAGCTACATTTGTATATATAAAAGATGTGATCAGAAATAGCATTTGGTTTTGTACACAAATATTATTTCCTGTTTAATGAGATATAAAGCTATGATAACCCCAGGGTGCAAAAAGTCTAAATAAAATTTTAGTCATAAAGAAAGTGTATATGTATTAGGTATAAAAACTGCATAGAGAATAAGGTTTTGTTTAAATAAATTTTCTTAACAGTAGTTGGTTTGCTTAAATACAAAACTTCTAAGAATAAAACATATTCAGATGATGAAAACATCATCTGAAAATGAAGTAAATTATGTTCAGCCAAAGTACACTCTTTTTCAAGGGGATGGACACGGAAGAAAGATTTTGCAGCCAAATGAATATTACTGCAGTCATAAAGCCATTAGTGTCTTCCATTCTCCTTGCAGCAAGCATGGCATGACAAAGGAACCTAAGGGTAAAAACACTATTATATACAGGGCTTCCGCTCAGTGAGGATGTCTACATTGTAGATGCAAAATTGGTAAATGATAGAAGGCTTTGTGGAAGGGAAACAAAAAAACATAAAGAACATAAAGCTAGTCAAAGGGCACTGTTGGGAAGATTTGGTATGTCTGCTCAAGACTCTACTTAGCACAGCTTACATTTTATCACAGTGCAATTCATCAGGCATGAATAATTTTTTTTTTCCTTGTACAATAGAACTATAAATACACAGTCATAAAAAAGGGAGATGATGCATTGCAGTTGAGATATCTGCTAAGGATGTTTACAGTTCTATTAACCCCTTTTTTTATTTTAGAAGTTTATAATAAAAATTCACCCCTAGGTTAAACCTTGAAGCAGTAGCATCTTATTCCAGTATAATTAGAATCAATCAGTTAATTTCTGCTTGATTAGTGCCATGTATTTGTACTTCAATATCTCAAATAGGGGCAAAATAAAGGTCTATTACATCTGAGTAAAGCAGGATGTAAAGCATAAAAACATTACTTGCAAGGGTTGTGGATGCATAATACATATGACATCCTGCTACATATCTACAACTGCAAGTTTAATGCTTACTCTGGATTTGGGTTAAAACTGCAGCTCCTTTATCTGTCTGAGGGTGAGAAAAGACTTAGGGGGCAAAAGAAAAGTGTAATGCCAATACGACCACATTCTTTTATGTTTATGGCTTCAGGCTCTGATGTGTGCAGAACTTGATAGAGCAGGCATCATCTCACAGAATCACAGAATTGTATGGGTTGGAAAGGATCTCAAGAGATCATCGAGTCCAACCCCTCTGCCAAGGCAGGTTCCCTAGAACAGGTCACACAGGTAGGCGTCCAGATGGGTATTGAATATCTCCAGGGAAGGGGACTCCACCACCTCCCTGGGCACCTTGTTCCAGTGCTCTGTCACCCTCACTGTGAAAAAGTTCTTCCACATGTTGGTGCGGAACTTCCTGTGCTTCAATTTGTCCTGTTTCCACAGACCACTAAAAGAGCTTGGCCAATTCCCCCTGCATCCCATACTTAAGATCTTTATAAACATTAATAAGATCTCCTCTCAGTCTTCTTTTCTCAAGGCTGAACAGCTCCAGTTCTTTCAGTATTTCCTCGTAGGGGAGATGATCCTGTACTTTAATTATCTTCATAGCCCTTCACTGGACTCTCTCCAGGAGATCTGTCTTTTTTGTACTGAGGAGCCCAGAACTGGATACAATACTCCAGGTGAGGCCTGACCAGGGCAGAGTATAGGGGGAGGATCACCTCCTTCGACCTGCTGGCCACACTCCTTTTAATGCAGCCTAGGTAGGATCCCATTGGCCGTCTTGGCAATCAGGGAACATGGCTGGTTCATGGCCAACCTGTCATCTACCAGGACCCCCAGGTCCTTCTCCACAGAGCTGCTCTCCAACTGGTCATCCCCCATCCTTCCCAGGTGCAAAACTCTACAATTGCTTTTATTAAACCTCATCTAGTTTCTTGCTGCTCAGCTGTCCAGCCTGTCCAGGCCTCGCTGAATGGCAGCGCAGTGTTTGTGCGTGTCAGCCACTCCTCCCACCTCTTGAACTCCTTGTGCTCCAAGACATGCACTTATTAACTAGGAAGTCCAGAGAGCACTGAAATTCCCCTCAGAAAATGTGCCTGTTTTCCAAGTAATTCTCTTAGTGATTTAACTGTATTACTGACTGACAAATAAGTTACTTTAGTTTATCCACCAAGAATCTCTTCTGCCTAATGAGTAGCCCATACCTTCTCAAGAGGAAAACGACTTAAAGGTTTATCTCCTTCTTATTATCCAAGAGACATTCAAAGACTGTCCTAGACAGTCATCACATTGCATTCTGAGAAATTAGGTTATGACAAACTATTCTCTAGGTTATTTTCTCCAGTTCATCATTACTGTGTCTCATTTTTAGAACATAAAGGTGTCCACACTGCTCCAGATCCGAATCTTCTCTCCTAAAATGGCCATAAACAGAATCAGAGCAAGCATATATGACATTCCTCCCTAATATTTTCCAAGTGTCCTGCTAATGCAGCTCAGCAGGCATTTAGCTTGCATTGTTGTAGGAGCACACTGCTGAGTTGTGTTCAACTCGTTGTTTCAAAAAAGATTTGTCTCTCTTCTGTAAACCTACTTTCTAGCCAGTCAGCTTCCAGCCTGTATTGTTGCATGCTGTTATTTGATCCAACGTATGGAGCTACTGAAACTGAAAATTTTTTTTGTTCACTCATTCCTCTGGTCTGTTGAAAGCCTTTTCGATGGCAGCCAGTCCTTCAGCGATTCGGCATTCTCCTGTCCAGAGATATGCTGAAAGTGCATTTTCCCTCATCATGCAGACCATTAATGAGGATGTTGAACAGTATTGACCTCAGTATCAACCCCGAGGAATAACTCAAGCTGACGTGTAATATCTGGCTAACAGCTGGGTTTTGAACTGCTGACAACTGTTCTTTCAGCATGGCAATTTAGTCAATTTTTCACCCAGCTTGTCATTCACTGCATCCAGACCATTTTTTTTCTTAATACAGTTACAAGAAGGCATGCTATGGGACACCATTCAAAAAATATTGATTACATTTGGGCAGCCACTTCAGTTGGCCACCAATATGGTCTTCCCATTATAGGTGGAAATCAATTTGCTCAGGCATCATCTGGCCTCAGAAAATGGCTATTTTCAGTCTTCCTCTTGCCCTACATGTGCCTTGATGTGGTTTCCAAGAGGTATTGCTCTACAATCTTCAATTGAATTAGGTTAGGAATACCAGTCTGCAGCTCCCTCAATCCTTCTTTCTTGCCCATCTTGAAGATCGATGTGACATTTGTTTGTGGTTTTTGTTTTGTTTTGTTTTGTTCTGTTTGTCTTTTGAGTCACTGGAAACTTTTCACAACTATCTTAGCATTCCAAAGATGTTCCAAGTGTGATTTTGCAGCATTTTTAACCAGATCTAAATACATTTGAATTCTGGCATTTGTGCACTGCTAATACAAGCATTAAAATTCAGGAACTAATCTAAAGCTTTAATTTTCTGAGGAATTTCTCAAAGACAGAACATATATAAATTTTAGATACCAAACTGTTCTTCTATTTGTTTCTCTGGAGAGAGAGTGATGCGTCTCTGGCTCCTGAAAATTTGAATCTCATTTCATAAAAGATTGCCGATGCTGTGATTCACATCTAAACCCACTTTCTTAAACATTGGCTTAAGAAAAATAAAAACAGAAGGGAAGAAAAATAGCTCTTTTTTTATCTTCTTGACTTCAAAGATCAAGTCAACTTCCTTCTAAGTCAAAGTAATTCATAAGCAGTAATGCTGGTAAATAATATTCCATTTACTCTGGTTTTGGTTTGTGTAAGGAAAAAACCACAAAAAACCCCAATAACCAAAGTATTATTTTTTGTCTTTCTTTCTTCACATGCAATAGATACTTGAGAAGAAATCAAATAGTCTTTAAATAAATATATTTGCAAGCTACATTATATGTGAAAAAACTAACCCATCATTGTCTTTCTGGTTTCACAATACAGAAGAGAATAAGACAAGCGGTTGGGAATTCCTCTTGAAAGGAATATCTTAATTCATACATAAAAAATAATACAGTATAATATTTAGGGCTTGAATAGTGCAAGAGTCAATATTGTACCACTCCTTAGATACACTTAGCCGCTCTCAGCTTGAACATGTGTATGTATATTGGGCATATATGTTTAGATATTTCTTAGCGAATTAAACTTTGCTGTGGTTGGAGTATTTAGAAGATTGAAATATCAGGTCAGTTTTAAATAAACCTAAAGCAAATAAAGGAACACACTTTGTTCTAATGGGTAGTTTTTACACATTACTGCTTCTTATCTCTACATACATAAGGACGTTCAGCTTTAATACCTATAGTTTATATTAGATGTAAGAATATACTGGGGAACTGGTACCATACAGTTATCACTGATGGATCTGGTCCTTGGTGTCTCTATGTCACGAAGATTAGTGTGATGAGATTTAAGAACTCTTTGGGTGAAAAAAAGGCTGAACTGAAATGAGCTTTTCTTCTTTCTTTGCTGATTTTCTTCACCTATTCCTGTATTTAATGTTCCCCTCCCAAAAGCAGGGTATAACCTCTGCTGCTGCTGCAACTCATTGTTGTTGCTGCCAGTTATTCCTCTTGTGTATTCAGCAGGATGTCTTCTGCTGCAACTCCAGTCTTTCTTTAACTCTTCAACTGTCACATTTCTCATACATTTATGTAAAAACCTTTGTGTCTGGTTACGACATGACAGCGTTCAAACAATTTTTATACACTATTTTGGTGTTTTGGTCCAGGTTAGACTAATGTATCCTGACTATTGCATTTACAGTTTTAAATTGTGAGAGGACACTCTTGAACTATAGATAAAAGGTAGAAGAGAATTTGCTAATATCTAACAGTTATACTGGATTTTCTTTCCCACTGTGTTTATAAGTAAAAACCCCAAAATTTACTGCATAACAATTGAAAGATTTTCTTTATTTTTTTGATGATCACTTTATAACTTGATAAAGTAAATGTAATACATTTTAAGTTCAAAATGCCTTCATTTTGATTTTTTTTCTTTTTTTGAATTTTATTTTCAATGAGTAGGAAATGTTTGAGTTTATGAATGGCTTGTGCTAAAAAAGTAAGAAAAGTAAGGCCTGAGTAATTTAAAAAATGAGAACTATGTCACTGGGTAGAGTAATTACAAATGGCATTATGAACTGGCTCTTAACTTACATTGCTCCGTCATTATAATATAGCTATTACCACCACCCCACAAAAACAATTACACTGTGTTTTAATAGCTTGCAATACTGCCCAGCCTTCAATCTAAAACATTTACAAATTGTTCCTTTCTGCATAACTAACTTTTTCCTTTTCTGTAATTTTATTATCATTCTTTTCCATGTATTTCAGCATTCTACCTACATTAACATAGTATACACAATAAGTGTAATTAGCGGTTTTCTGTTTAATTATTTTTTACAATGTATATAGTCAAATTTACCATGTGTACTATTACAGGCTTTCTCACACAATCACATTTTCCTTTATTTTCATATGTTAAATATAATTTGGTAATTTCCATGTACACAGGCTTAGCAAGGCAATACTGGATATTTCTTAGTAACTCCATGTTTGAAAATAAATTATTATTCAAAATATGTAATTTGCATTCTCTCTTTAGTTTCCTAGTTTTTCACTTGTAGTCACATAAACTTATGGTAATATCATATATATCATGTTTAGATCAAATGTTGAGATGAAGTTCTGAGAAACATAACTGCAGATTTGTTCAAACATAGCCACAGGAAAGTATTTTTGGTTTGCATTTTGAAGTACAGTCACATTGTAGACCTAGTGCTGTTCGGTCATCTGGGCAGAGTTGAAATCTGCAGAATATTTTTGGCTGTCCTGAATGATGAGTCTTTAGACCATGTCAAAGTGAATGATAAAAACGGTCCTTGTTGTTCTGTACTATGTCTGTTCACCAAGTTACATTTTCTCAGGATTTCTGTAATTTTATATTTTCTATGGTAGAAATGCCACTTTTTTGTGACAAGGGTTTGTCGTGGTTTGTTTGGGTTTTTTTCAATAACAGATGCAGTTGCCCCAAAGTCAGCTGAATAAGTATTATATTAAATTAGCCATCAAGCAAGGAAAGAAAAAAAAAGTGTTTAATTGCATGACTCCATAAACAATTCAATGCATGAAACTCACATAGAAAATATGCCATAAATATGTGTAAAACATAGCTCATCTAAAGAAATAATATAGATAGTAAAAGATGGCGGGGCACTTTGTTTTAACCCCCCTAAGACTTCTTATAAAAAACCATATAGACGATCTACATAAAGACAGGGATGGGACTCACATTCCATTTGTGGTTTGGGCCTGATGATCTCTTGAGGTCCCTTCCAACTCCTACAATTCTGTGTTATAATTTAAGACACCTAAGATATGTCAGTTAAAATGAAGCATAAGTATCTATGTGTGAACTTGTGTCCAGACTACCACTGTGTGAATAGTGATCTTGTACAAAAGCAGTGCTGAATGTTATCCAAATCGGCCTGGAAATCTACACCTTATTTGATTTCTATGTATTCCTTTGATTATAGTGATAAAATTTTTCTAACACCGATTGAGAGCTGGCTGTTACCACATAGGTAACTGTTTTCTTGACCAGAAGTTGAAGTCAGGCAAGAGGCAGTAAACCATCTCAAATAATGCTAGATGCTTATTTGATGAAATGAAATAAGCTTCTGATCTCTACTGGCTAAAACACTAAATCACTCATAAGTACTTAGATATCTAAGTGTAAAAAGTACCTCAAACTTTGAGATAACTGAGAATTCCAGTTCATCTCTCTGTACTATCTATACACCTGATGCAGAAAGGACAGCTGCATTTCAACAAAGACAATCATCTTTCAAGAATACAAATTAATGTCACAAAATTCAGTTGAGTTACAGTTATCAGGTTTTAATCATATTAACATGAACTTCCATTTAAGATGTGTCATCAAAACAAATTATCAAAACAAAACCAGTAAGCCAAATACTATTCTAGTGGCAGCTACTATAGGGTTCCAAAAAAAAATAAAAAACAAACCCAAAAAGAAAAAAAAACTCAGATAGAATGATAAAAATAAAATGTTTATGTTGTTGACACAGAGCTGTTTACTGCTAAAATATACTATATATGCAATGAACCCAGCTTTCTACCCTTACTGGTTTCCTAGAAGAAAATCTTATTAATTAAACCCAGTGTGATACCTAGGAAAGTCAGAAAAGCTCTTCCTAAACATCTCTAACAGTATATTACAGTGCTGTTTGAACTGTAGAATTTGTCTATTTGTTGTCTTAAATCAGAGCAAACTTTTGAAACACACTTCAAATTGTTCATATTGTGCTTGCATTGTCCTTTGGTTTGCACTGTGAAATGGTGTCGGGGTACATGATCTGTGGTTTTCCTTTTAGATGAAAATAAACTAGAAGATACTGTCTAAGAGCTTGTTTTGTACTCTTCAGCCTCAAATTCTCATTCTGTCAAAGGGACCAGAGTAGAACTGATTCACATTAAAACAAGAACCAAGAAAATTTCCTAGGTTTATTTGCATAAGACCATGTCTTACATGACAAATTTGCATGATATTTTTTAGTTCATCTCCATAAGAAACCAGTCTATAGTTCTGATGTACATTTGGATGAATGAAACAGGGATACTGAGAATAAGTTTCTAAGACACAAAGAAAGAAGAAGAGCAGAAATTACTGTTGTCTCTATGCAAGCATTCTTATTTATAAACATCTTTTTTCTGATATAACAAAATATTCGAGTCAGTTCTGCCATCTAAAATATCAATAAAATACTAACATGGATGTATAACTTTCAGTTATATTTAAGAGTAAGTACTATTTTTTATAATGTTTTCTTCTTGTCTTTGTATTTTGATTGACATAAATATTTCTCTGTCATGTCAGATTTGCTGATTTTCTTTTGCATTGCATTTTATTTTATTGACATCAATAATATTTTTCACAGTATATAATTACTTTGGTTTTGCATTGGTCCTATTCCCAGGAAAATATTCAGCATCACATATTGCTTCATCAACCATGCATATAATGAAAGACAATAGCAGCTCTGTCCCAGTAGGATTTTAATTGTGCTTTCATTAAGCGAGCTGGATTGGTAAGAAACAAATGCATTTTTATAGCTTGTCTTTTTTGAGGACCAATGTATGTAGAACAATATTTGCCACTAGTTCATGTATACATGTTATTAACTTTGTTACCTTTTTGAAAAACAGATGTGTCCAGATCAAATTATATGTGAGATCCCCTATTAACAGGCATTGAAATGCAGAATAACGAATCAGTTTCTAATCTAAAAATATCAAATAAGGCATAAATAAAACACAGTATCAGTATCTAAGGCACCCAGAAGACATGAAATTATTTTTTAAAATAAAGTTATCTGTAAGTAGATGTAAATCTTAAGTTGTATTTGTTATGTAGAATTTCTAATAGGCAAATTGAACTTTCTTTGCTTGGTATAAAAAAATAGAATAGAAAAACAAAATGTGACCAACACCACCTGTGATACATGGAGTGAGAACAAAAAGGAAAATAAATATTGATATGAAAAAAACCCAAATAAACAATTTGTCTTTCAAATTGTTAACTACAATTGCCTTTTGAATAAAATATTTGGCAATATTTTATAACTGCTAACATGCTGGTTAATAGATTGCCAATTGTATGATCTATTGGTAAAAGTCCTCTATTGTAATTTCTTGAATTTGTGCAAGGAGGGTGAATATGATAACTACTCCTTGATTAACAGCCTAGTTATAAAAGACTTCTTGAATCAATGGAGGATAAAGGTCTTTACTCTCTAGTATATCATATGTATCAATCTTTGAGGAGTAGGGGGTGATTTCTGATGTTCTATAGCTCTTTGGGATTAGTATTTCCAAGTTAGGCCTATAACTTGCATCCTCTTCTTTCTCCAGTGCAATGACATCACTAAGAGAGTGATAATACTCTTCAAGATTTAAGAGTATTGACACTGAGATGAGGGAAGAATTTTGATCTTTTAGTAAATATTCTCAGTTACTTGACTGGACTATATTTTTGAAGACTCCCACAAGGGCAACATAGTAGTCTTAATGGGCCACCATTCAGGTCTGCTACACTGCACTATAAAGCTCTAAGACCTGAGAAACAGCCATAATGCTTCTGGCAGGCAAGAATTAAAGGAAAAATACCTTCAGAGCCTACTAAAGCTCCTTTTGATCAGTATGAGGAATTGCTGTTTGAATAATGCAAAACTCTATTTCTCCTGCCCTGCTGCTCAGAAGCTAAGCAGGTTACCTCTACTCACCACGTTTGTAAGCCATGCCTAGAAACATGCTATGCGGGGCACATTAGAGGTCAGGAAATGTCCACCTTTTATTTATCATACTGGAACACATGTGAGAATTAGAGAAGCACTAGAATTTAATAATAGAAGCCAGATTAGCCATTGTTCCGGATTTCAGGAGATAGGGCACAGAGAGGACATATCAGAAATATATTCGCCTTCACAGCCTCATGTAGTTGGGGTGTATAATTAAAGCCCTATGTAAACACATATATAACAGCTACATATGCATAACAGCATGAAAAAACCACATTGGCTTGTAAGAAAGAGTTGGAGGATAAACTGTCATTGACAGACTTAGACCAAAAAAGTTCATTTTTCCTATTGTCCCAAGTTTCCCTTTAATAACGCAGAGGGAGGGGCTGTCATGAAATCAGTTGTGGGTCCCAGATTTTTAGGGCAAAACTGATCCCCAGTGCATGTTAGAGAAGCTGGAAGCTGTTCTATTTCACATGAGCTCCTTATTGTTCCTAAGGCTCAGACACCACACAGGGTTGCCTACAGTATATGACTCTCCAGCTGTGTGTTTTTCTACTCATACTTGCACACTGCATCACTACAAGTGTGGCTGCAGCTGGCTATCCTATCTTGAGAAAAGATTTTTTTTTTTTTTTCCTAATAGCTTTAATGTACATGATTCTAAAGCACAAAAGTATTTGCAGTAGTAAGTGCATGTGGTGAATTAATTAAAAATGTCTATTTTCTATGTGATATTAAACAATAATACATATCTGCTGTACAACAGAACGGTGTTTTCAATCATACCTTCTTGCAATACTTCATCCAGACATCCAGAAGATATTCTAAACTGGTTGGAAAACGTTTCAAGCATTTGCAGTTCTTAAGTTCAGTCCATAACAGGGGATTTCATTAGGATTTTTAAAGTACCAAAATATCCTAAGCATATCCTTATAAAATTCAACAGCTAGATAAACCAAGGCATGTGGTGGAAACCAGGTGCCCACCAAAGATGCTCTATCAGTCCTCTCCTCAGTTGGACAAGGTACAGAAAATATAACGAGGGACTTGTAGGTGGAGATAAGGACAGAGAGAGAAAACTCACTGATTATTGTCATGGGAAAAAAAAATACTTGATTGGGAAGAAAAAAAAATTTAGAATAGTTTTGTTGGAAGGGACCTTAAGGACCATCTAGTTAATTTATTACCAGTCTTCTCAGAGCTGAGTATTAAGAAATAAACCCAAATTTTTAAAATACCTTCCCAGGATTAGCTTTACTCCCGATTTCTCTACCTCCTCCCCTCCCAGTGGCACAGGGGACAGGGAGTGGGAGTTGTGGTCAGCTCCTCAATCCCTAAAGATCCACAGGTCCTTCCATGACTCTGTTCCAGCATGGGCTTCCCATGGAGTCACAGGCTCCCTTGGGTGTATCCACCTCCTCCCGTGTGGGGTCCTCCACAGGCTGCAGGTGGATATAGGCACTACTGTAAAACTCCACAGGCTGCAGGGGGACAACCAGCCTCACCATGGTCTTCTCAGTGCACTGAAGGGCAATCTGTTCCAGCACCTGAATCACCTCATCTCCCTCCTTCCTCATTGGCCTTGGTGTCTGTAGAGTTATTCCTCTCGCATACACTCACTCCCCTCTCTATCTGATACTGCTCCAATTATTGTGGGTATTTTTCTCCCTTCTTGACTGTCGCTGATTGGCTCAGCCTTGGGCAGCAGCAGGTCCACCTTGGAGCACGCTGGTAAGAGCTATATCAGACATGGGGAAAGCTCCTAGCAACTTCTCACATAAGCCACCCATCATCTATGTAGCTCCCTTGCTACCCAAACCATGCCACACAAATCCAATATAAGGATTTGCTGGGCCAAGTACATGGCCGAGGTGAAGAAGTACAAGGCCCACCAGTGCAGCAACGATGACAAAACCCGGCCCCTGGTGAAATAACCCCTGGACTCAGCCTTGTATATACTTGTCTTGGCCAGCATCTTCTTTTAAATAAACAGATGGCAAAGTAATGCAGGCAAGTCTGAAAATACATTAATGATGGGGGTATGATGAGAAGAAAGCAAGTAGCTGAAAAACTCTATCAATTATTTGAGGTTAATAGCGTTATTTTATATTTATAATATTGGTTGTAATTAAGGTGGGAAAGGAAGGAACTTAGAAGTCGTATAGTGAACTGTGGTCTTAACCTTGCGCTCCACTATTATTCTTTCAAATCTGCTAAAGACATGGATAAAACCAGGCAATGTTTTGCAAAATTTTCCACTGTAGTACAATTAAGGTTGAGGTTGTCTACTCAGATTTTGGCTGCATAGTAACTCATGATTCTGACTGCCAGGTTAGCATGGTCTTATATACAACTCTATTGCCCATTCAACAGCAGGACTAGTAACCTCTTTACAATTATGAGTATATATATTTTTTTAATATTAAAAAGAAACTGATAAATATGAAAGTTTATGCATTAGTTTTCTTATGAGGAGTTTGTACTAACCTTTTTTTTTAAGTCTTAGCAGCTGTTTTATTTCATGAAAACTATAGGTGTGTGCTGAATATCATAGGGCATGGTATGAGAAAATGCAGAAGTTTATTGTAGGTTGGGAGTCCTCAAGGATTGTGCCAGAAGATACTGTAAACTGCAGTAAACTGAATCTGGGGAAGTTACTTCTGTACTGCCTTTTTGGGAGCAGTCTCAGGAATATTTTTTACTAGAACAATGCACAGAAATTGTTCTACCAAGAGCTAACTGGATGTTTCAAAACAGAACCGGGGAGTAAACTAATTCATTCTTTATGGACAACACAGTTTTTGAAGTATGCTTCTTGGAATCGCTTCCTGGCTATTTCTAATTTAGAAATAATCTGAGATTACAGAAGGAAAACTATAAAATATTACCTGAATTGTAGAAATTTTAGAAAAAAGGAAGTCTGAATGAGCACCAAAGATTCATCAGTGTAAGGCAGATGAGAATGTATGGGTGTAGAAGAGAGGGAAGCAAAGTGAAAACTAGACTGGTGTTGAGCAACTTCATTATAGATAAAGTCATGGTAGTGGAAAAAGGATAGGAGATATTATTTTAATGGGGAAACAGGTCTACATGAAAGAATTTGTGGAAACAGTAGAGACTGTGATTGAAATTTCACTGGATTGGGGTCTAAGTGATCTGAGATACGATCCATCTGGAGCACGAGTAAGGAATCCACCTAACAGAAGAGACATTTGCTTTGGCTAGGAAAAGGTTTCTTAAAAGCAAATTACAATTAAAATCACAATATCCATTTGCTGGCATAAGTACATCTCTTGTGCTCCAAAGTTTACAACTGGCACTAGCCTTTATAATTGTCAAACCTGAGGTGATTGCCTTACCTCTGTTCCCTGAATGGCTAAATGCTGATTTTTTTCTTTTTTTTTTTCCTCCCTTTGTCTCTACTTTCTTCCTTTTCCCTCTTTCATGACATCTTTCAGAAAAGTTTTATCTAATGAAAAAGAATGTTGCAATTTAAATGATACAGCAATTTACACTTTAGTGATTCCTGTTTTCTAATTAGTCTTTTAAATTGTGATGATTCTGCGCTCCTTTATTATAATTAATCAGTGATAATGAATGATCAGAGTCTTCAGATTTAGAAAATTAAGGGGATTTCACTTTGAAGTTAAAGATTTTAAGGCTTGAGAATCTGATCCTCCATAAAGAGGCAAAAGTATGATGGAGTTGAGTGCACCCTCAGCAAGTTTGTGGATGAGACCAAGCTGAGTGGTATGGTCGACACCCTAGAAGGAAAGGAAGCCATCCAGAGGGATCTTGACAGGCTAGAAAGATGGGCCCAGGTGAACCTAATGAGGTTCAACACTGTCAAGTGTAAGGTGTTGTACTTGGGTCGGAAGTATCCCAGATATAGATACAGGCTGGGAGAAGAGCTTCTTGAGAGTAGCCCTGCTGAGAAGGACCTGGGTGCCATAGTGGATGAGAAACTTAACATGAGCCAGCAGTGTGCTCTTGCAGCTCGCAAGGCCAATGGTATCCTGGGCTCCATCAGAAGAGGGGTGGTCAGCAGGGACAGGGAGGGGATTGTCCCTCTCTACTCTGCCCTCGTGAGGCCCCACCTGGAGTACTGTGTCCAGATCTGGGGACCCCAATACAAGAAAGATGTAGAACTGTTGGAGAGGGTTCAGAGGAGGACCACAAAGATGATTAGAGGGCTGGAGCACCTGCCCTACAAGGAGAGGCTGAAGGAGCTGGGCTTGTTCAGCCTGGAGAAGAGAAGGCTGCGGGGGGACCTCATTGCAGCCTTCCAGTACCTGAAGGGAGCATACAAACAGGAGGGGAATCAACCTTTTAAAAGGGCAGATAATGGCAGGACAAGGGGGAATGGATTAAAGCTAAAGGAGGGAAGGTTTAGATTGGATATTAGGGGGAAGTTTTTTACAGAAAGAGTGGTGAGGTGCTGGAACAGGCTGCCCAAAGAGGTAGTGGATGCCCCATCCCTGGAAGTGTTCAAGGCCAGGTTGGATGTGGCCCTGGGCAACCTTGTGTAGATCCAGGCCTGAGGTTGGTGGCCCTGCCTGTGGCAGGAGGGTTGGAGCTCTATGATCCTCGGGGTCCCTTCCAACCCATGCCATTCTATGATTCTATGATTCTATGAAGTAATGTCTGTGTGTATAGGTAAATTCTTTGACCAAGTATATAGACACTTACCCATTAATATAGCCTATACATTTCAGAAAATTAGCTGTAATCCAATTGAAAATAATTTTTCAAAGCAGATTTTTTAGTATGTTTTGAGTATATAATCAAAATGTATACAGGGAACAACTTCACATTTCTGAGTGACAGTTTGATTTTCAGATTGAAGAAAAAAAAATTAAAAATAACAGAGATAGAATGTTTTAAGATTTAAAAAAAAAGAAGAAATCTTGATTTCCTGTTCAAGAAATTAAAGAAATATGTTATAACACGGAGAAAAGGAAAATATTAATGCTTAGTTCTCTTTTTGTCAAAACATCCAATTACAGATGGCTTCTTTTGGAATATTTTAGAGAAAATGTGTTTTTTTAATATTTTTTTTAGTGTTTACCTCAATTGTAAATTTATAACAGTTTACAATCTTTCTGTAATTTTTTTTTTTTTAAAGCAAAGATAAATTTCACTACTGCCTAACACTGACACTAAATACTTTAACTACAGGGAAATTTGGATTTTTAATCAACTAGAAGTTATGACAAAAGTTATGCGGAACACCTGCATCTTTCTCAACATGTAGTTTTAAGCCACTGCAAATACAATGCAGCATCTCAAGTGTCATTAACTATCTATAACTGGAAGTTTAAATGAAATCCTAACTCTCCATTGTGCATTCTGGGACATTAATCATGTGCATGATCCATAGGCACCTATATATAGAAATCAACTAAGAGAACTACTCAGACATTTTTGCCTTAGCATAAACCCCACAACTGGTAACATACTTTCTAGGAACAGAAAAAACCAAAACAACAAAACCTCCCAAAAACCCAACCCATGAATTTGCCAAATTTATTAATAAGGGACCAAGCACATCAATATGAGAGACAGCGAGGATATGATTGTCCATAAACATTTAGTCTCTGTCTCCCACTGTAGGTCTTATAGTGATTAATGAAAACAAATCAGTTTAGAGGGCTATTTTTCCTAAAGGGGGATGGTCAGTGGTATACGCTACAAAATTTCATGAAATATATAAGCAGGTGGGCTAAAAGTCATGATACTGAAAGTTTTCAAGTGGATGTGATAAGCGATAAGTATGTTACATTAGGGCATTTTAAGTCTCTTAATTGTTCTAAGAAATGCCAAAATAATGGAGGTTCTCAAATGTATAATAAGTGGTTTTGTGGCAGAAATGGACACAGCTCAACTATAGGATTTAAATTGTTGCAACAAAAAATAGTGCTAAATATCATATACTGTCACTGGTTTGATGATGTTTATAAACAAAGCTCTCATTTGAACCTAACCTGTCAAAAAGGGGTTTTCTTTTTGGTGACTTTTCAATTCTAGTTTTCTACACAGAAAAATAGTTTCATTCTTCTACAAAGCCATATACAAAATATATCATGACCAAGAAGATTGTCTATAGGGTTCTCAGCAGCGTTTTTAGTGGGAACTTGAAGTATGAAGTTGGTGTCATGATTTCTGAACACATGCAATAACTTCTGAGATAATTTTAGTTGTGTTCTGTAAGAAACTAAAAAGGAAACTTTCCATGCAATGCACACACCCACACACTGAGTGGGATTTATAGAAAAACTCAGGTTGAAATGTTAGGGATATTTTTGGACCTGTCCCATGAAGTGCTAATGGCTTTCCCTCATTGATTTTAACAGAATGAGACATGTTCCACTCAGACATTGAATAGAGACAGAATTCTATTTAAATTACATATCTTTATTATTAATCTACACTGAAGTACATACACTAAAAGGCATCAGTGAAGAACCATTTTCCTGCAAGTTTCATGGTTGCTCACTATACCTTTTATATTTTTGCAAGATAGTGAGGCTTGCTTTTCCTCACAATGTCTTGAGAGTAATTTATCTTCAAATTCTTGAACTGTGTTTTGCTTCAGTGTGTGTTACATTATGAAGCATGCTTTCAAATATTACACATAACAGTTTCATTTGGTGCCTGAATTTGTGAGCCCCAGTTTGTAACATATAGAACGCTGCCAAAAGACAGTGATATAATGGATTTGTCTGGTATCTTCCAGGAAGTCTCAGTGCCCTGAAATGATTAGTAGCAAGAACTGTACCATTTGGAAGTTCATTCTTCCACTGTAAAATGTCCAGAAATTGTGTTTTATTTGTTCTGTTTCTCAAGTCCGTAGAAAATTTCTTTGCTGGATTTACAAATGAAAAGTTTTATTTTCAAGCTGGTAGCTCTGGAAAATTATTCCTTTTTTTTTTTTCTCCTCCTTCTTTTAATTTTTTTTTCCTTTTCCCCCCCCCTATTATTTCACCTTCCTCCTTCCCACCTCCTCAGGAATAAGGGTATTGAAACCCAAATTTGATCATAGATACACTTTTATCTATACACACAGGTGTATCTATGATCCTAGCAACAATGGGCAGCCATTGTGTTGCAGTTTTGTGTAGCTTGGTGCTGATAAAGAGCGGCTGCCGAGATGGCTTCTGCAAGAAGCAGCTAGAAGCTCTCTGCAGGCCCCAGAGAGTAAACATCGTCCAATTCAAGTCCAGAGCTGCTACTGACCAGGGCTGAGCCAATCGGTGATAGTCACAGTGCCTCTGGGAATTACATTTAGGAGAAAAAAAAAAAACAACAACACAGGCAGATGCATTTTGCCACCAGAGAAGGGAGTGAGAAGATGTAAGAAGCCATGCAGACACCAAGGCCAGGGAAGAAGGATGGGGAGGAAGAATGAGGCGCTCCAGATGCTGGAGAGAAAGATTCCCTTGCAGCCTTGGAGAAGACCATGGTGAAGCAAGCTGTCCCTCTGCAGCCCATGGATAATGACGTGGAGCAGAGACCATCTACAGCCTGTAGAGAGACCGACCCATAGCCCAGCAGGTTTGCTGTGACTCTGTGGGGCACCAGGCTGGAGCAGTCTGGGCCTCAATGTCAGCACCCCATGGAAGGGAGCCACGCTGAGGCAATTGGTAAGGAGATGGCTATATGACAGAAAGGCCTCATGCTGGAGAAGTTCATGGAGGACTGTCCTCTGTGGGTGGGACACAACGGTACAGCAGGGGAAGGGGGTATGTAATGCCCCACCTTGGCTAAGAAGGAAGACAGCTCAGGAAGAACTGACTGAAAACACTTCCCATTCCCTGTCCCTCCCTGTGCTGTGATGGGGGGTAAGAAGGGAGCAAAATTATGAAGTAAAGTCTGCTAAGAGGGGAGGAATTGGGGAAGGTGCTTTAAGACCTGGCAGCACTTTTTATTACCCAAGTCTGGTTTCACTGGGTATGTAGTGTAGTATAATAAATTAGTTTTCTTTCCTTTATTCTGTGTTGAGTTTGTTTTGCCCATGACACTACTTGCAGAATTCCTCTCTGTCCTTATCTCGAATCTTAAGCCTCTCAATATATATTTTCTCCACTTTCCGTATGAAAAGGGGAGTGATAGAGAGGCTTTGGTGGGCATTTGGCCTCTAGCCAGGGCCAAACTACCTCACATTGCCTTGCTCAGATATAAGTAATAGGAATATTTTAAGGTGTTCTCTGATAATGAATAAACTGAAATAAGAGATCTTTTAGCTTATATATTCTTTGGTGTGATGGCTTTCCAGGCTTGATACATGAGATTTTATCACTGCATTGAGTTTATTAATTGAAATGGATGTTGAGTGGAATTTACCAGCCTTCTATGAAATTATTTTACAGCAGATAAATAAACATTATTTTTGTTGCAAATTATTTTCCTCTAAAGCTCCCTGTAATTTTTCCTCCATTCCTTTCCAGGTGATAAAATTTAGATACATTTAAGTCTTTTTAGGACTATCCCAACTTCCCCATTCAAGGGAAATAAACTTCTATACATTTGTCAAATTAGTTGTGAAATAAAAGATTTTGAATTCTGCTAATAAATACTATGATGCATATAAGTGCATTTAAATGCCACATTTCAATTTGATGTGTCCCAAATTACTGTGTCTTATCTCATTCTTACTAGTGTAGTAAATAAAGTCACTTCATTGAAATAACCAGTGTTACATCTGTGAAAATCAAATTTAAGTACAGATCTTTTATTGCAAGTGATATATTAAAGCTTTTAAACTTAGTACTTTCCCTTCTGCTGACACAAGTAATGAAAGCACTTTCCAGCAGATCACAGAACAAGCTAGGTGGCAAACATTAAATCTGAAATGTTAACAGTTGTTTGAGAAATTTAGTTGGGTTGACATTGCTACTGCTGTTGCTGCTCCTGTCTTTGTTGCTCTGCCTCCTGAACAAAGGAATCACTTACTGTGATAACATACTATTGAAAGAAAATAGATTTCCATATATTATATGAAGTTTTCCACACTACTAGTCCAACTATCTTTCAAACCACTATCAAATGTGTAATGTAAGACTTGATGATATATTTAAGAAAAACTGTTCCATTTGTTGAAGAAACATCTTCTCTGTGAAATCTATTTTCTTCTCCCCCACCTCACCTTCTTGTCCCCTCACACTGGGAAGTTGCAGATTATTTCGCTTTCCTGTTGAGTTAGGACTTATGCCTGAGAACTTATGGAGAACTACTTACAGGAGAGGTGTCTGTTACAGAGGAAATCATGGAAGCAATCCTCTCATGTTTGATTAATACATTTGCCTACAGACTTTTGACAATAACATCTCTGTTGGTGAATTGTCTTTTCTTGTGAAATGCGTTACCACTTCTGCTTGTACTGCTGTTTACCCCTTGTGATTTTGGAGCATAATTGGGCTTTATGTACTCAATTCATATTGGGGGCATTTGTCATTAAAAAAGATTATTTGTGTTAGAAGACAAAAATATGAAACAAGAGTGTCACATTTTTTCCTTTTTTAGTGGTCTCGACACAACAGAAAACATTTTCACATAAAGTTTCAAATGCATAAAAGCAATACATAGTTGTGGTTCATGTAGACTTAATTAGTCTCAGATATGAGAAGAATAACCAGAGAAGAGTTTTCATCTGACTAGTTTTGAAACAGTGCTCTCCCACTGACACAGAAAGTAGCAATGATTTTTTGCTGACCCTTTCAAAGTAGCTGAAAGGATTTGGTAGTTGTGCTGAAAAAGAGCAGCTAAACATTTGTCATGATATTGAGAACTGAGTTTCAGGTTCAGACTACCTTACTAAAGGTAGAAATTCAAATCCAGGCTTTTGGAGAGGACACTGACTAGTAATATTATTCATAGAATCATAGATGTCCTGAGTTGGAAGGAACCCTTAAGGATCATCAATCAAACTCCAGGTCATTGAGTCAAACTCCTGGACTCCTACGTGCCATGTGATTTAGAGGTGATTATTTGAAGCATGAATGAGGCAGTAGACATATTTGCCATCTTGCTAAGTAATAAATTAATAAAATATTTTTTAAAATCCAAAGTAGTAAATTTAGTCTACATTAATTTCTTAACATATATCTGACTTCTTTATCTAGAAAACCAGATTTCATATCTGTCAATATGTGAAAGCTGGGCATAAATGTTATTTTAAAGCAACACGTTCTTCATAGAGAATTCTGCATTGATATTTAGCAAAGACTTAATTTAGGTTAAAAGTTATAAGAAAAGTGTTGATGTTAATTCTAAGTGTAAATGTTGTCTTCTGTTTATCCTTCAGCCTTTAATTGTAGAATGCTGCTCTTACAATCATCTTCATAGAGAATTTTCCAGATGTACTTTTCTAATAGGTGTGCTCTACTTTGCACCTGATGGGACAAGACGGCTAAGGAAACAAAGCACCTATGTCTGAACATGCACAGTAGCACTGGAATTCTTCATTTGAATTCCACCTCAATTCTAATCCCAGAATGAAGTCACAACAAATTTTAGGTGGTCCAGCAAGGACCTTATGGGGCCCTGCCAGCTGTGGGTCCCTTCCAGCTCTATATATTTTATTATTCTATAAGTAAAATAATAATCTGAAACAAAATATTAAATTGGTCCATGAGATAAATCTGGCTGCAGTTTTATACATTCTCTGGATTTCATTCTAATTAACGGGCATCAAGGTAAAGTTCATCATTGGCTTTAACAGATATAGTAACAGGCAGTGATAACAGATCAAAATATGATGCTTTCAAATAGGCATACAAACTTAAAAAACCCCTAGAATTTTTAGAATCCCACAAAAATCATTAATTTATATGAAGTGCTAATAATAGTTAAGCCTAATACCTAAATATCTATGTTGCAGCAATGTGAAAGCTGTTTGCCTGCATCTTTTCATTCATACATCTTAATCTCTCGTTTACTCATTTTTCTGATATTCTCCGCTGTCCTTTCAGAGATATTTTCAGATTTCTTCCCTCTTGTTTTGGACAAGGAAAAAGAGTGTTCATATGAGAATTAATCTAAAAAAAACCCTAAAAAACCCCCAAAAAATCTGTACTCTGTAAACCTACACAGATTAATCAGTTACTGTGGTGATCCCGTTGGAAATCAATACAGAGAAAACAAGAAAAAATTCAAAGGTTGTCAAGCAAATGGTTTGTGCAGGCAGAAACTTAAGAAAAACGGCCCAATTTATGACTGCTAGCCTATGTGAGTGAACAATGATCAATTGCAAGTATATCTTACACACCTTTCTTGACCAGTCATACATTTCTTCCCATTCTGTGCTCTGTGTGTTCTTACATTTTCAACCAAATAATGATTAGCAATAATCACAGGATGCATTACGAATTAGGCCCATATGCAGCTCTTTCAGCTACTGAAAGTGAAGGGTATCTAACTCTAAAGTAATGCATATCTATCATAACTGTTCAGGGTCATACTTCAAGGTGATCTGGACACTGACAGGCTGGAGAGCTGGGCAAAGAGGAATGAGAAATTATTGTAATATTCTGAAGAAAATGTAAGAAAGTAAATTGATGTAGTCACCAACCCCTATGAGCTATTCAATAAGCAACAGAAATCTTGAAAGACACAATATTTAGATAGCATTAAACATGCAAAATGAAGTAATATCAGTCTTACTCAACAGTGACATTGCACATTTCATTATGTTAAAAAAAATCTTTATTGTAGATTTCTTTTCTCTTTTCTACATGCAGTAGAAATATTTTCTCTATCTAGAAACAAATTCTGAATTTTCAACAAAATCAGGTATTGCATTCCTGTTGTGTAGAATTTCAGGCATTGCATATATTCCTTTCATTCTGTCTTAGAATTAGGAGTGGGTAAATGTGATTTGTGGAAGGTCATGAATACAACTATGTAGATTTGGGAGACATTCTAATCAACTACACCACAACTGAAATAATCTAGAAAAAGAAGAAAAAAACCAAACCAAACCAAACCAAAAAAAAAATCAAACCCCCCACATCAGTTGAAAGTTTCTTCTAGGACTCAGCATCATGTGAATAATTATCCTGTAAAATGAAAAATTTTAAAAGGGGCTTTCAGGGCAGAAAGATGATATGTATTTTGTTAGACTTCCATATGTCCACAGTTTTATGTTCTCATGCTAAATTTTCAATGCTAAAATACTAGTTTGGGCAGGTTATTTTCCAGTCTTCCTTTCTTAGTAACAGTGTACTGACAATCCTATACAAGACATAAATCCTGACCCCAAAGCATCAACTGAAGTAAATGCTGATTTTTTTTTGATCAGTCTTGGACTATCAAAGATACCTTCCTACCACCAAACACCTTGAGCTGTATTCTTCTGCATATCCATAAGTCTTTTTGGTTTTAGGAGCCAGAGAATCTAATGTCCTAGTTTGAGTGGAAGTTTTACCCATGTCTTACAATTCTTCTACCTCTGTTTCATTTGATGTCCTTAATTAATGTCCACACCCTTACTCATCTGTCATGATCTACTATCAGAGAAACCAGTTTGGCTGAGGTTAAACAGAAATCAAATAGCATATCCCAAGAGCTATTTTGTTTAACCACACACACTACTTGGAGTGGTACGCATGCCCAATACTGTCCCTGGGGAGTCTTCAGAAGTTTTCGGTGGCCTTGAGGTGTCTTCAGGCCACTCAGTCTTCCAGACTCCAGGTCTGGGCATATGTCCAGATGTTGGGTTAAATTTATTCATCTCTTCACCTGGTCTTGTATTCCAACCATTGCTCCGTTGCTGACAGTGGTGTTAAAACTTGTGCCTTGTAGTTCAGCCATCGCTCTGTTGTTTAAGACAGGTGAGATAGTTGGTGGTGTAACGTTCCAGCAATGTTGAGACAAACATGCAACACAGTCTTTTAATCTTTCAATACAGTCCCCTACACAAAGCTGTTGTGATAATACATTGTGCCTAACCAGACTAAATACTAAACACATAGTAAAGACAGGGAAAGCTGAACACATTCTTCTGTTCAGTGTGCTGTTAAACTTGAATTTTTGAATGTCTTTTCTTTAGGCATCTTTTACATGGGCTCCAAAGCTCTCTGCAGTCTAGAAAGTTCTCCACTACCTGGAAGCCAGCCAATGTTATTCCAGTTTACAAGAAAGGCATGAGGGAAGGCCCAGTAATGGAGAGACTTTTTGGTCTTACCTCAGTACCCAGAAATGTCATGGAGAAGAAAGGCTAAGGAAAAGGACAAGGTTCTCAGTGCCTTTTTTGCCTCAGTCTTTGATGGCAAGACTCATGTTCAGGAATTGCACACCCCTGAGTCTTTCTTATTCACCTTTGCTAGAGGAATACAAGGTTAGGGAGTACTTCAAAAACATATGGTCATGGGCTACATCCATGAATCCTGAGGCAGCTGGCAAATGTCATTGCAAGGCTACTCAGTATTATGTCTGAAAGGTTCCTGAGGAATGGAAGAAAGCAAATGTCACTGCTCTCTTCAAGAAGGACAAAAAGAAAGACTTGGCGAACCACAGGATGGTCATCAATACCTCACTCCCTGGGAAGGAGCAACTAATCCTGGAAAATGTATCCAGACACGTGGAAGAAAACATGATCAGGAGCAGATTTATGAAGAGAAAGTCATTCTTTGACATAAATTTACAGGTAACATCAACTTGGGAGGAGGGGTTTATACACCAGATAGGTGTGCTGCCATTATATACCACTATTTCTGTAACTGTGTGTGTTATACTGACATACTACTTTTTTTAGAGAAGTTAGCATGCATCTTATTATTATGTTTTGTATCTGCAGAAGAACCTGTGATTATGTAATACAGATACATTTCTCAATGATTGGTTCGTTCATTAAATAACGTAACATTTTCTATTTTGTCCTATAAACTTAGACAAAACCTCCTGTCTTTTAAAAGTCTTTCACAATACTGTAACTTATTTCAGCATAACTGAGACCTTCTCTTTGCCATTACTTAGGGGATGTGAGAGGATGGGGTTTTTTTACTAAATGTAACTATCTGCAAGTTAGTTTTATCCTTCTCAGCCTTAATTAACTACAAGTTGGGTTTTAGGGGATTTTTTAATTACTGTAGGGTTTTTTTTTTGTTTTGTTTTGCTTTTATCTGTTCTTTTTTAAAAAAAATCCAGTTTGAGGTAGTCATCTAAGCTTCTTTAATCAATAGGGAAAAATAATTCATAGAGACAGCTATCTTATCTCTTTATAAGTCAGAGGAATCATTGCAGATGTATGTCCTTCACCATTAATAGGTGAGGAAAAGCCTTGAACAGATAGGTGAGATTAATCACATCTCATAAATTTAATAAAAAGTAAGAATTTTTTTTTTTACATTCAGTCTGTTGTTCTACACAATTCTGAAGAATTACATAAATATATGCATCATTCAAATACTTTGAAAGGGAGAATGCTGTAGCATGAAAAAGAAGGAAAAGAGCTAGTATAAATGAAAACCTCTGTCACTGGGACTGATTAAATCTGAAGTACAAACAAATATATTTAGTAATAATAATTTTCTATGGACTGAATTTTGAAAGCATTCTATATCTTTGTTTAAATCTATTCTTCAGATTTCAGCAAGCAGTTTTGCAACAGTTTGCAACATCAGGGCATCTAGTAAGTATTATTTATAGGATTTACATCATCCACATAAAGAAAATACAGTGTAGCTAAAAGCTCATGTTTGAAGTAAAAATAAAATTTAGAAAAACTATGCAACATATTAAGCTTTATATAATGCCTATTGCTTCTGCTTAGCTAGTTAATATGGGATGTAAGCATAAATATTTTTACATTCAAGAAATCTTTACCATGACAAACAGAAAGAATGAAGTCAGTCTGATTGCTTGGGTGAAGAATAGTCATATATTGAAGGGCTGAAGCTTTACTGTCACGTTATATTATCCCATATTTCAGTCTTTCTGTATTGTTATCTTCTGGCATTTTTCTCATTTTAAAGACATCCTTTATGCCCAATATGGTTCTTTAAATTGTCAAGTGTATATGCTGAGAAATTGCTTGTTATCTGATATCATAACTGGTATGTTATTTAATGTCCTACTTGAATGCATATTAAACAAAGGTTCCCTTAATCATCTGAATTAGTAGATGAATATGCATTTGTTTCCTTGGTCAGCTTTACTTTCCTGACATTCCACAGATAAACAGATAGATATGCCATTTCATATGATCTGACATGAACTGAAGTGAAAGAAAACACATTAAGGGGGGAAAGAGATTTGATTAAAATAGATAGATGTCACATTCAATATTTAGAAGTTTATTTCAAAAACACATTCTGAATTTTCTTCACAGAGCTACCATAGTTTGTCAAGTTTATTTGATGATACCTGAACTTTGTAGTTGAATAAACCAGTAAAATTTGTTGTTGTATAATGTCTGGTATGTGCAAGGACTCATAAAGTTGCTTATATGACTATCTAATTTAAGGGAGTAATTGAAGTGCAAAAGTAAATTTAGGTTGTCCACAAAAAAACTAAAGGTCTGAATCTCATACAATAGTCTAAGAAAGTGTAATCAAGACCATAATAACAACCTGTTTGCTATTAAACTGTATCTTTTTCAGCTACATTATAAGTACAGTTTTAGTAGTTTCTTAATAAAGAAATATGACAAATTGTAGTTCATTATGTAAGTTATTATTTACTAACATGTATTCCCTGTTAAAAAATTGAATGGGATGACAGAAATCAGAATTGCAACAGTTATCATGAGGCTTGATATAGAATATGCCCTTTAATTTTCTTATTATTTCTGTCATACTACAATGTAGTAAAGAATAATTAAGGGATCTCATATTAAGTTGTCAATATTAGTTCATGTAAATAATCACAAAAGTTCATTTTCCAGATTTATTTGCCAGGTAAGAATTAAGAGCAAAATACTGATGTTAACTGTATGCTAAAATGAACACAGAATCACAGAATCTTAGGGGTTGGAAGGGACCTCAAGAGATCATCGGGTCCAACCCCCCTGCCAAAGCAGGTTCCCTATCTCATATTACATAGATAGGCGTCTAGACGAGACTTGAATATTTCCAGAGAAGGAGACTCCACCACCTCCCTGGGCAGCCTATTCCAGTGCTCCGTCATCCTCACTGTGAAAAAGTTCTTCTGCATGTTGGTGCGGAACTTCCTATGCTCCAGATGATACATACATTTTAAGTATCAAATCCAAAAGGTTAATAATGGATCGAGCATTTCTTGAAAAGAAAATACACCAGAAAGTTGTGATCTCTGACAGATCACAAAATAAAGCCACAACCAAACCACAAACCTAACAGATTCTCTGTGGTTAATTAATAACATTTTTACCATTCAAATACAAGCATATGTGCTCTACAAAGGAAACAAAGAACAAAAAAATGCTTATAATCATATTGTATGCTTTGCCTTCTGTTCAGGTAACTATACCCAAGCATACATGTTATTAGAACATAGGAGATGCCATACTTGATTCTATTAGTTGTCAACCTGGTATCAAAGTGAATCTGTCAGTATTCAGTGATAAATTATTCATTCTATGATCAGAAAAAAAATCCACTGAAAACAGGAGGGTGAAATTTAAAATATTTAAGTAGATTTAAGTTTATATCTTATATCCTGAAGGAGAGTTATGTTTTGTTTTCTGTTGATCCTTTCCTAGGTTTTCAGTAAAAAAATTTCACTGAAGATAATCTTGTCTGGTGATTGAGCAAATTTGGTCTTTGGACAGGATCCAAGATGCTTGATTCCTAAATACTTTCATTTTACCCTTCAGTAGTTCCAGAAGACATTAACTCTACAAGAAAAAAAAAAATCACTTTGATGTATGACAACTTTTTCTTTTTTTCTAAGTGTTTTGTCTATAGTTATAGAAAAGTCTGTATAGGAGTTCTGGATTTTTTTGTCTGTAATAGAACATTAAGTGCAGTTCCATGAACCTTCCCTCTTAATTGATGTCCTCTGAGTCATAAATCATAGAATGCTTTCAGTTGGAAGGGACTGCAAAGATCATCTAGTTCCAGCCCCCTGCTATGGGCAGGGACACCCTCACTAGATGAGGTTGCCTAAAGCCCCATCTAACCTGGCTTTAAGCGCCTCCAGGGATGGGGCTTCCACAACCTCTCTAGGCAATCTGTTCCAGTGCCTCACTACCCTCATAGTAAAGAATTTCTTCCTAATATCGAACCTAAATCTACCGTCTTTCGGTTGAAGCCATTGCCCCTTGTCCTATCACTACATTCCCAGGAAGATGATGTCTGTCATCCTTCCCTTGTCTACCATCTCTTTCACTCCATGATAAAAGAACACCAGATTTTTCAGGCATGATTTGCCGTTAGAGAAGCCATGTTGGTTGTCACCAATCACCTCCTTATTCTCCATATGCCTGAGCATAGTCTCCAGGAGGATCTGCTCCATGGTCTTACCAGGCACAGAAGTGAGACGGACCAGTCTATATTTCCTTGGTTATTCCTTTTTTTCCCGTTTAAATATGGGAGTTTTCCCCTTTTACAGTCAGAGGGGACTTCACCATACTGCCAGGACCTTTCAAATATGATGGCAAGTAATTTGGCTACTTCATCCATCAGTATCTTTAGGACATGCGGATGTACCTTATCAGGTCCCATGGACTTGTGAACCTTCAGGTTCCTTAGGTGTTCTCGAACCAGATCTTCTCCTACAGAGGAAATTTTCTCATACTCCCATTCCCTGCCTTCACCCTCTGTGACCTGAGTGGTGTGGCTAGGCCTCTTGCCAGTGAAGACTGAGGCAAAAAGTAATTAATTACTTCTGCCTTCTCCATATCCCAGGTAACAAGGTCACCTGTTCCATTCTGGAGAGGGTCCACATTTTCCCTCATCATACTTTTCTCATTGGTATATCTCTAAAAGCCTTTCTTGTTTCCCCTTACATCCCTGGCTAGATTTATTTCTAACAGAGCTTTAGCTTTTCTAACCTGATCCCCGGCTGCTCAGGCAGTTTTCCTTTATTCTTCCCAGGATACCCATCCTTCCTTCCCCCTTTGGTAGGCTTTCTTTTTTGTTTGAGTTTGACCAGGAGTTCCTTATTCATCCATGCAGGCCTCTTGCTGTTCTTGCCTAATTTCCTCTTTGTTGGGATGCATTGCTCCTGGGCTCGTAGGAGGTGACCCTTGAATACTAGCCAGCTGTCTTGGGCCCCTCTTCCCTCTAGAGTTTTGTCCCATTGTACTCTACCCAGCAGTTCCCTGAAGAGGCCAAAGTCCTCTTTCCTGAAATCCATGTAAGCAAGTTTGCTGTGCACCCTCCTTGCTGTCCTGAGGATTTGGAGCTCCACCATTTCATGGTCACTACCCTTTATCCTCACATCCCCTACCATCCCCTCCTTGTTGGTGACGACAAGGTCCAGCATGACACCTCTCCTCATCGGCTCCTCCATCACCTGGAGGAGGAAGCTATCATCAATATATTCCAGGAACCTCCTAGATTGCTTATGCTCAGCTGTTTTGTCCCTCCAACAGATATCCAGGTGATTGAAGTCCCCATAAGGATCAAGAGTTGTGAAAGTGAGGTTATTCCTGTGGAGGACCTTATCCACTCAGTCCCCCTGGTTGGGTGGCCTGTAGCAGACCCTCACTATGGTGTCCCCCATACTTTCTCTGATCCTAACTCATAGACTTTCAGTCAGCTCCTCATCCATGCCCAGGTGGAGCTCCATGCACTCCAGTTGGTCATTAACATTGAAGACAACACCCCCTCCTTGCCTGCCCTGCCTGTCCTTCCTAAAGAGCCTGTATCCTCTATCCTTATACTCCAGTCATAGGAGCCATCTCACCATGTCTTTGTAATGCAAATAAGATGATATAGGTGCGCAAGTCTCCAACTCCTCTTATTTATTACCCACACTACTTGCATTTACATAGAGGCATCTGGGCTTCCAGTGAGACTGACTTACTAGCTGGAGTTCCTTAGAAGTATTTTCCCAGTGGTTCCCTGTTGGTTTCCACTTCCTCAGGAGAACCCTAGGCTTCCAATGTGCTGCAGTGTATCCCGCATGCCCCCAAGCAACAGGATGAGGGCCCTCTCCAGCACTCTGAACTTGTGCACATCCTTCCAACTTGGGCATGTCCCACAGCCTGCCACAGGCAAGGTTGATATTATCCCCCTCCCCGTGTGAGTGTAGTTTAAATCTCTGTCAATAAGCCCTGCAAGCTCCTGGGCAAAGACCCTTTTTTCCTTTGAGAGACATAACTCCCATCAGGGTTCATTAAACCTGGTGTTATACAGGCCATCCTATTGTTGAAGAACCCAAAGTTGTGGTGGTGACACCAGCCAAATAGCCAGGTGTTAACGGACTTTATTCACCTGTGCCTTTCAACATCACTGCCCACAACCAGGAGGGATGAAAAGATAATCTGCGCTCCTGCCTCTTTCAAAGACCATCCCAAGTCCTTGAAGTCCCTTTTGAGGGCTTTGGTATTGCATGCTGTGGCCTCATCCCTGCCCACACGGATAAGGAGTAGTGGATAATATTCAAATAAGAAAACCTTTTATGAATCAACACAGAATCTTACCTTATATATCACAGAGTTTATATTGCCTATTCTGTGTTCCTCGTCCCCGATCACAAACAGCAATATTCCCGACATGCTTATTAAAAAAAAAAGTAAATTAATGTTTTTAAATCTATAACATTTATTTCTCCACATCAATTTAAATACTTTATCCTTTCCTGGAGATTATCCTATACATAAAAAAGCCTGAAGTCACTGCCACAAATTACTTAGCATCTGTCAGCACAGAAATTCCTTTAATAATATGTTGCCTTTTAGTTTATCTTCATATGCATGCTCAGGCTTCTACTCTCTTCTCCCTGACTTTAAATAAACCGAATATACAAAATCCACATTCAATTTTTGCTTCCTCTTTGCAAGTACAGGTAACTATGTTAAACATGTATCCTTATTGAGGAATGGTTTTGGGGTTTGTTTGTTTGTTTGTTTATTGTTTTTTTTTGTTGTGTGTGGTTTGGATTTTTTAAAAACTTTTCTCATTGATAAAAAGTAGTAATTGTATTCCCTGTTTCTTGCTTTTCCTTAATAAATAAAATATTTACCTCCCATATGACTACTTACATATCGGGATAACTTAGATGAAAAGAGAGGTTATCTCCTTTCATGTGCCACATCCCTTCTATTTCACTGATTAAGTAAAACTCCTTTATTGCACTCTTTCTGAAGTGTAGCTCAAATAATCAGAACCAAACCTTGAAACTTCCAAGTACTTGGATGTAATAGCTTGCGTTTACTATTTCATTAATTATTGGGTTATAAACAGAAAAATAAGCAGTTCACCTGTCATTGCCGTTATGCTCAATTTCAATAAAATGACACCTTTTATCCAAGTGACAGTAAGCTTTTCCCTGTGTAAGGAATTCTAGCTACACAGGCAATCACATTCTATAATTCTTTCAGAAATTAATTGAAAATGATAACTCCACACAGTCATCTCAATATTTGAGATTTGTATTCATAATTGATACTTCAGTACAGTGTAATGGTTTACAGATGCTTGTTCCCTGACATACATAAATACCTTCTTTAGAAATCATATTATAGGTGTTATTTGCACCTTGTTGTTATTTAAAAATGATAAAGCATTAATAGAGAATCATAGAATCATAGAATGGCAAGGGTTGGAAGGGACCCCAAGGGGTTGGAGCTTTATGATCCTCGGGGTCCCTTCCAACCCTTGCCATTCTATGATTCTATGATTCTATGATCATAGAGCCCCAACCCCCTGCCACAGGCAGGGCCACCAACCTCAGGCCTGGATCTACACAAGGTTGCCCAGGGCCACATCCAACCTGGCCTTGAACACTTCCAGGGATGGGGCATCCTGTTCCAAGACCTCACCACTCTGGGCACCTCTCTGGGCAGCCTGTTCCAAGACCTCACCACTCGTTCTGTAAAAAACGTCCCCCTAATATCCAATCTAAACCTTCCCTCCTTTAGCTTTAATCCATTCCCCCTTGTCCTGCCATTATCTGCCCTTTTAAAAAGTTGATTCCACTCCTGTTTATACTCTCCCTTCAGGTACTGGAAGGCTGCAATGAGGTCCCCCCGCAGCCTTCTCTTCTCCAGGCTGAACAAGCCCAGCTCCTTCAGCCTCTCTTTGTAGGGCAGGTGCTCCAGCCCTCTAATCATCTTTGTGGTCCTCCTCTGAACCCTCTCCAACAGTTCTACATCTTTCTTGTATTGGGGGCCCCAGATCTGGACACAGTACTCCAGGTGGGGCCTCAGGAGGGCAGAGTAGAGAAGGACAATCCCCTCCCTGTCCCTGCTGACCACCCCTCTTCTGATGGAGCTCAAGATTCTATTGGCCTTGCGAGCTGCAAGAGCACAC
The DNA here is from genome assembly GCA_022605575.1 of Laterallus jamaicensis coturniculus. NCBI lineage: Eukaryota > Metazoa > Chordata > Aves > Gruiformes > Rallidae > Laterallus > Laterallus jamaicensis. The sequence continues at coordinate 13,905,817 of JAKCOX010000019.1, forward strand.
TGCTGGCTCATGTTAAGTTTCTCATCCACTGTAAAAAAAAAAAAAAGAGCCTCAAAAAATTCCACGACACTCATGCTTGGTCCTCTCCGCGAAAATCTTTAGTAATGGCGAAAGATTTATATGATCTGAAAAGAAACCGGAGTATGTAGGTATTATTGAAAGAATAATAAAGTAATTTTGAGGGATTAATATGGATGTGATAAGACATAAATGCATCTTGTAGACATCCACTCTGGGGTGGGGGACACACACAATAAATGCTTGCACATTTCTAATTCTGAATTAAGAGTCTATAGAAATTTCAATTGTGTATGGAAATGTTAAACTGAATTTGCTAGAGGATCACTAAGGATACATTGAAAGACAAGAAAAGATTATGAAAATTGGGCAATCAATGTGCAGTTACTTAAAGCTGAGAATAAGTTTAAATGTGAAAGAGTAGAAAAAACAGACTGTGCAGAAAAATGTATCATAGACTCAAACATTCATATCACCAATATGTTTTGTTAACTTTTGCAGCACAGTGGATATTAAAAGGATTGAAGAGGGAAAGATATAAACACACAGACAGATGGGAGTCATTCGGCTTAATGTACTATAGGAAAGATTTTGGAAGGTATGAGAAATAATGTAGTATCAAATGAGGAGAGGCTAGGACAGGGGGAGGGCTATTGATGGAAGATGGAGATGAAGGCGTCTAAAAATTGTACTCCTCTTTTTTGTCCCCACTCCTTAGAAAGGAACAAAACTTCAGAAATAGATGGATTGGTTCTTTGTGGGCTATATGACTGCATGATTTACTTCAGTGTATGTAAGTATCTTAATATAGTTGTATAAATCCAGTTAAAAAACTGGAGCTTTAAATCTTGTTTAAAGATGTTGAAGTTACTGAAGGAGAGGAAAAATGAGAACTGGATTATTCTGAGGACATTAAAAAAAATTCTATTCTGGATAACTAGAAAAAATACAGTAAATTTAGTGGTTCTTGTTTTCAGGACACTGTCATTTGGTAAGTACCAAAGACTAGATCTGCTCTCATGAATGTCAAAAGAATTTTTCAATTAACTTCACAGCATGATGAGGTCCTTGGTCTTTAAAAATAGAGTTGTGTTATAATTCACAAAGTTCTCAGAAGTTTTGATTTTTTAAATTCTTTTTTCTATCATATTGCATTATATAAAAAGGCATAGGTTAAGGCTTCAGCTATATATTTTTTATAACCTAGGTATTTTAAAATATTTCATCCTATACCATTTTTTCTCACCAATTATTCTACAATATGTAGTGTGCTATTTTTCTTACTTTCATTTTTCTGACAGTTTCAGTTATAGTTCCAAAGAAACAGCACGACTGGGATTGAAAAATTTCTGTTATTATATTGGGTAACTGTTTTATTCAAGCAGAAAAATACAAAAGGCAAAAGTGTGCTTTAAATGTCAACTGGAAATAAAGCGTGTTTGTTCTGCATGTATATCTGCCTCAAGAGAAGCAGAATAAAAAGAGGAAACCAGCAAAAAATATAACTTCTGATTGAAGATTGTGTTATATTGTCTTTATGTAAATTAATAATCAAAATACAGACTCTATAATTACAATGGGTTGTAGATAGATGTTGTCTGCACTGTTGACATCTTAATGTTTTAATTGGTACAAGAATTATTTCAGAACAGGCAGCACATTATGACATTTACCCTTTTTTATATAGTTTTAAAAATACTTTAGCAATGATTGATTGAAATTTGGTTAAGTATATTTGTCACAAAAAAACCCCAACAAATTCCAGATCGGTATTAGCTTAAAATATATATCAAAGCCTTCAGTTGTAAAATGCTCCCTGTTTGGTTAAATGAATCATTGTACTACTGAAACACACACACACACACACACACACACACAAAAGAACCCAGAAAGAATATCTTTTATAGGCCTTTTTTCAGCACTGGCATCATTCCTGAAATGATAATGAGCTGTACTGCTGCTAGACATCACTGCCCCACATACACTGAAATCTGACCAAGAAAGTTTCAGTACATTGTAAGTCATAAACACATGGGTCATAATTTGTAAGGACTAGTAAATCTAGTTAGGAAAATATCTATTCCATTGCAACTGACAACACTAAAGAGAATGAAGTGATTTATCTGAAAAACAACTGAAAAGTTGATGAAGTGAAATGCTGAATGCTGAAATTAGGGGAAGAATAGGGAAAAAATTCCCCAACACTCCCCATTCCCCAAACTCATTCCCCCAATCTAAACATATTCTTCCAAAGAACAGCATATATATTTTTTGAGTTTGCATGGCAAGGTTTTGGTAGTGAGTGGGCTACAGGGGTGGCTTCTGTGGAAAGCCACTAGAAGCTTCCCCTTGGTCTGACAGAGACAATACTGATGGACCTGCTGCTGACCAAGGATGAGCTAATCAGGGATGGTGGTAACACTTCCATGATAACATATTTAAGAAGCTAAAACAATAAATAAATAAATACATGCAAGTGGCAGGGGTTTTTTTTTGCCACCAGAGACAGAACTGAGAAGATGTGAGAAACTTTGCAGACACCAACATCAGGGAAGAAGGGCAGGCAGGAGACACTTCAGGTGCCATAGAGAAAGATTCCCCTGCAGCCTGTAGAGAAAAACATGGTGGAAAAGGTTATCCCCCTGCAGCCCATGGAAGATGATGAGTGGTAGAGATTCCGCCTGCAGCCCATTGAGGACCCCACACTGGAGCAGGTGGAGACATATGAAGGATGAGTTGACCAAGTAGGAAGCCCGCACTCGAGAAATCTCCTGGCAGGACCTGCAGCCTGTGGAGAGAGGGGCCCACGCTGGAGCAGGTTTGTTAGGGGAAACTCTGACTCTGCGGGGGATTGTACTGGAGCGGTCTGTTCCTGAAGGTCTGCACTACATAGCAGCCATGCTGGGGCAGTTGGTGAAGAAGTGAAACCCCCATGAGAAAGGACTGACTTTGGAGAAGTTCAGGAGGACTGTTTTCTGTGGGAGAAACCTCACACTGGAGCAGGGGAAGAGTGTGAGGAGTCCTCCCCCTGAGTAGGAAGGAGGAGCAGAGGGAATGCATGATCAACTGACCACATCAAAGCTGGGAGGAGTGGCTGACACACAGGAACACTGAGCTGCCATTCAGTGAGACCTGGACAGGCTGGAGAGCTGGGTAGGGAGAAACCAGATGAGATTTAACTAGAGCAAGTGTAGAGTCTTGCACCTGGGAAGGAATAACCGCTTGTATCAGTACAGGCTGGCGGATGACCTGCTGGAGAGGAGCTCTACAGAGAAAGACCTGGGGGTCCTGGTGGATGACAGGTTGGCCATGAGCCAGCAGTGTGCCCTGGTGGCTAAGAGGGCCAATGGGAACCTGGGGTGCATCAGGAGGAATGTGGCCAGCAGGTTGAAGGAGGTGATCCTCCCCCTCTACTCTGCCCTGGTCAGGGTCCACCTGGAGTATTGTATCCAGTTCTGGGCTCCCTGGTATAAAAAACACAGGGATCTCCTTGAACAGGCCTGGAACATCTCCCCTATGATGAAAGGCTGAGTGAGCTGGGGCTGTTCAGCCTAGAGAAGAGAAGACTAAGGGGGGGGACCTGATTAATGTCTATAAATATCTTAAGTATGAGATGCAGGGGAATTCGGCCATCCCCTTTTCAGTGGTCTGTGGAGACAGGACAAGGGGCAATGGCTTCAAGTTGGAGCATAGGAAGTTCCGCACCAACATGCGGAAAAGCTTTTTCACAGTGAGGGTGACAGAGCACTGGAATAGGCTGCCCAGGGAGGTGGTGGAGTCTCCTTCCCTGGAGACATTCAAGACCCGTCTGGATGCCTATCTGTGCAATATGAGCTAGGGAGCCTGCTCTGGCAGGGGGGTTGGACCCGATGATCTCTTGAGGTCCCTTCCAACCCTTATGATTCTATGATGCTATGATTCCCCGTGTACCGCTCATGGGGATAGGTAAAGAATTCAAGAATAAAATTGAGCCCAGGAAGAAAGGAGGGGTGGGGGGAGTTGTTTTAAGATTTGGGTTTATTTCTCATTATTCTACTCTGTTTTGATTGGGTAATGAATTAGATGTGTTGAATCTGGTTTTTGCCAATGATATCAATTAGTGGATGATCTCTTCCTGCCTTTGTCTCGACTCATGAGCCTGTCATTATATTTTCTCCCCTGTCCAGCTGAGGAGGGGAGTAGACTGGCTTTGGTGCGTATCTGGCCTCCAGCCAGGTTCATCCCACCACAATGTTAGTCATCATTTTATAAATGTGAAAGCTATCTTCTACTGAAAAGGTGAATGAAGTGAGACAATAAGTCAAAACATCTTTTCAAATCTTCATCTTCTATTTCCAGAAGCTAAGTTTATCATTTAAGCTACAAAATGAGTGAGGAAGAGCAGACTGAAAAAATAGGGTAAAAAGTCTGAGTCCCTTTCTGCAAAGTAAACCTAGGGGGATTTTTTTCATAGCTAAACCACAAAAATACTGTTCAGAAGGTAAATAGTAATGCCACTCATCCTTTGTATAGGTCTTATGTTTGAGTAAGTGTGCCTGTGTGCGATTTGTGGTGTGTGTCTTTGTTAAGAAAGTGACTATAGATGCTTATCTTCAAGCATTGTTCACTGTATTCAGAGAGTACCTAGTCTAGCAGGCTCTTCAGTTTACAAGGTTACCCTAGTAAGTGCTAAATGAGTCTTGCAATAAGAAATAATTTCAATGTGCATGTTGGAAAATTCCCTTGAATATCAACATTTAAATTTCTTCTTCACACTTATCTTAGCTACTGAAGTGGGTACATGTAGCCTACTCTGATTCTAAGAGTAACTTACTCTTATATTAAGCTATTTAACAGTGTCCTTCATGTACTTGGGTGTCTTGTCTAACCCATGACACTATTACCAGGTCAAAAGAACGTATTTCCCAAAAGTCTGATTCAGACCTTGTAGAAGTCAATGGGGTGAAAGCCTCTGACTTCAGCTAGTTATTCAGATTTAATATACTTTACAAAACTGGAGGTCTGGCCCAGATACTCCAACAATTACTGAAGTCAGTAACAATTTCTGACCTTTTGTTCAGCCTCACCAGATATCGGTTCAAATCAGAAGTTCGCCATCATATCAAAAAAATCAAATGAGGCATTCCATCTGCCCAATAAAATAATTTAAAATATATGTTCCAAATGGCATGTAGTAGAAAAAATTGTCAAACTCAGGCAAACAAATCCAGAAAACAAGACTATCTGAAATGGGGTCTTTTTTTCCACTAGTTGAAAATAATTCTCTGAGAAGTACTAAGACTAGTAAAATGTGAAATGCAGTCCTCTTATTTCTAAAAAAATGTAAAAACTATGGTCATGCATACCTTTAAATAAGCACAGTAGTCTCGAAATTTTAAAATAAATTTTAAAGTTAACCAGATTTAAATAGGCCTTTTAGCTGTTTGTATCAAACTACACCAAAATTTCTTCCTTTATGTATAGTTAGTATTTCTTGAGTTATTAATGTTGCCAGATGCCCTTTGAAGTGCGCTATTCATAACACATTTTGAGCCACATGAATCTTGAGAAAAAGTAGTGTTCAGCTATTTCATGTTGATACTGCCTTTTGCTAGTTCAGTGTTTCTCTTTCTGAAGAGAGTTTTCTTAGAATTATAGAATATATTGAGTTGGAAGGGACTCATAATGATCATCAAGTCTTGAGTTTTAGTAGAGACAAAGCTGTTTCAAGATAACTTAGACAGAAAAAAGAAATAGAAATGTTTCATTTGTGTTTAAAAATTTTTAAAAGTTTAAAAATGCTGAATACCTTGCAAGTTTCAAAATACAATGGAAAGCTGTCTTAGTAAGAGATAGGTATTATTTCAGCCAATCTGGACACTTAGTGTGTTCTTTTGACATAAAGATTGGATTTATTCTAGAAGGATTAAGCTGCTTAAAAGTCAGACACTAGCTGAGTTTGTCAAACAGGCTTCTTTTATAGTGAATAGACAGCCATCTTCTGAAATGGTGTCTTTTTAATACATATTAAGATATTACACAAAGATCATAGATAGTAAGCTTACTCAGCTTTATTATGGCTAAATCCACAGAAGCTATTAAATTAACAAAAACCTGACTGCGTCTTTTAAAAGATTTTTAAAAATAACAAAAACTTACTCAAAAACACTGCCTGTTCTCTGTGAAATATTTGTCTCTCCCACTGTTCTCTCATATTGCCAGCTTGAAGTCTTACTTCTTATATACATCACTATTTATTCTGGCCTTACCAGCATGATTTTACCTTGTATTTCTTCTGAACATTTCTGAGCCAAGATTATATTCCAGAACAAGCTTTTACTTACTATTCAAGATACAGCTTACTGAGAAAAGATCCCAGAAACTTCCAGTACTTGGAGTTACAGTATATTCTACCCAATACCAACAGGAAAGTATAGAGATACTGGCTATGTTTATACTGCTCTACACCAGTGCCATTAAATCCCGTGAGACTGCTGATCATTGCCATGATGCAGACCAGGAACAATCTTCTATCAGTTGCAAGCACTTAAAAAAAAACATCCCTTCTATTTAAAAATCTTGTACCCATGGTACTTGAATTATTCTAGTGCAGGGGCTGTATAAATATGGTCATAGATTGATGGAATCATAGAATATTTTGGGTTGGAAGAGACCTTAAAAATGATCTAATTCCAAAACCCCTGCCTTGGGGAAGGACAACCTCTGCTAGACCAGGTTGCCCAAAGCCCCATTCAACCTGGCCCTGAACACTTCCAGGGAGTGAGCATCCACAACTTCTCTGAGCAACCTCTTTCAGTGTCTCACCATCTTCATCATAAAAATTTCTTCTTATATCTAATCTAAATCCACCCTCTTAGTTTAAAGACACTGCTGCTTGTCCTATTACTACTTGCCCTTGTAAACAGGAAACGTCTTCTGCTTCAGTAAGGGAAGAAGGAAGCGAGTAGCACCATGTGCAAGTACACTTCAAGAAAAACCCAAAACAAACAAAACAAAACCAAAAATACACCCAACCACAAAAAAACCCAACCCACAAGCCCCCCAAAAATCCACAGCAACAACAAAAACCACAACCCCCCCCCAAAAAAAAAGAAGTAGTTGGGTAGATCATCCAACTAAAATTGTATCTGATGCTCATGTAAAAGACAAGGCAAAATATAGTCCAGAGAAAGTGTGTGTAAGAATTTCAGGTTAGACAGGTTTGCTCATCCTGAATGTGACAGGGTCCCAAAATGTAGTAATGGTGGTCCTTCAGAGTCTGAGACCTGCTGAATGGAACAGCTGCTGTACCTGACTGACTTCAAGAAGAAAATATCTACATGACAGACAGTCAAGTTACATGATTAGGGCAGCCCATTAAAACCTTAAAAGAGCAGTGTATAAATTAACAATAAATCAGCTAGAACCTGGAAATTAGGCTTTGCCTACTCAGAAGTTTCGGTTTTCATTAAATGTACATTTAGATATTTTCTCTGGAAAGGTAACTTCATTACTAGAACACTGTATTTTAACTACCTGCTCTGCAACTCAAAGGAAACTTAGAGAAGTTTACTCCCTATTATCTTTAACCTTGACAGTCATTTTAGTAGCTTCCAAAATAAAATGAAAATTGTACTTGGATTTCTTTCACATCATCCATTCATAAAATGCATGACATTAGTTTTTTCACCACAGGCTAGCATGTGCTTTTTGTCACATTGAATTTATCATTCTGTGACTGAAACCTTATTAAAAGTATTCACATTCTATATTCTCAGAAATACAATTTTGATGCAATATCAACCTTACATGAATATGACCCATGTTAATTGTTTAAGACTTAGGAGATCAAATTTAATTTTTGGTAATGTAACAAAAATCCAGAAAAATTACAAAGACAGACCCTCATGGTATACATTTCATTTCTCTTATTTATAAAGGGATTTTTACATAAATTATTTTTATTTCTTATGAAGCTTTAACATAGTGGCTTGATACTGTATAACTTGGAGGAAACTAGTATGTGTCTGATAACCTAATGACTCAAGTTTAAGGTTGTACTCAAAAGATATGAATGTAGGAATGGGGAAGAGTTTGGAGGGGGCTGTTGCATTAAAAAGGCAAAACTGTGACTAAATCTTTGTTTTCTCTCACTCCCTCCTTTCTAATTCCTACTCAAAACTCCATGCATATTTTTATCCAAAGACAGAACCAGGCACAGCTGTCACATCTAATTAAATTTCAATAACTCAATTTGCTTATTTGTGAATTTGATTTAATTGTGTTAGCACTGCTTTCAATAAATACAAAATGAAGCTGCGTTCTTTGATATGATGGCAAATAGGACAAAAATGTGCACCAAATACATCTTGTGGGGAAAAAAATAAAGGGTTTGTTGGGGTTTTTTCTCTGGAACTATATTGTCAAAGTGAAACACAAGGTTAGTATTGTCTGTGTTGTTGCATTGCCAAACAGTTTTATTTTCTTAGAATTCATCACTGCATTCACTAGCATAGTATGTAATACTTGATAAAAGGTATCAAAGGTACCTGATTTTTTTCCAAAACAGGAACATATAGAATATGCACTTCTCCAAATGTGTGTTTAATTTTTATTGTATATGTTCCTAACAAGATATGAGGTGGTTTACAGTGTATTGCTTTGCTCACTGAAGATTATACCTAATATTTTATCATCTATAACATATTCTTTGAATCTGATTTCTAAGAAAGGAAGGTAAAATGTAATGAAAATAAACTAGTATTTTTCTATTTTGTTTTAAATCTTACTTGATAACACATTTTACATTTCACATTGTAGATGTCATATTCCTGGCAAGTTAATATAATAGTCTTAATTATGCAAACAAGAAGTATTTAACTGCTCTAACCACAGCAACTTCTCAACTGGAAAGCTGGAAAGGAAAATTAAATAAAGGTTATAAACAACAGTCAGGCACCTTTGAAATCAATGGGACAGCTACATAATTTTAGGGAATTTTAGTGTATTGAAATAATTCACTACTGTGTGTATTTGTGACCCCAGATTTCAGAAGGCTCTATTCAGCAAAACAAAGTACTAGTACTAATGTAACCATTAATTAAGTAATAGCATGACAGTGATAGTCTGACCTCATCATCTCAACGTCAAAAGCCTTCCTAAATCTTTTTAGATGCTTTCAGTCTGCTCAGGCAAATCTTTTCCATTCCATTAGTAAGCAAAGAGCAGAAAATTGGTAACATTCAGAAACCAGAACTAAGCAAAGGCTTTGGCTAACTGCTGTATGTCTGCCTGATTGAAGCAAGTAACATATTTAAATTTTAAAGGTTAAAAAATTACTCAAGAGTAGTTTTCAAATACATCTGTCTGATCACATACAGATATGTATGTCTACATTGTACTTAGTCATGAAAACTTGACTATCTTATTCTGATCTTCCAAGACATAATTCACCTCACATTAAGTAGTTAATGGACTTTTAGACAGATGAATCTCACTGTAAAAATGCCTGTTTTCTCTCTTCTGTTTTTTAATGAAGCCTAAGGTAACTAGATAGAAGTGTAGACATTTTAACTTAGAAGAGGTCAATTTCTCCTTAAAAAGTTTGATTCTGTTATCTAGACATAAATGTCAAATACCTTTATGAATTTCATAAAGTCTCCTACCTGACCTTGAACTGTCGTTCTCTTCCAGAGTGTAAGGTACTGGAATTATGCCTTACCAATTGCCAACAGAACCGACACCACCCCCACTCCCCTCCCCCTCCCCCACTACCCCATTCCTAACACACTACATCACCACCGGTCAGACTCAGGCTTCAGAGGACCTAATGACTATTCAACAAGCTACCCAGAACATATACATCAGGAGAGACCTCAGGAACCATTCACACATCAGGAGAGCATTCCACAATCAGGTGGGAGCCATTTGCACATCAGACATTCGTCATCCACCCTGGAGCATCCCCACAGGCCAGGTGGAAGCTTGTAGCTACAAAAAGGGAGCTTTCAGCCATAGAATGGGATGGACGGATGGACGGACAGATGGACTGACGGACAGGGAGGGGAGGGGAGGGGAAGCAACATGAGGGAAGGGAAGGGAAGCAACGCAACCGAAAATGAAGACATCGAGGGACAAACGAGGGAATGCTCTCCCCTTCCAACGGACCCGGAGAAACTGAAGAATATTCTGCAGTTGGACGGAATGCCGTAGCCTCGTGGTGGTAGATATAAACTCCCCCAACTCCTCTTCCTCTTTCCACTCTCTCTCTTTTTCACCCCCTTTTTCCTTTCTTCCCCCCTTTACCTTCACGTTTTTTTTCCAAATAAAGCAACCTTCACCTTGACTCCGTTTCAACTCTCAATTCTGTTCTCCAAGAATTGAATTGAGAACTTATCACAATAAAACACCTAGTAATTGGACATCACTCAGGGGTTAAGCCCAGATGTCCCCAACCACCCTGAGCGATCTGTGGTTCCAATGGAACGAAGGGGGTTTAACCTCTGCCAAACTAGGTCTTATCTAGGTTGTGGATCATGACACAGAGTAATGCAAATCTTCCATAAATGCTGTGCTGGTAAGCCTATGTGGATATCCTGAATACCCTGAAGTATATTATATGGCACTGCATGCCCCATGTTTAGATAGCTGAACTGAGCCTTAAATGTACATAGCAATTCCTAACTTATTTTTGATCCATTTCACAAATCTCTATGAGCATTAGAAACCAGATTTATTTTTATTTGGAAGGTGAAGACAGCTCAGCTAGATACAGCCAACTGCAAACTGGCTGGTTAGATAGCTGCCGATCATAAAACATAGATAAAAACGGCATTACAAAAAAGAATGTTGTGTTTACATTTATTATATCTCATGATAACATAAACCAGAGGCAGTTTGAAAGATAATCTGTAACAAAGAGAAGGAAATGCAAAGTTATTGTCAACTGTTTGTACTGGATATGATAAAACCTCTGACTAAATCAAAGAAATGTTACACATGGTTCCTCAGACGCCTGAGAGATTGATGGGAGTTAAAGAAATAATTCAAGGGATTCAGACTTCCCTACAGCAGCACAACAGGTCTTATCAAATCATATATTTATATATGTATATATGTATGTGTTAAATATATTGTATAAATATATATCTGTAACACATATAAAAAGTTCTGTGTGTATACATACACATAAACATCTTTGTTTATTTGTATACACAAGAACAGAATAATTTAGGTTGGAAATCATCCAGTTGGATCAGACTGTTGAGGTACTCAGCCAGCTGAATTCTGAAAAGATTCAGGAATGAAGATTCCATAAACCCTCTAAGCAACGTATTCCACTACATCACCACCCTCACAGAAAAAAAACAAACCACAAAAAAACCCAAACAAAACAAAATAAACAAAAAAAAAACCTAACTCTAGTATCATGGTGCACCTTTGAGAAGAATTTAGATAAGTCTTCACCTTAGCTAAATCTTCATTGTTCTTCTAGTCTTCTTCCAAAAAGCAGTTAATAAATCTTAGTTATATACCCGCAACCTTCAGTTTCTAGGGATGAACAAAGACAGTTCTTTCAGTAGTAGTAAGTACTGAATTATTTAAAATTTCTTGTGGTTGTTAATTGTAAGATCATTTTAAAGGGATTAAGTTGATAGTGAAGTCATTAAGGAGATTTTTATTTTTCTGTTTGCTTAAAAAAGGATAAAATACGTTTCTGAATACAGTGACTCTCCTAGACTTGGATATCTAGAATAAACCAGGTAAGTCTAAATGCATTAAACCTAAACTAGAAACAAAGTGCATTATGCAAGGAGGAAGACACTGTTTTTTCTTGGTTTTCATTCTTTATGAGCTTGTATGAAGACTATGATTTACAACTGGAACAATTTATCAATGTCTATAGTGAGATCCTGCAGGACCAAAAAATTTCTTCTAATATAGACACTTTAAAAAGTAATCATATCTTCTGATATTTATATATATTAGAAACAAATAACTTACTGAAATAAGCTCCTACTGTGTTGTTCTAATGACTTAGGAAACCATTTAAACATGCACAAAGATGGATATTGTGAAAAACTCTTTGATATTTGTGTACAAATAGATATTTCTCTGTCCACCTACATGCATAGGCATTAATTATATCTTTCTTTAGTATTTAGCCCTTGAATTAATTTCAAACTTATGATACATATTTGAGTAACACCCAGTCCCCTCAAAAACTTCCTACTTAAATAACATTCACAACTATACTAGGTGTGTTGTCCAAATAAGGATCTGGTAAGCTATTTCCAATTTCAACTTCTAAAGGGGATAAGAATGGATTCTGGGACTTGTGTTTTCAATGTCACTTCTGAAACTTTTTTTTTTTTTCTTTTTATTGGTTTGAAGGTCAATAGACACAAAACCGACTAACATTTTTTCCAGACTTAATAATACATTTTACCTGTGGATAAATGATGCCTAAATTTAGTTTTCTAAACCTAAAAAGAGTACGTGATCTAAAGTATGTTGAAATGGTTGGAAATCTATTGAAATTACAGGAAATCTTAACACTGGCAACAATGTTTTTTGAATCAAGGACTGAGAAGCCCGTGCAGCTTCATTTTCAAAAGCTCTGTGTGTCTGCACATTCTCATTGATGTCAGGGGATTATAAGGAAAATAAATGACCAATCTCGTATAAATACAGTAAATAAAGCAAATAATAAGTCAAAATACATCTCAGAAGGAGATCAATGTTGACCTCCTTTTGAACAGCTTATGACTTGTTTTGTTTTTCTATTGTTCTTTGAAGTTACTTGTACACATTTGTTCTCCTTTTCCCTGAGCATTGTACAAAAAAAAAAAAAAGAGTAGTGACACAGAAGCTTAAGCAAAAGAACTGACCTTTCAGAAGCCATCTAAGTTTTTAATGTTTTTCGTTGAAACAAAAGACTTCGTAGAAAGAAGAAAAAATAAAACCACCCTTATATATGAAAAGTTCATATTAACATCTGTAGACACCCTTAAGTGTAAGACATTTTTTATGTTCTAACTTGTCATACTGAATTGTACAGATTTTCTACGTACTTATACATGTAGTAAACTGCAGCTGAAATATGTTTCTCTGTGTATATATTATTTCTGTTGAAATAAATATTTACATAGAGCCTATGGTGTAATTCTTACGCCCAACTTTTATGAGGTCACCATCAAGATCGGCTATCCACGAACTTTCCACATCTGGCAACTAAGTACCATACACTCACTCACTCATTCAGTCACTCACTCACTCACTCCCCCTCCCTCCTGGGATAGTAGAGAAAAACTCATGGGTTGAGATAAAGACCGTTTGATAGGTAAAGCATGAGCTAAGCATGCAAGCAAAGCAAAACAAGGATTTTATTAAGCAGTTCCCATTGTCAGGCAGCTGTTCAGCCAGAAAAGCAGGCCTCCATCAATGTGTAATGGTTACTTGAGAAGACAAACACAATCACTCCAAATCACAGAATCACAGAATCACTAGGTTAGAAAACACCTTTGAGATATCATGTCCAACTGTACCTGTCCTCCACTAAACCATATTCCTAAGCACCTTGTCTACCCGTCTTTTAAATACATCCAGGGATGGTGACTCAACCACCTCTCTGGGTAGCCTGATAACCCTTTTGGTGAAAAACTTTTCCCTAATGTTTAATCTGAATCTGCAAAGAGACCAAAACCCACCTCTCTACAACTTTCTTACAGGTATTTGTAGGCAGTGATAAGGTCTTCCCTCAGCCTTCTCTTCTCCAAGATAAACAACCCCAGTTCCTTCAGCCACTAGTCGTAAGAATTGTGTTCCAGCCCCTTCACCAGCCCCATTGCCCTTCTTTGGACACACTTCAGGACCTCAATGTCTTTCTTGTAGTGAGGTGCCCAAAATGGAACACAGTATTTGAGATGCAGTCTCACCAATGCCGAGTACAGGGGCACAATTACTTCCCTGGACCTCCTGTGTCCCCTCACATATTTATGTTTTATATATATATAAAACTCAGCAAGTACGCCGATGATACAAAGCTGGGAGGAGTGGCTGACACGCAGGAACACTGCGCAGCCATCCAACGAGACCTGGACAGGCTGGAGAGCTGGGCAGGGAGAAACCTAATGAAATTCAACAAGTGCAAGTGTAAAGTCTTGCACCTGGGGAGGAATAACCGACTGTATAAGTACAGGCTGGGGGATGACCTGTTGGAAAAGAGCTCTGTGGAGAAGGACCTGGGGGTCCTGGTTGATGACAGGTTGGCTATGAGCCAGCAGTGTGCCCTGGTGGCCAAGAGAGCCAATGGGATCCTGGGATGTATCAGGAAGAGTGTGTCCAGCAGGTCAAGGGAGGTGATTCTCCCACTCTACTCTGCGTTGGTCAGGCCCCACCTGGAGTACTGTGGCCAGTTCTGGGCTCCCCGGTATAAAAAAGACAGGGACCTTCTGGAGAGAGTCCAGAGAAGGGCGACAAAGTTGATTAGGGGTCTGGAACATCTCCCCTATGAGGAAAGGCTGAGTGAGCTGGGTCTGTTCAGCCTGGAGAAAAGAAGACTTAGGGGGGACCCAATTAGTGTTTATAAATATCTTAGGCATGGGTTGCAGGGGGAATTGGCCAGCCCCTTTGCAGTGGTCTGTGGGGACAGGACTAGGGGCAATGGCTGTAAGCTGGAGCACAGGAAGTTCCGCACCAACATGCGGAAGAACTTTTTCACAGTGAGGGTGACGGAGCAGTGGAATAGGCTGCCCAGGGACGTGGTGGAGTCTCCTTCTCTGGAGATATTCAAGTCTCGTCTGGACACCTATCTATGTAATATGAGATAGGGAGCCTGCTTTGGCAGGGGGGTTGGACCCGAAGATCTCTTGAGGTCCCTTCCAACCCCTAAGATTCTGTGATTCTGTGATTCTGTGATTCTGTGATATATATATATATATTTATATATATAAAGCGCCTATCACCGTATTGGAACAACTCTGACAGCAGAGGCAAGGACAGGAGTCAGCCTGTTGGTACCTCAGTGCTGCTACTTCCAACTAATTTAAAACCAACAAAAAAAGCCACAAGACTTTGCTGCTAGCTTGCTGGGCTGGTGTTTACTACTGCTACTCTATCAGGGTTGGAGGAATACCTATTGTGAGTGGCAACAGTTTGCACTGGCTTCTTCAGCTGAGCTGCAGAGCAGCACGGGTGCCTCAGAAGGGCAGTGGAACACGAACGCTCAGACGTGTTACCAGTTGAAACATCTCAGCAGCAGGGAGCTCCTGTCAGGAGAGAGCAAGCTAACTTTGCACACAAAGCTCTCGCTCTCTGTGCTTAAGGCAGAGTCGGTGACCGCTTCTTCTCCAGTCCCTTATATGCTGTACATGTTGTCATATGGTATGAGATACCCGTTTGGTCAGTTGGCATAAGCAGTCCTTGCTGTGTCCCCTCCCAACTTATACACCCCCAACCTACTCACTGGTGTGGTGGTGTGAAAAGCAGAGGAGGCCTAGACTGTGTAAGCATTGCTCAGCAGTAACCAAAACATGTCTATACTGTTTTCAGCACAAATCCAAAACTTAGCCTCATATGAGGTATTATGAAGAAAATTATCCTGCAACACAAAACTTTATAAAGATCCATATCCCTGTGCCTTTATGACCAAATTCTCACTGAAGTCTCAGTTCCACTTTAAAGCTATATATATCCTCATGCTGAGAGATGTCCATTTACAAGATTTTTTTTCCCTGCACTTTTCTGAAAGATTTTCAGCTACCTTAAAGACAAGTAGATGTGGCATCTTGATAAATACGGTAGAAATATAGGAGTGAGTTTAACAAATCTTCTTATTCTACTATTGCTATTTTTTAAACCTGATGTTTCAGGATGAACCTCTACAAAGCAGATGAACCAGTCCAGCTATGAGTCTAGTATGTATCTGAAGCAAGAATTTACCCCATTTCTCCTTCTAGCTTTTTTCCTTCAACTTACTTTTGATGCTTCTCTTGAGACAGTCAAATGATCATCTAATTCTTCTATTAACTGGTTCAGCTCTTTCAACAACAACAATAACAAGAAGGCTGAAATCACAGCTAGATCATTGACTGTGTACAGAGGTGTGATGCTTCACCAAAGTCTAATTAGTGATGGAGTGCACAAAAGAGACAGCGCTGTATGCTTGACCATGCAGATAGACATAAGGAGAAGAGGGTAAATGAGTAGATCTTGGACACTGAGTGATGAATTTATTATGGATACTTTAGGAGAGTTCACTGAGAGAGACTAATTTTAGCAACCCTTTTCATTATACTATGCCTTCTCTGCCTCCAAAGAAAAACGTTATAAGTAATAAATTTTGTCCATGAATGAAACTTCTACCCAGTACAGAGGGCAAAAGAAGAGGAAATGGAAACTAATTAACAGTGGAACAGAAATTTCTCCCATAGAGAGAAAGAAACATCAGAAAAAAGACTAGCGTCCCTTTTTCTGAGGTATTCAGGATTTAGTCAAAGCCATAGAAGTTCTGACATCTTGACCCAGTGTGTCAGTCACTCATTGAATGCCTTTGATAAAGAAGACCAAAATTAACAGAAGATTTCTAAGATGGTAAGGAAATTAATTATTAAGATATGAATGATCAGACAGAGTAAAGCTATAACTTAGTCTTGGAGGGCATCTTTTTAATGATTAATACAACCACAAAAGGTAGGAGAACACCAAAATATTGACCTCGGACAAAAAGTTGGGAGACATTGACACTTCAGAATAATGAGGAAAAGTATGGAGGCTGACTGAGCAAGCTGCATATCAGAAATGCACAAAGCACATCAATGTTTGGAGAAAGAAAAAGAAATAAAGCTAGACAGAGCATGAAGGATATTTAAATGTATGGTTTAAGCTGTGTAAATATGATGACACTCACAATCTGCTGCTTTCACTCTGCTTTTTGGGACAGATCTAAACTCTTCCTATAAACTCAATCTACCTCTATGATTTGTTTATATGCTGACAGTAACTAAAATGTATTATCTGCTATTGTTTCTTCTAGGTTAGATATGGCTCTAAGTAAATGACAGAAGAACAGATTGGAGCAACTTGACAGCACACTGATTGAGTTATGAGGTGTCCAAAAATATTTTTTGTCTGTGTTCTGGATATGACCCTTTATGTATCATGTATGCTGTAAGATAGATGTGTAGGCATTATTTCAGTGGACAGTACTCTCCTTACTCTAGAGGTCATTCTCAACAGGACATGTCAAATGTGTGCTCTGCTGTTTTACTGATGGAGAAGTGCAGCTATAGTACTAGATGAGCTGAATGGATTTGGAGAGAGGTGAAGGTGGGATGACAACTGGCCTTGTGGCTATAATTCTGCTTCAAAATGGAAAAAGGAGAGGCAAGGCAACAGGGGAAATGAAAAAAAATGTAGGTCTACATGTGAATTATGTATCTAAACTCCTATTATTGCAGATAAGTTTAATTCAGATGAGCACACAAAATTGTATAGATTTAGGGTACCCTTCCTAGTCTACAGTCACTGATTCACCTGTTATTTAATAAATTTCCTAATAATCTTCGAAAATGGACTGGGAGAACTAATAAACTGACTGTATGGAAATAACTATTTAAAGGTGAAGTTAATCCCTCTTGACAACATTGCTTATTGTGATTTCAGTAACTGTAATGGAAGTCCACACCCCTAGCTTTCATTGAGAGGCTGTGAGGGATTCAGTTGCCTATGCCTATGTGCAACTAGTGTCATTCCGCATTTTACAGTATCCGAGGCTATTTATATGATAGATCTGGTAGATGTGATACAGGTTCTGCAAGAGGCCATGCCCTTCTAGAGAGGCAGTAAAAGACCTGGCAAGGTCTGATTTTCCAAAGTGAAAATTAACTTAATTCACTATGTGTAAACTTGAAGCAAGAGTCACTCATTGAGTAGCATAAAATGTCTGGAAGTTAGCAATGGTGATAAGATTGGTTTGGAGCCTGATACTGGAGAAACAGGAGTCTGACAGTCAGTTACTGGAGAGACCATAGGTCTAAGCTAAGTACTGAAGAGGATGTGATCTGAGAATTGACTGCTGGGAGCAAGGTAGATCTGGAACAGCTGCTACATAATAAAATTAGATGAGGTCTGAGCACCATAAAACGTAGAATAAGCTCAGATGACTGTGGCTGGGGAGGCTGGGGATCTAAAGCCAGCCACTGGATGTCCTGATGTGTACATCCGGTTACTGTTGCAATCCGTATTTTTTGTGCACATACACATATGCTTGCGTATATTCCATGTTCAGACTTCACTCCAGATCTGCTGGAGAGAAGGAACAGGACTGAGATATTCAAATTTATGCAAATAATGTTAGTAATTATGTGGGTGCTTGTACGGTAATGTTTTCTGCCTCTGTGTGGCCAGATGTGAATGTGTATTGTGTCTGTCTGTGTGTACACATCTATCAGGAATACATGCTCAGTTTTGCTTCTGGTGGCACCTGGGGAAACAGTCAAAGACACATTGCATCTCCTGGGTTACAACGCCTACTAGTTTCAAATTAAATACATAACTGACTGCAGACTACAACAGAAACAATTTTTTCCCAAGGCTATTTTTAAGTTAATCAACAATTTTATATTTTCTATGTTAGGAAATTTACTACTAAAGCATTGCATTGTTAAATCAAGTTCAAGTTCTTAAAAACTTGAACTCCACTGGACCAGGTTGCCCAAAGCCCTATCCAACCTGGCCTTAACACTTACACAATTTCTCTGAGCAACATATTCCAGTGTATCACCACCTTCACTGTGAAGAATTTCTTCCTCATTTCATATTCTCAGTTTCTTCCACTTTCTAGAGAGAAGCAAGTGTTATTATAGTGTTTTAAATCTACTCAGGAAGGGGGTGGAATTTTACCTACCAACTTCAAATAATATGATTGTAGAAATCAAAGATTGCTAATGGTGAGAAATATTTTAAATAAATTAGAATCACAAAATCCTCATGTATCTCAGGTTGGAGATGACCCATAAAGGTCACTGAATCCAACTCCCTGTTCCTCATAAGACTACCTAAAACTAAATTATATGACTAAGAGCATCATCCAGACATGCTTTGAACTCTGACGGGTTTTGATTATGTCTTAGTGTTCTGATATTTGTTTTTCTCTATTGTTAAAGTAGATATTAAGCACATGTACCAATAGTTTCATTAATTATCTGTTGGGTATTTAGCAATCTGTTGTAGTGTTTCATGCTTCCTTGTAAATTAACTCATTTCATATCAAATCCCTTAGCTCATTCACTAACACATCATTGTAATAAAATATTATTATTTGTTTTTCTTAAGATAATAATCTGAGTACTACTATGAGATAAAGAATAAGGCATTTGTGTTTTTATTAGTTCCATATTACACTACCAGCATCTTTTCCACAAGTCATTATACAAAATAATTTTATAGTAATATGCTCATGTCTATCCTCTTCATTAACTGTGAGATATCTATGAATTGTGCTTTATGTTGTCATTATCAGTATTCTATTAAATATATAAAATCACCTTTTCAAATTTATTTTCATTAAGATTTAAAACATAATACTTCAGTTATTGACTATTCCATTTTTAGGATGCCTTCCTCTTCACTGCTTTTTTCATTATGGTCTGCTACTGTCCTTCTCTCAGCTTGATCCTGCCTGCCATATTCCAATGTTACAGAATCCACCATTACTACAAATTGAAATATGTATCACTTCAACCTGATAAGTGTGGAATTGTGGTAATCATCCTTAGAGTTGCAAAAAAAAATATGTTGTTACTTTATAATTTATTATTAAAGAAATATCACACTGAAACCTGTTTTTCTGTTTATGTTTTCCTTCATTCCAATGCAGTGTATATTGGACACATTTTCTGTTAACAGAATATAATTTTAAAATATATAATTGTTACTGAGTTGCTGGTAACAATGACATAGAATTTGATCTTGTCAAAACATTCACCCAAATCTCAATCATAGCATGACATAGATTACAATTTTATGGAAAAACAGTATATTTAGAAACATTATATTCATATCACCTAACTTCAGGTATCATCAAACATCAGAACTCTTTACTGTGAGTTCCATGTTGCTGTTGAATATTTGTGTGTGAATTGACACATACATCACAATCACAGAATAGCCAAGATTATCTAGTCTACCTGCAGCCAGTTGCCCAGGACTGTTTCCAGATGACTTTAGGCTATCTACAAGGAAGAAGACTCCACAACATACCTGGGGAACTTGTGCCAGTGTCTGGTCACATTCACAGTAAAAAAGTGTTTCCTGATGATCAGATGGAGCCTCTTTCTGTGTTTCAGGTTGTGTCCATTGCCTCTTGTCCTATCACTGAGAACCACTGGAAAAGCTCTCACTGCATCCTTCATGAACCTTTTCTTCAAGTAATTATACATATTAATAAGAAACCTCTGAATCTTCTCTTGTCCAGCTTGTCCTTGAGAGATGCTCCCGTCCATCATCTTTGTGATCCTTTGTTGGGTTCTCTCTAACATGTCCACATCTCTTTATCACACTGATAAGCCCAGAACAGGTCATAATGCTCCAGATATGGCCTCACCAGGACTAAGTAAAGGGTAAGGATCACCTACCTTGACCTGCTGGCTAAGCTCTACTTAATGCAGCCCATTAATTTACTTTGCAGCAAAGGATACATGGCTGACACATGTTCAACTTGTCCATCAGGACATACAGGTCCTTTTCTTCCAAGCTGCTTTCCAGCTGGAGATTAGCTGGCATATACTGGTGCCTGTGGTTGATCCACCCCAGGTGCAGGACTTGCCACTTATTCTTGCTGATTTTCATGGGGTTCCTGTCAACCTGTTTCTCCAGCCTGTCAAGTTCCCCTTTAGTCCTTTTCAGTTACATATTATTTACAAGTTTTTGTTTAACTGCATCACAAAATACTTACTGTTGGTTTTGAAATCAGTATTATTATAATACTAGAAAATATTTAGGTATCACTGTATTTCTGGCTGGGTTGAAGACCAGCAAATATTGAGAAAGAATATGTAAAGGAGAAAGCTTCTTCATAACTGCTCCTCTCTTTGTAAACTGAGTGTCGAATTTAAGTCATCTGTATTTAGGATCTGCTTGAGCGTAAGAAGGCTCCACAGAAAGATCTGTACAAGCTGGATCAATTGGCCGAGGCCAATTGTATGAGATTCAACAAAGCTCAGTGCTGGGTCCCATACTTGATTCACAAAAATCCCAGACAATGCTACAGGCTTCAGAAAGGGTGACTGGGAAGTTCTGTGGAGGGAAAGGATCTGAGAGTGTTGGTCAACATTTTGCTGAGTATGAGCCAGCAGTGTGCTCAGTTGGACAAGAAAGTCAACAGCATCCTGGCTTGTATAAGAAAGAGTGTAGCCAGCAGGACTAGTGAAATGATTGTCCCCCTCTCCTTGGCACTGATGAGGCTGCAGCTTGTATCTTTTTTTGAGTTTTGGGACCCTCACTAAGAAAAGGAACATCAAGGTGCTGGAGCATGTCCAAAGAAAGGCATCAGAGCTGGTGAAGGGTCTAAGGAACAAGTCTTATGAAGATTGGCTGATGGAACTAAGGTTGTTTAGTCCAGAGAAAAGGAGGTTGAGGGGAGAGATTATCACTCTCTACAGCTACCTTAAAGGACATTTTAATCAGGTGGGCATTGGTCTCTTCTTCCAAGTAACAAGTCATGTGACAAGAGGAAATGGACTCAAGTTGCATATGTGTAGGTTTAGATTTAATGTTAGAAAAGAAAAAACAAAACAAAACAAATCACCAAAAGGGTTATCAGTCACTGTTTACGGCTGCCAGGAGCCCTGGAGGTATTTAAAAGACATACTGATATGATGCTTAAGGACATGGTTTAGTGGTGGACTTGGAAATGTTAGATTTACAGTTGAACTTGATCTTAAAGATCTTTTTCAACAGTGGGGACAGGACTAGGGGCAATGGCTGTAAGCTGGAGCACAGGAAGTTCCGCACCAACATGCGGAAGAACTTTTTCACAGTGAGGGTGACGGAGCAGTGGAATAGGCTGCCCAGGGACGTGGTGGAGTCTCCTTCTCTGGAGATATTCAAGTCTCGTCTGGACGCCTATCTATGTAATATGAGATAGGGAGCCTGCTTTGGCAGGGGGGTTGGACCCGATGATCTCTTGAGGTCCCTTCCAACCCCTAAGATTCTGTGATTCTGTGATTCTGTGATTCTGTGATTCTGTGACTAATGCTAACTGCCTTAGAAAAGGACAAGGACCTCCTGGTAGAAAACACAGATATTTATTCCCGTCTCTTCTATCACTGGCTTGGTAAGGAATAAATGGTATATTAGTCTTTCCCTGATCAGGGCGTCACTCACAGATGTTACACTTTCAGATTGTCATACGAAGCTTTGCTAGGACAGCAGGCATACTATGAGGCATAATGCCAATGGATTTGTAGGTAGATTCACTATACTTTTATGTTTCTGTATTGTACAAAACATTTTGGGGCTTTAAGATATAATTTTCCTCTGGGTTTAAGGCCATTTTCCAAAATGCTATTAAAAAGGTCTTTTAAAAAATTTTTATCAGGAATATCCTTTTACCAGAAAAGGTATTTTTAACTGTACAAAAGTCTCAATTGGGCAATTGGCTGAAGGGTCAGGCCCAGAAGGTGACAGTGAATGTTTTTACATCTGACTGGTGGCTAGTCACTAGTGGAGCTCCCCATGATTCCATTTTAGGTCCAGTTCATTTTAACATTTTCATAAATAACCTGGGCTCAGGACTAGAGAGTGTCTTAAATAAATTTGCAGATGACACCAAATTAGGAGGAGCTGTTGACTCCATTGAGGGTGGTGAAGCCTTGTAGAGAGATCTGGACAGAATAGAGATCTGGGCAATCACCAACACCATGAAGTTTAACAAGGGCAAATGCCTGATCCTGCTGCACATGGGAAGGGGCAACCCTCACTAGACATACAGACTGGGGGATCAGATGCTTGAAGCCAGACATGCTGAGAAGGATTTGGGGATCTCGGCTGACAGCAAGTTAAACATGAGCCAGCAGTGTGCTCAGGCAGCCAGGAAGGCCAAGTATATCCTGTGGTGCATCAACCATGGTATCACTAGACAGTCCAGTGAGGTGATTGAAAAACCTAACCCTAACCCTACACTGTGCTGATATGGCCTCACCTTGAGTGCAGTTTTCAGCACAACAGTACAAGGTGGACACAAAAATATTGGAGAGTGTCCAGAGGAGGGCAACAAGGATGGTGAAAGGTCTGGAGGAAGTCTTATGAGGAGAGGCTGAAATCCCTTGGTTTGTTCAGCCTGGAGAAAAGAAGACCGAGGGGAGACCTCATCACAGTCTATGGCTTCCTGACGAGGGGGAGTGAAAGGGCAGGTGCTGATCTCCTCTCTTTGGTGACCAGTGACAGAACCCAAGGGAATGGTATGAAGCTACCACAGGGGAGGTATTAGGAATACCACAGGGTATTAGGAAGAGGTTCTTTACTGACAGGGTGGTCAGACACTGTAACAGGCTCCCCAGGGAACTGATCACAGCACCGAGCTTGACTGAGTTCAAGAAGTGTCTGGACAATGCTCTTAGTCACAGGGTGACTTGATTGGCCCTCTGTGGAGCCTGGATTTGGACTCAATGGTCTTTATGGGTCCCTTCAAATTCAGGATATTCTATGATTCTATGACTCTGTGTATTCGAGTTTTGTAAAATAAAAGAAAATTTTAAAAATCTGAAAACCATAACATTTAAGAAGCTTATAGAGATGGGGCTTCCACAACCTCTCTGGGCAATCTGTTCCAGTGCCTCACCACCCTCATAGTAAAGAATTTCTTCCTAATGTCTAATCTAAACCTACCATCTTTCAGCTTGAAGCCATTACTCTTTGTCCTATCACTACATTCTTTGTGAACAGTCCCTCTCCCACTTTCCTATAGGACCCCTTTAAGTATTAGTACACCACAATTAGGTCACCTCAAAGCCTTCCTTTCTCCAGGCTGAGCAAGCCCAGCTGTATCAGGGAAGAGGTGCTCCAGCCCCCTGATCATCTTCATGGCCCTCCTCTGGATTTGCTCCAACAGCTCTGTCTTCCCTGTACTGGGGACCCCAGACCTGGACGCAGTACTCTAGGTGGGGTCTCACAAGTGCAGAGTAGAGAGGCAGAATCACCTCCCTCGACCTGCTAGCCATGCTGTTCTTGATGCAGCCCAGGACATGATTGGCCTTCTGAACTGGTAGCACACACTGCTGGATCGTGTTGAGCTTGTCAACAATCAGTACCACCAAGTCCTTCTCCTCAGGGTTGCTCTCAATCCATTCTCTGCCCAACATCCCTGGAAGTGTTCAAGGCCAGGTTGGATGAAGCTTTGGGCAACCTTGTCTAGTGAAAGCCTCCCAGCCCATGGCAGGGCATTGGAACTAGATGGTCTTTGGAATCTCTTCCAACATAAACTTTGTATGATTCTATGATTGTAATCTCTTAGCTCCTTACCTAGGACACTGCAGAATTAATCAATGTGTTATTACCAAAGTAATAAAGACAAAAGACAAATTTCAAGATTTAGTAATAACTGCTTTCAACTCTTCTCTAGATTTGCTCAGGACCAATAATATTTATAATGAGACAACTATAGCAAAAGCAAACATATTAGTTAAGTCAGTCATAAGAAAGTGCAACATACAACTGATTAATTTTTATAAACCAACTGTAAATCCTATATTCAACTACAGTGATATGTAACTTGGACAGGAATACTAGGACTTGGAACAATTAAGTATAACTGTAAGTCATTTTATGTAATGGAGAAGAAAAGTAGTTTGACAGAACATTGCCATACAATCCATGTTTCTCACTTTGGAACTAAATTACATAGAATTTGAAGGAGAACAGGAAGCCATGAAGCTGTAACAGCATTTCATTCTGCTGACCCCTTTTCCTGATTCACTGATAGAATTGTGTTCATAATATGTTGTCATTCTTTAAATGAGAATTCAAACCCTATTTTAATATTTAACAGAAGAATTCAAACCTTATTTTAATATTTAATCTTTTAACATGAGAATTCAAAGCATATTTTAATATTTAATCTTTTAACATATACCCCTGACTAACGTGTGGCTTTTTTTTTTTTTTACACTTTTCTATGCCAAGATGATTTATTTGTTTGCTTGTTTGTTTGTTTGTGTAATTAAACTAGAATTAATCACTGTTAGAAAACTAAAGAGCAAATGTAGCAAAAAGGAGACCAAAGAAAGTGGTGGTTTAAGGGGTAATCAATGTCATCTAAATGTATGGCAATTTCACTTACAGGCTGCGATATTCTCAGTCTCGCAGCTCTGCTATAACTAGCTGTAAGTTAAATGCTGGGTTAGAAACTAAAAAAAGATATTGTGACCGTATGAAGCTATCATATATTAATATTCCTTGAACCTCTTGTAATTGTTGTGAACTAAAAGGAATAAAACTTGAAGCTAGGAGCTAATATGACTTTCTTATGCAAGAAATCTCATACCACAGCTTAGATGGCTTCATGGATACCTAACTCTTGCTGTCTTTTTTCTAACTCTATTGTCTGGAGAGAAATATGCACCTCAGGGGGCACCTTACTCTATCTAAATTAGACACCTGCCATAAAATAAGGTAAATTGTTCACTGGTGATGTATTGACTGCAGAAAGAATTGTGGTTGATTCGTTTTGTGCAGACAACTGAAACAAAGATTTAAATAATTTCTTCTTGCAGAATTGTGGAGTGAATGTTGATGATGAGACTTCAGGACCGTATTTTTCCACAGATGAAAATAGGTTTGATAAATACCAGCACTTTCCTGAACCAGCTTACTGAAGATCAGGTTCAAAGCTTTAGCTAGTAGCTTAAGTAAAGCATGTCAGATCTTACCCTGAAAGGACTCTTTTCTTCTATTGCTTTAAATATCCCTGACCCTTTGAACAGCTGCCCACTCCAGCACACACACCATACTCTCCAGGTTCACAAGCACACACATACTTGCAGATCGCCCAACCTCCACAGCCTGCCTGGATATCAGTCCCCCTTGCCCACCCCACAGGTCCCTGACTTGTTGGATGGTCCAGCTGGGTCCTCACTGCAAATATGCAGTGTTCACACACTCATCCCACAGGCACCCCATATTTGTGGGTTCCCCTGAATACCAGCACGGACCCTCTGCCCACCTGATACCCCTGCTAGGATCAGGGGCCTCCTACTCACTTGCTGGTTCAGATTGGAGTTTTCACACCCAGCTTGCACCCTCATGCACACCCAGTGCAGACACTCACCCCAGAATGCAGTACTCAGCAGACGGGCTGTGACTCATAGTCCTGCTCCAGCTGCCTACACTGAGGCCCTCACTCACCTAACTGACCCCATACCCCAAGGAGCTTGTGTTTGTTCCACCCCAGTGGCTGGAGGCTAAAATCCTCACTCCAGTAGCTCCAGTAGCTAACACCACTGGTCAGGGTTGGACTACTATCCCTGGTCTCATTCCAGGAGCTGGCACCCTGTCGCTTCTCACCAGTGCCCTCAGCAGCTGGCACTCAGACCTCGCACCAATAACATACATGGGATAGGGAATGAGATTACACTGAGAAATCATCTTGAGAAGATTTAGTAAGATAGGACACACTGCAGTAATCAAGCATAGAGCTCATCCAGACAATCACACTGATTGGCCTTGTTTTGCACACAGCCGACCCCTTTTATACCCCTTTCAGTCTACCCTTCTTCATGACCTTCTGCTCCCCCTTCCCCCATGTGGCTCTGTACAGCTCTTTCAATACCTACACCCCTCTCAGTCCGTGTCTGCCCTGGTTTGCAGTCCTATCAGTTACAAAGTCCAGGTTGAACTTAATAGAACTTGCTCCTGTAGTTTCCTGATAGACCATCAATGAGTGTGAGTGGTGAGGTTTGTGTGTTGTCACCACGTGTGTTTTCTCAGGGCTGTGTCTCTCACTATGGCCCTTATCATTTGTTCCCCATGTTTGTGTCCCTATGTGGCATTATCTTTTTCTTTTTTTGCACTGAAAAAAGCCCTTGAACAGATGACCTTGAAGAAGTAGATAGTCTTGATTTTTAACTGCATATAGCAACTAGAAAATAGTGACTTGGCCGCCTGTTCTGGTTCTGGCCAGACTAGCGTTAACCTCCCCAAGCAGCCAGTCCAAGTGAGCTCAGTTAGCCTGGGCTGATTTCCACACCACTTGACATCACTCCCCCATAAACCAGGACACCACTGAAATATATATAAAACTTTTCTAAGTACTCAAAAGATACATTATAAAAAAAAGTTTTCTTGTACCAACTTTCATGAACAATTTGTGTTCAGTTTAAAAAAAATATAGTCCTACTAAATTCTGGGGCAAGTCCTTTGGCATAAACTGTTGGAGACAAGCTTCTGAAGCAAAGTTTTTCTCATATTTAAAAAACATATCATGACTAAAAAAAAGGACTATTTTAAAACTTAATTTTAAAGAGTTGAAAAAATCAGCATGCTTTAAAAAAATAAAAAAAAGAAAAAAAAAAAGATACCCCTCCCATAAAAATATAAAAAACACGGATTCCTTACCCAAAGAAAGGAAACCATATAATGCAGAAGGGGACAGGCAGAGAGCTTTACTGTTGCTGAAATATTTCATATTAGGTAGTGTTTCAAATTATGTACTGTCTTAAGTGTGTGGTTTTGCAGACTAAGACAAACTGTCAAGATTCCTATATAGTGATATATACCTTGTAATCACAGCCCTCTCCGGTACCATGAGAATACATCCAGCATATTGAGAAATAGTCAGCTGTTTTAAGATTAAAGTAAAAATGAAAGATATGAGTGTATTTGAAAATTGTTGCTCAGTCTTACAGGAATATGGCATGGTTCTTTAAGGTTTGAAGATTCAATAAAATTTACTGAATTTATATATACTGAAAGTAGTTCTGCATATAGAAGTCTTTACATATAATTTTTTACAGAAGGCTTACGAAGGAAAAGCTGAGGGAACAGATGCGACACTTCATTTGATTTTTTTCTTTTTTTTTATTTTATGTTAGCATGAATTTTCAGGTAAAAATGACCCATAAGTCAGCAATAAAAGGCTTCTGTTGTATTTTGTGATCTTTCAGGATCAAAGATGCACATAATTTTAAAAAAGTGAAAATAAAAGTGTCACATACTAGAAAGAAAAAGTAAAGCAAAGAAAATCTTTGAATTGCACCAATATGTACTGATAAGTAGATGGATGGCAGGTGGTGTGGGTTTTTTTTTTCATTTCTGTTATATATACACTTCATTAAAATTATAACGTCTGAACTATTGGCACACTTATTTCCCAGACTTCTTTTGTTCTCTTTGATTGCTTTCTTGATTGATAACTGACATACCGACTCTACTTAAAATTTGAGCATACTGTTACATTTGTTTGAAACTTTCAACATTCAGGTCAGTCAAGGACCAATAAAGTTGAAAATTATCATTTCTGTAGAATAATTTCAGAAACATGTCCCATGGAGTTTTGTCTTCCCACAAACTCATGCATTTTTATTTTTACTGTTTTTCCAATGCCCAGAAGCATTGATGGATGTTATATGGAAACAATAGCACTAAAATAACCTATATATATTTACTGTCTCCTGGAGCTTCCCACTGGAACAGAAAAGTAGAATATACAAGCAAAAGATAAGGTGATACTAATAGCCATCTTGGCATCCTCATTTGTGAGGACATTTCTGTCTATTTTGTACTTTTATTTCATTTCTCCTTTTAAATTCTCTTTTCCCAAGGACCTCTTGATTTACCTGCTACCTTGATTTATCTTTTGCCTGTCTTAAACACAAGGTAAACTCTATCAGGTTGAAGGTAATTTCACCCTCTTCTTCCCATTTTTATTCACCAGTGAGGGGCAAGGCTTACTGCACATTCCACACCTATACTGGCTTAGCAACCTTACAACAAAATTTAAATTGTTGCGTTAAACTTTACTGTTGAAGAGGTTTTAACACACATATGTGGTCAGTTGAGGTAATTCAGCTCAGTGGTTCAGTATGCATTGACTTCAAACTCTCTGTTTCTTAATAGCTATGCATGTAAAATATCTCCAGTTTATTCTTCTGTTTAGCTCCGCATATTTAAGGTATGGTCTATTCTCATTCAACAGGGAGGAGGAGTTAACAAAGAATGCACAGCTAGAAAATATCTGTCAGAAAGGTAGCATCTTATGATTTGGAAATATCTATATATATTTACTTCCCCAAATTTCTAAGCTGGGGAAAGCTTATCCAGATGAATGAGCATGATAGATAATGAATGGTGGAATTAATCTTGTTTGGTTTTAGAATAATAGAATCATTTAGGTTGGAAAAGACCCATGAGATCTTTGAGTCCAATTATCCACCTGACAGTACCAAGTCCACCAATAAACTGTGTCCCTGAGAGCCACATCTCCAAGGTAATGAAACAAATATTTCAGGAGAGTCACTGAAAATATCAACCACTTATTTAATTGTTCACCTTTTAAAAAATACTATTTTTACCATCTCCTTACCTACATATAAACCAATGAATACCTTCCTTCTTCTTGTCTGGGTTATCATCTTAACTAGTAATATGAATGATAATGTGTCAGAATTAATGACTGATTATTCCCGTTGTCTCTACATTTACCTAAAAATGTACACTGTATTCTTAAGTAATTTTAAACACCATTTATTTCACATAACTTCAAACACCTGAAGTTAGAAGTCTGGTTTAATTCAGTTTTCTACTCTTTTTTAAGCTCAGACAACAATTTATTTCTTTCAGGAAATAGATAAAATCCTAAGAGAAGTTTCAGATACATGGAAAGAATTTTGGCAACAACTGTCATGACATTGTATGACAACAAAATTTGCTTTGGCTATAAAAAAAGATTTCTTATATTGTTGTAATTGTGTTATGAAATGTCTTATAATTCCATAAACCCCCTCAGGTTTAATACCTAATCCTGAACAGGATTTAATTCACAAGACTCAGAGGAAATAATTTACATGACTTTGGTGCCAATGATGCTGCTGAATCCCCTGTCCCACGTATCCATTTTGAATGTAATTAAAAAATATTACTTTCTGTAACTGCATTATTTTAAAAAACACCACCAAAACACAGTTGGGTTTGAGATCAGCTGTATTTTTTAGTAAATTCCTTGGAATCACAGAAGACTGTCTCTGCAAATCCCTTAGCTATGTTTATTTCCTAAGCCTTAATTAGTATACAGTAGGAAAAAAAATTTAGATAGACAGAAAAGTTATGCTGACAGATCACAGATAAGTCATGCTGAAAGAAATTTTGAATATACCAAAAGCAGCTAGAAACAAACTACATTCCTCTTACCACTTAGCAAGAAAATAGAGGGGCCCTACATGACACACAACTATCAGATGTTTATTTTAATTTTGTCAAGAAGATTTTTAAAGCCTGGGCATGAATTGGTTTATGCAGTACTTAGCGATTCAGAACAAAGAAGTAACTTTCACTTGATGTCTGAAAAAAACTCAAACATATTTAATAGTAATGTCTACAATTATTTTTTTTCCCTGGCACTTTGAAGCAGTCCTAAGTTTCTTCAAAGTTACTACAATAATGATCAAGCCTTCAATGACAGTTCCTGCCAGTTTCACAAAACTAGAACGAATGTCACGTGAGACTTTCCGCAGTTACATATAATTTACTAAAATGTGGTTGACAACAGCCAGATCTTAGTAAAATAAACATCTTTAGTTCCCTTGAATAACAGCAGGATTTTGTCTACTTTCAAAAATGACATGACTTTGCCCTTTCATCTATTTATGGATTTATGCAAATTTTATCAAGGATTTTTTAGGTAAGTTCCCACTGAATTAAAATTTTACTGGAAAAAAAGTGCATATGTATATGACCATCAAACACAAATCATGAGCTTAACTATCACTCTGAACTCTTTAGTAATAAATTTCAATTTAAACACCATTTTAGGTTCCTACAAAGTTTTGTTAAAACTAGAATAATTTCTTTGAGTGAGAACTAAATTGAAAATATCTGCAATCTACAGATAATTCATTGGGAAGAAACCTATGTTTGCTCAGTATCATCATGCACAGAACCAGGTGGAACATACTCTTATTCGCGAGCTGTCCTAATAACACTGAACTTAAAAAACTCAAAAAACCAGAAAAAAAACCCAAACCCAAACCAAAATACCCCACAACCCAAACAAAACCAAAATCAAACAAACAAATAACCCCCCCTAAAACTAGAGGGAAACAACATACAAAAGCAAACTGGTGGGGATTTAAACTTGACTAAAAAAAAATCTTTCTTTGGAATTATTTGAGCTTGATCTAGAAAAAAAATAATGAAAAAAGTCAAATTCCTTTAAAATACATTAACTCATTGCCAAGAAATCAATTTCCTACTAAAAAAATATTTTCTTGTCAGTCTTAGGAGGGAGCAGGATACCTTTTCCTGCTGTTATGTAGTGACTGTAGTCTTCTGAAGAAAGTTTATTTGACGTGAAGTAAGTATCAGAAATTGTTCCTACATTGGAATGTGATAATTTATAGCAATAAATAGTGCTTTGCTGGGAAGTTTTCCTAAGACTTGGAGATCATTACTCAAGCACAGCAGTTACCCATATCTACAGGATGAGCATGATCACCACCTATAAATCTGGAAAACTTATGTACAGGCAGTAATTGACAGTAGCAGAGTAGTTTCACTTTGAAAATTCACATTAATAGTTCTCTGTAAATCTATTCTTCCTTTGTGTTTCTAAATGTATTCATAAGTCTCTAGGGGCTACTTAAAAAAGGATTTGTGAAAACTAAATTGAAGTTTCAGTCATTTTTGTCATTGTTTTGACAACAGAAATCAACATGTCTTTGAATGTTAATGATACAAGACTGCCAAGAATTCCATAGGGAATAGAATTAAATTAGCTTTTCAAAGCAGGACTTAAGTATAGAAAAAAGAAAAAGTTTTTTTTTTTCTTTTTAAAATTTTTGACACAAGTTCTTAACCTTTGTATTCTAGTAGGGGGATTAATGTATAACACAATTTGTTTGTTTATTTATTTAAATAAATATAGAGGAGCATTTAAAAAAGTGTGGAAAAAAAACCATTCTAAGCTTTTGAGCAATTGCCAAGAAATGGAACTATTTCCATTGTCTTGAATTTTTCTTACAGTCTTACAGACAAAAATTTTTTTTTTTTTTTTAATTCACAACAGAGAAAATTATACAAGGAACTGGAAATAGGATTAAGCTGTCCAGAAATCAACACAGAGTTAATTGAAATATCTGGGAAATTATCATCTAATGCCGTTCCTGTAATCTAGCAATGCCATGCTTGTACAAAACAGTTATGCAGGGATCCTTGGATGTACTAGACTTTAGCAGGAATCTAGAGAAACACCTACATGCTTGTTAATGACTTTAGGTGATGTTAATATTCACCTAACAGAAGAGAAGGAAGGGAGATAACTTTTTAAGTCATTATTTTGCTGTCTGGTTTTCATATTAATTTAATATAAAATGTATAAGATGGTATCCATAGTATCACAAGCTGGTATAAGATGTATAATTCTATTGGATGTAAAGCAGAGCTATGGTGGCTAGCTCATACTTTAGATCCAGTGTGGATTGTTTAGATAAACCCACGTGCCAGAGCGTGCTGAGATCCACAACCTGTCTTCCCTCTGTCTTACACCCTGTTCCTCAAAACGAATTCCAAGGTCAGCTTTTTAAGGAACTAGGTCCCTTCACAGCATCACAAACACTCTGTGAGTTATCAGCTCTGAGTTTATGAGAAGATTAAAAAAAAAAAAATTGCAACCAGGCTAGTCAGTCAGAGAGATATGCCAGACTCATAAATACACATACTGTGAACTTCACAGCAAGACCTAAAAATCCAGGCCTTCTTTAATTACAAAATCAGAAAGTCTGGAGCTGTTCTGCTGTGTTTTTCAGGCACCAGATGTCCTGGAAAGGGAAAATGACTTTAGAAGCAAGAATGTTTAAAATTAAGTATGAACAGGAAGAAAGTATATACTCACATGTCTTATTAAGTCACATAAGGCTCATCCTTCTGAGGTTTAAAAATACAGTCAAAATTTTTAATTTATAGTTAATCTCACAATTAAACAATATTTCAGCTTCTTCTTGTTGCTGTTAGCATAGATCTTGATTCAAAACATGAAAGTAAGATAAAAATTAGCTATTGATTTCACTGGGTTTAAAATAAGAATTTTTAACCTGTATTTCTAAAGAAAAGGTTTTTTATTATTTATACATTATAGACTCCATGAAAGAGTAAACTGAAATAATTGAATTTTTTTTTTTCAATTATTATTATTTTACCCCTGGAGCCCCTAGGCTCCTTTTTTTTTCCCATTCTGCTTTGTGGTTTGAACTCATGTCCCCAAAGTAAAAAAGACTTTGTTTATTTTGGGAGTTAGAAAATATGAAGTTGTTATTCCTATTGCTGACAAAGATGGCCCTCAGGACTTGTCTGACCTGTTTGAGTTTGAGCTGATAGTTTTAACTGTTGTAATTTACTAAGAGAAGATGACTATTGCCTACCTTGGCCTAGCTTAGCTCTGTGATTACCTTTACCTCTATGGTAAAGGTTGGACCTATGGAGTCAGTGAGGAAAAAAAAAGCATTCACCCTTTATAGTATTTTGGGAAACTGCTATGCTGCTGTAACTAATAGCTAAGAGTGCATACAGCCTAATGTTTGATGGAAACCAAAGGGAATAAAAGAGCAGGTAAGCAGACTGTTCAAAAAATCTATAAAACAAAACCCTTAGCAGAACCAAGACTGAGATAAACTTCCATCATGGGCATCCTATTCTTGCTGCCAAAGACCTAATGAAGTTGATGAGTCCTCTTTACCTCCCTCACCCCTATCCTTTGGGAAGAACAAACATGTAGATGTTACAGCTCATGAATGTTACTATCACTGTAACTGAACCAATAGAAACTGTTTTGTTGTGATTTAATTAGACTTTTAATACTTTAGTTAGACTAATAATAAAATGTGGAACACATATAATTTACACCCATAGGAAAATTTCAAGCATAGCTGTTTTAATAAATATGGCATTACTGTTTAGGTCACCTGAACCTGTTATTAATTTTCATGGTTGCTGGATCAACTTACTTAAGGGAAGTTACATTGTTATTAATTTTTTCTACCATACATATAATTGTTATGAAACATCTAGGAAGGATGGTGTTGCTTTTTCTCCTTTGCTGAGGAATGTACCCTTTGTTTAGGAATCTACTACAGCGAGAGCACTGTGGAAGAGTACAAAAGTTCCATTTAGGCTAGTAAATTAAACATGTTTAGGGCTGTTGTTTGGTGTTGAGGCCAGCTGGCAGAGAACAGCTTGCATTCATATTATTAAATTCTCTTACTCTCCGAACAGTATGTCCACATCCTAATTAGGAATCTTCCTTCTTCTATGATATCTCTCAGAACATACTTTGGAATAACTGGGAAAAGTGTTACTTGGTTCAGGCTAAACTATGCCAGGGAATGTTCTTTCTATTGAACATTACATTGAATTGATTTCCACTGACAAGGAAGTGCTAATATAAATTGGGCATAACATTTGATCTATCTGTATACTTACATATTTCCATCATTACATACCTAAATATTGTCCCATCATAATGAGTTAACACCTCTCAGGCATCCATGCAATTTGCTGCTCTGCATGTTAGAGAAGTCTATTTATACTTACTATGTTTCAATGATAGAGAACTAAGGCAAAGATCCAGTT
The DNA here is from genome assembly GCA_022605575.1 of Laterallus jamaicensis coturniculus. Lineage (NCBI taxonomy): Eukaryota > Metazoa > Chordata > Aves > Gruiformes > Rallidae > Laterallus > Laterallus jamaicensis. The sequence goes on from JAKCOX010000019.1 coordinate 13,940,647, forward strand.
ATATTGTTAGACTACATTTACTTCCCTGTTTGAACTTGATCCAGAAAGCAACTTTTATTTATTCATGTCTTTGTTATATTAGCTGAAATATATTAGCTGAAGAGTCTTGAATAGAAGTATTAAACTTTTTTTTATCCTCCCTCAGAATAGATGTAAGTACAACAGTACAGAACAATTAAAATATATGGGAACTGACACTCCCTCCCATAAACTTGACTCTACCACTTACGGAAATGTAAAGAATTTTACAAATTTTAGCACAGTTACAGCTCTATGAATAGGTCAAGATACAGGTAAATTGCTTCTACATTGAAGTGTGTTTACATAGGACTATAGGTAAAAAACCAAACCAAACCAAACCAAAAAATCTATTTCTTAGAGGATGTTCTTTAAAAGTAAAAACGAACTTGACATAAATTGTCAAAATCATCTGTGAAATGTGAATATTGAGGAAATTTTATTTCAATATTATTTTCTTCTGATGTTACATTTCCACAATGAAAGTGATATTACTTCATATATTGCATTCAGAGACTGAATGCAAGGCATGAGAGAAATGAAGTTAGGCAAAAAAAATGTAATCAGTTATACATGTAAATGTCTATTTGTCATAGAATTAATATGACTTTTAAGCTATAATTATGAATGCAGTTATTAGGTTCCAGATTAGAAGGGGTTATATGCCTACAGTTACATAAAACACACTATGGTTTTTGTAGCTGCACATTGTTGTGTGGGTTTGGGGGTTTTTGTGCTCCTTTTTTTGTTGTTTTGGTTTTTGTTTTAAATTTAAAGGTTTCCAGTAGCATAGCAGCAACATAAGGATTTTTGGTTTATATCCATACACATATTCATATGAAGCTCAACTATGAAGCACTCAAGCATGTAATTGACTTAAATAAGGAATGTTGACAAGCATTAAGCTATTTTCTAAGTAGGAGTAAGATTATACACATTCTTAAAACTAAGAACGTGCTCAAGTGCATTGAAACAAGTTTGAAAAGGCAACAGTACAATTTGCTGACTCAGCAGCAGCACTTACTGAAGCATTCAGAGATTCCCCCCTCCTCTTTTCTTTTTAAATCCTTTATTCAAATGCTAATTAGGTTTGCCCCTGTTTTGCTTGCTGGAGTTTATAGCTTGAGGTTTCATTACAACATATTCAGCCTAGCTCAGGTAAGAAAATTAATAGCTTTGAAATCTTTAAATCTGAATAGACATTAAATTGATTTATCATAGTTCTTTTGTGTGAAGATAGCCTATTCACACTGACAAATAGTTGTCTGTCTTGCCTACATTTCTCTACTTAAACAGAGTCATTTTCCTTCTTTGAGACTTTAAATTTTAAACGCTGTTTGTTTCCTAGCCACATTGTCTTGTAGCTGGCCATACTGAAGAACTGAGCTCAGAATTTCCATACCAAATCTGTTCCCTCTCTCATAAAACAATTTATAATTCATAGGAGAGATACTCCTGATGAATGTATTGCTCATAGCATTAAGGAGTTATTTTGTCTCCTAGTTTCACTCTCTGACATTAAGGGTTAGTAAAATAAAGCAGAACAGTTCTCTAAAGAAGAACGAGAACACAATTAATCCATGTTGTCTTATTTCCTCTTTTTCACAGGGACAAATTACTCAGGAAATGCAAGGTCTAATTTCAAGTCTGGTGCAGTGAGAATTCAGTTTCTTATCCATTAGTGTTTTCCTCCTCACTAGCTTATTTATCCAGGCGCCTGATTTCCGTATTGGTTAGATTTTCTTCTGGAGAATTTGTAAGCAAGCAAAGTTTCTGATTTTGTCCTTTGGCTGTGTTTATAGTGTTGGCAGATACTTTCTATGTTTGTATCCTTATCCTTGGGTGTGGGTGAGCTCATATCTGAGCTGTGTCTGGATCCAGTTTCTTGTTCCTCCTTATATGCCCTGATTCTTTGAGATGAGAACAAAGAAATCCTGGCATACAAGAATTCATCACTCTAGGAAATTTCTCTCTGAATATCTGAAGACCAACCACCACTTCAGGCAAAATTGTGGCGTACACTTGCCTCATACATGGGACAGAGCTAAGATGTGTACTCAGACAGCAGGGTGACTGCAGTGTAAGCACATTCAATCGATACCTATATATAAACCCAGGCATCTAACATGGCATTTTAAAAAAACCAAACCAAACCAAACCAAAAAAACCCACAATAGTATAAAGGAAGCAGTTGCCTTAAAAGACTGGGGGGAGAAACAGGGGATGGAAGTTATTGTTTCCAAATGAAATCGAGAATCATAGAATTGTCTTGGTTGGAAGGGACCCTTTAGATCATCAAGTCCAACCATCACCCTAACCTGCCATTCACTACTAAATCATGAGCCTCAGCACCACATCTAACTATCTTCTAAATACCTCCAGGAATGGAGACTACACCACCTTCCTGAGAAGCCTGTTCCAATGCCTAACAAACCTGTTTGTGAAGTTTTTGCTTACTTCCATTCAAACCTCTGCTTGTGTAACCTGACGCCATTTCCTCTTGTCCTATCAATTGTCACCAGGGAGTACAGGCCCACCCTTGCCTCTCCACAACCTCCTTTAAGGTACTTTTAGAGAACAATTAATGTCTCCCCTCAACTTCCTCTTCTCCAGACTCAACAACCCCAGCTCCCTCAGTTACTCCTCAAAACATTTATCCTCCAGTTCCCTCATCAGATTCATTGCCTTTCTCTGGACACTCTCCAGCATCCCAATGTCTTTTCTCTAATGAAAGCCACAAAACTGACTGCAGTACTGATGCTGGGGCCTCACCAGCACTGAGTACAGGGGGACACTTCCCTAGTCCTTCTTACCACACTGTTCATAATACAGACCAGGATGCTGTTGGCCTTCTTGGCCACCTGGGCAGACTGCTGGTTCACATTCAGACAGCTGTCTAACAACACCCCCAGGTTCTCCTCTGCTGGTCAGCTTTTCAGTCACTCTTCCCCAAGCACTGCTTGGAGTTATTATGACCCATAATAAATAAGAAAAGTTTCTTCAGAGCCCCACGTTTGTAAAAAATGAATAAGGAGGTTTAAGATTTTTAGATTGAATGAAGAGCATCCAGTGCTTCAAAGAAAAGCAGAATCTTAAAGTTACATTCATCATGGGCAACTACTTAGAGAAAAACAAGAAAAAAAAATTGGAAAGAGACGAAAAAAGTTTATCTCAAAACCATTCCTTTGGTTCTGGTGATTTAGCCAGTTTTAAAATAGTGACCCAATGACTGACTTAATGTTATTATCTCCTTCCCAGAGAAGCTATGTACAATTGTTTTTGAAAAGAATTAGCAAATTATTTATCTTCAGAAGGCACAGCCAGAAAAGAATCATTCATTATATTTTCCCATTTTTTATATGATAACCTACCAGATAGAACAACTGTTTGGGAAATGGATTACATTGATTCAGTTCTAGCTTTATTTTTGGATGATCAAATGTGTCTTTTCTAGAAAACTATTTTTCTAACAAAATTATTGGATTCCCCCCCGCCCCGCCCCCTCTTCTCTCTTATATTATAGTACAAAAAGTAATCACGGGGCCAGAAGGGAAGAAAGGAAGGAAGGAAGATGAAGGATTTTTATATTTTAGGCTGATGACAAGAATATTCTCCTGAAGAATTTCCTATGGGCTTTGGTGAGTAATAACAACTAGCCTTTTGCTATGTTTTAAAAGGGAGTTGTAATTACTTAATCTCAATTTATCAGCCAAATCAGAGGTTTTCTCTGATGGAATAAATTTTTTGAGTTAACTCTTTAAAATCACTATAATTGCCTAGAGGTTTTTTGTATTATACTCTGTAACACACCTTCTTGGTGCCCAATATGTTCTGGAATAGTTAGATTAAGAGCAGGTTAGATTTAAAAAAAAAAAAAAAAAAGAAGGTGCAGGAATTTATGACAACAGCATTAACCTGAGTAGAATGGAGCAGTTATCATCAAGCCCTCAGGGATTATCTACAAAAGATAAGAAAGAGCATCTGGATATAGCATTAAAAGGGTCAGAGAGCAATATGGTATTTGTTATGGAACAGGAAGATATTTGGTCTAGCTGCATTAACAACACAGCTAGGAATGGAAAAACAAAATGGGTTTTAACTGAAAATGATTGTTAAGATAAAGAGTTTAAACTGGAAACTCTTGTTATGTTTTGCAAAACAGAAGTAGATGAAAGAAAGCGAAATAAAGATATTGCCATCTGCTTATGAGTAAGTACAATTCTGGAGCAAAACACGTATTTATATGTGTCTGGATACAAATGAATATATTTTCACTAAATTTCATGGATGTGGCATGCAACAAACCAACTCAGCACAGCATCTCTCCTGCCCTGAGACTATTATGAGAGAAGGACCCAAGCCATGAACTAAATGAACTCGGCAGGCATTTTAGAGGGATGTCGCACAGGTTAAGAGAATTATGTTGCTCTGTGTGTGTGTGTGTGTGTATGTGTGTGTCTGTGTATGTGTGTGTACACACCTCTCAAAGGCAGGATAAGTGGTGGTGATTAACAGGAAGTGCAGGATCTGGGCATGACATAGATGGTATAGAATAAGGATAATGTCCTGGTTTTCAGCTAGGATAGAGTTAGTTTTCACAAAAAACTGGCAGTTCAGTATATAAAAGGGGACTGGCTGTGCAGGAGGGACTGCTGCTCAGGGACTGGAGAGTGGATTGGCAAGGATCATGTGAGCAAATTGCAGTTTATCACCTTCTTTGTATATTCTGTTACAAGTACTGTTGTTATCATTTTCCTCTTCATTTGCTATCCTAGTAAACTGGCCTTATCCCAACAAACAAGTCCTAACTTTTTATTCTGATTCTCCTCCCATTCCCATGGGACAGGGAGGAATGATCATGAAGCCACATGATACTTAGTTGTTGACTGTGGCTAAACCATGACAGCTGTTATCTTCCTTGTATAAATTATATCATATGGATAATACATGATAATGTTAAATAATAATTTTAAAGAACTGATATGTGTAATTATTACTTTGTTCATGATAAATAAAATTAACATAATCTAATGCATTTTTCAAAATTAATACTGGTATTGCATATCATAGGAGAGGAATGGTGTTCACTGACTTAAGTGTTGTAAGGAAGGAAAACTAAGGCAAGAGTACATGCCAGAGCTAACATGCAGCTAAATTAGCATGGTCTCTGGAAAATGGAAAGAAAAGCAAAGAAAGGTCAAATAACTGACAAGCTTCTCCAGGAAACTGGACCATTTATGCAAATGTAGAATCTTTGAAGGGGAAGTAATAAGCAATGAAAGCTATTTAACTATTTTCTTTCTTGCAAACTGAAGTATTCTTATACCCTTGGTCAGACAACCAAGGTTAGAGGCAGCTAATCCATTATGGTCATTCTGCCTTGGTTTCATTTCCCATCTCCCTGTGTGAGAGAACATGTTTTGCTGTTGACTACTACTGTACCCAGATTTCCCAGTAAGAAGTGCTAGACCATTACAACTAACTTATAGATTTTTTGAATACATAGAAAAGGTTAGAAGACTTCTCTTAAGAGACACATAAATCCTTTAAGATAATAGTAACAGGTCTTTAGAAGGAATCATATCTCTGGTTATCTAAATGCAGCGCAGATTTTTCCCTCCTTCTTTCATCAGCAAACTTAACAGCTGGGGCCTCATAGAGGACACACAACTGACAGATAAAGGACTCAGATTCCAAGGTCTAGAATAAATTTTTTAGCAGCAACATCTGTGTCTGTTGCAAAGCCCTTGGCTGATTTCTTGGCTGGCTGCTTGGCTGCCTCTGTTCTCTGTTTGTGACTCCAGTGCTGGCTATGCTAATGGCCATGTAATGGCCCCTGGTGCCCTCTTGGGGAATTAAACTGCTGATAAACTTGCCGGCTTGCCTTGTCCCTTGGATCTTTTTTTAGTTTGAGTGACCTGCAGCTGGAGGAGTTTGTTCCTTATTTGAGAGGAAGGTCCCTGAACAACTGCTCACAAGTTCAGCGTATGCAAGACCAAGTGATGCTGCCAAAGAAATATTTTGCAGATTGCTGTAAAGTCACATTCTTTTTAGATATAACATCTCCTCAAGTCACTGGAAGTAATAAAGATGTCAGAAAGCAAAAATTCAGTAGAGCACAGACTGTGGAGTCATGAGTCATTTTATTATTATGAATTTTGGAGCAGAGGGTTCATTTTCTTACAGAAAATACAGAAAATTCTCTGGTTTCCTGTTTTTCTAAAAGAAGTGCCTCAGAATTGTTCAAGAAGATTCATATTATGAGTCTGTTTGTTTGTTTTCCCGTTGTTTTCTATACAGCATATTTAATCTGTTTGCAACCACTGTAGTCTCCAGCTTTAATTTACTAGTCACCTCAACCTTTCCCAAAATGCCTAAATTTGTCCCTGTTTTCTAAATGGGTGGCTGCATCATCAGAAAACAGGGAAGGCTTTATTAGCAAAAGGACAAGCTTATGCTTTTGTTTTCAATGCAAGAACTCCTTAAATAGATCCTAAACCCAGAAGGACATCTGCATGTATTTAAACTTAAGTGTCCTGTGAACACTCATTCATTCTTTGCCTGTAGTCACTCAGACACTCTGGCTTTGCCATGGGCTCATAATGACTATTCAACTGAGTTTTAGCCAAATAGTAATATTCAGTTTTTACAGACTTAGTTTTCAAATGCATTCTTGATGATGAACAGTAAAGACAGGGTGCTGATCTTTGCCTAGGAGAAACCCTTCTCCCTTCATACACAGAAATACAGTAGACCCTCAGGCCCTGATTGTTCAACTCCCTTGGGTTTCTTTATGCATTTTGGTGGTATAAAATGCCTGCAAATATAGTAAACATTGCCAACAGGGAATATTAGGGCATATGGAGCAGGTCAATGGAGTGGCTGAGAAAAGGGTGTGTGACTGAAAGCCTCAAGCTATTGGAAACAGAATGAAACAACAGTGTTTGCACAGCTCTAATTTTCTCCCAGATTGGGCAAGCAGGGTTTTGGCATGCCTCAGAGTACAGTTTCTTTCACAGAGGAGAGATAATAATAAAAAAGAGGTTTAAACTCAGTAATTTCATTGGGATGCTTAAAAGTGAAAGAAAAAAGAGTAGCTATATGTTCAGGGGAAGAACACGAAGCAAAAAAAATCAGATTTGAATATCTAATTCTAATATCTAATACTTAGCGTTAGATGGCTAATGCATCAAATGTCAGACACAAAGATTAGATGGGTCAAGATCGAGGCATCTAACTATTAGTTGTCCTCTCACCTGGGTTAGATACCTGAGTAATAGGCTAATATCTATTAAATGCAAGGAAAGATTGATGAATGTGAGAAGTTACATAGACACCAGTTACAGCTATTACATAGCTACCAATCTCCACTGCAGATGTGGAGTGCCTATGTTGGAAACGTTCCAAAGAATTAAGTTTTTCAAAGAGGGTTAGAGAGAAATAATGCTTTGTTCAGGATGACAGTCATGTTCCAGATCTAATTGCTTAAGACAAGACAATTTTAATTTATTTTTTTTCCTTTCGGGAAGAATAAGAGAAAGGAAATACATTCAATATGTTATGGAGCAGTGTCAACCAAGCATCTCCCAAATGATCACTGGCTTATTAAACTGCAAAATCTGTCTAATACTTCTTTATGCAGACTTTATTTAAACATTTGTGGTGAGTTAACCTTGGTTGGACACCAGGTATCCACTAAACCTCTCTATCACCCACTTCCTCAGCAGGAAGGGGAGAAAAATAAGATGAAAAAAATTCCACCTTAAGGGTCAAGATAAAGGCAGTTTATTAAAGTAAAAGGCCGCAAACAGAAGCAAAGGAAAAAAATATTCTCTACTTCCCATCAGCAGGAACTATAGAGCCACTTTCCAGGAAGCAAGGCTACAGTACACGTAGGTGTTTCCCTGGAAAACATGTCATACACAAATCCCCATTCCTCCTTCTTTCCCTCAGCTTCTTATTGCTGAGCAGGCATCATACGGTATACCCCTTTTGTCAGTTTGATAAGCTGTCCTGGCTGTGTCCCCTCCCAAGACCTTGTCCATCCCCAGCCTACTGGTGGTGATAGGAGAAATGTAGAGATAGACTTGATGGTATGTCAGCACTTCTCAGCAGTAGCCAAAGCACCTGTGTTTTACCAACACCTTTCTAGCTACCAACACACAGCACAGTGCTGTGAGGGCTGCTGTGGGGAACACTAACTCCATCTCAGACAGACCCAATATAATATCGTACACAGTTCAAATACTGTTGATGGATAAGACTGAAAGAAAATAATCTCAAAATATTGTATATTAATTAGTTTTAATGCTTTCATGAGAGTTAAGAAATCTGAATATGCCATCTAAGCCAAGGAAAGTATGAGTTTGGATCTGTAATGAGTCTCTTAGATACTGAGGTTTTGTAGTACTAGAAAGGACACTGTAAGCACTTTCTTCTTTTGTGTCAGACTAGGTCCATGGTAACAATGACTAGTGACTTCATATCCTGAGGTGTCACACTAGTGCCAGAATTTAAAAAAAACCAACAAACAGAAACATAAGAGTTTGGATGGGCAATGAACATTCTATTTTCTGAAAAGTCCGTGATAACTTTCTGCTGATGTTCATGTTACTAACATAGAATATTCTTAATATTTTACAGAAATGGCATAAAATATCTGTAACATTATTATCTGTCTTCTGACTTCTTAAAACAAGTAATTTAATGCATAAACAGTTACATGGACTGTTTAGAATATACTGAGTATGCATTCAAGAAAGAAAGATTTTCTTTAAAACAGCTGATGCAACATTTTTCTTAGGAGGGCACATTACTGTACTGTAGCAAGGACTTAATAACAGCATGAGCTTTTGATTGCCAGTATATAATAACACTGATAAATTGATGATAAATATCTGTGAAAACAAATAACAAGTTTAAAAAAATAAAACCAAAAAAAACCCCTATGAAACACCAGTATGAAAATATGTTTCTTTTAGAAATAGAGAAAATAATCTTTCTGAAACAGCTTTTTTTGTTGTTGTCTTTTAATAATGTGTTTTATTGGAATTTAAGAGAGATAATAAAAATTACTATCATCATTTGAAAAATACTCAAGGAGTTAGAGCTGGACTGAACATAACTAATGCCAAGCAGCATCATGTCATTAGATTTGGGGTTTAAAAGAAGGAGACAACAATCCTGATTTCTTGAATCAGGATTATTATTGTGTTATCTCTTGATGTTGTGATGAATTAAGTGAGACTTGTGATGTACCCTTCAGAATGGAGCTGTATTTTAAGATCCATTTCCCAATTGTGAGAAAATCAGCACATATATTATTAATACAGACTGTAATCAAGTGCTAAAATGCAAATTCCTGCTAATCATCAGCTTATGAATCTTTAAGCAAAATAAAAGCAATGATGGCTATGACTATGCTGTAGGTTACATGTGAACTTTTGTTCAAGCCCAGATTCATCTTTGATTGTCATCACAGAGTTGCAAGCTAATGACAAATAATTATATGGAGCTGAAGGAGATGTTTTGGCCAAATGCTATGGTACAGTCTGCTCAGCCACACATACATTAATGTACAGTTAGTGTCTCGCCTGCCTCCACATCATGCTTACATGGACAAGATTGAGCAATCCAAGGTATCTCTGCCTTTATAACAGTTTGAGCAGTATGGTAGCAAACTACAGAGGTGCTGCAGCCAGTAGCAGCTTTACATAAAGTTGACCTGAGGGACAGACTGCAATTGAGCCCATTTTGATGCCTTTGTTCCTAGTTTAGTTCCTGGTAACAAAACCAAGGCTGAAAATTGAAAAACAAACAAACAAACCCCCACAAAAACCCTCACTACACCAAAAAAAAAAAAACCCAACACAAATAAAAAGACTGAAAGGTACCGATGCCTTATTTTGCACTAGGCACAGTTTAGACTCCTTTAAAAAATATAGAACTGAAACTCTCTATATCAGATGTTCTAGTTTTGAACTCTGTTAATGAGAATTTTTCCTATTGTACTGTGAGGAATGTAATTTAAAGACTGCATGTTAACGGTCTCAGAGTGTGCGTCATTTATAACAGGTATCTTCATATTGTACTTAGTTCTAACTCGTGTATTGTAAAGCCAACTACTTATGATAACATCTGAGGTCTAAATTCCTGAAAATTGATTACATTCAAGCAGACAAGTGTTTCAGCATATCAGTATAGCCACCTACACTGATAATGCTATACCTATAGCATTAAAAAAACCCAAAACTAAACCAAACCCAAACAATTCAAAATTAAGTAATTAGAAATGCTTCTTCCCAATTAATGGCTTGAGTCCTTCATATGCAACATGACACTGTCTCTGTAATAAAAACACATATATTTCTTTTTTCCTTCCAGAGTCCCTTATTTTGTATCTGTTCACCTTTTTGCTTTTCTGTACACTAATCAAATGTTTCTTTAAAGATAGAATTATTTATATTCTTGTGAGCTTTTCCTCTGAGGATGTTAGTGTATTGTAAGCACTAATTAATTTATTTTTGCAGCATCCCTGAGAGACAGAATGCTATTCTTTTTCAGGTGATAAGTAGAGACATAGAGAAATTATAGGAAAAAAAAAATCTATTTATTTTGTATTTCTGTGTGAAATGCCATTGAACAATTCAGTTTTGAGATCTGAGCTAACTCTTTCCTGTCCCTTCCAACCCAAACCATTCTATGATTCTATGATTCTATTTCTTAATACACTCATATCTGAGTCTATAAATTTGATATAGGTGTAGATGATATAGATTAAGCCTTTTGTTTCCTGACAACAAAGGAAAAACTAACTGAAATGTAAGTAATCAACACAAAAGGGAGATAGGATTACTCAGTTTTGTACATCAGCACACCCTGTCAGATATGCCCATTAAGCTTCATGTTTAAGCTTTCAGTGATCTTTTTCGGGAAAAAGGGAGTGATCCTACAGCTAACAAATCAGAATGGTGATAAACAGCAGGGGACTGGAGATGAGCAGCAGCAGCAGGAGGGAAGGAGAAGAACAAGCTCCTTCAATTCACAAAACTGCTGCTGGACCAGTTTTACCTTCTTTGACGTTCTGCCTCCTTATTTTATCTAGAACTTTGAAAGGAGCTTTGCTGTGCCTTGAGCCATGGAAGGTTACTCATTAGAGATCATGAAGGTATATCAAAACTGAATTTCATAGAAATCCTACAGTGAGAGCTTTATAGACTAATCTCTTGAAGTAAGAGCAAAAGTCCCATCTCCTCAGTAGCTAACTCATCAGTAGACCTCAAATTCCTGTAGTAAAAAACGTCTTTCATCCTGAAAATGATATAAAGCAATGCTTATGTGTAATTAGCTTGCCTTCATAAGATTTAATTGTGATTGCTGTCTCCAAAATGATTTATTATTAACATTACATAATGTGAAATTCATGGCACTATATTACAAAGAGAAAGCAGGACTTATGGACCACACAGAAAAATGCCTGTCTTTTAACTGTCACATAACCATCTTCCTGACTTTATCTTAAATGTCATTTTAAAAGAGCAGTTTCAGGTACTGTAAGCACGTACATTTTCTTTCATGTTAAATTAGTTCAAATACATTTCTTATATCTTAACCCTCATCTATTTTTATTCTAGTCGGATAGTTAATATGGCTAGTACGTTGTTTGAAGAAAACAGCTTTTATAGGGTGTAGGAATCATTTGGATGGCATCACGGATTTCTAATGCCAAGGCCTGAAAAATATTATTCCAAAGGCAGCATCTGGCTTCTTGGCACATCTAGTCTGTAGTTTCTCAGTGCCTCTAGGTCTGTTGTATGGTTGGTCACATTTGAATGCTAATTTTAGTTCCTAACTTCTCAGAACAAAATAGACTTTCAACATTTTGTAGAATATATATTAAGCACTTACATAGTGAACAACTTGTACTACTTCTGCAAAGTATTGATAGTGCTCTACAGCAGTATGTCTGTTGATTACCTGCATTCCTACTTAAGTGAATAAATATAGGGCTAAGTTTTCCTTTTTTCAGCTGTTTAACCATAATCATCTATGTCACACTGAAGTCACAAGGGACAAAATTTATTTTATCATCATTACCAAAGTTAATATTCTGCAAATAATCAAAGTAGTTTCCCACATTCGCTGGAGATTAAAAAAAAAATAAAAAAAAAAAGAAAAAAGAAAAAAGCTTTAGATTGTGGTAAAGCCCCCATCTTGTTCATATTCAGCTGGATCATTTCTGTTTTTTCAACCTTTTCTTCCCCACTCTCCTTGCTTCTTAACATTCACTTCACTGAATTGTTTGCAAACAACATCTACATAATTACTTCAGTCTTTTGCCATTATCTCACCATAGCCAAACTGATCCCATTATTTTTCTCTGTTTTCTTCACCATAAGTCTGTTCTCATTGCCAAAATCCTCCATTTTTTCAATTTCTCATTGCTTTTCATTCACTCGGACCCTAGTAATCACTTCCACCCCTTTACTTTAAGTTCTGTTTTAGCCCAAAGTTTGTCCAAAGGATCTATAACACCTTAGAAAAATAAATGCTAAGTGGAAACAAATCTTTAAATAACATATTCAGTCTACTCCACAAAATCCTTAAAAATGTCCCTTTTCTTTGGAGTTCAAAGCATCAAGTATCAGCATGATGGTAACTACGACATCTAGGAAAAATAAGATTGGTGGTATACATTTTATTCAGTGACTTGCAGAAACATGAAGCAGCAGGCTTATGTGAATTTACAGAGAAATTTAAGATTTAATTGCTTCAAATTATTTTCTTTTCATTAGTGACTTATTTAAGATTTATATCTATAAGAATCTTAATATTTCATATTGACAGCAGAAAAGGACTACAGCATGTGAGTCAACATACGCTGTTTTATCATATGCCTTTAAAGGAACAGAGAAGGGGAAGGATTTCCTAATAATAAGACATCCTACATTCAGTCTCCAAATTTTAAAAATCCCATAGGACATTTAAATTTCCTCCAAAATCCAGTCCTTGACATAGAATTCAAATCTTCATAACTCTGTCCCTTTCCAGGGAATATGGACTTGAATGGTTTTTAATGGTATTACAGTAATGTATTTCAGAGCACTGACTTTAAGGGAATTAACTTTGTCACCTTGTAATTGGCAGAACTGGGACAGTTAACTAAAGTCGAAGCAGACACTATTCAAGGGCCCTGTTACTGATATAATGTTTTATAGATTATATATGACAGTTTTACATCTGCTAAACATATTTTCACACCAGACATTTTTTCACTTTTGTGTTAGAACTAGTGGAAACTTATGCAGAACTAAAACTATGTCCTTTATGATGCCATATACAAATGCAGATATTAATTGGCACATAAGAGTTTGAAAGATTTTTTTGGTGCAGTGCCCCAGAATAGAAGAAAAAGAAGTCTACTCAGAAACACAGCACTGAAAGCAGTTTAATACAGAACAGTCTATTTTTCTATACTTTTCTATTTTTATTTTACCTTAGTGCTTTTGGTGACAAATTAAATTAGTTCATTTTATTTATTTATATATTCATTCATATTGTTATTAATTTTATCTGTATCAGAAAACAGTCCTAGAACAAATATGCTGGATCTCTGAATACATTCAGGTTGAAGATACTTTAAGTCACCCTGGTCAAGAGTGGTTTAAATGACATGTTTGCTGTTAGAAATGATGTCAAGTCATCTCTACTAAATCATTAAAAACTTAGAGCCAGTCTGCAGAGAATGCTCTGAACAGTAAAATATAGTCATGATGAGACTTAATTTATTTGTCATAAAAATGTCAGTCAACTCTAACTAGGACAAAAGTGTTTTTTGGGATTTTTTTACAAAGTTAAGCAAAAAATGTTTTCTGCAGAAAAAACAAAACAAAACAAAGTAACTTTCATATTCCTTCGTGTTCTGGATGACTATCATTGCCTTATTCCAGGGTCACAGAATTTATTTAAAACATTGATACATATTGTTTGAAGTATTATATCTCTTATAAAGGTGTTGTATCACCCTTTTTAACAGGCAGACAAATCAAATCCAAGATAGGTTAACTGAAGCATTCACTGCCAGAGAGAGCTCCTGAGGGGTCACAAATACTAGGTGTATCATTAGAAACTTAGTTACCCTGTATATCCTGAAGTATATGCACTGTTAAATAAATCATAATAAAATTTGGTCCTTGCTGATGGCATGTAGCTCCTCAGACTGTATTATGATTCAACATAGAAATTGAAGATATTGATTCCAAATACCAGCAATACACAATTATACATGACTTGAACGTGGCTAGTGATTAAATATTTGCTTTCTTCTCACTAGGTACTTCAGTTCTTCCATGTCTCCTTTTACATAACAAAATTAAGCATCCTGACATTTTTCCCCCCATTCTATCCTGTGCTAGCAGAAAACATATTTTATTAAACCACTTAAAGCAAAAATCAAGCACTGCCAGCATTAACCCATGATGAGAACTCTTTCTTAGGTAAGGGCTTATATCTTCAATCTCGTCAGCATCTAACTATTCTCCTACATCTTAGGTTATTGTTTCATCTGTCATCTTATTGATTGATCTTAATCAGAAGAGGATTAAATGGGTCCCATGCTTTTAACCTAGCCCGATGGTCAGCTTCAGTCTTCTTTGGAGCCATTCAGTTCTGGCTCAAGGTATACAGTTTTTCCACCTTCCATCACCTTGTCAAGATAAGGCAACCTTCTCCAGACACTGTATTGAAGTTTATTCTGACTTTGACTTATTTCCAGTGTAAAAAATCCTGTTTTCCTTTGCAACTCAGTTACATCTAGTTAACTTCTCACTTAGTTGGCTTCTGGAGATTCAAAAACAAAAGTAGTAAGTAATGGGTTTTTGTGGTAGTACAGGTAACAGAAGCATAAGGCCATATAATGCTTACATATTTTCTGAAATCTGTACCATGAGAATAAATCCAATTTCTCTGTTAGCTCAAATCAACAGGAGTGTTCATACTGGAGTTTGAGTTAAATCTATGAACAACAAAGCAGCTACCAAAATCTCTTTCTAGTTTTTTGTCTTGCCAAATCAGGCTGGGAAAAAATATTTTATTCAGAGAATAAACTTTTCTTTGGAGGAATATAGAGTGCTCTTTTCCAAATGGCCATATGTTTTCCATACGGAAATATGTATTTTCATCAATAAACCAGTAGTGCATGAGGAAACAAATAACAGAAAGATGTCTATGTGATATATTATTAGGAGGTGTTTAAAGTGCAAACTGAAAGAAGAAATACTTTGTAGATAAAAAGAAAAAAAGACAAGGTTTTCTCTATTGCATCTTATAGGCACTACATAAATCACGGTTTAGTTCTTTTGGATAATTGTTCCTAGATTTTTGTAAACTTATGGCAGATGTGTTCATGAAAAATTATGCCTGTCACAGAAAATTTGGAAAGAGTCCTAGGCTGCCCAATTATGCAAGAGTTATAGCTCATGTAAGGGACACCTACTGTTTTAAAGGGGAAAGTGGGAATTATAAATTTTCCACAAAGGAAGTTCTGTCTGGAAGATTTAATGGAGCTGGGACTTGAACAAAAGATGTTCAGTCAGGTTTTTTTGTTTTGTTTTGTTCTTTTCTGACACCCATTTTGTCAACAACAATTAATATTAAGTGCTGCAGTGGTTTGAATACAAGCATAGGCATTTTATTCACACTTGCTGCTTAATGCATGCTATATAAAGAAGAAACAGTGAAAAAACAGGCATATTGCCAACTGTTTGTTGTTTGTTGGTTTTTGTTTTTTTTTTCTCTTGAAGGAGTTTCTTATACTGTGTGTGCATGCTGTTAATATATGTATTGTATATTCTTTTAATTACCTAGTTAATATAGAATCATAGAATATCCTGAACTGGAAAGGACCCGTAAGGACCATTGAGTCCAAATCCAGGCTTCACACAGGACATCACTTCACACAGGCTTCACAAGTCAAGGCATGCAACTGAATACATTGGCCAGATGCTTCTTGAACTCAGTCAAGCTTGGTGCTGTGACCACTTCCCTGGGGAGCCTGTTCCAGTGCCCAACCACCCTCGCAGTAAAGAACCTCTGCCTAATGCCCAATATCCTGTTACAGTTTCATACCATTCCCTTGGGTTCTATCACTGGTCACCATAGAGAGGAGATTAGCACCTGCCCCTTCACTCCCCATCATCAGGAAGCTGTAGACCTCAGAGAAGTCTCCCTTCAGTCTCCTTTTCTCCAGGCTGAACAAACCAAGGGACTTCAGCATCTCCTCATAAGACTTCCCCTCCAAACCCTTCACCAGTATCAGGCATTTGCCCTTGTTAAACTTCATGGTGTTGGTTATTGCTCAGCTCTCTCATCTGTCCAGGTCTCTCTGTAAGGATTCTTCACTCTCAACACATTAAACAGCTACTCCCATTTTGGTATCATTTGCAAATTTACTTAAGACCCCCTCTAGTCATGTGTCCAGGTATATATAAGTATAAAATACAAGTAACTTATAAAGAACAGCACACATTACAGAGTAATATTTGTATAAACAACTCATAGAGTCAAAGGCCAGAAATACTGATATTGGACACTTAATTTGACCTTATCTATTAGGCAGATGGGCGCAGGCCATCACCCACAAATTTCTGATGCAAGCTGATATCTGGATCTGTGTGTAAGATGGAAGTTCAACTTTATAAGAATTCCTGAGATTCCATATGTGTTCTGTCTGGGGAAAAAAGGGGAAAAAAACCAGCACCAAAGATTACTTTTCTACAATAGAAAAAAGAGTTTAATTAAAAAGAAAATAAAAAGAAATATAAGGAGAGATAAAGAGATGAAGAGGGAGAGGAGAGGACTCACAACCACTGATTTACTACTTTAGGTCTTATTCTTCAATAGGCATCTGATTCAAGGAGAGTAAGAAGGTCTCCTTTTGGCAAAGTCAACTATAGGAAAAGAATCATTCAGTAAGGGAAGTCATTCCGTAATGGTAGAATCACACAGGATTTTCTATAAGTACCTTTAAAATACTCTATTCACAAGGGTATTCTTAAGATAGAGAAATGACAGCTAATGGCAGTTAATTTTGCATAAACCTTTTTTGAAAGAAAACCAACTTTAATGAGATAAAGATGTGTCTGGTTATCTGGACAACTAAAAGAAACTTTACAGTGTCATTGGTTGAAAAATATTACGGTAAACACAAAAACCCCATCTGGAGATCAAAGGTATTATGGAGAACTAAGATCCCAAAGTAGAATATCTCTCCCCAAGTACACGTGCTACTGGAATTACTGGACATATTGATTTCACACCATAATATTATGACATAAACTAAGAAACTAGTAAGCACTATTTTTCATCAAAATGCTGTCACAGGAAATATGCAAACAGCATAGTTATTTTTTCCTCTTCTATAATATTTGAAAGGTAATAAACCTACTAAAGTAGGGGATTTTTTTAATAAAGAGATTTGGAATAAACAACCCTGACCTAATGTGATTGATTACATGCATGAATGTATATTCTATTTGACTAATTATTGGGGGGGGGGGGGAAGTGAAGTAGTTTTAAGTTATAAAAGCTCAAAAAGCATTAATAGGGAGAAAAAAAAAATTTGAAAGCTATGTCTCAATCCAAATTTCCCTAAAATAAATGTGTATTGTTTCTTTGGTTTGAAAGGTAGCAGTCTGGCTAAAATGAGCTACAGACCATAATTCTCAAGCACAGTTTCCAAAAACTTTCTGAGAAGTTGTAGTCTGAAATTTATCTGCAAGTTCAATGTTCCGAGGCTTGTATCAGTGTGTAATATTGCAAACGTAGCATAATTATTTAATTAGTAACTTACTGTAACTTATTTTAATTTTTACTGTGCTAGTTCTTACTGTACCTTTGGTTGCCAAATTACAAAAAAAATTGCCAAAATACAAATAGGTCTCTGTACATATTGATCAATTTCTTTCATAAAGATCAGTGTTTTGATGTACTGGGGTATTGATAGTACCATAAACTCAGTGTTGTGTATTTTTGTCAATACTCTACATACATTGTAACTACAAAACTATCAAAACATTACAGAAAATGTAGTTTGCTTGAAAACGGCAGTTTTCAAAGTTCTTAATGACAGCCACTGTTTACCTAATATGTGGTATTCCATGTAATTTAGGGGGGTTTTGAGGTTTTTTAACCAGTTAAGCTGCTTAGAAAGTAATATTTTCTGAATGAATATAGTATGAATTTCATTTGACTTTATTTCATCAGATGCATCACAAGTATTTCCAATTAGGTAATGTAGTGACATTTAAAAAAATTAAAAAATTTCATTTACATTATAGACTGTCTGAAAGGAAAAGAGAATTCATCTGCCTGAAAAGTGAGATAAGGAACTGACATTCCATTGGCACTTTTTATGAATATTTAAGTTGTAGAAGGAAATACATTTTGAGAGGTACAGAGAAGTGATATTAGAGAGGGTAAAAAAAGCGGAAGAAGGTGAAAGTAATAGAAAAAGCTGTGAGACTGAGTATGTAATTGGTGATAATGATCCAATGAAATGTAATAATACTGAGTAGTTTGATATAGATGTAGCTTAAGAGATAATTAATTAATATAAGTTAAATATAAGAATTTGCGTGTTTTAAGAATAGAATGTAGTTGCATGTTTTGAGAATAGATTTGTTTGGGATTTTAGTAGAATATGGCTGTAACTGTGTGAGCTGTTTTGCTAGATCAGCTACAAAATTTAATCGTAACAGTGGAACAGCCTTGAAGATAAAAAAGTGATGGGAGTCATAAATAATGAGACCAACGACCAGTTAAGAGATAGAGTGTACCTAACTTTCAGCTAAAAAGGGTTACTAACTAGTTTGTGTAGGAACGTGGTTTTGAGTGCAGGAATGTGCTTTAGAAACTATGGAGAAAACGGTAAAGAGTATGAGCTAAGAGAGAGGAAGATGTCCAGCCTTCATCCCTGCGGACCAACAGAAGACCTCCTGAGTGTCACTGATCATGATCTATCTCGGAGGAGTTAATGTAAATGACTTCCTGGAAATAATTTGCATAACCTTGCCTTTTTTTAGAAATTATAATTAATGTGTATATTTAACCTGTATAAATATGAGAAATTTTGCTTTAAATGGTGCACACATCTAGAGGATTGATCCCTTCCTGCCCAGAGCTGCAATGAAGGATACCTGCTTAATAGTCACCAAGGCTATTGAGTTTTGATTCTGACTTTTTGAAGCTTCAGTATTCTCATGGTTGTATTACAACTTATTACTTCAAAAGGCACAATTAAGTTTATACATAACCATTTAAGCACTTACATACAAAATTTAGGAGATTCTAATATTCATAAACTCTTACCCATTTTCAGCAGGCTATGTAGCAGTTTAAAAACTCTGAACAACTTAGTGTCTAGCAGTAAGAATACAGAAAAGTGTCTAAATATTGAGTAAGCTGAGTTACCATCCAAGCTGCATGTCGTTAGGCATGCTGTGTATCCTCTGAATTACTTCAGCTAAGAGACCATAAAAGTAGCATGATGGCATCTTTCTAATGCATCCTAATGTCATGCAACTGCACATTTCACCAAATGTGTGGGACCCAGACTTAGCTGTATCACCCAGTTCTGAGCAGATTTAGACTTGGATTTTAGAAAAGCAGAAAACTCCTTCAGCTATGGAATATATTAATGTAGGCTTCCTTCAGTTTCTTCTTTTGAAGTTGTACTAAAACGGAACAGAGAACACACTGGCATATATGATTCTGCATTTTAATTCTTGGAATGCACATCTAAGGGTATGGTACTATTTGGCCTTAATTTATTGTTTCAAGAACAGTTTATGCATTATTTAGGACTGGCTTCTTTATTTTTGGGGGTTTTTTTGTTTGGGTTTTTTTTGGATTTTGTTTTATTGATCAAGGAAGACGTAATCTAAAAAAGTTGAAAGCACATTTGGGATGCTTACAGTTTAGTTCCTGCTCCACTAATTATTTAAATATTTATGCAAACTAGAATAGTTTCTGCAAGAAAAGCCTTTGAGAACTTCACTCAGAATACCACATAGCTCAGTATTTGAATATGAATTATAGGAAAATAAATAGATTAGAATAAAAAACCTTATCTCATAAAAAATATTCACCTTCTGAAATTTAAAGGAATTATGCAATGCCTTTAGTGAGAAATAAAGATCTAATCTCTTTTCGGCACTTTAGGATAAGATTAACATTTGGAATTCCAAACATAAATTATATTTAAGGCTCACCTCTCTAGATGTTCTTCTCAGCTTTTATAGTGATCACTTCACTGTTACTTTCTTCACTGTGCTGGTTTCTGCAAACCATATTGCAAGACACCTAATCTTTTACTGTAAGACAATATCCTTAGAGTTAGGCATTGCAATGACAGATTCACCAATATGAAAATTAGCCACAGTTTTTACCTACCTTCAGATAGAAAACACAGATAATTGGTTAAATGAAGCAGTGAATTTATCCTACATCTCCGGCTCATCTTTAATCTAACTTCTAACGGTCAAAAAATTAAGATAAAAGGTAATATAAATTGAAAAAAAAAGCATGCTTATTGTTTGTTTGTACAGGGGGCAGAATATTTATCACTTAAATAAATGTGTAATTTTACCAGCAGTAAGTGGCTTTTATTTAGTCCCCTGCTAAAATAGTCCAGACTAAAATTTTGTATTATAACATGGAGTGATCAGAACAGAGATTACCATAGAATTATAGAATGGTTTTGGCTGGAAGGGACCTTTAAAGGTCATCTAGTCCAATTCCCCTGCAGTGAGCAGGAACATCTTCAACTAGATCAAGTTATTAAGAGACCTGCCCTTGGAACATCCAAATTAATAGCAATAGTAATTGCAGTAGCGACAGTGATTGTAATAGCAATAGCAACAACAAGTACAACAGAAAAAAGTGTATGAAAATGATGGGTTAATGTATAATAAAACAATTAAATTATGGTTGGATTTTAGTATAAGTCATCCAGAGTAACAATTGTGCTCGTACTAAATGAACCTTTCTAATAAATGCTAATGCTGCTCAAGTAATGTGTTTGTGTTCATCCTAAATTGGTCTGGCTTGAGCACATACATATGACTATGTAAGTTCAAGTATGTGTGTGCTTGCAAGAAATAGTTCATATTAGACTGTTTATCAGAAACAGTCATCAGCAGTTCTCCTTTATGTCATCCCCCTCATTATCAGCATTCTTTGTGTATATGTGTGTGCATGTGTGCAAAATACTAATGCACCACATACAACAGCATAAGAGTTATTAATACAGAATAAATAACCTCTTTTTTCTGCACTGTTAGTCAATGATTTTGCAATGAGTGATGGTATTAAATAATTACTCACTTTAAGCATAAATACACAACCTACTAACTCAGAAATTCCAACAGGGTGCTTGTTTTTTTTTCCTTTTAATTCTTCTCAAGAGAAGTTAAGGATATGAAAGACATGCTACTGCATTAACATAAACAGTGTCCAAAGTACCATCCTTGTTTTCCTTCCATACATCACAAGAATACTGTTCAAAAGCCTTAAAAACTAAAGCCATGAACAGGAGAGAGCTCCTATGACTCACCCCACAGACATATGCTCAGTGCAGGTTCAGGATGAAGAGTTCAAATGCTTCCTGTGATGTAGAACTTCACCTCATTGAGAAGCACAGATGTCTCTACTGACGTGAAAACATTTAGAGAAAGAAGCTGTAATATTTCTTGTTACGGAAAAAAACAAAACCAAAAATGCCTTTTTTGCTCGTTTGTTTGCAGTTAATTCCTGAAACTGTTTATATTTTCTGGACATAGAAGCATTTTATTGCAAGTATTTTGAAAGATGAATGTGTTCATTTTTCAAGTTCATTTTTTATTGGAAAAATTTTTAGAAGTTGATGACAGTCTACAGAAAGAATTGATTTTTTTTTTTCCCCCAAAAATACATCTGTACTCGTGGATTGCTGGAAAGGGAAGAGGGCCATTCCTGGCAGGTGAAGAGTATTTTTGTGGTTTATTCCATTTCAGATGTGTCACTTCAAGTTCACTTACTAAATGTTCTCCATTAGTACACTTTTTACTGTACTACCACACCTCTTATTGGGTGTTAATGTACATTTGGTGTATGGATGTTTATCTATATATTTACAGATAGTGCTTTTACACAATTCTGAGAAATTTGTCCCAAAGGAATTTTCAAGACATAAAGTTTAAATGATGCTGGTGCAGTTTTGTAATACTGTTCCACAAGTGGAAGGACTTCCATCATTGTGACAAGTATGCAGAATGAGAATTTTAAAACTTTTTATGAGGTAGATAAAAATTAGAGTGATTGTCTTCGTATTACCACTCATCATTTTTTTTCCCCATTACTTAATTGTTATGAAAGTAGATCAATGTCTTATATTCATTTTCTGGCAGATTTCACTGTTGGTTTGATTGCCAGTACTCTTTACTGAATTGCTGTGTTGAATTTTTCAGAATAACTTTATATTGTATAAGAGATGTGTCATGATCCACAATCAGATAAACTAATTTGGCAGAGGTTAAACATCCTTGTGTTGTAACCAGCTTTAGATTGCTCTGTGTGGTTGGGATGGGTGGGTTTAACTCCTGAGTGAGTTTCAATTAGGTGTTTTATCATGAGCAGGTCTTTGAAATTCTTGGCATCACAATTACGACTCAAAATGGAGTCAAGTGACAAGTCACTTTATTTGGCTCACAACAAGCATGCAAGAGAAGGGAGGAAGAAAGAGATATGAGAAGAAAAGAGAGAGAGAAAGAGTGAAAGAGAGTGCAATAGCTACCACCACAGATCCGCTGCATCCTGTCAGTACAATGTCTTCAGGCCCAGTAGGGGAATGTTCCTCTCTTTGTTGGTATTTACTTCTTACAGTATTATCTCATTGTATAGTCAGAAAGCCTTTGGCATTGCCACACTTTCTACCTGGTGTTGGGATGCATGCCCATTGCTTTGTCCAGAGGGTCCCCAAAAGTTCAAAAGAGTCTGACCCCCCTCAAGAGGGTCTAAGCCCCCTCACACTTTGTCCTTAAGTTGACCCTGGTCCTGGGCTCATATGCAGAGGACTTAGGCTACATGCTTTGGGATAAGCTACTTTGAGATAAACAAAATTTACATCCATTCCTGACAAGAGAAATTAACTTTGTTGCATGGGTGTCATGGGGTTGAGGTTTTATGGTGATTGAGAGTAAAGGGGGTCATGATTACAATGTCTGAGAGAGAAGAAAGAGAGGGGTATCATTCTGCTGGCTATAGTTAAAGCATATTTCTAGTCCCTTACAAGATGGCTGCCCCCTACCAGTCTGAATAAACCCAATCTAAACTCTTCTGTTTGAGTACTGATAAAAAATACGATCTGGGGCAAGCACACGAGTGTAGAAAAACTCTAATTTAGGAATAGGATTAGGAATAACTCTACATTCAGCTGCATCTTTGACTGAAAAAGTAATTTAGCTGGGTTTAAATTCTGCAGCTCTTCAGACAGGATATGGCTGGTTGACTTCCTTTGTAATGAGTAAGATAAGTTGTAAGTTTCCTTGTTGAACTTCTTGTGGTTTCTTCAAACAAAGGAAAAAAAAAAGACAGACCTGATTGTTCTTCTAAAAGTGGCACATTACATGTCAGTCCAATATCAAAGCACTTATCAAAGGCTTCTGCCAGAGACAGAAAAGGATTTTCTAGAAATATCTGCAGCTCTTTCATCTTACAAAAGTGAAGTGGGATGGACCTTTGGCTCCCAGAATGTACTGAGAAATGTATGCTATGAGCTATTCTATAAGTGAGGTATGTAAATGACCAGCTGTCTTTGTTCTGGTAACCTTGAGAAACAAAATGACAAACCGAATACACACAGTTGACATCACTACCCAAGCTTGTAATAAATGTTGTGTTTCAGGCAGCATACAGTAATAAAAAAAGTGCTGTTTCAGCATGTGGCTACTGAGTCTGGATTTGTACATGGTTGAATAATACAGGAAAGACTATTTTTCAAATAGTTTGTGTATTCAATTTTCATACCCCCAGCCATAAAAATACTTAAGCACTAAGTTGAACAAAATGACTTAGTTGTTCAAAAGGCTTTGGGTTTCCATATTGATGAGGTGCACAAAATGAGACATGTTGCAAAGTCCTAAAATGACTGTTATGAAAGAGCTATGCTCGTTCTTCACATATGCAACTTGTTCTGTGTCACACACAGTAACACTTCCACATGAAACTGTACAGTGCTAAAAAGATTGCATCATTTTAGTGACAGATTGCATTAAGAAAGTACAACAGCATGAATTTTGTGATTTATTAGTAAGCATTTCAAGTTTTTTCATGAGATTTTTATAGAAGTCTGGAATTTCTTTGGGAACAAAAAAAAAATAAGTTAGAAAATATGGTGTCCTGACTAACAGTATCAATGAAAAAGGAAACCCAAATTAAAAAAGTAATATTTTAAAGGTTGGGGGTGTGTGTGTGTGTGATAAAGGAAATAGAAAGATTAATATGAGAGGAAGGAAAAAGTTTTTAGGGCAGTTCTGGAAATACATTCTAGTGTATAAAGCATTATAACTCCAGCAATAATGAATTTAAGATTATGCCAGTTATGCATAAGAAATATAAAGTTAAGAAAATTATATAATTTAAATTTAGGCAGATATTTTTCAGTAAGATAACTTACACTGATGAGTGCCCTCCACATCTGACCAGGTGTGTCCTCCTCAAGGAAAAACAACTTAACATAATCCTGAAAAGGCTTAGTATCTCATGCAGAGTTTTGAGTGTACTTTGAATGTTCAGCACCTTTCAGAAAAAGGCCTATAAATATTAACACTGAGTATGTGAAGCCTTGTGTTCTGGAATTTATATATGGAGTGCATATATCATAAGGGGTCTTTAAGTATGAGCAGATAGATTGAATACCTCACAGATGCAAGAACAATCATGAAACACATTTGAAACCTCTGAAAGGAACAAGAACTAAAGCAGTGAATGGAAGAAAAAAGTAATCAGTGACTAACATTCACAAAAATATGTTCTATTCTGTTTTTATAGAGGAGTGAAAAAAAAAGGCTGGTAAGGAAAACTATTTTGGAAAAATTTCTAGTGAGATTACCAAAATGTCTGTACCAATAGAGATTTATCTCTTAGACGAATGGAGATACTTTGAAAATGCTATAGAAAAATCTGCGTAATTGTCCTTAATCTACTGTCTATTGAACGTCTCACTGATAGAAAGGTATGAGGTAACTGAAAGTAGGTCAAAAGAAATTAAAGGGCATTATCAACATCCTTTACCTTTGATCAAATTATTTTAGTCTACAGAGCATGAAGAGGGAATGGCAGTATGAAAATAGGTTTCAGTTATGTGATATGTTGCAAAGATGTAGGGACTCATCTGTTCTGTTACATGACGGACATGATAACATAGGGTAGCATAAAACAAAATAAGACAAGAAATAAAATAAAATATTAACATATTTAAAATGCAGACAGAAAGGCATTTTAGAAGAAAAAGAATACAGTCTTTAAGTTAAAATAACTTTGAAACTGAATTCCTGTAAAATTGTGGAGTCTAACATGGGAGAAATAAAATGAATAATTTCTAAGACAGAAGCTGAAGTATATGACCTACTGTCAACATTTCTAAGTATATTTTTATAGGTCTATGATTCCCCTACTTAACAAACTAGATGGTTATCCTAGTAACAGAAGAAAAGATACCAAAAATAATACATAGAATTTGGATTTTGTCACCTGATTCAGCACAGTAGGCAGTGTTGCTTTTAGCAATCAAAACAAATATAAATTCTTGAAAAGAAAAAAGAAATCATTTCACGTTGAAACACATTAGTGATTTATCTTGTATTTTTTCTTGTTGAAAATAGGTGTACGTTAGCCAGCTGTTAGCTTATTTTCAATTACGGGATCATCCTAAGAAGAACAAGTATTCGTATCATTCCACTTCATTGTAGTACCTCAATGTAAAATTGAAATATTCAGTCAGAAATATTAAAAAGGCTTAGCTTTAGAAAACATTAGAAACAGTCATTACAACCATCTTAAAAAAAAAACAAAACAAAACACACAACTATCTTTGTTGCTGAAATCTTGACATAAACAGTAAAGAAAATGGGTAGGTCAGAGACTCAACTATCATCAAGTTGTCTACTGAAGGACAAAAGCAAGTAAGTTCATGAAGGAAAGCTAAACAAATAGTTCGTTTTTTCCTTGTTCCTCACAATTCATTAAAAAAAAAATCTACTTTTTTCAATGAAATGGAAATTCATAGGGAAAAAAAAGCAAACACCAAAACATAAAAAAAAAACAAACCCAAAAATTTATATTTACCTCTTTCTGATGGAAAAATAAGAAAAATTCTCTTTTTGCATGAGCAGAATCAAGATTAGAAAGCTGTAGTCTCATCTGGGTGTTCAGTAAACCTTTATTGCCTCAGACATTTGGAAAAGTTCTATTTTACCATGCTCACTCCAGCTGGCTCAGTATAGTACCAGAGGCTTCTCAATAGCCCACTCAAATTCTGTCTAAGTTCAGTTCATGGAAGTGTAATCTTATACATCATACTTCAAAATCAATTCCTTTTCAGTGTACTCTAAGAGTTTTATTACTTTAAAAATTTACTTAGGGAGAAGTGAAACCACTTGATGGCAGCTAAGTTTAGGTAGGTAATGCAAAGACTAGTGTTTAAAAAAATCAATGGGAACAGAAACTCAGTAAAAAAAGATATTGCTAATAGTCTGCAGAAGGCAAGATGAACATGCCAAAATCTTAAAGCAGTAGAGTGGCAATGAGAAAAATCTTGGGGAGTAAGACCTCTGAGCTTCATTAAGTCTCTGGAACACATTATCTCTGTTGTGCACAAAAGACAAGTATTTCCATACAGTTACATAAAGAACGTCTGTCTATAGTAGTAGTAACATTGGTAGCAGTAGTAGAAATAGTAGCAGCAGTAGTACTAGTAATAATTCTTTTTGTTAGTGGTGACATAGTGGCATAGAGTACACCCTCAGCAAGTTTGCTGATGACACCAAGCTGTCTGTTGCAGTTGATACTCTGGAGAGAAGGGATGCTATCCAGAGGGGCTGCTGTAGTTTTTCATGGCTGGGTGCTGGTGGAGCAGAGAGGACTGCGGGGGTGGTTTCTACATAAGCAGCTAGAAGCTTTCTGTAGGCCTGAGAGAGTAAACACCAGTTGACTCAAGGCCAGAGTCATTGTTGACTGATGACAAGCCAACCAGCAACGGTCACAGCAGCTCTGTGAATCACATTTAAGAAGAAAAAAAAAGGCACGCAGCCACTTTTTGCCACCAGGGAAGGGAGTGAGAAGATGTAAGAAACTGTGCAGACACCAAGGGTAGGGAAGAAGGGAGTGGGGTGGGGGGAAATGGGGTGTTTCTGGTGCTGGAGAGAGAGATACCCCTACAGCCCATGGAGAAGACCATGGTGAAGCAGGCTGTTCCACTGAAGCCCATGGATGATGATGGGGAGCAGAGATACCATCTACAGCCCATCAAGGACCCAAGCTGGAGGGGGTGAAGACACCTTAAGGACACTGTGACCCTGTGGGAAGCCCAGGTTGGAGCAAGCTCCTGGCAGAGAAACATGCATCCTGTGGACATACCAACCCATGCCAGAGCAGGTTTGCTGGGGGATTTGTGACTCTGTGCAGGACCAGGCTGGAGCAGTCTCGGCCTGAATGTCAGCACCCCATGGAAGGGATCCACACTGAAGCAGTTTGTGAGGAGCTGAAGCCCTGACAGAAAGGACTCACATTAGAGAAGTTCATGGAAGACTGTCACTCATGGGGTCCTGGAGCAGGGGAGGAGTGTAAGGAATAACCACCTTCCTCCAAGCTAAGAAGGAAAACAACTCATGAGGACCTGACTGAAACCCCCATTCTGTTCCCCTCCCTGTGCCACAATGCAGGAGGAGGAAGGGACAGAAATCATTAATAAAGTTGCAAGCTCTGGTGAGAACTCACCTGGTGTGCTGAATCCAGCTTTGGAGCCCTCAACACAAGAAGAACATAGACCTGTTGGAGCATGTCCAGAGGAGGGCCACAAAAATGATCCAAGGGCTGGAGCACCTCTCCTGTGAAGACAGGCCCAGAGAGTTGTTCTGCTTGGAGAAGAGAAAGCTCTGGAAAGACCTCATTGTAGCCTTCTAGTACCTGAAGGGGTCCTACAGGACCTCAGTACTATTTATCAGTTTCATCTGGAAACAGCATGTTTAAAGGAAGTTGTGTCATCTGGTTCAAATGAGGCAAAGTATGAGCATTGAAATGTAAATAATACTAATAATTTAAAAAATAGTACTACTCATAAAGCTTTGTTGATTTTTCTAAATATGTGCTTTTATTATAGGTGTCTTGTTTCTGCAAGTGGGATTCTGCCAGTTATCAGGCATATGCCAGACTGGTATTAATCTCAACTGTCACATTCCTTTGTGCTACTGGGCTTCTGAGAAGCAAGTAGAGTAAAAACTATTTTAGCATTAAAATACTTAAAAATGTGACTCTGACAATCTATAAATGGATCAGTTTCATATAGTTGTTCTAAAGAAAGGAAATGAAGCTCTCTGACACTATAAATTTAATACAGTTCCAGAATACCTTTTATTTCAGTTTGTGCTGGGTTGGGCTGGGGCTAAACCATGACACAGCTTTTCTGATTTTTTTTTTAGACATATTTGCTAATATTTTGTTAAAAAATTGCATCTTCTGATCTTTGTAAACAGGTACATTTTGAATATGCAAAATTAGTTTTTCTCATAAAATCCTTTAGAGGTGATAAGAAATATTAGTCATAAAACAGCAATATTTTCAAAAAGCAGCTTTCTAGTATTTTTAGGACAGTAACAGATTAAAAGTGAGGGTATTTAGAAAAAAAAAAACAAACAACCCTTTCGTATACAAGAGAGTTGGAAGCTCTCAGTTCAAACACCAATGCATATCAGAAGAAATATCATTTAATTTAGGAGATAAACAAAAATAACTTTGTCCGATATCAAAATAAGTTTGGGTTTGGTTTTTTTTTCAGCTTTTTTTTTTTTTTTCTTTCTTTCTCTTTTAAAATAAAGGGCAGTGAGACACCTGTTACTTAGGCACTGTTACTTATTGAAGCATTGGATTATTTATCTGAGGACAGATCTGTACAACATATCATGATTGTCCAGTCTATATTTGTCTTCTAATAAGTATGCTAACGTATCGAAACATAATTTTATGGTATATAGAGAATTATATATTATAAATATGTATGCTACAATTAAAATAATGTGGTCTTTTGTGCCCATTTGTACTGAGAAGCAAATGTTTTAGTTTTAGTTTTCAATTTGTTTTGGGACATTTTTTCTCTTGCTTTTAATAGGCATAAAATTACACATTTACAAACAAGTAATAAAATAACTTGCAATAAATATATTTGAATTTAAAAACATTTTACTTAAAGTGATCAAAGACTCAGACCACTCATAGCCTAGAGTTATTTCATTAATAGGTAGGATTATCTTGGCTCAAATGTTGGTAGCATCTTTGCTATTTATTTTAGGTACACAGGAATTCTCTTACAGACTTTTACAACTTTAGTCATATTATACTATTATTAGTTTTTCATTAACCAGAGTAAGTTTTGTTTTTATTTTTTTCATGTAATTTTTTTTTCTTGTTTGCAAAATTACCTATCATTTTTCTTCCAGGTCAGAAATATATTTCCTGGGGATATGACAGATCTTGGCCAATATATTTCACATGCTAAAACAGAGCAAATCAGCAGCTCTGAAAGTGATGGAATTGGTGCTAAACCCATTTTATGTATAAACTTGGTGAATTCCTGCCACAAATCTGTCTAACTTTCAAAATCATACCAGCACAGGCAAAAATCTAAAAATCCAACTTACTTCATTTAATCAGACCAACAGTCCATCAAATTTAAAATGTGTCTTCAAATGAAAAAGAATGTTAATTAACTTGAAAAAAGGGTAAAAGACAGTTGTGTGTGTGTGTCTTGTCTTTTCAGCACCAGCTTGTAATGAAATTTTATTTTTGAAGTATTGTTTGAGACATGCTGTTACATAATGAACTTCCTTCCTCCCCCCAATAATACAGAAATACCATATTATTTATCAGATAAATTAATCTCTTTTTTTTAATATTGTCTTTAGAATTTGACAGATTTCTTCCACTATGGTAATTAATTAGGTAGGTTAATTTACATGTTGTTCATCAGTTCAATGTTCTTGCTTTTATTTATATTCAGTAATGTAACAGAAAAAAAAACCCTCAGTGTATCCAGATTCAAAATATTTAGTAAATGCTAAACCAAAAATTAACACTTGATTAATGACTACAACTAAATTTAGCTCAGAAATATGACTGAGTATATAAAGCTATTTCTTTCTATTTCAGACTTGCTTTTGAAATTCATGTAGGACCGACATGTCTCTGTTGTACCTTGCTGTGTTGGGCTGACCCTGGCTGGAAGCCAGGTGCCCACCAAATCTGCTCTATCACTCCCCCTTCTTAACTCGACAGGGGAGAGAAAATATTGTGAAAGGCTTGTGAGGTAAGGACAGGGAAAGATCACCAATTAACTGTTATGGGCAAAACAAACTCAACTTAATAAAAAAAAAACCCACAAACTTTTAATTTATTACTAAATTAAAACAAAATTTATTACTAAATTAAATTTATTACTAAATTAAAACAAAAGAAAAACAGAGAAAACCCAAAACACTTGCTAACCCTTTTAAACTTCCTCAGCCTCATAATCTCATAGTCACATAGTCTAATGAAAAAAGAAAATAAAATATTTACCCCAATGCATGCCAAAAGCAGAGTAAAGAAGGGAGGAGGAAAAAAAACCCGAAACAAACCCACCACACACACCCCAAATAAAAAAAACCCCAACACTTTTATTCTTTCATTCACACATTCTGTGAATAATCAGACATGGCCAGAGCCAGAATCTCATCTCTTATCTGTATCATTATTCCAGGCATATTCCACAAAATTTGTTGCAGCTTTCCCAATTCTCATAATTATGCATTGATTAGTTTTTGTAGTTATTTGGTTCTTTGAAGTACAGGGGTTTTTTGTTATTTCCAAATATGTTATTTCATACAGAAAATCTTAATCTTTAATAAAAAAAAAGCTTTGAATCTAGTCTTTGATTCATATCTGATTTGCTCAAATAAGCCATGTATATTGAAGATATAATTATTTCCTCTTGTCTTTATGATTTAGGGGGAAGGGGTGGGTTTGTTTAACTATATGTCTCCCATGAGTCTGTTCTAATGTGTATCATTCACTCCTAAAATAATAATTCAAATTTCTTTTTTTTCCCCCATACTCTAGGTTGCAAGTATATGGAGATTTAATTTCTCTAGGTACTGAATACTGGTTATCATTACTTATTATAGATGGCAAACTCTTTTATACTAGAGAGACTGAAAATATCTTTTTCATTTTCTTGTTTGTTTTTTAAAATCTAGGTAGAGAGACATAGTATGTTTTCTAGTATTATTGTTTCCAAGACACTGCTAGGTAGATTCTACAATTATAACTAATGTTTCGTGTGTCAACTGCAGTTACGGTAAATCTAGCCACCAATCTCTCTAGATTAAACAGGACTAAATGATTTAGGATTGTTTCACTTCCCTTGGGCTATTTTAGAAAATAGCTAAAGGGGTTGAGAAAATAGCTTAAGGGGTTGAAGAATGTCTTCTCAGAACTCTGTTATATTCTGACATTAAATAAGTTTGGATTTGAGTTACTGTCATCACTTATTTTAAAATAATAGGCATTTCTAAAAACTAAACACACAAGATCCAGGCCACCAGTTTTAAATGCCACCACAGAGGCTGCAAAATATTGAAGAAACCAACCCAGATAAATATTCTAAATTAGGTTCCCCATAGCAATGCATGTACAAGTGTGGTGGTTTGGCTCTAGCCAGAGGCCAAATAGCCACCAAGCCACTCACTCACTCCCCTCTTCAGCTGAAGAGGGGAGAAAATAGATATTAGGAGGCTTAGGAACTGAGATAAGGACAGAGGGATCGCACTCCAATTAGTGCAACGGGCAAAACAGACTCAGCACAGAATAAAGGAAAGTGATTTATTACTACTACAACTAATACACCCAGTGACCTGGAACGAGATAAGAAGCAGCCA
The DNA here is from genome assembly GCA_022605575.1 of Laterallus jamaicensis coturniculus. Classification (NCBI taxonomy): domain Eukaryota; kingdom Metazoa; phylum Chordata; class Aves; order Gruiformes; family Rallidae; genus Laterallus; species Laterallus jamaicensis. The sequence continues at coordinate 13,972,884 of JAKCOX010000019.1, forward strand.
GTTCTTAAAGCACCTTCCCCCCACCCCTCCCTTCTTAGCACATTTAAAACCCATCATGGTATTACTCCCTTCTTCCCCCCCCCAACATGACCCGGGGAGGGGCAGGGAATGGCCAGTGGGGTTCCAGCAATTCCTCACAAGCTGCTTTTCCTCCCAAGATCTTAACACTTTTACTTTCCCCCTGCCCCTCGCCTCTTCGCACTCTTGACTTTAATCATAGATCTGTTCCCTTCATCCCTCCCCTCGCAGCACAGGGAGGGGCAGGGAATGGGGAGTGGGGGTTTCAGTCCATTCTTCCCGAGTTGTTTTCCGTCTCAGCTGGTGGGGGGGGGGGCATTCTACACACACGCATACTTCCCTGGCTGCGCCATGGGGTCCCACCCATGCGAGAGTCGTATCCACAACTTCTGCAGCGTGAGTCCTCTCTATCGGGGAGCCATCTCCTCACCACAGGCCTCTCAGCAGGACTCTTCTCCATGGGGTGCTGACATTTGGGTCCAGACCCCCCGGCCTGGTCCCCCACAAAGTCACAAGTCCCCTGGCAAACCTGCTGAGGCGTGGATCAATCTTCAAAGGGTATAGGTGTCTCTGCTCCCCGTCCTCATCCATGGGCTTCAGGGGGACACCTGTTTCACCATGGTCTTACCATGAGCTGCCGGGGAAACTCTCTTATTTCACATTCTTCAACCCCCCTGCCTCCTGCAGGCCTGGCCTTGGTGTCTGTGCAGCTTGTTACATCTTCTCTCTCCCGCTCTGGTGGCAAAGTGCCTGCCAGCAGTTTTGTTTTCACCTCTATGTGATTCACAGAGGTGCTATGACCAGCTCTGATAGGCCCAGTCTCGAATTTGGCCTTGAGTTGACCATGTTTTCAAAATACGGGGCTTGCAGAAAGCTGAAACTGTGGCATACAAGCCTCCGAAGCAGCACAGCTGCACAAAACTGCAACAACAAGCAACATCTAAAAGCAAAGTACAGTACTGCTTTTTCATAAAATGTGGGAATATTGGCCAACATGGAAGGTTGCAGTCACATGGGGCCCAAGTAGGAAGAAATGGAAGTAATTCAGAAAACTTGTATATTAGAGAGTACAGAATTTCCTTGGATTTTAAATTTTGATTCAAGGATAAACATATGAATTTACACTCATATTACTGAATTATAGACATTTAAATGAGCCCACCCATTGACATAATGAACTTTCATGACAGAAGCAAGTAGGCATCTAGAGAGCACTTCTGATCTCCTATTGTCACACGCTGAAACCTGATAGATGAGACCCTGTAGATATCTGTCAGGCTAGAATTCATCAGATGATTCTGGTATGCACTGAAAAAACTAAACCAAACACAAATGCTTATTATGAGGACACCTACCTCTAAGCACTGACACTGAGGTCTGGGCTAGGACAGCAATGATTTAGCTGTATGTAAGGGAAAAATAAGCAAGCACAGATGTTGTTAACAACTATTTCCTTGTGATACAAGCATGGAATGAGACCAATAGGTAATAGGAATGCCAGTAGCACCTTCTAAGAGACTTCTAGATATGAGGAAAATTAAATAAATTGGTCCAGAGTGATGTGATCAGTGAGGTCATCTGCACCTATCCAATTAAGACAGAAAAGCAATAAATAGTGCTTGATTATGGGGAACATCCAGTATGCTCATCCAACATACTGTAGATGCTTGAGCCTTTGCTGGAACTTCTGCATCACCTGACACACTGAATGTTAGCTAGAGAGTGTCATCTCCCCTGTGTCCCTGTTGCTGGTCACAGCTGAACTGAAGAGGCTTGCTTTGTTGAGAGCGTAAAGGGTATGAGTATTGCAGAACAGCAGTCTTGAAACAGAAATTGCTATCTACCTGCTACACCCATCTCACTCCATGCAAACTGGGAGTGGACAGCTGACCCTAACTATCCAAAGGGATATTCCATCCCATATGTGTCATCCGATATGATGTCATCCCAAATGTGTCCATGCCCATGGCAAGGAGATGGGATCTTGATGATCTCTTCCAGCCCTAACCATTCTCTGATTCAATGATGTCATGCTTAGTATGGGGGGTAGGCTGGAAGGTGGTTTGGCTCAGGAACTAACAGAATAATCCCCTTGGGTGGTGAGCAATTGTGCTGAGCATCATTTGTTTTGTAAATTATGATTATTATTGTCTTTTCTGTCCTATTAAACTGTCTTTATTTCAAATTCAGCTCAAGAATTTTTAACTTTTTTATTTTCTCCCCCATCCCACTCAATGCAAGGGAAGGAAGGAGGAAGGGAGGGAGGGAAGAAAGGGAGGGCGGGAGTGAACAAACAGCTATGTGGTTGTTTTAGCTGCCTACCGGATAAAACTACAACACTACGGGAAGCTGGACCACTGAATTCCAGAAATATTAGAAAGTGGACAAGGAGTCCAAAAGAAACTTGAATTTCACAGTGGATGTGACACAAAGTGAGGGGAAGCAATGACCCAATTTTGGGAAAGGAATAGTATCCTATCCTTTCTCTGTCACTTTGGAATTTCTTTAAAAAACATGTTTATAAATGTCCAATATAAATACAGCAGATGAGCTACACAGCAGGAACAGTGATTCACATCTGTGTTTTTCAAGCTAAAATGTACTGCTTTAGAATTAGGATCCCTTGCTTTCCCTCTTTTGGTACTCTGTGCATTTATTTTTAATTTTATCACAACTTCTGTGTTTAAAATGAGAAAGTAGAAAAATAAAGTGAAAGAACCTGATGATTGTAAGAGAATATAAAATGTAAAAACTCTTCTTCAGCACAGATCATTATTTGGTCCCCCCCATGCCGTGTTTTACGAAGTGGCACTGAGATTCTTTGGCCCTGGCTTGAGGCCAAATGCCCACCAAAGCTGTTCTATCACTCTCCTTTTCAGCTGGAAAGAGGATAAAGTACATATATTGAGAGGCTTAGGATTCGAGATAAGGACAGGGAGTGGTCACTCTGCACTTAGTGTCATGGGCAAAATAGACTCAACACAGAATAAAGGAAAAAAAAAATTACAACTACATTACACACCTAGTGGAACCGGAGTTGGGTAATGAGAAGTGTGACCAGGTCTTAAGGGACCTTCCCTCCACCCCTCCCTTCTAAGCAGACTTAACTTTATTCATGATTTTCCTCCCTTCTTCCCCCTCCCCACCCCCACAACATGGCGTGGGGATGGGCAGGGAATGGAGAGTGTGAGTTTTCAGGCAGTTCCTCCCTAATTGTCTTCCTTCTTAGCTGAAGGATGGCATTCAATACCCCATTCCCCTGCTGCACCATGGATTCCCACCCACAGGAGACAGTCCTCCATGAACTTCTCCTTTCTCTCGGGGCATGATCTCCTCATCAGCTGCCTCAGTGTGGCTCCCTTCCATGGGGTGCTGACCTTCGCACCCAGAGTGCTGCAGCCTGGTTCCCCTCAGAGTCACAAGTCCCCCAGCAAACCTGCTTTGGTACGGGTCAGTCTCTCCACAGGCTGTAGATGGTCTCTGCTCCCCATCGTTATCACACAGGCTGCATGGGAAAAGCCAGCTTCACCATGGTCTTCTCCACAGGCTGCAGGGGAATCTTTGCCTCACGCAACTTGGAGCGCCTCTCCCCTCCTTCCCTGGCCTTGGTGTCAGCACGGCTTCTTACATCTTCTCACTCCCTTCTCTGGTGGCAAAATGCACCTGCCTGTGGGTTTTTTTTTTCTCCTAAATGTGATTCCCAGAGACACTGTGACCATTGCCGATTGGCTCAGCCCAGCCCTGGTCAGCAGCAACTCTGGCCTTGAATCAGCCAATGGTTACTCTCAGGGGCCTGCAGAGAGGTTCTAGCTGCTTCCTGCAGAAGCCATCTCGGCAGCCTCCCCTTCTCTACCAGCACCCAGCCATACAAAACTGCAACAGGCATATATTGTATTGACACAGAAGAGCAGAGTGTTCAAACATGGACATTTAGCATTGAGTGCAAGTGCTATGAAACAGCAGTTTTGTAATAGATAAATTTCCTTTTTTTTTTCCATACATCTAAACCTTTTAATAAGCCATTCCTAGACTTTCAAGCTCCCGTTGTGGTCCAGTTTATGAATATTTTTTTTTTTCATATTTCCTAGACAGGTCTTAGATTCACAATTTCTGGGTGTTCTGCTTCCTTGCTTAGGCCATCTTTTGGTTAGCCAGTGGCATGGACTTGTCCAAAGGTTGTTTCTAGAGTTGTCTGACTCAAAAGAATTCAACCATATATGTGAACTGGAATAGAAGGCATTCAAAATGTTTCTCCCTGGATGCTCAGTGCTCAGCAGTGACAGATTAGTTAAATTTTCAGTTTGGAAAAAAAAAATAAAATTTGGTTTTCAATGTTTCTTCAAATACTTCACATTCATCATGAGTATGTCTTATGAAAAATCCTTCTCTCTCTCTCTCTCTCTACCTCCCTTACTTTCTTTAATATTATCTCTCCCCCTCCTGTTTCCCACTTTTTAAAAATTTCAACTCTCTCTCTTCAAAAAAGTTCTATTACTTCTTCACCTCCCTAGAGCTAGTTCTCACATTTCTGAAAACCAACATGTTCAAAGGACTATAATCACCTCATTATATGAAAAAAGTTTCTGCAAGTAGGCAATAATTACCATCCACTTCCAGCCATGGATATCTGGTTACCTCTACAGATACTTTATTCTTCTATCGAAGGCATTGAAATATGGCTCATCAGCAAAAGCCTGGGGATTAATGGTAGCTTTAAATGCTTTAGGATAATTCTTTTCTTATATTTATTTCTGACTACATATTTCAAAAGAAAATTATAAATTATTTTAAAGTTATTGTGATTCTTTTTCTTTATCACCATCAACTCACTATTTCTCCCTACAGAATTTGGTGATCTAACTTATCAGTGTCTTTCTGACTGTCTGACTGTATACTACCTAAAGTGTATTAAATGTCAATATGCATATATGATTGCCTCACTTTGTTACTGAGAATTGTTCCAAGTGTGCCAACCTTTGTAGAAGTTGTAATATAAAACATTTTGGATGGAATTCACAGTATGGACCCAAATTTCTTGATACTGTAAGATCTATGTAGACTTTACACAGAGAGGAAGAAAGCTCTATGCAGAATTCTGATTAAACCCTTTAAATCATCTTCTCCCCAGCTCCTGATAACTAGCTTTGCAATGTAGTGTCTGTTTTGGTTATGTTCCCAGCAGGTTATTAACAATTAATTAGCAATACATCTCAAATGCTCTCTGCACCAGTGTACTAATTGAATGGCTCCAGAATGGGACTCTACTTGGTAAATAATCTGTAGCCATAACCATTTGTTTCAGATGAGACATATACACAGTTTTCCTATATTTTTCATGTTATATTCCAGCCTTTACTCAGAGTTACAGCCAGAAGGCATAAAGACTGTTTATAAACTTTGGGTGAAACTATTCAACTGTTACACAAAAGATACAAAATGGAATAATTGTGATTATTTCTTATCCTTCTTCTATCATTCCCCTCATGTTTTTTTCCCCTTTCATTTTCAGTCAGTATCAGGAATCTTGGTCTTTACATTAATAAGCAAACTAGGAAAAGTGACCACTGCAGCAATCACTGAATGATTGAAATAAAGAAAACTGCAGATTCTGAGCAGGGTCAAAATGAAAATCAAAAGACAGTAAAGGTAAAGCAACTTCCCCCTCCCCCCCCAAAGTAGAAATGTAAGCAAATGCTATACCTAGTTGTTCAACAATAGAAGTTACTCTGCAACATCCTCCAGAAATAACATTTGATTTATGAAACATTGTATTTCAGGATGGCAATAGCACAAGGAAAAAAGTTTGGGTTTATGTTTTTGTTTTTTTTTCCCATAAGACTTGGTAATCATTACTGTTTCTTTTCTAAGGTGTATAAAAACACTGAACTTTCAAATAGACCAATTTATGTCTTCTTAGGAAAAAAAAAGGTAGAAATAGATGCAAATGGTGTGCAGAATTAGATATATGCAACTGATTATTAAATTGAAAGCTACATTTATTCAGTTGCCTCAGGATTCATATAAAAACCGATGAATTTGTATTTGTATGTAACTGGTAAACTAAATCTTACTCACTTTGTATGGAATAGAGAGGAATCATAACAGTGAAAATGGACAAATATTGCTCAAACATCAGAAATGTTTCTGAGTTTGTTTTCACTAAACTACAATGCTGACCACAGAATTTGAGGGCGGGGGGGATCGTATTTTTTCCAGCCCTTAAATGGAGGGAAATTAGAATATTTTCTGGTGAAAACCAAAACAAAATTAAACCAAAACAAACAAATCAACCTCAACCAAGAGAAAAAAAAAGATTAAAAATATTATTGAAGTGGAATAATACAAAAGTATTTTGTTTACCTGAGAAAAGAATACAAACACAGGGAAATTAACTTCAGTACACTGTTGACATCTCAACTTAAGTGACTTCAGTTTCTGTGGTTGATTAATCTTGACTGGGGGCCACATGCCCACCAAGCTGCTCTGTCACTCTACCTCCCCAGAAAGACAGAGGAAGAAAATAAAATTAAAAGCTTGTTAGTCAAGATAAAGAGAGGGAAATCACTCACCAATTAAATCATGGGAAAAATATACTCAACTTGGGGAAGATTAAGTTCATTTATGGCCTATTAATAACAGAGTAGGATAGTGAGAAATAAAAAGAACACTGAAAAACCCTTCCCTTTACTCCTTCCTTCTTCACAGACTCAATTTCACTTACGACACTCCTGTCTCTTCCCCCTGAATGGCATAGGGTGATGTGGAATGGAGGGGTTTCAGTGAGTTCATAATGCTTTGTCTCTGCTACTCTTTCCTCATGTTGCTGTCCCTCTCCAGTGTGAGTCCTTCCCACAGTGGCTTCAGTTCTTGTAGTTTTGCATGGCTGGGTTCTGGTGGAGAAGTGGGAGGAGGGGCTGCAGAGGTGGAGAGAGACAGAGACACAGAGATGAGCAAGAAATCCACACTAGAGCAGGTTTGCTGGGGGCGGGAGGGAAGGCTTGTGACCCTATGGAGTACTAGACTGGAACAGTCTCGGCTTGAGACTGAGAGGCATTCCATGACTTTATGACTGCACTCCATAGAAGTCACCCTTGCTGGGGCAACTGGTGAACAGCTTAAGCCCCACGGGAAAGGACTCATGTTAGAGAAGTTCATGAAGGACTGTCCGGACCCCATGCTGTAGCAGGGGAAGAGTGTGTGGAATGCCTGTCCCCCCTCCCTCCCCAAAGCGAAGAAGGAAAACAACTTGTGAGGAACTGATTTAAACCACTGTTTCCCTATTCCCTGCCCCTCCCTGTGCCACAATGCTGGGGGGAGGGGGGTGTGGGGGGTGTGGGGGTGAAGATGAGAGTGAAATCATGACTAAAGTGAAGTCTGCAAAGAAAGGGGGGGAGGGGTGTGCTTTAAGATCCAACTCTGTTTTCACTGTGTGTGTAGTGTAGTGTAATAAATTAGAGTGTCTTTTGTTTTTCCTTTATTCTGTGTTGAGTCTGTTTTGCCCATGACACCAATTGTGGAATGATCTCTCCCTGTACTTTCTCGACTCCTAAGCCTCTTGATATATATTTACTCCCTTGTCCAGCTGAAAAGGGAAGTGATAGAGTGGCTTTGGTGGGCATCTGGTCTCCAGACAGGATCAAACCACCACAGTCCTTCAAGAACTGCCTCTCTATTGGGCTTTTCTGTAGGGTGCAGTCCTTCAGGAATGGACTTCTCCAGCATGGATCTCCTAGGGGTTACAAGTCCTATCAGCTCCCTTCTCCAGTTTGGGTTCCTCTTCAAGAGACCACAGGTCCTCCCAGGAGCGTGTTCCATCATGGGGTCTCAACAGGGTCACAGATTCCTTCAGGTACATCTGCATGTTCCAGTATGGGGTCCTCCACAAGCTATAAGTGGGTAACTGCTCCACTGTTAGCATTCAAGGACTGCAGGTAAACAACCTGCCTCACCATGGTCTTCTCCATGGGCTGCAGGGGAATCTCTGGTGCCCGGAGCATATCTTCTCTCTCCTTCTTCACTGACTTTAATGTCTGCAGAGTTGTTTCACTCAAATCTTCTGACTCTTCTCTCACAGCTGCTGTGAGACATTTTTTACTATTTTTAAAGTATGTTATGAGAGGGGAACCATCACAGCTTGGCTTGACTTTGGTCAACAGTGGGTAAATCTTGGAACTGTCTGGAATTGGTTCTATTTGACATGGGGGGGCAGGTCTTGAGCTTCTTGCACATCAGTCACCCTGCAGGCCTCCCCCCCGTCATCGTCCCCCCTCTCCCAAAAAAAATCTCCAAAACAGTTGCGCTGGTCATGTTTAGACTAGCTTGTTTTGTGATATGTTCTGTGCTGCAGCTACAGCGATGGAGATAACAGAACACCTTTACTTCATTGCAAAATGTCTGGTACTTACTGTAAATGGTCATATCTATGATTCAGTCAGTGAAAAAAACAAGAATAGTGCACCTCAGAGCAACAGAATTTTCCTATTCTTTAAAACTTAAAATGAGAAACAACAGGGCTGTATAAAGAAGAATAAAGAAGTATTGAATGTCAAGCTATGGGGGGTGTTGTGAGTTCAATCAAGTAAATTGGAAAAATGAATTAAAGAATAGTAGAACCATGGACAAAGGGAGAAAACGGAGAGGCAGATGTCACATGGGACAATAGTGAAGGGACTGCACAAGTGGAGAAAGAAGGAAGATGAAGCAATTACTCAGTTAATCCATCACAGAATGAGTCCAGACTATACTGGACCTTGTCGTTGCCCTTATCTTCCTCTGCATTTACTCTTAGCTACTGGAACCTCTTCATCTGTTTTCTTACCAGGCTGGTAAAAAAAGACGATATTTGTTTGTGTAGAGAAAGGACTGGTGGACATCCCTTATTCACTATTTTCTATTTATACGTAAAGTGAATAGTGATTAGACTTGGATTCCATTTCTTTTTTTCTTCTTTATTGTGCCAGTCTATATGTTTGCTTTTTCAGCAGATACTGCATGTGGGTGGACTTTGGTGCCTTTTCCATTATGTTTGTGCATAAATATATAAAGAATAAAGCTGTGCCTATTTCTAAATTGGAAACGAAGAACTTATGTTGGGATTTCTGAAGGTTTTACTTCCCTGTTGATAGAACAGAATTTTCAAGCGTTCAAAAGAGAGCCAAAACTTTTGACACCATGACAGTTTAAAAAGCAGTAACAGTAGGTGTGAAAACTTCATACTTATTTGGATAGTGAAGCTGCTAAATTAAAGAAATACTAATTTATAAGCATTATGGAATATTTGCATGTTACAAAAGAAGACATCAGTTAAAGAATAGTTACACACAAAGTTGGAGAGACAAATAAGAGTATAATGAAATGTTTATTACAATATAATTTTAAAAACATGTATATTGACAAAAGAAAAAGGATGAGCACAAAACTTACATAGACAGTGCTCCAGTATTCATAGTGTTATTCTAAGAAAAATCATGCTAATTTCTGAAAAGGTAGTTGATAATAAAAACTATGAAGGAGAACTTGTAAAAATCACAAAAGTAACAGCAGTTTTAGAAGTTTTCAATCAGATACTTTCCAAAGCACAGCTTGCTTAACAGCAATAATTAGAGTACATTCAATGTAAAAAAAATATATATGACTTGTGTCAGCAGCTGCAATAATAAATCATTATGTTCTATTTTCAAAGACATAATAGAAAATGAGGAAGTAATGGGATTTTATTCCAAGTGATTAGAACCACTCTGTATAGGAAAAAAAAAGGAAAAGTTTTATGTGTAGAGAATAACCACTAAAATGTTCTCCCTTCTGATAGGAAAAGGTGATTTGTTAAAAAAAAAGAGGAAAAAAATGCAGATTAAGAGTATTCAGTCACACCGCAGGTGTTTGGTTCAATCTGCTAGCTGATTTACTAGCATGTTTAAAATCTAAGCTTTGAAAGTCAAGATATGTCAAGGTGATAGTCCTAAACATTACTGAAGACAATGTTCTTCTTATAAATTCTCTTATTTTTCTTTCTAGAATTTAACAAACTTTTAACAGTCTATGGTGGATGCTGAAACTGCATGTTCTCTGTTTCACTACCAAAACAATCAGTTTGGTATTTATACATCAAATATTTCTGCCAGAATACTTCTTCAGAGCTGAAAAAGATGCACTGTGCTATCCACAGTGGAATAGTACATCTTCTTATTTATATATTTATTTATTCACACGGTTTTGATACTAGGTGTCTTGGAACACAAAATAAAGATTTTATAAATAATTGGAAGTAAATTGCCAAGGTGATGATAATTTGAAGAACTATGCTTGCAGATTAAAGACTTACTAAACTGTGACAGTAAATACTCTGAATTGCCCCACCATCATCTGTATGCTCATACTTACCATTAAATCCGCTTCTGATCTTTACTCACAATTCTACTTGATAAATTTAGGGTTATTGATTATAAACATGAGAGACTGAAAAGAAAGGCAAAATGTCTGGATATTAATTTTGTATTCCAGATGAAAATCGGCTGTGATAATTTATAAACTTCTAATAAAAAATAATAATAAAACAATAATCTGAAAACAAAGACAATTCCACACTCAGAGCAGAATTCCATAAATCTTGAATATATAAATAATAGCAACAAAGTTGATATGTAACTTCTTGACGTGAAATACAGGGAGCACAAATATGACATTGTCTTTAGTATCCAGGAAAACAGCAGGAAAGCGGGAGAATGGACAAAAGAAAGAGTTGGAAAGTAACCATTATTGTAATCAGTAATACTGAAATGTCAAAATGGACATAAAGAGTTATTTTATGCTTACATAATACAATGATGGTTAGAAGATGAGATTATGTAGCTATGAGTTATTTTTAGATTTTGGAATATTGTTTGCAACAAAGAATAGCATAAAAATTGTCTGAGTTTCAGTTGTGCATACTCCTGAAAAGTTTTCAGTGAAGATGTTTATGTGACATTTGGAAAAAAACCCACACCTATACCATGTTTCCCCTTCAGAAGACTGCTTTTTACAGAAAAGGGTATGGGATGGATCTGGAAGCTAGCTGAAGGAATTGAAAATTCATATTTTAAAAAATAAAAGCATGAAAATTAAAAAAATGATGGTGCATGCTTAAAGGAACCCAGAAATGTTGAGGGGCGTCATATTAGAATATGCAGTATAATGATTTTTATTTTAAAGTTATAGTACATTCATTCAATTTCATGTCACAGTATACATGGGAAGGATGAATGGAAACAGTCCAAGATCCAAGAAAGAAGCCATGATGTTTTAGTATTGTAATTCTAATACAGAAAAAAATACTGAAACAACTGCAAATTAGGATTTTTAAGAAGGAAAATTAAACAAGTGAACACAACTGAAAAATAAGTGCCTGACCAGCATTGAAGATGAGTAGAATGTGGTATGGGGAACTGATAAAAATATGTGCAGCAAGAAACATACACATTTAACATAGTTTTGTCTTTATGTGATCCCACATTTACCAAAGAAATATGTGACTGTACAGCTAAGGTAAGCATAACAAGGGAAAAGACAAGAATAGCATTAGAATTTTCAGACTTTTTCCACACAGTTTGAAATTGTATTACATTTGTTGCAAAGGGTTAAATGAATAAAGACAATTACTATAAGCATTATATATTAGAAAAATGTAAAACCTTCTAAAATAAAATTGGAAGTTTGGAGAGCTCTAAAATGTAAAAGGTGATAAATGTGTTCCTATAGATGTATAAATAAGTCAAGAGTCTATTAAACTGGTAGTGTCCGAGAGAATGTGAGTTCACATTATTGAATATTCAAATAAATAGGAGTTCAGATCTGCACTACTCTAAAGATTAAAAGTAAAAGCAAAGAGGGATGCTAATAACCTTAGGTATTTCACTCATAAAGGGAGATCAACCAGTATAAATGCTAAATCCCTGATTTTATAGGTGCATGTGAGCAGGAGGGACAATACAGACTGATTCTCTTCACCAAGTATTGGGCTGAGTGTTTTTGTGCTTGGTTTTGGTTGGGTTTTTGTATGTTTGCTTGTTTGTTTTTAACTGAAATAGATTTTTAATAATTCACTTTTTAAAATATAATCACAAACTGGTTTGTTATTATATTTTAAAAATATTTATATCGGTTTTATCCCAGAAAGAGAATTTTTTTCCAAGAAACAGTACTAGATGTACAATTCTTGAGCTGAATATTGCATTTATTGACAAATGAAGTTTGTAATTAAGGCCATTTCAATAGCGGAAATATTCCATGACTTCTGCTTATACGTGCTTAATTATATCAGCACCAGTTTTGCCCTAAAGTGTGGCTATTTAATTTTTTCTGTAGCTTTCAGCTGTGTAAGTGATGAACCTGGGGATCACAACAGCAACACATTTGGTAAATGCTCTCCCTCTTTTTTAATATTGAGTAGGTAATCTCTACTTCCAACAAGTGTTGTCATCCCTATGTGAAAAGTTGTGTAAATGGGTTTCATACAGTAATATAATCATAGATTAGGAAAAAAAAAAAAAAAGAAAATAAATAGATGTTAAAAGTTAACTTGGAAAAAATAAGTCAGTCAACCCTCAGGAACATTGCTAGCTAGCTTTTAATTTCACAAACATGCTTTTTATAGAAACTCTGTTCAACTGCTATTTAAAAAAAATAAACTGTAAGAAGTTGTTCAAGAAGTTTTCCACTGTTGTAGAGGCTTACACTTTATGTTGACCTGTTCTCTGTATTTAAAAGCCAAGGGTAATTAGTCACCTTTTTTATTGTTAATGCAAGAATTTAATTTCCATACTTATATCTCAGGCCTTCGACTTTCAAACTAAGCCTGTTTTTCTTCCAGAAACAGCATAAGCTTTCTACCCAAAATGCACAGAAGAGGATCAGCTGTTTGAAAGCCTTAGCATTCTAGTTCATCCAGGGGAAAAAAAAAAAAAAAAAGAAAAAAAGAAAGACCTATCACTGAACTGTTTTAAAAAGACAAAAAGACTGGAGAATTTATGTATCTTCCTACATGATTTCCTAAATGTTTATAATACTTCACAGATTCATAGATTCACAGAATGCTAGAGGTTGGAGGGGACCTTTGGAGATAATCTACTCCAATCCCAATGCCAGAGCAGGACCTAGTAGTATATGTTGCACAAGATTGTGTCTAGGCAGGTCTTGAATGTGTCCAGAAAAGGAGACTCCACAGGTTCTCTGGGCAGCCTGTTCCAGTGCTCTGTCACCTTCAGAGTAAAGAAGTTTGTCTCATGTTCAGACAGAACATCCTGTATTCTAGTTTGTGCTCATTGCCCCTTTATCTTGTTACTGGGTACTGCTGAGAAGTCTAGACCCTTCCTATAGACATCTACCCTTTAGATATTTAGAAGCATTAATCAGATCCCCTCTCTGTCTTCTCTTCTCTAGACTAAACAGACCCATCTGTATCAGCCTTTCCTCATAGAAGAAATGCTCCAGTCACCTAATCATCTTTCTAACCCTCCACTGGACATTTCAAATCTTTTTGAAATAAATAATCAGAGAGTTGTAGAATTATAGAATCATGGAATGTTTAGTGTTGGAAGGGACCTTTAGAGGTCATCTAGTCCAACCCCTCCTGCAGTAAGCAGGGACATCTTCACTAGATCAGGTTGCTCAGAGCCCCATCAAACTTGACCTTGAATCCCCTGGGATGGGGTCTTCACTACCCCTCTAGGCAACCTCTTCCAGTCATCTACCACACTGATACTGAAGTTTGTTTTTCCTTTTTTCCTGATATCCAACCTAAATTTACCTTTTTCTAGTTTAAAATCATTACACCTCGTCCTACATGCACTTCTGTGAACAGTTCTTCCCCAGCTTTCTTACAGGCACCTTTCAGGTACTGGAAGGCCTCGATAATGTCCCCCCAGGGCCTGTTCTTCTCGAGGCTGAAGAGAAGCACATTTCTAAATCTGATTACATCAACATGTCCCATGAGCTTATGAAAGAGATATTTAAGGAAATTTATACAATCTAGTTTAGGTAGTAAGTGAAATACAGCTTTGGAAGTACAGTTTCCACTGTTTTACTCCTTTCTTCAGTCACAGCTGTATAAAATATCTCCTCTTAGTGGACTACATATAGATATTCATAGAGTCCTTTTGTAAATGCTCATTTATATCTGTCACAGCCAAATACATGCCAAATATAACTGCCAACCCCTTTAAACCTTTGGTCTGGAAAATTATAATAAAATTGCATTAGGCAGTTAAGTTTTTCTATAGTGGAGTTGGAAAGGTCAAGGCAGATAGCAAGGAAAAAGACAGTGATTGAAATTTCTGACTCATCAGGGAAGAAAATGGTCATAGTCTGTGATAGGTATTCTGTAAATGTTCTGATGCAATAAGAAAAAAAAGACATTTGAAGATGAGGGTCCAATTCTAATTCAGAATTATGACTGTATTTATTATTTTTAAGAAGATACTCTAAACATGGTAAAAAAAATACCAGTTGGAATTGATATGTTTATGCCCTCCATGAAAGATGGAAAAGGATACCTGATCTGGGTCATCAATTAGTTTTATGACAAATTTAAAGGCTATTCACTTGTGTCACATGCAACAAAATAATTCTCATTTTAGGGTTTTTTTAATTTTCAAATTGAGGGTTATAAAATTTTCAGATCAGTAAAATGATTAAAAAAAGGAAATAATACCAATTGCTGCTAATTATGGACTTTGAAAACCCCAATATTTATTGAGAAAAAATATTATATGAATGTAAAGATTTACAGAATATTGAAAAAAGGTGCAGAATGCATGCTAAAGTGTGAGGAGTTCGTATCTTTGAAGATTTGCTCGAACAAGTGGAGGAAACAGTTTCAAATACACAATAAAATGTAATATGTTTCATCTGGCATTAGTTGATAAGGCTAAAAAAGAGGAACAATTACTGTTTATTTTTTAATAACAAAGTAGCCAGAGGGATCAGCAAGGAAGGAAGCTCTCAAAAGGTGAAAAGCAAGGAAAAAGATTATTCATGTTTGGGTACACACAGTGTGAAGCCTCAGGAAGTACTGGACAAGCTACAGATGTGTAAAAATATTATAGAGAACACTTAGCAGAACTGAAGGAAGAATGTTTTGGTACTTTTAATCTTTTTATAGTTATCTACAAAAGACTAGATATATTATCTCAAAGGAAGCATTGCGTATATTAAACATTTCTGCACTGCCGGGTTTTTTTTTTCACTTACCACTTACTTTTATGAATAGAGAATTTGCAATTCATAATGAATGTAATCTGTGTTGTGAAAAAGAAGTAATTATCTGGAGATCCTGGGATATTCTGGAATTACTAGATGACCAACTATCTTATGACCAGAAAAGTCTCTGGCAAGCATCCATATTATGAACCCCAATGTTGATTACTCAAATTAATTTGGAGATTTGGAACAACAAATCACATTCCAATACCAAGGAAACCATGTTACCATTTTTTCATGTCATTTTTTTCTGCAAAAACTTATGGATATCATACAGTTCAACGAAGAAGAAAACAAATCATTTTCTTTAACTTGGACAAAGCTGTGTTCTAGTCTTGTGTAAGAATTTATCTGTTTTCCTCTAAAACATCCCTGAAGTTAAAATATGTAGTTGAAAGTTAAGAAAAAAAAATCATCCTGAATTTGTGAGGCTATGGTCTATACTGAGACTGACTGCAATGGCATTCATTTTCTTCATGTATGGTGACATGTCTTGTATTTTTGACCAAAATACCGTTGATTACACATCATTTTAACTACTGTTGAAGAGAGTTTGCACAACCTTAGACTCCATCTGGAGTACTGCATCTATCTCTGTAGTGCCCCACATAAGTGAGACATTCCACAACCTTCTCTGTTTTCATTGAAATTTTGAAAATATAAAGTTAAAAATAAGTTTCATAATAAAGAATAGAATTTGAAAACAACAATGAGCTTGACTGGAAACAAAAAGCTTTAAACTTACACCAGAATAGTAGATGATATGCTACTTTTTAACATTTAATATGTGATTTTTATAATGTCTTTATGTGATAGAACAAAGTTTGACACTAAGAATTTCATAAACAAGTGCTTAAAATAAAATTTTTTAACTTCACAAATAGTTTCTAAAGATTACTTAAGATTCAACTACTTTCTAGAAAAAGGTTTTTTCAGTTGTTTTAATTAATTTCTATTCTCTCTAGCACACAATTTTAATAAGCCAATTAGAAAAGCCTAAAACTTTTATAATGGCCTTGTGACTGTGAAATATTTAAAATCCATGCAATGTCTGAAGTTTTATATATATATATTTAATATTATAAAATTATTAATGTATTTTACAGAACACTGTGAGGTTTTATGGGGTTTTTTTCTGGAAAATATTAATATTTTACTCTTTCCATTTAACAAGCATCTTGGCAATCATCAAGCCAGCTATTCAACAGATTATTTGCTTTTATGGTTACCTTCTCAGAATTATCTGCACAAATACAACTTCTTAATTGCTACAGGATTTTAGAGAATAGAATTCACACTTCAATTTTCACAACCTATTCTCATAAGAAGGTCCATGGAAGTTCAATTTAAAATTAATCTGAATAGCTTTATGAAGTAAAATTCTGACTCCACTGACTTCAAAGAAGATAGGATATCACCTACAGGCTTCTAATTATTTTTACATTCTTGTGACCAGAGGTGGAGGAGGACAAAATTGGGGATCATTAAACAAACTGGACACCCACAAGGCCTAGCTTGATGAAACCACAAGCACTGAGTGGGCTGGCCAATGTAATTTTGGAAGTTCATGGTGATTATGACCACTTCCTGAGGAGTGCAAGAAAGAAACTGTCACTGGTGTCTTGAAAAAGGACAAGAAGAAATATCCAGGGACGTAAATGCCTCACCTCAATCCCTAGTAAAGTGATGTAGCAAATTGTCCTGAAAATTTCCAAATATGAAAAGGACAAATGTTTAGAAAGAGTCAGCACAGATTTATGAAGGAGGAATTATGTTTAAGCAAACCAATAGCCTTCTACATTCAGAAGAATGGTGTTGATGAAGGAAGAACAATTAATGCTGTTTATCTTAACTCCAACAAATCCTTCTAAACTTTTCCCTCTGAAAGTATGATAAAGTATGTAAAAGATTGTTGGGCAGTGAGGTAGAGTGACCACTAGGTGAACGGTCAGGCTCAGATCAGCTCAGATCAGAGTTGAGATCAGCTGCAAAAAGAGTCACTGAAACCCACTTACTAATGTACCCCAGAGGCTGGTAGTGGTTCTAATACTGCTTAACAGCTTCATTAATGATTTAGATGATGGGGCAGAAAACGCTGTCAAGAAGTTTGCTGATGAGGAGTAGCTGATGCACTAGCTGGTTGTACTGCCATCCAGAGGTACCTAATCAAGCTAGAGAAATGTGCAGGAAGGAACCACATGAAGTTCAGCAATGGGTAATGTCAATTTCCACCCTTTGGGAAGGAATAACCTCATGCACCAGTAAATGCTGGGGTCTAACCAGCTGGAGAGAAATTTTGCTAGGTGTTTTGGCTTATAGCAAGCTGATCAGGAGCTAGCAAAATAACCCTTATGGCAAAAAGGTCAACAACCTCCCGGGCTGCATTAGGCAGGGTACTATCTGCAGGTTGAGGTGATAGTTCCTGTCTACTCAGCCCTGGTGAGACCACTTCTGGTAACTGATCAAGTGCTGAGCTCTCCAGTGAAAGAGAGATAGGGATTTATTGGAGAAAGTTCAGTTAACAGTCATGGAGACACCTGAATGGACAAGGAAAAGGTGAGAGCAAGCTGGGATTTTTCAGCCTCAAGAAAGAAGGACTGAGGGTGTCTTATGAAAGTGTATAAATACCTGATGGGAGAAGTAATGAAAATGGAGCCAGACTCTTAGTCACGTCTAATGACAGAACACAAGCTAAAATACAAGCAAATCTCTTTAAAGATATGGGACATTTTTTTAGTGTGAAGGCAGTTGAACACTGGAGCAGGTTATTTGGAGCAGTTGTAGAGTGTCCATCCCTGGACGTATTGGAAGCCTGACCAGACATTGCCCTGTGAAACCTGCTTCAGCTGAACCTGGTCTGAGCAGGGTTTTTGGATGGGGAAATCTCCAAACTTCCCTTCCAACCGCAGCTGTTCTATCTTTCTATGAACTTCAGGTATAGCTATTTTACTCTTGCTGTGTCCTATACTTAAATAAAAGGATTTTTAAGGTTCATTTTTCTAATTTTCCTGTAATAGGGGAGGATTTACAGAAAATTGAGAATATGGCATGTCATAGATTTCTTCATTTCAGTTTTTTGAAAATTAAGAGCTTGTCTATAGGATAGTATACATCACAGGCATAGGCTATGCTGATTCATAGGCGACTTCTAGTAATTCTTTCTATAATACTCTGTGAAGAGGTAATGATATTGTTGCATCAAAACAAGAATTATAAAAAGAAATATTATTTGAGGAATTTTGATAACATTGTTATTACAAGAAAATGTATTCTGCAAATTCTACTTGGTCAGTCCTGAAAACAGACAGATGCCACTGCAGTTATTTGTAAACTGAAACATTTAACAATTTACCATGTAATAAATTAGACCAGGTAACTTAAATAAAAACCTTCAGTTAATGTAGATGGGGGAAAATTCACACCATAGTGGGCATTCAAGAAAAATTAATACATTCTTTCTGTATGTTAAGTTCAGTACAATTGTCCTTCTGTGGAAGAGATTTTCATATTTTATTTTATGGTAAAATGGTTAGTGTAAGAGAGCAAATACTCCTATTTCTCTGCTTTTCACCAACATTTTCAAGGTTTTTCAAACTGACTTTTCTTCCATAATTCAAATACAGGATCTCATCACTTCACTTCTTTGGAGATGTGATATGTCAAGTCTGAATCTTAACAGGGTGCTAGCTAGAAGCCAAAGCATAACCTTTTTAGTTTTTGACATCTTTATGAGCACAACTGTTTTCTTTGGAGAGGGAAAAAAACCTCAAAAAAATCCAAACAAACCAAAAAAGCCTGTTTTCTGTGAACAGAAAAAGCAGATTTATTTTATTTGATGCTGACTCTCATGGGTATAACAATGAATGGACTGAGGTTTATAACACAGGTTCCTTGAGCATATAGTCCTCTAAGGATGTAGATTTAACACTTTTTTGAAATAAAATCCCAAAGGAAAAACATATCAAGATATTAAAAACAGCTGGTTAGTGTTCACACTGGGTTTCCAAAATTAAAACAAAATACAAATCAAATGCCCAAATCCAGTAAGCATATATATCAGATTTTTTTTTTCCCTCTGTCCTGGGTTCAGTCCAGCAGCAGGCTGTGTTAGCCCTGAGAGTATTCCATACCAATTGCATCATGATCAGACAGGCTGCCCCCCCCCCCCCCCCTTTGCAGGGGCGACTTCGGACCCAGGCACGGGAAGTCCCGGTCTGGGCAGACGCAGTGCCGGTTCCGGGGGAGACTCCGGACCTATCAGAAACTGCTGGGCTCGGGGGGTGCCGGTCTGAGCAGGCGTGTGGGAGTTCCGGCTTCTCTCTCTCTCTCTCTGGGATCGGCGTGGCAGGCGGTGGTGAGGGGGGTGCTCGGGGGTGCTGGACTCGGGGAGTGCTGCGTTCAGGAATCTGAATCGGTTCGGGCACGGCTCAAATGACATAGTGTGGTGAGAGGTTTGCACTGTATATAATAGCACTGTAGTTAGTTGTTTTCATACCTTTCCCTGTTGTTTAGTAAACTATCCTTATCCCAACTCTGCAAGCCTGTGGGTTTTTTTCCTCTGGCTCTGCAGCTCCTCGATTAGCTCCGTTCGCCCATCCTCCACCTCTTAAAGTGGTAGGGGGCTTCTTTGTCTGACCTTTGTGGCCTCAGCTTTCCGCTGAGGTTAAACCACAACAACTTTTGGCGCCCCACGTTGAGAGAGAAACCCGGAACTCCCACACGTCTGCTCAGACCAGCACTTCCCGTGCCCGGAGCAGGTTCTGATAGGTCCGGAGTCTCCCCCGGAACTGGCACTGCGTCTGCCCAGACTGGGACTTCCCGTGCCTGGGTCCGAAGTCGCCCCTGCAAAGGGAGGGGGGGGGGCAGTCTGTCAGATCAAGATGCAATTGGTATGGAATACTCTCAGGGCTAACATAGCCTGCTGCTGGGCTGAACCCAGGACACCCTCAGATAATTTCTACCTACCTACTTTTTTATCATAAAAGGTAAATTAATTTGGGCACTTATCCTCTTCTGATTTACCCAGATAAAGAACAGGAATAACTCCATTAAGACCAAAGATCCTATCACTGTAGAAGTTGATGTTGAAATGTCTTAGTTCCTATAAAATATGTTCTGCTATATACATAGGCTCCATTAGTTAAGCAGATTGTTACACCCATTTTTCCGAACATACTATAGAAGAACAGAATATTAGGATTGCTAAATCCAGGGTTGCTACGCTGGGCTTCAGGAGGGCAAACTTTGATCTCTTCTAGGACCTAATAGGAGCTATCCCATGGGCTAGGCTGTTAGAAGGTGAGGGTGCCTGTGAGAGCTGGTCAGTATTTAAACAGTGCTTCTTCCAAGCTCAGGATCAGTGTATCCCTATGAGTAAGAAATCAGGGAAGGGAGGCAGGAGACCTGTGTGGATGATCAGGGAGCTCATGCATAAACTCAAAGGGAAGGAGAAGGTCCATGAACTGTGGAAAGAAGGTCTGAGCACTTGGGAAGAATATAGGAATGTTGTCAGGGCTTGCAGGGATGTGAAAAGGAAGGCTAAAAGCCCACCTGTAAATGAAGCTGAGGAAGGAAATAAAGGATAATAAGAAGGGTTCTTTTAGGTATATGAATAATAAGAGGAAGACTAGGGATAATGCAGATTCCCTGGTGAATGAGGGGGTGTCCTGCTAACAGGGGATGCTGAGAAGGTGGAGATACTAAATGCCTTCTTTGCTTTGGTCTTCACTTCAGAGACTCCCCCTCAGGACTCCTAGACCCCAGAGGGAAGTAAGAGAGTTCAGGAGATGGAGAGCTTCCCTTTGGTTGAGGTGGGGGTGGTCCAGAAGCATCTCAGTGGGATCAACACACACGAATCCATGGGTTCTCATCAGATTAATCCACATGTGCTGAGGGAGCCAGTGGAGGTGATTACTGAGCTGCTCTCTATCATCTTTCATGGGTCTTGGAGAACAGAATAGATGTCTGTAGACTGGAGGATAACCAATGTCACTCCGGTTTTCAAAAAGGGCAAGAAGGAGGATCTGAGTAACTATAGGCCATTCAGTCTCACATCTGTCCCTGGAAAGGTAATGGAACAGCTTGTTCTGGATGCCATCTCCAAGCAATTGGAAGAGAAGAAGGTTATGAGAAGAAGTCAGCATGGATTCACCAAGGAGAGATCATGCTTGACCAACCTTGTAGCTTTCTATTATGTCATCACCAGCTGGGTAGATGAAGGAAGAGCAGTGGATGTCATCTACCTTGATTTAGGCAAGGCTTTTGATACTGTCTCCCATCACATCCTGGTAACAAAGCTTAGAAAGTATGGGATAGATGAGAGGACAGTGGGGTGGGTTGAAAACTCTGAGCTCAGAGGGTGGTGATCAGTGGAACAGTCTGGTGGAGACCTGTGACTAGCAGTGTTCTTCAGGGGTCAATGTTGGGTCTGGTCTTGTTTAGCATCTTCATCGACGAACTTGAGGGAATAGCACCCTCAGCAAGTACGCTGATGGTACAAAACTGGGAGGAGTGGCTGACATGTAGGAATTCTGTGCTGCCATTCAGTGAGACCTGGACAGGCTGGAGAGCTTAGCAGGGACAAACTAAATGAGATTTCATAAAAGCAAGTGTACAGTCTTGCACCTGAAAAGGAATAACCGATAAAATCAGTACAGGTTGGGGGATGACCTGCTGGAGAAGAGCTCTGTTGAGAAGGATCTGGGGGTCCTGGTTGATGACAGGTTGGCCATGAGCTGGCAGTGTGGCCTGGTGGCCAAGAGAGCCAATGGGATCCTGGGCTCTATTAAAAGGAGAGTGGCCAGCAGGTCAAAGGAGGTGATCCTCCCCCTCTTCTCTGCCCTGGTCAGGCCCCACCTGAAGTACTGTGACCAATTCTGGGCTCTCTTCTACAAAAAAGACAGGGATCTCCTGGAGACAGTCCGGTGCAGGGCCACAAAGATGATTAAGGGCCTGGAGCATCTCCCTTACAAGGAAAGGCTGAATGAACTGGGGCTGTTCAGCCTTGAGAAAAGAAGACTAAGAGGGCATGTGTTTATAAATATCTGAAGTGTGGGAGACAAAGAGAAGTGGCCAACCTCTTTTCAGTGGTCTGTGGTGACAGGACAAGGGTCAATGGCTTCAAGTTGGAGCTCAGGAAGTTCCACACCAATATGCCGAAGAATCTCTTCACGGTGAGGGTGACAGAGCACTGGAATCGGCTGCCCACGGGACTTGTGGAGTCTCCTTCTCTGGAGATATTCAAGACCCATCCGGACACTTACCTGTGTTACCTGTTCTAGGGAAACTGCTTTGGCAGTAGAGTTGGACTCGATGATCTCTTGAGGTCCCTTCCAACCCCTACAATTCTGTGATTCTGTGATTAGTTCACTGCCACTGTCAAATTTCTGTCTTTACAGTCACACTAGTTTGTTCTGCCAACCTGACAGTGGAACTGATTTGCTCAGACTTGGCACGTCTTACTAGAATTTTGTGGTTCTTTTACAAAAAGTATAACATGAATATAACTTTCTGGTTCTGCCAAGTTGTTTTTGAACTTGAGATATAGTTAATTTTCTTTCTAGTAGCTGACATAGTATAATGTTTGGGAGTTAGTATGAGAATAACTTTCATAAAATACTGATGTTTTCAGTTGTTGCTAGGTAGTTGTGTTTACACTAAGACAAAGACTTTTCAGCTTCTCAGGCCTTTACAGATGCAAAAGAAGCTGTGAGAGCCCAACCAGGACAGCTGACCCAGACTGGCCAAAGGGATATTCCTCACCATACAGTGTCATGGTGGGATAGCTTCCTGGGGGACAGATTTGCTGCTCAGAAACAGACTGGGCTGTCAGGGTTTTTCTTCCTTCCACATGTGCATTTGTGCATCACTTGTATTGTTCTTCTTATTATATTTCTTTGTTATCCAATAAACTTTTTATATATCAACCAAGGAGGGTTTTTTGTTCCATCCTCCTCCCCATTCCCTTATTTGGGTGGGGGAAGAGTGAGCAGTTGTGTGGTGCTTAGTTACTGGCTCATGTTAAAGCACAACACATACCTATGCACTTCCTCGAATTTTTACAACAAGGAAATGGGTAGTTTTCTGAAAGAGAAAGAGGAGTGAATCAAATTCCTAGGCTACCAGCTACGCTGCATGGAAATCTGTAATTTTGGTGCCTGTTGTCATTTATATTGCATTTCACAGATGTTAAATACTTAGTATTTCATCTCAACCTCACAGGAAGCTAAGGGAGAGAAGTTAATGACTTGTCAATAAAGGACAGAGCACCAGAGATATGGTTTGAGTGCAGAAATTTGCTTTGTGTAATCTAATAAATCATGCTGTTCATATGTTATTTAGATGCCAGTAGATCTCAGCAAGACACAGAGCTCAGTTGGACTTGGCTGCAGCGCTAGGGTTATCAGTGTCAGCAACATTACCTCCAAAATCTATGAACCAGTCTGGGGAAGCTCCAAAAACCACATCAACTTTTGTCAGTTTTTTCTTAGACCCTGAGGAACAGATCAAGGCAAGTGGAAGAAAGAGCATGAGGAGGGAAATGCGACTAATGTCTGATCTTTACAGAAGAGAGATTTTGAACAGTGGCATTAATCTGTATGTTCAGCTTTTCTTCACATGAAAGATGAGATAAGAAGAGATTTGTCTTGGCATTTCTAGGTCCTCAAAATTAATCACATACCAGAAAGAAACAAGAGAAGAAAAGAAAAATGATGATAAAGTACAGATAAGCATGTAAACCTGACCACTAATGTTGGCCTTGCTTTTTAGTTCATAGTATAATCGCATTTAGGCTTGGTATTTAAACTACCACACAATTACAGCACTAAATAGCATATGCATACATAATCAACACATGCAACTTAAATTTACATAGAAAAATAGGCAAAGACATTGCTCACGAAGTAGTAAGAGTCTTATGTTAATAAGCCACTTTATATGTTGCTCCACTGTTGCTAAAAACAAAAATATAAAATGTATAAAATAAAGTTGTTCTGATTTTTTTGTTGCGATGTGTTTTCTTCCCAGCCCTAGTCATACTTTTAGTCATTAATTCTATCAGATGAACCTATATCTATTATGAAATTCAAAACAAAAAGAGGAAAAATACAGTCCTTAAGGATTATTCACTAGAACCAATTTGTAAGATACATCTAAAATAATAAATGAAGTAATTAATTCATAAAACATCCAAAAAACTGAAAGCACATATCAAAGAGGTTATATTACTATCAGTAGCACAATATTTCTGCTACTATATCAATAATGTGCATGGATAAGTGTCGCTATTAGAGGAATTGAGCTTATTTGTGATATGAAAAAAAAAACGTTTCCAATATGTTGTTTAACAGGAAAATCTAAGCAGAACTTGAAACACACTTTCACCCTGCATATGGCTGCAAGACTACTGTGATAACAATAAATTACGTTTCCAAATAAGGTTAGATCTTCTTTAACCTATTAATTGTCAGTGAAGTAGAAAAATAACATATATACTGAGTTCCAAATCATTCTTCTGGAACTGCAAAATGCAAGCTGCCATGTAAATATTTCTACCAGCGGCTTAATAATAACAAATGATGTCATTTCTCAAGGTCAGAAAAACGTTCACTATAAAATTTGAATGCTGATCATAAAACATGTTGTTTACCTTCCTCCTATAAAGTAAAATTATTTATTTTTATCAGTATTCCCTACATATTAAAAAGTGTCATTGTAACAAAAAAAATCTAACTGTACATTGAACATTTTGTAAAGTTTAAACGATTTTCTCTTTAATGTAAAGCATAACTGGTTTTGGGTGTGTGTGTGTGGGGAGAAGTGTGAGAAAATCAGCATGAAATGTCAAATCTACATTTAGGACTCAGTTTTTTTCCCTCAAAATTTAAGGATAATTTATATTTTATGTTTTAATGTGCAATTCTGAGATTCTATATGTTGATATCCTTACCAGAGTTGTAGCTTATCCCACATGTTATGTCTGAGATCAATGGAGAAAGGTAAATAAGGGAATGAGGCTCCTATTCCTTGAGTGGAATCACATCATTATCTCTTGTTTGAACTATTGTGTGCTTGACATGAAGAATGTAGTCACATATCTGTTCATTTTCATCAGTTGCAAATCAAGCCCGGACATAGAAAAAAACAGAGAGTAAATGGATATATACTCTAAAGCTAGAAATGTATATTTTGGACACAGTTCTGAAAATTACAGAATGGCTGAAGTTGAAAGGTATTCCAGGAGGTCCAAGGCTGGTTGCCTTGGATCACATGCAGAAAACTTTTAAATATCTCCGTAGAATATGACTTCACAACATCACTGGGCAACCTATGCTCAATCACCCTCACAGTAAAAAGTGTTTCCTGATAGTCAGATGGAATCCTCTGTTTCAAGATTGTGCACATTGCTTCTTGTCCTGTCATTGGGCACCACTGTAAAGAGCCTGGCTCTGTCCTCTATGAACACTTTCTTCAGGTATTTATACACACTGAGCCTTCTCCTCTCTAGTCTGAACAGTCCCAACTGTCTCCGCTTTTCATTCATCCTAGGAGAATGTTCCAGTCCCTTCATCACCCTTGCAACCCTTTGTTGGACTCAATCCAGTATATCTGAGTTTCTCTTGTACAACGGAGTCCAGAACTGGACACAGGTGTGGCCTCTCTGGGCTGAGTAGATTGCCTACTTCAACCTTCTGGCAAAAATCCTCCTAATGCAGCTCATTAACCTTCCTTGTGGCAAGCACACATAGTTGGCACATGCTCAACTTATTTCCCACCAGTACTGCCAGGTCCTTTTCTGCCAAACTGTTCTCATGATGGACAGTCCCTGGTATATACTGGTTCTGGAGTTGTTCCTCCCAAGGTGCAGTACTTTGCACTTCCCCTTGTTGAACTTTATGACATTCATGACATCCCACTTGTCCAGCCTGTCCAGGTCACTCTCAGTGGCAGTATCAGCAACTCCTCCCACTTCTGTCATCAGCAAACTTGTTGAGGGTGAACTCAACCCATCATCCAGATCATTAATTCATTAATGCAGATGTTAAACAAGATTTGATTCAGTATTAACCCCAAACATGATACTATGTCAGCTACTAGAATGCAGTTGCCAGAACATAGCCTCTTAGTTCTAGATTATTGAAGGTTCTAGAATTAGTCAATAATCTAGAATTCCTTCAAGGTTCTTGAACCTGTAGGTTCTAGAGTGTTCAAGTCAGGCACACAGAAATTACAGATATGACCAAATATTTAAAGGATACGCTGCCCCTTCTGTAGCACTGACTGAAAGCTGGGTGAAATACAACTGATCACTTTAAATTACTTTAGACAATGTTTGTGTAGCCAAGATCCCATCTGGATTCACATAGTAAAAAGGTACATTTTTGCATCTAAATTTAAAAGTTACTGCATGAGAGAGGTTTCAAAATTTCCATTATATTCAATTAAGGTCTCATTGTTTATTCAATTGCTTAAGCATAGGCATTGCTGCAGGATTGTATGACTTAGTATATTCTATTTGACCCTCAGGTTCTTGACCAGAGGAGTGCATGTCTGCTATTAGTCCTGTAACACATCTGCCAGGTTTTTGTGGCTATGTCAAGCACTTAGAAAGCTGAAATACCACTTGGCATTTATGTTTAGGCAATTGAATCCCACTTTATACATACAGTGTGTGCATAGACACTTAGCTTGCCTGTTCAGCCTGTATTAGGTTTAATTTGACATGCCTACAACCTAGAGCATAATTTGGTTATCCGTGATGTTCATATTCCTCTTTAAAATCTGTCTTCCAGATAAGTTTGCATCCTAGGTTTAGTCACTGATTTCTCTTTTATAGTATCTTTTGTATCAGGTCATGGTATAGGGAAAGGCACAATTATTGTGCTAATGAAAGTGTTGTGGCAATGAGGATTAGGAATTAGTGCACGAACTCTTCAGTGCAATTTTAGGAGGCGGGGTTGCTGAGATGATGAGTTTATTCCTGGATTCTTTGCATAGGATCTCTAACTTTAGTAAACTAAAATATTCTATGTGTTTAGTTGGACAAAAGGCTTATAATATTTTTTGCAGCATTTAATATCATTAAATTGGTAAAAATATTCAATATGTAGGTGTTCTACCTAAGTGTAAATTCATGAAGTTCTCATGTAAGTGCATCAAATTAAGGATCCTATGTGCTCAAGTGATGTCTCTTCACAAAATGGTGCATGCAAGCATTGGAGGTTGGCTTTCAGTCCCCTTTGAAATTTTGGTTGACTGAATTTTCACATTCTGAGTTGTCTTGCTTTTGCTGTTTAAGAAAGCATATGGACACATTTTTCCACAAGATAAATTCTGGTTTACAACTGAATCCCCAAGAAATATTTTTTAAAAGTGTCTGGGGGAGAGTAAAATGAGTCAGTAGCTAGATGAGTGACAGGGGTTCACCCCTTTACTCTTTGTACTTCAGAATCTTTTATCCTCTCACCACAGCAGCACTACAAATGTTTTTGTTCCTTTCACAGGGACTTTTATTTTCTGTCTCATTTTACTGCCTATACATTACAATACTAGACTGCTAAGGAAAAATAAAAAAAAATCTAGAAACATCCCAATAGGGAAGATCAGTGACTACTACTCTCAATCAGTTGGGGTATCTTAAAGGACATGATTTTCTCATGGCAACTATCCATCCCCCAAGGGTTCTTCTTGACTGTATGTGGGAACTAAACCTCTGAGGCAGCAGATTTTACAGTCATACTGCTGGAGAGAGTGTTTTTACGTATCAAAAGCAATGGAGGGGAGATCAGAATAAAGTGCTGATGATTTTGTCCATGAATACTTAGAACTGCTAGTTCAAATTTAAAGTTAAAAGAGATTACACATGGAGTGCAATATATAAAATTCTTAAGCTAAAAAATGCCTAAGTGCCTATACAGCAAAACAGAAAGCCTAATTAAGATATTTTTAATAAGGAGAAAAAAGATAACAATAAGTCTTTGCCTTTTGGATATCATATATTAATTACGTTGATTCTTTAGGTCTTGGTAAAATTAAAAAAAATAAAATCAAATTTCAATGTTAGACAGTTAATCTTCAGTCTTTGATCCTTGCTTAGGAATGTAGGTCCACTTGAAGTATTTAAAGGTTTGTTTCTAATCTCTACAAAAATAAAATTTCATGCTGAAAGGTAGTAAATTTAATCTGCTTGCTACCTTTACTTATTTATTTCATGTCTTTAATCATGTGATACTTAAAGAAAAACATAAACGCACAATATCTTTAAATTTTCTTTGTTCTGTTTATCTCTCAGATGGAGGAAGAATCTTGAACATCTCAGTAATCACAGGATCAAAAAATTGCTGAGGTTGGAAGGGACCTCTTGAGGTCACATGATCCAACCACCCTGCTCAAGCAGGGACACCTAAAGCCAGTTGCCTAGGACCATACCTAGATGTATTTTGAATAACTCCAAGGAGGGAGACTTCATAACCTCCCTGGACAGCCTATGCTTGGTGAAAAGTGTTTACTGATGGTCAGACTGAACCTTCTGTACTTTAGGTTGTGCCCATTGCCTCCTACCCTATCACTAATCTGTGCATTTCTTGTCCTTTCCTAATCTGTCTAAGGATACGCTTTTTCGCTGCTCACCCATTCTTTTCAGTAATAAGTAAAGATTTTGTTTATTTGTTTGTTTAATTGCCTTGCTATTCTAACTTCTTTTCATCCTGTTCAATAGTGGAAGGAAAGCCTTTCCACATAAGCACAAGTGTGATTGCCAGAATATGACTTAGTATAAAGTTCAAAGAAGAACGAGAGTCTTACGTTACTGTCTAGGAGTCTTCAGAAGAGAGTTTCATAGTCCTGGTCAGATTCAGCTTTATTAAAGGGAAGACACTGTCACTTTTACTTATTATCTACAGGGTACTTAGATATATCTCCTAAATATTTGGTAGTTTCAGTCAAACTAGGCTTGGACTAGATGACCTTTATAGGTCCCTTCCAACCTAACATATTCATAGATTCTATGAAAATGTATAGTGAACACATATAAATCTCTTCTCTGAATGCAAAGTCTCCGGTTCATTGGACTTACAACACCAACATAGAACAATTGTGTATTATCTCAAATCAAGTCACTTCTGAATTCACTTTGGAGCTACAGTTCTTGGCAAATATATATTAGGACAATTGCTAAAATACCAACATTTTCTATAACTTTTCATTGTATCCCTGTTCAGTTATTGTGCGGGTTACTAGCAACACTGAGGCTGTGACACAGAAGGCAGTTACCATCTCAGATAAAGCAATTCCAGTGGGTTACCAGCACTGAAAAGTGAGACATTTGAAATAAATGTGGAACTATGTACACAGCTGTGCAGCAATACCTATCTTTTCCTCTCTGAAGCATAGCAGAATGTTTTTGTTTGTCTTCCACCACCCACACACACACTTTTGATTTTTTGTTATTTCTTATTTTAAGGTTAATGACAGACATAAGAACGTATCTGATGTCATTATTGATCATTATAAATTTAGTATTATCCCAAATTAAAGGTGTTAATTAATGCCTGGGAATATCATATATTTTAGAAAGAAGCAAGGGAAAGGGTTTTTTTGTTTGTTTGTTTTTTGTTTTTTTATCTCAATTGATTATTCCTGAAAGTAAGCTTTCAGAAATCAGGAGAAGGAATGATGACATTGCTGAATAATGACACATATATTTTGTTAAATGAAAAAATATAGTTTTGTCAGTGCTATAATGGTATTTTTTGGCGGTTCACTTATCTGGTAAAGAGAAGGATTGCAAAAATCACCAGGTGTATCATAAGTCATATGGTAACCTTGTATTAAATCCATTTTTAACTATGACAGGACACTTATGACAGCCAAATTTGAGCTGAAAACTTTAATTCTAAACTATAATGTGGCAAACATTAAAATTAATTAATCTTATAATTTAAAAAGTCTTATTGCTATTCTGAATTCTCAATTTATGTACCCTTAATGACTTACAGATGTATCTGTTAGACTAAAGAGGTTTATATTGTGAAAAAATCCATTTCTTATCTAGCTAACTGTAGGCTATGATCTAATTACCTCTTATTTTTTTCTTTGATGATCTAAATAGATTAAATTCTTCAGTTTCTAAACATAAAATATTTTCCACTGATCTTTTCTGAACCACCAAGGCAACTCTTCTTTCAACTTCCCCTTTAAAATAAAATAAAACAAAATAAAATAAAATAACTTCAGATCTGTGTTTCAATAACTTGGAAATTATTACTCAAGCATCATAGAGCTAATATGATCTTATTTCAATAATGTCTTCTGCCATTGGTTCCTATTTCTGTCACAGCCCACACTAGGACTATAAGGTCAGACAATTAAATGCTGGGATCTCCAGAGCTTATTTACAGCTACTATTTATTCTTACATGAAAGACATTAGAATATTTGCATCCAAATGTATGGTATCTGATCACATTAGTTTGCAAGAATTAAAAGATTAAATGAATGCTAAGATGTGGACATGTAAGGGAAAAAAATCTATTTATTTAATTTATCTGTTGTCCCCCCTGGCAAAATTAAGAGAAGATATTAATCTGGATAAGAATGAAGCAGATTATTTAGGAGAAACTCTTTATCCATGATCCTTTGAA
Organism: Laterallus jamaicensis coturniculus; assembly: GCA_022605575.1. Classification (NCBI taxonomy): domain Eukaryota; kingdom Metazoa; phylum Chordata; class Aves; order Gruiformes; family Rallidae; genus Laterallus; species Laterallus jamaicensis. Next base: position 14,003,776 of record JAKCOX010000019.1, read on the forward strand.
TGCCTTTTTTTCCTCTAATATCCTTCAGTGAAGCCGCAGTACTGAATTAGAAACCACTTAAGTGATTCTTAATCACCTCACAAAATTTTTGCTTAGGTCTATTGATATACATAAAAGACAATAATATGAGAAGATTTTTTTTAGCATAATAATCCTTTTTCGTCAAGTTAATTAAAAGTCAGGGGAAATATATATCTGTATATATATATATATATCAAAATTTATGTAAAGCAATATTTGTACTCAATATTTCTGAGTAGAATCTCCTATGTATCCTAATAATTTAACTGTGTAGATTTTTGGAGGATAATTTATTCTACACTAGGTGTAGACTGATGGAGATGATTAAGTCAGAAATCTATCATATTTCATATGGAACATTATATAAATATCTTCAAGCAGACCAGCTTGCTAAGTAAAAATGTTCCTTAAATGTTTAGTTTAAGTGAAAATTCTTCTGTTTATAACTATTTACATGTGGAAACTCTCTGAATGTCATTAATGTTTTTGTCTTAAAATACTAAGAGTTTAGAAAGTAAGCATATCTCGTAAGTATATGCACCAACCTTATCTTTTCTCATCTACAGCTAACTTCTAGGCAGATAAAATGGGCTTTGCTGCTCTTTTCTGAATTCTAGGAAAATAGACTTCCGTTTTATATGATCCATCATGTTGTTGCTACCTGTGACACTAAGTAGGATATTTTTCCTCTTACTGAAAAACAGTGGGAGTTTTGCAGCTAATTTCAATGGGGCCTACACTGAAGAATAATTTATAGCTAGAAAATTCCAACATGGACATCTATTATTCAATCAAAAACAACAGAGATCAATGAAAACATCAGCTTCTGGAAGGCAAAAAAGAACAGAGGAACTTTCCTAATGAAATTTCAAAGAGAACATCCATTATAAGATACTGATATTAACCAAATTTAAATCATTTTTAAAATGTTAAATTTGGGGAGAAGGTGTTGATAATTACAGGTTGGTAATGTATTCTGCTATTTCAATAATAAATGGAATTCTGAAAAAAGAACTGCTGTGAGGGAAGATTATAGATTTATCACTCCTTTGTGTGTATTCAACTATGCACAGTTCTTATGATATATATTCCTTCAATAGCATTTATTTCCTGTGCATTTACAAGAACAGATCTGTGGGTCTCTGGCATCCCTAGTGAGCATCTTTTCTCTAAAGGAACACTAATGAGCCATCTACTGAATCAGTAAATCTGATTGTTCATGCAAAATGGATTGCTCATGCAAATTGATTAGGATAAGGAAGTTACTTCTATTTCTGCTGTATGAATGACAGCAGATATAAAAGGATAATACTAAATACTCCATCTAAGAAACTGCAAATGAGATTGAGAACAATAAAAAAAAATCATATTTCTGATTGTTATCTGATATTTTTCATTACTCTAATCTTATTTCTTTTGGAAAAAAAAATATTAGGCTAATCTGTATCTTTTACTGTCCATATGCAAACTGATATTGAAAATTTGATCAGCAAGGTTAAAATATGTTTATATATCTACTATTGACACTGATATATATAATTAAATAATCAAAATAAGACACTCTTTGGGAGATTTGTGGACAAGATCTTTTCAAATGAAACATATTCAAAAAGCCAATACATGGCAAGTAATGTTGAATTTATGTAAATTGTTCACAGTGTGAGAGTCGCAGCAACTATGTATTTACTTCTCAGAAAAAAAAATGGAGGGAATTCAAATTGGAGCAATACAATGTTCTCAATCTGGCACAAGAAGAAAAAAAAAAAAGAACAAAAAGCAGATAATTCTTGTGATGGGCTTCTGCAGAGTAGAAGTAGACACCATTAACTCCATACATTCCAATGGAAACCAAATGTATGGAATATAGAATCATAGAATGTGTAAGGTTGGAATGGACCTTTAGAGGTCATCTAGTCCAACCCCCTGAAGCAAGCATTGACATCTTCACTAGATCAGGTCGCTCAGAGCCGTATCAAACCTGACCTCGAATATCTCCAGGGATGGGGCCTCCATTACCTCTCTGGGCAACCTGTTTCAGTCATCTACCTGCCTCACATTAAAGAACTTTTTCCAAACAGCCAACTTAAATCTACCCTTTTTGAGTTTAAAATCATTACCCCTCATCCTATTACTACATGCCCTCACAAACAGTTCTTCACCAGCTTTCTTATAGGGACATTTCAGGTACTGAAAGGCCACTATAAGATCCCCCCAGAGCCTTCTCATCTCCAGGCTGAGCAAGCCCAACTCCTTCAGCCTGTCTTCATAGGAGACATGGTCATTCTTGTGGCCCTCCTCTGGACACACTCCAACAGGTCCATGTCCTTCTTGTGTTGAGGGCTCCAAAGCTGGACATAGTACTCCAGGTGAGATCTCACCAGAGCAGAGTAGAGGGGCAGAATCACCTCTCTCAATCTGCTGACCACACTTCTTTGGTTGCAGCGAAGGATGTGGTTGGCCTTCTGGGCTACAGATGCCCTTCCAAGTCCTTTTCCTCAGATCTCCTTTCAGGCACATCTTGTTCTAATTTGTAGGGATAACAGGGGTTATCCCAGCCCAGGTGCAGGATCCTGCACTTGGCTTTGTTGAACCTCATGAGATTCACCTGGGCTCACTTCTCCAGCCTACCCAGATCCCTCTGGATGGCATTCCATCCCTCTGGCATGTTAACCTCACCATTCATTTTAGTGTCTCACTGTAGGCTGCAAGTGGTGGCAGATGCTTGCTTCAACATAAGGGTCACAGCATCTTCTCTATGTCTCCACCTGCTCCATTCAGAGTGGAGCCCCTCCACTGGCTGCAGGTGGGGTCTTGACCTTTTCCATGGGGTTTCTCCATGGGCTGCAGGGGCATCTTTCTCTCCAGCACCTGAGGCACCTCCTCTTCTTCCCCCTCCTTGGCCTTGGTGTCTGAACAGCTCATTACATCTTTTCACTCCCTTCTCTGGTGGCGAAATGCAGCTGCTTCCGGGTTGTTTTCTCCTATATGTGATCCTCAGAGGCGCTATGACTATCTCTCATTGGCTTGGCCCTGGTCATCGTTGCTTCTGACCTTGGATTGTTTACATTCTGGAGCTCCAGAGAATTCCAGCAGCTCCTCACAGCAGCCATTTTCTGTACCTCCTGTCTTTTCCAGCACCCAACCTCACAAAACTACGACACTTTTCATGATAAAAAGTTGCATTTGAAATCTTGTGGGCAAGAGGTAATGCACTTTGTGTTTGGTGAAAAAAATATTGCTATTCATGTTTCAACAATCCAATAATCAAAATAATCTTAATAATTCAGAAAAACACCATGAATAATAACTTCAAAATATATAAAATGTTTTCCTAGCACCTACCTATTTTTCCTGATGCTGTTATGCTGACTTTCTCAATATCCTTTGTTTTTCATATGTATGCCTTTGCAGAGGTGTTCCCATGTGTGTTTTGCATTAGAAAATTATTTCTTTCACCTATTAATGCAATGGCTTATATTATGCAGTGCTACATAAAGCTACTGTCATTTTAGTCTGATACCTAAAGAAGCATCAAGAAGTGTTTAGTCAGGGTGTAATGACATTGCGTAAAAATGAACAACCATACCCAAAATCCATGAACAGATATAAAAGCTGCAAGAAATATGGAGTGGAAGACAGATGGCTAGACATAGCCAATCAGTATTTTTTCAGATTCCCACGTGGACATATTTTACCTTTTTAGGAGAACATAATTGTACTCTGCATTGCTTCTTCTAGTCCCATGTGAATCTCTCACATGCCATCAGACACCTTAGATGAAACTGTGAGGTTGTGTTCAGCAAATTGTACTTAGAGGAAGATTGAAACATAGAAAAAACACTTTACTACAAGGGTTTCCACATGAGTGGGTAGTAATACTAGGTTGCTAAGTTAGTAACTGGTAGGTCTTCTAAAAAGGGCTCATGTCAGAGGACGGTATTGGTAGTTCTAAAGAATTTGGGTTTTCACCTTTCAGAAACAGAGTAATAATATTTGATTTAAAGATACTGGTTTGATAATTAATCATTCATTTGTTACCATCTCTGGCTTTTAAGTACTGAATTTTGTGCTTAGAGAAATAAAGTAATTTTTTATTAGACCAAAAATGTAATTATTTAACAGAATGGATTTCCTTTCCTCTCCATCTGGTTGGGATTCACTTCTCAGGGCTTCATTTATACCCGTGCGGTTTCTATTTTAAGGTGTCACTTGTCTAACTGCAGGGTAGGAAACAACTAAGGCTGCTAACCAATGAAAATGAAGTATTAAGTGGAGTGTAACAGGAATCTTTGCCATCAGGTTCACCTGATATCCTCTTTTGAAATCTACTTTTTATTTTCTCCTCTTTTTTTTTTTTCCTTCTTCCCCCTCCCCCAAAAGACAAATATCACACAGTGGGGAAAGGTGTGGAGAACAGTTAAAAAGGGAAAGGGGGAGCTGAGGAGGGGAGAGTAAAAAAAAAATAAAAAATTACGGTGGCATCAGAAAAAGCAAACTCCATACTGTCAACAAACTTTGGCAGGGAAAAAATTCACACTTGAATTCCCAGAGAAGACCCCTAATGTATTAATACTTTTAATTTTCTTGCAATAAATGTGATAGGGAAAGTAGCCTTGGTCTTAATCAGCACTGTCAGAAAAAACATACTGCCTTTCACATGGTGTTTCTACACAGCAGATCTTGCCTAATTAATTTTTACATAATCTGAGATTAGTTTACAAAGTGATTTTAAAAGAAACTATAAAAAGAACATTTGTTGCAAGTTGGTTAGCCACTATTTTGCAGAGCTTTGTGTCTATTAACGATAGGATTTGCAACCGGGTCTCTTAATTTTAATGGTATAGTAGTTTTTTCTTAAATGTTCTTCAGTATGGTCACAAAATACAAATTACCACAAAGGTAGTTTCCAGGCTGTCATTCCCTCTGAAATTTACTGTTGTAATAAATATCTGGTACACCAGTGCAATAATATAAACTGTATATAAAACTACAAGGAAGCAGAGAAAAAAAATTTAAAAAATCATAATTCTTGTACAAATGCTCCAGCCCTGACTACCCATTGCCCTCTGATGAATTCACTACGTTTGATCTGTATCTTATATTAACAGGCCAAGAACTGAACCTGGTACCTGGATGTAATATAATGAGTGCTGAGTAGAGGATTCTGAATCTACTTGTCATGCAGCACAGGATACTCTTGGCCCTTGCTACTGTAACATTCTCTTGTTTGGCCTTTCACTAAACAATGGAGCAATATAAACTCCTCTTACTATTCTTGCATATTTTAGCTGCAAGCAAGCTTTTTTTTGTCTAACGTTACCCCCACACATACGGGCAAGATTTCATAAGGCTCTTCAAAGATTTGATACATTTCTGTAGTCTAATCAAGTGACCCGTAAAAAATGCCCACTATGATGTCACTTTTACTTACCTTTGCTCTGATTCTGAGATCTACAAACTGTCAAACAGCTGGCTGTCAGTTCAACAGAAGAGCTCTGTAATTTGAACTGTTGTTTCAGGTGTATGGATCTGGTGGATCCTGTCTCTTTCTAGCACTCTTTCATCTTCAAAGAGTGTCCCAGGATCACAAATGCTAACTTTCAATTTACAAGATGAGCTGCGCAGCCAAGCACTGACCTACAGAATACATCTGCTCCTCCTCAGGCCTTTCCCTTTCACAAGCAGGGTGCAGAAGAAACCACCTGGTCCACAATGCCCTTCTTCACTTTTATTCCCAAAGCTAAATAGTTGCTTTTGTTACACCAGAAGATTTTCACAGCCCTATTATTATTGGTGCCTAGATGGATAAACCGCAATGGTTGATAATATGAAGGTCAGATGAGCCTTAGCAACTTCACAGAATCATAAAATCATAGAAATTTAGAATGGCATGGGTTGGAAGGGACCCCAAGGATCATAGAGCTCCAACCCCCCTGCCACAGGCAGGGCCACCAACCTCAGGCCTGGATCTAAACAAGGTTGCCCAGGGCACCATCCAACCTGGCCTTGAATACTTCCAGGGACGGGACATCCACTAACTTCTCTGAAGTATCTCCATCCCGAGCACCTGAAAAAAAAAAGAAAAAAACAGCAAAACTCTAGAGATAAAAGTCATGTTTGCAGATGGGTTCTCATCCGACTCTTACAAGTGCTTTGACATAGTTTATTCCCTTTCCTTTGCTCATCACTTTGCCAGGTCATTGAACCTATGGCAATGAATATCTGTAGAAGGAGAAGACATGTTTTTCCTGTTGACAGAAATCATAATCTTCTAGACTTCCGCTGTTTCGGGGATTTCTATTCAATGCTTAATTTGGTGTTCCCCTTTTATACACAGTAGGGGGGTTCAGGACGGCAACATATCTCTGAAACTCCTCTTGATATTCTCTTCACCTTCTATGGTGCTGCTCAGCCTAGTACTTCCATTGTTGTTTGTTGGTTGGTTGGAGTTTTTTTGTGTGGCTTTTATGAATACATTTACCATGATTTTCTGAAACAAAATATAGACTGAAGCAGTAAAAGTTATCAGAAAAAAGTACCAGTAAAAGTAAATTAGATGGTCATAGTATACAAGCCAGTATCTATGAAATGAGGAAATGGAAGCATTATAATACAGGGTTTAATATATTTCTTGTCAGTAGCAACAGGTTGAATAAATCTGCAATTAATGAACTCATCATGCTTCAGCCTGTCATTACTGAGGAGTGCAAATAAGCATCTAGACCCATCAGGCTGTAGAGGAGATCACTATTCATTCAAAATATCGACATAAATAATGTCTTTAGAGGAGATGATCAGCACAAATGTCAGGTTTGCATGTAATTTCACAAAATAATCAACTTCACAGACAGAAATTTAAGAGATTCAATTAACATCATGCTACACAACAGGTGTGGTAAACCTTCCAAAACTATATAATATTCAGCAACATTTACATAAATATTATCATTACCACTCTAAACTCAGCTGGATTAAAACTTGAGCTCTTGCTAAATCACAAGTCTTTTAGGGCAGAATAAATCACAAAAAAATTGGAGATGTCTATGGAATAACCATCTACATTTGAGTTAATTAACCTCGACTCCCTTCTCAGTTCTCTCAGGCTGTGGAAATCAGTTCTGTTGTGGCATAGTTCATCTCACATAGTTTAATCATTTATTTCTGGATGAGACAAAGTTTGCCACAGAACTACTTATTTCACTGTATTTACTATAAAAAACCTAGCTGTATTCTAGCTGCATTTAGAATTCATCTTATCTGGCTTTAGCGATTTAAAAGTGAAATATCTGGTATAAAATAGTCTGAATTCTCTGTTGCATGAGTCTTCATCCACAGTTTGACTTCTTTTTTTCTGTTTTTGTGGTCATTTAACCTCAGCTGACAGCTAGGTCCCACAAAGTTACCTGTCTCTTTAAGAGAGAGGGGGGAGCGAGCGGAAAAGCCGCAGGGGAAGGGAAAAAAAACCCAAAACCTCGCGGGTTGGAATAAGGATAGTTTACTCAAACAGCAGAAAAGGATACAAAGAACAATGAACAACAGTGTTACCACTACTTTAGAACAAAGGGTACACGAAACTGGTGATACAAAATGCAACCTCTCACCACACTATGCAATTTAGGCTGTGCCCGACCCACCGACTGCTAAGAGGCCGCACGCCGCTGAGAGCCTGGAGCGGAGCCACGCCATGCCTGCCTCAAGCCGCCGTTTTTGCACGCTTTTTCTCCTCCTTTATACAGAACATGATGTAATTGGTATGGAATATTCTCATTGGCCAAAACATGGCTCACTGCTAGGCTGAAAACAGGACAGTTTTATACAGTTATTTTAGGACAGGGTTAGTCACTCTGGCTATATCTATGCTTCTTATGTCTGGATGAAACTTCCGTGATGAACCCGAAAAAAAGTAATTAAATTTTGGAGAGTCCTTTTTTTGTTGTGTTTTTTTTTTTTCCAAAGTAAATGCTGCTGTTGTGTGGTAGACACATCTGAGACTGTCTACTGAGCATGTCTAATCCAGGAATTTTAGTAGTAGGATATTTTGTTTAAGTATTCTGCATTTACTTCACTGGTAAATCTGTGGGTTTTTTATTTATTTAATGACAAGTCAGAAGAAATTTTGATCATTCTAATAAGCCATTTTTTAAGCACCTGAAGAATTTAATGGGTGAAAGTGTTAGCTTCCAGGTACATTTTCCTACTTTTAAAGCAAAAGTTAAAAGTTCTGTATTCATTCGCTTAGTTTAGCATCTGAATTCTACTTCAGAAAAATATTAGTCATCAAATGTTTTTATTCAGTACAGTATTTAGCAGCAGTAGGAATAGAAACAGCATGGTATTTAATTTCCCTAGATAAAATTCATATCATTGTACCTTCAGGCTGTCCAGTTTCCTCCAAAAGGAGCATGGTGGTTTTTAAGTCCCTTCTACTTTTCCCCTCTATTCACTCCCAGTAAGGCCAGACCTGGAGTAATGTTTCCAGTTCTCCACGGTCTCCCTAATAAAAAAAAAAAACAAACAAACAACCAAAAAAAAACCCCAATATACTCAAGAGTGCCTAACAAAGTCACAAAAACAATTAAGAGACTAGAACATCCCTCCTGTGGAGAAAGGCTGAGAGAGATAGGACTGTTTCTCCTGGATGTTTGAGGGAGGGGTTTTAATATATACAAACACCTGAAGGAAAAGCACAAACAGGATGGAGTCAGGTTCATTTTAGTGATCTCAGTGTTAGGACCAGATGTAAAGAGTTCAAATGGAAGTGTGAGAGGTTCCCTCTGAGCACCACGAAACACTTTTTCACTGTAAGAGTGACAGATGTGAAAGGTTGCAGAGGAGGTTTGTACAGTCTCATTCCATGGACATATTTCAAAGTTGTCTATGTGTGTGGTCCTGGGTAACAGGATCTCAGTGGCCCTGCTTGGGTAGGGTTGGACCAGGTGACCTCCAGAGGTCCCGTTCAACCTCAACCATTCTGTGATTCTGTGTTTCTTGTCAGTTAAATACTCCAGTATTACCAAAATGTGACTGAGACCACTTATGACCTTAATGGTTTACTTTTTATTATTTGTAATGAGTCATATATCTCCATATAGGAAACTTAACATTATGACATTGGAACCTAATCTATCTAAAACTGGTGGGAGGAATACAGATCCACTCTAAAGTAGTCAGGTGAACTTTATTAGCCTGGTAAGTGAAGCCTGATAGCTTTATCACAACCAGAAACTTTAAAGGGATTCAAGAGAGAAAAAAACAGTATTAGAGGAAGGAAAATAAAAAAACAAAACCAAAAAAATACCCCACAGAAACAAACAAACAAAAAAACCCAACCAATCCCAAAACTTACAGCAACCAAGCATTAGGAAATAATAAACCAAATATTGAGACTAAAAGATAACTATAATCAGCCTTCATGCCTTTGTGTGGTGCCTTACTGAAAGTGAAGGAACAATTCCTAACTGTCAAAGATAGATTTTAGATGAAATTTTGAATAAAATTTCTTCATGAATATCTTCAAGCTAAAGTTGTCAGGATATGTGGGGGAGTAAAGTTAAAACTATGACTAAAGAGCACAGGCAATAGAACCAAAGATGACTCCGAAAGTATGACCTTGGGAGAAGATTCCTAAATCTGGAATTGATCTGGTTCAGGAGCCAAGCTTCCCAAATCTAGAATCGATCTGGTCCAAAGAAACATCTCTGTGGTCCACAGTCTACATATTATGCTATAGTGTGTCAGACTGTTGAGAGGAAAAGACCATTTTGTAACTTCCTTATACACACAACACATATTATTTGCTTTAATGTAGAGAAAACACTGTTCACAGATTTTTCTGTTAAAAACTGTCCTACTAAAATAAATAAATCAAGTTATATCATAATACATTTCTGCATCTCTGCATTTCCTTGTCTTTCCTCATACTGCCACCAAAATCAACAATGTTAAGCTGACACCCCTGGAGAATGATTTCTATAAACTGTTTCACTGTGAATAGCTTTGGTATCTTCAGTGTTAATTCTTATGCATTTCTATACACTCTAGCAAAATGGAGTAATTACAAAGGTTTTTATTTTTCTGGAGACCACAGGAGACAGTTTCATTTGTCCTGCTCTGAGCAAATATATTATTAAACTAACTAATAAGAAATATAAACCTAAATAAATACATCCTTTCTGAGTTTTCCATCACCAAATTAGGAGACTGAACTCCAGTTCCTGTTATGCTGAATTTCTACATTTGAAAAAGTTCTTGGACTTTTACTTTTGGAATAAATCCTCATGAAGGATAGCATGGATTGTTTGCGACTAGGGAAGGTACACATTTTTTTGTCAAATCAATACAGGTGTAACAATAAAATCATGGAATCAGATAGTATGGGGTCCTGGGGTGCATCAGGAGGATTGTGGCCAGCAGGTTGAAGGAGGTGATCCTCCCCCTCTACTCTGCCCTGGTCAGGCCCCACCTGGACTATTGTGTCCAGTTCTGGGCTCCCTGGTATAAAAAGGACAGGGATCTCCTTGAGAGAGTCCAGAGAAGGGCTATGAAGATGATTAAGGGCCTGGAACATCTGTCCTATGAAGAAAGGCTGAGTGAGCTGGGTCTATTCAGCCTGGAAAAAAGAAGACTTAGGGGGGACCTAATTAGTGTTTATAAATATCTTAGACATGGGTGGCAGGGGGAATTGGCCAGCCCCTTTTCAGTGGTCTGTGGGGACAGGACTAGGGGCAATGGCTGTAAGCTGGAGCACAGGAAGTTCCGCACCAACATGCGGAAGAACTTTTTCACAGTGAGGGTGACGGAGCAGTGGAATAGTCTGCCCAGGGAGGTGGTGGAGTCTCCTTCTCTGGAGATATTCAAGTCTCATCTGGACACCCAGCTGTGCAGTATGAGCTAGGGAGCCTGCTTTGACAGGGGGGTTGGACCCAATGATCTCTTGAGGTCCCTTCCAACCCCTACAATTCTGTGATTCTGTGATGTCCACACTGTGCACAACTCATAACATGAGTAATTAAAAGTGGGATTTATAAAAGATTTATGTGATTTTATCTGACATAAACTGTTGCCACATATGCCATCAAACCAAAATTTGGATCCTTAAATATCTGATCAACAGTCACATATCTTTGAAGACATTTAGGATCTCTAGACTTCCCCAGTATAGCCTCAAGACCCCTTAACAATCCTTAACAAAATAAATAAAGTCACTTTCCTACCTCTTTCATGTTTTAGTTCAGTGGTTAGAGGCCTCAGCTCAGGTTTCCAGCATCCCAGACTTAGTTCTCTCCTCTGTCTGAAAGACATATTTCACATATGACTGCCCTCTAAATCCTCTGAAAGTATTGCATCTTGTAGGAGGCAATTAATGAGCTGAGAATGTAATTCTGATTCTGCAGGCTGTTTTTCATGGCACTTACCTGCTAACGTGAGACCCGAGCTTTACTTAAAGTTCCAATGAGTATATTACTACATATAATACAGTTCAGAAATGCCCGAAGATTCTCAGGGAAGAAATAAAAATTAATTATATTCTGTTCTAATGAAAGTTTGAACAAATATCTCCAGAAGAGCTAATCTTGAACAAAAGTAATTGCATGTTGTCAGGAGAATAAGATGCATTAATGTTTTTATAAATATGAGAGGGTTTATAAGACATTTTTAAAAGCCCAGGAAGGACAAAAGGTCATCTAGGGAGAAATAAGAACTGTGAGTATATGAGGGTAGACCAGTGGCTGTTTTTTAAGCAGCAATTTTAAATCTTCACTAAAGTGCATAGACAGAAAAAACGGCCTAAACAATGGAATGAAGATCATAGTGGTAGAAATCATTTGATTTGAAAAGAGTTTAAAATGTTACTTGATAATGTACACATACTTAAATGTGCTCTAGGTACAATAATTTCTCTCTATTCTGGTCTTCAAATATATATAGACCTATCATAACTTGATTCAGCAGTCATTTAGTTAATCAGTAGATTTTAATATTTTTTTTAACCTTTCATTGTAAATTGCACGTTATAATACTCTGATCTTTTATTGCTCTTGTCTGAATTATTTCTAGTTTTCAGGATATTTCCAGGAAGGCTCAGTCCAAACTGGTACATGTTCCAGAAATACACATGAAAGAAATCTCTGAAGCAAAGCTAGGTGGGTAGGAGGAGTGGGGCAGGTGGGTGGAGGGTGGTTGGCGGGAATCTCTGTGCATGAGTTGGATTGCACCTGTCAGAGAATTTCCCAAGGTGAAGTGATTGGACTGGAAGCCTTATAACTGAGCAACTGATCAAGTCTATGCTCTAGTGGACAGATGAACTGGGAGGAAAAGGATTATTAATGTGTGACTTTCATGAATGAAATTACACATGTGAAGACTGGAGATTAAGCAAGATGAACTGTGTTGAAAGAAAAATTGAGGGAGAAAGGAAATTGAAGGGGAAAATTAAGTCGAGTTTGTCACATCAGTGTTATAACAAGGGACTGCAAAGGATGGAAGCAAAATTATCAAGAAGCAGAAAGATGTTGTCGAACTATATGGAAAAATAATCTGTCTGCCTAGAAATCTGAGGGACTACCTGCTGCCTGTTCCAGCTGGCTTTGAAAACTACGTCAGCTCCTCACCATAAATGCTTTCTTAGTTCTTTTCTCTCTATTTGGAGGCCATCATATTGTGTGTATTTAATAATTTTAGAAAACAAAAATATTACAGTCAGTTTCCAAGATTTTTTGCCTGGATTATCTGGTTTGCTTGTTATCTGTGTGTTTAAAAGAGGTTATGAACACCATGAAGTGTGGAAAAACAAACACCAAACCAAAACATAGCAATCCCTCCTCAAAGACAGCGTTCTCTTCACCCCAAATCCTGAATAGAAATGGACCCAGTTGTTGGAATTGAAAGGTAAAAATAAATAAAAGAAGAATGATGAAATAAGGAGATGCCTTGATGACCTCTGGAGGTCCCTTCCAACCCCTACAATTCTGTGAATCTGTGAAAAAGAATGTTTTATGGGAATTCAGTTAGAGTGAAGGATCACAGAAAGAAAGATCACAGAAAGAAAAATAATTTCTTTTTCAGGGAAACCTGACAAGAAAACTCCAAAGCTTCTGACAACAAAAAAACCCTAAAAAAAATAAAAATACTCCTAATGAGTTGAGTCTATGCTCTCTCTTTCAAGGAGAGAAAAGAAACTGATATTTATTGACATCAGAAGAAAATTAATTCATAGGTATAAACTAGTTTCACATTACATCATGCATTCAGAGTACAAGTTAGTGGACAAGATACAAGAGAAAACACAGGACTAGACTTGGGATGCTAAGTTCAAGTTATCACATAACTGTGAAAACATCTCACATGTCAATAAACTAACTTTTGGCTCTGTACATAACCTGTCCTGGGTACATGCAGGTAGCACCAAATTCCAGCTAAACTTCTTGCACCTGGACTCCTACACAATCTTGTTCTATTTTATGCACGGGACTTGGGGAAGTTCATGCAGGATAAAAATGACATGGACTGCAAACTAACCTGCATAAAATATCATGTCTGAACTTAAATAAGTCATCACAGAACCAAAAGCACTGACAAACAAAGTGAAGGGCTTGTAGCCAAAGTAACTGTAAAAAAATGAGTTTTATGCTTGCTTGTCAAATTTCGTACATAATAGGTTTCTCGCAATATAAAACCTACATGCATATTCCTCTGTCCCAAAGCTCTAGAAGATCAACCTTTTGAATGAGGAAAGTTTGATCTTGTGGGGGGTTAAAGAAATGGGGACTATATTCTGCATGGTTTCATGAAGAATGAAAGTGTAAACAGCATAAATACATATACAACTAGACATCTCTCCTTGTTAAATTGCATAAGCTCTTGATACCATTGTGGGCAGGAGAGGAAATCCCAGGGAAATCACAGTTTCCTTCATTTGTATTTGACTGTATAATAGTGAACTGTGTTAAAAACATCTGCAAAGTGACATGTGTTCTTTTTATTTTATAAAATGTGTTAATTTGATGTGAGAACTTTTTCAGACAATTACTCATTATTGATGAAGACCAAAATAAGTCTCCAAGCAAGCTCATATATAATTTACAACTACATATGTTTCAGCAGCTGCCAGTATTACGCTGTTATGAGTGTTATATATATGCAATATTCCCCTTTATGTTAGAAAAAACATCTATTTCTCTCTGAGATAATCTTCTCCCCTCCAATCTTTACAGTTAATACATATGAAAAGCTTTAATTTGCTGAGGAAATTAGATGAATTGCATAAAGTCATGTTTTAGATAAGAAACAGTATTTTATGCAGAAAATAACTGATTCGGTTTTAAGATTGTCAAGTGGAAGTAATATGAACTTTCTCAACTTTATCACCTGTATAGAGAAAAAAATGTGTTTAATGCTTTTTCCTACTCAAGTGTAACTTTTGTCACAAGAACAAGGTATAAAGCTCTGAATGAATACAGACTTCACAATTTAAAAAAAAAGGAAGGTCTCAAAAGACCTTTGTATTTAATGGCATAGTTTGTTCATTAGCCACTGTGCAAACAATGTTTGTTATTACTGTGATAAAAAATATCAGTGACATGACAGGATTATTTTTTTCCCCCACAGAAAGATTTATGACATTCTCAAACTATGGCAATTAACATTAACTCTGGTGAGTTAATAAACAACTTTTACATTCAAAAAATTAATTAAGAAACAACATGTAGAAATAAATTTACTCTCTGAGAATATGGAAAAAAATATTAAGTGTCCTTGTGGAAAGTTCTGATAAACTATAACTGTATAACTATCTACCTATAATCATGATGTGCCACTAGTACGTTTCCTCATTATAATGGTATTGTAAACCCTAAAAATTCAGTGTACTGATGACAAATTGTAATGGGAAATGGGAAATAGCCTAAAGCTGAATTAATTATGTTTTTTATATGTGCATGTTAAGGGTATGTCCATATAGATATGTAGTTAAAAGAATACAAAATCTGAAAAATGAACCATTAAGATATCTAGGAAGTATGAGAATAAAGCTTATACCTGCAAATA
Source organism: Laterallus jamaicensis coturniculus (assembly GCA_022605575.1). Taxonomy (NCBI): domain Eukaryota; kingdom Metazoa; phylum Chordata; class Aves; order Gruiformes; family Rallidae; genus Laterallus; species Laterallus jamaicensis. The sequence goes on from JAKCOX010000019.1 coordinate 14,018,842, forward strand.
GAACCCAGTCCCCAGGCAGATAAACATCATGGAATGTGGCATAATAATACCATTAGAAGATATTTTTTCCTATGACAGGCAGCCTTTAATTCTGTTTTTCCTTACTCTTTCATTGCTTTGTAACTTTAATATTCACTAATGTGTGATTTTTATGCATAAAAAATAGAGTAAAAAATATCATAGAAAAATAGTAGTGTCCCCCTGAAGTCACCAAAAGGCTTGAGATCTTTACAATAATTTCCGTTCCATTATTTGATAAACTAACTGAGTAAAATATAGTGGTAAGATGCATGGTAATTTCTCTATTAGCCTAACATTACAGAAGGACGAAGACACTCAAAGCTGTAAGTTGATGTCACAGACATTTTTTAGAATTAAAAAGGAACAATGAATTCAGGAATAATGTTTTCAAAATGAAAGTCCCAAGCAAAATTTTCTGATGTGATAGATTGCCACCTTCAATATTACTTTCATCTGTCTGTCTTCTGACACTACCTTTCTATTCTCAATGATCATTCCTGTTTCTATTTTTCCTACTATTTCCAAAATCTCATGCTTGGTTCATCCACTTCCTGGGTTCTATTACATGTTTGCTTTCTCCTGCCAATACCTAATTCAGTGCCTGCATGTCTCTATCGCTGTACTTGAGTGTCCTCTTCCACAATCAATTCTTGTCTGCTAAACTTTGCCATTTCCGTTTTCTTCTCCTAGCCTTCTCTGGTTTTATTTTTGTTTGTTTGTTTGTTTGTATTTTCTTTTTCCCTGATCTTAGTTACCACACAATTCCACACATCTCCTCTTACAGTTACCCTCCAACTTCTGTTCACAAAACTCTATTGGTTAGTGAGAATATTTTCTTTTCTAATCATCCTGCTTTTCAACTATCAAGCAAACTTTAAAAATAATCTACTGAGCAGAAATGAATGGCAAAATTTTAGAGACCAAATTTAGGGGAAAAAAAATAGTCAAATTTTCAGCAAAACTTATCTGAAAAAAACAAAGATTTTGGAAAAAGCAGGTGTTCAGTGCTAGCTGAAGACAATCTTCCAAGGTTGGTACCTGCATGGAAGAGATTACAGGTTAACTGCGCTATTTGACAGATATTGCTGTACTGCAGATATAGCAGCAGTTGTGGTTTAATCCTGGCAGGCACCTCAGCACCACTCAGTCATTCATTCTCCCTTCCCCGGTGGGATGGAGGGAGACAATCAGAAGACTGAAAATGGGAAACTCATTGAGTTAAAGTTTAAGAAGTAAAGGAGAAGCTACATACACAAAGCAAAGTACCCCCAACAGCAGACAAGTGCTCAGACATCTCCAAGAAAGCAGGGCTCCTTCACACCTAATGTGTTTTTGGGAAGACAATCACCATCATTTCAAACTTCCCCCCTTCCTGCTTCTTCCCCTGGCTTTTATTGGTGAGCATGGCATCAGATCGTATGAGATATCCCTTGAGGATATCCCTGTCCGATCTGTGTTCACTCCCAACTTGTACACCCCCAGCTGGTAGATCAGTGTGAGAAACTGAGGGCATGACTCTATGTAAGCACTTCTCAACAATAGCTAAAACACTGGAGTGTTATCAACACTGTTTTGGTCACAAGTGCAAAACAGAGACCCATATGGACTCCTATACAGAAATTTAACTCTATCCCAGAAAAAAAGAGTACGTGGACACAAACTGGAATCCAAAGGACACATGAGTAAATGTTGTCTTCTATATTGACACAAGTGTCTTTCCTTATCTGATTTTATTTCAGTAAGTTTTTATCTACCATAGACAAGGAATTGTCAATCATAATTATGATGTTATATCAGCACACTGAGAATACTTTGATTCTCCCTCAGCTTATAAGATAAATGTCTTTTCCTCTTTTTGAATTAAAAAAATCTAGGGAAAATTCTGGCAAGCTCAGTAACAGATGCTGTTATTGATTCTGATCCAGTTGTTGGCACTGCCTTCCTTCCCCCCTGTTACCACAACAAGAGAAAAAAAGAAAAGTTTAATTTAGCTCTTAACCTTCAGCCCCTCTGAGGAATGTGTCATCATTTGCATGTGTTATGCCAATTGATTTCATATGCATTATTTTACTTTCCTCCCTAAAGTGGTTTAGCCACATTTAAAGCAGTTAAAGCAAATGGAAAGTAAAATTGCAGAAATATGAATGGAAAAGTTGACATCAGGGAACTGGTAATGATATGCCTCAGGGCAGGATCTGTTGAGGAACAGAGGAACTTGAAGAGGGACTCAAGCAACGTTTATTTGTGTATCTCAAACTTCAGTTTTCCTTTTCCCTGATCAACAGCTGTCTGTTTATTCTTATTTGACCTTTGTGGAGTTTTAACAGGGCTAAGGATCTTAGTGCTAAGATATATTAAAATCTACTAAAAAATTATATTTCTGAGTGAGTCCTGTGAGGGGCCTTATCAAGATCCCTGTGAAATATAGAGACACCTATCAATTGAAAAATTATATGGCAGATGTGGTGATCAGAGGTCACTGAACAAACAGAAAGTATGCATTCAATTCTTTTGTCTGTTGTTGGAGATTTAACAATGGAAGATGGAGGCAGTTCACAGGAACTGGGAGTGCGTCCACCTACTTTACTGAGGCTATAAAGTGTAGAAGGTTTATAAGCCTAAAAAGGAGCAGGAAAAGTGTGTTATTTTACAGTCTATTTGCTAGGAAATCAACTGGTGTAAAGAAATCCTATTTCGTGGTCACCTACTGTTATGTCTTCCTATATATACACCGGGCATATTAAAATAAAAATCTCTGGAAGAGGTATGAATAAGGATCTATGCTTACTCTCAGTCAAAACCTACCCTTCCCTTTCTGGCCCATTAAGAAATAATCTTTTTTTCTGGTTTAGTAATTTCATTATCCTTAGTAATCATCCTTGTTGTATTTCCTCATATTTAGTATGAACCATGATGCAGAATCATAGGATGGTTTGTGCTGTCAGGGACCTTAAAGATCCAACCACCCTGCCATGGGTAGGGACAACCCCCACTAGATCAGGTTGGCAAAGCCCCAACAATATGGTCCCAGAAGACAGAAACAGACAGAATTTGGTGTGGTATTCAATCAATATAAGAATTTAAAGTATTAGTTGCCTCTTTTGCCTCTTTTTTTTTTTTTCTTTTTTTTTTCTTTTTTTTTTCTTTTTTTTTTCTTTTTTTTTTTCTTTTTTTTTCCCTTAGGGCTATTTACTCAGCATTTTCCTGTGTTTGGTTTCTTTTTCTCTTATGTATGTTACTCCCATTAGATTTTTCTGCTATAACAGAGTTGCACTCCAAGATTTTTTATTGTTTCTATTAAAAATGCTCTTCCTTTCCCCTTCCCAGCACCAATTTTTCCCCATGTATTCTCCACATGCATCTGTCTATACACTGAATTTTTTTTCTTTTCCCATGGAATGCTTCAGAGGCTGAATAAAACCCATATAGCTGTCTGAAGAAACAGTCTCTAAGGAGATACAAAGATAGGATTTTTTTCCGAAGGTACCTGTAAGAGCACGGTGAAACTTCAGAAACATGATTTTCCATTTGCACAAAGTTTTCTCTTCTGGTAAATAGTGCCAGATATTGATTATTTCCATTTCCTCATCAAGAAAGTGTCCTGTTGTTTTTCTTAAAACTTGTGTATGGACAATGACAACTGTAAAATTAGCATGTCCAGCCCCTTTTTGTCAGCCTTCTTTATTAGTCTTGTTTGAATTGGAAGGAACTTTAAAGACTGTCTAGTTTCAACACCCATGCCACGGGCAGGGACACCTTCCAATAGACAAAGTTGCCCAAAGCCCCATCCAAACTGACCTTCAATACTTCGAGGGAGAGGGCATCCACAACCTTTCTGGGCAGCCTGTTTCAGAGCCCAGCCTGCTTCACTCTCAGAGTGAAGAATTATGCATTACCCCTTGTCTTATCCCTACAGTTCCTGATAAACCATCCATCTCTAGCTTTCCAGTAGGCTCCTTTTATACTGTAAGGCTGCAAAAATGTTTCCATAGTCTTCTCTTCTCCAGGCTGAACAAGCCCAACTCTTTCAGCCTGTCCTCACCGGAGAGGTGTTCCAGCCCTCTGATTATATTTTTTGTGGTTCTCCTCTGGACCTGCTCCAACAGGTCCGTGTCTTTCTTATGCTGAGGATCCCAGATGTGGACACAATTCTATGTGGGGTCTTGTCAGAGGAGCACAGGAGGGCAGAATTCCCTTTTGACATTTCTTTTGATCAGCCCAGGAATTTTTTGGCTTTCTGGGCTGCAAGAATGCACTGTTTGCTCATGTTGAGCTTCTCATCCCCCAAAGCCCCCAAGTCCTTCTCCTAGAGGCTTCTCTCAATCCATTCTCCACCCACCCTCTAGTTGTGCTTGGGATTGCTCTGACCCAAGAACTTTTTTTTTCTTAAATTTGTTCTTTATGTTTTGTCATTCTTGTTTCATCAGTTAATTGTTGTGAAAAATAAATACGGTACTGATATACCCAAATTAAATTTCCCTTTAAAATTTTGCAAAATATTACATGTGGTAGTGAGGTTTCAGAGACTGCTCTAAATGAGGAAAAAATAAGTGTTAATGAAAACTTGAAGAGCGAGTTCAGTTTTAACAAACTACTCGTATTTCTAAATAATTCATATGAAAACTCATGATAACTTATGATGCTAAGTACTCCGCATATATGTAAATTACATTAAGTATATGTAAGTATATATAAATATGCATACAAATAACTATGTATACATAATATAATATATTCTATTTATTATACATAGAATAATACATATATATAATATAGTTTATATAATATACTATATATGCATTAAGTGAGGAGTAACACTTTTTTTTCATGAACATAAAGTGCTCTAAATTTTTGTGGAACCATAATCAATCAGCACAGTCACACTACAGATGATTATAATATTTGTGAATTATTTAGTATTTTATGTAATAGCTCTTAACTCTGTCTTCATCTAATAAATAATTATTTGAGGGGAAAAAAAAAAATCCAAACCCCAGACCTATAGAATATGACTATTTTTCTGGAATGCTGTAGATGGTATCTTTTCCTACCAATGGTTTAGTTGATAGGAACAGTACTGTTCCTGCCTAATCACTTAGGTACCCCAACAACAGTATGCCATCATTATCATTCACCAAATAAAAGTGTATAGAGGCAGATTTGATAAAGTATTTAGGTGTATAGCAACACTAAAGTATACCTTTCTGCCAGAAATTACAACAAGGGTAATGGGCATCTTCTTGGAATAGTATACTACAGCCCCTGTAGGGATGGTGTCCATGTTGCTTTAAAGCTGTCTTATCATGTGCCGTAACAGCATCAGCTGCAGAGCTACTTGATGCAATATATATGTATTGTTTGTATATCATATTACACTACATATGCACCAATGTTTTCCTTCGTGTCCTTTTCTTCATCTTTCTCCATCGTGTTTTCTTATATAGTGATTTGTGTCTACGCTGAGACTCCCCAAGACCATCAAAGGATGATAGAATGATGAAATGAAGCAGATGATACCTCACTTTACAGAATTCCAGGTGACTTAGAAGAATGATCTGATGTTCTCATGTTCTTCCTAGGGTGCCACCTATAGAGAGCCTGTAGAAATGTCAGACATTGTCAGAGAGCTTGTAGGAATGTGAGAGTATGCTTTGAGAGGTGGCCTGTTGAATTTAGCCTCTTCACCTGATGCAGTCAGAGGTTATACTTGAAAAACTCTTCTTTACATGATTTCCAAAAATTTAATGTACTACTTCAAGAAATATAATTTATGTCTTATGTCTTATATACACATACAAGGTTTAAACTTGTTATGAAAATGTTCCAAAGCAATATACTAGTCATCAGTTTGTGTCCCGCTTTGAGTCACAGTCTAAGTGGTTTCCTTCTCACTTCCTGAAAATTACCTCCTGAGCAGAAATTAATCTAAGATCACAGAGAGAAAAAACACATTGTGATCTCATGTTTCTATTGCACCAATGCTTTCATTACTGTGAGAAACAGGGTAAGACGAGGTTCTTACCACGGTTAGTATTATTAAGCAGGTATTTTGTCTAATGAATTTCTAATGACCAATATATGTACAATACAAGGAAACCAGATCAGAACCCAGTATTTTTTATGTCCACTCTCTCAGAAATCTGTTTAAGAGCCTTAGTACACAGGCTGCATACAATATCTTAACGATTAATAATGATGACAACAATATTAACAATAGCAATATAGTCCTTGTAGCTTTAACTGGATAATTACAATTAAAAAATGATTGCTTTGCCAGAGTTCATTAGAACACCACAGGTTAATTCCTATTTAATTACAGTGAGTGCACTATAATTTAATACCTGTAATTTAGATTTTAAATACTGTATCATAAAATAATTATTTCATATAACTTTAGTAGGAGAAACATATTAGTTATAGATAGTGACATTTGTGAAGCTGTGAAAACAGTTCCAATCCTAGTTTTCAGTCATATTATCAAAAGATTTGAGTTCAAATATTACTCTTTCCATATTAGTATTCAACATTTCCATGCTGTCAAACTGAAAAAAAGAAAAAAAAATACAATCATATTAAGTACAATGATGTTTATTAAATAATTCACCATTTATGTAGCAGGAAGACAAAAATGCTATGTATGCAATAAATTCAGAGAAATCTGGGGTCACTTTTTTTTTTCCCCTTTTTTCCTCCAGAAAAAAAATTATGAACTAGAAATAAGGCACAGATTTGAATACCTTCTATCTCAGCCCTATTAAAAATATACATCCATTATACCAATTAAATAATATTCTATGAAAGTTCATCTGCTTTGTAAGGAACAAAATTAAATGCTAAATTGGGAGTTTTAACTTTTTCTTGACATTCCTGCTATTCCACTTATAAATCTTATGGCAAAACAGAAAACACGATATACTTAGAATTAATGATAGGATACTATAATAATTATTTAACACTATAATAATACAATCATCCACATTGCCTAATTTATTCGGACAAGTCTCATTAACATGAGTTAAACTAGTAGGGGTGGGAGGGTGTCTGTTTGCATGGTGTGCAATTTTTGTTAGTTTTTGTTTCCCTCCATCCCCCAAGAGTCTCTCAAATATCAGTCCCTTTTCCCTACCTACTGAACAGTCCACCCATCAAATCCATATCTCTCTAACTTAGAGAGAAGGATGTTGTGGGGAACCATGTCAAAGGCCTTGTAGAAATCCAGATATGTCTTCCCTTGTCCACTGATCTAGTCACTCCATTGTAGAAAGCCACTAGATTTGTCAGGCAGATCTTGCCCCTAGTAAAGTCATGCTGGCTGTTTTGAATCACCTCCCTGTCCTCCATGTGCCTCAGTATAGCTTCTAGAAGGATCTGTTCCATGGTCTTCCCAGGCACAGAGATGAGGCTGACAGGGTGGTAGTTCCCAAGGTCCTCCTTCCTACGCTTTTTAAAAATGGCCATGATGTTTTCTCTCTTCTGGTCACTACACCGGAACAGCATGACTTTTCAGATATCATGGCAACTACATCAACTAGATCCTTAAAGAATCTGTGATGCATCTCAGCAGGTCCCATGGACTTTTGTAAGTTCAAATTTCTCAGACAGTCATGAACCTTATCTTCACCTACAGTGGGAAGGGCTCTGTTTCCCCTGTCTTGGGGTTCCTCAACTCAAACACTGTGAGAAGAGAGGTCGCCAGTGAAGACTGAGGCAAAAAAGTGGTACGAACCTCAGCCTTTTTCTCATCTGTTGTCAGCAGTTCTCCATTGTTGCTCATTGAGGGAGGTACGCTTTCTTTAACCTTTCTTTTCTGGTTCATGCATCTGTAGAAGCTCTTCCTGTTTTTCTTGGCATCCCTTGCCAAGTTTAGCTTCAGCATGCCTTGTCCTTCCTGACCTAATCTTTACACAACCAGGCAATATCCCTGTACTTTTTCCAGGATAGCTGTCCCTGCTTCCACTGCCTGTGTAGTTCCATTTGCTTTTTAGTTTGATCAGCAGGTCTTGACTCAGCCATGCCAGTTTCTTGCCTCCTTGTTTGACTTCTAACACCTGGGCATTGCTTAGGTGTGGGATTGCAGAGCAACTGCTTTGTTGAAAGCATCCTTAAAGACCTGCCAGCTCTGTTTCACCCCTTTTTCTTTGAGGACCAATTCCTAGGGGGTCCTATTGATTAGCTCCCTGAAGAGTCGGAAGTCAGCTTTCCTGAAATTCAAGGTCCTGACTAAATGTCTCATTTGGTTCATATGCCTTAGGACAGTGAACCACACCAGTCCATGATCACTGCAGCCCAGGCCGTTTCCTATTTTAACTTCTCTTCTTGAATAGGTGATCATCAGGTCCAATATCACTTCCTCGCAAGTAGGGTTATTTCCTGTCCCAGGAAATTGTCCTTTATGCACCCCAGAAGTCTCTTTGATTGCCTACGGCTTGTCATCACTAGGCTCCCCTTGATCAGGCAGCCCTTAGCCCAACCACAAGGCTCCCTTTGTCACAATCCCTAATTCTTACACATAAGCTTTCAACCTGCTCATGACCATTCTTTAAGGATATCTTGTCACACTCTATCCATTTCTTGACATAGAGGAAAACACCTCCATCCCTTCCTTCTTGTATGTCCCTTCAGTACAGCTTGTAGCCATCAATAGCCACACCGCAGTCATGGGATACATTCCACCAAGTTTTCATAATGGACACGATGTCATAACTTTCTAGAATCATGGTGCCTTCCAGATCCTCCAGTTTGTTGTCCATGCTGTGTGTGTTCATGTAGAGACATGTCCAGCCTGCATAAATGTAAAACCACCCTGCAGCCTTTCCTATTGCATCTACAGAAATTGCAGTATGTTATATTTCCATATTCTTCAACGTCAATGCTCATACAACTACTGAATCAAAGGAAGTTCAGCAAAAGAGCTGCTCCCTTACAAATTAATGATATAAAAATATTAATTTAGAAAGTATTTTAGTAATTGCCCTCTGTCTTCTTGAATTAATATATCTCAGAAACTCAAAATTCTCTTTTTTATATTAATCACATTTTTAAATATAAAACATGACTCAAAGTATAAAATGAGGTCTGATTTCTGTGTGTTTGAAAGTCAGTTTCATATCTTAGAACTTCAGAAGACCTATAAAGCAAACTCATTTTCTAATATACATACTGAAACTTAGTATAATTTTGATAATTTTATCAGTATATTTTTTATCCTGCTTTTGGACTGAGAGATGACTGGGCTGTGGTGCTGCCATCCTGAGACAAGACAGGCACTCAGGTTTGCTTACACTCCTTTCCTGGCCATATTGACAGTCATGAATGGCACTCGACAATTGTTTTTTGGTTTTGTTTGTTTGTTTTTTGGTTTTGTTTGTTTGTTTTTTTGGTTTTGTTTGTTTGTTTTTTGCTTTTTTTATTGGAAATAAATACCCGCTCACAATAGTAACAAAATAAATGCCCGCTGCAATATGAGACACATGCTTAGGTTATCCCTGAAAAATAATTGAGACCACGATAAAAAAAAAGTAATGAAATCTGCATGCACTAGTATTTTCATTGAATTAATAATCAGGTGCTACCCTCGTGTTATTTATTCTTTAGTGATACCTTTTTACCACATCCCACCAGGCAGGCAAAACAGGGAGATTAAGATCTCTCTCCCCTATTTCAGCAAATGGTTATACATAGAGTGAACCTTTTCTACCTGCTCCAGGGGCCAGGTTAACCCTCTCTTAACTAGTCAGTTTTAACAACCACACTAGTGTAATCCTCTGCCCAGCACTCAACAATTGCCCAGGAGGTGCAAGCAAAGCACAACTTTATTTAAAAGCCAGTAGAATTATCAAGCTTGCAAATGAAACCACACTACACTATATATTTAGAGCAATGGATTACAATTTGTATAATTTAGCAAAACTGTTTGCTGTTACTATTGTGAGCCAAGAATAAGGTTAGAAGTTGAGAGGGATTGAGGGAGAAAGGGAAAAAATAAGAAGACATCACCACCCAGGGATCGAGCATAGATTGTAATAAAGTTGTAGACCTTAGATGGTGGGCATATGACAGATGTCTCAAATCTGTATCTTATATGCTCCCTGACCCCAGCCTTCTGGGGAGGCCAAGCACAGACTCAGTGTTGAGTTGCAGTGTTCTGGAATTGAGTTGGTGGGGAATGGGGGTCCCAAGTCATCATTTGACCCCCCAATTGGGCTGATGGAACAATGACCCTGTTAAGTGGTCTCACTCTGCAAGAAGGCACTCTTCAGGGCCCTGCTTGCCTGTTACTGTTCCTAGTTGGAACAATACACTTTTCCACTTTTTATTTATTTTTGTTGTCTTCTCTAGACATAGAAGGAAGTTTATTTTTAATTTTGTAATCTTCATGTCATCCCTGGATCAGACTATCAACTCAATTTCTGCTACAACAAGTGATTTTGATAGCAACCCTCTCTCAGTATAGAGCTTTGCATTTGCATTTTAGCAGACTTTAAAAATGTGATTTATGAATACACCTCATTTCTGGTAAAGAGAAAGAGTAATGCTGTTGTCTGTTAAGCACTAATTATTTAACGATTGGCTGAGAAAATAAAATATAATACTATATTGCCATAAGCTGTTATTGTTTCCAGTATTAAGGATTGCTTTCAGGAGAACCATGACAATGTAATGTTGTGGTGGAGGGTTTGGAGGGGTTGGTTTATTTTGTTGTTTTTAGTAGGTTTCGGTTTTGGTTTTTTGGATTCTGGTTTTTCTTGTTCAATCAATAGATTCCCTTAAGGTTAAAATGACTAGAAACACTTCTAGTCATCATTAGCTAGAAAGATAACCATACAGATTTCAGAGGCAGCTATCAACAAATATTATATCTGCCATTTTATTTTTTTATAGGCTTCACTGTTGAATGCTTTTGTTTAGGGAATAGTGGAAATAATAAATAGTGGAATATTTTTCAAGAAAATAAAATTAAGAACTGGAAATAAATTGCTTATGCTTGTTTTTTTGTTTTGTTTTTTTTTTTTAAAACTGGCTTTCAGATTGCATTCCTGTGATGATTTTACACCAAATACAGTTCTTCTACTTATTGCACACTGTAATTTTGTTCATGAAATAAAATTAGCTTGTAAACTACAAATTAGAGCTGAAGACAACCTACATTCTCCTTTCTTTGTTTCCAGGAATGATCCTTTTAAACCATAGTTCCACCACTACATTATTAATATTCTGGTCTTTTTTCTATTTTAGGCCCTTGAGATATGTATACATGGTTGCTTGTACTCAGTTCAATAATCTCATGAATCTCAGATGTGAGAACTGAAGGGGTTGCTTATGAGACAGAACATCACTTTTCAGTCTGTTATGATTTACTATGCAAATTCATCAAGTTCTCATGATTATTTCACTGCCGTGTGTAATATTATTAATAGCAATGAGCATCTACTAAAAACCAGCAGAACTGTCTGATTAGGATTGTGACATAAACTTTTGGCAGAAATCTCAGAAATGGAAAAAAAAAGTGTCTATGAAGTCCTCATATGATACTGTAGAATTGTCCTGTAACATTGCCATCCATCATCACAGAACTGTAGCATCACTTAGGTTTGAAGGGACCTCTGAAGGTCACTTGGTCCAATTCTTGCTTTGTTAGGGACAGTTCTGAAGGAAGATAAGATTGCTCATGACTTCACCCAGAAGCATTTTTAATATTTCCAAGGATGGAGACTCTACTGAATCTCTAGTCAACTTTTTCCAACTTATGGTAAGACTCAATGATTTTTTTGCTGTTATTTTGTTTTTTCCCTATTATCTAATAAGAGTTTTCATCATGATAATTTGTCTTTTATTCTTTACCCCATGTCTTTTCACTTCTGAAAGTTGTCTGTTTCTGTTTGTGACCTGGTATTCCCATACAGAAAGAGAAACATAAAGAATTTTCTGTAGTCAGAGACCTGAACAGATAAAGTCCTCCATCAGGAACTTAATCACCACACAGAGACATACTCTCCAGCTGGTGCTAGGAACTGTACTCTGCTGCAGGTCATTTATTTGGTTGCACTGTCTTCTAGCAGTCCCATGCTGCCTAAGCAACTTCTGTAGGATCTCTTCCATACCTTCTCATGAATTTACTTTGAAAGCTTCATTTGCTCATCCTGGCTGCCACATTCATTGTCAGTCCACAGCAACTGCAAATACAGCACTCCTTGACAATTGTTGAATAAGTGCTTGACATTGCTGAATCAATTAACAAGTGAAGCTGAAGGTGTAGGCACACTTTTATCAGGAAACAACAGAAGCAGAAACCTGGCTTTGTTTTCAAATAATAAATAACCTTCATAGAATCATAGAACAATCATAGAACGGTTTGGATTGGAAGGGACTTTTAATGATCATCTCATTCCGGTATCTCTTGCGTGTGCAGGAGCATCTTCCAGTAACAGGTTGCTCAAAGCCTGCCCAACTTGATCTTGAATCTTTCCAGGAATGAGCTATCCACAACTTTTCTGAGAAATTTTTTCCTGTGTCTCAGTACCTTTGTAGTAAATAATTTCTTCCTTCATTCTAGCTGCTAAGTCTCTGCTTGCTAGTCATGTTCACCACACTCTTCATCTGCAAAACACAGACTAATTTGAATGCCAATTATTTATTTTGCAGCCATAGGTAACTTTAAAAAAAACTGGATGGAATATTTAGATTTGTTTTTCATAGTAATACTTCTAGTTAAACTTAACAACAACATTTGATGAAAAAAAGTGGTTTCCTGTATTGATTTAACAGATATGCTTTTCAATTACCCTTGTTTTGAAATTCCAGTTTTACTGTGTTCAACACTACTCTTGACTTCTTATAGTATGTTAGGGAAGACAAGACTCAGAAAGTCCAACTGTTAATTCTAAGATCTTGTTTGAAACAAAGAGAAATAAGAATATCACAAAGAAAAATCTGAAAATACCATTTTTTTTCTATAACAGGCTAGATTTAGGGTACTGCGTGATCATTTAATAATTGATTTCTGCTTTCAGGATAGTCTGCATGCGTCCTGATTTTTAATTTTTTAAAAAAAATTACATGACAAATGACGGCTTTATCCAACTATAGATTTTACACAATTGTTACCATTTCAAATACAGAAAACCCCCTGTATTACTGGTGGTGTAGACATCCATGCATAGATACTTTTAATTAAATAAGATTCCAGAATTACAATGAGTCCTTGAAGTGTTTGCATTTTTGGTGAATAATGAATGATTTTTCATTTGCAGCACTGCAACATCTTAGAAAGAATTTTTATCATTGTTCAGTGGGTTGAAAATCTGCTAAATTGTGCTTCACTTTCTTAACTCAGCGTTGCCATCGTCTTTCTGAAGCTCTTGGCATGGATATTCTAAGAAATTGTCTGTGCATTAAGTTTAAATTAGCTGTCATTATTATTCAGAAAATAATGAGACTGAGAGCAAATCATGTTATTAGCAAGGGCTTTTTGCATCAGTATCATATTTTCTACACTGTTTACTGCTAAATGTACAGTTTACCTAAAGAGGGAGTAAGAGAAGAAATACTGATAAAGGAATTAGGAACATGTAAAATGTTTAGAATATTACTTTGCTGTGACATATGTTGTAGCAGAAGAAGATGTTGACTCAATAGTAGGATATATGCCCTTGTATGCAAAACATTTTTAAAGCCTAAAGTCAGATAATGCTTAGTATATACATATCTGACACTAGCATTTAAGCGTATCTCTCTATTGCTTAAGACCGATTCATAGGGGGTTATCCTAGAGTCTCTTACATCTAAATTAGATGCTTAAATGTAGTCATAATTGGTTTATAAATACAGATAGGCATCCAGAAGTCATTTGAAGCTCTCTAGCCTAAGATATCTGTCAGACAGATAAGAACATCAGAGATACACAGCATCAGTTGGAGGCCATAACAACAATATTGGAAAAGTCATTGGATAAGAAAATATTGGAAAAAGAAGCAAGGATGTTTTGTAGCTACAGAGCTAATTCATGTAGTTCTTTTAATTTTCTGGAGGTCTTCACATGAAGTACGGGTCTTAACTCCCATTTTAGCTGCTCTGGATCTATTTGATCCAGTCAAGGATATCTATGGAGCAATCCAGTCTTATTAGATAGTTAGAAATTAGTTCAACTGTCTAAACACAGTATTTTTGGAACATCTTAAGTTATCTGAATGGTTCAGAAAGAGTTCTGTGGGAGACAGAGACTTCTGAAATGGCAGTTGGAAGCAAGGTAGAATATGAATAATGCAAAAACTTTTAACTGGGAACACTGAAGTAGTTTCTTGACAAGTAGATGTGGATGAAAAAGGGACATGCAGATGCACCCTCAAGATATGGAAGCATTTAACCCATAACTGGTGATGTGTCATGCTCGATAAATATACAACTGAGTTATAAAATGAATTATATGAATGTTTACTGAAATCATAGGTTTATTAGGATAGGTGGTGGCTAAAATTTAGTATCATCTGAAATATAGGTGATGATCAGGGAATTGAAAATTAAACAGTGCATTTTATCTGACAGGTTGAATCCGAAGCTGCCCTACTCAGAATTTCAGAAGTGTGAACCTGACTCACCCCAAAAAAACCCACCAAAACCCAAACCAACATGTAGCTTTGGAGGAAAAATCCCACATCTGTTAGTTTAAAATGTTCCTTGTTTGTAATATTGCTTTGCAAATGTGGAATTTAGAATGATGCCTGATCAAGATGTGAAAACAGAAGTAATACTATCTAGAAAATTTACTGTAGAAACAATGAACTGCTTGAAGCTCAGCTACTGTTAAAAGAAATGTGAAGGAGAACTAGAACAGGACAATTAGACCTAGTCCAAGTAGTACTTCTGTTCAAAACAATGGACACCTAAAAAGAAAGTTTATTTTTTCCTATGATTTCTTACACACTGGTGTTGGAATAACTGCTCTGGAATTACTTAAAATTTTGAAAGGTGTACAGTTAGCCTCCTATGATAATTATGAAACCACATTATAATTTCAGAGTACTGCACTGCATGGAAAAGGAGTAACTGTTCGATTATTTTTAATTTTTTTCCCCCAAGTGTTAGATATAGGTGTCATGGATATACCTCATTCACAGCCAGTCAAATAAAAGCAGGAATATATGCAGACGTCACAGTCAGAGTGCAGTGGAAATCAGCACAGAGCTGCATGCAGTATGTAATGCAGTCAAACCAAAACAAAACCCCAGAGTCTGAGACAATGTGCAATGTACAGAAAGCTGCAAGAAGTAAATAGTCACAGTGTTGCATGTAATAAAAAACTAGAAACATTTGAAGCAGAAGGACATTGAGGCAGATTCCCTGCCTCAGCTGATTCCATTTTAAAATGCATAACTAAAATGTCCTAAAATTTTTGGATAATTTTCCTGAAAGGAAATAATGTATATATATTTTTGAGCAGAATATAATTGTTTTCAGGTGTTCCATTAAAATACATATTAAGAAAAAATAAGACATAAGCAGTATACTTATTTGTTTATGAGTTTAATATGGTTTATCTTGCAAAAATATATGTATCTCAAATCGGGAAAGAAAAAAGTTGTGAAAAGTATAAAAATAGAATAAACCCCCCAGTATTTTCCTATAATAATACTTAGAGGCAGGAAAGAAGTGATGTGCGAAAGGGGTAAGAGCTGCAAAACCAATCTGAGCAATAGTGGGGATGTGACATTGGATTAAGGACTGTTTAATACAGACTTTTTGCAATTTATGCTCACAGGGTAATTCTGATAGTTTCAAAAATAAGTCTGAAAAGGGTGGCATGATAGGCTCTTTTTCCAGTTGGCCTGGTCCACATGGGAGTTTTAGGAAAAATGACGGGACACTTTCTTGATGAGGAAATGGAAATAATATCTGGCACTATTTACCGGAAGAGAAAACTTTGTGCAAATTGAAAATCATGCATCTGAAGTTTAACAGTATTCTTACAGGTACCTTTGGAAAAAAAATCTATATATCCCCTTGGAGACTGTTTCTTCAGTCAGCCACACGGGCTTTGTTCAGCCTCTGAAGCATTCCATAGGAAAAGAAAAATAATTATTTCAGTGTATAGACAGATGTATGTGGAAAATACATGGGGGAAAATATGCTGTTAGTAAGGGGAATGAAGAACATTTTTAATAGAAATATTAAGAAATCTTGGAGTGCAGCTGTTATAGCAGAAAAATCTAATGGGAGTAATATGCACAAGAAAATACTGCATACATTGCAAAAAATCACACATCTTAAGAAATACTGAGTAAATAGTCCCAAGGAAAAAAAAAAAGTTGAGGTAACTGATTTTTTTATTCTTTATCTTCACTCAGTGCTGAACCACACTCAAATCTCTGTCTGTGTCTTTCTTCTGGGACCATATTACTCCTTGCCTCCTAAAACTCCATGATTCAAATATCAGATTGTGATTTTGTATATTGAGGAAATTTACAAAAAATTACCTGGAATTCTCTTTTTAGGTATTTGTACTGAACAGAATCAAGCAATTCTTGTGTATGGGAATTTGGAAAAAAAATGTGCCAATATAGCATTTAGATATTTGACAATATCTGTATTTTGGTACCACAACACATGAAAGTCAGTGAATTCTTCGAGATTTACAAGTGTAAAGTCCTTCAAGAGTTTTACTTTTCACATTTTGTTATGTATCTTGGCTCCCAAATTATGGGTTTCGTAATTTAAAATAACTACCTACTTAGTCACGTTAAACAGCAATCTTAAGATAATTTCTGATATTTTCTTCCATTCACTTGCTTTCCTTCTATCTTAAGGTGCCTGCTTTTAGCAACTGTTACTTTAGAGGGCAAACTTGAAGAATGAATATAACCACAAATATAACAGATGTCTCATAAAATTAACTTCAATTGCTTCTATATGACCTCTGTCAAGGAAGTAAGACTCAAATTGAAGTCAGCAAGAGCAGCTGGAGATTCTGCTGTTAGATAAGTGACCTGCATTCCCAAGGGTAGTGCCCATAAATAAGAGAATTGTGGTCCTGCAAACAATAAATGTGATTAATGACAGAATAACTTAGCAAACATAGCTTCAGCCACATAGTGATGTGACATCTTGGGTCAGAAAGAATAGATTCAGTAGCAACAATTAAAATGTATCCACTAGGTAAGCAAATTTCAGCTAGACTAGGAAGAGAACCATATATTGAGTTTAGTGTTATCGTGATTTTATCATCTTGGTGGTGTTTTCTTTTTCTTCCCCTCCACTTCTCACATTTCTCTCTCTCTTTCTCACTCTCATTTCATATATGTATCTTCCTTACGTATCTATATATTTTAGGTAGCATATATGTATCTATATAAATGTATCAGTTTAGGTACCTAATGAATAATCTAAATGTAAAAATAGTGTCAGAAAAACTCTCCCTTGCATCTTGTTTTACAGAGTTGAATCTAGAATGGGTGAGAGATGGCAGAGATACTATAGAAAACACTGCATAAAATATCTGTAAATATAAGTTCAGATTTAGTCGAAGTGATAGATCAAGACTTTTACCTTCCTTTTGATATTTCTCAATCAGTTCAATCAGTTTCCTGCTCTGGAAGGGGATTGGACTAGATGATCTCTGAAGGTCCCTTCCAACCCCTAACATTCTGTGATTCTGTGATTCAGCGCTCAGGATATTTTTAGGTGTGAGGAAGCCAAATGTACTGTACACTCGGAATGACTCCTATCGTATCACTAGATTTTGCACAACTACTTAGAAATGTATATTTTACAGCAATGCAGATGAAAGCCACTTCATCCATGTGCTGATTTTAATTTCCACTTTCGAAATGACTGTTCCCAAAACAGATTAGGTAAAATTACAGATTCACCAAATGTTTTCCAGATCTCTTGAAATCCTATTAATATTGTTCTAAAATATAGCAGAATCATAGAATCATAGAATATCCTGAGTTGCAAGGGACATGTAAATCACAGAATCACAGAATCTTAGGGGTTGGAAGGGACCTCAAGAGATCATCAAGTCCAACACCCCCGCCAAAGCAGGCTCCCTATCTCATATTACATAGATAGGCATCTAGACGAGACTTGAATATCTCCAGAGAAGGAGACTCCACCTTGGACTTGGATCATTGAGTCCAAGTCCTGGCTCCACACAGGACCAGCCAAGTCTGAGCATGTGACTGAGTGCATCCTCCGGACTCTTCTTGAGCTCAGTGCTGTGACCACTTCCCTGGGGAGCCTGTTCCAGTTCCCAACCACCCTGTCAGTAAAGAAACTCTTCGTAACATCCAACCTAAACCTCCCCAGTTGTAGCTTCATACCATTCCCTCAGGTTCTATCACTAGTCACTAAAGAGAGAAGATCGGCATCTGCCCCTTCACTCTTCCTCATCAGGAAGCTGTAGACCATGATGAGGTCTCTCCTCAGCCTCCCCTTTCATGTAAAATCAGCTGCTGGTGTCAGAGGCAAACAATTTAACAAAATACTTAGCAATTCTCAAATCTTACTAGTAAATTTACTGTTATTTAACAATCAAAAGCACTGGTGCATATCAATTCTGATTTAATTTCTCATCACTGATTTACTGGTTCTTGTCAATTCTTAGTCTTTCTTAGGGTTAGAAAATAATATGGACTTATTCTTGGAATGATCATGATCAGTTATGTTAAAGAATTGAAGCAGAGTAAATCTCCCAAGATAGAGTATCTAACATAAGGACATAAGATATTTTATGGTACCATGGCTTTATTGTGAATTTTGATTGTGCCACATATCTGTATGTCCTCCATCAATGAAAATTAGTATTTTTTTAAAAAAAAGAAATACATTATTGCTCTAAAGGTTGACATGCAAAAAATATAACATCTCTATCTCTATATTAGATGGTATAAATAAAAAGTATAATTATATATACTAGATGTAATTTTAATTCATAAGAGATTGCATGAAGATGGAAGAGATTGTCAGCATGAGGAAGCAGTACAGAGTCTAGCTCTATAGTATGATAAGTATAATACAGTCACTGCTAGTAGCAATTCACAGGTTTTTTTAGCAGCATAAGGTAGAGTTATAGATTTGCCATACTCTGTCTGAACTTCTGTTAGCTTTTTTGCACTTTGGTTTAGCTTGTGTAGTTGTAACAACCATGTAATGACCAGATGGCTAAAACATAATTTGTCTAAATTTTGCTTAGCTTTCTAATTTGGTGCCCTAACATGTCTTGTTAATCATTTCAGTGTAAATGCAAAAGTCAAGTACCTATGCTTCATAGAATGACATATTTATAATTCTAGAATAATGATGCTAACAGAGGAGCACAAGGATGGGATGACAGCAGAGGTTTGGGCATTGAATGGTGTGAGAAGTCCCAGGACTGTCAACAACTCAAGAGTGCTCAGTTAGTGGCAGTGACACAAATTTAGGGGTTGGATGAAAACTCATTTCAGGGATTACGAAAAGGGCAAATAGAAATATTTTTAGCATGCACTGCATATAGTAAAATATAAAACAAAATCGCAATTAAAAGTCATTTAAGGCATTTCCTGATTTGTTTCTGAAAATATTTTGAGGCAAGCAAGAAGAAACATTAGCACATTTTTTCAGCCTGTTCTAAGAAATTCTACATAATTACCTATTCATTAAGATCTCTGGCAAACACAGAGATTAAATTCCATCTCAGCAGCAAAGTAGCCTACAGTAACATATTTTACAGTACAACTAGACTGTGACTAGTTATTTTGCAATGTGTTTGTGCTTAGATATAAATAAAAATCTGTATTATAAATGGCAAATTTAGCTAATACTCACGACCTGGAATGTTTATTCTGAGGATTGACTAAGATCTTACAATTAATGTTTACTACATTAAATACTACACTTTTCAGCTATATGTATTTTATCAGGTTGTATTTATTTCTGAATGTTTTCAACGCTTATTTTAGTTTTTAACTCTAGACTACTCAAAATCTCGTTAATCTGTATATCAAAATGATTTATGCATTAGACCATTAAATATTTCCTAGCAACACTGTAATTTTTGTAGAGTTGAAGAAGTTTGTTTGACAAGATTTTTTCTATCTATAAAAATGTAGAAGTGTAATATTGTTTGGAATATTCTGTAGGCAAACTAAATTCCTCTTTCCGTTTTGAAGTCTTACACCTGAGAAAAACAAATTCTATGCCAGTGTAAACTATACCTCATCACACAGATATTTTTTTTAATTCCATCTTTTATTTCCCAGTCCTAGAAGTATTTCCTGTTTTCTCTGCCTTTTAATCAGTTTCTTTCCTCTATTATTGATGTCTACTAATACAAAACAATATAACCTCTTTTGTCTAATTTTAGATGTATTTAGAATATTGGTCATTAGGTCTGCAAAAAGAAAAAAAGTAATCTCTTTCTCTGTGGTCTCATTTCTGTATTCAAAGGTATAACTCAAGAATAGTTGTTATTAACATTTGTCTACCTTTCATGACAGAAATTAAAATATGATATAAACCAGCATTTAAAAATATATGAACTATCCCCCCTCACCCCCTTTTTTTTTTTTTCCTTATAGCAAAAGACAATTAATCTTATTTGGGATTATATTACTATGGTTTTGTTGATTGATGTGATATTAAAAACACATTACCACATATACAAGGATTAATTACCTACACGTGAGATGTTTTCCACTGCCTCCATTTAAAAGATTTGTATATTCATCTATTAAAGGAATAGAAAAATCGAGAAAAGGTTAAAATAATTTAAGTTATGAAGTATATGCATCTATTTTTCACTATTCATCTTTTTTAAAATATAAATGAAATCTACTGTTTTAACAAAAGATTGCATTTCCTTTTATTTCATAATTTCATTTTCCTGAATTAATCTATTTTAAATTTGTTCTCGTTTCTTCGCCAGATATAGTTTGTAAGTGATCTTCTACATACACATTTGTGGAGCTCTTTTTAGATAAACAAATATGCATATGTTTTATGCTGATATTTCTCTGTCTAGGTTATGGCTTTATAATTCAAAATATCATATGGACTAACTGAACAATAATATTTATATGCTTTCTTGTCTATGTCTAAAGTCATTAAATTCTGTGAGGATATATGTGTAAATCTAAATTGAATGCCTGCTGATTTCAGAAATTAAAAGGTACAGTAAATTATATCTTCAAAGGTGTTTGATTTTTATGTATGCCTACCTAAACTGAACTTGAGTATTTTCAAAATACATGTCTGATAATGTAACATTTCAAAGTAAATTTCAACATTAAGCAGCTTCAATCATAATTGTACAATATAACCAGGTTGGTATTTTAACTGTTTTTTCCCCATTCAGAAGGTCTGTGAAGCGGTGAGTATATTTTTATAACATATTTTAATGTTTTATTTGGTTTTGGGGATGAAGTTGAAAAAAATAGTCAAATGACAATTATTACAATACTGCTTTTCAACGTTTGTGCATTACTATAATTATTTATAAGGCAGAAAATATGGTTTATTGAGGCCTAAAAAGGGTAACAAAGGGTATATAATATTCTGCAAGAATTCTGAAACCAATCCTGTTGAAATGAACTTAAAAAACAACAGATCCCGATAAACAGTTTAAAATGGAAAATTCTGTTCTGTAAGCTTCAATTTTCTAACACACTGTTACCATTAACACCGTCATCCAGTGGACTCACCTCAGAGCACAGCTGAACCCCTCAGCCAAGATGGTGACACCTTGGGGAAAAAGTATTTAAGAATGGGTAAAAAATGTTGCACAGGCAATGAAAACTGAGGGAAAAAGTGAGAGTATGTTTAGTGTTTTGGGTGTATGTTAGTCAAGGAAATACCGAATACAACTTGCCATGGCTTCACTGTGCTATCTCTTTGGACCAGTAGCTTCAGGTATGGAGCCAGTTAGTTAGGAGAGGTAACACCTTGCATTAATAGTTTTGTACATTATATGAAAAAAAATCCTATAATCTATGACAAATGTCAGTGTGACTGAATATTTGGAAAGGGAGTTTCAAATACTTGTAAATTTCCATCTACATATTCTGATTTATTTTTTTGAAATAAATGTGACAAAAATATAAGCATCCAAGTAAACTATGGGTTTAAAGAGAGCTTCTACAGTACCTTATAAGGATACTATCTGCATACTGCGTGATACAGGTTGCACACCTGAAGCTGAATTAACTTTCCTTCATTCTGAAGTCAA
This sequence comes from Laterallus jamaicensis coturniculus, assembly GCA_022605575.1. Taxonomy (NCBI): domain Eukaryota; kingdom Metazoa; phylum Chordata; class Aves; order Gruiformes; family Rallidae; genus Laterallus; species Laterallus jamaicensis. Next base: position 14,041,061 of record JAKCOX010000019.1, read on the forward strand.
TTACTGCATTAATGCTCATTTATTTCCAAATTAATCCTCCTAGATAGACGCATGGAATAGGAACTGTGTCCTCTATAACTTCAGAAAGACTTTAGAATCCATTCCTGATTGTGTATACTTTGGCTTTTTGTGGGATCTTCACTGATATGAATACAGAAAACGTTGTTATATGATATTTTCCAAAGCTGAAAATAACCATTCCTTCAAAAGAAATTTTGAAATTTCTACAAACCCTAGGAAACACCCCTTTACCATCTTGAGAGTGAGAACTTTCTACCCTCCAATGGCCTCTAGCATTTCCCTCATAAAGACAGAGTGTGGCCCCATGTACAGCTTCTGTTAGACTTGTTCAGAATGCTAAGGAAAAAACCCCAAAAAAACCCAAACTGTTTTGAGTATGATATTAATGAAAATTCAAAGAACTAATCTACACTGCAGCACCACCAAGAATGGAAGCTCAGTCATTGCCATCCTGTAGAGAACCAGCACTTGGCAATCTACCTTCAGAGCAGACATGTTGCTCTTTTCATATGTGGTGAGATGATCCATCCTAGATGAATAGAACCTATTGCATAAGAAATTGGAGAGATGTCCTGACTTCTTTTTTTACTATGTTGCTGTCTTGCTGTCTTACTGCCTTTTCACAGTGGCTTCTCTGACAACAGTGGTCAATGGGTTAAGCATTTCTTGGTCTCAGTCTTTCACAGATATTGTTGGAACAATGAATGATGAGCGGGCGAAAGATGACTCAACTGGGGGAAATGATAGGGTGAGATGAACAACGATAGCACATTTACTGCCTAGTGTCTAAAGCTGGAGAGTGTAACTACCAAGTGAAGCCCAGTAGCTGAATCTTTGAAATGGAAACCATCAATAACATGCCTTTTATACCCAGTTTCATTAATAAATCTGAACAAAGCTACTTACTTTAAAATTCACTTCAATAGTGTCTGTTAAGTGGTACGCTATTTTGGCTACTCTAAAAATCATCTCATTTTTCTTAATGACAGTTTAAACAGTCGTACTCTATTGCAGAGGGTATCCTTTGAGGGTTTTTCATATTACTTTTATATTCCCTTTCAATTTGAGAAGCTAGTGTTAAAGACAAAAATATAAGTACAATACAAATTTTATATATAATGTGAAAATATTTTTTAACTGTGTACATTACATTGCAATCCATGAATATATTTCTCATTGGAAGTTGGGCATACTTTTGTCAATCTGAAATGTTGCTTGACACACATTAACTGGGTTGAATGATGCAATAATCCCTCATGCAAGTTGTAAGAAAACAACCCTGGTTCAATATTACAACCACAGCAGAATCACAGAACACACTACACAAGCGCACTAAATACTACATGTGTTAGTTAATTACTCGAGACTACAAACTTAAAGCATATCAAATATTCACTTACCCATCTCTCTGGTAAGGGTTCTCAGTATATTACCTTAGCCAGCATCCTGGCCAAGGGGGAAGACTCTCCCCACAGAGCTAGAAAAGTGGCTCCCCCACGTTAAACTGAATCCAAGGGGGGTTTATTTCATTTTTTGTCTGCTGTACATGCCAGTGGGCAGGACTGTGTCCTAGGGGACAATGCCACCTTCCATGTTTGTCATTAGCACTGATCCTACTTATCTTATGCCCTATCTGTTGCATATCTTTACCTTACTGCTAGAGAGCTGAATAGCGGCTTGATTGGGACTTATTTGGCATATTGTTTGTTGAAGAAATTCCAAGGCTCAACCCAGGTTTCAGTTTGCCATTTAGTCTCCTTTTGCAGGACAGCTCGTGTCTGAGCTATCTACACAGCTCCTCATGGGTTGTCTCTGATAAGATGGGGCCTCAAAGCAATTCAACGCTGAGTCGCTTTACAACCCCACATAAGTCACATGATGGCCTAGACATTGCTGAAAACAGTTTGTCGAACTCCAGCCACATGAGCCAGATGATCCTTACAGTGTCCAAATGCATAGAAAAAAATACAGTCAGAGGAAAACCAGATCATTTTCCTGAGTGTCAGTTACCTATGGAAAATGATACAAGATAATATGCAGGGAGCAAAGATGGCATGTTACAACAGAAAGAAAACCAAGAAGGAATAAAATTTGAATTTGGGGAAAAATATTTATAAATGCAGATTTGCAATTGGTTTATTACAAGAGACATTACACTTTTAGAGTTGCAATTTTTTTTTTCAAATGTCTTTACAGTAATTCTAGGCATTCTTCTTATTTATAAAAATGTATCGCTTTTTCCTGAGCATTGAGGCACTTTGCATTTAAGTATCCATTAAGCATAATATTTCATTTTTGAGTGCAGATGCCCCTAATAATCTGGACAGTTGGATTTATCAGCAGAAAAGTTTATGAAAAACAATTTTGAGGACATTCTGAGCAATATATGTGATGAGGAAATAAGGTGCAGTTAAGAGTGAGATTAATCTGTTATGTATCTAGCTATATAGATGTTAGACTGGTAGTGCATAGCAGTTATTCAACTGGAATCACTTGCAGGAAGGGATTCAACCCTGTTCTCTTTGTCACTTATGTTTACAGTAAATATTACCTTTTGTAAGATGCCCACTGACTGTAGAGGACATCTAGATAAATAGCTTACATTATCTGCCTAAGTTTAAGTTAGCATCCTGGTAGATGAATGTCACTTTGCTCATCTAATCAATATTAAATATTCTCAATTACTATGTATTTATGAACTAATGCTTGATACTGACAGATGCTTTGAAACCTAAGCATGCTGACAGGAAAGTCTGGAAGAGTGTGAAATTTTCAGATTTTGCCAGAATGGTTTTCAAAGTTGTGGCACCATCACACAAATTACCCTGTAAAAAAAGGGCAATAGAACCAAAAAGATTTTTATTGTATAGATTTAACTTGTATAAAATTGGGGGGGTGAGGTGGTGTGGGGGAGGTGTGTTGGTTAGTTTGGTTTGTTTTGTGGGTTTTTTCTGCAATTTCTGTGCAAGGTTTTCTTTCTACAAAATTTGGGGTAAATTTCTCTCTAAAATGCCTCTCTGTTTAAACAAGTTCTAATAAATACAAAGATACTCTGCTATGACTCAAGAATTTAGGTATACAATAATTTTATGATCTATATCGGTTTTCTGGACAGAGGACAAAAGCTATATTTGTATTGAATGTAAGACTTAAATTATAAATTAACAAAAATTAGCTTGATAAAAGCCTGTATGGAAGACAAACAAAGCAAACAAACAAAACATAACAAAAAAGGCAGCACTACTAGTACCAGATAAACATTTTTTGAAAGACAGATGAAAAGTCTCAGGGTATGATGAGTTGACCCTGTCCAACAGCTAAATACATACCCAGACTCTTATTCACTCCTCTCTCTGGACAGGCAGAAAATAGAAGGAAGAAGAGAAGATTTGTGGATTGAGATAATGACAGATTAATAGGGAAGTCAAAAGCTGCGCACACAAGCAAAGAAAAACAAGGGATTCAAACACTATGTCCCATTTTCATTCAGACTGTTAGCCAATTCTTGTAAAGCAGAACCTCAAAATTTATAATGGTTGATTAGGAGGACAGATGCCTCGAATGTCCTGCTTTAATTCCCTAGATCTTTTATTGCTGAGCACAATGTCATATGGTATGGAATATCACTTGGGTTAGTTGGGGTCTGTTGTCTCATATTTGTCTGTCCCAGTTTCTTCCCCAGCCCTCTCAGTAGGGACAGTGGAAGGAAATGTCACCACTGTGCATGCACTGTTATGCAATAGCCAAAACATCAGTGTGCTACCCAATCTGGTTTAAACACAAATGGAAAGGACAACACCATATGGGCTGTTATTAAAGAAAGTTAATTCTATCCCAGCCAGATCCAGTATACAAAGCAATGGAGGAAATGCAAGATCTATGTTGTACGTTAAAAAAAAAAAAAGACTGAGAACTTGAATTTCAAAAGAAAAATGAGAATTTAAAGGTGTTTTTCTGTGTGTAAAAAGTTGAGGGAGTTAAAGAAATTGCACTGTATTACACTCTTACAGGTCAGCTATGGACATGTCAAGAATCTCCATCCGGAAACTAGATTGATTTCTGTGCTCTTTATTTAATGTTAATGTATTCCTTCAAATAGATGCTTTTGGTGTTTTAAAAAATTATCTTTTCCTTAGAGATATTGTTTTAATTTGTTACATGTCATTGCTCCAAGGGGAAAAGGAGGACTGAAAACTGAAAAGATATATTTAAAGTGAGAACCATGAACAGTCAAGGAAGAACTGCTACTCAGGGCACAGTATCACACTGAAAAAAAATAGAGCAATTCTGCTACAAAGACTGCATAAAATCTGAAAAATATCTTTCATCAGGGCCATGAAAAGTCAAACCTATACTTAACATGGGCCATATTTGTGTTTAGTCTGAAAAGTATAAAATGTCTCACAAAATTTAAACAAAAAAAAGAAGAGGGAAAATGAATTATACTTAAATACTGTTGCTAATTCATATGCTGAAACTTGTTTTAAAAAATAGATTTTCTTTTTTTAAAAAGTTCTATTTTTAATTAAACAAGAGTGACCAAGCCAGAATCACGCTGATATCTATGCTATTAATCTTATTGAATGAAGAAACTCAAGCTAATTCTTAGCTTTTTGTTTTCCTTTTTGATCTTATCTGATTGTGAATTATGTGTGTAATTTGACCGTAGCTAGCTGCAAGAGTGTTGGGGCTTGTTCTCAGACCAGGAATTATTCATTAACATTATGCGTCAGACCCTTTCGAGATTATTTAATGATAATTGTAAAGTTATCATGTGGCATTCAAGCAAAGAAGTAAAATGTATTGGATAAAGTATTCACTTCAAACTATTCAGTTATGTGTAATTTAAATGCTAGAAAAATAATTAATGAAAATTAGCTCTGTAGCTTTTAGAATATTATTTTTCACTTTTCATAATTTTGTCATTTAAACAACCTCAATAAAGGCCAAGTAGCCACTACACATGTATTTTGAAACATTAATCTGTGGTACTGCATTAGAAGAAATTTGAACAGCTATTGAATAGCTTATATGTCAATTGAAACTGAAATCTTCAGCAAAGCATTTTTCTCGTTTTTTTCTTAGAATTAAATGGGCTAATAATATGACCAAAAGAAAGGTCGCTTTTAGTAAGATATTCCATTTACTTGATAAAAAGAAGTTGTGTATCATTATAGAAACATTGCATAACTAACACTATATTCTGGCATTTCAACAACTTCTTGTGAAGACATGTAGTCACCTCAAAGTTTATTTCTTCATATCAAGAAAAAAAAGAATAAAAAGTGAAGATGCAGTATTTTCCAAATAAAAGTAATCAGTAAGCAGAAAATTAAAGTATTGAGAATTTAGTCTGAATTTTGAAGAGGGTAGACACATACATTCAGCCTTTCTATAAATTACTGCTATTAAAATTACTGTTGCTGTATTCATCATTTAGATTTATGTAGCAATAAGAAAAAAATTTTTTAAAAATTTTGGTGTTCTAAAACCAATTAAACTTTCAATCACAGTGATTACCACATAGTAGCGCTCACATTCAAGTAACATATTAATTCAAATTACCAATAAATTAAAAAAAAAAAAAATTGGCCCTTCACACAGAAGTAAAATTTCAGTCTTTCTTCCAAAACAGATAGGTGTCATATTTCAACATTTGTATTGAAAGAAACTAGAAAAGGTGGCACTGGTTTACTACTACATAACATCTCATCCACTGAAGACACAGCAAGGAAATGTGAGCCAAATGAAAGATTAAAACTTATTGAAATTAAAATTTTTTTCTCTTTACAAAATTCCTAGCCATCAGGTTATTATTGGAAAGTTTGCATGGAGATGGAGAACTGTTCACTAAAGCTGTTTTCTCAAACAGCTGAAAAGGTGTTTGTTCTTGTCTAATTTCTCATGCTATCCTGTTTGGATAGTAGTCTGGGGAGAGAGAGAGAGAGAGAAGATACTGCTGTATCTCAAAATATATTGCATTATGGAAATTAATTTACTTGTTTGCCTGTCTTAGAATAACAGTATTAAAACAGCAATACACCCTTTCTAATTTGAAAGTAGATCCAAAGAAGTAAGAACCCCCTTATAGTGTGCTTGAACCACTGTTACTGTATGACTGGCTGATCAAATAATTCAATCAAAGTATTCTAGGAAAGGAGTTAAACATTTGGCTCTGAACTCATCTCCATAGCAATATTTTAGCAAATGTAATTTGCTCTTGATTATTTTGTTCCATTTCCTTATATTGGTGTTTGGAGAAAAAAATCTTATTTTCCTTCTTTTTTATGCACTTATTTTCTTTTCCTCTCCCACAACTTCAGTATTAATAGGGTGAACTAGTATGCAAGGAGACCATACAATTCACCAGGGAAGTGACAAATGATTTGATGTACAGAATAACCACTACTTAGATGATAAATAAATTACTTTTTGTCATCTGATTGTTCTTCTGCTGGAAGGAATTACCCTCCATTATGGAGATCGACAGGAATTTTACTTTTCAGTAAACCTTGAAAAATGGTTTCCAGAATTTTCCCCTTCTATACCCTTGCTACCTTATAAAGCACTAGAAAATACAGTAGGAGGAATGCCAATAGTGATTTTGTAAATTATAGGAATAGGTGAAATGCAAGATGTTAAAAGCCTTAATAAAACCTAGCAGCCTTTTTTTTCCTTTAAAACAGAGAAGAGTATGTTTGCTTCTATACCACTTGTTACAACTAGCCAGCAGCCTGAAAAGATTTTACAGTGGATTTTATGAAAACAGTGTCTTGACTAGCATCACTTTTGAGATATGAACAGTTCAATTTGTAGTGAAAGGAGACTAAATATAAGAAAGTAATGAAAAAGCTATTTTATTTTTATGTTAAAATGTTCCAGAGACCTAAGTAATAAAAAAGATAATTTTCCAGTTTTGCAAATAGCGATTGTTAGGTTTGCTTTCTGAGTATCTCTGTCTATGCTTTTCCCAAATATCCTCATGGGATACTGAAAATATCTGAATTTAATCCAGTGATCTCACTCATTATTTAGCCAATTAATGCAGTGTACCAAACATATTTGCTCACCAGTATCGTGACATTTCCTGTAACCCTTAATTATCACATTTGCGTATCTTCTTCTGAAATATAGTAAACCATACAGTAATCACTCATATGTAATGAGAGTTATTCATAAGGCTACACATAAAAAAACCCACTAAATGATCTGACATACTCAACGCTTATACTTTGAAGGATACATCTTGCATTAAAAAAATCATTAAAATATTGAAATTAAATTATTCCAAAATTTGTGTGTAATATGAGAGACAGCAAGACATAGCAACATTGTTCTTTCAGATACAGTTTTAAGATTTCTTAGGATCTACTTTAACTTTTGAACTTGTGTACAAATAATAAGAGACACAGCTTTACCTGTAGTGTGTTTGGCTGTATCCCACATCTATCAAAATCACTGTAGTGTTCTAACTGATGGGTTTTAGATAAGAAATTTTCCAAAATTTTCCCATCTGTGAGATATCTCTAGCAATCAAGAAATAGTTGACGGAAGGTTTATTTTCCAATCTGTCATTCATAGTCAGAGATCCTAATTTCTGTTCTCTTCCAAAAGTTATGTCCCAGACTACTTGCTAAAATTATTTCAATTTCCCACCTCCCTTTGCATTAAACTTTTTTTTAATATCATTCTTCTAAAAAATTTGCTTGTTACGTGCCTGCTTATCCCTTCACAAACCTCTGTTATCCCACTTGAGTTGTTCTTTCTATTCAATTCCTTAGTCTGACTCTAAACATATTGTGGTCTGAACGTGAAAGAGGAGTTGTTAAGTAACTGAGAACATTTACATACAGAAACAAGTAGACTATCCACACAAGAGAACAGATGCAGAAATCCACCTAAGCAGAAGAAAGATTATGTCAGAACCCTTCTGCTGTTTTCTGTGTTGTTGTCCTGGTTCTGACCAGACCAGAGTTAACCTCCCCAAGCAGCCAACCCAGGTGAGCTGGTTAGAACATGTAATCTGAGTTGGTCCAGGCTGTTTTCAACACCACCTGACAACACTTCCCCATAAAGGGGCTGATGGGGGAGGGATGCTGTGGGGTGTTTCTAGGGCAATCTGTGTGTGATTGGTCTTGTGGTATGCAGCACTCTGTAACTGTCAGGTTGGTAAGGTACTCCCTGTTATCACAAGGTGTGAGTGTAATTTGTGTTATTGTTCTACTTGCACAGTGCTTTTGTCTTTGTCCCAACTCACATTTCTCCTCTGGGAGTGAGCAAGTGGTGTGTAGTGCTCAGCCACTGTTTGGGGCTGAACCACCACACTTGTCATAAGTAGCTTTGAACTATGAAGTAGCTTACACTATTAGTCTGCATACGGAATTATAATAAATTACTTAGCAAAAATTAACAGATGCTTTCTATATTCCTTTAGAATTCCAATTGATAGCCAGTCACTAGTTTTCTCCACTTGGTTGTCTTACATAAATTATGTGGTAAATTAACTAAGACAATATAAAATAACTGTGAAACTGTTACTGAGCAATTACTGTAACTCTTACTGAAGGTGTAATCCTAACTCCAGTAAAAAGCTACAAGATGATCAGAGGGCTTGGACATGTCTTCTACCAGGACAGGCTAAGAGAGCTGGGCTTGTTCAGCCTGGGTAAGAGGAGGGTCCAGGGGGACCTCACTGAAGTTTTCCATTTGGAGAGGGTCTGTTTACCAGGGCATGTAGATGAGGCATAATGGATTTAAACTAAAAGAGGGAAGATTTAGATTAGATATGAGGAATAAATTCTTAATTGTGAGGGTGGCGAGGCTGGTGAGGTGCTAGAAGAGGTTTCCCAGAGGAGTTGTGAATGCCCCCTCTCTGAAAGTGTTCAAGGTGAGGTTATACAAGGCTTGGGGCAATGTGGTCTAGTGGAGGGTGTCCTTGCCTATGGCAGTGGTTGGAACTAGATGATATCTAAGGTCCCTTCCAACATGAACCCTTCTATGTTTCGAAGAGACCTCCTAAATTGTGGAACGCGTTCCAAAAAGAAAAATAAATGAAGGGAATATTTAGTAAATGTAGGCATTCAGCATGAGCTGAGTTGCCCTACAGTATCCCACTTGGCCTCCAACTGGTTCTCCACGAGAACATGTGTCTCTGTTAGGTCCTGTTCTGCTTCTGCTAGGGTGGTTGTCTCAAATTTATTGATATACCTATGTGGCATTTAGAGTATCATGCATTCAGTTGCATGTGGCAACTGAATCACTATCAAGTTACCGATTCAGTATTTGTTAGCTAGAAAAGGTTTATACAAAGCTTAAATAAATGCAACATTAGCCACACAGTGGATCTACTGTATGGTCTGCAGAGTGGAATTCCATATAGAGAATTGTCTGTAGAACTGTATTCACATAAGAGCAATAATGTGTGTTTTGGTTTTTGTTTGTGTTTGGTATTTTCTCTTTGCCATGAAAATACATGTCTAAAACCACATTTGATCAACTAGATTGATAAAATACTTAATTCTTCAAACATTCTTCTATGAACATTAATTCTGGTATGTGGAGTGGAGTGGAATAGAGTAGAATGTTTCAGTTGGGAGGGACCTACACCTGTTATGTCATCTTCAGGGCTCACCAAAAGTTAAAAGCATGTTGTTTATAGCCTTTGCCTATATGCCTCTGAAACACTCACAGGCTTGGAGCATTGACCACCTCTCTAGGAAGCTTGTTCCAGTGTTTCACCACCCTCCTGATCCATTTAAGCGTCTTCACATCCTTCAATTGTGGAACCCTAAGGACACCAAGGCTGAATTTGGTGGGATAATCACCTCTTTTGACCAACTGGTCATACTTGTTTGGTGCACCTCAGGATGTGTTTTGCCCTCATGGTTGCAAGGGCACACCACTGACTCATAGGGAAACTGCTGGCAATGAGCATCTTCATTTCCCTTATGCAGGGCTGACCTCCAACCACTCCCTGTCTGTGGTGACTGGCAGAGAGCAACACACAATTCAATATGACTTTTAGGTGAAGCTATTTATTGGGTTAAATCACACAGATTATATACCTTTATTACAGCAAACGTGGCAAGCTAAAAAACTGCTAATTGGTTACATACACTGTTCACATCGTGTTGATTGGTTAGTAATTATAACAAGTTCTGATAAACCTATCTTATAGAGAAATATCATTAGTTTATCTTTGATGCCTAAAAGTATCCACACACCTGCTGGTTTGAACCTCTTGTTATGATTGGTTCCTAACATGTTTTGTTACTCCCAAATACCTTCCCATAACTGCTTCTTGGTTTAGGGTAGCCTGTACCCCTATCAACAAGGCTGCTGTGTTTTGGAATAGGATTATTAGGATCCTCTCAGCATGAGTAACTTTTCCTGTCTCATGGGAACAGAAGAATATTGTCAGGGCCTAAATCTTGGGAGAAGAGAGCTAGGCTGCGAGCAGGCCTGCTGTCTTCCCTGACACCTGCCAATTTATACTTCTGTCCTAGGTGCAGATTCAGGTATTTGGACAAGTTAAATTTCATGTCATTAATCATCGGCCAATGTTCCAAACTATATAGATCCCTCTGCCTTGAGGCCTCCTGTCCCTCAAGAGTGTCAGCAGCACCTCCCAGTTCAGTATCATCAGCCAACCTGTTAATGGTGCATTCAGTTCCTGCATTTGGATCATTGATAAATGAATCCGTTCTTTTCAGTATAGGCTGGGGGATGTCCTGCTCGAGAAGAGCTCTATGGAGAAGGACCTGGGGGTCCTAGTGGATGACAGGTTGGCTATGAGCCAGCAGTGTGCCCTGGTGGCTAAGAGAGCCAATGGGATCCTGGGGTGAATCATGGAGGAATGTGGCCAGCTGGTTGAAGGAGGTGATCCTCCTCCTCTACTCTGCCCTGGTCAGGCCCCACCTGGAGTGTTGCGTCCCTTTCTGGGCTTCCTGGTGTAAGAAGGACAGGTTTCTCCTGGAGAGAGTCCAAAGAAGGGCTATGAAGATGATTAAGGGCCTGGAGCATCTCCCCTATGAGGAGTGGCTGAATAAGCTGGGACTGTTCAGTCTGGAGAAAAGAAGATTAAGGGGAGACCTAATTGGTGTTTACAGTTATCTTAAGCACGGGATGCAAAGGGGAATTATCCAGCCCCTTTTCAGTGGTTAGCGGAGACAGGACAAGGGGCAATGGCTGCAAGTTAGAACACAGGAAGTTCCACACTAACATGCGGAAAAGCTTTTTCACAGTGAGGGTAACAGAGCACTGGAATAGGCTGCCCAGGGAGGCGGTGGAGTCTCCTTCCCTGGAGATATTCAAGACCTGTCTGGTTGCCTATCTGTGTAGTATGAGCTAGGGACCCTGCTTTGGCAGGGGGGTTGGACCCGATGATCTCTCGAGGTCCCTTCCGACCCCTACAATTCTGTGATTCTTCGATTCTGTGAAATGTAAGGCACAGAACTTACCCTAGCACTAAACACTGAGGAGCACTGTTGATGACCAGTTTGCTGCCAGACAGGTATTGCCCCATTTACTACAACCCTTTGAGTTTTGCTCATCAGCCAGAGCTCTCAAACCTGCTCATCCTACAGTTGGGCATTTTGTCCTGAAGGATATCAAAAGCTTTCCTAAAAACCAGAAAAAAATACCTCCACTACAATTTGTCTTCATCCACTAGGCAGGTGATCCTGTCATAGAAGGATAACAAATTAGCTGGACAGGACTTTCCTTTTGCAAACCCATACTGACTATTCCTGCTGATTGCATTATTCTTTAAATGCTTTTCAACAGTACCCAAATTTGTGTCACAAAGTATGATTGGGCTTCAATATTTATAAAGCACTTGGAAATAGAAATAGTTAGATAAAAATGGCAGTAGAGCCGAAAGTCATACTTGTAGCTAGCTAGCTAGCAGTTTGTTGATCTATCTAGTTCCTATCTAAAAATAAAACATGATTGACACTTTATAATGGAATTCTTCATAACTCAAATGATTATAACAACTTATTTCTTTTATTAAATATAAGTTAACACCATCTGTCTTGCAGAGTTTTTTCATTACTGACAGCATAATTTTTTATTTTATTTTTTTTTCCTCTGGGTGTTAAAGATGAGTGTAGTTTTAAGTGAGTAGCAGTACACTTTTAGTGTTGAAGTATGTAAAAAAGTAAAATAAAATGTCCCCAAACAGATAGAATGCTCGTTTTAGAAATAAGCAACAAAATAGCTTATATGTTGTTACGTTAATGTCTAAGATACCTTTCAGATGATCAGAAGTATTTATTTGTTAATGGACTTTACCATCCAGCATATTGTTGAGTTTAGAAAATGGAATTTTTTTGTGATTTTTTGCAATAAATTGAGTAAATGAAATAGTTATCCACAAGATTCCTGGGAACACTGCCAAATAAAAAGTGATACTTTAACAACAGGTGTAGTATAAAGGGCAATTGTATAATAAAGACAAAAACTTTTGGAAAAATGTTGGCTGGGAGGGAGGCTTGGTGTGTATAACACTGAGCTGAACAAGATGAATCTTCATCAACTGAACATCACATCTCCATATGATAAATACTCATTTCTTTACTATTTACTATTTACTTTTTATTTACTATTTTTATTATTTTTATTATTTACTATTTTTTATTATTTACTTTTACTATTTACTATTGAAATTGCTATGTATGTGAAATTGTATTTTCAGAGTATTTGAAAGCAATTTAAATGTCATCGTTTGTCTTACAGGGGGAAAGCTTTTATTTCTAGATTAATATATAAAACCACAAGACTTAACAAGAAGAAACAAAAGGACCATTCACATGTTGAAAAGGGACCTTCCTCTAGGGTTAAATCTTACATCATAATCTTTTAGTCAAATACCAGTAAAACAGAAGAATGAAAATATTTCTAAATGCCTAAAGCCTTTTGGGTGTTTGTTGTTTAGTTTTGCTTCCTTTTGTTTCTGGGTTTTGTTGGGGGGTTTTGTGGGCTTCTTTTTGTTTTTCTTTTTGTTTGGGTTTTGGATTTTTTTTTGGTTGGTTGGTTTGGTTTGTTTCGTTCTTTTAATTCAGGATAAAATCCATGAGTGCATGCTCTTACAGCTGAAGTACAGACATGATAAACTGGTAGGACCATCTGTTACTTAATAAAACATCATAGTGGTGTCAAGAAGTAATTTTGTCTAACATATTCCTCTAGAGACGAAAAACTTAATTTACTACTGTAGAAATGACAATGATTCTTAATATTTTGTAAAAGATTTCTTGCATGTTCACTCCTCAGATAAGATGTCCTCTCCTCGTTTTCTGTCCTTCCCTCTGTACTATTCTTCTTCTGCTAATTTTCAGTTTCATTGAAGTAACACTGATAGGAAAAGTATTAGATAACAGTATTTTCAAGAGGAGAACAGACAGACATGAACAGAACTGTGAGTCAGGAGGCAGACAAGTAGTTTTGATAGACTCTGAAGAAGACACGTATAAGCAATGCTCAGAGAGACACACATCTGACTGAAAAGATTACAAGGAAGAAAATCTACAGAATTTCAAGGCATAAAGTAGCAATGCTGAATGTTTTTCACCTTTTCTTTTTTCCTCATAAATTTCTTTTTTCTATTTTAAATGTTAAATTTTACAATCCTGCATCAAATAATGTCAGAATGCTTGAACCTAGTATCATTACCTTTTAAAATACACATTTCTAGCATGCTGATATTGCCCCACAGGGTTGTGAAGCAGGCTGCTGTTTTCTTGTGTTTCACAGAATCACAGAATCGTAGGGGTTAGAAGGGACCTCAAGAGATCATTGGGTCCAATCCCACCTTTTCCCTGAAAAGCAGTTGATATCCCTTAGAAAGTTCTAACTTCTCTAGAGATACACTGTCTATGGTAGCCATGAGAATTACAGCGATAAAGTTTGCATAATGATAAGGTCACCCCTGTTACATTACACTGAATTTAATTTGTTGCCTAAACCCTAAATTTCATCGTCAATAGCTTAGTTCCTATTGCTGCACATGCTGCCTCAGTTCTCTAAAAGTTAAAGTATGAACATTTGCACACTTAGACGATGGTTCAAATGGAGCAGACTACTGAATAGTACCCTATTAAAATGGCATAGAGGAGTATTTTAGGACACCTTTAGGTAGATTTAACCAATTACATTTACGATTATGCCATCTGTAAATTTTGCCTCAGAACTAGAAAACTCTTCGTGACATCTCTCTCCATATGGATTTAATAATCTATACTACTACTTGTTTTTTCTCAATAGGTTGTAGGTGTATTACAGATTTTGAGTCACAACAATCTGCTTATGGTAACAGTACAAGCCACACATCATTACATACTTCTAGTTACTTTTGAAGACTGAAACACTTGCACCTACATCACAAATCTAAACATAGAACCCTAATTCAAACTGATGATGGAGGGGAAAGGAGTGCTTGAAAGAATTGCTTAAATCTCATATTTGGTGTATTTTATGGATTCATGTCTGGCTAAACAGCAATTAATTAATTAATAAGTCAAAGCAAGAGAGACCATCTGGACCCAAGTCTCTCATATTTTCTTACTGTGAAGTAGTATCAGATTCCTTAGGGAAGTACCTCAGACTTTGTATCTGTTAGACAAATGAGAGATGGATTGAGCTTGTCATCCTTTGCTTATTCTATACTCGGAATGAAAAATGCTTTTCAACAGTATTCAAGGAGAGCTATTCCCGTGAAAATTAACCAAAGTTCATGACTATAATTTCCCATAAAAGACTTTGTGAATTTGTTTTGGAGGGCTTATAACTAAAGGTAATAGCTTGCTGCCCTTCCATGCAAAAAAAGAACCTGCTTGGAAAAGTGGTCCAATAACTTTGCAGATAAAAACCAAAGTATTGGATATGCTGCCATATTCCCTCAAGTAATTTTCTCTCTGTCATTTTCCTTTGTAATTTCTGCCGTTTTGTATGGGCCACTTGTATGTAGCATACATACAAGTACTGATGTGCCTGTGAATTACTGATTGTACCTTGAAGATATACTGTATCAGGTGAGAAAGGATACTTTCTAGAGTATGATTTGTGTTTGTCAGGGCTGAAGATCTAAAATATTAGAATTCAGAATTAGAAATTAGACAAAATACTATTCTGGAATGACACTAGGGTTTTCATCTCCTTGGAAAAAAATAGTATTTCTTCTAAATATAATGCACCAGTTATAGACACAGTGATATAATAGGACAATATGTGTAATGCCATGCAGGCTTTTTCTAAAAAGTTTCTATAGCACCTTTCAGCTTCTTAAGTTCAATGTGTGAACCACATTGTTTCTTTGTGATTCCAAACACCTTTGTTATTTCAGAAGTCTGTAGTAAGCACACCAAACAGACCTTTACAAATAGTAAAGATAGAGGGTAAGTGGATTAAATGTGCAAACTTTCCCACAATACATTCTATGAAATAGAATTCCCAAAGTTTATGAGATAGATAACATGTGAACAAGCTTTATATATGAAATATTTATAGAATATAAAGGTTTGGTGTACAACAAAAGAATCTTATCTATTAATTCTGATTACTGAATCATCTGACAGACAATATAAATTAATTATTCATATGCATACCAATTTAAGAATTTGAATATAATATAGTGGGGCTACTTTAAAGTTTTACACCAGGAAGTTGAATGTCTGTATCCTGGATGTTCAGTCATGCTGTGGACATATGTATGCACAGTACAAGTTATCGCAAACTATTTGGAACTAAACTAAATAGTTTCACAGGCTATAGTATTTCGTGTGACACCACTGTGTAACTTTGGCTCAGTCTTGCTTAGGGAAAAGTTGGTGGTCTGTGAGAAAGTTCAGGCCATGTAGCATGTGAAAACTTTAAACACATTATTCATATGGAAATAGTTTAAAGGTTAAGAATTCAAGGGAGTTATAAATTCCTTAGAAAAATAAAATCCACAAATGGCATTTCAACAGCACTGAAAATCAGCATATTCATGGACAAAGGAGAAGTAATGCTTCTCATGGTTGATAATCATCTGCCCAAAAGACACTCTTAACTAGTACCTAACCTTGTATGATCCTGATATCCTCAATATCTTCTGTAGGTATTATCCAAGAAGTAATCATTGTGCAATCCAAGTCATCTATGTCTTTCCCATGGAATGGGAAGAGTTAACTAAATAAAAGTTTACCAGTAAATGAGAGTTTCAAGGTCCCTGACGTTAAGAAAAGTGTCATGATCACATTTACACTAATTAAGACTAACTCTAGAGCAGGTTAGCTGTGTCTAGAGCACATCATAGAAAACAGCTCTGGGTATCCTAGAGAAATACACATCTGTGAGATGAATCTTCTTATCCTAGGATAGACCAAGAATGAAAAATACGCTTCATGAGTCTCATTCTGTTTTTCGTACTGACTAAAACAACACTATGTGTGTAGTATTCACTTGCATAAATGTAGGTTTACAGTGACTTACATGACCTATGATTTCTGAAATATCTATGTGGTAAGGAGACAAGAAATGTAATCAGTGGATGAGGCATTCACTTTTAAAACCACACAGAGAGTCTACCTGTGGTATCTTCTGACTTCTAAGAAGGCTTCATACATCTATGATCATGCAACAGAATCCAAATCTAACATATGTTTTAGCTAAAATGTAAATATCTACATTCCTCCTTTCTTAGGTTAGCCAAAGGAAATTCAACTTCTGGTACCTACTAAGAAGGGAAGTAGCCTTTTATTTTTTTTTAAGTAAGAAAATAAAAATGTCCATGTCTTTAAAAGACTTGAACAAGCAACAAGTATGTGTGCATTGGTGTGCAGACGTGTGATTTGGCGTGCTCTTTAAAAGCTGGGTAATGATCTAATACACAAGACTTGAGAAAAGGTGACAGAATCAAAATTTTGGACGGTAACCTCTGCTGGAATGATAACTTTAAAAGAATCCAGAAACAGTCTGGTTGGAATGAGTTAATTTTATATTTTAAAAAGTATTATAATTATTATTGTAAATTTATGAGTAGTGAAAAAAAAGACTTTCCGGGTTTTTATGTTTTCTGTGAATACATCAGAACAATCACATAAAACACTTAAGAAACAGACTGACTCATCTCTCTCTGAAATAATTTACCTAAATGTGGACTGAATCGGAACTGGACTAATTAGTCAATGAACACAAAGTAGGTCATTTCTAAGTGGTTAATGACTGAAGAATCCCTTTAAAAGAAGAAAATCCTCAGCAGTGTGAAATACATGAGCATTTTCCCTTTCGCGGGTTTAAAATGCCTAAAATTCATCTAGTGGCTAAACAAGCCTAGTCAAATAAAAATGTTTGTGATGTAGCAAAAAGTCAACTCACTATGGTTTGCTATTGTAATAAAATTGTTAATTATTTTTCCCTTTAAGGAATGAAATCACATGAAGCCAACTAATCTTATTGAAAATACATTAAAATAATTATAGTTGACTTCTGCCTGATGAGAAAATAGTTTTTTGTAGTTTTACCTAAAATTACTTTATGTTTGGTAAAAAATTGTTCTTTTGTGTCCTGATTTAACTGAGATAGAGTGATTTTTTCTTACTAGGAGCTTGTATAGTGCTGTGTTTTGAATTCAGTATGAGAATGATGTTGATAACCATTGAATCATAGAATCATAGAATGGTTAGGGCTCGAAGGGACCTTAAAAATCATCAAGTTCCAATCCTACGGCAGGGACACCTCTCATTAGACCACACTGCTCAAAGCCCCATCCAACCTGGCTTTGAACACTTCCAGGCAGCCACCACCTTCTTGAGCAACCTGTTCCAGTGCCTCACCACCCTTGTAGTGAAGGATATCTTTCTAGTAGCCAATCTAAATCTACCCCTTTCAAATTTAAAACCATTTCACCTCATCCTATCACTACATCCCCTTCTAAAAAGTCCCTTCCCAGCTTCCGTGTAGGCCCACTTCAGCTACTGGAAGGCTACTCTAAGGTCACCCCCCAAAGCCTTCTCTTCTCCAAGCTGAACAAGCCCAGCTCTCTCAGCCTATCTTCATAGGAGAGTTGCTCTAGTCCTTTGATCATTTTTGTGGCCCTCTCCTGGACATGATACAACAGTACTACATCCTTCTTATGTCGGGGACTCCAGAACTGGACAAAGTAATCAATGGGGTGTCTCACAAGAGTGGAGTAGAGGGGTGGAATTACCTCCCTCAACCTGCTGTCCACAATCCTTTCGATGCAGCCCAGGATATGATTCGCCTTCTGGGCTGTGAGCATGCATTGTCAGCTCATGTCGAGCTTCTCATCCTTAATCACTCCCAAGTCCTTCTCTGCATGGCTGTTTTCTATCCCTTCATTTTCCAGCCTGTATTGATGGTGAGGATTACCCTGACCCAGGTGCAAGACCTTTCACTTGTCCTTGTTGAACTTCATGAGGTTCACATGGGTCCACTTCTCCAGTTTGTCCAGGTCCCTCTGGATGACATCCTGTCCTTCAGGATGTGTCAGCCGCACAACTCAGCTTGATGCCATCTGCGAACTTGCTGAGGGTGCATTCAACTTCATCGTTGATGTTATTGATGAAGAGAAATAATACCAGGCCAGTACGGACCCCTGAGGGACACCACTTGTCACATAGACTACTCTCTGTGTGTGACCATCCAACCAATTTCTTATCCACTGAATATTCCACTCATCAAATCCATATCTCTCCAGTTTAGAGAGAAGGATGTTGTGGGAGACTGCGTCAAAGGCTTTACAGAAGTCCAGATAGATGACATCCATTGTTTTTCCTCTGTCCACTGATGTGGTCACCCCATCATAGAAAGCCACTAGGTTGGTCAGGCAGGATTTACTCCTGGTGAAGCCATGGTAACTTTCACAAATCACCTCCCCATCTTCCATGTGCCTTATCATAGCTTCTAGGAGAAGCTCTTCCATGATCTTTCCAGGCACAGAGGTGAGGCTGACAGGTGGGTAGTTCCCAGGGTCATCCTTTTTACCCTTTTTAAAAATAGGCACAACATTGCCCTTCTTTCCAGGGGACTTCGCCTGACTGACATGAGTTTTCATATATGATGGAGAGTGGCTTTGCAACTGCATCAGCCAATTCCCTGAGGACTTTGGATGCATCTCATGGGGTCCCATAGATGTAGATATGTTCAGGTTCTTCAGGTGGTCATGATCATGATCTCCCCCTACACTGGGAGATGTTTTACCTCTTGTGCCCCACTGACCCCGGAGGGGTGAGGAGAATTGTTGCTGGTGAAGTCTGAGGCAAAGTTGTTGTTGAGCACCTCAGCATTCTCATCCATTAATACAAGGTATAGCACAAGGCCTGAAAGGGTCAAACAGAAATTCTAGCACTCTGCAGCTGTCGGAGGCAGATGTGCTGGAACTTGTTGGGCACAAACCTTGGGAGAGTTAAAATAACAAAGAAGAGCTGGTTGATAAAGGATGAAAGAATGTTGGGTGACTAGACATCTTGACACCAAAGTGCATAACAGGACTTGGTCAGCCTTGAAAGGGAGAACGAAACATGGTTTAAGAAACAAAACCAGAATATGAGTAAAGGTTGTGTTATTAGGCCTAAGTTGCTTTTTCTAATAATCTTCGTAAGTGTTTTTGAACCAATCAGCAAATAGTAAATGTAAGAACGGCTTCTGCGCTCCAATGAAACTTAGGCACACGTGGGCTTTGCAAAGTATAAAAACTTGTGATTTACTACAATAAAACAACAATTAGCTTGCATCGAGCTGTGTCCTTTCTCTTAATCGCAGCAACGAGGCCTCCATTTTCATTCATCAGGGCAGGAACGTTCTTTCACCGTCCTCCTCCTGTTAACATACTTGTAGAAGGCCTTCTTGTTATTCCTTGCCTCCCCTGCTAAATTCAGCGCCAGCTGCACCTTGGCCTTCCTGACCCCATCTCTACACAACCAGGCAGAATCCCTATATTCTCCCTAAACTATCTGTCACTGCTTGAACTGCTTGTGCAATTGCCTCTTGTTCTTTAGTTTGAACAGCAAGCCTTGACTTGACCACAATGGTCTCTTCCCTTCCCTGACCGATTTCCTACATCTGGAAATCAAGACCTCTTGTGCTCTATGGAAAGCATCCTTAAAGATCCTCCAGCTCTGTTCTGCTCCCTCATCCCAAAGGACCGTTTCTCAAGGGGTCCTATTGGTTAACTCCCTGAAGTTCTGGAATTTTGCTTTCCTAAAATTGAGTGTCCTAACTACACACCTTGCCTGGCCCATATGCCTCCACACCTTGAACTCTACCAATGTGTGATTGCTGCATCCCAGGATGTGTCCAGTCTTGAGGTCACATGCATTGGTGACTACCAGGTCTAATATTGCATCCCCTCAAGTAGGAATGTCTGTCACTTGAGTTAAGTAGTTATCTTTGATACATGCTAGGAGTCTCCTGGATTGCCTATAGCTTGCTGTGCTACTTTTCCAAAAGATACCAGGATGATTGAAGTCCCCCCGTAAGACAAGAGCATGTGAACACAAAGCCTACTGTAGCTGGAGGAAGATGGTTTCATCTAAGGGCTCTCTTTAATCAGGTTGCCTGTAGTAGACGCCAATCACCATATTCTTTTTGTTAACTTGGCCTCTTATTCTCACTCATAGGCTCTTGACTTGCTCGTGGCTGTTCTTCAAGGACGACAGCTTTTCACACTCTATCCCTTTCCTGATACAGAGGGCAATGCCACCACTATTTCTTCCTGGCCTGTCCCTTCTGAACAGCCTGTAGTCATCAATAGTCACACTTCAGTCACGGGATTTGTTCCTCCAAGTTTCAGTAATGGCAACAAGATCATAGCTTTCTAATAGCACAGTAGCTTCTAACTCCTCCTATTTGTTGCCCAAGCTAGGTGCATTCATGTAGAGGCACTTAGTCTGGGCTCTTGGCTGTGTTATCTTCATAGAGGGACACCCCTTATTTCCCTTAAGATGTTTTGTGGCATTTTTCTTGCTGGCCTCTACTGAAGCATTCCCAGCATGCCCCAGGGGAATGGGTAGAGGGCCCACACCTGTACCCCTTCCATCCGACCACAGTGTGTCATCCCACACTATGTCATAGGCAAGGCTGATATATTCCCCCTCCCCTTCCAAATCTAATTTAAAGCCCTATCTATGAGTCCTGCAAGCTCCTGGGCAAAGACCCTCTTTCCTCTATGAGAAAGTGGCTCCCATGTGATGTCTGGGATAACACACTGATGTTTTTAGTTGTTAGCATATAGTCGTAGTGTGTACAGAAATTCAAGGACTTTTCAGCCAGGTGCACAAGGAGATAGGAGAGCACAGCCAGGACAGCTGACCCAGACTAGCCAAAGGGATATTCCCTACCGTACAACATCATGCTCCAGACATAACTGGAGAAGCTAGCTGGAAAGCAGATTTGCTTCTCACAAACAGCCTGGGAATTGGATTGTTTAATTTTCTTTTTGTATGTGGTGAGCAATTGCATTTGTTCATCGCTTGTATCACGGTTATTGTCACTGTCACTGTCATTATTATCATGATTATCATTCTATTCTATTGTTCTCCTACTAAACAGCTTTATCTCAACTCAGAAATTGTTTGTTTTGTTGTGGGTTTTTTGTTTTGTTTTGTTTTTTCTCCTGTCCTTCCCTTTTTGGGGGGTGAGGAGTGAGTGAGTGAGTGGCCACATGGTGTGCTTAGCTGCCAGCTAGGGCTAAAACATGGCATTCAGTTAGTGGCATGGATTGATTTTCAAGAACTCAGACAAGTAAAATGACTTTTAAATTTTGTGTTTCAGAGATTTGAAATTTTGTGCAGAACACTCACTTAAATTTTACTGCATTTAATATTTACATTGAGAATTTAATGTCATAAATCCTATAAAAAATATTCCTAGAATATTTTTACCCCAAACTCACTGATCTAATTTACTTATGTTAATACTATATTGAAAAAATATGTTTTCAGAATGACTTTCAAAGTACAGCGTGCAGCTGAGGGGAATAAAAAAAAGTAGTTCATTTTTCCCATTAAAAAAAAAAAAGACAAATTCTGCAACATTTTGAGACATTGGGACGTTGTTTCTCTCCTCAAAAAATCCCTTGAATTCTTTCCTGGGTTTTTTGGGGTTTTTTTTTTACTTATCACAGAAATGCTGGAATGATGTGAACTTTAATGTACTTTCAAAAAGCTTCCTTTACTTGGTACATAGGGCCCCTTATAGATATTGGTCTTGAATACTCAAAGAGTAAAATATTAATTGATTCAGGATCTTCTGGTTTTGAGGTAAATTCTACAAGTATTTTGTAGAAAGGGTGGTAGGTTTTTTCTCCTTTGTTCAGTGGAAAAGGAAATATCACAGAATACTGCTTAATGAGGGAATCAGGTGCTATTAGTATCTGTCAGACCTGTTTTGAATGCATTATGAATGTAACATATCCAAAGAGAAAGCCAGACAGCACTGAATTTTGGCTGAATCTTAAAAGATCATTGACATTTACAAATACAAAAATCTCAGGCAATAAAGATGTCCTTGAAAGAACACAAGTTAAATTATTATGAGGCAGAAACAATGCTTTTCAGGACTATATTTTTTAAAGTTAGATGGCAAAATTCTGATTATAGTACCTCTTATTGTTTAAACTTTTCATAATATGTGGCAGTGTGTTGGCATAATGAACAAAGGGAGACTTGATATATTAACAATATTATATCTTCAGGAGAAATGCTTCTGTGTTTTGCACAAGGATTTGATATCCTCATAACTTAGTTATTTAAATTAACGCTGGCAAAGATTCAAAACCTTTTCAAGAGGTTGATTATAAAGAAGTCATTCTGAAATAAAAAAAAAAAGCAACATTCTTCCAAGGCTTTTGTTGAGATCTTATATTGGAAATTATTGATTTGCAGAGAAAAAGTTGCTCATTAATTTTGTAATTTTGTTGCTCATCAAATATGTAAATACAATTTTGTACAAGAATAATGCAAAAAAAGTGCAGGTATCCATAACTTTTCTGTAATTATCACTAGGAAGATAGATTATAAATATTAATGAGTAAAACAGACAAATTGTCAATATTTTATGCACCCACATATCAATTTTTAATACTTTAAAACAGGCACTTTTTTGGTACAAACTATGGATATATTGTAACTTCATAAAAATCACAAATTAAGTTATCTAAATAGATGTTACAGTGAGAAATGTAAAGTTTCACACCACTCAGATTCTGTTCAGGCTTCTGAAAGGCACTTTGAACTAACTGGAGCTCAGTCAATGTGTTTCACATGATTAAAAGGATGAGCACAGTCATTAACAAAACTGACTAATGGACTAGAGGGTTCTAAAACTCCCAAATGCCATCATGATGAAATGAAGCCATTTTCTTATTAATTTTCCTGCATAGATCTTAGCTGCAGAACCAGGAATCTATTATTACTTTGGAACTTCCCAGGCTATGTAGGTGCCATGGGTTCAGCATGATATTGCTTATTCTATGATGAGAAGTCTTGTCTTTTGCATTTAAACTATATAATAAAAGGCAGTCTCTGCTTCATATTTCACAAGATGTAATTATTTAATTTTTTTTTTGGTGTTGTTTCAGGTTAATCCCACTAGTTCAATTAGGAGTTAATATATATTCTGCATTTATCAGGATTCAGGGAATAAACAAAAAGTTTAAGATGCAAATATGCTCTATCTAGTGTTGGTAGCTGGTAGCTAAGGGTCAGGCAAATGGAAGATTTTTGTGCTGTCACGGAAAGATTTGAAGAATGTAGGATTCCTCTCCCTCCAGCTACTCCCTCCGGCTACTCCCTCCGGCTACTCCCTCCAGCTACCTCTCTATCTTTTTACTGATAACCGAAGGCCAATAGCATTTAACCTGTGCAGCAAGCAGGTGGAGGTAACGAGCCTAGAAGACGGATGTTACATTGTGGGTCAGGGGTATAAAACACCACTGCACTGTTCAATGAACGCCATTTGCCATCCATTGTGTTGATGTCAGTGTGCTTTTGGTCCGACAGCCTGGGGTTGGCTGATGTGCCACGCTTCCAGCTAGGTCATTTCTGCAACAATCTAGATACACTCTTCTTCTCTGACCCATTAAAAGATATTGCTACTTGCCTGGTACATAATTTGCCACTTACATAAGGTTCTCTTGAATATAATTTCAGCTTGAATATCATTTCAGTTAGAATCATAGGATCATAGAATATTCTGAGTTGGAAGGGACCCATAAAGATCATCGAGTACAACTCCTGTCTCTACAAGGGGTCATCAAGTTGGAATATTTCACCCATTTGTTGGATTAAATATTACAGTTTGATGGTAACGGATGAGCATCAAGTCCTTAATTAAGGATAAATATATATGCACACACATATATATCTCTGCATTCTAGAACAAGTACCTTTTCTGAGGCCAGATTCTATTAGTTCTTATATGAGAGGGTAGGATTTATCAAACTAGTGACTACATAAAATAAGGAAAAATACTACTTACATATTGTAAATTCGTTAGCCCAGAAGCAAAACCTTGTATTTTTAGGAGCAAATGCTGAAAAGTATCTCCCCATTTAATTACTCTTTGTTCCCATCGCGCAATTTCAGAGATTGATTCTCACGAAGTTATGAACTGCAGCATTAGGAGTGTCTAGGCTTCCTCATTTTGTGAGGATGATTGCACACTTGCCACAAAAGAGTTAAAAATTCTCCTGTAATTTATTCATAGCTCATATCTGCCATCTGATATATTTATAAATAGAAATCAAATACCTGTTTCCTAGCCTTCATTCCTAGACTAGTAGTATCTCCCAAAATAAGTATTCTAGCCTATGTTTACAATAATGTCTCCTCCCATTCATCCAATTACTCAATGAACCAGATAATTATTTCATACATGACAGGAGTCCTAAAAATTAAAAACAGTCTACTGGGCCATTCGAAGACACATGTTCTATCCTTTATCATCTATATATTGACTTAATTTCTAATGACTATTCTGCTGTAGATCAGGAGACCCATGCATACAGCTGAACCCAATGGCTTAGATGACAGAAGATGTTCTTATAAATTTGTGCTACATCGTGGTTCAATGTGATTATTGTTAGAATAATCTGCTAGTGGTATACCAATCTATGACTTTGCTAATGGCAAATATAAGTATCAAACTACATTGGTAATCTAGACGGGAATTAGCATTCAAAAATTGTTCAGAAATATACAGCAGTATCACAAAAAGTTAGCTGATTGTCTTCTAAATGAAATTGTAGCAGTGTAAACTTCTGTGGGTGAGAAATAAATTGCTGTTTAACAAGTAATTGGTAAAAATTACAGGTAATTATGCAATTCACAAGAAAAGTGAAAGAGAATTATATTTTAAATCATTTTAAAAAAACCAGAAACATCCCTAACACCACTTTTTATCTACTGTTCTAATGTTTGAGGAGGAAAGAGTTAACAGCAGCTAAGTTTTTGGTGTTTTTTCCCATTAAAAAGTAACAAAATTCCTGAACTGTCAACACAGGTAGTCTCTAGAATTAAACAAGTAGTAGCAATGTCAAAAAATTTACCATGCCAGTCATAAAAATAAACACATTAGATTCACAAGATAAGAATTTCACTGTCTCCCATACCTGAGAGACGTTATTAGATCATGTTATTAAATCATGTTTAACAAGTTGTTTGAGAACACATAACTAGGGCATGATAGCAGTGCTTCTGTTTTACAGATGAGTGGAAAAATTCTATGACATGCTGGAGAAATAGGTTAAAAATCCCACCTTTACTCTGGTAACTACAGTACACAATTTCTAAATTTCAGGAAGATATAGCAGTCCCATGACTTTTCACTAATCTGGGACAGAGTTTTCTCTCAAGAATTTCCATTTTGCATACAGTAATTAAATATACATAGATCCAGAGTGAGATCCCAGCTGGAGGGGAGAATTATCCCAATGAATATATGTCTATTTTATTCAAAATGGAACAGAATCCTCAGACATTTCAGAAAACAATGTATTTTTACACTACTGTATTCCCAGTGTTTCTTCAATCATTTTAAGTTCTCTGCTCACAAGGTTATTGTAGCTAGGATACAAGGATGTGATCATAGATTACAAAAGCAGAAGAGCAGTTTAAGAACAAATGTCCCTACAAAGCCTACATAAACAAAAGCCTGCAGCCCCATATGTATATGTCCAGACACACAGGTGCTAATCATCTAAATCATTTCAAACTATAGTTGTGGAGAGCTAGGAACGAGATGTCACTATTATTACCCAATTTTAGAGGACTGCAAGGTAGACGCCAACACCGCAGCTAGTTGTACTAAAATAAAAAAAACCCAAATCCAACCCCAAAATAAGTCACATGAATCATGCATTAGAAATGCTTATCTATTTTCATTGACTATTTTAAGTGAGATGTTATCCTGGTTATGGTCAGGCCAGAGTCAACCTCCCCAAGCAGTCATCACAGGTGAGCTGAGTTAGCCCAGGTGAGCTACCTGACATTCCATACCACCTAACATCACTTCTCCATTAAAAATGGCTGGTTGAGGAGGGGTATGGGTTTGATGTCTCTATGATAGTCTGAATGTTGGGCAAACTCTGTAATTGCTGGGTTGGTAAGATAGTCTGCATTATCATTGGGTGTAAGTGTAATTGGCTGTTATTTTTCTATGTTGATTTTGTCAGTAAACTGTCCTTATCCCAATCTATGGAGGCTCTGTCTCTTTCTCCTGGAGTGAATGAGCCCCACTGGTTGGGGCTGAAATACCGCAAATGTCTAAAACCTACACATGAGATGTTAAGTGATTTGATTTTAATTCTGAGGGTCTCCACTTCTACAACTTTTGAAAGGCTTAATTTGCTAGACATCTTAAAAAAAGTGCCTCACACTGTGAGCCTTTGTCAAAACAAAGACAGAAAAGATAGTATTCCTAACATCAATGTCTACTAATTTGAGATTGATGTCAGGAATTGATCTATAAAAATCAAGTAAAATGAAAAATGAATTGACATCCTATTTCTTATGTCACTCTACTGATTGTAGAATCTTTATTCATTCACTATATCCTGTTTTATTCTAGAATGGAGGTGGATGGATGTTTTCTTTTTGTTCTAAAGACTCTCCCAAGAGGAAGCAAATGTTTTCTCTTTTTTAGCGCATGTGGGTGAATATGAATAAAAGGCCTGTCTTTTATCAGCTTCTCTCCACCTCCACATCAAAGTTTCTCCACACACACTAATTTTCAGCTTTGGCATTCTGAGTAGTTGAATTCCTCTCCACATGGTCTCATCCTTACTCTGTACTCTACTTTCTTTTGCAGATTGGTACCCAAAGAAATGGATTGGCCTTGCTGTAGTACAAAAATCACTCTTCAGGCATTTCAGAACTTGTGAGTACCCAGAGCTGGGAATCACATAGTAAGTGTGCAACATTGAATATTCAACTGAGTGTGAAAGAGCAATTTTACATTTTGATTATTGAAATATCTTTTAAAAAATAATATTTGAGTCTTCAGTCTCTAAAAGACCAGATGTGAAATGTTTACATATTTTCTAGTGCTTCAGACAGTTATTACTGTTATACTCAGATTTTGATATGTGGTGAACCAATTCCTGTGTTCTCTGCTTATTCATAATAATATTCACTTATTCACTCTAATAATACTGATTTGATAGTAATGAGCATAATTTGGAAAACACCGTGCAGCTTTCGTGTCATGAGGTTTTTAAGCCAAAACAGGGGTTTCAAAGGAAAGAGACAGGTCTATTCACTCATGGCCATGGAGTGATATAAATTAGAAGCCTCTTTTTAATAATACTGAAATACTCAGTAATTTTTAAAAAATAGTACTTGATAAGAAATGTGCATATTTAAAGCACCTAACAAACATAAACTTATTAATTGCCTGCAGAAGTATAGACTATAAATGGACTGAGACATATCATCATGGCAAATGAATTAGATCATTAAAATGTTAAAAATATTCTAAAGTTAGTGTCAATAAAACAAGACAATTTTATACAGAACGGAACTGAAATTCCATAGCCTATCACTGACTTGTTACCTTATTTCAGCAGGAGGTCAGAAAAAAGCCATTGCAGGAACATTTGTATTGATTTAAAAAATGGCAATGGGGACTGAGAAAAAAAAAAGAAGATTGTTTTCAAAGTATTCTGCTAGGAAGTTTTCTTTTTTGACATTATATTACTTGGGAAATGTATCAAAAATTTAATTTATTTTGAAGAGGAAGGAGAGCTGCTCTTGCAGCTCAAAAGGCCAATGGTATCCTGGGCTCCATCAGAAGACGAGTGGTCAGTAGGGAGAGGGAGGTGATTGTCCCTCTCTAACTCCTCAACACTGCCTGGCCTGGTGAGGAAGTTTGCCTCTTTGTATTTGGGACTAAACTATCTGTCTCTGTCCCCATTAACTAAAATTTCACGTGCAGTCATCATGAAGAAAGTAGAGTAGGTCCTTGAATTAGGTTTCCCTCGGTCCATTACATGGCATAGAGTAACTGAGATAAGGAATAACTTGGGGTATCTTTGGTCATTGAAAAATGGTTGTATCAAACCTATGGGTATTGTAGACTGATCAGCCTTATTAAGCAATAATTAGAGAGAGACAGAGAGCTGTTCCACTAAACTGTAACAGTAGTGACTGTCATTACCTCATTGTCTATCTGAAGAAACATATTTTCACCCCCCCTCCCCCCACAAGTACATCAAATAAAAATTCCAAACTCCAGAGATTACAGTGTTGTAGTTTTGCATGGCTGGCTTCTGGTGGGGAAGGGGGGGCTGCAAGGGTGGCTTCTGCAGGAAACAGCTAGAAGCTCTCTGCAGGCCTGAGAGAGTAAACACAAGCCAGCTCAAGGCCAGAGTTGTTAACCAAAGCTGAGCCAATCCACGATGGTCATAGCACCTCCGTGAATCACATTTAAGCATAAAAATACCCACCAGCAGCTGTTTTTTTCCACTAGAAAAGGGAGTGAGAGGATGTAAGAAACTGTGCAGACACGACAGAAGAGGGAGGGGGGCTGAGGTGCTCCAGGTACTGGAGAGAGAGATTCCCCTGCAGCCCATGGAGAAGACTACTATGAAACAGGCTGTCCCCCAGCAGGCCATCGATAATGTCCTGGTTTCAGCTTAGCAGTGGGCCATGATGGCCAATGAGAATATTCCATACCAATTACATCATGTTCTGTATAAAGGAGAAAAAGCGTGCCAAATGCACGGGTGCAGCATGCACAGCTTCAGAGGGGCGCAGTTCCCTGGCTGCAGCGGCCGGGTTCTTTGAGGCGCGGTCTCTCGGCAGCAGCAGTCAGGCCCTGGGTCGGCTCAGCGCAGCACGGCCTAGTCACGGGTTGCGGTGAGAGGTTGCATTGTGTATCACCAGTTTCATGTACCCTGTGTTCTGAAGTAGTGTTAGCACTGTTGTTCGTTGTTCTTTGTATCTTTTTCTGCTGTTTGAGTAAACTATCCTTATCCCAACCCGCGGGGTTTTTGGTTTTTTGGTTTTTTTTCCTTTACCCCGCGGCTTTTCCGCTTGCCCCCCTTCTCTCTTAAAGGAACAGATGTTTGATTGGGACCCAGTTCTCAACTGAGGTTAAACCACCACAAATAATGACAGGGAGCAGAGATCCCATCTACACCCCACGCTGGAGTGGGTGGAGACACTTGAAGGACACTGACCCTGTGGGAATCCCACGTTGGAGAAAGCTCCTGGCAGAAGGAACTCTAAAGGAACTGTGTGGAGTTTACCACAACCCAGGAAGCCATTAAGAATTACTGGATTGAGAATGGGACTGAAGAAGATGGCTTATCCTGCCAAGACTTGCATAGTGAGCTAGAGAGAAAACTCCTTCCAAACAACCTCTATTTTTATCCTCTTGCTCTGATTTTATTTGAAAAAAAACTTTGATCGTCTTCTGTTAAAATAACCAAAAAACCAACTTGGCCTCACAATTATTTCTGTATATTTTTATGGTGGTCTCTGGAAAAAAATAATGTTAAGCACATCTGCCTCACAACTCTTGCCAATAGAAAAAAAATCCTCATAACAAACAACAAATAAAAAATACAATCGGTTTGCAGATAATGCAAAAACAGAGGAACATGGAAGAAATGTTTTTCATTAATTATCTTCTATGAAAAATTCAAGATTCTTTAGCCCTAAGAATCACAACATAGCAGATGTGAAGAGAAGTTACGTATACAATACAGACCACTCAAGGTATGTGGAATATTAACTGTAATTTAAAAAAAAAAAATTTAGTCTGAAAGTATTCCAACCCTACCAGCTACATTTATTCATAATCTAAATAGTTTATTGATCTAAGGTGTGTGTGTCTGCTTGTGTAAACATAGGTGAAAGGAACTGTTGAATTGTATTTATAATAATATGCTAATATATAAAAATAATTTTTCATTAATAAACAGCAGAATAACACAACCACAAATTGTGTGCATGTGTGGTTTAAAACTTAAGAGAAGACAGACCTATTTTCTTTGCCCCAAAAAAGAAACTGGACACACTAATAGTATCTTTCCCTACTGAACAACAAACCTTTCCCATTTCACATAGCTTTTTGCTACATTTGGTACAGTAATCTCTATCAAGGGGTAAATTGACTTTCCTTTTACAGATCATTAGCAGCTGCAATCCAGCCAATAAGGTTTGCATGAACTGGTTCCAGATTGTCTCTCAGTTCAGACATGAGTTCATTCAGCATTGCAAAGCACCCTAAATTAAAAGAAATATTTCCTTGAATTGTAATACACAACTTTTGGCTTATAACTGTAATAAATATTGCTATATCATTTAAACCTTTTTTTGGCAAATTATTTTTGTTTTCAAATACATAAACCATGTATATCCAAACAATATCTTATATGATGGTGAACAGATCCTCAGGAATCTAGTCCACCTTATCCCTGTATCCCCATTCTGGTAAGGTTCATTCTAAATATTTGGCTGACTTTGAACAGGTACAAGTTTGACTTCTGAATTAACAAACCACAAGTCAGCAAATGATACACTTTTTCTGTTGTTAAAGTAAAATAATTTATACTAAAAATATGTTGGCAATCCTTTTGGAATGATCTAATGCAATACTTAATTCACATCCATCCATACATAAATCCACATTTCTTAATGTGTATCCTCTGCGAAAATTCTTTCTCTAATATGGGTACATTTGTATTGTGTAGAACAACCATTTCTGTGCTTTCCTTCAAAACTCCCATTGAATTATCTGCTCAAAAATGAGTGTTAGGGCTGCATTCTTTCACTTGATACAAAGTTCTGCAGTGGCAATCCTGTCAGCATATGAGCACAACAGCTCAGTCAGTTGGCTCTTAACACATAGAAAGGAAAGGATACATGGCTCATAAATTTGCTGTCCCTTTCTAAGGTTTTGTGTCTCATGAAATGTAAGCACAAAAGCATGTGCATCCACTGCCTCTGTTAAACCATCTTCATAGTACATAATGTTTACCTAATATCTAACTGGAACTAGTCATAACATGTATTCATTGCTGCTTGCTCCTTTACTATGCACACTTCTTAAATATGATAGCTCACTGGAACTATCACTGTCACTGATTGGCTTGGTGCTGGTCAGCAGCGAGTCTGTCTTGGAGTTGGCTGGTATCAGATCTATCAGACATAGGGGAAGCTTCTAGCAGCTTCTTGCCTTAGCCACACCTGTAATATTCCTGTCACCAAAACCTTGCCATGGAAACACAAACCAAGGTTTTACCATGCTATTTTCAATCAACTTTCTCCATTTCATGTGCCAAGGAATGCATTCTAAGAGATCTCAGGCAATGATTTACCCTGGAAACATAGTAAAACTGATTAGCCTGTAGTTCCTAGATAAATTTTAGGTCTGTTACAATGATAGGTACAACATTTGCTTTTTTTACAGTTCTTAAGGACCTTCCCCGCTCTTCACAACTTTTCAAAGATATTCTTACAAAGATATTGGACAGTTTTCCCAGCAGGTTGGATGCAGACTGTCAGGGTCCATGGACTTGGGTGAGATGAGTTCTCTCAGGTAATCCCTGCTGAGCAGTGCTGGCACAGCATCAAGGCTGTGTCTCCATATACCACCACCACCACCACCACTTGCAGATGGAGTGTGTGTGTGTGTGTGTGTGTATATGTGCAAGGTCTTGGGAAGGGACATAGCCAGCATAGGTGACCGAAACTGACCAAAGGGATATTCCATATTTGATGATGCCTGCTCAGCCATAAAAGCTGAGAGAAAGGAGGAGGAAGTGGAGACATTAGTTATTTACAAGGTTTGTCTTCTAAAGCAACTGCTACACAAACTGAAGCTCTCCTTCCCCTGAAGTGGCCAGGCATCTTCTGATGATTGGAAGTAGATAATAATATTTTATTTCTCATTTGCTTCTGTGTACAACCTTTTGCTATATTAAACTGCCTTTATCTTGTCATGTGAGGTTTTTTCTACCTTATTTTTCTCCCCACACAGTTCTGCTGAGTAGGGGAGTGGTAAAGTAGCCTGCTGGATACCTAGCATCCAACCAAGGCCAACCCATGGCACCAACTGTTTTACCTCCTACCACTCAAGTGGTGCAGGAAAAATGGGGGTTGCAGCCAGATCGCAAAGCTTTATCTCTGCTGCTGAAGAGAATCACTTAAATTCATTCCTGCAAACTTGTGAGATATCTCCATAATTCTGCAGGGTACCCTATCCCTGCTTCAACTTTTTGTGTACTTTAATTTTGCTCAGTGAGGATTTTGCTACACAGTGTTAACAGCCTTCTGCTCACACTAAACTTTCTGCAATTCAGAACTAATTATTCTTGTACTTTGAAGCTATTTTTCTTATCTACCACTTTGACCTTCTAAAAAATATATATAAGAAACAAATAGAATGTACTCCCTTATTCTGGGGTCTGCTACTTCTCTTCATCTTTTTCCTTTCTACCGAGACCTTAAAATTCACAGTCTCTTGTTTGTTGCAGGTCAGAGTGCCATGACATTCACAGCTTTGAGCGAGTCTTCCTAAATATTAGTTCAGCAGACTAATTCTCTTAGTTACTGGTCACCTATGTCAAGAAATTCTCTTGAGCGCGTTCCAAACACCTCTTGTATTGCTTGTAGTCAGCAAGTATCACCCTTCCAACAGAAAGTTCCCCATGGTAACCAGGGACTGTGATTTTATTTCAGTTGTCTGAAGATGGCTTAGGCTGTTTTCCTTTCTTGACTATGTAGTAGGAGAAGATGTCTACCATGACGTTATATATATCAGTCTCTCCTCTAATCTTCATAGATATTGTCTCATCTGACAATAAGTGTATTATATACATTTGGGGTTTGCGATACTTTTAGAAAGTAGTCTGGAGGAAATGTCTAGCAGCTCATTGAAATAGGAAAGTGATTAGGGCAAAGGTCTATATATCAAAGTTTGAAACAAAAATCCCTGATACCACTGGAGTAACAGTATATTGCGAGCTTAATATAGGAACAGCAGTTATTAGAACCTGCAGCTGAGGAGAACTGAAAGGTGACTTAACATTAGTTATGTGCTTCCCAATTTGGAAACTGTTGGCTAAACACAATACCTACAATTAAATCAATTAAATTTTAACATTTTGTTCTTAGTTCCATCATATGCAAGATGAACTCAGGAGAAATAATGTCTTTAAAGGTATGCATTATATTTTTATAGTAAAAATAATAAAAAAAAATTATTCAATAGTCTGTAAGAGAAGAACTGAAAAGAAGTAACTTTAGTTAAGCAGAAATGGTAATTAATAACATGTTGCAGTAGTCATAATAATATTTTTAGCAGGTTCACTTGTGAAATTTTTTCACTCAGAATTGATAGAAAATTGAACAAATGACAAAATCTTCCTCCCAGAAAGATGTGGGGTTTTTTTTCAAATATTGTTATGTTCCAATTTAGACCTGTTTTAAAAGGCAATTGTTTTTCTCTGAAAATTTTGCATTAAATATGCCTTTAAAGAAATAATGACAGCATCAAAGAATGTATAAAGATTTCTTATTAGTGTACCTCCTTGCCACAGTAAAAGATATTTTTATAAGAAAAAATTATTTGTCATTACAGAAAAGAACTTGATTTTTGAGACCTAACTTGAAGGGAAAAGCTATCTTCAAGTCTTCTGGACCTTTTATATCCTCTAATAGAGACAGAAAGATTAAGTACAAATAATGTACAGCTGGGAAAATGTAGAACTCAGTGTAGCATAAGCAGCTATCCTGAGAGAAAAAAGCACAGAGGAACAATGGGATAAATTGCAGTTGATGGTAAAATTGTCTGAATTGTTTCACATTTTCACTTAGCTAAAATCTTGTTCTACTTCCACTACTACCTTCTGGAAAGAAAAAAAAAATATTGTAAAGTGCTTTTTGTGTATGGCAGGTATTTTGGGGAAAAAATAAAAGGTCTTTTCAGCCTATTTGGTTCACATGTGGAAATGACCAGGATAAATTTATAGCACTGGTCTCTCCTGGCCATAAATCTCCTTTATGTTATCCTGGTTATTATCATGATGAGTCCTATACTCAACATGAGTATGTTGCTCAGGAAGCTTATGAAAGTTCTGTGGTATTACAGATTACTCATGTCACCCACCTATGCCAGGTTATCAGTTAACACACAATTTTCTGCCTTCCCTTGAAGAGAGAAAAAAAAAAAAAAAAAAAAAAAGGAACACATCCAATAGAATCATGGAATGGTCTTGGTTGAAAGCGACCTTAAAGATCATCTAGTTCCAACAAACTTGCTGTGAAATCTTTCTTTGTGGGATGGGAAACCCTGAAAATTTATCACGTCTTTTGAAGTCTGTTTGATTTTATTGTATTCTCAAAATCAGAAGTGCATACATGGGGTACTTAAAGCCCTGCTTCTTCACTGCATGTTTTGAAAATATGTGTTATTAGTCCTACAGCCCCTGAAGTACAATATAAAACTCGTCTACTATAAAATCTGTAGAAATGAAATACTTTAACATGGCTAATGAGAACATGCTAATAGTGGGAGCAAACCACAAAAAGGAGGCAGTTTAATATTGTGTCTGTAATAATTTGATTGTGTAGACCCCATTTTATAGCCAAGATAACTTACATGTTTCAAGATACTATAATTAGTATGAGACCTTTCTGCAATTAATGTCTTTTCTGAAAGTCAGTTCAAGGAGGCTTCACTCATTAAAAAAGTCTCAAGCAGCTTTAGGCTCCTCTTTCACCCCCACTTGCTGTTTGCAGAGGAAAAGTATGTTACAAGGTCTAGTAATAACCATAATCTCCTGAGAGATGCAAATCAGCGATATAGACCAAGGACTTCCATAAGTTCAGAAAGTTCTATGAATCTTCTGAGGTGTTTTTGAACCGCAAAAGTTCAGTGAGCCATCACTTTCAAGATTCATGTCTTGTGCCTATTATCTCAAAATAACTGTTTTATAACACAATGTTATTGATTTATAGAAAAAATAAAATTAGCCCAAATGAGTCTCCAGGAAAAAAATACGTTTGATAGGTTTTTAGACTGGACTTTCCTACTGAGCTAATTTCAGTAGAACTATACAGGTGAAGCCTGGAATAATTGCATTAAATGATCTGATTTCTTTTCAGGTTTTTTGTTGTTTTTTTTTTTATTATAGTCCTATGATTGTAACAGTCCATTCCCTCTCTCCATGTATTAATTTTAAGGAGAAAACATTGGTAAAACAAATACCAAAACAAAACACAAAAAAGACTTTTTTCCTTTTTGGTTTAATTCTGCTATTTTTAAATAAAGTTTCGCATAATGTATTTCAATTTTTCATAGGAATCATGCCATAGATAAATATCAGTATTGTTTTTTCTTAAAAACTTTATTAACAAAAGAAAATTGAAAAAATATTTAAGGATATTCAGATTATATTTGGTTGAACTCATTTTAAAAACTTCATATAAAATTTCCTTTTAAATATTGTTTAATGGCTAGGGTTTTCATGATTTTTGGACACAAATCCCTAGGGACATTAATTTCCTCCATTGCCCATCAATTTCAATTTAATCAGCTCTGAACATGAGGTTTCTAAATTACAGTTCTAAAGAGGCAAGGTACTAAATAGGAAAATTGTTGCCAAGTGCTTAAAAAAATTTACAAACTGTGAGCCCCTAATTCTATTTTAGATCATTTAGATAAACTGAAATTTCAGTTTCTGTAATGCCAAAAATATCAGGCATTTTAAAATAAAATTTTCTGTCTTTTCTGTTTCATACAATTTTCAAAATCTCAAATGTTTGCCTCAATTCAGTTTAAAACTAATATAAGAAATATAGAGTCTATAGAATCATAGAAATGTCCCTTCAAAAAGCTTCAAGCCATTTTTTCTTTGAATATCAGTACTGTAATTATGATTATATATTTATTCTAAAACATCAGTTTCTTTCTACTCTGAGTCTCTTTTTTTCTCATGAAAAATTTATGAAATGTTAAGTGAGCTGGGACAGTCATTACATTCTTCATTACAAATGAAGCCTTTAAAAAAGTTCCCTACTTGTTCCTGCCATTTAGCAGTCTCATTGAATTGGAATATCCCCTCTTCCTTCTTCCTAAAGAAGCTAGTCATACAGGATCATTAATAGTGCAAAATTTATTTTAAAGCATCATGTAGGGAGAAAATTTAGATTTTGTCCTATAAGATAATTTGGAAAGAAGTAAAAAATAATAATTAAAAAAAAAATCAGTCATTCAATAGACAGACAGATAGACAAAGGGATCTCTGTTTTTTAACCATTTTTTAAAGTTATCCGGCATAAGGGTTATTTGCTTAAAATATCAAAGAAATCTGTGGTTTGTGAAAGGTTTGTGAAAGGGCTATAGGATAATGAAAACAGCTGTAAACAGTTCTCCAAACAAAGGAGAAAGCAACCACACTGGAGAGAAGTCCAGGGAGCTGAAGGATCATGGGTCTGAAAGAAAATTTGAGAATGAATCAATACATCCTTTTATATTTGACATTTCATCATGAGAAAGTGTCAGAAAATTTTAATCAATCAGCTCTAAATATACCCTCACCTTTGCCCATCCAAAATTCTCACAACAAATTTTTTGGTAACTAGACAGCAATGAAGATGTAAAGTTATACAGATATATTTTATAAAAGAAATTTATATTATATAATCTATAAGTAATTTCCTTAATCTACTTGATATCCAAAATTAGAAAAAAATTCTATGTTTTAATCCCACTTTCCGAAACCCCTTATATGTTGTCATATGTTATGGGATATATACCCCTTTGGTCAGTTGGGGTCAGCTGTCCTGTCTGTGTCCCCTCCCAGCTTCTTGCGCACCCCAGACTCCTTGCTGATGAGGAGGTGTGAGAAGCAGAGAAGGTCTTTCCTCTGCGTAAGCACTGCTCAGCAGTAACAAAAACATCTCTCTACATAGCCACATACCAGTTACTTTGAAAATAAAATTTAAACAATCCCATTCAAAACTAGCACAAAAAAAAATGAATCATTTCAAGCAATTTCATATAGGTATGATTATGTAATGCTTAAGTAGCCATGATGGTCATGAGAAAAGATGCAGATGCATCACAGGACAAAGGCAGTACTATTTGGGAGATTACATCTCCCATTTCTGTGTTCATACCTCATACATCAGGACACAGCTAAATGTATGTGTTCTGAAACACAAAAAATCATCAACATTATACAAAGGATTAATATATTTTTTTAAACTCAGGAAATAAAGTAACAAAACATAACCAATTTTGGTTTAAATGTGTTAAATTTTGTTTGAAGTGTTATTGTGTCACTTACTGACCAAATATAGAGCAGTTCTCCGACTTCATATTCCTCACACTGTGAAATGTATAAAGTTTCTGAATAAGAAAAATTAAAATAAAATAAAATATTCATTCTGATTTAGTAATAGTTTAAAATAATGACATAAATTTAGTGCAATAAATATATAATGGAATTAAAGATAACATTTGGAGAATTCAGATAGGGATTAGAGTGCTCTTTCATTTTTCAGTGATTTATTTGCATTGATTTCAGTGGGCCTGCTTTTGACATGTACTAGTCACATATAAAAAATAGCATCAACCTTAGAATATTCCTCCTTCTGTGCTGCAATCCCTAAAATAATAGTTAAAATATATTTACCTGTCAAATTCTGAAATGAATAGTGTCCTTAAAAAAACAATTACTTGAGAATATCTGCAAAATTAATATGAATGATTATTTCTATTATTACCAGTGTTTTGTATTCCTTTTAGTGAAAGGAACTAAAATCAACTTGCTTTTATATTTATTTATTTTACTTTCTGATGGACACAGCGTAGATGAGAGGGAGTGATTTTATTCCATTTTTGGGTAATTTCAGCAAGATAAGTTTGTTTTCAGATCCAGATCTGAAAGTCAGATCCATGTGATCTGACTTCTGCTACATAAGGATGTTTGGAAAATTATACAATTGTTTTGTTAGAGAGTTGTAAATACTCTATATAAATATTGTGTGTGAGAATTTTACCTCTATTAAAAATGTTTCCTTTACACAGCCTCCTAAGTGATGCAAATAAATGATGCAAATAAAGCTCATATTCATTCCAACCCATTTTAGGTTCTAGCCAAGGTATCAAAGTCTCTGTCTTTACTGTCAGCAGAGGATCTATGGAAATGCTAAGACTCATGAGCATGTCCCACACTTCTAACTAAACGCTCTGACCATGACCTGAGCCCAGGTCAGGATGACACCCAGTTTCATACATCCTCTGCTCCAGTCACCTTTCTTTTTCATAGGAATAAAACATGACTGCATGGAGCAAAGGGGAATTGTGTTCTTTTTCAGTCTGAATTTGAACAAGAATTTATTATGTAATTTAGCCAGAAGGAAATAGATTTGTATTCAATTCATATAAAGTAGAGAAAAAATCTAAACTTACATTTGAGTTAGTCAGTCACACATCTTTCTATTTTTAATAGAGATAAAACTTGTCAGAAGAGAATTATTTTTCTCATCTTAAGGCATCTGAGAGACCTCACATGGCTATGCCATGCAAGTACTTAGTTGTGGTTTTTTGGGTATAACTGGAGTATCATATTATGAGGCCTTCATTCAGTATGTCTGACTTGTAAATGTGTAGGTTAGAGCAGATGATTCTGTTCATAGGATAGCGATCAATGGCAACTATTTATTGCCTTATATAGACTTTAAAGGCATCATAGGACAATTAAACCTTCAATTTAAAAGCAACAGATTACCTTGCTAAGCCACTCTTCATAACTTATCAACAGTCCTGGTTAACAGGAGAGATCCCAGACAACTGGAGGCTTACCAAACTGACATCCATCTACAAGAAGGACCAAAAGGAGGATCCAGGGAATTACAAGACTGTCAGCCTAGCCTAGATACCAGGGAATATCATGGATCAGTTCATCCTGAATCCGCTTACAAAGCATGTGCAGGATACTTAAAGGATTAGGCCCAGCCAGCATGGGTTCATGAACAGCAAGTCCTCCTTGACAAGCCTGATCTCCTTCTGTGCTCATGTGACCTGCTTAGTGGATGAGGGAAAGTCTGTTGATGTCTACCTGGACTTCAGAAAAGCCTTCCATACTGTCTACCACAGCATTCTTCTGGAGAACTGGCAGCTCATGGTTTGGACTGGTGCACTCGGTGGGAAGGCTTTTCAGAGGAGTCTGGGCAGGCTGGATTGATGGGTCAAAGCCAATTGTATGAGGTTTCCCAAATCCAAGTGCTGTGCACTGTGCATTGGTCGTAATAACCCCATGTAATGCTACAGGCCTGGGGAAGAGTTCCTGGAAAACTGTCTGGCATAAAAAGGACCTGAGGGTGTTGGATGACAGCCAGCGTGCCCAGGTGGCCAAGAAGGCCAACAGCATCCTGGCTTGTATCAGGAATAGTGTGGCCAGCAGGACTAGGGAAGGGATTGTGCCCCTGTACTCAGCACTGGCCAGGCTGCAATTCAAGTACTGTGTTCAGTTTTGAGCCCTTCACTACAAGTAGGCTATTCAGGTGGTGGAGTCTGTCCAGAGAAGGGCAATGAAGCTGGTAAACAGTTTGGAGCACAAGTCTTATGAGGAGCGGCTAAAGGAATTTGGACTCCTAGTGCATCAATGATTCAAGAGAGGATTTGCCAGCATGGAAAGATATAAAATCCTAAAGGAAAAAAAAGC
Source organism: Laterallus jamaicensis coturniculus (assembly GCA_022605575.1). Lineage (NCBI taxonomy): Eukaryota > Metazoa > Chordata > Aves > Gruiformes > Rallidae > Laterallus > Laterallus jamaicensis. Next base: position 14,081,265 of record JAKCOX010000019.1, read on the forward strand.
TACTCAGCTGTAGTAGTTTCACATTGCTGGGTTCTGGTGGAGAAGGAGGGGCTGCAGGGGCAGCTTCCGCAAGAAGCAGCCCTGTGGTAAAAGGCTCATGTTGAAGTTAGTGAAGGACTGTCCCCTGTAGGTGGGACCCCAAGGTGCATCAGGGGAAGTGTGTAAGCCCTATTCCTCAGCTCAGAAGGAAACCAACTCATGAGGAACTGACCGAAACCACCATTCCCCCATTCGCTGCCCCTCCCCATGCCACAATACGGGGGGAAGAAGGGAGCAAAATCCTGACTAAAGTGAAGTCTGCTAAGAAGGGAGGGATGGGGGCAGGTGCTTTAAGATCTGGACACAGTTCTCATTGTCTGACTCTGATTTCACTGTGTGTGTAGTGTACTGTAATAACTTAGAGCATTTTCTGTCCTTTATTCTGTGTTGAGTCTGTTTTGCTGGTGACACTAATTGCAGAATGATCCCTCCCTGTCCTTATCTTGAATCCTAAGCCTCTCAATATATATTTTCTCCCCTGCACAGCTAAAAAGGTGAGTGATAGAGTGACTTTGGTGCGCATCTGGCCTCCAGCCAGGGTTAAACTATCACTTCAGCGTAAACAGTAAACAAGAGATCTGAAAGTAAAGTTCTCAGTTTCACCACTGATGATAAAGCTGGCAGTACCTGTCAAATCAGCAGTACTGATGACCCATTTCGTCTCTGCCCCTCCTGTCTGATACTTTCCTGCATAACAGAGACTCTTCAGATGCAATATAAGGAGCAATGACCACACTAATTCTTAGCCTAATAACTCATTTAATACCAGCTGTATTTTTTGTGAAATAGCTGATAAATAATCACTTTATTTTAAATTATATGCACCCTATTTGTAGAGTATCTTTGCACTACTGGTAGTTACTGAAACAAACTGTGCTGTAAGATGTGCCGTAACATCTCTGTAAAGGCAACCTTATCTTCTAGATGTAACAGCTAAAGTTACTTATATCATGTAAACAGCAGCCCCTTCGAGACAGTTTTTCATATAATTAGAGTTAACACTTGTGAAACTCACATTTCCTGCATGGATTTGTTCTGATGTTTTCCTTGCAATTAAACACAAACTGGTTTATTAATTGTTCCATATGTTCTCTGATAGTTCTAATTCCTATAATTTTAAAAAAGATGGCTGCTGAGCACATACCTTCTCTCTTCTCAGACATTGTATATTGGATTAGACAACCCCTTCTGAAAATCTGGATAATCTATGATAGGTATTTGGAATACGGGAAGAAAACAATATTTTTATTAAATTTCATATCTGAAATATCAATGTAACCCTGAGTATTCTGCTACTGAATTAAGTCTTCAGAGTAAAAAAAAATAAAATTAACTACTTCAAATTTATATTGAAACTGAATATAATTTCTGTGCAACATTAGGGCAATTATGCTACTATCCCAAAAGTGTCCATACTTACTGAAAAGTATTTCTACAAATGTCATAATACACATTCCCCACTCAGAGCATTGCAGAAACACCACAAATTTAGTTAAAGTCAGCTTAAAATCTGACATATTTTTATGTCTTCTACATTGCACATATATGTTCACCAGCAGTAAAGATCACTGAATTATGTATGCACTCATTTTATATACAAATTCTTTTAATTAATATATATTATCTAAGGAAAGTCTAATTCTGTTGTTTTGATCACAGAATTGTAGGGGTTGGAAGGGACCTCAAGAGATCATTGGGTCCAACCCCCCTGCCAAAGCAGGCTCCCTAGCTCATACTACACAGATAGGCATCCAGACGAGTCTTGAATAACTCCAGGAAAGGAGACTCCACCACCTCCCTGGGCAGCCCATTCCAGTGCTCCGTCACCCTCACTGTGAAAAAGCTTTTCTGCATGCTAGTGCGGAACTTCCTGTGCTCCAATTTGCAGCCATTGCCCCTTGTCCTGTCTCCACAGACCACTGAAAAGGGGCAGGCTAATTCCCTCTGCATCCCATGCTTAAGATAATTATAAACACCAGTTAGGTCTCCCCTTAATCTTCTTTTCTCCAGGCTGAACAGTCCCTGCTCTCTCAGCCTTTCCTCATAGGATAGATGTTCCAGGCCCTTAATCATCTTCATAGCCCTTCTTTGGACTCTCTCAAGGAGATCCCTGTCCTTTTTATACCAGGGAGCCCAGAACTGGACACAGTACTACAGGTGGGGCCTGACCAGGGCAGAGTAGAGGGGGCGGATCACCTCCTTAGACCTGCTGGCCACACTCCTCCTGATACACCCCAGGATCCCATTCCCTTTCTTAGCCACCAGGGCACACTGTTGACTCATAGCCAACCTATCGTCAACCAGGACTCCCAGGTCCTTCTCCATAGAGCTCTTCTCCAGCGAGTCAACCCCCAGCCTGTACTGATAAATGAGGTTGTTCCTCCCCAGGTGCAAGACTTTACACTTGCTTTTGTTGAACTTCATTAGGTTTCTCCCTGCCCAGCTCTCCAGCCTGTCCAGGTCTCACTGGATGGCAGCACAGTGTTCCTGTGTGTCAGCCACTCCTCCCAGCTCTGTATCATCGGCGTACTTGCTGAGGGTGGATGCTATTCTCTCATCAAGGTCATCAATGAAGATATTAAACAGGACTGGACCCAACACCGAGCACTGGGGAACACTGCTAGTCACAGGCCTCCAGTCAGATTCTGCTCCAGTGATCACGACTCTCTGAGCTCGGTCCGACAGCCAGTTCTCGACCCACCTCACTGTCCACTCATCTACCCCGTGCTCTCTCAGCTTTGTTATCAGGATGTCATGGGAGACAGTATAGAAAGCCTTGCTGAAGTCAAGGTAGATGACAGCCACTGCTCTTCCTCTGTCCACCCAGCCAGTGATGAGATCATAGAAGGCTATGAGATTGGTTGAGCATGATCAGTATCATTAAAATGTGTTCAGACCTAAATTGAGAGGTGATACTAATCTATAGAAACAAAATAATAAACCATTCTTTTGTACTTGGTATTAGAGTATAACAACTATTTTCAGTGTATGCCGTATTGCCTTACTTTCAAATACTTAGAAACAGAAAAAAACACAAGTTAAATGATAGGATTATGCTGAGTTATACAATTTTATAGACTCTCTGAGACCTGTCAGATGAAACGTGTCAAAGAGTATCGGCTTTTCAACAGAAGTCTAAGGAGGAATACTCAAATAGAAAATGGAGCACAAGAATTCCCCAGAATATACATTCAGTCTCCAACAATTTGTAGTTCTGGAATTCCTGTAGAAGAAATACTGCATTTCCATTTGAGAGTTTTTCTTTCCTAAGTTTGTCTGCTCTTGTAACTCTGTGAACTTTGAGCATCCATAGCATTGTGTGGCAAAATATCTAACTTAAGTATATGATTATGTCTTTTTAAATTGACATCTATGGGGGGTTTTTGTCTGATGAATTCTCTTCTAAGTGTTAAGAAAGGGAAGACATAATGAGTCTTTGCAGCCAGTAGTACTTCTTTCTTTGTACATTTTCACTATAGTCTCCCTCACTCATTCTGTGAGACGGGCCTACTCTATTAAACTATTATTCATCACCGTAACCAAAGGGTGATGGTCAATGGGTCTATGTACAGGTGGAGGCTGGTGACAAGCGGTGTCCCCCAGGGGTCTATCTTGGGACTGGTTCTCTCTAACATCTTTATCTATAACATCAATTATGGAATTGAGAGCACCCTCAGCAAGTTTGCAGATGACATCAAGCTGAGTGGTGTGGTTGACACCCTTGAAGGAAAGGAAGCCATCCAGAGGGATCTTGACAGGCTGGAAAGATGGGCCCGGGTGAACCGAATGAGGTTCAACACTGCCAAGTGTAAGGTGTTGCACTTGGGACGGAAGAATCCCAGACATAGATACAGACTGGGAGAAGAGCTTCTTGAGAGTAGCCCTGCTGAGAAGGACCTGGGTGTCATAGTGGATCAGAAACTTAACATGAGCCAGCAGTGTGCTCTTGGAGCTTGCAAGGCCAATGGTATCCTGGGCTCCATTAGAAGAGGGTGGCCAGAAAGGGACAGGGAGGTGTCCCTCTCTACTCTGCCATCGTGAGGCCCCACCTGGAGTACTGTGTCCAAATCTGGGGCCCCAATACAAGAAAGATGTGGAACTGTTGGAGAGGGTTCAGAGGAGGGCCACAAAGATGATTAGAGGGCTGGAGCACCTGCCCTACAAAGTGAGGCTGAGGGATCTGGGCTTGTTCAGCCTAGAGAAGAGAAGGCTGCGGGGGGAACCTCATTGCAGCCTTCCAGTACCTGAAGGGAGATTATAAACAGGAGAGGAATCAACTTTTTAAAAGGGCAGATAATGGCAAGACAAGAGGGAATGGTTTAAAGCTAAAGGAGGGACGGTTTAGATTGGATACTTGGGGGAAGTTTTTTACAGAAAGAGTGGTGAGGTGCTGGAACAGGCTGCCCAGAGAAGTAGTGGATGCCCCGTCCCAAGAAGTGTTCAAGGTCAGGTTGGATGGGACCCTGGGCAACCTTGTGTAGATCCAGGCCTGGAGGTTGGTGGCCTTACCTGTGACAGGGGGGTTGGAGCTTTATGATCCTTGGGGTCCCTTCCAACCCTTGCCATTCTATAATTCTATGATTAGGAAGATATCGATTGTCTTGTCTCTTTCTTGCCCTCATGGTTACACCCAAAATCTTATTCGCAAAAAAGGAACAGAGCATATGTATGGAGCCCAAAACTTAATGTTAGAACCAGTAATGTTTAAACAGACTAATAATTTGAGTTACCCAATTAATTCAGAAGGAAAAAAGCTTCACTAACAAATATTGCCTAGAAAATGCCTGCCTAAAACCTATCATTTCCTCTCATTTTTAAGGAAAGATAGGCTAGGGAGGAGAGGTGGAGGAGCTGCTCTTTATGTGAGAGAGCACCTTGGGAGGAGAGGTGGAGGAGCTGCTCTTTATGTGAGAGAGCACCTAGAATGTATTGGCCTCCACCTGGGGAAGGATGAACCCTCCATTGAGTGCTTGTGGGTAAGAATTTAGGAGCAGGCTAGTATGTGTGACATTGTCGTGGGTATGTACTACAGGCCCCCTGATCAAGAGTAGCAGGTTGATAGTGCATTCTATAAGCAGCTGGAAGTAGCCTCAAGACCGCAGGCTCTGGTCCTCATGGGGGGCTTCAATTACCCAGATATTTGCCGAGCAAGAAATACGGTCAGTCGTATGCAGTCCAGACAATTTCTGCAATGTGTAGAAGACAATTTCCGGCTACAGATGGTGCAGGAACCTACAAGAGGAGGGGAGGGCAGGTGCTGGACCTTGTTTTTACTAACAAGGATGAGGTCCTCAGGGAAGTGAAGGTCGGGGGCAGCTTAGGACAAAGCAACCACGAAATGATAGAGTTCAAGATCCTGAGTGGAAGAAGCAAGCCAAAAAGTAGGATAGCTACCCTGAATTTTGGAAGAGCTAACTTTGATCTCCTCCGAAATCTAATGGGGGCTATCCCGTGGGCTACACTGTTTGAAGGAATGGGAGCCTGTGAGAGCTGGCTAGCATTCAAACAGTGCTTCTTCCAAGCACAGGACAGGTGCATCCCTTTGAGTAAGAAATCAGGAAAGAGAGGTAAAAGACCTGTGTGGATGAGCAAGGAATTACTGAATATACTCAAAGGGAAGCAGAAGGTCTATGAACTGTGGAAAAAAGGGTCTGTGCACCCGGGAAGAATACAGGAATGTGGTCAGGACATAAAGGATAATAAAAAGGGGTTTTTTAGATATGTGACTAGTAAGAGGATGGCCAGGGATAATGTAGGCCCCCTGCAGAATGAGGTGGGTGTCCTGGTAACAGGGTTTGATGAGAAGGTGGAGATACTGAATACCTTCTTTGCTTCAGTCTTCACTTCAAAGACCTCCCAGGACCCACAGACACTGGGTGAAAGTAATATTGTTTGGGAAATTAAGAGCTTCCCTTTGGTTGCGGTGGGGGTGGTCCAGGAGTGTCTCAAAGGGATTAATGTACACAAATCCCTGGGCCTGGATGGGATGCACCCACCTGTGCTGAGGGAGCTGGTGGAAGTGATTGCGGAGCCGCTCTCTATCATCTTCGACAGGTCTTGGCGAACAGGAGAAGTGCCCAAGGACTGGAGAATAGCCAGTGTCACTCTGGTCTTTAAAAAGGGCAAGAAAGAGATCCTAGCAACTATAGGCCAGTCAGACTCACTTCTGTCCCTGGATAGGTGATGGAAAAACTTGTTCTGGATGTCATCACAAAGCAACTGGAAGAGAAGAAGGTCATGAGGAGTAGTCAACATGGATTCACCAAGGGGAGATCATGCTCGACCAATCTCATAGCCTTCTATGATGTCATCACCAGCCAGGTAGATGGAGGGAGAGCAGTGGATGTCATCTACCTTGACTAAACAAGGCTTTATATACTGTCTCCCATGACATCCTGATAACAAAGCTGAGAGCATGGGATAGATGCGTGGACAGTGAGCTGGGTTGAGAATTAGCCGTCGGACCAAGTCCAGAGGGTTGTGATCAGTGGAGCAAAGTAGGACTGGAGGCCTGTGACTAGTGGTGTTCCCCAGTGCTCGGTGTTGGGTCCAGTCCTGTTTAATATCTTCATTGATGACCTCAATGAGGGAATAGCATCCACCCTCAGCAAGTAAGCCAGTGATACAAAGCTGGGAGGAGTGGCTGACACACAGGAACACTGTGCTGCCATCCAGTGAGACCTGGACAGGCTGGAGAGCTGGGCAGGGAGAAACCTAATGAAGTTCAACAAAAGCAAGTGTAAAGTCTTGCACCTGGGGAGGAACAACCTCATGTATCAGTACAGGCTGGTGGTTGACTCGCTGGAGAAGAGCTCTATGGAGAAGGACCTGGGAGTCCTGGTTGACGATAGGTTGGCTATGAGTCAACAGTGTGCCCTGGTGGCTAAGAAAGGGAATGGGATCCTGGGGTGTATCAGGAGGAGTGTGGCCAGCAGGTCTAAGGAGGTGATCCGCCCCCTCTACTCTGCCCTGGTCAGGCCCCACCTGTAGTATTGTGTCCAGTTCTGGGCTCTCTGGTATAAAAAGGACAGGGATCTCCTTGAGAGAGTCCAAAGAAGGGCTATGAAGATGATTAAGGGCCTGGAACATCTATCCTATGAGGAAAGGCTGAGAGAGCAGGGACTGTTCAGCCTGGAGAAAAGAAGATTAAGGGGAGACCTAACTGGTGTTTATAATTATCTTAAGCATGGGATGCAGAGGGAATTAGCCTGCCCCTTTTCAGTGGTCTGTGGAGACAGGACAAGGGGCAATGGCTGCAAATTGGAGCACAGGAAGTTCCGCACTAGCATGCAGAAAAGCTTTTTCACAGTGAGGGTGACGGAGCACTGGAATGGGCTGCCCAGGGAGGTGGTGGAGTCTCCTTTCCTGGAGTTATTCAAGACTCGTCTGGATGCCTATCTGTGTAATATGAGCTAGGGAGCCTGCTTTGGCAGGGGGGTTGGACCCAATGATCTCTTGAGGTCCCTTCCAACCCCTACAATTCTGTGATTCTGTGATTTTAACTGTCACCTTTCAAATATTCCTGTGGATCCTAAGGCTGAGATTTTCAGTCTCCTTCAAGAGGAAGGCTACTAGCTGTCATCACCCGGAGTTCTTTTCCCAGGAGTATAATATTGCTAAGCGGGTGTTCTTCCTCTTCCTGTTTATTTTACAGCCAGCTCCAAGACACAAGTCTCCACTGGCCAAGACATCTCCCAGTCAGTACAGGTGATTTAAAATAAGGAAGATGCTACTGTAACTGAATGGTCTTTCTAATGGTATCTAGCCCAGCTCCCAACATGATGTTTGAAAATAAGATTTTTATTTTTTTTTCCCCCATATATATCATTATATCAATTTCATTGTTTCATCTCCAATTTTATTCCCTCAAACATTCAGCAAAATTTTCGGCTTTTACAGCAGTTTTCAGTCAATTTTTTGGCTTTATTGCATGTAATAAGTTAGGTCAACAAGCTTTATGATGTCATTATTCATACATTTTTCAGACACTTTATTAACATGTTGAATAAAGCAAAGCATAGATTCCTGTAGGAATACTACTAGTGATTTGTCTGTCCTGGATAGAAATTAAACTGTTTCTATGCTGTTTTCCTTCTTTTTAGATACCTATTTGTCCATGTTAGAAAGGTGAAGTTTTTATGCTTCTTAATGCATAGGTTAGCGGATTATTACTTTTAATCTACTTTAATCTTTCTTCTTCACACCTTGCTTAAATATTTAAAAACCTAAGTTCTGTCTCATATAGTGGAGAACGAACACAATGAAATCATGTATATAGGAATGCAAACGCTTTGGGAATTGAGTTACTGTGCACCAAAGGCAGGGTTGCAGCAACAGTGAACTAGTAGTAAAGTGATTATATTGAGAAACAGCCAAGCATCTTCATCTGAAAAGAGTGAGACATGGGTTCGAGTCCCTTTCTTATTCAATGTGTAATTCAAAATTGTCTTATAAGCTGAAATCAGATCCATTAATGCTCCTAATTGAGAACTCTAATTGGCTGTTGAGAGTAGGTTTTTTCTTTCTTAAGCTTTCTCTGGCCTTTCATTCCTGAATTCCTAATAGCTCAGGTTAAACAGAATAAATTGGGTAGATCCTAAAATAATTTTATAGCCTTTAGGCTTGTCTGAAAGATCCTCAAGACTACTTAACCAAACCCTTGACATGACAGGGGACTCTGCCCTGAATCCCGAGAGGACTAACACAATTAAGCATATGTTCAAGTGCTGGAGATCCTTAATGGGAACCATTTTGCTATACTAGGTGTCACCTAACTTCAGAAGTTCTCTGTTCAGGATAGGACAATGAGTTATATTGCTTTTGGAACTTTTCAATTCCAGGCATTATACAAAACCAATTTGCCTCTGATGCTCTATGGGCATCCCCACAAATGTCTGTAGAAACACATGGGACTCTGAAAACGAGGCAATTGTGTCTGAAAGACATGTAGTTGTGTCTTGAAGCTGCATATTTGTGCAGCATGACATAGTGCTCAAGCCAATATATTTTGCCTTTAATTCAGATACTTTTTCTGCTTCCAATACTTACTTCTGTTAAGATGTTCTTTGATTTCTAGCCTTGATTGCCTTTTTATGCCAGACTGAACCTGAGCATTGCAAACTGGGCCTATCCGAATCTTCTCAGTCTCCAGAGAAGATTCTATAGCTATCTATTTCTCTACAACATAGTTCCCTGTTTCTCTGGACTACAAGATCTTTAGGAAACCTATTTACATAGTCTGAAATTTACCCTAAGTTTAAAATAGTTCTGGAAAATCAAGATGTAACAGAACTTGATGCATACATTGCTATGGCTAGAAAAGAATAGTAGTATTTTTGACAAGATCACAATGACTTCAGTTATTCTTAAGCCAAATTCTAAATATATTCTTATATATATATTCCTAAGTGTATCCCCTGTAGGGAATGTCATTTGTTGTTGATATTTCTTCCATGTAAGATTTTTCCTCATTGCAAAATTTGTAATGTTAAATCAAAATAAATCTAAAATAGTCCCTACCTGAAATGAGGGAACTAGATTGACCCAGTTTTTTTGTTCCTTATTACTATAAAGGTTTTCTCTGTATCTCATTTAATCTCTTCTTCTTCTAATAAGTGTCATGGTTTTTGATATTAAATTATTCCTCTTCCTTCTTTTTTTTTTAAATTTAATCACTGAAAAATAATACCTGCAAACTAATTGCTTGCCAGTTTATATTCTGCTATAATAGGTTTCTTGAAGAAATGTAACATCTGGCCTTTCCTTTGATAATTTACTTATAATTCACTTACTAATTTCTTTCATATTTGAATAGTTTAGGTCAGACATGTTAATGGTGCATGGTTTAATATTTGATCACACCCTTTAGTTTTCATAATATTTGTCCTTCTTAAGGCTTTTTATCCCCTTTTCTAATCTTGATACAGCAGCTGAAGCTAAAACAGATTAGCATCCTATTTCAGAAATCTAATTCCTTTCATATATCTTTTTACCCCTCGATGCTTCTCTCTCCTTTGTACTCTTTCCAGATGCCTCCAGAAGTTTTCTGCAGTTTGTATATGACTCCTACTTAATTGAGCTCTAACACTGTTTTTCACTTGCTCACAGTACTTACACAGACTTTATGCTTGTATTGAATTCCAATATCGTCCTGTGTTGAGTTCAGTGGAGCTTCAGTGACTTGCAAAGCTACTCTTTTTTATTTCTTTTCAAATTGTTGCTATTGGACCTTTTAACTTAAACCCTTCATCTATCTCTTTGCAGACCTTAGGATCTGACAACATTTCTTTTGCCTTTATTTTTCTGGTGAGTGTCTTACAAAATTTCTACTTTGTAGACAACTGCTGTTTAGCACTTTGCTCTGTAAAACAGAGCTTTCTGTGAGTTAAGGAATTTCATTGCTACAAGAAAGCCTAAGTACAATTTTCAGCTAGTAACAATTGCTACAATTCTATATATTCTATAGTTCTGAAAAACTTGTCAGGCACAAGTTTTTATTCAGCTGAGTTTTATTATTCTGTAAATACAGCACCAACCATCCTCTCTGCAAGAAACACCACTGACCAACGAATAGATTTTTATCTCCTGCAAACATCTACTAGTCAAATGATTCTGACCTAACATTTCAATACAACAATATCAACTTTTATGTCTCTTTATATGGTATTCATGGGAAAAAATGAATTAATCATTTTAAGGACTATTTTACAGTATTTTTTGAAATAAACTCTCTTCACAATTGTACAACATGGCTTTTTAAATGCAAATGCAGTGCCACAGTTCCCTAAGAAGTCTTCTGAAGCAATAGAAGTGATTATATGTTGGCATTCTCAGCAGCAGACTCTTGACAAGCTGATTATCCCCTCTGTGCTTGCAGCAGTCACAGCCTGTAATAAGTAAGAGGCTGTAAATTCTAGGGGCCACTCATTTTCCCATTTCACTGTCTGCAGGAGCTAGTGAAAGCTGAAACCCTTCTATTCTGCCCTTTCATGTCAGTTAAAATAATGGCCAAATTTATTTTTTCTCTTAGCAGAATATAATTGAGATACAGGTTTTGGTGCCAGGAAAGTGAGATCATTTAATCAAAGGTCAAATTAGTTTCTCACTCGATACACTCATCTAATCAAAATATCTCTTTTTTTTTTTTTTTTACCTGCATAGGAAATTCTAAGATAGCCCTGCCGTCTACTCGTGTTGATCACACATTTCCCAATAGTGATCTGTCACAAGGCATCCACTTACAGAAGTGTTCCTATGACATTTCTGCTTTATTTTTCTTTGTTCAAGGACGTAAGCCATAGGGAAAAAAAATCCAAAATGCAAGCATGTTTTTCTTACTGGTATTTGATCATTACATATTGAAGTGATATTATAGAAGCTTTTCAAATGAGTTAAAAAAAAAAACAAGCAAACTATTTTCATTTAATTTTTTACTTATAACAGTATATTTCACTTTCTACATATGATAAATAGACCAAAAGTATCATTCCTCTGCAGTATGAAGGATATGCGAGTGAAAGATGCCCTGTCAAGGACAGGGCTTGTGCTTTGTAAGCTCATACAGATTGTTGGTTGGCACTCAGTTCAATGTTATTTTTCTCTTGTAAAAACCCTTAGAATTATTTTGGCAAATAATTTGTTATTCTAATCAAATTTCTGCTTGAATAAAAAAATTATGTCTCAGTGAATAACCAATAGTATTATACTGTAGATCTACCTTAATTTTAGTTATTGTTTCTGCATATTTAGAGTAAGTTCTTGTTTACTACTGTTTCATGTATCTGCTCATCATGACATGACTTTCATTCACTGTCATTTGTTTAAACAGGAATATATTCTCATAATATTTCTTCTTTTTCTACAACAGGAATACAGGTCCAACATATTTTAAAGATTCCATTAACCAAGCTGTTTTGTGAGATACTCCTGAGCCAAATGAAAAGCTGGACTGCCAAACAGAACAAATTCACATCAAAAATCTATTGAAGCTCTGCATTAAAGATTTGTATCCACAGATATCCCTCCTTTGAATGCAGAAGAGATACAAAATGCAAAAGCTCACAATAAAAAGAGAACCTTTGTGAACAGGACAGAGTCAATATAGTATAACTGGTTGCTTATCAAAATGCCACACTGGTAAAACAACTAATGTAACATTTTAATCAGATGGTTTTATTTTATTTATTGTCTGCAAGCAAGATGAAAGATTAAAAAAAAAAAACCCCAAAAACAAACCCCAAAACCCCCCACATTCTTTTGGTAAACTTAAGAGATAATTGAACAAAGAATATGGAATTTCATATTATTCCTTCCCATGAGTTTCAGTTGCAATTATTTCCACTTCAGTCATATGCATAAATCTGAAAAGAACAATCACACAAAATTAATCATTATCAAGCAGAATTTGTAATTTTGCATTTCAGACTGGTAGTATTTTTAACAGCAGGACTTCAACATCTGAAGTGTTTACTCTAGAATTAAAGAGTTTTCTTCAGAAAGAGCAAGGCAATCCTCTACATAAACTGCTATATTGTGTCTAGGGCCTGCAGCTTGAAAGGGTCTCCACAACTGTGGTTCATATGCAATGTACGCTTTCATGAGAAAAAAATCTTCAGACTTGTTGCTCACAGAGTATATGCACAAGACCAACTGTTACTGTATTCAGCCTGCTTAACATAGAATCACATAATCATTAAAGTTAGAAAAGACCTCCAAGATCATCTAGTCCAACTGTCCTTCTACTACATATATTACTTTATGAACCATGTCCCTTAGTACCTCATCCAACCTTTCCTTAAATACCCTGAGGAATGGTGACTCCAGCACCTCCCTGGGCAACCTGTTCCTATGCCTAACCACTCTTTCTGAGAAGAAATGTCTCCGAATTTCGAACCTGAATATCCCTAATGAAACTTGCAGCCATACCCTCTTGCCCTTTCATAAGTTATCTGTGACAGGAGGCTGACCCCCAGTTCACCACAACTTTCTTTCAAGGAGTTGTGGAGAGCCTCCCCTGAGCCTCCTCTTATCCAGAGTAAACAATCCCAGTTCCCTCAGCTGCTCCTATTTCATTTACATTCACTGCAGCATAGTCTTTCTCTGTACCTTGATCTGTGATTGTTCTCAGAACAGGTCTGAGACCAAGACGAAAGATTTGAAAGACATGATGGATAACATTCACTTCTCTAAATAAATACGTGTTATTATTTGAAATGTCATAGGGTATCTGAGCTATTTGCAAGGGGCTAGACAACATGCACAAACTACAAAAGAAAGAGATGTCCTGGAAAGCCATCTGGAGGCTAGGACAGATATGCTAGGAGATTTAATGTAATTAGATGTTGTTCAGACATGTAAAAGCAGTCACATCACTCCAAGTTAAAATTTTATATGCAAAGCTATAAAAGCACTCCAAATCAAGAATATTTACCTATGAAACTTCTCATCACGGCTTCACCCCAAAATGACAGTGAAAAGCCAGAAAAATCAAAGTTTTAATTAAACACATGCCTTCTAGGACAGCAGTTTACAAGCAAGATTTATGCGCAGGAACAGGTGATATTATAGTAAATTATTATCTATTTGTCTAATAACCTTTGGTTTATGTGGTAGACGTATTACTTTAACAAACTGTTTCATGTTGTACAGTTGACAAGAAAATTTAAAACCTGCTATGCAAAGATGGTAGATTGTCATTTGTCTTCAAGAAAGTGACTGTCTTTTCAAAGCGTTTTAAGCATGAAGTTGTGAAAAGAAGAGGGCAAATATATTTCATTACAAGATTTAATGACTATGTCTATATATGTATACATTTTGGAGTTAGTGTTCAAATCAAGCTACCTGTTGAAATATAATTTGTCACACCCTAGAGAAGGTAAGAAAAATATTTTTTTCTCCCCAATTATAAATAAAATTAGAAACTGGATGGTTACCTTTCTAAGTGTTACAAAATTATTTAGTCACAGTGTGATTAATTGATTATAGAGAGTTCTTACTGGATAATTAGATTATTTTCAATAAAATTATTTCTGTTTTATTCTCTATCATCTGCTATACAGTAGCTCTTCAAATAATGTATCATGAATAGCTTGATTTTCACATGAGACACTGATTACAAACTCATTGTTTGTCATCTGATTTAATTTCATACAAGTTAAGGATGTTAAAATAATTTGATTTATCCATTTGAAAACAGGAAAGCTTATGTGGAATAATTTGTATTTATTTTGTAGCTCATCTAACAAAAAAAAAAGAAACAAATGAGATAACACTTTCCTCTCAATTTCTTAATTTATTTCACACACCATTATGTTTCACACCTTCTGTTCAGATACAGCTTATGTCTTTGTTTGTCCCTTTAAGTCCCATTTCTTTCACATACATTTTTAGTCTTTTCTCAGCTTTTAATAGCATTTTAGAGGTAAAACATCTGAGTAGTTCACTTGACTGTATTAATATTTTATTAGAGCTTAACTGATAAAGTGGGGATGGGCTGACAGTCAGATTCTTAATTATAGATATTTCACCTGCATTTCCTTCTAATGCCACACTCTTAATTACAGCCATTTTACCCTCTTGTCCTATCAATGCTTCATCATATTTATTTTTTTTTCATAATTTACCTTTCATTATCCTACTCATTAGTGGATTTCAAAAAGATTCACAATGCAGACTGAAATTAAGATATGATTATTTGAATGTTTACCTGAATTTTGAAGATCTGCAATGTTAGGACGTTTATTCAATCAAGAGGATTTCTAATTCCTTCAACACTTTTTCAGATGATCTGTCTAACTTCTAATTTATCATTCGTTTCTCAAATGAAAAACATACATGAAATATCATCAATCATCATCTTCATCACTGTCTAATTCAAATATTGAAAACATTCTCTGCGCAATTAATTTCAGTTTTAGAAAAATGATCTTGGTCTTGTTCTTTATTTCAAATTAACTGGAACTTATCTTTTCATAATGACAGTCAAAGGCTGTGGATGACGTGCTGGCCTTTCACTGTCATCTTTGAGATTTCTTCAGTTAAATGTTTTAGATTTTATGAGCAAACATGCTGTCTGAATGGCTTCTCTTTCTGAAGATGTGTGTATGTATGCATGTAATTATTTATTTCTATGAGACCATTACTAGTAGACTGCAATTTCACTATATTAACTTACAGACCATCCAACTTATAGTGTAATTTTAGAAACTTTGTAGTAAATACATTACTTCTATTATAACCCTAAACCGCATGGGTGTGATGAGACTTTGATATTAAGGACTTAATGTTATAGAAACTACTGAACTTGTTCAGATCATGGAGCCACTAATATCAAGTGATATGCTAAAGAGTTGAATTTATTGAAACCTAAGATGGACCTTTTGAATTAACATCTTTTGCTAAACGCAGTGCTCCAGGAAATATGTAAGTGTTCAAATCACTGTCTTGTGGACTAACATAAGATCTAGTTTAGAAGGTTTGTTTTCTTCTTGTAGTTCAAGAATAAAATATAAAATTAACCCTATGACTAAATTTTTTTAAGAGTTTTGAAATAAAACTAAACTGTTCCTTTAGGAGCAAAGGCAGATGTTTCCTCAGATGGCAGCATGTAGTGGATGTTTCTTCTTTTCTTCCTTCCTTTGACCTTTCTGCAAAAGATATGTCTCGTTTTCATAGCACAGATTCCACTAGAAGCAAGTGTAAGAGGAAGCCCTTATTCTCATGGAGGAATTCCACATTCCAGATATCTGCAGGAAATACAATGCAGTGGAGGAGAAACATTCCAGAAGGTTCCTGGAGTGTGTGGACGATAACTTCCTGACATAGCCGATGGGCCAACAAGGGAATGTGCCCTGATGTACCTGTTGTTCACAAACAGAGGACTTGTGGATGATGTGGTTGTTGGAAGCCATCTTGGGCATAGTGATCATGAAATTATAGAATTTCCCATTCTTGAAAAGGTAAGGAGCAGGAGTCAGCAAAACTTGGATTTTTTTAGGGCAGATTTGGACCTATTTAGAAGCCTAGTTGACAGAGCCCTTGGGAGTCAGTCCTGAAGGGCAAAGGAATCCAGAAAGGATGAAAACTCTTCAAGAAGAAAATTATAAAGATGCTGCAGCAGGCTGTCCCCATGTGCTGAAAGATGGACTGTTGGGGAAGAAGACTGGCCTGACTAATAAAAGATCTTTATCTGGAACTCGGGAAAAAAAGGAGTTTATGGTCTTTTGAAAAGAGGCAGGCAACTCAAGAGGACTACAAAAATGTCATAAGATTATTTATTCAGGGAGTCTATGAGGCCAGATTAATTTCTCCAGCATGAAATAGTACTCTTAGATTCAAAAGTCCTTAATATATGAGACTTTTTTTTTTGTCATTTACTGTGTTTAACAGGAATCATTGCCCACACATGGAATACCCCTATTTCCACTGACAGTATACAGAATACTAGAAATAAAGATTCCTCACAACCACTGTAATCTTTAACCTATCAACAGTCATCTGACTGGCAAGTGTATTCTTATTTCTTTGATGAGTCAAAATTCATGACCTTATTACTCTGACAGAGAAGTTGATAGACTTGTGACTTTTCTTTCATGAATTTTCTCACAGGAAATATACGATTTTATTTACCTCAACAAAACATAATCAAACTATCCTACATCCAATTTTGGGGTCAATATTTAACCATTAAGTTTTTTAGGGAAGCTCAAATTACTGTTGCTATTCTGTAGCTTCATTCTTTGATTACTTTACTAAGTCTGTTCTGTTTCCCTTTGCATTTCTCTTTTTCACACCTTTTATGTTCTGTTCATGCACAGCTTCCGTTCAGTTTTTTCAAAGTCTAAAATTTTTACATGAGCTTTTAAGTGATGAAACAGTGTTTGTTTCTTGTGTAGCATCTATTATTACGTGTAGCCTGTTCAATTTATTTCCGGAAAGTAACCAAGTTCCTTCCTCCTCCTGTCTTCATACAGAATATACTTATTTTTGGTTTCACTCATTCCCTAATTGACAGAAACTGATTTTTGAGTAAGTGGGTGATATATTCCATACCACCATTTTAGTCTGTATTTTAAAGGAATGAGAGTTGTTTGTTTGTGGGGTATTTTTGTTATCTTGCTTTTACCTCTCCAACATTTACGCTTAAAAAAAAAAAAGAAATTAGTCAGACTAACTTCTAGGAAACCAATAGATTATAAGGATGACTTTAATAGAGACAGGAATAAGAGAATTCTTCTATGTAAAAAAGATAGTAGTATTGTTCCTGCTACGATGAAATATTTTTTTTCAAAACACAAACTAGACACTTAAGATACCGACTGCATTACAACTGAGTATATTTTCTCCATGTTTTGAAGTAATACAGAATCTCAAGCTTTTTATCAAACTAAGCATTTGCTGCTGTCTGTAGTATTACCAAGATGCTTATCACTACCCACATCTTGTCACTAAGCTGTTTCCCTCCTCGTCACACAAAGGCATAGTCCTAGCAGTAAAGATTTAAGAGTAGAAAAACACGGGTATATGTTGTTAGAAATGCATTTTCCTTTACCACTGATGACGTTTACATTTCAAGATCCAGTCTGAGGAAATTATTCTATGTCACAGAACTGCCTCCAAGAATTCTGGGTAACTGTAATAAGCAATCTTCACTGTCCTCAGTTCATATACCTTATTTACCTTAATCATGAAAATACTTAAATTGTTTGTTTCACATTATATAAATCTTTTTTTAGAAGTTGCTTTAAATGAAGAATGTGAACAATGAAGCTCAGTCTACAAAACCACCCTCAGTGTCTTTGGTGTTTACTCTAAATGCCTCTATAGATGAAAAAAAAAAAAGCTTCCATTAGCTTTAGTAGCTATCTTGCATGTAAGTCTACATAGTTGGGTTCTATCCTCAGCCTTCACAGTATTCATGCCTTTGCCTTTGAATTACTGCTTCTGTGTATTCCATATATGTCACCAGAAAAGCGCATAGAATTCCTGAGAATATTTTATTATTTTATAATAAATTTGATATTGATTTTACAAAAACTATTTTGCCCAACACCCCATAAAACGATGCCTTTTTATTTCCTGTTGGTGACTTGACATCATCAATCAGTGTAAAAAAATCCTTCATCTGCATTGTCCTCCAGGTGGTAGATCTTTGTCTATTAGCAGGGGTATTAATTCCCCAGGTGGACTTAACTTTGTGTTATAATTTTTATTGTTTCTTTTTTCAAGGTCATATTCTTCCCAGGAGACAGTCAGGTACTCCTGTGGCTTTGTACATTTCATAACATCATAAAAATCCATTAGCATCAACTATATCACTGTCATTAAACAAGGTACTAAAGATTAGCCACAAAATTAATCCATTGAGTACTCCACTAGTAATCTCCCTATCACACAGTGATTCTTATTCAATTTACAATTTTTTTACCAACCACCATCTTAACGGAAATCTTATGGGGTACTATATTTAGTGTTGTAAAGAAGTCAAGATAGATTAATCACAACTCTCTTGTCCATAAAAGTAATCATTTTGATAAAGAAAATATTGTATCAGTCTGACACAATCTATCTTTGCTAATCCCTTCCTTCTATTTATCCATTTTTCACTCACCTTAATTTATTTAATTAGTGCTCCTTTAATAATTTGTTCTGCTGAGTGTGGTCTCCCACTGAGGTCAGACTGGTGGTTCTGTAGTTGTCCAGCTTGATTTTTAATCCTGTTTTTAAATATAGTCTTTGTAGTCTACCTCTATAATTGTAAAGGTTGTGTTGGCTGTAAATGGCAAGATTTATAGCAGTTCAGTGGGGGATTGCAGGGGTGGCCTCTGTGAGAAGAGACAAGGGTCTGCCCTGTGCTGGATACAACCAATTCCAGCTGGCTCCAACAGACCCAATGGCTGAGCACAACAACAACAATGGTGGTGTTTCTGTGAAAACATATTTAACATGGGGCTTTGAGCAGCCTGATCTAGTGGGAATCATCCTTGCCAATAGCAGGGAGGGTTGGAACGAGATGATCTCTAAGGTCTCTTACAACCCAAACCATTCTATGATTCTGTGTTTCTAAGAAAGGGCAAGAAACGTTGGGAAGAGAGGAGGGAACTACAGAGGGAGCATCAGGGGAAATGAAGGAGTAGCAAGGTTAGAAGAGATACTCCATGACAAAGTAACTACACATCTGAAGGCCTGTGATCAGGGAGGTCCCGTACTGTAGATATGAAAAAGGTGAGAAACAAGGAGCAGCAGAGAGAAACCACTATGCATGACCCCGACCTCCCTCACTTATTTTACTGAAAGGGCTGAGTGTAGCCCATGTTGATTATAAGGCAGCACAAGTATCTGAAATTAAATACTGAAGTGGGAAAAAGGGTCAGGGAGGAGTGGATTGTGGTGACAAATACTGGCCTGAAATATTGATAAAATATTCACTGAAGAGACATTAAATCAAACATTAAAATAACATGAAAATTAAAATTAATTGGCCTGCAGCTGTGCAGATTGATTAATACAGAAGTTATTGAAAAGGTATGCCATATAGTATACATGACAACAATTAACTTTAGTTTTTATATTTGTTGACTTGCTTTTTATTTCTGTTTCTCAAATGAATAGGGGCTTTACAGCAAATGTAAATTGATTGCAAAAATTTATTTTTTTTTTCTCTATAAAGAAAACCATATAAACAAATGCGTTGAAGCTCAACTTGACAAAGAAAGAGATAGGTTAGGGAATGAGCAAATAATATTTACTGGAGGGACAAGATATTTTTGGAAAAACATCTGCTAAGTGCATCAAAAATGTAATTTGGGACTCTCTTCAACATGATCCCAACAGCATGGTTTTGTTGACTTACAATGTACTGTTGGGATTACAAAAATATTTCATTAATTTATTTTCCCTCCTTGCCTATTCCCTCTATGCTTATTAATCACCCTAGGAAGGCAGAGTATTAGAGACTTCACTTGTTTTCAAGAGCACATGTGTTTAGACAGATGTGAACTTTGAAGGGAAAGTAAAAGGCCTTCCAGTGAAAATTCTGATGGATCTTAAACCCTCAAGACTTCCTCACTCAGACTTCCACAGAGACCAACACTCCCCTCCCCTCTACAGAAGACCAAAACAAGATGTCATGGCACATGCAATTTCATCCATCAGGGCAGCTGCTATGGTTAACATCCAGGTAAGAGGGACTGGAATGACATCTGAGTCTAGATTTAATTTTTATGTGAAGTATGTATTTTGGTTTTAGGAATGAAATTGAATACCTCATTGAGGCACATGTGGCTCACATATGAAATCATACTGATTTTGGCTGGAATGGAGTTAATTTTCTTCATAGCATTCCTTATGGTGCTATGTTTTACATTTGTGACCAAACCAGTGTTGATAACACACCAATGTTTTTGCTATTTTTAAACAGTGCTCACACAGCAGCAGTTTTATCTGTTTCTTGCTCTGCCCCTAGTGAGTAGGTTGGGAAAGGACAAGAAGCTAGGAGGGAATACAGCTGGGAAAGCTGATGCAAATTGACCAAATGGATATTTCACACTATATGATGTCATGCTAATCAATAAAACTGGTGGGTTGTCTAGGGGGAGGATTGGCAGGACATTGGGTTGACCATTTTGGGGTGTTTATTTTGGTGTTTTTTTGTTTTCTTTCGTTTCTTTCTTTTTTATTTATTACACTTCCTTGATTTCAATCCACAAGTTTTATCACTTCTGCTTTTCCAGTTCTCACTCACATCCCACTGGGACAAGTGAGTGAACAGCTGTGTGAGGCTTAGTTGCCTACTGGTGTTAATCCACAACAGAGACAAACACCAAAACTCCTTTATTCTGAAACTATGAGATGGGATAAATTAACAATGCATACTCAGATTTAGTCCTGTACAGAATGGAATGTGGCTTGGTCAGGTATCTTGTTAAGCAGTATCAAAATCTCCTATGTCATCTGTTCCTTAGTTTTTTTAGCTCCAGAGCATGTAGATTTCTTTCAGTGCTGTAAGAGCAGAGATAAAGTAGCATCATGGTAATTTCTAGCCCTCCAAGAGTTTGATTGCTCATTCAACAACATGTAAAAGGTTGTCCTTGTACACTAAGCTCTATCATTTAGGAAAACAAATGACATGCTACTGAGTGCATTAGAAACAGCAAATGTAGGACACAAAGAAAATGAGAGAAAAGTAAAGGGCTGACATGCCCTTTGTCTTTACCAGGGAATTTATTTGTAGACTGAGTAAATCCTGTCTATTATTATAATTAATGATCATGTTAAACATTGTGAAAAAAATGCAAATAATTTTAAGCATGTATGTGAAGTTGTATGCAACACTTCACTGTTAGTCATGTTGATGAAAAGCCATTTGTCTAAAATTACACAATCATAGGTTATGAATTTCTGAATTCTGAAATTTAGAATTAAAAGCACTTCTATTTTACTGTTATCTGATGGATTCTATGATACTTCATTATAGGTCAGGTGTACAATTACCAAAAACTTTCAGTTTTGTTTTCCTTATATTACTTTATAGTAATATGTGACATAATAACATGTATAGTAACTTGTAAAATGTTCACTGCTTTATGTTAATTACGTGCTTACAGAATTAGAAAGTGGTATATTTTGTGTTCTTGCTTGTGAAATACATTCTATACTTCCTTCATTTTATAGGATAATGAAACAAAGAGACAAAATGCTATCTTTTTCCTAATATGAAAAATCCTGTTGTCAAAAAGGCTGTCATAAAATATTAGCAAAAGATCAAAGCGATTTGGACAAGGTATAGGAAGTGTAAAATAGAAGTTAATAGAGGTTAACATTCCCCTATTTGGTCCATTATCTCAGTTGTTGATGTTGAATCATTTATTCCTAGTGAATGAATAAACAACATCTTCTAATCCCAATGTCTCAGATGGGAAATCATTCATGCATGAGAGATATATCTAAGTGGACAAAAGTACTACAGGTGAATAGCATGTAAGAATTAGCTTAATATATATTACCATTTTAATTCCTGTCTAGCAAATACAAAAGAATTATGACAGTCTTTTTGTTATAGTTAAGGATTGATTTTACTTTCTTTGGTAAAAGTTATACAGTTTTAACACACACACTTGAACTGTAGCTAGAAATTCTTCCCCAACCCTTCTAATTTCTAAATAACTGCTTCTCAGGTTATCAGGGACTAGAGATATGCCTTAACAATTGCTGGCAGAACCATACACACCTCTTTCTTCTCTCTCAATCATCATAAAACCCCATTCCCACAGCAATAAAGTGAATTCCACCCATCAGGAATAGATACATATCCTGTTTATCTCAAAGTGGATACACATCCTGTTCATATCAAAGTGTCTTACCTCGAAGTATGTTAGCCCCAGTCCTTTGTGCATGCTTTTAGGCCCAGGGCCAACTGAAGAACAAAGCATGGGGGGAGGGGCCCTGGACCCTCTTGAGGGACTAAGATCCTCTTGAACTTTCAAGGATCCTCTGGAGTTTGTACTGGGTATGTGTCCCACTTCAGGGTGGAAGGTGTAGCTATGCCAAGGACTTATTCACTATGCAATGAGACAACATTGTAAAAAGGCAACACCATTATCTAAATTTTAAGACAAAGTCCAGCATCACGGACTCTCATGACCTCAAAGGCTGTTATGACAGATGAAGTTCAAAAGTCATTAATTAAATGGACTCCACAGGCATTTCAGAGAGATGGCCCATAGACTAAGGGAATGATAGCTGTGTGTACATATCAAAAGACAGGAAAAATTATGATGAAAAGTTGGAATGTATTCAAAAGTATACAACCTCAGTATGACATAGATGATATGGAATAAGAGGTGGATATTTTCCTGGTTTCAGCTGAGATTGATTTAATATTTCTTTCTAATAGATGAGATAGTGCTGTGTTTTGGATTTAGTATGAGAACGATGTTGATAACACACTGACGACCTTAGTTCTTGCTAGATATCTGTTGTGTCTGCATTAAGTCAAGGACTTAACAGCACCCTGCTGTGGCTGTGAGAGCACAGCCAGGATAGTGACCCAGACTGGCCAAAGGGATTTTCCTTACCATAAAATATGCTGCAAATATATAACTGGGGAAGCTAGCCAGGAATCGGAATTGCTTCTCATAAACAGACTGAGCATTAGATTCTTTGGGTTTTTTTCCTTCCACATGTAGTGAGCAATTGTATTTGTACATCACTTGTGTAATTCATATTATCATTATTATTATTATAGTATTATACAATTATCACTGTTATTATTCTATACCTTTGATGTCCTATTAAACTGCCTTTATCTCAACCCACAGGTTTTTTTTCCCATTCTCATCTCCATCCGCTTTGGAGGGAGAGGAGTGAGCAAGCAACTACATGCTGCTCAGTTACTGTCTGAGGTTAAACCACAACTGCCTTGAAGATAAGAATACACTTTCAGGTTTTGCAGGGGATTTCTGTGGCACATGGGCTGTAGAACCTTGTTAAACCATTAATGAGGTTGAACGTATGATCATTCCAGAATAAAATTCTGCAGCTACTCTGTGATTTGCACAATGAAATCTCTTCTAGAGTAACAGGGATTTATAGTTGAAAGATCTGGCATATCCTTTCTTAATTTTCCTTCTGGCTTAACACGTGATTCCCCTGCTTACATACAAGGGGAATGAGGATCAGAGGTAGAGTACCTGATTTGTGAAGTCTTTCTGAAGTTGTCTACCTTAGAAAGAGGAAGTAAGGAAGAAATTTAATTAGAATTTCATACTCCTAAATTTTTCCATGAAAATGCAGAGAGGAATGTTTTGAAATGAGACTTTAATTTACCCTATTTACTGCTTATAAAGCAGTTTTATTGCTTAGATCTTGAGCAATATACCTTTATTTAATGATAAAGTATGCTTTATTAGATGACAAGTTCTTTTTTATTTTATGCCTTCTATTGCTGTACACAGCTCTGCAGGTCTCAAAAGCACATTTAACATATCACAGTATACTTTTTTACTCCATTTCTTTATCCTTGAATTGCAGTTGCTGGTTAAATAGGTAATACCTTAAATTTTTGGCATTTGAAAACTAGCACTACACATTAAGCACATTAAGTATTCTTTAAGAAAATGGCAGGCGACAACTGCATAGCTTCAGGACAGTTAATCTGACATCCATCCATTACTGACACATTAATGGGATACTAATACAAGATTCAACTGATAAAGAATTAAAAGAATATAATTAGTCCCTGCCAACTTGATTTAACAGAAAGTAGGCCTTGCCAGAAAGCTTGAATTAAATCTTAAGTAGATTGGAACATTGGATGATAAAAGTACTTCATTCTTTTATTTGAGAAGTGCTAAACAGTATTCCCTTTCAAAAAATTAAATTGTAGAATAAAGATGACACCTACATTGAAAAATTGAGAAATGGGTGCGTTATCAGAAGTGATTACCCCTGCAAAACTCCATAATGTGATGTTTCTACTAGCATTCCTCTGAGACTAATACCGTGATGAATATTATATACAATAAAAATACAATACATAATATAATAAATTTAATATAGTTAGTGTTAACACTAATTTTTCTATATTAATATATTATATTGATAAGTATTATATGTTGTGTACATTAAAAATACATAGCCTTACCAAAACTTTAATCTGTAATCTTAATGTACAACCAAAATTTCTGACAGTAACATTTTCAAATTACACAAATGTCAGTTCATACTTAATGACCACAATAATTATACTGGGGTTCTGGATGTCAAATTAACTGGTACAATGTTTAATAACACACTGTAGAAACAGAATATAGTAGCCAGACACCTGTACATCTCTGTCTGAAATTCTGCAGCTACTGTGAATGTTTTCAAGGTGTCCTGATTACTCTTTTTACAGAAAGCAACTCCAAAAGTGCAGCCAAAAACATTTCTCCAAATTTGGTGCATGGACATTGTATGATTGCACATGTCTTGTGGCTAGATCTAGACAAGATCTAGTTCTTTACAGCCTGAAAAGATGCTTTTTTCAGAGCTTAAAAGTAAGCCTACTCAGAGTATGGAAAGAAGACTGAGAAATTACTTGATTACTGCTTATGTATTCCTTAGAAAAATGGTACTAATTAATAAAGGTCTCTATAGTTTAGCAGAGAAAGGAAAATCAAGTAAAAAAATCAATGGAAGCTGAAGCTAGGCAAATTCAATTTGAGCACAAGGCACAAATATCAAAGAATGAGGGCAATTAACCACTGGAAAAAGGTTATTTCAGTCTAGTTAAATACAATAAATTTTTAGTCAGGCACAATTATTGACTTTGATGCAATCTTGAGTTTGGGATGAATGCATAAAATGCAACATTGTGACCTGTAATACACAGAAGGAGAGAGAAGATGGTCCTAGTTTACCTATTACATCAGGATTTCATCTTTCAGTAATCACAGCTGGTTACTGATCTTACTATCCACTGTGAAAATGAAAAACTTCTGAATAAAATCACAAAATGTTTTCAGGTACTTTTATTTTGGTTTTATTCTTTTTTGATCTTATGAAGTGTCTTATAGGCTATACAGAAATGTACTCAGAAGTTGTTCACAGTAACACTTGTAGAAAAAAATCTTAGAAAATACATTTCCTCCATTCATGAGGAATTTACAATTCAGCTGCTTAAAGATTACAGTGATTCTGATTTTGAATAGCTTATATTGTTTTCCCTGGGTTTAGCATCAGGACAGTCAACATATTTTGCACTATATTCTATCTTAAATTCATATATATATATATATGTCATTTTTTACCATCATTTCATAAGTACATATCTTTTTTAAAATAAAATTAGATTCTGTAATGTTTATAGAATTACATCCATTGAAACTGTGATCCTCAGTTAGTCCAGAAGGGGAGAAGAAATAGAAACTGGCTATGCATGCTACCCTATACAAATCTGCCAATACAATAGATTATGAAATGAGAGAAATTAAGAAACTAAAATTGATAGACAGTTTAAGAGTCAGATTTATGAGATTAATCTCACTTCTATCCATGTTCTGTCTCTTGAGCATGGTTTCTTTCAGCTTAATTAACATTGTTTCTGCTTCATTGATGCTATATCATATGGCATAGTATTGCAAGAATACACTCACCCAGATTTGCTGAACCTGAGTCATGGTGACCAAGGGAAGAAATGAACTTGTGTTCTCTCCTCTGAAATGGTTATCTGAAATATAGCAGACAATTATTTATAGACCTATGGGCACTAAATTACTTAGTAATAATTGATCCTTTAAAACTCTAAGGAGATAAAAATAACAAATGAATTGAAACATAACCTAACCAATGCGTGTTTTAAAAATAATTTTCTCTGATGTGCATGGATTATGGTAACCCTCATTTTATTACTTGCTATCAATAGATATTTCATATAAGTTTTAAAGGTTTTTCATATTCATAGAGCCTTGATTTATGATTTATAATAGTTTTCCTTTTTTCTGAATTCAAAATTTAGATGGGAAATAAACTAAATCCCTCAAATTTAATTCAATTAAACCAAATCTTCAATAGACCACTTCTAGAAATATTAAAAAAACCTTTTCAATTCTACTCCCCTTTTGGGAGTGATGAACATGTAACCCAGAAAACTCAACAGAGTCTGATCTGCATGGTTGGTTGGGCCAAATATATTGACCAGAGTTATTTTTTTTACAAGCTGTCCAGATATAAATGCACCTCCAACATTTATGGATTATTTGTTTTCTGAATTTGGCTTTGCATACATTTTTGTTTACCTAGTCCAAGCAGTGTAGGAGCTAAGGACAGTTTATGTGGCACCAGAGAGATAATTCTACTTCCTTGATTTTACATTCCTGACCTTATCCATATATAAAAGAACGTATACTATATGTAAATTGCTTTTGAGAAATCACAATGTTAAAAAAACTTCTTTATATGCATTCAATTTTTTTAAAAAAGTAACATTGAAACACTGATCAGTTCCAAAGTAGAACTCAAAAACTTTCCTTTTAGCCTCAATGTTCTGCTGCAATATCTATATTCTATGAAGCCTTTAAAAAATCAAATTACTGCTCTAGGCAACAGTTAGGAAATACTGATACACGTGCCATATAACTTTTATAAATTAACTTCACATTTTAAAGCCATTTTTTCTTCCTCACATTCCTAAAAGTAAGTTGTCTTTTATCATCACCACTTTACACTTAGAAAATTCTTGCCTTGAAGGAAATAATCCCTTCACTTTCTCTTATTAGTCAGTAACCAATCTCAAATTAGAATCCACCATTCTGAGCTCCACACTCTAAACAATGTGATCTTGTTATTTCTTGTAACAGTATTATAAGAAGGTCAAGTGAGACATAATATTTGAGACTTTCTTGCATTTTTAGTCTGTTGTTGATCAACTCTCCTGCCTTAATTTTATTCTGTGAAGTTCATAACATTGTTTTCATGTGGGTATTTTCATACCATTCCTTGCAATTCAGAGAATCACAGAATATTAGGACTTGGAAGGGACTCTCTGGTCCAATCCCCCTGTTGCTCCAACTTGCACCCATTGCCCCTTGTCCTGTCACTGGCCATCACTGCGAAGAGCCTGACTCTGTCCTCCTGACTCTGACCCTTCACATATTTATAAACATTTATAAGGTCATTCCTCAGTCTCCTCTTCTCCAAGATAAACAGGCCCAGCTCCCTCAGCCTTTCCACATAAAAAGGGTGTTCCACTCCATTAATCATCTTGGTGGCCCTGCACTGGACTCCTTCAAGGAGTTCTATGTCCTTCTTGAACTGAGGGGGCCCAGAACTGGACACAATATTACAGGTGTGGTCTCACCAGGGCAGACTAGAAGGGGACCTCTCTTGACCTACTAACCACACCCCTTCTAATACACCCCAGGATGCCATTGGCTTTCTCAGCCAGGAGGTCACATTGCTGGGTCATGGTCATCCTGCTGCCCACCAGGACCCCCAGGTCCCCATCACCTACACTACACTACACCTACTACACTGCAGGCAAGTCCCCATCCTATACTGGTACATGGGGTTGTTCTTCCTCAGGTGCAAAACCCTATGCTTGCTCTAGTTAAATCTCATTAAACTTCTCCCCACCCAGCTCTCCATCCTGCCTAAGTCTTGCTGAATGGCAGCACAACCCTCCGGTGTGTCAGCCACCCCTCCCAATTTTGTGTCATCAGCAAACTTACTGACTGTACGCTCTATTCCCTCACCCAGGTCATCAATGAATATATTGAATAGTACAGGTCCCAGTACTGACCCCACTAGATGCAGACCTCCAGCTAGACTCTGTGCCATAGTTTAAAACTCACTGGCTTCTTTCCTTTAGCCAACTCTCAATCCACCTCACTACTTTACCTTCCATACCACACTTCCTCAGTTGAGTCATGAGAATGCTGTGGGAGATGGTGTCAAATGCTTTACTGAGGTCAAGGTAGACTGCCCTACCATCATCTAGCCACCTGGTTATATCCTCATCAAAGGTTAAACATGATTTCCCCTTTGTAAAACCATGTCGACTGCTCCTAACAACCCTCTTATCCTTGATGTGCCTAGAGACAGCACCAAGGATAAGTCTTTCCATCACCTTTCCAGGCATGGAAGTGAGACTGACTGGTCTGTAGTTACCTGGGTCCTCCTTCTTACCCTTTTTGAAAACTGAAGTAACATTTCCTTTCTTCCTGTAACATTTTGTTACATTTATTCTGAAATGTTGACAGGTATCAGATATTTCTGCACATGACAATATCACCTTTACGTTATCTCTTAACCAAGCTAGACATATTTCGTTTTCAAAGCTTTTCTCTTCATGTGAATTTTGGGAAGCCTTTAATAAACTTTGTTATCCTTCTCTGCATCCTAATTGATATGCTGATCATTAAGTGAAACCCGAATAAGTAGCACTGCACATGGTAGTCTGTAGCTATGAAAGAATGACAGTTAAAGGACAGATCTTATGTGAGAGTGTGGTTAATATATAATATGAACAGCTAATGATATATGACTCAGAGAAGGCAAGAGACCAGTGAAATGCTGATTTCATTGACTTCCATGTCAAAATGTGCACTAACTTTAGTGAGGCCAAAATTTATATGTTATACCACCTTTTAAGTATATCTGAAATTTATGGATCTGTTCTGTCAGGGTATGATGTTGAGGACTATTCAGCATAGGAGACAAATACAAGGATTGTGAACAGTAATAAATTAACCCTAATAAATAGCATGTAACATAGGCAAAAGCAAAGAGAAGTATCAGTTTAATGCAAGGCTATCAAAATAACCCTTCAAGTGCGAACAGTTTTAACCAGACCTCTGCAACCAGAATCAGATGGGAAAGAAATGTCGATACTAGATGCACACATATTTTTAGATATTTTTGTACATGTATATAACTATGGAAATTAGAGCTGTCTGGGATGGAACATGTGAAAATATGACAAATCATTCCACTTTAAAACATTAAAACCACACTTTAATAAATCAATTCATTAACAACACACTGTACTAGCTCTTATTCTTACACATTATTAATCATCATCACTACATATATGACACTGTTAGTCTTTTACACTCTAAATTAGCCATGAGCATGCAATTGTTGCATAGTTAGTACTGAAGGCATCAGTCCTTGGTGGATATGTGAGCTCAAAGTAATTAGGCATGAGAGCTCCTTGGAAATAAAAGCCAAAATTGAAGCAGGCTTGTCTTCCTTCTCCATTCTTTTGTTTTCATGCTATTTGCATCCCTCCCTATTTCATCATCCATGCAATGTGATACATCTCTAACAGCAAAGAACAGCAGTTTGCTTTTCCAAAATTTACTGTAGCCTAAAGATTATGGCACTGTTGAGAATGCCTCAGCCACTGACAGAGGAAAACCTAGGTAGAGTGTTCTCATTCTCCCCATATAACTTATTTGTGTGATGACACATAGAAATATAACACTGTGCTAGTCCTATTCCCTGATAACTCTTAAGGATATTCCTCATGCACTAGTTCTTTCCTAAGCCCTTGTAATTGCCTGAGGAAACACCAAAACATACACACACGCATGACATTATAAGGGTGTCATAACGTCATTTTAGACAGAGGAAGCATTTTCAGAATAATTACAGTTGTTTAGTGGAGCTTTTGTTTTTATGTACTATATCTGCAACATTTTGCATTTGGGAACTCTTAGGAGTTTATAAATGGTAGATAGCATAGTGCGGAAAACAAACATATCCCAACATATTACATCTCAATAGATAACCAGTAACAGTATTGCTCACATGCTGTTTTGAAGCACAGTATTACCCAAGTAAACCACAAACATTTTTATTTTGCATCAGTTTGGTTTTGCTCAGAAACTTATTTCCAGGACCTTAATATCAGGTTTCTTTGTCAAGCAATATCCCATCTTTCTTGGTTATGTTTAAGAGAACACATTTTCACATTACATTGCAAACAAATGAGTCTGTCACCAGTCTCCTTGGGAGCACACATACTCCTGATGCTCAGATTTAACATGGGCTTAAGGGGAGAATGATTTGTGAGACTTTCTTGTTAAAATATTGGCAGCACATCAGTGAGGATTTCCTCCAGCAAAGGGAACAGATTATACCTCTGTGAGCTGAATGCAAAACTACATGGGGTTTCTTTGTGTGTGTTTGTTTGTTTGTAAAATGACAGATGAACAGAAAGGAAATTACAATTAGTGATAGTCAAACTGGTTAATGACAGAGTATAGAAAAATCCCAAATTCAGTATATTTGCTCTGCAACAAGAAAATGTCAATGAAGCATAAACAAACTTGTCAAATAAACCAAGAACAGGCTCCAGTTCCTGAATACTTATATTAGATTTAAAGGAAACTAAATATTATTGATTAAAATCACACGCAGATAATTTTTAAAGTTTATTAGTGGTCAATTAAGTCCATTAAACTTAAGCAACTAGGACCATTTCAGATGCTTTAGGGTTTTTACCTGGCTTTCAGCAACCTCTCTAGCAGCAGAAAGGCAGGCACGGATTTCTGTAAATATTGTTTCACACCTGTTTGTCCTAAGTAAGTGTTTCAAATGTCCTAAGTATATCAAAAGGTACCAAAGCTATGTTTAGAATTGTTAACTCCTGTATTCTGACTTGTACCTAACATGCTAAATTGCTCATTTTAACCTATTCTCAGACTATTAATGAAAAAAACCAAACAGTCTAATGGAAACTATACAGGTGAACATTGACTACAAATTTGTACTTGCAAAGCCAATGAAATTTGTGGAATATAAACAAAAGGACCTACAATTTCTAGATACCAATTTAGAATTACTCAACTTTTTTTAATGATCAGCTTTAATGTAGATGAAATATTAGAATGTATCTTCAGTGATACAAAACTGTTCTGTCCACCAGTTGGTTTGTTGGGTTTTTTCCTAGAGAATTATATCCCCAGGATAATTATTCAGTCAGAAATGCATACTAATTAAAAAATATAATCTATTGAAAGATATGGATCAACAAGTATCCACCAGGGTACTTAAAGACCTACAGGAGAGAAAGACTAAATAAAATAGAAAAAATTGTATAAATACAAAATAACTATTGAAAAATAATTTATTTAACTAAGGTATTTTATATAAGTATTAAAACTACCAGAAGAACCAAACCAAGTGTACACTTCTGCCTTTTGATAGATGTAAGCATATCCAGTTTGGTACTTGTCTCAATGCCCCTGGTTTTCATGATACCCATAAGCTTTCTTATGCTTGCCTTCTGCTCTGGCACATGCCAAATGAGTCCTTTGATGAAGAACATCTGCGGCACAGGGAGTTTCAATTTAATCTTTATCAGTAAACCTTTATGGCATCTGAATTTAACTGTAAGAGTCAAGGAACCTGTTCATAATGTGAGTGCCCCTGTATTGTGTTAAAAACTGGAGTATACGCTCAAGTAGTTTAGTTAATACCATAAGATTTTATGAAGTTTGTATGTAAATATAGACTGGATGGTCACGTTGTAAAGAAATAAGAAGAAATAAATAAATTAATTGAAAGCTTAATTGCAAGCAGGGTGTAGCTTTTCTGGCTAATGGCAACCAGTACTGTTACTGCACTATCTATACTATTTTATTGAATGAAAAAGAGAGAATTTTTTTTATTTTGGCGAGCTGCTTATTTGTTGAAACATACAGTTTTAATAATTCTAAGAAGTCTGTAGATTTAAAAATCAGTTGGAAATTTTAAATAAAGATGTTAAACTTGCATATCTGCTCCATTTTGAAGAGTTAAATAGGACACTTTATTGAGTATACCTAAAGATGCAGTACACGTTCAGTCCTTATCCTTTCTTGATAAGGCCTGGGTCTATAATACAATTTTTTGAAGTAAAGCACCCAAAACAACCTTACAGTTCCTTTTGTTTTAACCTTTTCTGTAATACATCTTCTATCTTACATTTACTAAATACTAAATTGAAGCCTGTAAACTGGAAGTTTCAGCTCTCAGGTAGAAAATTTTCATTACTTATCTTGGGTTGAAATAACATTTTATAGTTTAATGAATAGTGGAATATTTGTAAGAAATGG
Organism: Laterallus jamaicensis coturniculus; assembly: GCA_022605575.1. NCBI lineage: Eukaryota > Metazoa > Chordata > Aves > Gruiformes > Rallidae > Laterallus > Laterallus jamaicensis. Next base: position 14,113,883 of record JAKCOX010000019.1, read on the forward strand.
GCTTGAGAAAGCATCATAATAGGATACCTTATAAATGGAGGGTTATCACTCCTCTCTAGACTAACATAAGTTCATTTTAAAACCTTTCAGAACCTGATTAAACGACGTGCTTTCAACTAATTTCTCCTCAGGCCAACATTCTCAAAGCCTCAAACTAACAATTTTGGATTTGTTTCATTCATTCATTCATTTTCTGGTGAATTTAATGGCACTTGGGTTCCTCAATGACTGTAGGAAACTGCAGTCCCCTTCTCAGGACTGTTACCTATTGACCAGCTCTGAGATTAATATCCCTCAAGCGCTCTTTTAATGACTGTGATACAGCCCAATGGGACTTTTCTCTTTTAAGAATTCACTCCAAAATGTTACTGTATGATAGAAAGCTTTCTGAGTTTCTAATGGTACCTGGAAGAGTTTTCTAAGCTGCCCAGCTGGAATGTATTTGATGGCTCTGCTGTTGAGTAGTGTTTGTGTGCCTTTATTGGAGAATTACCTGTAAGAGTTTCCCATTGGAGTGTAATTTCAAGAGAAGCTTCAGTTAGTTTTCAAATTTTGAGAGACCCCTAATGGTGGACGATGATATTTCTTCCAGATTTCCCCTCTTCTCCCATCAAACTGACTACAGTGTCCAGAAAAAATTAATCTTTCACCATAATCTTATTCTATCTAACCCTTGTAACAGACATAACAATATCATTCGACTATTCTTCTTAGTTAAATAATGGTTAATTCATTGTTTCTTAAAATTTTTTTAATAAACTAGAAGTCAACTTTTGCATTTTCCTTCAAACGTTCACTTCAAACATCTCACTTTCCTTTGGTGACTCCCTTTCTTGTGTGTTTCAGTATGAAATGCTTTGTTTGCTGATGTTTACATTCCATCTCAATCTACTCTTACAAAAACAGATACGGTATAAAATGTAAAGATGCAAGTGGGCACACAGTTGAAATGAGACAGTGGACCTGGTTACACAAGACATGGAAAAAAGCAGAAGTGCTGAATGCCTTCTTTGCTTAAATTTTGAATAGTAAGACTGACATTCAGGAATCCCCCAGAGACCAAGGGAATACTTGGAGAAAAAACTATCCTTGCTGGGTGGAAGAGGACCAGGTCAGGGAATGTTGAAGCAAACTGGACAGGCATACAACTGTGGTTCTTTGTGGGATACACCTGCTAGTACTGAGAGTTAGCTGATGTTATTGTAGGGCCACTCTTGATAACCTTTGATCAATCATGGTGACCAAGAGAAGCAAACAAAGACTGGAAGAAACCAAATGTCACTCCTATCTTTAGAAAGGGTAAGAAGGAGGACTGGGAGAACTATAGGCTGGTCAGCCTTTTTTAAATCCCTGGGACGGTGTTGAAGCAACTAAATCTAAAAATAATTTCATAAACAACTTGACAGTCATCAGAAGTAGTATATATAAGAATTCACCAGGGGGAACTCATCTCATTCTGGACCAACTTGATAAACTTCTGTTGTGAAATGACTGGTCTGGTAAATGAAGGGACAGAAGTAGATATTGTCTTCATTAAGGCCTTTGACACTGTCTTCCATAAGATCCTCACAGACAATCTGATGTAGTATTGGCTAGATGAGCAGATAGTGAAAACTAGCTGAATGCACAAGTCCCAAAGGTGTTGATAAGTAGCACAAGATCACCTTTTTCAATCTGTACTCAGAGGACCGAGTGACACGATAATAGAAATGGATCTGGTATGTCTATATTTAAGTCTTCACAAAGAAGCTGTACACATTTAGTGTGTTTGGTAATCCAGCATTGATTAAGCTGAATACCTGTCTAGACTCCACTGATCATACAAACTAGAGATGGGAATCAGCTGGCAAAACACAAGCATCTAGTGCCATTTTCCAAAGTGAAGGCAACCCCACTGACCTCCATCTGCTGGTCCAGAAGTCTGCAAATCTCTTGTAAATCTTGTGTTATATTTGTCAGGTCCATGATGATGTCCTTGGACACTGTTGGAGAACACAAATGTGTGAACAATTCAAGAGATTCCTTTTTTTCCATCAGCTATAACAGGAGCTTTGCCACCTGCATATAAACATTTAATAGCCAAATGTCTACATTCTGGAGCTTTATGATGTCCTATGTATGACAGTAAGGTTTGAAGCAGCACTCTAAGATATAGGACAAGTATTTTCATAACTGATTTTCTTCTATCAGAACTGCATGTACTCATCTAAAATATTCAGATAGAATAGTCATTGGGGGAGGGAGAAATGAAGTTCACAACATTGCTGTTTTGTCAACATTATCAAATAATCCGATGAATAATGTGATGAAACTGGCTAGTTAATAGCTGAATTAAGTTTATCAAGGTAAAAAAATATTACAAAGAGCTAAGAAAATATAATTTGAACCATTATGTAGGTTTTAATGGATGTTGCTATTTTTTATTATTTTTTTTTTCTTTTTCAACTAACCTAGCAGAAAATTTAAACCAGTAACACTTGTGAGGTACAGGAAGTATCTGATCTTGTGTGCATGCATGTTAAAGATATTCTGCCATCTGTTCCTGGAAATGGTAATGATGTTCAGCTTTGCTCTAACAAAAGCTAAGCGAAGCAGAGATAGGACACTGCTGCTTGTAATGGTAAACTTGCCATTTAAAACTAGTTTTATTTAGATTAAACATTATGGAGTCTGATATGGATATTAAAGGCTCTCTAACCTTAACTCTGTTTTTAAAATGTTACCACTGATATTCTGAGTCAATTGCTTTCATTTAAAAAACAAAACAAAACAAAACAACTATATATATCTTTCTTCCCCAGTGAAGCGAAGAACTACTGGACTGAACACAGTGAAGTGGATGGTCAAAGAATGTGTTCATAGCTTTGTGATTCAGAGTAACTTAGTCCAGCATACCTCAGAGCAAGTGTCCTGATTACACTTTATGTTCCGGGTATGCTCTATGAATAAGTATTATTCTCAACCTTCTAAAGAAATGCAGAGGTTGGTAATGGTGTATACTGTGTAATATAGGAACCATTGTGTTTGAACAAAACAGCACACTTTTACAGGCTTGGTCCACATCCATCCTTCTGGACTGTCCTCACCTTCCCAAAAGTAAAAGTAGCCAATAGAGTTTGGTTTAGATAAACAAATTCCATGATTTGAGAAAAAATAATGAAAAATTGATAAAGATCAAAGTAATTGCCTCTCTCTTTTTTTCATGATCTCCCTGGAGTACCTTCAGTTAAGTCCACAAAGTCTTCAGTCATCACTTTTCATTATCAAATGAATGCTTTCTATCTTCCCTGAGTTACAAGAACTGAGTCCTCTTCTAACTGCATTGGTCACTTTTTATGTTCTAATATTTGTAATACACACAAAGATGCATGTCAGAGCTAATCAGTGACAAAACAGCTTCTGAAATAGCATGGATATTTTTTTGAATGCAATACAAGCAAGGGGTGGGGAGGGGACTGTAATAGCTTTTGCATATGTTTAAGCATTAATATCTATCTACCATGTAAGAAATTGGCAGATTAAGTCCACAAGTCAGATGATAGATGTAGTCCATGAAAGTTCTTAGCTGTAGCTTTAGATTTCTTTCTTACTATATTTCTTGATTTTTGAATTAGATGAAAATAGCCTTATCCATTCAAAAGAAAAAAAGATGCCTAATGTTTAACCAGTAATAGAATTTGCATCGTCTCGTTTTTCACATCACTGAAACTCCAATTTTGTTTCCACTGCTTACTCAGGAATGCAGGAGCTAGAATCCCTTGGAAAACATCTGTATCATGCTATGTAATTCAGTAAATTCCTGTGCTGTATTTCTCACATGTTCCACGTGCCCAGATTATCTATTGCACCTGACTGGAACAGTCAATAAGTATTCCATGCTTTCAAAGTATAAAATCTGGCACATTCATTATTAGCCTTTCATTCCACATTTTATTTATATTATAATTTTGGTAATGGCTTTGCAGCTTAAACATGGTGCCCTGTGTCAAAGTACATCTTATCAGTATTCACAAACCATAAACCGATACAATAATCGTGTCAAAGATTCACTTATCTTCATCTCTAAACTACTCAGGACAAGAACAGATATTCCAATTGTCTCAGTGTTCTGTATTATTAATGCTAACAGCTGCAAGTGTTGCATGTTGCAGTACTTTGAGCTGAAACTTACCATACTTTAACATAAGACTAAGTTCACAACTCATACAGTTCTTTAGAAAAGTGTTAGCAGTTAGAAAAGGGAAAATTAGCGCTTTTTTAAACTCCATCTGGTAGGTACTGAGATACTAACCTGATGCTAATAAAGCATTGAATCTGCCTATGATATAGTGGAAGGCAGGAAAAAAAAAAAAAAAAAACCTTGGGAAAAAAGAATAAGTAATGAACTACCTACTATGACAGTTGCAAAACCAGAACAATGAAGGCAACAGGCAAAGACAAAAATTATATTAAATTATGATATTACAATAACATAATGTGTTTTATTTAGAGTATGTCTGATTATTCTTGCAATTAGAATTCCAGTATCTTTTAGAGAGAACTGTGTATATACAGGAAAATTTAGCTGCAGGCAGAATTCTTACCAGTATTTTCAGTAGCATAAGATTTTTCCGTAGGTGTAATTTACCCCAAACTGAAAGAAAAAAAGAAGGAAGAAAAAAAAAAAAGAAAAAGAAGAAAGCCAAAACAAAACCAACCAAAAATAAGTGCCTGCTTCCTTTAAGCCATTTGAAAACTACATATCAGAGAACTATTAAAACACTTATTAAAGAACATAGTTTGTGGGTAAAGTTACAAGGAATTTAAAGTAAAGAAGAATTGACAGATGACAAATGACTAGAGACCCGCAGAATGAAAATTTTCTGGACCAAATCTCAAGAGACTCAGAAACACAAGATACCATTTCTACAGGGATTATCTCTTAGAAACCAAATACAGCCAACCATACACCCAACTAGAGGAGAAGCCATCCTTGACCTACTTGCAAACAGAGAGGAATTGATGGAAAATATGAGAAAGATAGTGTAATGTGGAACCAGTCACAATGAGCTAGCTGAATCTAGAGACTTAATGAGTTTACAAAGAACTCATTGTAGAAGGGTGCTGGATTTTAAGAAAGAAAATTTGGCTCAAATCCACAACACTTAAGGAGCCAGGCAAATTTCTGGAGAGATTCCCAGGACAGTGGGAGTGAGAGAAGCTTCCCAGGACATTTCAGGCTAAGCCATTGGAGTTTGTGAGAAACTCCCATGACTGATCTGCATAGGTTTATGCAGTTTTCAGTGTCCATGGTCTCACTTATCCACTGGACCCTACTGGACCCTTTTCAGCTCCTCCCCACATTCAGTGTCTCTCCTGTACATCTGTGTAGCAGAACCACATAGGTATTAATGCAAGTGTTTAATTAGAATAGTATATCCAAATATCTGTAACAATTTAGTCCTAGCTGCCCAGAGAGTAGCAAATAGATAGTAAGCCTAGAGTTATAGAATCTGAAGTACTTTGAAGAGTAAGGTTTTCCAAGCCAAAATTATGTTAATAATAATTACAAAATTATTTTTAATTATAATTCAATTACTGCACAAAGATCTGCTGTAGATTTGACTTGTATGGAAGCTAGCTGTTTGACAGCAGTGAATTTCTGTTTGCAAAGTATTATTGAACCGAATATGACTTAAATTATTGGTACTGTAAAATAAATGAAAGAGTAAATATAGAGAGCTTCTACCCTACTCTGATTCTTTTTCACAACAGAAACATCATTGTTCAGAAGAGACTGTGAAGAGATTAACATTATTACATTACCCAACTTCTCTGGTCTCATGGCTTTGACCAGACAAATTGACTACTGTTAATATTAGACTTAGCACCATAGCACACATAAAGATTTATGAAAATTTACTTCTTTTCAAATCTTTATGAGGTGATAATGTTCAAAGGAAGACATACTGGAGGGAGGGGGCTGTGGGATGTGGGATCGCAGAAATAAGCTATGCCTGACTTAAAAACGGGCAAGGAGGATCTGAGTAACCACAGGCCAGTTAGTCTCACCTCTGTTCCTGGAAACGTGATGGAACAGCTTGTTCTGGATGCCATCTCCAAGCAATTAGAAGAGAAGAAGGTTATGAGGAGAAGTCAGCTTGGATTCACCAAGGGGAGATCATGCTTGACCAACCTTGTAGCCATCTATGATATCATCATCGGTTGTATAGATGAGGGAGAGCAGTGAATGTCATCTACCTATCTGATAGAAAAGCTGAGAAAGCATGGGATAGATGAATGACAGTGAGGTGGGTGGAGAACTGGCTGTTGGTTCAAGCTCAGAGGGTGGTGATCTGTGAAGCAAAGTCTGGCTGGAGACCTGTGACTAGTGGTGTTCCCCAGGGGTCGGTGTTGGGTCTGGTCTTGTTTAACATCTTCATCAACGACCTCAATGAGGGAATAGCATCCACCCTCAGCAAGTACGCCAGTGATACAAAGCTGGGAGCAGTGGCTGACACACAGGAACACTGAGCTGCCATCCAGCGAGACCTGGAGAGACAGAGAGCAGGGAGAAACCAAATGAGGTTCAACAAAAGCAAGTGTAGAGTTTTGCACCTGTGAAGAAATAACCGCTTGAATCAGTACAGGCTGGGGGATGACCTGCTGGAGAGCAGCACTGTGGAGAAGAACCTGGGGGTCATGGCGGATGACAGGTTTGCCATGAGCCAGCAGTGTGCCCTAGTGGCTAAGAGGGCCAATGGGATCCTGAGGTGCATCAAAAGGAGCATGGCCAACAGGTCAAAGGAGGTAACCCTCTCCCACTACTTCACCCTGATCAGGCCCTACCTGGACTATTGTATCCAGTTCTGGGATCCTTGGTATAAAAAGGACAGGGATTTCCTGGAAAGACTCCAGCAAAGGGCTATGAAGATGATTAAAGGACTGAAGTATCTCTCTTATGAGTACAGGCCGAATGAACTGGGGCTGTTTAGCCTTGAGAAAAGAAGACTAAGAGGGGATGTGTTTATAAATATCTTAAGTGTGGGACACGGGGAAATGGCCAGCTTCTTTTCAGTTGTCTGTGGAGACAGGACAAGGGGCAATGGCTGCAAGTTGGAGCATAGGAAGGTCCACACCAATATGAAGAAGAACTTTTTCACAATGAGAGTGACAGAGCGCTGGGACAGGCTGCCCTGGGGGTTGTCCAGTCTCCTTCTCTGGAGATATTCAAGGCCTGTCTGGATGCCTATCTCTGTGATCTGTCCTAAGGAACCTGCTTTTGCAGGGGGGTTGGACTCGATGATCTCTTGAGGTCCCTTACAACTCCTACAATTCTGTGTTTTTGTGATTCCAACTGCCTGTCTTTTAGTTCATTTCCAAGCACCTTTTTTCTATTTAGTTCAGCTGAAAAGTTTACTAGATGCTTGTATAGCTCTTTCAGATGTGATGCAATCTCAAAACAAAACTTGTCCTCAGGCTTGCCTTCTTTGAAATATATACTCAAGTTGTTTATTATTATGTACTTTTTTTTGCCCCTATTTAGAATCATGCATACAACTTTCTCTAAGGGATTTCTGTGAACTTGGTACATAATCGCAAAAATAGCTTTTAACACTTCTCTCAGAGAATGGTTAACCTGCCAAGGTATATTAGGAACACTGATGTCTCGTGGGCATTACCAGACCATCTTGTAACCTGGAGAGTAGTAAACATACCATTTATGAAGAATAAAAACAATGGTTCCACAACTGGTTGGACAATAATACTGACTAACCTCATAACTTTCCCAACAAATGAAATCCATCAATTTTTTTAGAGAAATAATATGTAAATTGAAAATTACATCTCAAAGGATTAAGAAAAAATAATATGTCCATGTGGACTTTGAGGTAAATTAAACCAACACATGAAAAGTGCTGGGGTCCATACTCTGAGTCACATCAGTTGACTCTGAACAGCTGGTATCCATACTATTAAGTTCTTACTCCATAGAAAGTATGGATTCCCCTAATATGTTTATTTGGAATAGTTCATGACCCATAGTAACTCTCAGGCAGTTAATATAAATTGTTTGGAAGATTACTAGCTAGCAAAAAAAATAAACCATACTAGGAAATAATTACAGCAATTTAAAGCATTGAGCTGTATGTGTGTATAAGCAACGGAGTTACAGTGGTCAGAAGTGCTCTTGGTGCTATTTAGTGGAGACCACAGAATCCTGTAGCAAAATATTGCTTATATGTATAAGAAAATGCAGCTTTTTGTAATTCTTGATGTATCAGGTGGCATAGCACACAAATACTTTTGTGGACTACAAGATGTTTGGAGGGAATGCCTTCTAAATTATACTTACTGGGACTAGGAAACAGTGTCTGCAGTATAAAAGTGTTGTAAAACTATTATTGTAGAGAAACTTTATTTATTGAAGACAGGATGGATTGGAGTTTTACAACTTTGTGCTGAAGATCTCCCACCTTGTCAAATAGATTGAAGGGAGACCAGTAGCTGGGGAGATTGTCTAAAGTCATGTTATGTCCCAGAAAAGTACAGTAATTTTAATTTTATATTAAATAACCAAACAGAAAATTAGGGTTGTGGCTGTATTCAGAACAGTATACAGATGGACAGTGATAGAGAAAATTTGACATTGGAGATTTAAATCAGGCTATATAGGGGAGATAAGCAATTTTAAAGTTTTTAATAGATTGAAAATGTTTTATATCAAAAATAAGGATGTGTTATACAGAGGATGTCTATCAGTGAAAGAACAAAAATAACTCATGACTGAAAGAATTATGGACACAAAGGCAAACCAAAACTAAGTAGTTGGTTAATAATTTGCACTGGTGATTCCCAGACAGGATTTTAACATTTGGCATTGCAACATTTTCAGGAGGATCCCAAAAGAAAAAACTTGAAATGTCATCATAGTTGAAGTAGCAGTATTTTCTCTCTGAGACAATCTGCTGTCACAGTACTGGAGTACATTCTAAGTTTTGCTGTATTACTGAAAGTTCAGGAAAAAAAGGAACAGTAAAGATGAATTATCAAATATAAAGAATTTAAAATATATGGAACAGTGAAACTTTTACACTGTACTGCAAGATTTTATAGGTCTGTTTGCTCTGTAATTACCACCCTGAGTTTACAATTGATGATTGAAATTTTTGATTGCTACAATGAACACTGATTGCTTCTTCTCATATGGCTTGATTGAGTAATAGATAACTAGACTTCAGAAAGGACATATCTTATAATACAAGTCTGTTTAATGAAAATGGCTGGGAGATATTTCATCATTATTTTGTTTCCTTGCTATAGTAGCAAGTTTTTGGTTTGGTTTTCTTCAAGTGGAAAAAAAAATTAAAAATTAGTTTATTTCTACTTTTCTGAAAAATGAGACAAATATTTTATATATCTTTGTCTGATGGGTTTTTTTTCCCTCCACCCCAAAAAGCAGATTCTTCTTAAATATGCATTTAATTTCAAATCAAATCCCCAGGCAGTTCATCTTATGTATAAAAATATGAGAAAAATATTTTTAATTGAAGTTTTATACAATGTATTCATTTGTTGATTACAATTTCTGGTTAGTCAAGGAGCTATTTTTCCTCACTGATGACATTCAATAGAGAATGTTACCAAAAAATTAACTATAGAGGCCACTAAAACAGTTACTGTAGTTATGAATATAAATCAAAGAGAAAAAAGTAGCATTAGATGCAAAATTGAATGAACACAAATAACTAATCCTTCAAACTATTCTAAATAATATTTATTAATAAATGTAGATATTTGGAATATTTAATACATATGTAGACTTTTTACATACATACACAGATACATAATCTACATAATTTTTTTAGTTCCTAATAACACAGGTATGTCAGTTATAATCTTTCTCCTATTGCTAACTTAGAAAAGGCAAAGATGGAAAATAGAAAAAAAGTTCTTTTTTGTGAGAAAAATGCTACATCAAATAGCACCCTTTTGGCAATAAGTTTGGTAGGGTGATGGAACAGGACTTTTTCCTACTTCCTATTTCTCATTTCCATTCTATGAGTGGAGAACATGATTGTGATCAAGGACTTGGTTTTATTGTTTTATTCATTTGTTGGAGGTTTTTTCCAGGTTATGACTTTAATGAAATTAGAATCTTGAAAAACATCAGTGTTCCATCTTTCAAGGTGAACATGTAGCATAATTTATATCTGATTTTGTGAATTTGGGTAAATCACTATCACTTTTATTTTCATCTTCTGCTTTTCCTCTATGCCTTTGATTTGAAACACGTAATTTTTTTCCTTTCTTTCACTATCAAACAAAAGTTGTAGATACCTCTCCCCCAGACACATTCTTGGTCCCTCATAAAAACTCTTTAGATCACTTTGGCTACAGATATCATTAATGATCCATCAGGCATAGCCAATGCAGGAACCACATCACAGAGATTATCTTTTATTATGTGGATTTATTGGGAAGATATTGGTTTTGTTATTTTTGTTGCACATTTCATAAAATTAGTATCAAATAACTCTTGCAGTTTGCCATCTTGTCCCCATTAGAGTATATTTCAATCAAAACAATGTCTTAAAGAAGAGATTGTCGTACATACTGACAACGATATAAACTGGCATTACTAGACAAAATTAAATTTATATCAGCTGAGAACCTGGCCTTGATTCTGTGGGAGAGATTTAGTAGTATTCTCCAGATGGTTTATACCACTCTAAGAACAGAACACAGCTGTAAACCCAGCTTAATGTCTGTCATTAAACCAAATTCATGACTACTTCGTACACAAAAGCAACCAAAGTACTTAAAGGAAATGAGTGAATCTGGTCTTCAATTTTGCAAAGACAAGACCCAATCACACTCCCCCATAAGTCAATGTATTTTGTTGTTTTGTTTATTTTTTTCTTTATTTCTTTTTATCTTTGTATTATTAATGGAGAAGGATTGGGGATCCATTGCCTGTTACCAATTACAACCTGTCATTCTGCATGATCAAAAACTTCTTTGGAGTACACATTTTCTGTATGTCCTACATACTTCCAAACCATGTGAGTTGTAGATAAGCTTTACCTGAGTACAATATGCTCCTGCTATCCAAACAGCAGAGTCCTGCCCTTTTAGGAAAGGAACAGAAATCGGATCTGTCACCTAATTAAATTACCTATAAAGAATCATCTTTTATTTTTCAGTCTTTTAATGGAGCAAACTATATTTCTAAATTTCTTTCTACAATAGGGTGATACCCATTACATGACTGTCTACTAACTGATTGTACCTGACTCACCAGATCAAAAAGGTCACCTTCTGACCTGCTTGATCTACTTCAAGAGTTTCTATTGCATGCTTCAGTATCATGGTTGAGCACTTCTCAACAGCACTTGACACATCTTGATAAATGTATGTACCAAATATTTAATATAGTTTCTGCTTAAACTGAATCTGAAAGCTTATTCCTGCAAAATTAGTGATGCTGACACCATTCAATATTATCTGTACAAGAATTGCTTAGTTCCTTTAGAAGTTTTATTGTGCCATTAGAAAGGAATTAGATTACTTTCAATAAGCAATCTGAATGGAAAATTGTGTACCTGTAACAGAAAAATAACTGTCAGAATGACGGGAAAGACCAGTAGAATTAGTTATGTTCCTGTGTTATATAGGTGGAGAGATTTCTGTTTCAAAATTAACGGTGATGTTAGCAGAATTCTTCCCCAGGCACTCAATAATGGTCTTTGAAATTTTGCTTCATAGAATTGTATGAACCAAACCTCCATGTATTCAATGTCATAAGACATTACTAATTGCAGAGTAAAGATGGCTATAGAAATCACATCTCTTTTTGATTTTGCAGGAAGTTAGTATGTTCACATTAGAATAAAACCAAACCAAATAGAATTAAACACATTTTGGCTCCTCTCTAGGTGAAATTAAATCTTCAGCAAGAGTGAAAATCCAAGGTATATGTGTTTGATCTTTAAGATAATGAGTACATTTAATAGAATCATAGAATCACTTAGGTTGGAAGAGACCTTTGAGGTCATTGAGTCCAACCACAGCCTAACGCTGCCTAGTCCACCTCTAGACCATGTCCCCAAGAACAATATCTAAATGACTATTAAATACCTCCAGAGATGGTCACTCCACCACTTCCCTGGGTGGCCTGTTCCAATACTTGACTACCCTTTCAGTAAAGCAATTCTTCCTGATATCTAAGCTAAATCTCCCCGTGTGCAATTTGAAAACATTACCTTTTGTCCTAATGCTTGTAACTTGAGAGAAGACACCGACCCTCACCTCTCTACATCCTCCTGCAGGTAGTTGTAGATGGAGAAACACCACATGTGACCTGCCACCAACTGGATTTTACTCTATTTTACTCTATTCAGCAGCTATCCAGCCAGATTTTAATCCACATCTAATCCATGAGCAGCTATTTCTCCAGGAGGATGCTGTGGAGAACAGTGTTAAGGCTTTACTGAAGTCCAGGTAGACCACATCCACAGCGTTCCCTTAATCCATTAAGCAGGTAACCTTGTCATAGAAGGAGATCAGGTTGGTCAAGCACAATCTGCCTTTCATAAAATCATGCTGACTGAGCCTGATTGCCTGGGTGCCCGGCATGTGTTGCATGATGGTACTCAAGATGATCTGTTCCATCACCTTCCCCAACACTGAGGTCAGGCTGACAGGTCTGTAGTTCCTCAGGTCCTCCTTCCAGCTCTTTTTGTAGATGGGCTTCACATGTGCCAGCCTGAGTCTATAGATCAGTTTATAGTAGGTTTCAAAAGGTACTTTGCAAAATAATGTTCTCCAAATTAGCTCACCATCTATCTAAAGGTGATAACAATAACAATTGTTATTGTTATCTTAAACTTTCTAGAGGAAACTGTGTCTTCACTTTATATTCTTATTTTACTTATTTCCTCTCCATACACTGCAGATGAAAACAAATAATTTAAATTAACAAACTGACAATAAAGAAGGCTTGTTCTGAATGCTGCCCGCAGGTCTTTAAAATGATGAAAGCACTTCGCGTTATAAGATTGCTCTGCTCTCTGAACATGAATCCCAGTCTGAAAGATTGAAAAACTCCCTGAAGTCTGAAGCACTTAAATAATTTAGATTAAATTTAAATTGTGCTTCACTTTACAAGCCCAGAACCATAGTCACATCTTAACTGGAAAGCTTATAAAAATTTGAAATGCTCCAATAATTTTAAATCTTGTAGAAGCCTAGTACCTTCCAAATTAAAGTGCTAATAAAAAAATTAGCACTGAAATTTAAATCTCTATGCACAGTGTAGAATGATTTAAAATTATTGAAGCCTTTCAATTTTTTATAAGCTCTCTATGTAGAAGTGAATCAAACAGCATTTTTAGTACAATGGAAATAAGTCAGAAAATAAAATAAAAAAACCCCACAAACCTGTCATCAACATAGCAGTGTAGCATGAAGACCTTTCCAGGTTTCTAAAGAGAAAAGTTTTTAAAGAACAACTGCAAGTGGAAAATTGAAGCAGATACAGTCTTATGTTTACAGCATTGTAGTAGGTCTCAGGAGACATTAATTTTAGGTTCTGATTTTATGAAAAGTATTTCATTACACTTAATCGCCATTTCTTCCTTTCTTATTTTGATTATATGTTCACTGGGCCACGAGCTTACTTATGTCATGACTGAGAACTGAGTAAATGCAGATACCTACCATTACAGCATCCTTGTCTGAGCTAGTGATCCCAGTGCTACTTCATAGTCATTGGAGAGAAATATACCCTTTTCAAAGGCTACTCTTATAAATTCCTACAACAAGGTGTAGGTAGGATTCCCATCCTGGAAAAGACTGTTACTCACCATTGACAGTGAGGTGAGCCTAAAATCATTAGTTTAGATATTGATTGGAGTATCTAAAGTTGGGGAAATTAAGCCAATTGTCACTATCTTGTCTAGTTGTTAAAAGTTTTAGGTATTCCTGTAACACCTGTTATTAATAATTATAAAAATTTTAAAATGATAGCCTTAAATAATCTGATCTACAACTGCAAGGCAGTGACTATCTTTAGAAAGAGTGAATATGTAAAGATAAGTAAGATCTCAGTAAGACATTCAAAGATACGTTCCTGCTGTGAAAAGAAGAAAGAAAATACATGGGTCATCTGTATCTAGACAGCTTTTTTCTTTAACTAATGTTCACAGTAAAGACAACTAAATAAAGAAACATATCTAGTATTTGATTTACTTTGCCTGATAGCATTAATAATTTTCTTACAAAACTAATCATAGGAACCAATTCAATCTGCTTTTATGATAGACTGAGACTACTTTATTGGGTGATAAAATCCTTCCAACAGCTGAATCAGGCTTCAATGCAGAGAACCACAGGTTTTCACTAAGCTAGTGCGGATGTCTAAGACATGTGCAGAAAGAATATTACATGAGACCTGAAAAATATATTCCAGCTTCTTGTTCCTTTTCACAGAAAATCCAATCTCCTCACACTGATCTGCAGTGGTCTGTATAGTTTTGCTTCCAGCTATCTGAGAGACCAGTTTCTGGTTACCTTATTACATATTCATCCAACAATAGCTGTAGTAATTTTGGTAGTTTTTACAATGTCTAAGTATCTAGGGGCTGAATTTTCAAGTGGTGGCTTTTTTTTCTGTCAAACTCACCTATTTATTATGTGTGCTAGTTGTTCTTTATTCTGCCTGAAAATAATGCTAATTTTTAAATATATTTGGGTACTGGGGGCTAATATTTTTAAAAAATTTATTTATTTATTTTTATTTTTATTTATTGAAAATTAAGTATATGTATCTCAATGTATTTAGGGTGAAAAAAAACCAAAAAAGAAAGCAAAAAAAGTTACGTTAACCCAATTCAGAACAATTTTGTGTGTGAGGGATATCGGGAGTGGGTAAATTATTTTGTGAAATTAACAGTAGGGTAAATATATTTTCTCTCAGCTATTACCATGTCTTCCCTGATAGTGAAGATTAAAATGTCTAAAGACAGAAACAAAAAAGGTCATTTAATTAAAATTTACAATAAATGTTTGTTCATTGATATGATAATTTCTAAAACTTTTTAAAGAAAGCAATGTATGATTTTCCCCACATAAACTTAAAAAAATAATTCAAAGTTTGTTACAAACACAATTTTTTGATATAAACAATACTTACAAGGAAAATACTGGAAATGGAGATAGTTTTTTGAAATTTGAGGTTTTTGAAATTTGTTGCTTTACATATGTCCCTATAATGGAATAATACTAGCACAGGATTCAATACAGCTAGAGTCAATGGCCTGTATGTTCCATCAATTAATAGAGTACTTGACTGCCAAAAGAGTCTCATTAGCTATTATTGAACTTACCTTACTTCTTATGGACTAATTAGCTGTTTGGGTGCACCAGAGAGTGATTTTTGTCTTAGTAGCTCTAGCTATGTTGATTTTTTGTTTTCTTCATATTAACTGGGTATGATGAAGGACATTATTTTCTTACTAACATGTTGCATTCCATAGCAATGTTCTTATTTTTGAGTAGTAATAGACAGCCTGAAAAATGTCAGAATATTAAATAGGTTACTCCATCCTTTTTTATCCAGCTGAGAGGTCATAGATGCTTGTTTAAACCCTCTGAGCCTGCTGCAACTTAAGTGAGTAGTGAATGACTGTGTAAGAAAAGAGATACTATCTTCAGCTCCATTGAAATAACCCATATTCAGAAAATACTGAGAAATTCTGAATGTAGTTTACAGGTGCTTAAATGTAAGGCATCAGTAAGATATCCTTTCACAACAGAATTTTCTTATCCCAGAATCAGATCTACAGAGTCAGAGATGCTTAATTCTTCATATCCTATTGCTTACAAAGAGGAATTAAGGATTGTGATGCTATTGCTGAACTGAATTTAGATAATGTCATTGACATCTGTGGAATAACACATCTGTGAACTGCAAAGTAGCTCTTCAGAATTAATTAAAGAACTGAACTTTTTTTTTCTTGGGCATTTATCACAGCAACAATACAATGTGTCCAGTTTTGGTTTTTTTTTTAATTTCTCTAGCCTTTAGTGTATGATAACAGTGTAGGTTAATCTGAGTCACTACACACCAGGATATTCTAACTAAGACAAGTTACTGAAGGGGACATGGAAAAGCTTTAACAAAATGTACATGCCTTTGTGCTACTTATTCTTAGATTGCATTGATATAAAATCTGTGTCTTTTTTTACAGAATAAATGGCTTCTAGTCTTTTTCCTAATGAGTTATGAGAGTTTGTCTCATAATTAAAGGAAATTAAAAGAACTCACGTGAGTTTTAAATTTATATGATGTAACCATTACACCAACAGACTGAAGTACATTGTGGATATCCTTTGATTAGCTGGAACTTAAAGACAGTTTAGTCCACTTTTATTGGTGATTTTATAATTGCTCTCAGTTCCTTTCTTTTTCCTAACTGAGAATGATGCAGATTTTTTTTTTTCCCTTAAATAGAACTTCTCAATAAAGGAAATTCAGTTTGACTTTTTACCCTTATGAAAAGCTTATTTGGAAATTCCAATCCAAATGACAGCAACATCAGAGTCTCTGATTCAGTTTTGGGAAATTAGCCAACATAAAACTGTATCTGCATTTCCATGAGAAGCATTATTATAATTATAGGAGAACTGTAAGAACAAAATTAAAATACCCCACCAAAATTGGTTCTGCAACAGAAGCAAAACCAACTTCCTGTATTATAGTTGTAAATGAAAGCATTCCCAATTTTGTCAACAGAAACTCTTTGATTATAAATATAAAATATACATGAGACCATATATTGTTTCTATGAAGGGAATTCATAACTGCCCCCCTTCTTCATCAGTTTCAGGACAGAGAGATTCTTCCTGCCCTGCCACTGGACACTGGCCCTGTGCACCTGCCGGTCTCTGTCCCACGACGAGAAAACTCCTGCTTTTCCACGTGCACAGACATAGAGAGATGCACATGCAGAGAGGGCAGAGTCATGGTCAGTCATTTCCATCCCTGACTCCCATTCCCCAAAAATTATTGAATACATTTTGGATAGTTCACAGGTCACATTTGAACATCCAATACCTTCATAGTCCTCATTTTTCCCCTTCTTACCACTTAGAATGTCAAGGTTGTCCATCTCCAAAGATGTACTTGCAGTTCTTAATGGCCCCTCAATTTGTAACTCAAGACTTTTGGTCTTTGTCTCTCATTTTTATCAGGTTTGTGTCTCTTTGTTCTTGCTTCTCCCTTTACTTATTATCCCCTTTTGCATCAAAAAGGTCCATGATCAGATAATCTTAATGAAGAGGACCGCTCACCCTCCACATACTCTTACAGTTACCATAGAAATACAGATTATAAACAACCCACGCTAAATGGAATAAATATTCTATTATTATTCTTTCAATTTACTACACTAATAATTTCTGGAAAATTAAGTAAAGTGCAAAATTGGAAAATTAAGGTGTGAACTTTGTCTGTTAAAGAAAATGGGGTTTTATGAGACGTGGTTTTACAAGGCTACAGATTAGGTACACATCTTGACTTCACAGTAACTTTTAAGATCAGAGTTAAGAAATGTTCTTTAAAGTATGAGATTTGGAGTAAGATCTGGTATATAAAACTTGAGTCAGACTTATAAAATCAGACTTAGTAAACTACCTGCATAATGGAAGTATTTATGTTCAAGAAGAAAACAGTCTTTTGAAGGCCTTGGGAAGGAGAATCTGACAGCATAAATTTAACTAAAGAGCAGAAAATTACCATCTGGATACCTCAGCTCTCTCCTGCATTGTAGGGTGGTGATTAAACTGTGAATTCTGGATTTAAAATATTTTCTATTAATTTGCCTTGTGTCTAAAATTATCAGTACTGTTACACTTTGCAACTTGATCCACATATATTTATTCTCAAAGCAGATATTAGATGTGTTTTAAGTGGCACACTGGAAAAATTAGTGCAAACTTATACAACAAAGGACATATTTCAAACAAAAATGTCAGAAGTAGAAAACCATAAGAAGTAGTGGAATTTAAAAAAAAAACCACCAAAAAAACCCCAACAAACCCCAAACAACAAACCAAAGAAACACACCAGCCCTATGTGTCCACAACATTTAGATGCTATGAAATGAATTAACAAATGTCAATTTGTTACTTACTAATTTTCGGATATGAATTCTGGATCTTAGACCTTGAAGTCCCATCTGAAATTCCTCACAAGGTTTCTAAATCCTGTTGTTGATTTAGTCACACTAAGTTTCTTAAATTCTAGAAATTAAGTTGAAAGTGAGAAAACATTTTTAAAAAATGCAAACCAGATAGTTTTTACCTGCTTTTCCATTATCATACCAGGGCAACATAGGAAGTTCAAAATTATAAGATGCTCTCGTCTGTTCCAAGGTCAGAATTTTTTTATTTGTTTGGTCATCCTTGCCTATGCATAATAATGATACGAGTTTTGCCATCTCAATGATCAAGACATTTGTCCTTTGAGTCAAACCTCTCAAATTCATGAGTTCTATCACTGTCTATACTGGTTCTGAACAGGATAGGGTGAATTTTCTTCAAAGTTGCTAGTATTAGGCTAATTTTTGGATTTGTGCTGAGAACAGTGTGGTAATGCAAGGACGCTCTTGTCAGTGCTGAGCAGTGTTTACACAGAGTCAAGGCCTTCTCTGCCTCCCAAACCACCCAACCAGCCAGAAGGCTGGGGAGGCACAAGAAGCTTGGAGAGGACACAGAATGTCAGCTGACTCCAACCAGCCAAAGGGATATTCCATACCACATGGGTGTCAAGGAGCTGGGAGAAGAGAAAGGAAAGGGGGAGGATGTTCAGAGTCATGACATTCATCTTCCCTGCTTTTCTGAAAGTGACTGAGCACCTTCCTGCACATGAGAAGTGGTACATTAAATTAATTTTTCTTTGCTTAAGTCCATGGCTTAAATTAATTTTTCTTTGCTTAAGTCCATGGCTTTTATTTTACTTATTAAACTGTCTTTGTCTCAGCCCACAAGTTTTATTCACCCTCCAAATTCTTTTCCCCCTTCCATTACATAATGACAGAGGAGCTGTGTGGGGCTATGTTGCTAGTTAGGATTAAACCACACCACCGTCCTTTCACAATTCCGAACTGGTAAGACTGGCTGGCCTGTCATCTTTCCTTTAGGCTTTTATTTGAGATAATCTTCTGTTGAATTAAACTGGATCTATCTAGTAAAGTTGCATATGATTTTCTAGTATCAACCCTATAAGCAACATGAAATTTGGTGCATTCCACATTTATCAATACAAGATGATGACTAGGAATGTTGCATTTCCTTTAAATGTTCAAATTCAGCCTTTTTTTTTTTTTTTCTATTCATGGTTTGTTATTGATACAGAAAAGGATAAACAAGGTGTTCATTGCTCACAATTATTAAAAATGCTTTTTCCAAGTAAACGTATTTAGGGTGACTCAAAAATAATTCTACTATGATTAGCACTGGTTGAGAAGAGATTTCCAAATATTTTTGTGAATTAAATATATTCAGTTTGCTCCACTATTATTTATTGCAGTCCTACTTTTCATTCTCCACAAGCATTCAGACATTTAATCAGAAATCTAATAAAAGAACTCTTTAAAGTCTCATGCTGCTAGAATGTGTCAGAGCAATGCGATGCCCATAATGACCACATGCTGATCAGTTCTTCTTTTTCTGAAGTGTCCATATTAAGTAAAATTACTTGGCACATTTCAAAACGCATTTTCAAATGTTCATAGGTATCCTGTGGCACCAAGGAAAATATCATACTTCACTTGCTGAGCTGCTAAGTTGCTGTTGAATTCATTTTATTGTTCCTACAGCCAGTGATTTAAAAAGCAAAAAAATTAAAATTAGTAGCACATCTGAAAGGCATAAATGTGCTTGATCATATAGAGCTACATAGACATTGCCAATGAATCTTTCTTAAGAATTATATTGACATAATTGAGGAAAGAAATTTTGTTGTTGTTCAGCACTTCTTCTCTGAAGTGAAATATTTGCTTTTATCTATGTAGTTATAAGTAATACAGAAGATACTAAGGAAAGGCTTCGTTCTAGTCTTTTAAGAGTTTAAAAGCAGTGTAAGTTTGCAAAGATCAATACCATAGCAATACATATATAATATATTTTTATATATAAGTAAATATATATAGTCTTTAATTTTTCAGATGGTATTTTTACCCCAGTATATATCTAGCTTTGAATATGATTTCACATATTTTGTTCGAATCATGACTTAATTTTAAACAAAAATGAAGTTTTCTCTAATACCCAGAGCCTTATCTTTTCAAATTTTACAAGCTCAGCATAACTGCAGTCTCTGCAGACATCTGGACATAATACAATATTGAGTGGAGCTGAGTCAGCAAATATGTCTGAGGAATTGTGAACAAATTTGTCAAGAGATACCAGTCATGATCCTAGCTTAAATTTAGTGTCATAGTTGGTCGTTATTATCAGGACAGTAAGAATTAAAAAGTCTAGGGTACATGTACTTGTTCAGCTCTGAGCAGTTGTAGCCAGGATGATGTCTCACCTGTGTGTTACATATGTCTATACTGTTATGAAAGTAAAGAGAAAGTTTCTAATTTCACTTTATCCCTTCCTTTTAGTTTTTTGCTAGATAGTCGTGATCACAATTTTGTTCTTGAAAAAAACTGTTACAGGGCTGTCTTTGCCTGCTTGGGATTGATTTGTGACACTCCTACCTGGTGTTAATTATTTGTATGAATAAGGAATCATAAAGCTGAGTAATTGAGATTAACTCAGTAGAATGAAGGATGGAGTTGGATAATCAGTATTGGCAAAGTTACTTGGTCATCTATCTGCATCATTTTAAATACCTCACACTATTCAATTGCAGTTAGCCCAGTTTCCTGTGTGATTTAGTCTAGGTGATCCTGCTCTGGCAGACAGGTTGGACTAGATGATCTTTTGAGGTCCCCTCCAACTCCTAACGCTCTGTGATTCTGTGATTCTGTGATTCATCATTGTGTACAGAGCTGCCCTTCTGGACTTACTGAGACTTGGATACTGAAGCATGACCCTCAGCTCACCATTAAACCCCATTAAGAACAACAAATCAGGCATTCTTCCAATTGTCTTCTTTGGCATGGGCCACAGGAAAAGCATACTTTCAGATTGAAAAAAAATATGTAGCATTTTAGCATTTTACATTCAATATTTTCGTGGGAACTTGAGGTAATCTTAATGAATCCTAATGAATTGTCCAAGTATGGTAATTCGGGAATTTCAAGGTGTAGTACTGCAGCACTTCAGATTAACAGAATAGGAAACAAAAGGGACACCTAATTGAATCACTCTGGGAGGTGAAAGTACTAGTGTATTACTCCTGAATTATTTTTCTTTTGGGTGAATGATTTTTTTGAGATAAAAATATCACTTGGAGTAAAGACCTGTAAGCATGTCACTGCTCATCTTGGCCATATGCATTAGAGACACTATCCATTTTAGGGAGCCATATCTGGAACTTTAATATGAGACAGTCTAAGATTTTTTAAGTACCTGTACTTGTCTGTGAAACAGTTTCATGTTTATAACTAACTCCCATTGTATAATTAAGGACCTATTTTTAGAAGATATTTCTTCAGTACCTAAGTCAAGGATAGATCATCTCCTGAAGTAATTATTGTTTGAGACTTGTTCTGCAGCAATCAAAAATGTACACCATAGCTTATTTCTAAAGCTGTGTCTTCCAGTAAATAAATAAAATTAATTAAACATACAGAATAACATTTCATAGTTATTTTTAGATAAACTTCTTTCAATTTTCAGGATCCTATAACTGAAGTCATTGCTACCTTACATAAAGTGTATTAAAGGTAGAAATGCAGAGGAACGGATCAAAGTTCATATCCAGTAATGATAACCTTTTCTGATGGATCTCAGTATTCCTAATTGGACACTATGAACAATCAGGTATTTCTGAGAGAAGATTACATATAAACATTAAAAAGCTGTGGTGATTTTTTTTTTCTTTCTATATGTATTATGGTTTAAAGGCTGTTTTCCCTAAAATGTCTTTATCAATACAAAAGTAATAATTTGTAGTATGATATTGGCAAAGTTAAATAGCAAAATCATAAATTGACTAATATTTTTTGTGGGTTTTTTGCTCCCTGGTTCTTTTTTGGACTATATCTGATTAATTAGAAAAAGAAAAAGGAGTTCTAGGTAGCAGTGATCATAGTAATTTTGGCAAAATTTAGAAACAATGGAAAAACCTGACCTCTTAAAATAAGGGGCTGATTTATGTTTTGCTTTAGTCTTTTTGGAGACCCTCTGCATGTGAAGGAGTAGGAAATAATGAAGTAATTATTTTTTCAAGGGCAAAAGAAATGTGCTCCACAGTTTCTATCTGTAGCTATACTGAACTGTCAGATGCTACTGAGGATCATTCGAAGGAGGATGCCCTTGCTGGAAGTGCTTTGTTTCTATTCATGGTTTTGGACACATATGGCATTCTCTGATAACCTTCCATACCTCAATATTGCATTGTAATTTGCACTGGGTATCTTGGGCAGAGTGCCAGACTTAGACATCCTTTTGGAACTTCTAGCATTCACCCTGACCCCATGTGAACCATTCAAGATTTGTGATTTTTGTCAGTATTCCTTATATAATGGTAGCCTGCTTGACTTGTGCTATTAGCTATCCCTTTATGGCAAAAGGGATCTGTGTGTGAAGAGAAGACAGGGAGAAATGGCTTTTGCCTGTCGCTCTCAGGTTCTGTGTATCTCTTGAATCTTAAATCTGATCTGTTTGCATTTCTTGACTTTTCAGACTAATTTCCTTTCTATTACTCCACCCATCTGAGATTTTAAGTTTTCCTGATATGTTGTCTATGCTTCTTGCATTAATTCCTGATCATCTGCCAAAAGGCTGATAAGAGTGATCCTAAAGAATGTACTCACTTAAAGAAGGAAAGATGAAAGGAGGCCATATGTGGCTGTCTTGATGCACAGAGGAAAAAAAAAAAAAAAGACTTTTCTGTAGTCAGAAACAAAATATTCTTGGCATCAAATAGTACACACTAGTTCTGGTTTTGTTTGGGTTTTTTTCTGAAAAGAACAACAGCAATTTTTCTAAGGTCCACAGGATTTTCTATAATCTCCATCCTCCTGAGCAATCATTTTCAATATTGAAATTATTGAAGGGAAGTAAACAGACCTATTAGCTCTTTACTGTCTTTCATATTTATAAAGTTTGAAGTTTTTAAACAGACAGAGAATGATGAACTTTCTTTATCAAATTCTATACTTTCATCCTGAACTCCTGAAGGAAGGTGTGGGTATTTTTTGGTTGGTTGGTTGGTTTTGTTTTGTTGTTGTTGTTGTGGGTTTTGGGTTTTGTTTTGGTCTTTTGTTTTCTTTTTTTTTCTCTTTCTCTATGCCTGTCTAAATCCATAAACCTCTATAACTTTTCACCTGATTTCTGCCAAACATGAAAGAAATATTAAGGTTTCAAAAATCACTTTCATGAAAAACAGTGTCCATATAGAGGAGAAAAATCCAAATGGTAATGTCTCCTTTGAAAAGTTGGCAGGCAGAACTGGACAATCAGTGTATGTGTACTGAACAGACACCAGCACACATACAGTTTACACTCAGCTCAGACACATAGCTAAACAGGGATTATGCAAGTGATATCATGGAGGAAAATGCATTTGGGGCAGGGGGGAACCCAACAAATATTTTGAAAAGGAGATTTCAATAATTCTGGCACTCATAGGAAATAAGTCTAGTTTATTTAAATGTAAATTTTCATGGTTAAAAAGTCCCTGAAAATCTAATATCTATTGGTCTACGATTATAGCCCAATGATATCAAAGGACTACACGTAGTGCAAATATTAACGTCTGTTTTATTCAGTCTAAGTTTTCCTTTATTTCTTGCTTAAATTGTAGAAAATGAGGAAGCTCTTTATGGGTTCTGTTTCCATACTTTCCAAACTCTGAAAAGTGAAGAGGAACAAGTGTGACAAAAGACCCTTGAGGCTCTGTCTAGACATTCTTTTTCATGCTTGTGTAATCTGCTACGGTGACCAGTTTTGCAGATTGGCACCTAATACAGATTACAGCACCTGCTATCTGGGACTTGCAGGTGGCTTTTTCTTTGGATGAAAACCAAGGAGAAGAGGGATGGCATGTGCTTCATGTGAAATTATCTTGCTCTGATATGAGATTACCAGGTAGCTAAAGCAGTTTTGGAACCTGTAGACTGCGAAGTACTTGCTGGTTCTGGTAGGATCAGTGATCTCAAGCAAGACAGCAAGTTATCAGCTGTGTCCAAGACCCTTACTGTTCCTGTCTCCCTGCCTCTCTTCCCCTTCACCTGGATCTACCACCTTTTCATTGATTATTTTTGAGAAATGACGTTATTGTTCCTTTTTGCCTTCTGTTGTTTCATTAAGTTGTTGGAGTGAATCCAGAGGAAGGCCACAAAGATGATCAGAAGGATGGAGCACCTTTGCTATGAAGACAAGACGAGAGAGTTGGGCTTGTTCAGCCTGGAGAAGGCTTCAGGAAGACCTATAGAACAGTCTTCCAATACCTGAAGGGGTCCTGTAGGAAAGATGGATAGGGACTGTTTATCAGGGAGTGTAGTGATAAGAAAAGGCTAATAGTTTTAAATTGAAAAATTGTGGATTTTGATTAGATATTTGTCTGTTGCTTTGATCTGTGTGACCAGCTGTGTTTGTTTGTCAATCAGGAATATGTATTCAGCCTCACTACTGGCTGAACCTGGGGACACAGAGCCAAAGCAGAATCATATCCATCTGGCATGGACAAGAGAACATCTCAGTGTGAAAGAGATGATGCTATATGTGCCAGGGAGCAGTAGAAGTCGGGTAGTTCCCAAGGCAATACACAGAATCTCAGTGACAGGAAAGCAGGCAGGATACTGACCAGCACCCAAAGATGAAGTCTGGTGGTGTAAACCAGGTTCAGCCAAGTAAGGTTGCAGCCAGTCAAGGCCATAGTGAAGAGGCAGATCCAAGATAAAGTCAAGATGTTAAGTCAGTAAGGAAAATTCAAGGCACAAGACCAGGCACAGAATGCCTGCAGTGTAGCAAAGGCAAGGTCATGGGCAAAGGCCTGAGACAATGGGTAGAGATTCCAGACAAAGCTTCTTTCTTCATGAATCAACTGTTTTCACAAAAATCTGATCCAGGTTTACAGAGCTATACCCTATCAGAGCTAACCTTGAACATGGGAATTTAATTCACTTGCAGAGACAGGAGGTGGTGTAGAAGCTTCTGACACATTAAATTGTCTTAGAGTAGGTAAATTGCTAGGTAGAACAGATTTTATCAAGTAAAACAATAGTTTATTTTGCAGCTTCCATCACTTCTAATATTTTTATTTGCTATTGAAGCCTTGAAAAGCCAGAATCACAGCTCAATAGTCTTAGTGACTATTTAGCAGGTATTCTTTATTGCAGCGCTGGGCACACAGGGGGTTGCTTCTCCTAAAAATGCTAGTTTAAACTGGCAAATTTTAATTCCAGCATTTGGCCCATTAGGTCTTGTTGCTCCTCGATTATCCATGCCCAAATTCAAAAAGTCCTTTGTTTCAAACTCTGATCATTGAATCAATATTCTATCTCTTCCATTGTGCCAGTTAAGCTAGGTAAGTATTACAGCAGGATGTAGCTGTACTGTGTTCGTGGATTACAAGTGAGAAGACTTCCTGTGACATGTTCCAGAGGCATTTAATACTTACACTTCTAGTCTAGGCATTTAATGCTACACTTCTAGTCTAAGTTGCATATAAACACTGTAGAGTCAAAGTGCATTCAGAGGACATTTAATTTGCCTTATTTCTCATTTATTGATCCTAGGGACTGCTACTGGAGACAGTGTTATTTTAACATCTTCATTAATGACATAGATTATGGGACAGAGTGCACTGTCAGCAAGTTTTCAGCTGATACAACATTGGGAGGGGTGGCTAATGAATCAGATTGATGTGCTGGTATTCAGAGGCACCTCAACAAACTGGAGAACCAGGCAGACAGGGAACTCATGAAATTGAGGAGAGGGTATGTGGAGTTGCACATAGGCTGAAAGAACCCTGTGCTCCTTGTTCATGCAGGGAGCAGGCCAGTTGGAAAGCAGCTTTTATGAAGGCACCCGAGAGTCATGGTAGACAAATATCTGAACCAGCAATTACTTCATGGCCAAGAAGGCCAGCAGCATACTGGGATGCATTAGAAAGAACATCCTTCCTATCTATTCAGACCTAGTGAGGCCATATCTGTAGAACTGGATCCAGTTCTGACCTCCCAGGGCAAGAAAGACACAGAAATACTAGAAGAAAAAAAAAAAAAGAAAAAACCAAAAGCCGCAAAAGGCCATCAATATGGGAGGAAGTTAACTTTCTTCATAGCAGCTTGTACAGTGCTGTGTTTTGGATTTGTGTATAAAAACAGTCTCGATAACACTGCTTGCACAGTCTCAAGGCTTTCTGTTTCTCCCTCTAACCCA
This sequence comes from Laterallus jamaicensis coturniculus, assembly GCA_022605575.1. Classification (NCBI taxonomy): domain Eukaryota; kingdom Metazoa; phylum Chordata; class Aves; order Gruiformes; family Rallidae; genus Laterallus; species Laterallus jamaicensis. The sequence continues at coordinate 14,140,433 of JAKCOX010000019.1, forward strand.
CTAGTCAGAAAGCTGAGTCTGGGAGGAAAGTAAAACCAGGGCAGCCTGACCCAAACTGAGAAAAAGGATATTCCATTCCATACTCTCAGCAATAAAAGCTCAGGGACAGGAGAAAGAAGGAAGATATTCATGGTTATGGCATGCTAAGGTCCTGCTTCCCAGGAAGTGGCTAAACATCTGCCTGCAGCTTTGCTTCACCTATTAAACTGCCTTTATCTTGATGTGTAAGTTTTCAGTCTTTGCTCTTCAGATTTCTTCAGCAGTCTGATTTTTCATGACATAATTATGAAAATAGGCTTTCGTAAACTTTCTGAAAAAAGTATACGCTTTCAGAGACAATTCATGCATCTAAATCTATATCAATTTCTGTTCACCACACAGTGCTATATTGCATTCCTTTTCTAACTATTCTGAATCACTGCAGAACTAGATTGTATGTTCAGTTAAACTTATGGTCACCTACATGCTGTTTTAAGTTTAATTAAATACTGTAACCTAGTAAAAATCTTCTTTTCCTACTCTAAACCTTAAATACAGGGGAAGATAGTAAAAGGACAGGATTCAAACTCTCAGACATCAAGGATCAGAGGCTTGGACTCCCATTATAATCAATGGAGACAAGTGTTGTATGAATTGAAACACCAACCTACTTCTCTACTGAAATATCTCACTGAAGATGTCTGTCATTCTTTCCTGTGTGTAAGAAAAAGGTGGACATTGAGCTAAATAAAATCTCAGAAGCAAGCTACCTAAAGTAGATAGTGTTAATATGTTAGCAGTCACACTGCATTTCCACTGGTCACCCCTTTCAAAGAGATTTCTCATTTGAGCCTTTTAAGATGGCATAAGACTTCTGAAGAAGGGTAAAAGACCAGTCCTATGGTTGCCCAAATTCAATATTAGATACAAATATTGATCCATAATGATTAGAAATGAGTATCAGTACTGATCTGCTATTGCCAATTAAAATAAAAGTCCTACTTGCAGCTGTGGAAACTGCTGAACAGACATCCAAACTCTTTGATACAAGAGGGCATTACTTATGCAAAGCAAAAATCAGGAACCGATTCTTCTCTTGCTTTTGTATAAGAGGGTGAGAAGATAATCCAATCTTCTACATTATATTTATTGCCTTTTGCAGAGCAGTTGGATTTTTATTTCATTTAGTGTCACCTGAAAAGCATGAACTATGCATTTCAAATCAACCAAGTTCCATATCATTTAAATATTTTGGGTATTGTAGCTTTTGCATGGAAACACTCAGCTGAAAACTTCATGTCATTCCTATAAGCAATAGTGTGGCACTATGTTCACAGTAAGCATTTCAAAAACAATAGTTGAAGTTGCCTAAAATTAATGTCCTTGTGCAATTTAAATTAATTACAAACTTTAAATCATATGTATGAAAAAGAATAGTAAATGACTAACGAATCACTAACAAAACAAGTACAAAATTTAGTGTGGAATACAAAACCTGTCGAACTCAAATTTGTAAATGACAATATTGGGTTATAAATATTAAGCTCAAATAACCAGAACTAACAATATCAGAAAAGTTATTATGACTGACAGTGTGATCAGAAACACTGCAGATCTCATTAGAAATATTAATTTGTGAATGTGTTATAAGTCTGCTGCGCTTTTCAAATACAAACCTTACATGTGAAATAGCGTATTTCAAGACTATTTTTGTGTTCCTTGACTTCTGCCAATATCACTTATAACTACTAACTATTCAAAGCCAAAATGCTAGTGTTTACTTTGTTCTTTACATCTCTTCACATTTCATAAACAGAGTGGCAGTTCTAAAAACTTTCCCAGAGGCAAGAGCATAAAGAAGGTCATAAGAAAAACAAAGCATGTTATTCTAAATGAAAATGAAGACAGGGAATTAGGAAGTTCTAAAACCTTACATCTTAGGCTGTAACAGAGCAAGAGAGCAGGAGAACAAGATGTTCACCTATGTATTTGAGAAGAGAAGAATCACATTCTTTGTGAAGGGATTATTTATTTCAGTCTTGCGGCTGCTGTGATGCATTGAATACTTGACATTGTTATAGAAAATCAATGGAATTCATCTGAGAAAGTTGTGCTGCATGCATCGAAACCTGATGGTTGCATAAATCAGTAATTCTGTTTAAAAAATCTTTGGCTCAAAACAAAACCCCATTCATTTTTATACATTTTAAATTTTTTTTTTAATGACAAGTGTGATTGATATTTTATTTTTTCTTTAGAGGGACTTCAATTATCAATTAGCATTCAACTGCCCTGTTAAGCTGAGCAATGAAGGATATCTCTTTATATAAATCTGATTAGGAAACCTGCCTTCAAAGCATTTTTGCTTGTTGAGTTTTTTCATGAAAGGACACTGAGGTGAAATATTTTTATTGTGATAAAAAAACCAGCATAACTTCTTTTTTCATTCGTACTAAGTAAAGCACTTACACAGCACAGCTTAAGGATCCCTATTGCTTCTCTCCAATAATTAAAATATGATAAGACGATATAGTTTTTCAGGTATTGCTATTATGCATTAAAATAATTCTTAAGTTAGTGTTGGCTTGTTAGAAATTTACAAAAAATATCTGATGTTAAAGGGAAAAAGAAGAGATGAAGAAAATTAATCCATACATTTCAATGCACTATATTTAATCATTGGGTCAGATGTAAGTCAAAAGAAATTTAACTCAAATTTGGCACTCACAAATTGGCATTCCCTATAATTATTTCATTTTAGATATATGCTACTTATTTCAGGTGATGTATTCTGATTTACTAAAAGAAAGGCTATAAGAAATTTTTACCAGGTCAGACTGCTGATACACCAGATTTTCAGGATTAGCCCAATACTTGAAAATGTAGGAAAAATGAACCATACTTATTGTGACACTATTATTGGGAGGGCACTGCAGTGATGTAGCTGAGAATTGTTTCTAATACTCAGTGATAATTTTCCACCTGCCACAGAAGATTTGGTGAGTCTCTTGTCTCTGTTTTGATTAAAACCATAAAGATTGATTTTCTATTAATGGCCTATAAATTTAATTGACATTCAGTGTCATTCTGGGTAGTTTTCTATTAATGAATAGCCGAAAGGAATTCTAAACCTCATAGTAGTTTAAACAAATTTATGCTATGTAAGTTTTCTGTCACTTTATCATTATTGTTTCTGTTAGGATTTTAAAAATATCTCAGGCATCCAAATTGCCTTCTCTAGTTCTGGTTGACCCACAACTTCTGTCCTAGATGAGTTACAGGGACTGTGCCTTGATTAATAAATATATCTATCATTCTATAAGCTTATATTGCCTAAGACAAGATTATAGATATGGACTTATATTTTTCTTTGCAGCTGGGGGTGTGGGGGAAAAAAAAAGTCTACAAGTTCCCATTCTAAACAACCAACTCATAATAATTGTACATTGCACAGAATGAAAATATGAAGTACTGGCATCCATCTCAAGTGTGGAGTTCCATGTCATGTTTTTAACCCAAAAGGAATATTAAAATAGCATATAGAAATCATAATGATTAAAGAAATGCTTACAGGAAGTTTCTGACTGTTTCTGTTTATGCAGAAAATTATCACTAAGTAAACAGTTATTAGGTATGCAGTAAAACAAATATAAGACATGAAACAGGCTTTTATTTTGCTGATCATAAAAATTAAAAAAACCCAAACAACCGAACAAGAAAACCCACCACACACTGTTGTGTCTAGAACAGTATGATTCAACATTAGATATATTTTTATATACTAGCATGTGTGAATATTATCAAATGCATCTTCTTAAATCCCATCTCCTGAAACATTTTAGTTTTGTTTTGGTTGGTTGATATTTTAGTCTGTTTTCATTCCCAGATAATTCCACTTAATTAGAAATGGGTTGGCTGCAATTGTTTCTCAGAAACGAGTATGTATGATGTTGAATTTAGAATATCAGTTTTATCATTTAGCTAAGAACTAAAGAAAAGCTAATAAATGATACTATAGAGAAAATACCATAATTGCCTTTGCAGCTAGCATCAAATTTCTGGTGTACATATTATAAATGTTCTGTGTTAGAAAGTTTTAAGGGATTAATTATACTACTTATCAGGGCTAAAGGACAGTACGTGATTATTTACTGTGAAAATGATCTTTAGATAACTGTATATACTGTTCTTGCTGATTGTTGCAGATAAGTGAACTGTTTTTGCAATAATATTCATGAATATAGGAGTGAATGGAAAGACATAGATGAAAGAATAAACCTGAGTTGTCTTAAAACACTTAAGAGAAGTTTGGTTTTCCAGCTAAAGCTAATAGCTCATGCTGTAATGCTGGAAGTCCTTGTGGCAGCCAGAAGACTTCTGCTGTCAGAAAGCAGCAGTGAATATAGTACAGAGGGTCAGAAGACTAGAAACTGAACGTTAATCCTGGTCCAGCTTCCAATTAATTCTTTACCATTTTTTTCATTAGTTACATAGAGGCTTGAAAAGCAATGTGATATTGAAATAAGTAATGCAAATATCCTTTAATAAATATAATTACTTATTTTCAAGTTATTCCGGTCGCTATGTTCACCTTCATACATTTATACGATATGTATTGCAGCTAATGTTCAGGAATGCAATAACTGAACTTTTTCCCCAGTTAAATATCCCACTAAGAATCTCATTTGATTCTTCTACTTTTTCTCAGTTATCAAGTTTTTTCAAAGACTGTGTGCTTAGATGTTCCAGCTTTATAATTAGGTACCATGAGAACTAAAGCATTATGGTTGGTGCTTCTGTGTATGCTTAAGACTAAAATCATTCACATATATTTTAAAGGAGAATATCTGCAATGTGATGAATTTCCCGTATCTTTGCATAGCTTTCCCAAACCTTACCCTTAAAAATACACTCTCTTCGATGCAGAGAAAGGACATCTGGTGACAGATTAAAACATGAAAGAAGATAGCAAATATGTGTTCACATCCAAAACCTGGAAATTAAGAGGGGGTTTTTTTAAGTTTGTGTGTTTATAGAGAAATTTTACATAATGTTCCATGATGATTTCTGTGACACTGTTTCCCTTAGTAATCTTCCTGGTGATGCAAGACCAAGCTCCTTATTTTTTTAAAACATCTTTTAAACCTTCAAATTACTTAGTTCTGGAAGGTACATTTTATATAACTCAGAGAACTAAGAAGAAAAGGAGGACTAGAAGTGCTTTGTCTGTGGGAGTAAACAGTGACTCCCTAAGGACTCCAAACTGTTTTCATTTTGGACAAGAACTTGGTCATGGCAGACCATCCATGGCCAACCTCAGATGCATTTTCACAGTGGTGGTTTTCTGCTGAGCAATTTCCTAGACAGGAATACATTTTGCACCAGCTTCTACGGCAGCGCTTCCCTGCTGCAAAATATGTGAATGCATCCCAGGTAAAGAAGCCCCATTTGAAATGCCCACAGGCTGCATGCATACAAGGGCAACAGAATAAGAACTCCTCCTGCAGGTTGATTTGGAAAAAATATATGTGCAATATATTTTAAAACAAAGTGCATTCAGTGGAGGAAAGTTCAAGAAACAGAAATAAGTTGGAATATGTATGGCTGATACCCTTACTGTTACAAAAGCAGATTTTTATTTATTTGGGTAATATCCAGTCTCACAATTGAAGCTTTTGCCACATCACTGCATGCCAGAAAGACTTCAAGGTCACTAATAGTCATTGAAAAGTACTTCTACCTCCCTTGAGCTCTGTGATGCCAACTGCCTGTCCCCTCAGGGCCAGACAGCTGAAACGACTCTGAAAGAATCCTTCCATATTTTGAATTCGGTAAAGGACAAGCTAGACAGCTTGTGCTTTTCTAAGGGTGGTTTACAGATTCACACATACTTGGATGAGGAATGATTTATTATTATCCAGTCAGCTCAAATCAGACTTAGATCAAGTAAAGTTAATGAGCATGTTTAAAGCATTACTGGTAAGCGTATTGTAACAGGCTAATACAAATTCTGTAGAAGTCTTGCAAAAAGTAAATTAAATCAGAATAGAATTTTCTACCCAGCTTCAAACTTTACATTTCAGATTTTGCAAATGAATCTGAATGTCTGTCTTCTTTCTAGAAAGCATTTTATTTCAGGCCAATAAAAACCATTAAATTATAATCATACCATAATTTAGGTTGCCTAGGACCCCTACTGGTCCTCTAGTTTATTCCCCTTCACAAAACGTGACTAATTTCAAAGTTAGATCACACTTTTTAAGTGCCTTGTTCAGATGCCTCTGAGCAACTGGTTCCAGTGTTTAACTCCTGTGGAGAATTTTTTCTTTGATATCTAGTAATCATTTTTCCTTTGCTGGAACTTATGACCTTGATCTCTTGTCGTTTTGCTGTGAACCCCTGATAGGTCTGTCTTTTCTATGACCTCCCATTAAGTAGTCAAAGACAGCAGTCTTGGAAGACATCCCTCTAGTTTTCACATCACTTTGATGACATCCTTCTTCAGTTTTCATCCGGCTGAACAAACCCATGTCTCTCAGTGTCTCCTGCATGTCATATACGTGAGCCCCCCCGACCTTCTTGGTGACTATTCTGGGCTCTCTCCAGCATGTCAATGTCTTTCTTATACTGTCAAGCCCAGAACCTGAGGCCATATGACAGGCTTAGATCACACAGGTGCTGCATACAGGGTAATAATCTCTACTTTCATCCTGCAGGCTACACTCTTACTTCTGCAGGCCAGCATGTGGTTGGCTAATATGTCACTAAATTGTACTGCTGACTCATTCAATTTCTCATTCACTACAATTCCCAAGTCCTTTTCTGAACTCTCTTCTCCAGTGGGTCAGTGCAAGACCTTGCTAAAGTCAATGACATCCACTACTCCTGCCTCACCCAGAGAAATTTCATCACAGAAGAAAATCAGGCTGATCAAGCACAGTTTGGTCATAGCAAATCCATGTTGGTTATTTTTAACCTCGTTAAAGCTGAATATGGTTTCCAGTTCTGTAGGTCCTGGGAGTCTCCGTTTTTGCTCTCTTGGAGCTCAGCATGACTTTTGCCTTTTTATAACGATTAGAGATCCTCTTGGCTGTCACCACTTTCAAAATGATGAGAGTGGCTTCCAATAACATCAAACAGCTTTCTCAGAAGTGTTAGACATGAAAAGATTCAAATTCAAATGTATAACAGTAATTAGATAGTTGTTAATAATAAGCACATAGATAGTTTATGTAAGTTATTTTAACACTGTTATGGTACATGCCACAGTGCATACATAATATGAATTGCCATGAACCCTGATAAACCTGGGAATGCCATAGCAAGAATGTGTACCGGGCCTGCTTAAGATATCCTGAAGTTGTCAAAAAAACACATCCCTGGAAACATCACTGAGAGGTTATCTCCTCTGAAGGATGTAAAATGAACAATCACACAATGATAGCTGAGGGTGAAAGTAAATACACAGGAAGAAAATATAGACCCTTCAGCTATAAAATAGATGGCCATTTATTGATAAGTTTGAATTCAACCTGGAGAGAAAACAGTTTCAGAGCATAGCAAAAGCAATGTACATGGCTTCTCTGGGTAAATGAAGCCATTGGTGATGCTGCCTGGAAGCGTAGCAGGGATCTTCTATACAGAGGAAACTATGTGTCTTGAAGAAAGGCAGGAAAAAAACAAGACCTTCTGTTAAATCCTTTGCAAAACACTGTGCATATAACTGTACAATAATACCAGAAACAGAGTTGGCTTTAGGCTTGAGACTGGCTGTTAAATTTGGATGCAACAGCACCCTCAGAATCATCTCACCTGGTATCATTGAACCGTGTGTATCCTATTTGTCAAATTGGTCCCTACCTTGAACCTCATCTGTAGTAACTAGGGCATCAGTCTAATGTCTCTCATCAAGAATGGAAATCTGAGAGACCCGTTAGCCAAACTTACCAATAAAGGCTAAGGCAAAGAAGACATTGATTACCACAACATTTTGAATATTCCTCGTCACTTAGCTGCCCAAAAATTTCCTTAGTCTTCTTTTCTTTTTTCTTCTGCACTTATAGAAGCCTTTCTTACTGCCTTTCACAGCCCTCACTGCTTGTAACTTGAGCTGAGTTTTGTCCTTTTGAATTCTATCCCTGCATTATCAAGCTTTTCTATATATTCCTCTTGGGTATCTTTTCTCCACTTTTATCTTCCATATGCTTTCTTTTGGCATTTAACTCAGTCAGGATGACTTCCTGCTATGCCTACTCAATTTTACGCGTATTGGATGGAGTGTTCTAATGCTTTAATGAGGTTGTCCAGGAAGATCAACTAGGTCTCTTGAGTCCCTTCAGGGCAGTATGCCACAAGGTCCAGCGTAGTGGTTCCCTCAGCAAGCTGAAGTCTGCATTTACTAGGACCACAGTTTTTATTCTTCTGTTTGCTTTCTTCATGTCCCTCAGAATCTTAAACTCTGTTATATCACAGTTAGAGCAAAGTTTCTTTCAACCATCCTATCTTTTCTTCCTCCTTATTAGTGAGCAGTAGATCCAACAGAGTGCCTCCCTTAGCCTCTCCAAAAAAACTGTCTCTGGAGTTTTCAGAAAATCTTGATTTCTTGCAACTTTCTGTACTGTATTCCTAACATGATCAGGAATTAGAAGCTTGACACGAGCTTCTCCACCTCCTTATTAGATTTTGTGTTCAGTAGGCAAGTTCTTAAATTGCCTTCAGGTGTCTTGCCACATATCATTCAGTTTATGAACTCCAGATCTGCAGCACATTGTCTTTCTCCCACACTGCACTCCAACCAATCCCACCAACCAAAAATAATATTCATCCTGTAGGCAAAATCTTTTGAAGTTTTTTTTTGGCACTGATGACAAGCCAAGCAACCAGTAACTAATGGGCATACTGTCTGTGGTGACCATGCATGAATTAAGCAGACAGTAATAGTAAGGGAAACCGCAACTGGCATATTTTGATATAAAGACTAGAAATACTTAGAAAAAGACAAATGTTTTTGTTGCCACCATTTTAACATGGTATCATATAACTCAACATTGTCAGATTACAGTGTGACTATAGACATTGTGATTCTTTGTCATATGAATATGAAATAATACTAATGTTTATGATTAACTATCAGTCCTCAAACTCATTTGGTGTCATAGCCAAAATTTGTTATGACAAAAAAGACATCCTCTGTATGTGAAGACAATTTATTTTTAGTCCAATTCATGTTTTAACTGTAAATTTTAAACTGAACAATTGGTTTCTATCAGCAGAACAGTTGCACTAAAGCTCATAGTCATCATCCAAATTCGTACAGGAATGGCTCATGTATAATACATAAAACTGTTATACAAGAAAACTTTCTGGTATTTATACATTTTTTCTACTGTTAAGTTCATCTTTCTCATGCTGTTCTGATGCAAAAGGTCAGCAGCTTTTAAGAGTCAGAGTGAGAGTTACAGCGAGTCATTAGCACCCTGAAATATTTGCTGAGAGTGTGATTGTCATGGTTAAGTGGGCCTTCTTTCTTCCTATCAGTCGTGAACCTGCTGAGGTTTATTTGAATGTGGTTTATTATCACATTCTGCTTCTTTCTTATTGGTGCCCAGCTGAAGTTTGCATAATAGACATACTCTTGTCCTCCAGCCTCAGACAAAAGAAACAAAATACTAGCTCAGAATCAAGACAAATTGAGAACAGTCCTCAAATGCTGCACTGTTAGGTATATAAAAAGGCTATGGCCTTTTAACAATACTGGATAACTCAAATTTACCATCATACACAAGCTTAAAAGAGATTGATGTAAAAAAAAGCAAAGCAACGAAGACCATTGAAGAAAAGGAGCAATCAGTCTTTTATGCCAAGATCTATACATCTTCACTGCAAGAAGACTGGGGGAGAGAGCAGGAGACAGAGGGAAGTAGAACTATCAGTATCCCAATTCTCTCACCAACACAGTGTGTAGCCAGCACATGACTTGATTTTCTTGATTCAGTAAGTGAGAGTATTAAACACATTTTGTACATTTCTACTTTAAAAAACCCCAACAATATATTTCTTTGAGTGCTTAGGTATATTATGTGGAAGAGAAACAGAAATGTTCACAATGATCCACGAATTTCTTCCTTGAGGTCCTCTGCTAGATATTAAGTTTTGCACACAAAATGCAAGAGATTTGCTTTCTGATTCATAATTTTTCTATTTTCTTTAAACTATTGGATTTGCTGTAGTGAGTATCTAATCTGTCCTGTCTTTTCTATCTCCAGTTAGAACATTTCCATTTGTGTAATTTACTAAACAATCTTTTCTTATGGGGTCTTTGTTTCCTTCATTCAAGTGGGTATTCTGACCAATTTACTGTTACATAAAATGTAAGTCACTAGCTAAAAAAAAAAAACCAAAAAGTTTTACTCAGTTATTTGAAAGAAAATGTGTAGAAGACAAACATACACAATAATAAATTAGACATTGATGCTTAGTTGCATTGTATAATGGGAAATCATGAATCTTAGAAAACTTTTTTAGGTCATGAGTTTAATTTCCTGCTCTGTTCTATTAATAATTCTCGGCGTTTCTTTCTTCATAGTATCCAGGAACAAAGCACTTTAAAATATCTGTAAATCTTCCGCTGGCTCTTCAAAAGAGTGTTTGAACCTTTTAATTCAGAATTGCTTCTTACGAAAATTAACTACAAAAGATTTTTTTTTTTTTCCCCCCATTTCACTCAAGTTTTAATCAAAGTATCATACAATTTGACTGAACATTAGGTTTAGTTCAAATCTTGCTAAACATAGCAGTGGAAGTGTCTTCATGATACCTTGGGTTCGGCATACTTGAAGACATTAGAGCCTGTTGCACTGAGTCTCCGAACAAAGGAGGTATCTTATCAGGACTGTCCCAAAGCCATGGACCTCTATCAAAAATAGTTTGTGGGAGATAATAAAGTGAAACTGAAGATATTCTGAGTCCCCAAAATGCAGGGGAGGTACCTCTGAAGTGTTTCACTGAAGTATCAGGACACTGCAAGCTCCCTGTGGGTTAGGACATTAGGAACATCAGGGAGCTCCCCATGGGGATGCATCAGATCAGGACCTGTCAGCCAGGCCCATCCCAGTCACCCACCAGGAGCAGTGCAGCTAAGGACACCACAGCAGACCCCTGGTCATCAGTCGGCTCCCCAGGGATGCAGGAAGGCCAAGGCCATGTTGGAACATAGGCCCAACTAGTAGACCCAGATCAGTGAGGACACTGGCTTGGAAAAGAAAGGCTTTGGGAGCTGGAGAGTGGCCCTGCTGCAGTGTCACAGAGGCGAGGGCTGATAACCATGGGAGCTGACATGGGGTACTGGGCGACAGGCAAGGATGGGGGGTGCCCTGGGCAGGGCGTGTTAGTGAATAATCCAATGACTTTGAGGTGATCACTTAGTTTGAAAGCTTTCTGTTTGATTTTATTTGATACATACATTCTTCTTGAATTCACTCTCAGCCAACATTAAAAAAGAACAGGAAAGTTAAGGCTGAAAACGATGCACTCAGCAGCCAACTCAGATTCACCAGGATATATCTCTTGCTTTTTAAAAATAATTCTGTTTTTAAAATGTATAAAGTTAAATTAAACATAATAAGTTACTTCACATTTTTCAATGGTATATTTAGTCCTTGAATGTCTTTACAGAATGCCTACTTGCTTTATCCTACTTGATACATTAATTTTAAGTTAACAGTTGGAAAGCTTACTTTCTTAAGTTTGACCCTCCTTGACATTTCCCTATCACACACCATGTGGCAATGCATCACTGAAAGTTAACATTATACTACAGCAACAAATTACAGAAAGTCCTTTCTAGTATGCAGGTCTTCTAAGGACATATTTTTTACCTGTGATCTTTATTTTTTTAATTTTGTATATTTATTGTAACAGTAGCTTGCATTTTTATTAAAAAATATTAAATGGTGTTTAGACACATACATTATATATTGTATGTGTATATAAATTATTTGGTATCTGTGCTACAACTAGTTGATGAGTAAGAGATTCTAAAAGTCTATTGTCCAAGCTTTCTATAGTTAATGTTAAAATATTAATTTCCTAACTTTATTTTCAAATTATTTTTAAATATCAGCTAGTGTCAGTAAATATTTAATTGGGAAAAATCTCCTCTCTAAGAAATGGTTTTGCAAGATACAGTTTTACTGCATGTTCATCAGGATTGTTTGTTATTCATGTTTTCACTCTTGTCAAATTGAAGAAGACTAACCAGCAATATTGATCGATGTTGGATTCTTCTCTTACAACAGTTGTCTATCTTTTTCCATCTTGCTGTCAATTCAGGCTTACAGGCAAACATTGACTTTTACTCCTACATTCTTTCCCTTTAGCATAGAATATTTAAGGTTTGGATGCTCTGTTTACAATGCATTTATTCTAGCTCTTCAATACTGTAATTCAAATGCAAAGAATCTAATCAATATGTATAAATCATAGAATCATAGACTGGCTTGAGTTGCAAGGAACCTCTAAAGATCACCTAGTCCAACCTCTCTACCACTGTCAGGGACATCTTTCACTAGATTAGGATGCTCAAGGCCCTGTACAACCTGGCCTTCAATACTTCCAGTGAAGGGGCATCCACAAATTCTCTGGGCAATCTGTTCCAGTGTCTCATCACCTGAGGGGGTGGGACTGGTAAAGGAGATGGAGCCAGATTCTTCTGGGGTTTCCAGTGATATCTAGTGACAAGAAAAGAGGAATGAATATGAACGGAAAACTGGGAAATTACATTTAAAAATAAAAACCTTCTTAATCAGAACAGGTAAAACACTGGTTACAGGTTGTGCAAGGTGGTTGTGGAGTCTGCATCTTTGTCTGACTGCACACAGACTTTAGCAGCCCACTCACGCTGACCCTGCTTTGAGTAGACTGATAGACTTTGAGTCTCATAGACCTCAGAGTGACTTCCAACTTCATCAGCTACTGTGTGTCTCAGTGTGCCATTGCTAGGGCATTGTTGCAGAGGAGACTGAAGATCAGGTGTTCTGTAGTTTTATGTACCCTAGGTGTACCACTTAAGAAAAGACAGATGTCTTGATTGCTGTGTTATTTAACATAAACTTGAACAATAAAGAAAGGATCAAGAATGCTAGTCAGTCTTAGAATATAGTCTGCACTTATTCCTAGCCTATCAGTAAGAAACATAGTTTTAAATTTCTGTGAACAGGACTAAATTTGAGAATCATCTCGGAAATAACCAAAAAATGTTAGCAACATACCCATATGCCTTTAACTGTATTCACCTCTTCATTCAGATTATTTGTTTTGGAGGAAACCATATAAAAAAATTAAACTTAAGTTCAGGGAGAATGAAAATTAATTTTTAAAGACATTTATTTTGAGTGAATATATTTAGCCGATATCTAATTATACTGCAAAGCATTCTTTTAAATTCAGTCTCTATCATATAAAAATGTTCAACTGTTGATTTGACAGCGGATTTATCTTATTATCGTAACCATAGATTGGAAAAAAATATTAAATGGAGGGGTGTTCAGGAACATACTAAATAGTTATAGACACATAGACATATAGACATGTATATGTATACACATTTAGTTTTATTATTTTCTGGATATCTGTATTATGCTCCAACGTCCAGATTCCCTGACCAGTCTTTCATAAGTATATCATCAGAGCACCTGTCCTCACTGGTCCTCAATCATGTGTGGGGAGAATTTGTGGTCAAGACCTACAGAAATCTAGATTGTTCATGCCCTGCTGTGCTGTCTATCCCGCAGATATTGTCATACTGAAAGTCCCCCATGATGATCAGTGCCTATGAATGTGAGCCTTATTCCAGTTGTCTGAAAAAGGTGTCATCCTCTTCTTCTTAATGAGGTGGTCTATAGTGGACACCCATCACAAGATTGCCTACCTTGGTCCGCCCACTAATCTGAATCCAAAATTTCCCAGCTAGTTCACCAATCATCCCTAGGCAGAGCTCCATGCATTCCTGCTATACTCTCACATACTGACCAACTCCCCCTCTTGACCTTCATGTCTTTTTTTTCCAACCCTGGTAGCACTCCAGCCATGTAAGCTCTCCTGCCATGATATCATTGAAGCTGTGAAAAAGGGTTGAAGCCAAATGTAATGTAACTTTGTACATGTGCCTGTTGAAAATGTTTCCGTCACTGTTATCCCACAAACTTAATTTGGCAGGATCTCTGACAGTGCCAAGTATAACATGAAAACAAATAGATGCGAGCATGGAGACAATTAATACCATTACCAATCTTCAATCATCAACCCATTTGCAAACTCATTCCATTTAATTTTACAGATACAGTGTAGATATACCTGTTTCTTGGGAGGGTATCCTACCGTCTGTCATAGATCAAAGTTCTTGCTTTCAGCTTTTCTCTCTTACTGATCATTCATGCAATTTATATAAAGTGGAAAACTGTGAGGTACCATGTCTCTCCACAAATACCTGTACCAGTGGATTTATGTCTCAACATTGCTGAAATATTGATTACTGTCATTTTTGATAAAGGGGACTTGCAAGTAAGACGCTTATAAAGGGTTAAGGAAGACTTGCTAACAGGATGGTTTGAAGTGCCATATTGGTAACCTCACATAATGCCTCGCTTGAACAACTCTGCCTCACTGATAAGAAACATCAATTGAGACATAAGTTTGAGTCTAACACCATATTTTGAGTAAATTACGCAGTCAAGGACTATGTGCTCTGTGAAAATAAAATTATTTCTTTGACGAGTTACAGTCCTCCCCCACTGGTCTCATGAACTCCTTATCTGTTCATTAATTCCTTGCTTGTCTCATAATTGGTCCTAAATTCAGGCAAAGTATTAAACTGTAGCTAGTTCGAGCTCCCCCTTGTCTTTGAGAGTATACAAAATCTGCTGAAACCAAACTTGTAGTTTGGATCAGAGTCAAGGGGTAACTGAATCTGCACAAAATGAAAGGTTACTTGCGGTGATGAAGAGGAGCCATCCAACTTCATCCCCACGATCCCTGATGATCACCATCATGAGACAGTGCACAGATGCAACTGGGAGGAGTTTATGGACATCACTTCTTGTAACTCATTTTAATACGAAGCCGGACAGGTTATGAATATGTATAGGTGTATGAGGTAACTTAATGAATAAGTATCATTGAACTGTATATAACCAAGAAGAACTGCTACGTTAGTGTGCATGTCCACAGTGAAGCAATGCCCCGTGCACCCAGCGCTGAACTAATGGAACCCCCCCACCTGACGTGAAGTCAATTCGGACTGATGGGACGCTTCAGCTCTGTGGTTGTAGATACTGCAATCTCTCTCTCTCTCACTCTCACTCTCTTTCTCACTCTTCTCTCTCTCTTTGCACCCCCTCCCCCTTCCTGCATGCTTGTTATAGGTTAAATAAAGTGACCTAAACCTTGACTCCATTTTGAGTCTTAATTCTATTCCCAAGAATTGTGAAGAACTGGTCACAATAAAGCACCTAATTGGACATCACTCTGGGAATAAGCTCAGTTGCCCCCAGCCACCCAGAGCAATCTGAGGTTGGTTGGAACGCAAGGGAGTTTAACCTCTGCCAAAGCAGTCTATCTGGTTGCGGACTGTGACAAAAACAAACCCAAAAAACAAAACCAACACAACAACCAAAACCTCCAGTAGGTGAGACATACAAAAGGATTGCATGTAAAATAGTTGACAACCTACCTTCACACCTTGCTCCTGTCTGAGAGAATAGATAGGCTGTGAGGGAGTGATGAGATGACATACTCTTAGCAAATGTCCAAGCCTTGAATATCCCAACAGGTCCTTGGACGATAAGGGTGAGACAGGAAGGTAGATAAGGAACTATACCTATTGATGTTTCCCAGAAAAGAGCTCCTCAATACAGTATATGTGCACTGAATATGCAATTAATATTTTGCAATAGCCAATTATGTTCAAGATGAGGGGATTCTTTACCTGTAGTTCCTACTCCTAAATGTTTACCATTATTATCCCGCGTAGTCATCAGTCACTTCAGTGATTCCACAGAAGCTATTTCTTTGCACATTTTCAACAGTCAATACCAAGAGAGTCAACATGGAACCAAGGTAACAGAATTGTTCCTGTTATGAATTTTGATACATAAATATTTCTTAACAAAATTGAAAAAAAAAACCCCAAATAGAATTGTAAAAGTCCTGTTGCGATTACTAACAATATTCCTCTTTCAGACATTTTATTTAAATCACTAGACGATAATAGCTGTATATTCCAAAATCTATACCAACAGATGGCAAGTCTTTGTTACACCAGATACGTATGTACCTTGCACCTGTCGCATATTTTGTTATAAAGGTGTAAGTATTGCTAGTGTACATATAAATGACTATTTAATCCTCAGGTCATTTACCAGCATGTTAGCCATATGTCATGAAGGAGAACAAATGTTTCACTGTAATAGGAAAAGAACATTCTAGTTGCCATATGATTTTCTTTTAATTACTAGACTCAAATATGCAGCATGGAAAAGTCTCTCTGAGATTTGTTGAATCTCTGTTTCACCACAGGGTACTTATTTATCAGTCTCAAAAAAAAAAATGAATTCTGTAATGAGAATTAAGCTGCATCTAAAAAAATGTTAGATTTACTGTAAAAGAGAGTTCAAAAACTGTTGGGCAGTGACCAACAAGGAATACTACTGAAGATTAAAATAGATTAACATCAGTTTATTTTTTGCGGAACAAAATTATCATTTGTAGTATGAATAGACAACAGGTTATTCTGTCAATGGTGGGTGAGTCTAAGGTGCTGTTTTGATGTTCAGCTACAAAAATGGAGTTGCAAAATGAAACCTAGACATACAATAGAGGTTAGCATCTTGCCAGGCCAGTATTGACATAGCCAACATATTTAGTTAATAATCACCAAAAAAGATATGAAGCAGCAGAAAGAATGGTGTGCTTGGAGAATATTTTCCTGAATTTTTTTCAAATTTTCTTTTACTAACATTTTTGAAACAGGAGTAACACATTGGAAATTACATTTTTCTTTTAGGCATTCAAACTTCTGTTTTTATTTGATGGTAATGTTTATAATTAAATTCAGTCCAGTTTGAGTGGCAGGCAAAGTCTGAGTACACCTTGTTAACTACATTCCATTGTCAATGTAGGCAACAGAATAATAGCACAACAGCACTGTCCGAAACATTCCACAGCCTTGGGACAGTCAGCATAGCAGTGGCAGTAAAACCACTGATTATACCTATCCAGAAAGAAATCCAGAAAGGTATCTTCCTGGATATAACTGAAACCTCAAGTAGATGCAGTGCCTCACTAATCAAAGTAGGTTAAGAAAGAGGTTTGGTTTGTTTCCCATAACTGAGCT
This sequence comes from Laterallus jamaicensis coturniculus, assembly GCA_022605575.1. Taxonomy (NCBI): domain Eukaryota; kingdom Metazoa; phylum Chordata; class Aves; order Gruiformes; family Rallidae; genus Laterallus; species Laterallus jamaicensis. The sequence continues at coordinate 14,157,801 of JAKCOX010000019.1, forward strand.
CAAATTACTAATTTACCCATCCCAAGACTCTTTTAGGCCAATCCTTACAATAACTTCTCAAAGAAACACTTGGTTTTGAGATTCTGGGGGTTTTGTGTGGGTTTGTTTGTTTGTGGTTGGGTTTTTTTTAACACGTTATTTTTATTCTAACAGGAAAGCTCATAAATTACCCCCACCTCCTTTTCTCTAGGGATATCTCATTTTAGATACTTCTTAAATATTTCTAGTACTTGCTTTACAAACAAACAGTGTAGAGTGAATTCCTGCTCAGTATCATAATACATGATTGGCATTCTTTACCAAAAAAATATTTTGTAATGCTTTCAAGCAATTAAACATACAGAAACACAAAATGGCTTGGGTTGGAAGGGATCTTTAAAGATCATATGGAGTTTTAACCAGGTATTAAGGGTATTCTTGGACAACCTTGCTACTTATTTGCTTGTATTGTTTTATCATGCTTTGGGGTTTTTGGGGGGGTGTTGGGTTTTTTAATCTATAAATGCAGCATTTGGTGCTGTATGTCACTCACTGTTCACTTTGTATGTGCAATATGCATATATACCCACAGAAAAATGACATTTTAAACCAATTTTTTTAAATGTTGTATGCAGTTTTTTGTTGTAATTTTTTCCCAACTGTATCTTAGCAGTACAAGCAAATCATAAGATGTGATAGAGAACCATCTTATGTTAGTTTGAAAGATAGTCTGTGACACTGGATGTGAAAAATAATGTACTGCATACTGTAGGGAAGGGTACCAGAATCACATAGTCAGCAGATCTTTGTTCTTCCAATGTGTTAAATTCAGAGCTGTGCTAAGTTAGGTTTAATAAAATATATGCGTGTTACTTCTCTGTTTTGTTTTGTTTGGGTTTGTTGGTTTGTTGGTTGGGGTTTTTTTTCCTGACTCAAAATGCTAACTACCTAATTTAAAGACTGCTCTTTTCATTATCTGTCATTTCAGGCTCAAATCAGCCATAGTCATTAAAAATCTCACATCGCTTCCCACAAAAGTATTCATCATGATTATTTTAGTGCTGACACTGGACTCATCTTTATATCAGAAACAAAACCAGGAGTATATCTCAAATGTAGTATATATGTTCTAATTGAATGTATTTTATAAATATGTTAAATGCAGTCTTAAAATATAATGGTAACATATAAGGTTAGTCCTTTGTATGTAAAGTATTTAACACCTTTAGATCTATTTGTGTGAAAACAAATACAAAATCATAATAATTTTGAAGTTTTATCCCCAGTGTATAATATTTCACTCTTTTTGGTCTCTATGTTTTCATTAAGAAAGTACACAATTTTATTTTAATAATTTCTTCCCTTGTCATTCTAAAGGTAAATAAATTATATTTAGAAACTCACTATAAATTTATTGACTGGCTACTCACAGGATATTAAATTCAAAGTCTTCTGAAAATGTGTTCTGCATCACATGCTCTACTTACTCTGTGTTACTGCATTCTTTTTTTTCTTTTTTAAAAATTATATTTATGCCTTCCTACTTTGCATCTCTTTTTTCCTATTAATTAACCCATAGCTTTATTCATTTTTTAATGATCATGCAAATTGAACTCATTTAGTGTTGCTGTTCTTGAAACCGTGTAGAAAATTTAATTTATTTTATGTTATTCCTAACACTTAAACCCTTGAAGTTTTTAAACTCAGCATGCAGAAGTAAGGACAACCTCTTCTAAAAGGAGTAACAATGCCTTGATGTTTATTAATTATAAAATACAATGTCCACATCTATGGACTATATGGTCCAGTGAATACAAGACTTGCAACCACACTTTGATTAGCAGAGATTCTAACTTCCATCTTACTGGTGAGGAAACAGCACAAATGTACCAACTAGGATAAGAAATGTACAGTAACAAATGAGTGTCAGAAATAAAATAAAGTTCAGAAATCTTTACTTTTTAATTATTGTTATTATTTGGAAGTTTATTATTTCTATTATTTCAATTTAAGATTTGAAACTAACTGTGAATCAGTACTCTGAACACTGTTAAAAAAGGTGTATGCCTAATAGGATTCAAACTGCCACAAAGCTTACCCTTTTCTTGATTGTAGACTGCATTTCTGACTGCGTGTCCTAGCATTATTTTTATGCTGCCTTAAATGGTCAGTGGATTAAAACACACAAACAAACAAAGAAACAAACCCCAACACCCCCAAAAAAAACCAGCAACACCTGTGAATCCATAAATATGGATCTTTACATTGGTGTGAGTTCCCTGATCATTAACAATTCAGTACGGTTCTTTTTAATACATTCATCTGTGCATACAGAAACAGAGGCACATCTGCACGACATGATTAAAAAAACCAACAAACACAAACCAAAAAATACCAAACCTCCACAACCCAAAACTGAAGAATTTTTGAATCCTAAATACAGCTGATCAATAAATCACCTAGATTGGACTGTTCTTGACAAAACCAACAACATTCAGGGCTTTTATGCAAAAGTCCAGGAACTGGAATCAAATGAGCTTGTCATCTCACCCTAAGAGAAATATTTGCCTTTGGTCAACCAAATAATTCTCCAGATTCCTGCGGGATCGACTTAGTTGCCCATACTCCTATATGAGACAGTTTCTGAGACATCTTCATAGGGCCTGGATATTTAAGAAGGGAGTTTAGAAGATGTTCATGGTTTTGATTTATCAAGTTAACAGCAGGAGAAATATCCTTCAGCATCTCAAATTATATTAGATACCCATGTATGGGGGTACTGAACTGCATCCTAGATTTCTACTGACTGTAACAGGAGCTGAGGCACTAAACTCCTATGTCAGTTCTTAAATTTAGTTACCTAGATATAACCTTCAATATGGGTAGAACATCTATATTCTGGTCCATAAGAGTTTGATCCCTTTGTTTAGACATAGGTGACAGTGTAATCTGAGATGGTGTGTGATGTCCTACCTGGTTATCAAGTTGCTGCTACAGAGCAGTGCCAGTTTCTTATGAATGCTGGGTTATGTCTTTGTGGCTCTATGATACAATTTCTAGGCCTCAAATGGTACTAGGCATCTATTACTAAGAATTACATCATTGCTGGGTTCTGTTTTGTCCAGTGTGGTCTGGTAATGACCAGAGATTTTTCAGTCTCATTGTTCTGAAATGCCTCAGTTCCACCTAAGTCCAAAGTAGTAATTTACATACTTGTCCGGATCTTGTCTTTACTCATTTACTCATTACACAGTACATTACTGTAATTTTAACAGGTTAACAAAATAATCTATTTTACAGATATCATTATTAGACATGCTTGGAATATTTTTAAGGCTTTTTTACTTTCTAAATATTTCCTAAGAGATAAAAATCTTTGCATTGATAATCATGTATAACTTCTGCTTATGAATACTTTTTCATTTTTCATGTTATCAGTTACTCCATGAACTTATTAGAAACTTATTGATTTGTCAATGAAAAAAGCCTAATTTTTCACATCTCTGACCTTTTGATTGTATTAATCAAATGTTAATTTTTTATCAATATATTTAAAGTTACATTTTCTCAACACATCTTAATGTGACAGTAATACCCCATCAACTTGCAGAAGAAAAAAAAAAGGCGTTTCTTAAGTTCTGTAAGAAAAAAAAGGCCTTTCTGTTAAGTTCTGTAAGACACTCAAGATGCCACATTTCAGGCATTTGTTGAACCTTTATCATATAGACAGTAGTTTAGAAAACTGATGACACTTTTAAAGACCAATAAATCTTGCCTTTTTAATGTAGATTCAACTATTAGTATAAGAGTGGAGTCTGCAAATTGAAGTGTGGCATCTTATTTAAAATAGCACTGCAGAAATGATAACAGAAATTAAAATAGGGTTGGTGAACATTAAAAGTCAGGTGGAAAACATTCTAGTCATATGTTATTAGTAACTATACTGCAAGATAAATTGTTATCACTGCCTTGAAAATTATATAGCACACAAATCAAAGCTTGAGATAATATCGTATGCATTTGTTGTTCACATTTGCCTTAGCATCTGTGTAATTCCAGGTATTTAGTATTTATATCATGAATAATTTCAGAAAGGAAGACTATATGAAAGGTAACAATTTTTCTGTTTTTCCAATTACAAGGTAGCTACATATGTTGTTCAAAATATTTTAACAATACTGGACATTATTTTAACATGCAATTCAAGTATTTTTGGGTTCCTTTTCAATTTTAATAATATTCTTACTATTGACTAAGAGGCACTTTAACAGATGTTACATACTAGCTTTTCAAAAGATTCAAAGGATTTGATTCCATCATTGTAAAATTAATTCCTATACCTAAGAAAAAAATAGTATCTTTGTCTTCATATTTTCTCTGAATCTCTAATTCAGAGGCCTCTGATGTGTCTTTACATGACCTACATTCAGATATTGTAATGTATCAGAATTATGCCTTACCAATTGCCAACAGAACCGACCCCTCTCTCTTCTCCTCTCACCTTACCAAACCTCATTCCTAAGACACTACATCACCACTGGTCAGGCCCAGGCTTCCGAGAATCTAATGACTATTCAACAAGCCACCCAGAAGAGAGTAATCAGGAACCATTCACACATCAGGAGCCATTGTTCCACTATCAGGAGCACACATCGGGAGCCATTCACACATTGGACATTCCCTCATCCACCCTGGAGCATTCCCACAGGCCAGGTGGAAGCTTGTAGTGAGACAAAGGAGCGGTATCCCTACAAAAAGGGATGCAAAGAGAGAAATCTCTCTTTTTATCTATATACTTCATTATGGAGGGACAACGAAGGGAGTGCTCTCCCATCCCATCGGACCCAGAGAATACTCTGCCATCGGACGGAATGCCGTAGCCTCCTGGTGGTAGATAGAGCCTCCCCTCACCCCTCTTTTCCACTCTCTCTGTCTTTCTATCGCTCTTTTTCACCCCTGTTTTCTTTCTTCCCCCCTTTTCCCCGCACGTTTCTTTCCAAATAAAACAACCTTCACCTTGACTCCGTTTTGAGTCTCAATTCTGTTCTCCAAGAATTTAATTAAGAACTTATCACGATAAAACACCTAGTGATTGGACATCACTCAGGGGTTAAGACCAGCCGCCCCCAGCCACCCAGAGCGATCTGAGGTTCGGCTGGAACGCAAGGGGGTTTAGCCTCTGCCAAACCAAAGTCTTGTCTAGGTTGTGGATCGTGACAGATATGTACATTTTCTGATAAATTTATTTGGCCTAATCCAAATTACCAGCTGTGTGGTTTTCTTCTTGGCCTATGTCATGCATATATCTAGTTACTACATTCAGAGATCTGTGGTGGTTTAACCTCAGCTGAGAGCTGGGTTCCACAAAGTTACCTGTCTCTTTAAGAGAGGCAGGGGGCGAACGGAGAAGCTGCGGGGGAAGGGAAAAAAAAAAGCAAAACAAAAGCTCCGCGGGTTGGGATAAAGATAGTTTACTAAAACAACAGGAAAAGATACAAAGAACAACAGTGCTAACACTATTTTAGAACACAGGATACACGAAACTGGTGATACACTATGCAGCCTCTCACCACAACCCGCGACTAGGCTGTGCCGCGCCTCAGTCGACCCGGATTCAACTGCCGCACCTGCCTCAAGCCGGAGCCGCACCGCGGCGGAGAGCCTTGAAGAAGGAGGCGGAGGGGAGGGAAGGGGTTGTGCAGGGAGGAAGAATAAGGCACTCTAGGTGCCAGAGAGAGAGATTGTCCTGCAGCTTGTGGAGAAGACCATGGTGAAGCAGGCTGTCCCCCTGCAGCCCATGGACAATGATGGGGAACAGAGACCATCTACAGCCTGTGGAGAGACTGACCCACACTGCAGCAGGTTTGCTAGGGAACTTGTGACTCTGAGGGGAACCAAACTGGAGCACTCTGGGTCTAAAGGTTAGCACCCCAGGGAAAGGAGTCACGCTAAGGCAATTGATGAGGAGATGACACCCCAATAGAAAGGACTCACGTGTGAGAAGTTTGTGTCTCCTGTGGGTGGGACCCGATGGTGCATCAGTGGAAGGGTGTGTGTGGAATGCTGCTCCCAGCTAACAAGAAAGTCAACTTGGGAGGAACTGACTGAAAATCCCACTCCTCATTCCCTGCCCCTGTGCCACAATGTGAGGTGAAGAAGGGAGTGAAATTATTAAGTACAGTCTGATAAGAGTTGAGGGGTTGGGGGATGTAGAGGTGATTTAAGATCTGGATGAGGAAAGTAGCTTGTGAGCTACCCCATTCCCCCATACCCTGCCCCTCCCCACACCATGTTCAGGGTGGGGTGGGGGAAGAAGGGAGTCTGCTAAGAAGGGAAGGGTGGAGGGAGGTGCTTTAAGACGTGGACACACTTCTCATTACCCAACTCTGGTTTCACTGGGTGTGTAGTGTGGTTGTAATATAGGTTTTTTTCTTTATTCTGTGTTGAGTCTGTTTTGCCCATGATACTAACTGCAAAGTGATCTCTTTCTGTCCTTATCTTGAATCCTAAACCTCTCAATATATATTTTCTTCCCTTTCCATCTGAAAAGGGGAATGATAGAGCGGCTTTGGTGGGCATTTGGCCTCTAGCCAGGGCCAAAACACCTCAGATAGATATAATAATAATAACAGGACTTTATAGCAAAATATATGAAACTAGTGATACACAAAGCAGTTTCTCACCAAACCACACAACTTATGCCTTACAGCTCAGAGTCGTCTCAATACCAGACGGCCCCCAAAACTGTGTGTCCTTGAGCTGCCTGCTGATCCCTCCATCTGACTCGATTTCATGCTAAGCATGACGTAGTTGGCATGGAGTATCCTCTTTGGTCAGTTCCAGTCACCTGTCCTGGCTGTGTCCCCTCCCTTCTCGTTAGCCGGGAAATATGAACAACTAAAAAGTCATTGACTGCCTAGCAACAACTAGAAACATCAGTGTGTTATCAACACTGCTCTCACCCGAACTCCCAAAACACAGCATTCTATCTGCTGCTAGAAAAAAAATAAGTCTATCCTAGCTGAAACCAGACTCTTTCCATATTTATTACTCTTTCCACACTCAGAACCACAATACTTTCAGAGACTAAACATGACCAAGCATTTTTCCTGTGCCTTCTCTATCTTGCTTTCCCTGTGGCATTATTAGGCACTATTCTTCTGAAATAGCATTCCCTGATGGTAAATGTAACGATCATAGATTATTAGTATCCTTGAATTCATGGTTATTCAGCTCATGTAGCTCAATATATCTTACATATAGCTGATGAAGATTAAGACAGTATCTACTTCAAATTTGCTCCTGAATGTTGTTACTCCTGTTCAATCTTTTCACTTAGTCTAGCACAATAATTCATGTTGTGAATCTTCAGATATAAAGATAAAGGTGATCATCAAACTGCTCATTAACACACTCAGAACAAGGTCTTTGTCCCTGCCTTAGAAGCCATCAGCACCTATTCAGCTGTAAACTGTGATGATTGCATCGAAAACCAGGAGGCTCCACTGGGCCTGGTTACAAAGAAGACAGGAAATGTACTGTGATGACGAAAGCTGACACCTTCTACACTTGCTTGTATAAGGAAGGGCAACATGACATCACACTTGTCATTAGAATGACACGTAGAAAAGCAGTATGATAACATTTGATAAGGATGAAAGCATAATTCTCACTGGGTGAAGAAGAAATTATATTTTGTACTCAATTAATTTGAGATCAGTCAGTGCTGACTGTAAAACCAGTGATGTTACATTGCTCTTTTAATTTTTGTTTGGCCACTCAGGTAAACATCTCACTTTAAATTACTGCATGGATTTTGTTTAGTTAGGACTTCATCCTTTTCTCATTTCTTTCTCATTCCATTTTCAGCTTGTTCTTACTAATTAAACTTCATACACTAGCTATAAAATGAAGAAAGAACAAACTCCAAACATATTCACAGGTATACCACAGGAGGGGTGGGGGGGGTGGGGAAGAAGCTTTATCTGCCACATCAGAAGCTTTACAGAAGCTAGACATTTTATAATTCCCATACACTCTTAATCTACTTTCTGCATATTACACACTCAGACTTTTCTAAATTTATTGTAATTAGACCTATGTATTACAAAGAGACTGCTCATATTGCTCCTTCCTAATCTCTAATTTATATGCAGAAGAGCAAAGCTAAGGAGTTTAGAATTTTCACATTTAATGCTCTTTTTACCTAATCAAGTTACACAGCTTAGTAGCTTCCTTCCCTGTGGTTCCCACTATTTTTTTTATTTTCTTTTTTTAACTTTTTTTTTTTTAATTAAAATAAATCAACATAGTTCTACGCAGGCATTAATGTTACTTCTGTAACCTTTCTCTATTCACTGATTATTCTCTAGGGACACAATAATTCATTACTCAGAAACAAATGGGGCATGCAATACCCCTTACAAATAATCAGTTTATGATGAAATACTAGTGAATTTAGATTAAGTTCAAATGACATTTCATTCATCGTGTGTTTTCCTTCACTCTTTCCTCAAACCAGTATTAAAATTTTGCTTCAAAAGGCAGAGGGATATGTGTCTAAATAAAACTAGGTTAACTTTGTGAACTTGTTTGCCAAATTAAGTCTTTACCAGCAGAACAGGTTCTGATGGTCCAAGAGGCTAATTTAAACTTTGTTTTTCTCAAACCAGCATAATATTTTGATCATATTAACAGATCATCAGATCACCTGATAATAATGTCTTTATATATAGCTCTAAGTCTGAAAATACATAAATGTGCTCAAGAAATCATTAATTAACATTTAGTTATTAAAAAATTGAACCTGTATTTATTTGTTATTTGAGTTTAGATATATGTTGCTGAGACCAAATTTTTTTTCCTTTATTTTTTCTTCTGAAAATACTATATTATGTATAGATATTATTTTCTTTTTAACTGAAAAATTAATATTTTATATACAAGATTGCTGAGATCCTGATTTTTTATATTTTTTTGAGAGAGGGAAATAGAACAAATTTTATAAAGACCATTATCAAGTCTGTCATCTTTCCTATATAACTTCACATTCTGTCTTCAAAGTTAGAATCAGGCTTATTTCTTTGGTTGTTCACTGCTTATGTTCATGGTCTTGAGAAAGATGTAGAAGATATTAATGAAACATTAAAATTACAGAATTTCAAGATAATAGAATATATAGGGTTAAAAAAGACCAGAGGAAAGAATGAAAGCTTGCCTGCCATAAAGCATATCAAGAAAGAGGAAACAAAAGTATGGGTTTAGGATATAGTGACTTATGCAACATATTATAATTCTGACTACATAACAGTTGAGAAAACTATCCAATATTAATCTTACATACTGTCATTAGAGCAGTAAAATGCAGTCCCATTTGTACAGACTTCCTAGTAAAATCTGCAATCATGTCAGGTTTTCTATATCAGTAAAATAATCCTATGAATTTGAGATTTCTAATGGCTTCTTCACTATTTCTTTTGCACAACTGTCTAGCCAACACTGAGCAGATGGATTTCCAATTTGACTGATGATTACTTTTTACAATGGTAACATAGCAGATGATGATGCAAAGATGATGTCTTGTATACCTTTAGTTATAAATTAATCCTAAAGCATAAAAGGTATATATATATATCCCCTGTAGAAAGTCCATAATGGAACAGGTTCCTGAAAAGACCTGTGGCACCTTGGAGAGAGGCCTACATAGGAGCAGGTCTTCTGTCAGGACTTGGGACCTGGTGGGGGACCCACACTGGAGCAGTCTGTTCCTGAAGACTGCACCCCATGGAAGGAACAAATGCAGGAGCATTACATGAAGAAATGCAGCCTATGTGAAGGTCCTACTTTGTAGAAGTTCATGGAGGACTGTCTCCTGTGAGAGAGTGAAGGGGAAGAGATTGAGGAGGTATAAATGGCAAAAAACAAAGCGTTATGAACTGACCACAAATCCCACTTGTGGGGACAAGGTACAGAAATCAGGATGGAAGTTGAAGTCAGAAAGAAGAAAGAGGTGGGGGAAAGGTCTATTAAGATCTGGGGCTTTACTTCTTATTACACTAGTCTGGTTTAATTGGTAATAAATTAAATTATTTGCTCCAGGTCAAGTAGTCACTGCGTAGCAATAAGAAAACCCATCTCTGTATTATTAGCACTGTTTTCAGTGCAAATCCAAAACATAGCCCCATACCAACTACTATGAAATAAAAACAGCCAAAACCAGCACAGTGTCTTTCTATAGCAGCACATGGAAGTCTGCTGCACAGCATGCTGACCACGATCTAGCAACAAGCCCTCACCAAGAGGGCTACCAAGAGAGAGGGCTATCACCTAACAAGATCAACAGCCTCCTGGGCTGCATCAGGAAGTATGTTACCAGCAAGGAAGTGATTGTTGCTCTGTCCTGGAAAGGCTGCTTTTTGAGTACTATGTTTTTCTAGGTCCTAAAGTACCAGAGAAACATGGACACACTGGAGAGCAGGCCCAGCACAGGGACATGACATTGGTTAAGGGTCTGGAGGACCATCCCATATGAGGAGATGCTGAGAGGAGTTAACTGCTCGGTTTGCAAAAGAGAAGACTCAGGGGGATCAAACTCATACTTCATGGGAAAGTGGAAAGATGGAGCCAGACTCTTTTCAGTGATATCCAGTGACAGAAAAAGAGGCAATGGACCCAAATGAAAGCACTTCCATCTGAACACAAGGAAATACTTTATTTTTCAGTGTGAGGGTGGTTACACAGTGGAAACGTTTGCTCAGAGAAATTGTGGATCCTCCATTTTGGAAAATACTGAAAACCTGACTGGATATGACCATGAGTAACCACCTCTAGCTAACAGTGTTTGGGCAGGGCTTTTGGACTAGGTGATCTCAAGAGGTGCCTTCCATCCTCAACTATTCTGTGAGTCTGTGATTTTATGATTTTGGCATGTAAATTTAAGGTCATTTTAGATATGCTTTCAGTTTTCCTGTAAAGAAGAAATCAACATTCCTCCGTAGCCTTCAGGGTACAAACTTGCCCTATGTCTCTATTGACTATTTAGGGAATTTAAGCACCATCAGAGAACAGGAAGTCCACTTAAATTTTGAAAGGCTAGGAACTAAGCACCCTATAGAGGGAGATCATCTCTTTCCTGAACTATAGTGCAAAGCCATTCTAAACAGTCTTTTCAGTAGGAGGCAAAGTCCAACTATCCCTACCTCCTTTGACATATTTTTTTTTTGCTGGTTCTTTAGCAATCCAGATTAAAAAATAAAGAATTAGGCAGTACTCTTGGGTATTTTACAAAATTTTCCCACTATGAACGACGTACGGACTTCTGTGTCAATGGGAAAATCTCTTGAGATTTGACCAGATGAGTACCATTTCCTGAGTGACAATATTGATTTAGCTGAAATGGGTCCAGAGGTGGGCCATGAAGATGATTAGAGGGCTGGAGCACCTCTCCTATGAAGACAGGCTGAGAAAGTTAGGGTTGTTTAGCCTGGAGAAGAGAAGGCTCCAGGGAGGTCTTGTAGTGGCCTTCCAGTACCTGAAGGGGGCCTACAAGAAAGCTGGTGAGGGAGGTCATTTTAGGAGGACATGTAGTGTTAGGACAAGGGGGAATGGTTTTAAATTGGAAGGGGGTAAATTCAAATTGGATATTAGGAAAAAATTCTTCACTATGAGGGTGGTGAGGCACTGTAACAGGTTGCCCAGGGAGGTAGTGGATGCCCCCTCTATGGAGGTGTTCAAGACCAGGTTGGATGGGGCCTTGAGTAGTCTGGTCTAGTGAGAGGTGTCCCTGCCTATTGAAGGGATATTGAAACTTGATGAACTGTAAGGTTCCTTCTAGCCCTAACCATTCTACGATTCTATGAAACCACCGTTGCTGAGATCCCTGTGCTTTACTACCATCCCACTCAAAAGCATGGGCTTACCCAAAAAGTTAACTTTCTCCAAAAGTGTATGATTTACAACTTCCAAATCCCAAATTCAAAGTAGATGAGGCCTGAACTGCAGAATAAGAAGGTTTACTTGAAGTTCAGAAGGTGAACAGGAGTTTAATCATAAAATATGATGTGGTTTTACCTCGCTGTTTATACAAAACGGTATCTGTGTGACTGGTAATATCATAGGAACTTCAAAAAAGTAATCTGAAAACTTTTCTATGTGAAGTTGCTTCTAATATTAAAATCCACACACAGATGCGAGAGCTACTGTGAAGCATTTTCCTAAATGATTTTCAAAGACTGATATTTGAATGAATCTTACTGGATATTTTACATCAAAGATACAGTCAGTGATTTAATTCACAGTGGTTGCATATGCCTAAAGTGAACAGATTCTCTTAATAGTGGTCACAATTCTGCAACCCCCAACTTACTATGTATTCAAAATACATTAAAAGGCATCAAAACTAGACATCCCTGTGACATGCCTTTACAGCTAAAATGCAGAAACAGGAAGCTTTTTTAAATGTCTAACATCTACAGCCTTCTCTATTATACCTAGGTTCTCAGTCCACATCCCTGAATTTAGAAGAGAAAACTGATAAAAGAAAAAGATATCTAGTACTAACAGTAAACCCCTATATCTTTTCCCTTATCATGGTGAGAGTCCTTTTCACACTTCATTCTGCTTCAAAGTCAGATCACGCTTTTGGTATTGACCTCCTAGTTACAGTGTAAAGAAATGTATCTGTGCTGTAAAATCTACCAACTGGAAATCATAGACTACTGTAAAGATTATACAAGATGACCAATAATAATCCTTTAACATGAATATTAAAACATGTATCTCAATAAAATTGTCAGACTTAGAAAATGACACTTCTTTTTTTATTATTGATATTCCAAAGTTGCTTTCTAGGCTTCTAGAAATACTTGACAGGTCTTATATTTTTACTATCATATATTTATTTTACTTGAATTATTAAAGACTTTGCACAGTAATAATTCCTACTATCCCTAAAATAAATATTCTGCATTGATATTAATATCAATAGTTAGATTACAAACAAATCTTATATTGCTTTTTTTATGCAGTGAGATTGTATAAAGCAAGCATGTATTTTATGATGAATATATTATATGATGAAAATTGCACCTGCGAGATATGGTAGGTTTGATTGTTATAACATCTTTAGAATTTGAATTTTAGTGTTTTATTTAGCCATTCTGTAAAAGAATTCTAAACACATTCCATAACGGCTTAATTACTTTACCCTTACTGCCCCACATCCAGTGTTATTTGAAATACCATTGGGCATCTGAGACATCTATAAGGGTGACATGATATTTATGAGACAATTGTGTCTTTCTAGAGGAGTAGTTGAAAATATGCGGACTATCCTATGATATTTCAAATCGCACCAGAATCCTGTATTTACTTAACTGAATCAAAGCCTAGGCTATATTTGTACAGCAGAAAAAAAGGTTATATAACTAGAATTTAATAAACTCACCTAAAATTATTTCTTCAGTGTCGGTGTGAGGTATCCCTGTTTCTTCAGTTGCTGGTCTATATGGTCTTTTACAGGTCCTTAGAATAACTCTCAGCTTTATGTGGATTTCTCAGATACTCTGGCATCTGGGATGCACCAGCTCTCTAGCTCTGAACATAAGGACATGAACCTCTTGGAGTGCGTCTAGAGGAGGGCCATGGGGATGATCATAAAAGATCCGGAGGAGAGGGCTGGAGCACCTCTCCTATGAAGACAGGCTTAGACAGCTGGGCTTATTCAGGCTGGAGGAGAAAAGGCTCAGGTGAGACCTTAGAGCAGCTTTCCAGTACCAGAAGGGGACCTACAGGAAATCTGAGGAAGGACTGTTCATAAGGGCATGTAGCAATAGGGGCAATGGTTTTAAACTAGAGCAGGGTAGGTCTAGATTAGACATTAGTAAAAAGATCTTCACTATGAGAGTGGTGACACACTGGAACAGGTTTCCCAGAGAGGTGGTGGAGGCCCCATCCCTGGACACATTCAAGGTCAGTCTTGATGAAGCTTTGAGCAATCTGATCTAGTTAAAGGTGTCCTTGCTTACTGCTGGGGAGGTTGGACTATATGACCTTTAAAGGTCCCTTCCTAACTAATGCATCATATGATTCAATGTTTCAGAAATGGCATTAAACTTTGAAAGAAATGTTTTCACAAGAGATGAAGCACCCAGGAAAAAAGGACAGTAGTGGATGTAGGTGCTGACCCCTGAAAGAACTCACTGACATTGATTTAGTTATTTAAATATAGATTTCTACTGTGCAGACTTAGATTATCTAAGTTCGAGGCTGGAAGATAGATCACAGCTGGTGTACCCCTATCCTTCTAGACTGGTAAGTAAAGGGTCAGATGAGATACCCTAAGAGATCTGAGCAACCTGATCTAGCAATGTTGTCCCTGCTTACTGCAGGGGTTTGGACTTGATGACCTTTAAAGGTTACTTCCAACCCAATACATTCTGTGATTCTATGATCTGATACAAAGATCCACCTTTTTGGGCTACTGCATTCATCCTTCTAGAGATGAGTCTGTCAAAGACCAAATACCTATGAATCACATGAGCTTATGGTAACTTGCTACTGTCTGGGTTGAAATTTTAAGCAAAATTAGGAGTAAGATCCTACTAGGCTTTCTCAGATGAGATAAGAATTATCTTGTGTAATATCTGCATATAAAAGGTGCATGTTGCTAGAATAATTTATATCTTGTATAATTAAAACATCTGAGAGTTAGTCAGGCCTTAGGTGCTATGCTATAGATATTTAAGATATTTACCATGTAAAATAAACAAACTTTTTAATGTATGTAATCTATTTTTATTTAAATTTTAAAACAATTAGTTATGTTGATTTTTTAAGTTATAAAAAAAAAATCCAAAATGCCACCAAAACCAAAAAATACTACACACAAAAAAGAAACCCACAAAGCATACATACAGCTGTGCTCATTTTATAGAGAATGAGAACCACTGAAGTCATTGATGCCTATAATTAATTTGATATGTTGCCAATGGCTAATGTTGTCTTTCGATTAGAAGTCTTTTTTTGGTTATCAAAACTGATAAGTTTTGATTTTTGTGGGTTTTTTTCCTTTTCTTAGATTATTCCATAAATAATTACAACATTTTTGTTCATTTCCATAAATACATCTATTTAATTACCCAAATCTAGAATCTCAATTATTGGAACATGGATTTTGACATTTGGTGGGAAGTTCCCTAATGTCAGCACTTTGATGATACATAATTGACTGATATGCAATCATTTAATTGAAGACTGTAGTAAAAAGAATGTTATAATTTTAGTAGTTAATGTATCAATCTTAACATAATTTTGTTTTGCTTTTTAACATAATAATTAAATTATTCTTTATTGCATATATAGCAGAAGTGAGGAACATTCATAGTTAGATAATGCTGAATAAATATTCCACTATGACACTATTGGAAAAGCATTCTGATAAGAGATTAGAGAAAAATCTGTATTGCTCATCCACATTTCATTCTATGAATCAGTAAATCCATTTCTCTTTTAAAAAAAATGTTTTAAGGATTTTTTTTCAGTATAAATGGAAGTATGAATTAATTTTTTCATAAGCTGAATTCAGACCATATGTGAAGTAAAGATACATGCTGAAGGAGTCCATCTGTCCCAATTATGTCTAATCCATCACTAAATCTTGCCGTGAACACATCAATCAGTTTAAGGCATACAAATATTCATTACACAAAACTGGATAATGTTAGTAATTCGCAAGACTGTGAAATCTGAGTATACATTTTCACAAGTTGGCACCACTTTGTTAACAAAGTAATTTACAATGAAGGAGTCAGGAGACAGCAATGAGAGTTTTAAAAGGTAACAATGGAAGGTGGTTTTCAGCTAGTTAATTTTCACAGGACTCTGGGAGGGGACACAGCCAGGATAGGTGACCTAAACTAGACAAAGGGATATTCAATACCATATGATGTCATGCTTTGATATAAGTGGTATCATTGTCCAAGGAGGAGGAATCACTACTCAGGGCAGGGCTAGGCTGGACATCAGGTTCAGGGCAGTGAGCAAATTGTAATGTGATTCACCTCATTTTAATTTTTTTTATTAGTATTAATGTTGTTATTTTCCTTTTCCTTTGTTGTACTATAAAACTGTCCTTATAAAAACCCAGAAATGTTAACTTTTTCTTCCGATTCTCCTCCCCATTCTACCAAGGGGAGAGGGTAGGGATGAGCCAGCAGCCATGTGGTGCTCAGCTGCTGGCTGGAACTAAACCTGAACCATGAATGTGAAACACGCACTGCAGTCAAGCAAGCCAAGTGGGTAAAACCTCAGTAGTATGGAAGATAATTGGCTGAAATATAAATGAGAGGAGGCCTAGCTGAGAGGAGGCCTAGCAGACTGATAATATCACACTCACACAAAACCGTAGTACTCCAGAAAGAATTGAGTCAGACAATGGGACCCACTTTTGAAACATCCTCATAGACACCTGGGCCAAAGAGCACAGCATTGAATGGGTATATCACATCCCCTGTCATGCACCAGCCTCTGGGAAAGCTGAATGACGCAGTGGACTGCTGAAGACTAGCTAAGAGCAATGTGTGGTGGGACCCTCAAAGACAGATACACGTTTAGAGAAGGCCTACTGGTTGATCAGCAGTAGGGGGTCTACCAACTGAGCTGGCCCTGCCTAATCAAATCTTCCACGTACTGTCGAAGGGGATAAAGCCCCCACACTGTGTTTGAAGAATATGTTGGGAAAGACAGTCTGGTTTATCCCTGCTTCAGGCAAAGGCAAACCAATCTGTGGGATTATTTTTGCTCAAGGACATGGCTGCACATGGTGGTTGATGCAGAAAGATGGAAAATTCTGATGTGTACCTCGGGGGGCTCTGATTTTGGGTGAGAATAGCCAATAAATAAAATTGTATTTTTTTAATTGCTAAATAACCCTGACATTTTATGTCATCTCTACTACAACTGCTATATGCTTTATTGCTAGTTTTACAGTAAGAATCACCCAGACTAATGAAGAATGAAGTTTGACGAAACCAAGCCAAGTACAGTGATGAACTGAAACTGACTTCAGCAATGAGCACCCAGCAACTTCCTTAAAGTCAACAACTTCAACCTGCAGACCTTGTGTATGGGCTGTGACAGATGTACCAGCCATGAGCTCTGGATGCAGAACACAACATTCAAATCCAACAGTACAAACCATCTCTCCTGCCCTGAAAGACTGTTATGACAGATGGAACTCAAAATCATTGACTAAATGAACTTAACGGACATTTTAGAGGGATGTGCTATAGACTAAGGGAATAATATTTGCATATCCATCACTCTGCCTGTCTTGTCTGTCTATCTATTTATCTATCTAGCCATCTCAAAGACAGGAAAAGTGGCGTTTATCAACTGGAAAGTAAAGGATCTGCATATGACTTAGATCGTATAAAATAAAGGGTGGATAATGTCCTGGTTTTCAGCTTGGACAGAATTAATTTTCACAAGAAGCTGGGAAGGCACACAACCAGGATAGATGACCTAAACTGGCCAAAGGGATATTCAATACCATATAACATTATACTCAGTATATAAGGGAGGAACCTGTTGGGGTAGGAAGGATTTCTTCTCAGGGAAAAGCTGGGTACCAGGCTCCGGACTGTGACAAAGTGCATTGTGTATCAGCAACTTTATATATCCTAAATATCGTTGTTGTTATTTTCCTATTCCTTTGCTGTCCTATAAAACTGGCCTTATTGCAACCCACAAGTTTTACCTTTTTCTCCTCATTCTCTTCCTTGTACCCCATGGGAGGGGGAGTGAATGAGAAGCTGCATGGTACTTAGTTGCTGGCTGGGGCTAAACTACTACAGAAGGTTACTCAGTTTGAGAGCAAGGAAGAGACAAGAAAGATACTGCAGGATCTAAGAAAGAATAAAGATGATACGTAAGAAACAAGAAAAAAAAAAGATAAAAAATCTCTTTTGCAGCCGAAAGGAAAGATGCAGCCCTACATTATAAAAGGCTCCTTACAAAGAAACCTTAGTAGGACTTTTCCTGACATTGATACAGACGCTAGAAAAGATTTGATCTGTGGCAGACTCTGGTGGTCAACTGCGTAGCCTAGAACTTTTTCCTCATCCTATTTTTTTTTTCTTCTTCTGTAAAATGTGCAAGTTATGATTATGAGCCACAGAAAATAATGTGTAGGATTGTGCAAGATCTTTTCCAGAGTGTCAAAGAAGTCAGTAACAAAGTCTACAAGAAGTTATTGCCACATGAGATTTTCCTGCAAGCAGGGAAAGAAAGCAGTTTGCTTGTAAAGGGAAAGCCTTGGAAAACCTGAAGTTCAGGGTCTTTGGAGGTATGAATGAGAAGTACAAACGATGAATATGGTAATGAAGTGGTGCAGAATGTCTCTACAGAAGCTGAGTAACTGCCACCATGACTACTCTTGGCCAAAAGGATTGAGCCTAACTGATTTTACAGCAGGTTTGCTATAGTTTAGAAAAACTAAGGATTCATCCTATTAAAGAAAAGGGTGAAGTTCAAAATGAGTGAACTGAGGAAGATAAGTGACTTGTAATGTAGGAGACTTTTGGAGGTGAAAAGGGGCCATTAAAAGAATAGACACAGAAAAGGGCTGGAACTGCTACTGAAAAGAGGGTAAGTGATCTCAACACCTGAAAACTGTTTTCTTAAGGAAAGAGATAAGAGTAAGACAAAATATTTGAGGACCAGTAATGGGAAAGGACTCATTACTGGAGACCTGATACCAATCCTCTAAAAGAACTGTCAGAACTGCTATAAATGTTATGTCTTGTTACATTGTAAACCAAACTAAACCAAAATTAAAAGCCTTGTTAATAAGTTAAAAGACAATACAGTAGTAGGAAAAGAAATTACATTTATCATTGGTAATAAAAGATTATAATGAGAACAATAGTTAAGATTGCTGATATTGTTAAGGGCCTACTTACAAAATTTGATGAAAGATCAATATTTGAACTGTTTGTACAGTGATACAAAAAGCACAGAGACACATAGTTTTAATGAAATAAAGATATGGACATGAATATGATCAAAAATCAGAGAAAAAATGCAGCTGCTGAGAAAGTATGTAAAGAGACAAAAGAATATGTAAAGAGATGCTAGAGACAGAGGTTAATGTCTCAAACATTGTGGTGGGAAACAGTTGTGGTCTGCGCTGCAATGAGGAGCCACAATGGAGAGACTCCATGTTCTGATAGCCATGTGTGGCCAGACATCATATGGAGTTAATTAGACAAAGGAGCCAACAACCACCCAAAAGACCCCTTGAGACCACCCCCATGCTCTGCAGTGGTGCTAGTGCAGAAGACCAAAAATACTGAGGTGACAAGAACCATATAAGTCATCAAGAGATGTAACACCTTGTGAGCTGGTCACCCACCACTGGAAAAAGACATCGCTAGGTCCAGGGATGGTGATTCTCTGTTCTCTTATCCTTTACATTCTTCCTGACTGTTAAGTAAAGTTATGTTTTGATCATACCTTCTGAGTAATCATTGTTACTCCTAAGTACTGCAGAAAGAATCAAAAAAACACCTTACCCAGACCCACCAAGTGGGACAGGACGAGAGAAGAAAGTAATAGCATGGAGAATTGTAAATTGATTAAGATCGCAATCACCTTGGAGACCAAAAGAAGGCCCAATAACTCCAAGAGGAGTTCTGACAAAAAGACCCTACTGTGGAGCTGGGAGTGGATAGCAATTTCTTTCTATTATTAAAGAAAATTACTGCCAGAAACTGTTTTCATAGTGGTGGTTGTTATACATAATAGAATTGAAGAAAAAAATATCATAAGAAAAAGCTTTATAGAACTCTAGATACAGACAAACTTCCTTACCAGCAGGTACAAAGTAGGATGCTACTTTTTACTTGGTGAACAAAGAGCTCTTCGTAATTGAAATGATGATAGAGTCGTTTATGCTATGTGGTAATAAGCTACTTTTAAAATTACATTAATTTTATTAAATTTACTTACTAGAAAGAAAAAAGGTCAAAATCAAATTAATTATTAATTACTTCTTAAAGATGAGTCTTGATACATCAAAAAGTTAATTGTATGTAATATGTAATTGTACAGTGGATTATTAAGAATGAATTGAAAAGTATATTTCTTGTTCCTCAAAAAATAAACTATTGGTAGATAGTAGGATTTCTACTGTGTGTAAATCATCTGCAAAGTTACATTTTAACTTTTTTTATTTTTGGATAGTGTTATAGTCAAGATATAATAAGGATATTTTTAGGTCTTTTGGGTGGCGGTGTTGGTAAATAGCGGCAATATGTTATCCTGTAGTGGCCAGGAATAGTAAAGTAATTTTTGCCAAATTCCTTTCTTTCTCTCCTCACTGATGTTCCTTAAATTTTTTTAAATAGATTTTTGGGTTTGCTGCCCTTCTCTTGCAGGCTGAATATGTCTAACTTTCATTGATTTTACTCATTTTACGATATCAACGTCCCCTAAAAAAAAAACCAAAACAACTTTGCTGTAATAAAGAACTAGTTTGCCCTATCTGTGAGGAGGGGAAAAAAAAGAAAAAAAAAGATAGTTGTACTTGCAGTGAAGCAGTTTCATAAAGAATTTTAAGTATTACAGGTTGAAAATCATGGTGCTTTATGGACTTCTAAATAAAATTTATCAGTGTAATGTATTTATTTCAGAAAGGATGTCTGCTGCCACTGTAGCAGAGGTTATTCAAAATATGTTTCCTTTTATAGCAAAACCTGTCATGTGACTTGTCTGTTAAAGCTTAAAAATGGCACTCTTGAACAGCCAACCCAGGGCTCTCTTTGCTGAATCTTCCACAGTTTCCAAGGCAGTGAGTTTAAAAGGAATGTCCACAAATGACCACATATTTTTCTAGTGGGGAGCAATACAGTGGTGTTAGTGATGGTCTCTGTTAGCACTACTATAAACAAATCCACCTCACTGCCTGTCAGGTGCCCACCAACCTGCTCCCTTTAAGATGAAAAGTTTGTGAGCTGAGAAAAAACAGGGAGATCACTCACCAATCACCATCATGGGCAACACAAATTTGACTTGGGGGAGATCAGTGTAATTTATTGCCATTTAATGTCGCAGTGGGATAGTGAAAATAGAAACAAATCTAAAAACATCTTCCCCACCACCACCCCTCCCTTCTTCCCAGGCTAAAGTTCACTTCTAATTCTTCTACTTTCTTCCCAAGTCGCACAGGGTCATGGGGAGTGGGAGTTTCAGTCAGTTCAAAACCTTCTGCCTTTCCTTTTTTCTCATGCTGTTCCCCTGCTCCATCCAGCAGTCCCTCTCAGAGGATTCTGTTTTTCAACAAACTGCCGCAGTGTGGGTCCCTTCCACAGGGTCACAAATCATGCCACAAAATGTGCTGCAGCACAGGTTCCTCTTTCCAGAGGTCATAGGTCCTAGCAGGAGCCTGCTCTTGCATGGGCTTCCATGGGCTTCCTTCAGGGCATGACCACTAGATCCCATGAGGGGTCCACCATGGTGTAAGAGACTGATTTTGACCTCGTTTATGTCTTAATCTTACCTGTGAGTTCACACTGAAAACCTCCCTGGCACTGGATCGGGACTCGTGAGCTGCTGGGTAGGTATCTGTGTCGCCATGGATTGCAGGGGAATTTCTGTTGCAAGGTCTAGAGCAAATCCTTCTTCTCTTTCTATGCTGACCTTGGTATCTGCATGGCTGTTTCTCTCACATTTTTGCCACTTTACCCCTCCCATGGCTGTTGTGCAACATTTCCTACCCTTTCTTAAATATGTTGTCACAGGCTATCACGGATGGGCTCAGCTTTGGCAGCATGTGGGGTTTGGAACTAGCTAGAATTGTCTCTTTCCAAGATAGGGACAGGGTGTGATCTCTTCTCACAGAAGCCACTCCTGCAGGCCTCCCCAACTCTGAATACTGAGTTACAATGTGTAAAAATGCTAAGAATCAAAATCCACAAGAAGACAACCAGGTTCTTATATCCACCTGCAGGAACTCAGCAAGGAACAGGTGGAGAAGCACAAACATTTTCTAATGTCAGGGGAAATCTAATCTTGTCTCTATTTAAACAGGCATTCTCCTTGATGCTTTAAGACAATATTTAAAGAAAAAAAAATCTCAGGTCTAATAAGTTTATTTCAATAAGGAAAGAGTGGAAATTTTTTTTAAAAATCACACTAGTTTGTGATGAGGAATACAGTAACCTGCTCCATGGCAGTGAGCAGATGAAAAAAAAAAAAAAGTAATAATAATGATAATAATCATATCTTCTGCCTTCAGCCTCTAGCAGTACAACAGCTGAAAATCTGTCTTAAAAGGGCACATAGCATCTCCCACTCTCAGAGAGGGAAAAAGCCCCACAACCTTGAACTTGAAATGAATGTTATATGTCCCTATGGAATGTTAAAAAGAAGCTACATCTTGAACTGGTTTGGCTTTGTCTTGTCCACCAGTGGCAGCAATAAATAGTGATACCTTGAAGTTATCTTTTTTCTCTTCTTAGTTACCTCTTCAGTGAAAAAGATGACTTTGTGGTATGCCTACTCTCCTGTTTCATGAAAAATAAATCGGTCTTTTTGGGATAAAGTTATAAAGTTAACTTTCTTTGTATCAGCCTGTATGATGTTGTGCACTATATTTGTGGCTGAGTGTTGATAACACCAGTGCACAGCATCGAGATTTTATCTTTCTCTCTCTCTGCCCTTTCCCAAAAAGGAAGTAGACTGGAAGTTGGCAAGGCTTGGAGGGGACATAGCCAAAGCAGCTCAATCACCAAAAGGGTATTTCATACCATGTGGTGCTCAGCAGTAAAAGCTTTCAAATGAATATACTTAAAATACACAATTCCTTCAGTTCTGAACAGGTTAACAGGAAGTACAGACAATAATCTAAACATTTTATCAGTGCAGGTTAAGATTTCAATTCCAGACCCAAAATCAAGCTTCTTTATTCTTTAGGTACGCATAAATCTTCTTGTAAATAGGATTGACATCTTTGTTTAATAAGCATGCAGGAAAGAATGAAGCATGTCTTAACATATATGAACACAAATATTTAATATGTCATAAAAAATAAAATGCAAAACCAAATTAAAAAAGAGAGATGTTATTGTGTACTGCAGTCTAACACATGCATGGTTGTGGTGGTTTGACACTGGCTGGAGGACAGTTGCTCTATCACTCCCCTTTTCACCTGGACAAGGGAGAAAATAAATATTGAGAGGCTCAGGAGTCCAAATAAGGACAGGGAGAGATCATTCCACAATTAGTGTCATGGGCAAAACAGACTCAACACAGAATAAATGAAAGAAAACTCTCTAATTTATTACAATACACTACACTACACACACAGTAAGACCAGAGTCAGATAAAAAGAACCGCGACCAGATCTTAAAGCATCTCCGCCCACCCCTCCTCCTAGCAGACTTCACTATAGTCATTCACTCCCTTCTTCCCAACCATTATTGCACAGGGAGGGGCGGGGACTGGGGTATGGGGGTTTTTGTTCAGTTCCTCATGAGTTGTTTTCCTTCTTGTCCATGGGGGCATTCCTCACACTCTTCCCATGATGATGATTCATTATTTTCTCCCTTCTTCACCACGTGCCCCACCCCCCAGCCCCCCAGAATGGGGAGAGGCAGGGAATGGGAGTTTCAGTCAGTCCCTTATGAGTTGTTTTCCTTCTTAGTTAGGGGAGGGAGGGGGGGACCTCACACTCTTCCCCTGCCTGCAGCATGGGGTCCCACCCATGGGAGACAGTCCTCCAGAGTCCTTTCCCACAGGGCTTCAGCTGATCACCAAGTGCCTCAGTGTGGGCCACTCCTATAGGGTGCAACCGTAAATCATAGAATGTCTCTTGGGCCCAGACTGCTCCAACCTAGTCCCCCACAAAGTCACAAGTCTCCCCCAGCAAACGTGATCTGGCATGAATCTCTCTCTCTCGCTCGTCTGTTTTTGTCTCTCCATGGGCTGCAAGTGCTGGCAGAGGCTCTAACACGGGTCACGGTGTCTTCCATATGTCTCCACCCAGTTCAGCATGGGGCCCATCCACGGGCTGCTGGTGAGATCTCTGCTCCCCATCATCTTCCATGGGCTGCAGGGGACAACCTACTCCACCAGTCTTTTCCATCAGAAGGGGAATCTCTCTGGAGCCTGGAGTGCCTCCTGCTCCCCTTTACTGGCCCTGGTGTCTGCACAGTTGCTTACACCTTCTCACTCCCTTCTCTGGTGGAAAAAAAACCTCTACTGGAGTTTCTTTTTCTCCTAAATGTGATTCCCAGAGGTGTGTGACCATTGCTGATGGGCTCAATGGGTATAGCCTTGAGCCTTGAGGTGGCCTACAGAAAGCTTCTAGCTGCTTCTTTCAGAATCCAGCCCTGCAGCACATGCATGCACGCACGCACACACACACACACACACACACACACACACACACACACACACACACATTCTGCCTCCATCAGCACCCTGTCATGCCCACAACAGAACATAAATTGTAAGAGATATGCTGTTTATTTGAAAAAGATGTCCAAGCTTAGCGAGATGACAGCTAACATGAGTACAAAGGTCACAAAAACAAAGGCAGGAAAGTGATTATTCCTTTGCAGTTACAAAAGTAAAGTGCATCGTACAGTGATGTGTATCTATTTTAATAATCTCTGTTGTCACTCTGTTCTGTTTTCTCCCTTTCTGTCTAAACTACTCTAAAAGTGAAGGAAATCATAGGAACATTAGTTGTAAAAATCCTTCGGTATGATTCTGTAATTTTTTGCTACTATAAATGCATCCATCTTTGGAATATTTTTATGTATCACATTTTATCTTTTACAGATAGCACCTAATTTTATGGGTTAAAAGTGAGGATCAAGGGTGAAAAGATACAACACTGATAAAAATATTTACTATGCAAATTCAAAAGCATATGTAGTGCATTTATCTTCATAAACACTGTTCAGCATGAAGAATAAGACCTGTGGAAAGAAACAATAAAATTGTCATGCACTTCCTATGCTTCCAGACATGATTGAGTTTGGTTAATCTTGTACCTTGGTAATGTACTGTTGGGCAATGATGGACATACAACATGAATATCTAATCAGCAGAACTAACCAAAAATACTGACATATCATCCAATATGTGTATTAAAAACAAACTCTAAGAAAATATTTTGTATTCCCTGAAGTTTGTATACTCCCCCTCTTTCCAAGATATGTTATCTGATTCTACAAAACTTCTTTGATCATCACAGCCACAAGAGCACACAGAAATTAAATATATTGCATATTAGAACCATAGAACAATTTACATTGGGAGTGACATCCAGAGAACATATTCTCCAAATCCTGCTCAAAACAGACCCAGTTGTATAGAGATTGTGCAGGACTGTTTTCAGTCAAGTCCTGAGTATTTCCAAAGACAGACATACCACAACCTTCCTGTGTAACTTGTTTCAGTCTTTGACTACCATCATGGTGATTTTTTCCTTATATTTAATCTGAATATTATGCCACATGACGTCTTGTCATGTCTGGTTCCATCTTTACAATCTTGTCATTACTGAACATTCAGCACTTAATTTTTTAAACTTTATATAATTTATATTGTAAATCATCTGTGAGCATCAGTTACATGGAATTGATAATGTATGGTTATCACTGACGTCTGTGTTATTTGGTGTCACAGATCCTCTACATTGGCTACATCTGCTGTGACCAAAATGTAGTCACTGAACAGCCTGCTATATCCATTTCCACCATTAGGTCTCTGATGGTCTCAGATAGTGTGTACTTGTCTGCTATATTTTGTTATGTTGCTGTTAACTTGTCAGATAATATTTAGGAAATTCAGCTTTGCATAGTTATTGTCACTGACAGTTCAGGTTTTTCTATCTCCCCACTGGTTCTTCTCACATTATTGTCAAACCATCAATTGCATGAATGCGGTCCATTTCTGCCCTTCTTCACTGACTCACCACAACCTGTATTTCATGATCCTTTTACATCTAAAGTGCGCATAGAGTATGTTGCTCTTTTTACTGTGCTCTGCATGCTCAGAGAATAAAAGAACCCTAGGCATAAACAGTGTTACTTTGTAGTGTTCTTCCATCAGTGCTGTCTCATACATCCCTGGATGGCTCTACATCATGCCCATATGTTCAACTTCTGTTTGTAGGTTTTCCTACTGTTTTCATATGAGTATGAACCTTTTTTTTCCCCTTAAAACCACCCCCACCCCCGATTTAGTATATCCTGCAGGAGAGTTTTATGTAATGTATTAATAGACTACAGTTTTAAAGACTAATCTCCCAAACATTAAATTTATGCTCCACCCAGCTAATTATTCTTCTGTTAGACTGTTTTCCTCTCCTTTGCTTTGTACACAACTATTGTGTTTTACTATTTTGCACTTTACTGCCAATATAAAGAAGTACTTTTTTCACTTCTGTAGCTCCCTAAAGATGGTGCAGAATAAGTTGCTTTGAGTTGCTTTGTATAGTATCAGGGGCACCTTATCCAGTGCTTACTACTGTTGATCACCTGTTGATATAGAACATATAGCTTGAACTGGTAAATTTGAAATCAAGCAACAAAGCAAAATGTGCTTCTGAACTATTTGAGCCTTATGTTAATTTCTGAGTCATCTTAGAAATAAAATTTTGTCAGGCTTCTGGTTTCTATTTATTGACAGTAAAAATATTTGCAGTCATTTAGTCATATAGTAAATTCTCACTTTGCCAGAAATTACCAGTTAATCAGTTATTTCAGAAATGTACTGTGTTCTAGAACCCTTCACTCCATCATGTAGACACTGTATTAGACAAAAAATAAACAAAAAAGACCTCATAACTTTTCAGAGTTATAATATAGTGAAGAGTCTTGTAGAGAAAGTTATAGGAAGAATGGGAAGTTTCTAGGGGCACCAGATGAGTCTACATACAGAAATCATGAGGATCCACAGGCACACAGGAGGACTTCTTTAACATGAACTTTTTACATACTAAACAAATAGACCCTTAAAATTTTCTGTTAAGAAAAGGAACGCTGTATGGAGATGTGAGACAGAACAATAAGATCTGTCAAGACACATTTTTTGTCAACAGGCATGTTAGGCAATGACACCTTAGTGTAAGTACTGTCAGTTCACATCAGCATGATGGTGTGCTGCTTGGGAAAATGTTCAACTGCTGAGGGCAGAGCTGCAATTGTAGACTTTATCTGTGTATCTGTCAGAAACAAGAAAAAAAGGCTTCTTTACAAAACCAAAACAAAACCACTCTTGATAGAAGGGAATCAAGCAAATGACCAGTCTCATAAGACCAATCTGCAAAATTTTCTGTTTGTTTTTAACTGTATAACCCAGTTTTTATGACACCAAAGTGACTTCAAAGGTCTTTGATCCATTCTTCCACTGACTTTTTCACTCCTGACCTCAGCTGACGTATTTTATTTTATTGTATTTGTGTGTATAGAATATATGTGGAGGGAAACAAAAAACCCGAATTCTAAGCTGTCAGTGTAATCAGTGGACACCTAGTCAATATAGTTAGGAGGGTCTGGAGAGCTATTCAGCTCATTGCTATTTCACATATTGACAGCTATATTTAACCTTTACTATTTGGAGCTGTATTTCAACCATGTTATCATCACGTCATAGCTTCTCTTTCCCTGTCATTGACCAATAAACTCACAGGCAGCAAGGGTATAATTTAAAGGAAAATGAAGTCATTATACCTATCCCATATCACCACATTCCTTCAGAATATGCACCTAAACAACTTCATCTTCCCTCTGCTGCACAGGGTTACTGATGTCTGTCTCATAAAAAATACTTTTATTCTTTTTTTTTCCCTACAGGCTTAGAACTCCAAACAATCATGAAGCATCTTAAAATTTCTCACAGTTTTGAGCTCAATTCATGGGTTTTCCTGTTGAAGAGAAGAATATGCACTAAATGACACTCTGTACATTCACTTAAGAATATCTGCATTTATGGAGTAACTAGTGACAAATATGCTGTGCAGGTATAATTTACAATGCAGACTAGTTCTTCTCTTTGAAATTCAGGAAAAAAAGTTAATAAAAGAAGAGAGATAAGAAGAGAGATTTTGTTATATAGTACTAAAAAAAATTAAAAAATCATATTTTGGTAATCTAGCAATGCCCAGTGAGCCTATGGGTCTATGGTCCTTGTACTTGACAGCCCTTAATGTACTGACATTTATCTTTCATCAATTATATATCACTGACTTTTTGCCACTGTGATTTCCAATATAATTTTCTACCTTTTAAAATGATCCTTTGCCAAAATGCCTTTCTGCGATTCAAGACTCTGAAGGTATTATATTCTCTTACATCTCATTTTTAGCCCACAGATATTTACTCAATATTTATTTCAAGTTCTCTCAAATTGCATCTTGAAAGATAATTTCCTCTGATACCCAAGCAGTCTTTCATTATATTTATTTATTAGGAATCTTAGGGTGATTGCCAAAATGTGTTAGATAAGTGACTTGACTTAGATTAGATAAATGAGTTGGATTATATAAATGGATAGTGAATTGGATTGAAAACTAGCTGAAAGGCTAGTCCAGATGGAGCCCAATTACCAGTGGTATAACTCAGGGGTTGGTAATGGGTCAAAAGTGCATTCTCGGAAAGTTAAATAAATGATACAAAACTGGGGGGAGCAGCCAATACACCAGGTGGGTGTGTTGTCATTCAGAGGACCTCAACAAGACAGGAACATCAGGAAGGGAAAGGCCAAGTTCTGTTCCAGTTCACCCTGGGACCCCACTGATTGGAAAGTAGCTTTGGAGACCTGGGGGATTTTGGTGGACAGGAAGCTGACCATGATCCAGCAACATGCCTTCACTGAAAAGATGATTAACAGATTCCTCAGCTACAATAGGAATCTTGCCAGCAGGTGCTTTAATCCTTGCACTCTCCTGGTAAGGTCACACCTGGAGTACCAGTTCCATGTCAAACAGTATGAGAGACATGGACACACTGGGCAGCAGGCCCAGCACAGGGCCATGACAATGAATAAGGGCCTAGAGGACCATCCCATGTAAGGAAATGCTGAGAGAGGTTAAACTGCTCAGCTTGCAGAAGAGAAGGCTCAGGGGAATCTTATTCATGTGTATTAATACTTGATGGGAGAGCGTAAAGAAGATGGAACCAGACTCTTTTTAGTGATAACCAGTGACAGGAAAAGAGGCAATGAGCCTAAAAGAAAGCACTCAGGTTTCCACCTGAGCATGTGTTAACATGATGTAGTTGTCTCTGAGCAGGGATTTTGGACCAGGTGTTCTCAAAAGGTCTCTTCCAATCTCAGCCGTCCCATGATCCTGAGAAATGCAATCTCAAGTTCATTGAAACAGAAATAAATGTATTAAATTAAATAAGATAATTTAGTTCTGTATGAAACAAAAATCTTTCTTCTTCCTAAAGTTTGTCACTTTTTACTATCTTTTTTTATTTTGACTATGTTTCTCATCAGTTTTCACAAAATCTGTCTCAGATCATGTTCTTAAAAACAAAGAAACAGATATTATCATTTCATCTTTGAATCACAGAATCACAGAATCACAGAATCTTAGGGGTTGGAAGGGACCTCAAGAGATCTTCGGGTCCAACCCCCCTGCCAAAGCAGGCTCCCTATCTCATATTACATAGATAGGCGTCCAGACGAGACTTGAATATCTCCAGAGAAGGAGACTCCACCACCTCCCTGGGCAGCCTATTCCACTGCTCCGTCACCCTCACTGTGAAAAAGTTCTTCCGCATGTTGGTGCGGAACTTCCTGTGCTCCAGCTTACAGCCATTGCCCCTAGTCCTGTCCCCACTGACCACTGAAAAGGGGCTGGCCAATTCCCCCTGCCACCCATGTCTAAGATACTTGTAAACACTAATTAGGTCCCCCCTAAGTCTTCTTTTTTCCAGGCTGAACAGACCCAGCTCACTCAACCTTTCCTCATAGGGGAGATGTTCCAGACCCCTAATCATCTTTGTCGCCCTTCTCTGGACTCTCTCCAGAAGGTCCCTGTCTTTTCTATACCAGGGAGCCCAGAACTGGACACAGTATTCCAGGTGGGGCCTGACCAATGCAGAGTAGAGGGGGAGGATCACCTCCTTCGACCTGCTGGACACACTCTTCCTGATGCATCCCAGGATCCCATTGGCTCTCTTGGCCACCAGGGCACACTGCTGGCTCATAGCCAACCTGTCATCAACCAGGACCCCTAGGTCCTTCTCCATAGAGCTCTTCTCCAACAGGTCATCCCCCAGCCTGTACTGATACAGTCGGTTATTCCTCCCCAGGTGCAAGACTTTGCACTTGCTTTTGTTGAATTTCATTAGATTTCTCCCTGCCCAGCTCTCCAGTCTGTCCAGATCTCGCTGAATGGCAGCGCAGTGTTCCTGCGTGTCAGCCACTCCTCCCAGTTTTGTATCATCGGCGTACTTGCTGAGGGTGGATGCTATTCCCTCATCAAGGTCGTCAATGAAGATATTAAACAGGACTGGATCTACACTTGATCCAAAATTTCTTATTTTTTATTATTTGTGCATAATGCAATCTTGATTTCTTCTCTTACCCCCCCTAAAATTGGTTTGTGCTTCCAGTCTCATAATTTCATATTAACCAGTAAATACTAAAGCCTGAGAAGGAATACAGGATATAATAATTTTATTTTTAAATTACATTGAAATGACTTACAAAATTGTTGAGAAGTCAATAGTTTCAGAATTTCTAATTATATACTACTTCACGGAAGTGGGATTTTTAATAAAAATAACATGGAAACTACTTTTTTTTTTCTGTGTATATAAATCTTATAACCATTTATATTGTTGCTATCAAAAATGTTCAGCTCTATCAAAGCTATGTATTGTAATCTTCTGTGGCTTTATGCTCAGGTGTCTCATACTGATGTTCTAACTTACTGCTGGTACTTTGGTTTTGGTTAGTGAACTGGTACAAAGGTTCAAACCAGTTCACTAAGACAAGAAACCACTTAGAAAGCAGACATAGATGCAATCACAAAGGTTAATACAGGATCAAAACTCCTTTATTGTAGCTCCTCACAGTAACATACAGATTCCTGCAGGTTTTCTTATTATCCTCTTAGACTAAAATACAGTAAGCATCCCTCTTCTCCCTTCGTGAGACTTAATAACCTACTGTGTATGTGAATAGGTACATGAATCTTGCTTTTCATGAGGTTTGTTAGCAAGAAGTCACAGGAAGATATTTTGTTTCTCTAAGAAAAGCAGGTAAAGTAAAGTAAAAGACAGGAAAATACCAGACAATTCTAGTAACACCACATACAAGCAACTTCAGGCTTTTATCATTGATTTTGATTTTTGTGTGCAGGGCTATCCTGTAACAATATCACTACATGGCATGTGAGCGTCATTCTTTGATCATCATTAATGAACAGTACCAAGAAAACTATTACAATGGGAGAAAAGAGAATCATCTTTTGTTGGATGGGGTGGAAAAACATTAAAGGGTATGTCTATCTTTTGCTCTCTATTGGCAGAATCTCTAAGGAGCCTTTTAGAAACCCTACTGTGGACAGAGACAAAACCTAACAAATTGCATAAAGGTATATAAACAGATATTTTGGGAAATTTGATTATTTTAAGTATCAGAGTTAGCATGCTACTGTTAACACAACAGACTTGTAGAAATAAATCTTTTTAGCACTCAAAGTTAATCTCTCATTCCCACTTAGTGGGAGACAGAAAGTAATTTTATAACAGTACAGAAAAAATAATAGAAAAACTAAGTTTTCCATTGAAATTCTTTCTTAATACTTACAGATATATTAGTTAATTGTCTGTGATTGATGTAACAGAGATATACCAGACTGGGGTGTAAAACCATTAACATTCTAGAGCTTCTCTACAGAACTTGAAGTAAATCTACATTGACATAACAATTTATTCACAAAACAAATAAATATCTATTTTCGACATTGTTTCTCTCAGGTCATTCACATGGTATAGCCAAGTGAATCAGATTTTTAAAGGAATCATCAGTGAAATGGTTATTATTATCAGACATTCTCATATATCCCAATTGATTTTCCTGAGTTCTGCAAAGATCTCTCTTCAGTGAGGAACTCTTCAACATTTTCATAAAGATAACATGCATTTAGTAAACTGAGAGATGATAAAATGTGGGAAAGTCTACTGATATATTGGAAAACAAGATTAAAAAAAATCAATGACTGTGAAAAATTTAAAAAAACCCCAAAAGGTCAAAAATAACAATAATGGAAATTCCAAGATCCCATACTTCAGCAACAATAAAGTGAACAAATATAAAATAAGAAACAATAACTACATATCAGGTCTGCAAAAAAGAATCTGGGGATTTGAGCACAGTGAAGTCTGAAAGTTGATTAATCAGAGTCCCCTGGCACTGTGGAAAGGAATAGAATGGTACAAATATATTTAAATTTCTAATGAATACGACATAAATCTGTTTAATTCTTAACAAAGTGTTTTTCAACCTCACTTCCCTCCAAATACTTGGATCAAACAGGTGAAACCCTCCCTACTCACACACACACTCCATAGCCTGCTGAAAGCACTGAATGAACCAGTATCATTTAGCCTTCAAGAGAAAACAGATTATGTGATAACCACTTTTAACTATATGCATAGTTGAGAACAAATCAGAAAGAAAGCTTTAATTCTATGCTTATTTTATATAGGAAAATCTGCAATTGGCTTTAACTGCAGATAGGAAATTTCAAAGGAAGCATTGTGAAAGACTTTGTAACATGGACAGTGGAGTAGACTGCCTAAACAGACATCAGAAAGACAACAATCTCCTGCAAATGATGCATAGTATAGTTCACTCAACATTGATTCATTGTAACATTCACTCAACATTGTAGGTAAGACAACCTGTGGAGGTATTTTCCAGTCCTACAGATTTTAAGTACTGAAACTAAGAACTTAAAATACTTGCTATACCTAAATTTATTTTTACATGAAGGCAATGATGGTGGATGTTAATACCATCTAATTCTGAACAGGTCTATGCTGACAAAGATCTGAGAATGCCTGCCTCACTAATTGTAGGGATCCCCTCTGTGAGGGGGCAGAAAGCTGCTCAGCTAAATATTTCCTTTTAAGGCCTTCTCACATCCATTTTCAACCTGAAAAAAGTTCTGCTGTCCTTATTTGACTTTGGTTTTGATAAACTTACTCAACTACTGAAAAAAAACCATAGGAATGTTCTCAATTGCACCAATCACTTTTTTTCTAATTTGCTTATGATACCGTCAACATTCTTTCTTGATTACAGAATGAAAGTTTTGAAACACATTAGAAAAAGAAATTACATCAGAAATCTGACACAGTATTTGAAAACCTAATCCATATTAAGCGAGAGTTAGAAATTGAAGTTCAGGATAGAAATTTAGAAAGAATTATCCAAAATTACTCTTTTGCCTTAGTGCTTAAATTTTCTGATATTTTTTTCTTGGGCATGTGACATTGTGTTACTGAGCATGCAGCTTTTGCTCTACTGACTCCCTGAGAGATTTCTAGGTGGTCTGCACTAACTTCTAGCTCTCACTTGTGGTCACCTCGTATGCAGAAAACAGGCATTCAAGTAACAGAACTGTTGTGAATGATGTTTGTAGTCTCACTCAGAGTACATCCAATTGAAACTATTGTACTGCTGTCTGATTTTGTTCATTGAAACTATTTATCAACAGACTATTTACTCCACGAGTCAAATTTCTAGGCTTGAAAGAAATCTCAAGCAATTTGAACAAGCAGTTTCCTCAGGCTAAGAAAAAGCTTTAATTTACCTGAATGAAGATTATCAAGGATGAATATGTTTTTAGCTCTCCAGGTGAAACAGGGACCTTATACAGAAAAGAATAAAAAATTCCAGTTTTCTGGAAAAACATGTTAAAGAAAGCTCATTTTATCATGTTGCAGCTGGGCGTGGAATGCTATTCACCATCATAAGTGGATGCTTCTTTTCACTAAATAAAAGCTAATAATTAAACAGATCACTAAAAAGAACTGCAAATTTGACTCAACTCTAGATGCTGGAACACAAGTCTTTATTTTCCCTTTATAGTCATTGCAAAGAAGATTATGTTCATAGTTTGGAATTCCTTTAATTTTTCTGTGGATGCTTTGTTAAAGTTTAGATGACTAACACCCTTCGCAAACTTCATTCTCTCTGTTCAAGATTAAAAAATGTGAAATGACACAGAGAGATACATATAAACATACTGAAGATGTCTGAATGCAATAGAATGATTTCAACTATTGCACAAATTAGACAATATAAATCACCATTTTGTCTAGACACTGTTCTGAATTTAAGTGGCTGAATTGATATTATATGACTTCTTAGATTACTAAGTGCTTTGGTAAATGCCTACTTGAACTTCTTGCATATGCCAAACCAGATCAACTGTTTGATTCCTCCTCAATGCCATAAAAAGCATGGCCCACCTGTATTTTATAATTTCCTTGGTCAGCAATAGATGAACAAAGACCTGAAGCGCTGAATTACTGTTCTATCAGGCACAGAGCAGGGCAAAACACTTCCTCAAAGCAATTTTATTATCAAAGTAAAAAATTGCAATAATTTGACTACATACCCTATTTTATTTTCTGTGGTGTAAATTGTCACATTGGTAAACCATTAGCATCCTCTTAGCTATGGTTCTGTAATCTCTTCTTAACTAGAAAAATCTGAGATTAATAAAATCTCATGTTTCTTTATTGATTATGTGTTGATCCCTCTATCCAGTCTTCAATAATCCAGTAATAGAAGTGAGCTGTTTTGTTTTGTTTGTTTTTTTAAAAAGGAAACTACAGCATTGTTGTCATAGCAGTATTGTGCCAGGAATATTGAATTTGCTAGCCAAGTAGAAAAGGCTAATGAAAATTGAAAATTGTTTCTCTTTGAGACCAATTTCATCCTCTGACACTTGAAAATGTACTATCTGACTTTGGGACTTATTGTTGATGATGTAGGTGTCATAGAGAAATAGGCACTTCATATCAAATTGCTCAAATAGTCTGTGTGTAAATAACATTTAAAGGACTGGCTGAGCTCAGTTCAGTCACCCAGATGTAAGATATTTTTAGGGGCTGTGTGGGGCTAATCAATATGCCACACGCCCTGTGGGAAGCTCTACGGGAGATCTTCTGAATAAGCAGGCTGAAGACTCAGAGGGAGGCATGTCTAAAAGAGCACTAGAAAATTAGCTTAAGCAGCTGAATCTCATCTCAGAGATTAATCAAAAAGCCACCGTGCAGAAATACTGGAAAAAAAGCTACATGAGGAATTTGTTACTCTAGATGAGAATTGTTACTTGCAGCAGTTAAAACAACTTTAGAAAAGAGAATGTAAGTTAACCCACATTTAGTGTCAGGTGACTGGTCTCACCAACTATATTCATTCCTATCCAGGCATTCAGAGAAAATAGGAGAGAAGCAGAAGATCAAAGTAATCAATTCCAGGCATGCTCTATATACACCAGGTGAGATTCAGAGCTTTAATCCCGTGACTAGATCCAGGCTGATATACACCACTCATGTAATGTAAAGCTGTCTGAAGTTTCAGAGCTTTGTTTTCCAATGAGAAGCTAAAGCATCTTAGTTGCTATTTTCTGAATTAGCTCTCTTTCACAGAGATCAACTTTGTGTGGAGCAAAACTATTCAGTAAAAAAAACCCAGTAAGTAGGGACAATCAGAAGATTCACTTGAAACACTCCAGTCATTTTGAAACAAAAAAAAAAAAAATCTAATGAGGAAGAAAACATTCTGAGAATAAAGAGACTTCATTACATAATCCCAGCAATTAAAATTACAGTGAATGGAGCTATTTTGATTCCTAAATATGAGTGTCTCTTCAAGAGTTCAACACGTTTCACCTAAGCATTAGTATACTCTTCCACCTACTTTCTCTTAACTGTATTATTTTCTAAAAGTCCATGGCATCTAAGTTTGTCAGGCCATGTTAGACACTTCTGTGTATCTCATCCAGTCTATCTAGTGAGTTTTTTTGCACATTTTTCTTAAAATTGTGATGGTGACAGTATGTGTGTAACTGTCTAATGGTCAAAAGATTGTGTAGCATACTTCACCCTGCAGTGGTGAAATCCAAATCTCAGGATGGACCCAGTCACGTGTATTTATACTCACATACTAAAACAAACAAACAAACAAATATCCCCAGACTTAAAACATTGTTTCAAGCCTAAAACTTCAGACTTTGGATTGTGATGACTAAAACAGTGGTTTCATACTTATTTCCTTAAACTGCAAACAATTATGTTAGCCATTAATTAGAATCCGTCTTTATCTTACTTGTTCTCTATCTGATAATGTAACAACTTATTGCATAACCCGTGAATTGCAATCAAAACTTAAAGACACATAGGCACCAATTGCCTCATAACAGACAACTCTGCCTGTATACAGGCAAATAAATATAATCACCAAGGATAATTTTAGGCGGACTTAAGTACTGCCTCTTATCCCAGGTAGGGTGTTGTGGTTTAAACCTCAGCAGAAAGCTGGGGCCACAAAGGTCAGAAAAAGAAGCCCCCTGCCTCCTTAAGAGTTGGGGGATGGGCGAACGGAGGTAACCGAGGAGCTGCGAGGCAGAGGAAAAAAAATCCAAAGGCCCTCGGGTTGGGATAAGGATAGTTTACTAAACAACAGGAGAAAATATGAAAACAACTAACTACAGTGCTATTATATACAGTGCAAACCTCTCACCACACTATGTAATTTGAGCCGTGCCCGAACCGATTCAGATTCAGATTCCCGAACGCAGCACTCCCCGAGCCCGAACCGATTCAGATTCAGAGCCCCGAACGCAGCACTCCCTGAGCCCGGACCCCCGAGCACCCCCCTCACCACCGCCTGCCACGCCGATCCAAATGATAGAGAGAGCAGCTGGAACTGGCACTACACCTGCCTAGACCAGAACTTCCCGTGCCCGTGCCCGGAGCAGTTTCTGATTGGGTCCGGAGTCGCCCCCAGAACTGGCACTGCGCCTGCCCAGACCGGAACCTCCCGTGCCCGAGTCCGGAGTTGCTCCTGCAGGGCGGGGGGGGCAGACTGCCTGATCATGACACAATTGGTATGGAATACTCTCAGGGCTAACATAGCTTGTTGCTTGGCTGAACCCAGGACATAGGGTTCATTATTCAGGAAACAGTACTGCTTCTTAGGGTGTGGACTGCCATTTTAGCTTTGAATGGCAGTTGGTATTTTTCAACATTCCAAGTTAAGGAATCTAAATGTTACTAATTTGGTTCATTGACATCTCAAGTCTAGAAATAAAATGTTTGTAAATTACGCAGATTAAATAAATAATTTTATTATATTTTAAGTGAGAATTTTGGTGAAATTGTGATTATAAGAAATGGTATGGAGGGGGGTGAAAACTGAAAACCCCTAAAATCAGACTGTCGGCAGACACTGTAACATCATACTTACAATATATTAAGCAAAATTGATGCACTCTGCAAGCTTTATCATCTTCAGTGACTGTGTTATTGTTTGGATGTGCAAGTCTCATGGGAGAAACGGAGTTTAAACACACAGGTTTTAGCCTGGTTCCTCATTGTTCTCTATAAACCAGCCAATGTTTCAGTCTCAATTGACTATTGATATTACATCTAAATGACTGGATTAATATATTTTACTCTCATAATGAGTTAGTACATAACATGTTTTCAAGTCAAAGTAACTCCTAGCTATCAATTCCTTGATAAACTTTTAAGCAGAATGTACACTGTAATTAAAGGCAGCAAGAAAATTTTTGATGGAACTTATTGAAGTATACTCTATGTACATGCAGAGAGGCAATTAAGAAGATATAATCTTTAAAATTAGATGTAGTGAGCTGGAATAGATTAGTAATGATACTGCCATGACAGACTCAGGGAAAACTTCTGTTTTCTCAGATTTAGAAGAAATTCTACAGAAAAGTTATATATTTATACAGACACACAAAGTGGGAAAATATTTTGTTATTCAACTCTGGCTTCCCTAACTTCAATCAGCAGCAAAAACATTGAATAAACAGTTATATCAATGCCTATGGCAAACAATATAATCTCTAGTTCCTGGCAGCCACTGTTCCTGAAACTGTGTGATAATGGCTGTGGGTTTAGCTCTATATTTTGATAGGAATCATTTGCAAAGTTAAAAAGACTTCTTAGAGAATTAACCTGTTGATTGAATAGGTAACTGTCATAAACAAAGCTGCCTATCAGAAAAAAGAAGTTATCTTTTTCTTTTTTTTAAAGACCATTAGTATTCCAGATGTTCACTTCCTACCTACCAAGGAAGATGCCATATAATAGGCGGGATGTCATCTACTGCCATCTCAAGTGTCCTACTGTACCCATCCTGATCTGCTGAAATGAAACGGTATCTATGAGACAGCCATACATTTCTGGAATAATGGCTGAAGTCCATGTGGAGGATGTCTACTTGGTTATATTTTACACTACTTTGTGAAATTTGGATCATTTTATAACCTACTACTCCCTTCTGTTTTCAACATTTTACCTTCCACAAAAAATGCAGTTTTGCAGAGTATAGATTACATATTCTCTTAATAGTAAACTCTGTGCCATAAGTGTCTGAAAATGTTACAGTGTATGGATAGTCTTTTCTAAATCCTAATGACATACTGCTCTGTGTGATAAGTTTGTCAATGAATTCTAGAGGGTCAGACTCAGAAACAACTAAATAAGATTGAATAAATATGATTTTGTGGCTATATAAGCTTTGTTATAGAGTCCTTCCTTCTGCATATTGAACAATTGCGTTAAATACTTAGCCTTTGACACTTCAGTGTTCAAAAGTTTTATTCAATGCATATTTGAGATTTTTAAAATAAATATAAAACCAAAACCCTGTATCTAATTTTTCTCATTTATATTCTGAGAGCTAGAGCAATAGAAGTTTTGTTACCAGAGTTCTCCAGCATAAGCCAGCAGATAAATTAAAAAAAAAAAAAATTAAAAAAAAAAAAAAAGAAACTGGAAAGAAAATTGGAGATATTCCCTGGGAAACTATATCTGTGATTGCAGTAGTGGGAAAAGTAGAAAGACTGTTTTGTAAAAAGGAAGGTGGCTCCCTCCCAGCATCCCCCTGCCTTCTTTGTATTCAATACAAGTCTAAGGGAGCAGTTTTAAGTATACAGGCAGTTGAGCATTCTGGATATTGCAGGGAGTGAAACATTTCAGATATCAGAAGAATTCAGGCAATATAGATACCTGTGAATTAAGTTCAAAGATGAGAAGTACAGATACTTTGACACATCTTGAAAAAAAAAAAAGAAAAAAAAAAAGAGAATGATGACCTGAAATCTGAGTGAAACTCCAATGTGAGTCCTTCCCATGGCTTGCAGTTTCTTGACAACTGCTCCAGCATGGGTCCCTATCAAGGGGTGTGGATCTTCAGGACCAGACTGCTCCAGTGTGGGTTACCTCATGGGGTTGGTCACAAGTCCTGCCAGCAAACTGGCTTTAACATGGGATCCTCTCTCTGCAAGTACCACCAGGAGCTTGCTTCTGTGTGGGCTTTGCACAGGGTCAGTGCTAACCTCCATGGGCTGCAGGGCAACAGCCTCTGAGGACCATTAAGGAGTGTGAAAGGGAGATTGTTTGGTGAAGTAACTCCCTGGCATGCCAGAGGTGAAAATCAACAGGGAAATTTTCCCCAAAAAATGGTGGACCCCAGCCCTATCAGGCAGAATGGGGAGAAGTGGGAGACCAGAAAGGCAGAAAGTGTTGGAAGATAATCCCAGCTTGGTACTGTGGGAAAATCTCTTCCCTGCCTACCTTGGTTTCCCCAGGCCCCCTAAGCAATAGGTTTGAGGTGCTGGGAGTTGAAGAGGAGGTAAATGGGAAGGTGCGGGAATAATCCCCCTAAGAGGACGCCAAGAGTGAGGAAGTCAACTCCATGCCTCAAAACTGCCTCCACCAGGAAAGACAGAAAGGTGATTTTGGTTGGGGATTCTTTTCTCAAGGGAACAGAGGGACCCATATGCAGATGAGACTATACCACAAATTCTATGTGTGAGTGATTTATAATAAATCTTAAAAGATAATGAAGCTAACTCTCTGTTGAAGTACTCCTTTTTAATCAGCACTCGTTTAAGTTTGTTAGCCGTCTCAAACAGCATGGTTTCTATTTATCTTTTACTTGGAAGGTTTCCTTTTGAATTACAAGAGCCAGAAATTAACTTCTCTTCCAGAAAAAAATTCCTAGAATAATACAGTTGAAAATAAACTTTTGCTTCAATGGTCTGATATGGAGCCTGAAACACAGTCTGAAAAAAACTCAGGTCCAAAGTAATTGAGTTTTGTTCCTATGGAAGGGATATAAACATTTATTTTAAATTTAACAACTGTGTTAGAAGACATTCAGAGTCACTTCTCTAAATATTCTTATCTATTTGAAAAAGAAATAATACAAATGAGCACTGATTGATACCTTTTCAAAATATTCTACTGATCTATAAAACAATTCCTCATTAAATGCTGCTCCAATAATATTAAAAAAATGAAGACAGAGAACACCATTGCTGATAGAGTTACTCTGCATCTCATTCATTGTGGGTGAAAATTTTAGGTATAACGTATATATTGCCTTAATTTTTTTTTAAATGATACATTATATTTACACATGTAAAATATATTAATGTTTATAGCCAATGATGAAAAAAATAAAACTAACCACACACCTTTATGTAATTTTACATATAATTATTAGGATAATAAAATCAATCTGAGTGCAAAAGTCAGGCCTAACAAGATTAATCTTTCCTGATTTAATATTAAGTTGATTTTGAGGCAGAGAATTTGGAACTTTATTCATGCTTTTCATTGAAAAGTGTCATGACAGCATCTTTTTTTACTAAAATCATTAAATGGTACAAATGCTTGTTTTGTCTTGGATTCATGGTTAATATGGAAAACTAGGAAGGACTAATGAAAGGGAATTGAACTTATTTCTAAATATTTCAAAATATATTTATAATTTAAACAAAAGTATATAATAAATGCTAAAAACTGGAATTGGTGAGGAATGCTATAAATTAAAGTATTACAAATTAATTTTCATAGAACTTCTTTTCAACTTGTTCTACTCAGAAATCACATTTTTGGTGTATGATCACTTGATCACACCTAATTTATTGAGTTCTGTAGACAGCAGATATCAATGGCTATGAGGAATAATTCTTGTACTTTTAAGAAAGAGTTTACAATTTAGGACTCTAGTCTAGTTTTGCTTTTTTTTCCCGCAAGGAAGGCCTTAGTACACTTATGTGTACTTTCTACTGATGCCTTGGAAAGCCGGAATCCAAACTCAATAGACTTGGTGACTATTAAGCAGGTATCCTTTATTGCAGCGCTGGGCACACAGGGGATCGCTCCTCCAAATGTGTTTGCACCTTAAAGACAAATTTCTCATATTTATACATATTAACTATACATATTCATTATAATTTCTAAGAAAAGGCAGGGTTATTCAGATTTTTTCCAGGAAGCCATCTGCATTAACTCCACCCAGATAGAGCATGCTCAATGGCATTCAGGGGGTCTTCTGGTGGTCTTCAGGGATGAAGGCTGGTCATCTTCCTTGCTCTCAGCGCATGCTCTTTACGGTTTTCTCCATGCTTATCTGGGCCCCCAACACCTGCACCGACTAGTTAGCTTTACACTGAAAACAAGATATATCCTGTCTTTTAATTGGTCATTAGTCTCATTATTTATGACTCATCTATCTCTTACTTCCTCTAGTTTCAAGGCTGTTGCACTATTATGGCTAAGTTTTGCAGCCGCTTTCATGAAACAGCTTTTGTGATTACAGCCAAATTATGCTAAAATTCAAAACTAATCTATTCCTAAAAACAGACAGATTCTTACTTCTTTATCTTCAAGGCTGTGACTGTTGCATTGTTATGGCTAAGTTTTGCATCTGCTCTCACAAGCAGCTTACACAGTTACAGCTTGCTCTTAAACCAGTCTATTCTTAAAACTACAAAAATTCTTATATTAAGGTTATATTAATTGTCTCTTAAGCTACACCTATATCAATCAATCAGCATGATTACTTTTCACTGAATCACGACTATACTGCAAAAACTCCACTTTAGCTAGCACTCAATTAAAAATACACTATCTGAGGAAGAAGAAATAGATATCTCTTGAGCTTACACTAATGAAACACTTTCAGCCACTGAAGTGCAGCACTTTTTGCATTTTGTTCATCTCTTTCCTGTGGTCACAGGGGTTCAGCTAAATACTATCAGTTACATGATAGTATAAAGGGTGTGATTTGTGATGAAAAAACATTCTTTAAGGAAAAAAAAATACTTTAAATACGGTATTTATGTTTATATCTGATCACAAGAGTACTCCAAGCTCATTCTCATTTGTAAAGCATGTAAATATGCTATATTGCTATAAAGCAGACAACTTATTACTGACTTGCTTGCATATGTATTGCTCTGAATACCAACTTGTGGGAACTGGAATGAGCGATTTGTCTGAAGCAGTCTGTCTTACAAGATAACAGAACCTACAGTGGCAGGATGATGCTTTGTGGACTAGGACCTCCATCCTCCGAAGACTGTAAGGGCTTGTAGAATCTTGGTCTCAGAGTAGCCACTCTGATAAACTGGTCATTATGCTTAGGTGGGGTTCTCATTCGACAAGCCAGCTGGACACTGTCCTTGCAAGGGCAGCCCCTCATTCAGTTGTCACCTTGATAACCAGAATCCTGTCCTTATCCGGTAAGGAACAGTAACAGGCACGTAGGGCCCTGTGGAAGCAGAGTACCTTCTTGCTAAAATCCGGTGTGAGGCCCTTGAATGGGTCATTATTCCATCAGCCCAGCTGGGGGGTCAAATGACAATTTGGGACCCCCATTCCCCACCAACTCATTTCCAGAACACTCTGCAACTCAGCACTGAGTCTGCCCAAGAGATGCTCAGCCTTCCAGGGAGCATAAAAGATGCAGATTCAGACTGCTTCATGGCTGCCTGCCACCCAAGGACCACAACTTTATGTCAATCTATGCTGGATCCCTCGGTTGTGATATATTATTTTTTTCTCTCCCTCTTTCTCCATCTCCCTTTCTCTCTCTTTCCCTCTCAATTTCTAACCTTGTTCTCAGCACATAAGATTTACAGTGTTTCTAATTTTGCTAAATTGTAAGAATTATAATCCATTTACTCCAAATATATACCATGGTATGGTTTTGTTTGCAAGTTTTATAATCCTTCTCACTTTAAAGTAAAATTGTACTTTGAGGCAGGTAGAAAATGTTAACTCTACGCATACCCATCTGCTGGGACAGTACAGGCAGGTCTGAGAGAGGGACTGGCTCCGGCTGCATGAAGACTCCTCTCTGAGAAGGAGTTTAGAAAACAAAGGGGTCCAGTCTGAATCTCGCTGTTTTGTCTACCTGGTGGTAACAACATATTTTATGAAATACATGGCAAAAGCCAGCATAGTTGCTCATGTGACAATATAAACTTAGTGTCCTTGTTCTAGAGTCTCAAGTGTTACATTTTTTTCTTTAACAGTGATCTGATTTATTATGCTTCTGCTTGCTGAAGACTCACAAGTCTTGCTAAAGAAATAAAGTAATTAAACTTTGAAAGCTGTTGTCACGTAAAGGTTAAGAGTAATGTGTGGCTGATGCAGGCCCTCCCACTGAGTCAGATGGTTCAGAAAGGACCCCCTTGCTTTTTAAAATCCTTCTCAGAGAGAATCCTAGGTGTAACTAGGTCCCATTTTAGTCCCAGGCTTGCTCAAAGGTTTATGTCTAAAAGATTATATGTATAACCACATGTCAGAATCAATGTTTGCCTGTCAGAGCCCCCAAAGGGCTTTCACTGAAACAGTTTCACAAAGTTGAAACTAATAGAAAATTTATTTAAGTGACAGGTATAGAGAGTTCAGAGTTGCCTTTGATAAATGCACTTAGTGCAATAGCACTAATGTATTATTATAATTCCAGTGAAATTCTGTCCTGAGTATTTTCACCAAAAAGGTGAAATTGCAATTGCTTTTCAAGAAGACATCCTTTTCTTGCATGGAGAAGAAGCACAGACCATCCACTGCATCTTTGGGGTTTTCAATTTCTTCACTAGACAGGGGTAATTTCCTCAATACCTTCCATACACTAAATTTAGCTTTTCCCTTACGGGGGTGATGTTTAACATGATTTGGGTGGACACATGACTACTATATTAGCATATACTTCTTTTTGTTCATTATTATATTATAGGTGTGTCAATTTTAATATTAATATAAAGGTAATGAAGAAAATGAAGAAAAGACTTTCACAGTGGAGACTGTTGCCTTCAAGATTCTGTGTAGAAGCCATCTACTTGTTTCCTCAACATCCTCTAGTCAAAACAGGGACATCCTGACACTGTAAGGCTCTCTCCTTTGGCTGTTTCTGACACCTATCTTGAGGATCTCCATCCTCGGAGTTTGTATGAGAGGTGATCAGACCAGTGTGAACCTCTTATGTGAAATTGTCACAGCTGTGTACCATATCATAAGTTTTCTGATTTTGGAAGGAAAAATAGCTTGAAATATCCAGCTTTTAACAAGCCCTTCATCTAATCATCCTGGACACATATGCCTTTATGCCCAAGATGTT
The DNA here is from genome assembly GCA_022605575.1 of Laterallus jamaicensis coturniculus. Taxonomy (NCBI): domain Eukaryota; kingdom Metazoa; phylum Chordata; class Aves; order Gruiformes; family Rallidae; genus Laterallus; species Laterallus jamaicensis. The sequence goes on from JAKCOX010000019.1 coordinate 14,202,498, forward strand.
TCCCACATAACTTATGCGGAACAAATCCCATGTGAAGTAAGATACAGACCTTGTCTTAGTTTCCAGCTCTCAAATTACACATTCTCATGATGGAATCCTGACTTCATTTACTGTTTATAGATGTAAAAATAATTTAACAACACATATAAATAAAAATTGGACCAAATTGTATATGCCTAAAACGTAAGCTTTAACTTAGCTACCTAGCCAATGGACTCATATTTCTTAAATGAGAGGTGTTCATGTGGAGGTTCCGTCTTCTCCTTGACTAGAAAGGATGTAGTGTGACTGGGTCAAATCTACACATCTATCTTATAGATATATGAAGCTAGTTGATGGAATTTTTCTCACCAAAGTTATGGTTTCCATGCACAAGCAGACTTGCTCAGAACTTCCACTCAGATGCAATAATTATTTTAATGGAAATTTTTGTGATTTAGTTCCCTGTAGAGAATTTAATTGACTTTTACAGGTCATGTGAACAGGTAAAAAACAAAGGAACCTTTACAAATGCTCTGTAAAATACCGAGCTGCAGGGAAAAAAAAATCTGATCTGACAGATTTCATTTCTACCTGCAAATATTGTAACAGAAGGACATTAATGGCAGATAATAGTGAACACTAACCAGAAAGGAAATGTCAACTTCCTCTCCTGGTCCTCAGAGCAAATAGAAATCATAAGAGGAGTACAACAGTCTAAATATTTGATTTATCATCCTGAAAGGAATACAAATGAAAGCCGATATTGCTGAATACAAGTTAGAGTCATTCTTATTAATGCCTGCCCATTATCATGAAGATAAGCAGTGAAACAAGAGCAGTATTTATACCTAGATCTTGTCATTTGGGAAATGACATCAACTCTAACCAATTGAAAATCAGTCTAAGAACAATCCAAGAAAGCCTAGAGAAACAAAACATTATTGTTATAATTTTTTTAAAAATAGCATAACTCCATCATGGTTAAAACAGAAAAATGTCTTGAGGTTTTAGAGCATATTCCATTTCTAAAAATCCTAAGAAGACAAGTTACTTTGAATTATAGGTCCCAGAATAGACATGTCTTCTATCTTTTGTGGGTAACAGAACTACATTTCCTTATAATTCCATCTGTGCCTCACATTTGTTTGATTTGGCCTTCTCAGACATATCATGATACACAGGTCAAAAAAAAAGAAAAAAAAAAAAAGCAACATTTTATTTTCTGATACTTATCATTCTTTCATTTATCTTATAAATTTTGACATCTTTAGCTTTTTGACGAGGAAGCTTGAAGAAGTTACCATGTGTTAAAGATGTATTCATAGTTGCCATAAAGGTGTGATACTTAACAGGTATAGAAATTTAATTTTTTTTTTTTTTTTACATGAACAGCCTACTGTATAACTTGGTAACTTGGGATTTCATTCCTAAAGAAAATTTACATTTTGGATATGTATCTATTTTCATTGAGTACAAAATATTTTTGATGTCTTAAGTCATCTAGAGTCAGTGTATTCATAGTCCATTGTCTATCTTCATTGAAGTATAAGAATAAATACACAAATATTTAGCCAAAGAATACTTACTATTTCATGTTCTGACCATCTGTTTGTTGTGTCACCTATTTTCATCTGACACAATTTTTCTTCACTGTAACCTTAAAATTTACAAAACTATTTTTAATACATTACTTGCCATCTTTGCTCCAAACTGGTCTTACCAAGGTATCTACATCAAAAAAGCTATTAAAAGAGGATTTGCTATGATGTTAATGGAGAACAAGAGAAAGACTTTCAAAGACAGTTCTGCTCACCAGAGAGATCTGCATCAAATCTTAGAGCTGCTAATTCTTCTCCATTGACCACGTAGAAAAATACAACAGATTAATTCCAAGATTTTGTCTTAAAATTTGGTGGTTAAATATACATGAAAATTTGCATGGATCTCTTTCAGCTTCTTATAACACCTAATTAAGCAATACTCTGATAAATTTATGGTATATTTACAAAATTAGAATGGTTAATATGCCTATTTTGCATCTGAGTAAGAATTATTTATGTTTTAATATGCTAGGTATCCTTATTGCATAAAATATTTTATTGATAAAGTGAAAATAATTGAAAAGCTGATCTATCAACACCTGTAAAGGAATACAATCAGCTAGGTCTCATGAAGTTCTGAGGAAGAAAATCCATGTAGCTAAAGCATCAGTATCTAAATTATATAAAGGATAAGAGAGAAATAATTTTATTTAGTTCTTGAGTTTTAACTGAAAACTTAACACATTTTAAGAACACAATGGAATGATAGTGTCAAACATTCTGCTCTATTTGAAGTTATGCTTTGCCTGCTAATGAGAAACAAAAGTGCCTTCAATTGCACCATGCATAGACACAGGCACATGAATTATTTAGAGAGAAAACAAATTGATCAGTTTGTATGTAAGTAGTAGCGCAGTCAGGCTTTTCTTTCTGTGAGGAAAGCTTATACAGCTAGCATATATTCAATTTAAAATCTTAGTGGGAATCATGGATTTTTTTGCAGATAAGAAAAGCTAAGAGATGTGCTAAATTTAGTTCATAAGGCTGAAAAAAAATAGCATGTTTTGTTGGGTTGACCCTGGCTGGATGCCAGGTTCCCACCAAAGACCTGTCATTCCCCTTCATCAGCTGAACCGAGGAGAGAAAATATAATGGAAAGTTCATGTGTTGAGTTAAGGACAAATCACTCATCAATTGCTATAATTGACAGAACAGATTCAACTTGTGAAAATCACTTTATTACCCAATGAAATCAGAGTAGGATAATGAGAACTAAACAAAATCTGGAAACACCTTACCCCCACAATCTCTTCTTCCTGAGCTCAAGGATAATTTCCATCCCTCCTTGCTACCAGTTGCACAGGGACATGGGGAACAGGGGTTGAAGTCAGTTTATCACAGCTGTCACTGCCACTCCTTCCTTTTCAGGAGAAGGACTCCTCACACTTTTCCCCTGCTTCAGTGTGGGTGCCTCATGGAGTCACAAATCCTGCCAGCAAACCTGCTCCAGTATCAGTTCCTCTCTCTGTGGAGCCACAGATCCTTCCAGGAGCCTGCCTCTGTGTGGGCTTCCCTTTGGGAGCTTCCACGTGCTCCACTGTGGGGTCCTCCATTGGCTGCAGATGACTATCTGCTCTACTGTTAGCCTCCATGGGCTGCAAGGCAACAGCCTGCCTCACCATGGTCTTTGCCATGGGCTGCAGATGCATCTCTGTTACAGCATTTGGAGCGTCTCCTCACTCCTCCTTCTTCATTGAAAATGGTGTCTTCAGAATTCTTGCTCTCACATATTCTCACTCCTCCATCTCAGCTGCTGTTTCTTTTGTGCAGTTTTTTTGGGTTTTTTTCCCCTTCTTAAATATGTTATCCCAGAGGTGACACCACTGTGGCTGATTGGCTTGGGCTTGGCCATCAGTGTGTTTTTCTTGGAGCCAGCTGGCATTGAGTTCTTCGGACATGTAGAAACCTTCTAGCAGCTTGTCACAGAAGTAAATCTGTAGCTCCTCCACTACCAAAACCTTGCCATGCAAACCCAATACATATGTTCACTAGGGTATTCCAATTTCTTCTATTGCACTGATTACTCTTTATCAAGAACACATGAACAAAATACTGTCTACCCTGAAATTGTGACAAATTTTAATTTGTATTATTAATGTTTTGGGGTTTTGTTCAGATTTCACCTCAGTTTTATTACATCAAATATTTTTTAAATACATGTGTATTTATGTATTCAGTAACCAATGCTATAAAATGAATTATGGAGAATGGTAAAGTGTTAGGCAAGAAAGATTTTAAGGGGGGTAATTTCTTTAGCTGCCTGAACAAGACTGAATCACAATCCACTGAACCACAGTGCAAGGGACAATGATGAGGATGTCCAGACCAGGAACAAGACTACATAGGTACCTCCTGGTAAACAAAGATGTCTTTTGACTATACATTTGAGCATTTATTTGGACCACAATTTATTTGCAATTCATGTTTATATTTCTCTATACAGAAGGAAGAAAGAGGAAACCATATTAATCTGTCAAATGTAATCAAGTATACAGAAGGTAAAAAATTTCTAGGAAAAAAACCTGATACTAAAAGACTGATAAACCTAAATTAAAAAACACTATTCAAAGAACTGATAAATTGACCCAAAAAAAGTATCATTTATTCAGTGTCTTTTATTATAACATTAACTAAAAAAATAAGTGTAAGTCCATAAAAATTTACATTAGACAAATGAAAGAAGAAAGTGCTGTGAAGAAATAGATATTTATTATTCCAAAATAATGATGTAATGTAGAGAAGTACAGGCCTGGTATGACATCAGAGGCCTTGAAAAGAACGGATGCAGGAAGGAGCATAAAGGAAAAAGTGCACATGGATAAGGTATGAGGTTAGCAGATGGTTGGCACTGGAGACTCCACAGCTATAAACAACTCCTCCATGTTGCAGAAATGCAAACCTCGAGTTGGACAAAACTCCATCAAAAGGAACATTACTGGCAGGTCAAAGGAGGTGATCCTCTCCCTCTACTCTGCTCTGGTCAGGCCCTACCTGGAGTATTGTGTCTAGTTCTGGGCTCCCTGGTATAGAAAAGACAGGGATCTCCTGGAGAGAGTCCAGAGGAGGGCTACAAAGATGACTAAAGGACTGCAGCATCTCCCCTATGAAGATAAGCTGAATGAACTGGGGCTTTTCAGCCTTGAGAAAAGAAGACTGAGAGGGGATCTTATTAATGTTTATAAATATATGAAGTGTGGGACACAGGGGGGAATGGCCAGCCTCTTTTCTATGGTCTGTGGAGACAGGACAAGTGGCAATGGCTTCAAGCTGGAGCGCTGGAGCATAGAAAGTTCCACACCAATATGCGGAAGAACTTTTTCACAGTGAGGGTGACAGATCACTGGAATAGGCTGTCCAGGGGAGTGTGGAGTTTCCTTCTCTGGAGATATTCATGACCCATCTGGACACCTACCTGTGCAATATGTCCTAGGGAGCCTGCTTTGGCAGGGAGTTTGGACACGATGATCTCTTGAGGTCCTTTCCAACCCCTACAATTCTGTGATTCTGTGATCTGCAAACTGCAACATATATCATTAATTCACGTATAACATGAAGATGCCAACCAAAGAAGAAAGACTAATGTGTAAAATGTTTTCAAAAACATTTTAAATGACTGCAAATGGACACCAGTGTGAAGAGGAAGAAACCATTAACACAGCCACCATTATTTCTCCTAGCAAAAGACTTCAGGTGATGATGATGATTCAGGACACCCCACTACCACCAAGATAACAGCCAATGGTATAACCCTGTGAGACAGTGGAACGGAGAACATAACATTGGGAAAAAGGGGTAGAATATAATGTGTGTGTAGATAGGAATTTTTGTTTTCCCACAACAATATTTGAAATAATTATATTTATATTCTTAAGATTTCATTTATACTAACTAAATTTTTTTGGTTTAGCTGCATATAAGCAATGCCCATTCTTTGCCCATAAATAAGATTTTGAGCATAGCAGTTTAGATTATGATGATGATTTTCCAAAAATAAATGGAACACTTGACATGGCGGTACACTGCCTAATAGACCAGTATGCTTTTTGAGATAGGCATTTCAAATATAAATGGGTGAAATTATTTCATCACTTTCTAGATGCTCATGAAAGCAATTACCAATAAGTAGCCTGAGGCATGGTGTGAGGAATACTTTTTCTTATTGTGACATCTGACATTGCATCAAGTGTCGTATTTCAAGGATGAAATCATGAAATGTGTTAGGAAGGATGTACAGTAAATTATTATTGGTTACTTTCTTTATAATATTAATCTTTTGCTGCACCTTGGTGAAATGAGAATACTATTCAATTTTTGTGACACTAATGTTTGAAGGACTCTGCAATACCAAAAAGAATCATCTCTATATAAATCATTAACCACATTAGATTCTATCACATTGACATGTTAGCCACAGAAGGTAAATGTGGAGACCTGACATTGTTTCTGCCCAAATCAGTAGGTATTTTAGCCTTCTATTTAAGTAGGACTAGGACCATAACAGCTTGTGAGGAAAAAAAAATTAATACCACGGTGTTATTATGATTTTATGACAGCTAATTGGTACATATGCTATGCTGCTGGGATGTTGGTTTATTTTGGTTAAAAACAAGCAGCTGTATTTCATGTGATTACTCATTATTGTAATGTAGCTTTGTTGGTATGTTTTACTAAAAAAACCCGAACAAACAAGTAAACAAACCTAGCTAGTAACAGCTCAATGCTTAAATTAATTTTCTCTTATTTTATTTGTAAATGAGTTAAAAGACCATATTAGTGTCATGGGTAGGTGTGCCAGGTGTACTCTGTAGATCCTTAATATAAATGTCTCCAGAAAGAAGCATGTTTTCAGTCATCTTACTTCCATGATGGAAGGACAGTGAACGAAATTTCCTTCAGTTAAGAGAGGATCAAAATCTTGGTAAAACATAGATTCTTCCAAAAACTAAAAGAATATTGACAACGAGAAAAGTGGAAGCACTTTACATTAGACACCTCCTGTGTGATATCATTTTAACCAGTTTTCAGTGTAGAGAGCTTCTGTAATTTGCCATATTCTCCTTTAAATATCTAGGATTCCTGCTACAAGAAAAAGAATCATATCTTAATAGGGACTTGAGATTCATAATAGAGAAGTCAGATTAACATTTTACTGGCATCTTAGAATAGTAATTATATATATATACATATATATATATATATACACACACACGTCTCATTATCCTGAAGGACTAACTTTGAATTTTTCCACTTTAACTAGATTGTCTGGAGTATTATCTTTTCTGACAGAGTTTTTCTGGAGCTGACATGGCAATAATTGGGAACTGATGTGAAAATATTGAGATGTCATTCTCAGAAATTAAGGGAATAAATTAAATATAAATACTTACATTTATCTGTGTTCAACAGGAGTTTAATCCAAGAATACCATTCCAGAGCTAAGCACTATATAGGCACGTTATATGTATTTTTGGTATGAGTTATACTGGGATCTTACTAAGACATCATCTATTATTTATTACAAATATACAGTAAAAGCTAAACACTCATCAAAAAAATATTGTTATTATTGCAGTTATATGGGCTATTTGCCTCATAATAACTACAATATCTTCTCCAGAAGTGATATATCTATACTCTGAAAATAAAAGTTCTGCTAAAAAAACCAGAAGGATATTCAATACCAGAAAAATACACAAATCTTTTCCATATAAGGAAGAGATCACATAAAGGTAGTAAGCTGTTTATTCTATGGACCTTGCATATTTTTCTGCATTTCTGTTTTATTTCTTATGTAGTATATGAAGAACATATGTGAAACAAATGAGGCAGACTAAGTAGTTGCCATCTTCAAAAGGAGTGTTTCAAACAGTGAAGTATCCCCTGAAAATGAAGGAACATCTGGAATGGATGAAGAAAACAAGACAATAAAAGCACAAGAAGAAATTGAGAGAAGAAACAGAAACAAAAAAAACCCCAAAAAACAAACCATTGATTACTATTGCATATAAACCTATAATAAATGTAGTTACTAATCAATGATATGAGACCTTCACTTTTAAATGTAAGCAAGTCCAGAGGAGGGCCACAAAGATGATCAGAAGGCTGTCACCTGTGATGACAGGCTGAGAGAGTTGGGGTTGTTCAGCCTGGAGAAGGGAAGGCTCCAGGGAGAACTTATTGTGGCCTTCCAGTAATTAGAAAGGGGTCTACAGGAAAGCAGGGGAGGGGATGTTTACAGGAGTATGTATTGACAGAAAAAGAGATAAAGGCTTTAGGATAAAAGAGGGTAGTTGTAGAATAGAGTAGAGTAGAGTAGAGTAGAGTAGAGTAGAGTAGAGTAGAGTAGAGTAGAGTAGAGTAGAGTAGAGTAGAGTAGAGTAGAGTAGAGTAGAGTAGAGTAGAGTAGAGTAGAGTAGAAAAAAATTCTTCTCTATGTGGATGGTGAGAGCTAATTGCTCCCTACCAATACTTAAAGGGGTCTTACGGGAAAGTGAAAGAGACACTTAATCAGAGAATGTATTAATAGGACAAGGTGTAATGATTCAAGTTGAAAGAGGGCAGGTTTAGATTAGATGTTAGGAAGAACTTCTTTACTGTGAGGGTGGTAAGGCACAGGAACAGGTTTCCCAGAGATACTGTGGATGCCACTTCTCTGGAAGCATTGAGGGCCATGTTGGATGGGACTTTGGGAAACCAGTGGAGGGTGTCCCTGCCTATGGCAGTGGGGGTTGGAACGAGGTGATCTTTAAAGTCCTTTCCTACTCAAACCATTCTATGATTCTATATGCGTATAAACTCAAAATATTCCTAAACCATCCATATGTCAAGCCTCCTTTCATATCTTTTCCTCTTCCTTCCTTCCAAAGCCTTTGTTTCAGCAAAAAGGCTGTTTAGTCTCCAAAACATGGAGATATTGCAACACATCCTTGTCAATTTTCTGATCTGTATAGGCAGAAATAAGGAATCTATAGTCCTTCAAATGTCCCCCATAGCTGATGAGGCCTTAGTTTGATCTATCCATTGTGGTCTTAGAGGAAAATATTATGTGCTGGTACAGTTAATGTAATCAGGGGCAAAAAGGATGACATTTAAAAGTTAAACTAACTGTTCAGATATGATAATTAGGTCAATTAATATTTTTTGTGTAAATATTAGAATAAAAATATTCTGAGCTCATTTTGATTTCATAAAATGTCTATATTTACATATATATATAAATATTTAAATAAGTATTCATACAATGGAAATTAGATTTGAAATAATGATATTTTGTTCTACAGAGTCCTCCACTCTGCTATGAAAATGTATATGGCAATGAAATCAGAGTCCTGAATGCACCCAAAGGCTGTGATTGCCTTGTCCAGTCTGTAACACTCCTTACCTGTGATCCTGCTCTTATTACAAGGGCTTCCCGTGCCAGGACTTTTCTTACCTGTGTTCAAGATCAGCTCTGATATGATGCAGCTGAACCACACTGCTGGGAGAGAAGGCATGAGAAACCACACCTAAGGATTTCTTCCACTGACCCCAAAGCTGTGCTTTCAGCTCGAGCCCTTGCCCTGCTCCTTGCCAGGGCTGATTGTGCTGTAGAGGTGGTCTACCGGCCCTTCTGCCTTGTTAGGCCTGATCTGCCTCACTGCACCCACATTGGGCAACCCTGATTACTACCACCAGTCCTGCTCTGCTCTTCTTTCTTGGGTGCTGCTGGTCAGTCCATAAAGGTACTGCACCACCTGCCTTGCTGTCACTCTTGGCTTACTTGTCCTTGCCCAGAACATCAGCGAGGGGCTGTATTAATTAAGTGGCTAAAAAATCTGGAAATAGTATGCAAATGTGCAGGATAAGAACATTCAGCATTCTTTAAACTTCATATTATTTACCAATAGAGTAAGACCTTAAATGTATTATGCAAATAATTGGGGACTTGTAAGAATGTATGTAATTCACATTGCAGTGCTTACAATAAACGAGTTCAGTCTTTGCATATATGTTTTTATTATGATGTTCATCATTGGGTTACAGGCAAGTATGTAGGTCGCTGTTGTCTTGTGGAAAATGAGGCAAAAAAGAATCCTGTAATGCAGTCAATCTAAAAAAACAACTGATCAAAGGCTGTCATTAAGGTTGCCTAAGAAATTATGATGAAAAGTGGCTTGGAAAAGGTCATGATATAATTTGCAGTGACAACAATATTTTGTAGCCTGAAAAGTGTTATGACATACAATATGAAACACAAAATATAATTAATCATATTTAAATGTATACATTTAGGACAGTATTCCGATCCATACTTTGATAGCTAGATTTGGTGTCTACATGTATATAAACCTGGGGTCATAACTTTCATTGCATTTAATGGAGATCCAGGACTAAACTAGGTTACCCTAGAGTGAAATGTTTTTGCATTTCCTTTGTATACTAGATATAGCTATATGGAAATGAGAAAGATGACACAAACTGTGGGAGATCTTTCTGATGTAGCAACTGGAAGTCAAGTGAGGTATTTAAAAGATCCTAAATTGCATCACTAAGCTCAGTCTTAGATATCTATTGACTGTAATGGTAATTTAGATGTTCAGGTCACATGTCAAAATGTTTCTGCTGTCACTCAAATGAATAAATATTATTTGTTTAATCCCATCTCTGGAGAGTTAAGCATCCCGTCTGAAACAGTGGTCTAGCCTCCTTGAATTCATTTAGCTTCCCACAGATACCTTATGACATCATGCTCAATATATAAGTAGCTGGGGGAAGAAAGAAGAAGAGGGGGAATATTTGGGGTGATGGAGTTTGTCTTCCCAAGTAACCGTTGCCTGTGGTGGAGCCCTGCTTTCCTGGAGATGGCTGAAAACCTGCCTGCCAATGGGAAGTGGTGAATTAATTTCTTGTTTGTTAGCATACAGAGCTTTTGCTTTATTTACTAAGCTGTCTTTATCTCAACCCATGAGTTTTCTCCCTTACACTCTTCTCAATCTTTCCACCATCCCTCCTACGGGGAGGGAATAAGTGGTTGGGTGGTACTTAGTTGCTGGTTTGGGTTAAGCCACAACAAGCTAGAAGTTTATAGGACTAACAGATTGTGAGAATTAACTTGCATAAAATGAGTCATAGTCATTATCAGAGTCAATATCTGAAAAGTAATTTAAGTTTCCAAATAGGATTTGAATGTCTAGATTTGCTTTTTGGGTTGGTGTGGGGATTTTGGGGTGTTTTGTGTTTGGGTTTTTGTTGTTGTTGTTTTGTTTATTTGTTTTAATTTGGTTTAGTTTGGTTTCTAAAGTGGAAAAAACCAGAGAGATAACTGTGAACACACTTGAAATATATATATTGATATGCTTTTCTGGCCATAGTTGCTTTTCTTTTTTTTTCTCCCCCTCCATTCTCCTCATCTAGCATTGAAGAGCAAAAATCTCTCCTGGGATGTTAAACTGTTTATCATAATTCTTTCTTTAAAAGCAGAATTGTGTATTTTTTTCCTTCTGTCTTAATTAGTATGTTCAAATGACATCTTCAATTCTCTTTTTAGAAACAGATTGAGGCAAAATTCTACATTCAGGTCTTAACTAGTGTTCCCATTTGATTATAAAACTTATTTTTTAAATACCTATATATGAAGATGCAAGGAAAAAAGTAAACATAAAAAAGATTGTAGAATTATTTTATAAGATAAAACTTGTGTTTAAAGTTGTTTTTTTTAAAAGAACTATACATTTAAACATTCAAAAGAATTATAGCTCCAAAGATGTTTAAGTGATGTAGCACATTTGGAAAGTTTTGAAAGATGTTCTTCAGCCAAGAAGAATGTTATATAGGAGATACAACTCTTTGAACTTTGCATAATTTGTGCATGATTCAAAACTATCCTTGGGGTCAATATAACATATGGAAATGAACTCAAATAAAGTTCCAAAAATCATCCCACACCTCAAAATCCCTAGTGTAGTTTTTTCAGTCTTCCTCATAGTAATAGCAGAACATAGAGGATCAGAAATATGTAGTTTTGCAATATCTTCCCACCAGAATAAGTCAAATCATGAACTAACTTTTTTTTCCCCTTTATATATTTTCAGATAGGAAATATGCTTAAACTTAGAATATAACATTCTAAAAATACGTAAATCACTTCCATTTCTTGACCAAGAATTTTCATTTGTTTTACAAATTTCACTTGACAAGAACCATAGAAACACTTGAAGTATGTGACAGGCAAAAGAGAGCAATTTCTGATTGGAAAATTTACTGCTTTATTCCAGAACACCGTATTGCACAGTGGTTTATTGTCCCTTTATAGATTAGGAGGAATCTGTAAAGTAGACTGCAGGGAAATAAAAAACCAAAATATCCCTTAGATATCTAGGAACTGCAAGCAAACAAAAATATTAGAAAATGCTTATGCCAAAACAAAGTATCCTTTTACATTTTGCATTCTATATGCTGCAGTGCAAACCAATCGAGCAGATCCTAATCTCTTCATTTAAATTTCAGCATTCAGTAGTTTCTTTTATAACAAAATCTGCATGAATGCTTTTCTCCCTACCCTGGCTGCATGGCTACTAGCTTACATCAAGTATCATTAGAATGCAGCATATTGCTAGAGCTTATCAACCATGGGCAGGATGAACTGCAGTATCCCACTCACAGCCACTAATTCGTAACTGTATCTATTGACAATAAAGCCTTGCATTTGCATTTTTGTCAATTCGATTCAGTCAATAACATTGTATCAGCTTTTTCTCACTCATCAGTTTATAACAAGAAATACTGTGGCCCTCTATACCCCAATCTGTGAAAGTTTTTGGTTTAAACTTCAGTTGTTACTAACATACCACTGAAATTTCAATGAGACATTGAAATAAGGAAATTAAGAATGTACCTAAGAATTTCTGAACCAATTTTTAGGCTTAAAATAATGAGAAGCAAGAAAAAGTTCTGAGAGTTTGCTGTTCAGTCATTTGTGTATCAAATAATAGAGCAAGATAAATGGCTAAGGACCAAATAATACTGCAGTTTTTAGTTTAATAAACAGCAGAACCAGAAAAAATAAGTATAAATTATATCCCACTGTGGATAAACAGTTACAAGAAATAGAACAGGTTTTCACATCCATCCCTCATATTAAGATATAGGCATGAATTTTCCCTTAAAGAAGTGGAAACAATGGACGAACGGATTTAAAAAAGAAATATGGCGAATCATTTTAAAAATCCAGCCACCCCCACTTGATTCATAGAGAGAATAGTATTATTTCTAACATCAGCCCCTACTTCTGAAGTTAATGTTCCTGGGGTTCTTTTTTAGTTTTATTTTGTTTGGTTGGTTTGTCGTTGGGTTTGGGGTTTTTTGCTTATTCATTTCGGTTTGGGTTTTTTCCTCCAATTTCTTTCCTATTTCCTATATTTCTGATTCTTTCTCTTGTTTTTTGTTTGGTTTTTTTTCTATGTATCTTCTCAGTCTATTCATCTACATTTTCCTGTGATCATCCATTGTATATTTTCTCTGTAATTTTATTAATTATTTTCCCCTAAATTTATTTTTTTTATACAAATAATGGAGATCCCCCATGTATTAAAATGCTGCCACTGATAAGGTAACCCTGCTACGACCTTCCTGTACCTTCTGCTTTTATAAAGAATGGACTTGCATGCCAAATAGGAGAAGCAGAAGATACCTAGAACTTGCCAGAATGAGAGACCAGAGGAATAAATGAGATTTTAGATTCTTTATCTTAACGATGTCCTAAATTCCCCTTCCTAACCTGCTACCTCTTTCACCTTCCCTCAGTAACTAGCAAAGAACTACTGAAGAAATGTGTGTATCATGTATTTTTTTTATCTCCACAGCTTTCCACATCACAATGGGATTGAAAATTCTGTAGTAGCATGTGCAACCCTTTCATACAGAGTCAGAAATAACACCAAGAAAAGGGCGAAAAAGTGACTTGTTGCACTGCCTCATGGAAAATTTAAAAAAAAAATTAATTTAGAAATGTCTTGGAAAGAAGTTATCTGCACCATTGAGGATCTGTATCAGAACTAGAGGCATGTAAATTCTTTCAACAGTTTACCCACTGACACAGAGTAGTAGTCCCAAGACCAACAAGCTATGGATGGTCTATGTCTGTGCACTTCTCCTAATCTTTTACAATGGTATACCGGCTTGTTGACATGTTGTAGCAATATACTATCATAGTATTTATACTATTTTCTTCTTTCATCTAGGAAAGAGATCAAAATCAGGAAGGGAAAAGTGTGGTCTGGACAGCACTGCATAAAAATCTAGTACCTCCTAGGATCCCTGTGGGTACCCAGTGCAGCTTTCATGGACCAAAAGGGGAACTGTGCTGTTTTTGAGAGGCACCTAGCAATAATGGGTGCTCTTGATATCACCCCAAGATAAAAAATTGTACCCTTTGCAGCAGAGAAATGGACCTGAAGATTTAATTTCCTGATTCTAGGAAATAGACACATAATCACACTATGTCCTATTCTTCCCCCAGCTTTAACAAGTATTATACAGCTATGATGAAGGCTGTTAAGTCAGAAAATGAAACTTGAGCTGGTTTATAAAACAATGACGTTTTTGTAAAGATATTCAATTTTGTATTTTATAAAGCTACAATTATACGGTGGTTTGACTAGCCTCTCTCAAGAGAGAGGCGCTTGCTCCCTCTCTCTCTCTCTCTTTCTCGCTCGCTCTATCTCTCTCTCTCTTCTCACTCTCTCCTCTGGTAGCAAAATGTGCCTCCTAAATGTGATTCCCAGAGGTACTGTAACCATCTCTTATGGGCTGAGCCTTGCTCAAGCAATGACTCCGGCCTTGAGCCAGCTGGTGTTTCCTCTGTCAGGCCTGCAAAGAGTTTCTATTTGCTTCTTGCAGAAGGCACCCCTGCAGCCCCCCTTCTCCACCAGAACCCAGCCACGCAAAATTACAACTTTATATTTCATTCGCTATATATGAATATTCCAGTCTTAGAGTTGGAGTGACTGATGTGCTCAGTTCCTTAACCAAACTAGTATTTTGGTACTGGCTCTAAAGATTGTAAAGGCCTGAGCTGTAGTTGGGACAAGAACTCTTATAGCTTCCATTTGTTCTCTGATAATCCACAAAGGAGCAGTCACACAGTAAGCATTGATGCATATGAGCTTGGATCACCATACATGCAATTACCACATGAATAATGGTTGGCTTTTCCAAAAGTGTTTTATCAAGGAAAAATAAAGTTGTGGGTATGAGTCTTATGCACACCTTTTGCAATGCATTTCATTTGACTATGAGCCAATCACTTTATTCCATAAATATGACAACCTAAATGAGCCTTCTTCAAGTTCTCCCTGCTAGACAGTGTGGCTGTATGGCGCTCATCTCCTCTTCACCTGGGATGCTTGATAGAAAGCAGATCTTTGGATAAAACCAATTTGATCTCTGCCTGAATTGCAACTAGTCTGTACATCAGATGACTCTCCCCTTGAGTAGGATGCCTCTCAAAATTAGAGATTCCTTACCTGAGCCTGAGATCCTTCCTTGCCCATGGCAGAGCGATCACTTCCACACAACAGATCCTTGTTAAGTGACTGATAGCATGCTGAATTAATACTAATGAAAAATTATTAATCTAAATGTTCAATATTAATTGTTACAAACTTTCATATATAATCCCATTAGAAACAAGCTGTCATCCAAGTTGGAGACTAAGTTTGGACCTGGCACATCTAAGCTCCATCAGAAGTTTAGAAAGCAAAGGGGTCCACTATGAACCTCGCTACATAATGGGAGGGTCTTCCTTACTGTTTCACCTTCAGCCTCTGTAAGAATCATTCTAACTTGATTCTAATTCAATTTTCCTTCATATGTTTCTTTGATGCAGTAAGTAATAGGGGGAACCTTGCCATCAACCTTTGTTAAGTCATGCTTTTACATCATCTTAAACTCACTTTTGCTAATATCTTTGACAGTGGCTCTTTAGGGAATCCTAAATCAGGATTAATGATTTACTGATCCTTGGCAAACCAATGTTAAACTTTGTTAAATTCCATCAAATATATTAAACTCTGTCAAACTATTATTTTTACCTCAATAAAACATATTGTTTCTTCTTGTTTTGAGTGAGGTTCATTCTATTTATTTGTGACATATTGGCATAATTGGAAGGATCCTAAATCACACATTCGGGACAGTTACACTGTGTTTAATTAAAATAAGGGATGAAAATGTAGATGTATTGTGAACATTCATACTTTTAACCTCTTAGATAATCTTAAATAACTCACTGCACACACACACACAAAAAAAAAAAAAAGAAAAAAATGTTTTCTTCACTTCTGAAATAACTAGACATCGAGACATTTCCAGTCTTTTATTCCCTGGAGAAACAGCTGTCCATTCAAAGCATTGGTGGTAATTTAAGGGCTGCTCAATAACAAGTCTTGTCTTCTGTTAAAAGAAAAGACAGCACTGATACCTCTCAGAAAAAGCAGAACGTGAGTCTTACATTTGCACTTTCTAACAAATTGAATTAGTGCTGTATCATATTAGTGCTTCTCTCCATTAATGTGTCATGAGAGTTGCTAATACAATTATATTTTAAAAATATTAGATAAAATTAAGACTCATTGAATATGATGAGATTTGGTTACTCTGATTAAAAAAAAGCTTAGATGTGCAAAAAGTCTTATAAAATCTTATATATAGATACCTTAAATTTATTTGAGGGGAGGTGTTTTCTGTATTCCATGTGAAATCTATAGTATCTCTGTTTATAAGGGTTTAAAAGAAAAATTAGTACCGAGAAATTCAGTAGTTTTATTCTTCGCAACAGAACATGTTTTTAGTCTTTTGGTCCTTCATATTTATGTTTCATCCTTAGATGCATTTTCTACTGAAAGCAAATAATGGGTCGTTACTTGCTTAGAAAATATTCTTGGTTTTTATTCCATCTTTAACTTCCAGATAACAAAATCTGGATCATTATAATGTACAAGGAAATCCTGACCACTGCATTTCCACACATAAAAGACCCCATATCAGGAACAAATCTAATACATCAGACATAAAGTTACCAAGCCATAGCTCTTACTCTCTCTGCCTTTTTGTGCATGAGCAAATTGCCTGATCAAACAGTGCCGCACATGAACACCAAGCTCGGGAGGTCTGATAGAAAGTCAAATGGGAAGCAGAAGATCCCAGGCTTGCCTGTAAAAGTCTGCCTTGTTGGAATTTACCCTTGAAATAAGACTCTGAATACTCTGGTAGTTGGTGTTCCACAATTCTGAGTGCTAATGCCTTCACAAAGTCAACAAGTGAAATGAAGGCCTGTTCACATACAATAGCTACAAGACCTCTGGGCATTATTAGCATTTACATGCCTATACTCAGTGTTCTTTAGTCTTCATTACAATCTTGTAAGTAACTGAAATAGGAAGTTCCACTAGTTTGCCTGGGACTACACACAGAGACCTACTGTCAATTAAAAAGAAAGGGTACTGAAATTCTTAACTATGATTCTTGTATCTGTAATATAAGACATAATTTTCTACAATAAAAACTAATTATATACCCAGGAAATGCTCAGAATTAAAATAAATAGCCAATGGGCTCAGGTAGAGTACACTGAACTTAAGAAAAATACTGTTTGATTCATATGGCTACTTTATTCTTTAACAGAGTATTTAATAAGGAATGGTAAAATAGGTAACTGTGGGACAAAAACAATAGGAATGATGGAAAATCAGAAACATGAAAATGTGGCTATTATGTTACACAAAGTACCTAGCAGAATTGAACCTTACAAGTTTTTATTGTTTGGTTTGGGGTTTTTGTTGTTCATTGGTTGGTTGGCTTTAGTTATGAAGCTAGAAAAGGCAAAATGAAAAATATATAAATATATTAAATCATTATTTTCTCCCAGCTACCTTTACACTTAAAGCCACTGTAAATCATAATAGCCTGGGAAAGTGTGTGTGTGTGTGTGTATCTACACGCTAGGAAGGAGTATCAGGAAATATAAAGAGCAAATGAAAAATGAGAAAATCAATACAAACAAAAAAAACAACCCAGTGTTGCATAATGTTGTCCTGTCTTCAAGAGGGATAGTAAGAGGTAGCAAGAGAGACTTTTATGGTAAGTATTCTGTTTTGTGATTTATAACACTTCCCTATGCTTTTCATACATTTCAAAATTGATAAATGAAAGCATTCTCATTTTCTTGCAGGAAACTGAGGCACAAAAGCATAGATTATCTTTAGAAATTTATCTATTCTCAAAGTAACTAAAAGTAGAGCTAGAGAATAAAAATTAAAATTCATCATTGCCTGTAAATCTGGACCTATTTGAATTACAATATGGAATGGGATGGAAAGCAATGGGAAGTTGGAAGGAACATACAGTGACCGCCTAGTCAAACTGCCGGACAGATTCAAGGCTGATCAAAAGCTAAAGCATGTTATTAAGGGCTTTATCCAAATTAATCTTAAACATTGACTGGTTTGGGGCATTGACCATGTCTTTAGGAAGCCTCTTCTAGTGTTTGGCCACCCTCTAGGAACAGAAAAGCTTCCCAAGAACTAAGTCTTCTTACAAATTCTGTAAAGTCTTTGACACAGTGCCCCACAACATCCACTATCTAAATTAGAAAGATGTGATTGTGATGCATAGAGTGTTTGATGGATAAGGAATTAGTTGGATGGTTGCATTCAGAGAGTGGTGGTTAATGGCTCAACGTCTGGATGAAAATCTGTCATGAGTGGTATCCCTCAGGGGTCTATACTGGGACCACTACTGTTTACTATCTTTATCAGTGACACAGACAGTAGAATTGAGTGTATCCTCTGCAAATTTGCAGATGACAGCAAGCTGAGTGATGTGGTTGACACACCTGAGTGATGGCATGCCATCCAGAGAGACCAGGACAAGCTTGAGAATTTGGCTGATGTGAACCTCATGATGTTCAGCAAGGCCAAGTGAAAATGCCTGCACCTGGGTAAGGGCAACTCCCAGTATCAATACAGGCTGGGGGTTGAAGGGGTTGAGATTATCTCTGTAGAGAAGGGCATGGGGATACTGGTAGATGAAAAGTCGGACATGAGCTGGCAATGTATGGTTGAAGCTCAGAAAGCCAACTATATCCTAGAATGCATGAAAAGAAGTGTGGCCAGCAGGTTGACAGAGATAATTCTGTCCATCTATGTCACTCTGATGAGACCCCACCTGGAGTACTGCATGCAGCTGAGGAGAGCAATTAGGTTACCCCTCATCCTCCTTTTCTCCAAAGCAGAAATCTCTGAAGTACTCACCTCCTCCTTATAGATCATGCCTTCCAGCCTTTTCACCAGCTTTATTGGCCTCCTTTGGATCCATTGAAGGACCTTCTCATTCTTCTTAAATTGTGGGGCGCAGAATCGCACACAGTAGACAAGTTGAGGTGACATCAAGGCCAAATTCAACAGGCTAATGACCTCTTTTGACTGAATGGTTATACTGCTTGATATACCCCAGAATACAGTTTGCCCTCATGCCTGTCAGGGCATACTGCTGACTCATATTGAGACTGCTATTGACTGGCACCCCCTGATCCCTTTAGGCAGGGTCGCTCTCCAGCCACTCCTCTCACAATTTGTATTTGTGCCTGGCATTATTTTGAGCTAGGTTCAGAATCAGGCATTTGGACTTGTTAAATTACATCCCATTAATCATAGTCTTATCTATCTACATCCCTCTGCAAGGCCTACTGTTCCTCAAGAGAGACAACAGTACCTCACAGGTTTGTATCAGCAGCAAAGTTGCTAATGTGATAGTGCATTCCACTCCTGCATCCAGATCATTGATAAATATATTGAAGAGAACTAGCCCTAGAATTGAACCCTGAGGAACACTGCTAGTGACTAGTTGCCAAACAGATGTAACTTCATTCACTACCACACTTTGAGCCAGTTTTTGACCCAGTTCACCATGAACCTGCTCATTCCACAGTTGGACAACTCCTCCAGAAGGCAGTTGTGAAGGACACAATCAAAGACCTTAGTAAAATCCAGAAAAAAATAGATCTACCATCTTCCCTTCATCTACTAGGCCGGTGACCTTTTCATAGAATATCAAATTAGTTAAACAGTATTTTCCTTTTCTTGACTGTGCCTGATGATTACATTATTTTTAGGTGCCTTTCAATAATACCCACTATATTCCTTTTCAGGAATTTTCCAGGAACTGAGGTTAAACTCACAGGTCTGCAGTGAGGCTTCCTTCACATCCTTTTTGTAAACTGGAATAGCATTGGTTACCTTCCAGTCAACAGGAACCTCCCCAGAATCCCAAGACCTTTGGTTGGTGACTGAGAGGATCCCTGCCATAACATCCGCTATCTCCTTCAGAACTCTGTGATGGATCCCATCAGGCCCCATGGACTTGTGAACATTAACTCATACAAACAACTGCTTCCTTACAATTTCAGTGTTACTGGATAGTTTCAACTTGAATATGGCTTTGGCCTTTTGTGTCTTCTCCCTGCATTTACAAACCAGAACTCTGTCATCCTCCTGCAAAATCTGACTTCATACCAGAAATCATACAATTTATTAATACTCATGAGCTGCATGAGGAGTTCCCTGTTCTTCTGGTCTTCTACCCCACTTGCTTGATTTAAGATGCAGTGGAATTGCCTGCTCCTGTGCTTCTAGGTTGTTCTTAGAAACTGTTCTGTACTCTTGGACTCCAAAGCCCTCAAAAACAAATTCCAAGTGTACTACGTAAAATACCTTCCCAGATTCAAGTTTTCTTTCCTGAAGTCATAGGATCACAAAACGTTAAGGGTTGGAAGGTACCTTGAAAGATCATCTACTTCACCCCTCCTTCATCAGAGCAGGATAACCTAGATTAGTCCAGACAAGGATATGTCCAGGTGGGTTTTGAATGCCTCCAGAGAAGGAGATTCCACAACCTCTCTGGGCAGTCTGTTTCAGTGCTCTGTCACCTTCACAGTGAAGAAGTTTTATCTTATGTTCACATGGATCCTCCTATGCTCCAGGTTGCACCCATTGCCCCTTGTTTTATCTCTGGACATCACTGAGAAGAAGTCCATTGTAGCAACTCTGCTGTCCATTTTTCTCATTACACTGAAAATTTTAAAGAAGTTTCTCTTATTGCTCCATGATGTAACCTTTTTCCACTCCTCTTTATCTGTTGTCATGCTGCCTTACCTCTGGCACAAATCAGATCCAGGACCTACCTCTGTAGTGGCCATGCTGAGTTGGCTCCATGCATCATAGATGGCAGGGAATAGCTCCATGTATCAATCTGCCTTTCACTCTCTCAAATGTTCTTCAGTCTGCTCATCTCTTCCTGAAGCTCAGCCACCAAGCAGAGTGATTCATCAATCTGGTCACACCTCCCACAGGCTTGCTTGCAATCACTTTCCATCTCTAGGAATGTCCCTTCTCACATCCCATAGTCGAAACGTTGGGTGGTCACATACTTTAGCAGGAGCTCTTCCTGTGTGACTGTGCTGCTTCTACCAGCTGCTAGAAGCTTAGAAGCAGCAGAGGACAATGTTTTTTGTGAGGTGCTCACTGTGCTGCCACGTGCCTGCCTGCTGGGAATATATATGCTTGTCCATTCCAATCTCTTAAAGCATTTAACACAGACTTGTGCAAAATAATTTTATATCCCGTTAACATCATAGCACCTTAATAGAAATGCTGTAGAACACTGCCGTTGGTTATATTGAATCAATACCAACAAACACTTGAGACTTTCTGACACTTCTGATGTATGGAACTATCAAAAATCTCCACCTGAACAGACTCCAGCACTTGAGTGTGCCATATGGTCTAGAAGTACTATTGCAAAAAGTAGCATATTGCCCATTAAGCTCACCAGACAAATCTCCATTGCTTCCATATATACATCATTGTTGCACTGTGCCAGGAAAAAAAAAAAAAAGTATATTGCTAAAGGAAGCATAAAGTTCTAACGATGTTGTAACCTTCTGCTTGGTTCAATACTGTGCCCTAACAGGTTCTACAGAAACAGGAAATATTCTGACTCTCTAAAGTTCGTACTTATGTCAGCCCTCCCTTCACACCACTGAAAACAGGTACCTGTTTACAAGGACTGTATGGAAGAAAGGAAAGGTGAGTAGAGATATAGTACAGTAATTTCCCTGTGTGCCATATATGTCACTGCTGCGCACTATGTATGCAAGGGGCCTTAGAAATGGCCATACCAAGACAACATATAAAGTATCTATGAGGTTTTTGTTGTCATTACATTGATCTCCTTTTGTTTCTTTATTTGGTTAGGGTTTGTTGGTTTGGAGGGGTTTTTTGTGTGCTTTTGGGGTTTTTTTGAGGGGTGTGGTGGTTTTTGTTTGTTTGCTTGTTTAGGCTTTCTTCCATGGAGGTTCAAATCACACATTGTAATTACATCTCCAAAGCTTTTTAGCTGGTGGGAATCTCCCCCTCACTGAAGACTACTGTACAGTCATAGTTTATTTTGTTCCTAAAGTGTATTTTCTCTTCACACATGCTGTGGTGCCAGGACTCTTGCAGGCATGTGCACAACTGCTGTCTCTGCTTACAGTAGAGAAGAAAATAACTCAGGAAGATTTTACCAAAACAATAGTTGGTAAAGTTATAGTGGAGATGGGCACTGGTGTCCCCAGAGTAAGAGCTGACTCAATCCATTGCAAACATGGCATTTAGTACTTAGCTCTATGTAAATTATGTTCCACCACACAATCAGAAGTCTAGAACAATGATACAAAGAAGTACAGGATTTTAAAAGAAAAAACAAAACCAAACCAACAACAACAATAAAAAGCACTTTTGTTATTATAATGCAAAGAAATCACTGTTGCTAATATTTGATTTTCTGTACAATAGAAAATTAATATAATTGTGCTAGAAGGCCTGAATCATCATAGTCACCATAACTAACTTTTTGTTACTGAATGTGAAATAGCTTCTAAAAAAACTCTAGAATTATAGCATTAGAATAGGTGGAAATGTCTGCAAGTTGCAAGACACAGAAAAGCAACACAGACAAGTGAGGTGGTATCACAAGAGACCTCTGTTAGCTGGTTTTTTAACATGAGAATGTGCCATTTCTGCCAACATTCCTTAAATAATAATTGACTCTATTCTCATATGATTCAGTATGATGTTTTTGTCAGACTAAAATGTAACTCCTTTTGATATATTCTGTGTTCCCTAAAATATGCATTAGAAACAGTAAGTGATGGTGCAGAACTATCCCTGGGGAAACTGCCCTTAAAATATTTAACATTACCTGCCAAGAATACCTCTGCTATACTTTACAGTTGCCAGTCATTGCTGTACAGCAATATCCAAAAGTGTCATTTATGCTTGATTTGCAGTCATTTTTACCTTTTAAAACTGATTTCAATTTCCTCATTATTTATACAAAGTGATAGTATGTAAAAATTCCTTTTTTTCTAGTAAGTTATTTATTACTGCTGTTTTCAATATTAGTATTGTCCCTTACATTCCCTGACTCAATCATTTTTCTAAGAGTTGTTTAAATCAGATGAGAGGTTAAGTGGTGCTCAGAGAATAGCAGTGGCTATTGTAATTATTTCAGGCACTGTTTCACCCTGATGAGCTGCTTTTGTAAAAAAACAAAACAAAACAAAACCACAAAACCACCACTTTGCTTCTCATTTTCAGCTAGTTAAAAAAAAAAAGTACCAAGCTATAGCTCTTTGTTTTAAAATTTTATTTATGTGATCTATGCTTTACTTAGAGACTCATGTTTCTTTTAGCTGAGTTATCAAAACACAAAATCTAATGTTTAACCTTATTTTTTCTTTTGACTTTTCTTTTCTGAGTTGCTGAAGGAAAATAGTATACCAGTGTTCCAGGCCACATTATGATTTTTGGGAAGAAAATGCTTTAACAGAAAGAAAAGGAAAAAAAAAAATAGAGAAGGAAAAGAGAGATTATACAAATTTCACTACAAAGTAGTGCTTTGGAAATGAAGAGCACTTTTTTTTTTTTTACTTTTACACTTCCAAATCAATTTTTAATGACATCCATAATGAGGCCTTCTGCACCTACTGTAGTGAGTACCCAGCAACTTTCAATCCCACAGTATTTATTATGGTGTATATATTTTATATATGAACAATACTGTTATTTTGATCATTTATTTATGTTAAGCGGTGGCCATTATAGCAAAGTGTAACATCTGTGGTTTCATTTCTGATGCAGAGGCAAAGTGATTACGGAATTATGAGCCAACCACACTCAGGGGTATTACAAAACATGAAATACAACAAAGTTCAGTAAGTTCTTCTAATTTTACAGGGCTCTGATTATCTCACAGGAGCTACATCTTGTAGTTACCAGATGTTTCACAATAACAGTAACTCTGGAGTTGCTTCATTGTTATAACAAGAAGATTTTACTGCGGAGAGAAAGGTTGGCATTTTCTCTGCTGGATGAAGATGAAATTGGCAATTTGGAACAGCAGTTTCAACTGAGCTGTGTGGTTTACATTGATTAATCTATCACATTAGAATATTAACCTACCAATCAGAGCTCCATTCTAGAAGTTTTCTAATCTGTGCCATATGTCTGGAGCTTAATAAACATTTTCTTTAATTCCAGCTATGGCAAAGACTTTTAAAAAAGAAAGAATCCTGACCTTTCTCTACAATACTAGACACTTCGGATCTTAGTCTTATAAAGTTAGGTTTTTATTCATGCAATACCAAGAATCACCATCCATCTAAACCTGAAATAACTCAAATAATATGGATTCTGACACTCTTCCTAAGCAAGCAGTAGATCACTGGAGAAGCAGCCCTGTTAACATGAACAAAGTACTTGGAATTGTGTTCAAACTGAATGTTGGGGGGCAACTTCTGAGGCTATTATTCACTTTGGATGACATCTTCTTCTGTTATTAAGACCACCGTGATGATGCTAATATGAGTCAAATCTGACCATGGGAAAGCACAGGATGTTTACAGAAATTAACACATTCACCCAGAAGGATCTTGAAATATACACAGTTAAAACAGCTAAGGCAGAGCAATCCTGCTAGGATTGTCAATAACCAAAATTTAAGAGTATGCACTTCAGAAAATGGGTTCATAATAGGCAGCTAGTTTTTGTATTTATTGGAAACCTCTGACATTATGTCAAATACCAAAACAAAACAAACTAAGAAAAAAAAATAATTATATAGCACTGTGTTGCTCCACTGAAATGGCATATATGTAAAAATTCTGATACAGTCATAAGAAAAATAAAGAAATCCATCAGCTGAAACTGAGAAGCCTTTGCTTGGTAAGGTACAAAGAAATTACTTACTGGCTATCTTATGAGTGCTAGGAGAACCAGGGATTAAGAAAGGTTATAAATAATAAGAGAAAGCAGAGATGTAAATTATGAATATTAATGTATTAGTGTAGACTTTCAGCTATCTTCCTAGACTGCTACAGAGATAAAAATTATGCTGGCTGAACAGTGGGTCTTATTTGTGTTACTGTTTATGATTAAATGATTGAAATTTATGCTGTTTCTTTATTTTGAATTGTAGTATGTGATTTCTTTTATGTACACATTAATTAGAAATAATTACTTCTTCTGTAATTGTCACTTAAACTTGAATGTATTGAATTCTCTTCTAATCGATGTGTCTAATGATGGTTTATATTTTTTTCTTTCTCTACTTCGTTAGTGGAGATAAAGCAGAACTTCATTTCTGGACTATGGATTTCTTTATCCCGAAGGAAAATCTGAAACTCAAGATTGGAAACATTATGTCCTTTAAAAAAAAACCAACCACAAAACCACAAAAATACCCAAAAAACCAAACCAATTCCTAAATAAATAAATATATTAAGATCATTTTAGTTTTGATCATTTGTAGCTCTTGATTTGGTTTAAACCAGAATAATTAATTTAACTCAAAAGAAGTTCATTGATGCATAATAAAGGAGACCATCGCTCAACAGTTATTTGATCTTTTTAGTTATTAGTCTTGCTTACACTTGGCAATTTTTGTTATCTCAAATTTCTCTATTTGTGTATAATTTTGGTAAAATAAAATTAACCTGCATATTTATTTGAGTTCATGACTAATTAAGGCTAGTGATGCAATGTAGGTAGGTAGTAGGAACATATCTTAGTACATATATCTAAGTAAAATTTTATTTTATAATAGTAGAGAGAAAGTAATTTTTTGGAGAAGGACTCAGCCTGAGTAGAGTTTTAAAATAGAACAGATGAACTACCCTCTAAGGGTATGCTTTCCGTCTCCATATATCTTGAAGGTAGATTTAAATGGTCTAGACTAGCTCTAGATACCTGTGTTGCAGGTATCTATGTTTGGCAAGACTACTTACATTGAAAGCAACCACCCTATTCTTATATGCCTGAATGGATAATAATAGTCTCCACACAGATGTTTCCCTTCTTCCATCAAGGAAATTGTTTTGGAAACATCTACAGATTAATTAATTCTTTATTCTATAATAACATCAGTCTGTATACTCAAAGTATATTCTTTTGAACAAAGCACATCTCTTTGTATTGGGAAAAATATGGCTGATTGACAATATACAGCAAAGTCCCATCAGGTCCTTCATAGTTCACAATACTGTCTACATAGAAGGAAGATCAGATATAGTTTCGTCAGTTAATATGGCATCTGGCCAAGAGCTTTGAGATCATGTAATAGTTATGCCATTAACAGTTTGTTTCATGCTTTTTTCTAAAGAGACTTTTGGAAAACTAATAGTCTTTCTGCCTGAACTTCAACATTGATGTTTATAATAAAGGTAATTCTCTGAGTAGTTGTCATGTCTACAAAATTTGCTTGAATTTATACCCTTTCCTGTGATAGGTACATTCTGCCTGTTTTCAGGGTGAAATGGTTAACATCTGAAAAGTCTCATCTTTACTAAATCTGTGTAAGTCACTCGGAATCAGGGGAGACATTCTGACTTTAAAAATGCTAAGGGTCAGTCATGTAATTTGGAAGATAGTCGTTTCAAGGATGAAGCTCCTGTGGTGCTATAACACAGGTACTTAATGACTAGAGATAGAAAGGTCAGAGGTTTTTCCCTTTCAAAAATCTTGTTCAATAAAGGTAGTCAGCACCTTTTTTTTTTTTTTTGTAGTTGTCCAATTTACGTTAGAGCTGTAGTGTTTACTTGAAGATCTTGCGTTGCTTCAAATTTACTGAAGAAATTTACAAGAAAGAGGACAACCCACCTGCATTGCATTGCTGCTGCTCCACTAAACTCATCACTTAAAACTCATATGTCTCTGGTGCTAAAGCATTGCTTTCATGTGATTCTACATCCTAATTCTAAAAAGCTAGTAGAAAGTCATGGCATTTCTCAATATGCTTATGCAGATACTAAAGTATAAGCTACTACTGCAAATGTGTGCTCATATACATTGAAAAAACAGAACTAGATGACTCTTCCACTCAAGTTTTCTGTAAAAGAAAATAAATATAGGGAGAAAATCTCAGACATTTACAGAACATGTATTTCATTTCCCACAAAGCTTAAAATATAGAGTACTCCTTCTAACTGCTCAGAAAAATTTCTTTAGTGTCTTGCAAATTATTTGAAAGCACTGTAGATATCTAGCATACAGGGAAAAAAAAAGTAATTTGACACAGAAAGAAAAAAATAAACTGATAAATTGCAGAACAAATTTTACTTTAGAAATCCTTAATGCATTCCTTATTTCCATATATTTAACAGAGTATTCCTTCAACAACATCACAATCATTAAAAGTTATCTGTCTTATTCAAAATATTTGTTAGAAGAGTTTAGAAAAATTTATACAGTTTGTCACTGATTCAGTTTGTGTCCAACTCTCTCCTCTCCATAAAAAAATGGAAAATACTATGGAGATGGACTAGTGGGAATGGAAAATTGACAGTTAAATAGCTTCTGTACATGAATGACCTAAAGCTGTAAGGACAGGCACAAGGGAGCTATACACTTTGATTGATATAGTTCATGTCTTCATTAAATACTGAAGGAAGTAATTCATCCCTAAGCACAAACCCAGAAGGACATGGAAAGACAAATGTAAAGTAAGGAGATAGAAATCTTCAAGCAGGCCAAATATTCAAGGATTTAGAAGAAGGACAGCTATTTATGTTAGTTGAATAGGCAGAAGTTATTGAAGAATTGAGATCCAAAGGAAAATGAGGTTTGTATACCTCAGGCTTTTGAAGACAGTAGAAGAAAACTATCTGGACATCACTCAGGCCGATATATGAATTTTCTGTACTCTCTGTAAAGATTTTTGAAGGACGTCTTCTGAGGATGCCATGTCCTTTGTTGTGCAAGACTTGTTAAAACCATGACGGGTAAAATTTACTTTAGAGATGTATCTTTGGCCTTGTTATGGTGATGAAAGTTCTTTACTCACACATAATCAAATGAGGAAACTAGGAGCTTGTATCCATGTTGCCAAAATTGAACATGTAAACCAAAGGCATTCATACTGAAATTACTCGTGATATGATCTCTTTAAAGTTAATGATACTCCAGGGAACAATTAATTTCATTTTAAGTTAGGTCAGGTAAAATATTCCCTGAAAGTATCTGTTGCTTGTCAGCACACATGAAGGATATCTTGCTCAGTAGCAGACATGCATACTGCAGGTGTTTGAAACCAAAGTAAATTAATTTCACCCAGTCATGTATTTTCCCATTATGTATTCTACTATAGCCTCTCCACATTTTTTCAGACATCAGTAGCTTCTGTCCTTGAAAAACCTATTATGTAGCCACCCCTCATCAGAATTTGTCTTCTCAAAGCTTTCACAACTTCATCTCTGTTGACTTGCTTTTTGTGGTACATCTGCCCAGAATCTCTTGAAGGCCCATCATTGATAAGAAAACTTGACCAGTGGCAAAAGTCTATCAGGCTTCAGCAAATGCCATGCATGTGTATTTTTAGCTGATGGATCTTTTATTTTGATTATTTCTGGGCGTTGCTATTCCCATGTAGGTAAGTTGCTTCAAGCTTTTATTGTTTGAAATAATTGTCAATCTGCAAGGTGTAAAATGTTATGGCCTTTCTCAAGCAGAAGACATTCATTAAATCATTTTGTCCATCTTCTTACTACTTAATTCTGTCAGGTAACAGAAAAAGCTTAATTAATATAAAACCTCTGATATGGTATTTACTTGTATTTCAAAACCAAATATAATTTATATCTTTATGAAATGTTTTATTGTTCCAATCTCCCTTTACAGTACAATGTCTTACTTAAAATTTTGCACTGGGACATAAATGACTGTGTAAGAAAATTTCTTCCTATTATTGCCAGAGACTTACTTTCTGATACTGATAAAATTCACAGAGGGTGGAATTTTTACAGAAAGTATAGAGCCCATGGGTTCACATTCCATAAATGGAGAGAAATAACTGATTTAGAACTCAATTCGCCTGACCTAACTGATCCCTATTCATATGTTTTTAAAAAAGATTAAACCTGAAGTACCTAGATTTACCTTTAGTGCTGTGCTGAAGACAGACAATAAAGAGAACTTATGTATATCAAACACCCAAGATATCTAGCTCAGAGTGATTGAAAGATAGTTGAAATGAATGACACTGTGTCTCTATACCTTCCTTTCTTCATTTTTAAGACTTAGCATACATGTAATTAAAGAACCAAAGGATTTTAGAGATCTGTACAAGAAAAAAAAAAAGCAATACAAATTACTAAACATTTTAATTAAAAATATATATAGTTTCCTCTTAGCACATACTACTTTCTTGTTTCATTTTGTACCATCCCTACAAACCCAACTTCCATTGCGTCATGTTTTTTTCAAGCTTTAAAACAAAGCTGGGAGTTTGGTCTTTTTTTCCTCAATATACAGAGGGATTTCATCATTTATGGCTATGGGCCTTAAATATTTTCTTATGTAGAAGACTTGCTAAGTGCAGAAAGACTGTCTTTCATATCTGCAAAAACCCCCAAACTTTTGAACTTCGACTTTGTATGGGTAAATATTTCATCTCCTTTTATAACTTTATGAAGGAAAGGTTTATTACCTTAGAGCTTGGACATTAAGAAATCTGTGTAGCATATTTTATTTTAGCATATTATAGTTCCAAGTAATTTTTCTGTTCATATACTGTAACTGAAAAAATGCAAATATGGTATGGAAAATTATTAAATTAATGTATAAAGTGTTAAAAGGCAAGATAGGTTTAAAAAGTTGTTGAAGAATAAACATTAATCTTTATATGCTTTAAAAATACTCACTAGAATTTTGCTGATGAATCTTATCTGCATCTAAGTGAATAATATTATTTTTTTTTTAAAAAATGAACATTACTTTAAAAGAAATTAGCATATCATGTATCAATAAATGAAATAAATACCCTACTGATTGCCTCCTGCCTTTTGGTGTTTAGTTATTGCATTCTGTCTCTACATTCAGCAGGGCATAATGGAAGGGTTTATTTCTTACGTGATTAAAGTCACAGCTGTTCCCACTTATTGGATTGCCTTAACCCACAAAGTGTATGAAAGAGTTGATTCTCCATTTTATAACGCCGTTTGAAAGTTCCTCACAGTAATGCTGAAAGAAAAAAATATCACTCTTAATGAGGTCCCTCAACAATGCCTTCATTACATTCACATGATGATGATCATTTAAGGAAAGACTTGCATTCATCCCTGAAGTAACCTCACTGTATGCGTACTTTTTTTCCCCCACAACACTTTAGGACTATATTTTGTAACTCTATAGCAAACAGAGCTTTACTGTTTTAAACTAAGTGCAGATTTTTCTTTCTAATGTGGCATATTTATTTAAGCTAGGGTAACGTACAGTAACCTACTTTAATAATATGGTAAGGTAACAGATGCCAAACAATGTGTTATGGAATCTAGCAAATAACTTAAGAGATTATTACTTCTTGGCTAAAACTAGTCCTGAAAACCAAGCCAGACCAGCCAGAACATGTACTGGGAAAGCATGGCAGGTGAGATCATTTGTTACCAAAGGTTTCAGAGTATCTTCAGGTCTTATCAGTAAAGACTTCTGTAGCTAAATATGAACATTCACAACATAAACAGCTCCTAGGCATTAAAACACTCAGAAGTCTGGATAATGGTTGAAGGCAATCAATAAACAAAGACAGGCAGTCTACAATCACCGCAGAGTGATTGCCTCAGAGCAGATGAGATGGGTAACGTAACTTGGACTACTGAAACATATTATTTGAAGGGAAAGTTGTCTTTCTGTACAACCTACTTATTTTATTACTTGTTTTCTCCACGACAACCCTTCAGCCATTTACATTTTCTTTTGGATTTTAAGATGAAGAATCTGATGTCTGCAGTACTGATCAACTTCTCAAGCATTTGAAATGCCTAAAAAGCTCTTCAAAAATATAAGTACACAGGCTCAGGACATACTTTCCTTTTTCCTCCTGTCATCATCCATTCCTAGTCTATCCTATATAAAGAATAATAATTGTGAAAAAGTCTTTTAGCATCCTAGGTGTTCCCAGAAGTTGAGAAAGAACTACGACATAATTTAACATGGAGGCTAAGGAGCGCCTTGGACCTATTTCTGCTCCATGCTCACCACAGGGAAGAAATGTCTCACATCCATCGCTTCCTCCTGGTCCTAGTCAAATATCACTTGGAGCTAAAAAAACTAAAATCCTTTGACTGAGCTCAAAAGTCATTACTAAGCTATTTTTCCTGGAAGCCATATTTTCTGTCAAAGCATTTAGTTAGTTACTTAGGCAGGTGAATAGTTATTTAGATTCTCAGATTAGAAGAGAAAATGAAACGAAATAAAACCCAATACAGAGAGTAAAATAATCCTCAACCTTTAATTTTCTAGAACATTTTATCTATGCAGGGTGACACCTTGAAGTGCATGCTCTATGTATGCTGACATCAGTATTGGGTAGATTCAGAGATTGATTTTCATTGACAAAATAAGTCTGTTCTAAAAGTTTGCGTTCATTTTCAAAATGGTCTATCAGAGCAACACCTCTACTTCAAAAAGCAGTGAGCGTTTTCTAATTTCTTCATAAAAGTGCAACACACTCGAAAACAAATTAAGATGATGAGTAATATCCTGTTTATATGTAACTACTGCTGCATACTGTTTGGATAGATTGTATTTTGTGATGAGCACTTTAGTTTTAGTGGAGTCCTCAGGACTATCACTATAGTCCAGTAAATGTGATTAACTTCACTTTTACAGTTATTTAGGCTTTATATTGATGTGACATTACAAGGTGTCCAGACTGGCCTGGCTTTGGTTTGGTCTTAGTTAATTTTAGCTTATTGTAAAAATTTTCCTGGTAATCAAAAGACTATTGCATGATATGTTGCACCTGAAGCCTCGGCAATGCCACATATGGTAAAAGTTTCTTAGAGAAAAGGGGTCACTGTGCAAAACCCAAGAGACTCTTGTGTCAGCTGATGCTGGGAGAGGCTATCGAAGAGTTTCTAAACTACACCTAGGAGGGCATAAGAAAGAGCAGGAGTGCAACAAGAAAAAAATACAAAAATAAATTCAAACCAATGCTACCACTGAGGAGGGAAACCACACCCCCCTCCAAACCTGTGAAAATCATATTCTTCTCAGGGAAAACATCAAGGTGCTATAAAACTAACATTACCCACACTCTCATCCTCTTTGAGGTAGATTGGAGGGCCAGCTTTAGGATCCAGAGTAACACTAAAATGGTAAAGCAAAACACAGAAAAAGATCTTATTACTTTGATCAATGCTTTTGTATAACATTTTATTAGTAGGCCACTCCCTGTATTAATTGAACAATTTGGAATGTTACACTGCTGAAACACTAAGCAAGCTAACATTCGTGGCTCCAAGTTCCACATTCCTTTTGGCCTGCAGCAAGATTTTTGAGTATAGTCTTGTCTGCAGACTAACTTTTAGAAAGATGTTGTCTAGTGTTATTAAGAAACTAGCTGTGGCAAGAATAATATTTTAATGTTTCTTTTGTTTTGTTTTGTTTTTACCACAATGATTAAGACCAAGATTCAATGATATTTTCTTCAAAATACCTACCAAATATACAATACTAAGGAACCTCACAGAGCTGGAGGAAAGAGATATGGTGATATAGTTGCCAAAAATAAAAAACAAAACCACCCCATAATTTCTGGAGCAATACAGAAAATTATAATATGCATATGATAATATTCAAATAAACCATGAAAAATCAACAGCAATTTTAAAATGTCTAGGGAGAGATGTCAAGACATTAAAGGTAGTTAAATACTACATTGGGGATAAATTAGCAGTACATTTAAGCGCAATGTTCTGCAGGCACATCATCTCAGCTTTTGAATTGATTTTCAACAGAAAAAATTTCTCACAGTTGAAGCTTCTGAATCAAATTAAGACACCAGTACTTTTTTTTCTATAAAATATTACTTGACTAGTATGACTTTTTAAAAGATATATATATAACAAGATTAAAGCAAGTATTTCTAAATTTGAAAAAAAAAATATGTGCATTTCCAGATTATTTTAAATCAGTTGTCAACCTAAAAAAAACCCCCACCTTACTTATTCCCCAAACAGCTTCTTTTATTGTTCCCATTTATTCTAGTATGTCAGATTGCTCTGGAGGACTGCATTAGAGAGACAAATACCCAGAGGGAATTTGCCCAGAATACACCAGTTTATGAGCCATCCTCAGGCACAACACCTGTATTACAAGCAAGGGTCTGGATCTCTAGGCAATCATCCTTTTCAGTTTTCTCCCTGGAGAGGGTTTAAGTGCCAGTTAATAAGGAAGAAATGGGTAGAAGATTAGGTAGTGCTACAGGTATCAGTCAAGCAGCTTGCTTCTTTACACACACACACACCCCCACACACACCCTCCATCCTCCTAGGCCTTGCAACCTACCGGAAAAATGCTGGTTTGTTAATTGAAAATTGTGAATGATTGAAGAGAAAAAGTTCAGTCTTATAAAAAAAGTGCTGGATGGAAGGAACATTAACAAATCCATTGTTCCAAAATATCTGTAGAAGCATGTGTTATTTGTTATTATTACATGTGTTTATTGCTAGTGTGCAGACAGGTCTGGGAATGGGATGGATGTGATGGCAATGAGAAATAGCTCAGAAATAGTAGGAAGGGTTGAACAGAGTTCTGCAAGTTGACACTGCAATCCCAACACTGGGAATGCCTTGAATGCTTGGAACTATGTTTTCTAACATGTAGTCAGAGAGGTCTGCAGTACATGCTACTGCACAGTCAGCGCACAGATTGGAAGCAAATGACTTCTGAATGAACCACGAGAACAAATCTGACAGTGTTCCATTTTTGCCCTTGTGATGTGCTGACTGTTAGGCAGACCTGAGTAAACTTGGAACTCTGTACATAGTGTTCACTTCTCCCTAGTTTTATTGAGTTTGCATGGCAAGATTTAGGGGAGGTGGGGGTGGAGGGGTTGGGGGAGGGGGCACTACATGAATGGCTTCTGTGAGAAGCTGCTAGAAGCTTCCCAATGTCACCAATGCCACCTGGCTCTGAGACGGATGCACCACTGGCTTAGGCAAACCCAAACAGTCACGGTGGTGGAGCCCCTGTGATAACATAGGTAAGAAGGGGGAAAAAGAAAAAAACAACCAGCAGCAATTGCAGCCAGAGAGAGGAGTGAGAATATGTGAGAAGAACATAACATAGGTAAGAAGGGGGAAAAAGAAAAAAACAACCAGCAGCAATTGCAGCCAGAGAGAGGAGTGAGAATATGTGAGAAGAACAACTCCGAAGACATTATAGTCAGTGAAGGAGGGGGATGAAGTGCTCCTTACACCAGAGCAAAGATTCCCCTGCAGCTTGTGGTGAAGACCATGATGCGTCAGGCTGTACCCCTGCAGCCTATGGAGGGCAATGGTAGAGCAGGTATCCACCTGCAGCCCACAGAGGACCCACACTGGAGTAGGTGGATGCTCAAAGGACCTATGACCTCTTCGAAAGCCTGCACTGGAGTAGGCTTCTGGCAGGACCCATGGATCTGAAGGAGAGAGGAGCCCACACTGGAGCAGGTTTGCCAGGAAGACTTGTGACCCCAGTGGGGTGCCAATGCTGGAGCAGTCTGTTCCTGAAGGTCTGCACCCCATGGAACAGACCCATACTGGAGCAGTTAAAGAACTGCAGCCCATGGGGAGGACTCACATTAGGGAAGTTCATGGAGGACTGTCTCCTGTGGGAGGGGCCCCACAGTGGAGCAGGGGATGAGTGTGAAAAGTCCTTCCCGTGAGGAGGAAGGAGTGGCAGGGACAATGTGTCATGAACTGACTGCAACTCCCACTCCCCATCTCCTTGTTCTGATGTGAGAGGAGAATGTAGAGAAATTCTGAGTGAAGTTGGGCCTGGAAGAAGGGAGGGGTAGGAAGGAAGGTGTTTCAAGATTTGATTTTATCTCTCATTATCATACTCTGTTTTGGACGGTAATAAATTATTTTTTCTCTAAGTCCAGTCTGTTCTGTCCCTTATGTAAATTAGTGAGTGATCTCTCCCTGACCTTATCTTGACCGTTTGTTATATTTTCTCTTCCCTGTCCTGCTGAGGAGGGGGACAGATAGAGCAGCTTTGATGGGCACCTGGCCTCCAGCAAGGGTCAATACATTAGGCAGTATCAAAACTGAGTAGATAAGAAATAGACTATCATGCCTATGTCAGAGACTTTTAAGAGAGTTGATGTGAATGAGGGCATGTGGGAACAAATGCATGACAGTAAGACCTGGTGATGGGATTATCTGTTAGGACAATTCCAAATGAAGGTACTCCTGAATCTGGTCATTCAGATGTAGTAGGGGAGTCTATAAGGACTTCTAGGTTTTAGATTTCATGTGTGATCTATAAATTAGTTTTGTATCACAATGCTCTCAGAAATATACCAGTGGCAAAATAGTATTACTAACAACGAAATTTGCTGCAAGTGACGCTCTTCTTGGACAATTTTCAATTCAAGTGTTGACTTGTTAAAAACTTAAGCTTCCTTTATATTCAGAGAGGAGGTATTCAAGGACAAATATCCCTACAGTAAAGAGCAAGAAAATTAAAGTCAAGTCCAACAGAATGCGGAGAAAGTCTATGGGAACCAGCCCCTGCTGCTTTTTAATATCATATTGTAATATTGCTATTACTATGATGTTTATGAAGAGGTAACATGGGGGATCTCCATATTTGTTTAACAAGCAGCTAATTTGGTCACTTGTACTTTCTGTAAATGGTTATGTAATTTACAATTTCACTGTCTCTTCAATATGAAAAATATGAAAAGGAGTCAATAACAAAGATTTTCTATCACAATTTAAGTCATGTTAATTTGAGCAAAGAGGATGTACTGTTCATTTAGAATACTGCTTTTTTAAAAAATTATTTTATAGGTGTTTGCTCCTACTTTGCTCTGTGACAGGACTGCTGAGGGTAAAAGTCCGAAAAGAACATAGTCCATAGCCCTTTGGGGGTTTAAGGTTAGTTTTGGGGAGCAGTTAGTTTCTATGTAAGTACTTTAATTTATTCAATTTATCTAAGTATATGTACTTGAGATAGGGATTTTTTACATCTTTCTTATACATGAACTATATGCATACCCATAAATGTGTTATCCAGAAGGCAATAAAACTGATATATATTTAATGTCTTTTGCATTCTTTGGAAGGAAACAGCTACAGAAGCATCAAAGCAAGGGCAAAAATGTCCTGTGCTTCTCAGGAATGGATGGAAGGAGATGTTTCGCTAGACCATGTCTGACATGCCATTTCCCTTCAATCTGTTTTGATATCTCATAGAAACTGGTTCTGATGTACAACTATCAACAATTACTATTTTAACTGTAATCAGATATTTTCAGTAAGAAATCAAAGCAATAACAAGCAAAGAACATTTAATTAATCATAATAAAATTTAAATATTGCTTTAAATATAGATTGAAAGGACTTATATTTTGTAATATAATTTTTCTTAGTATCTTCTACAGTATTATATAGCTTCTGAATCATAATCCACAAAGCAGCTCATCAAACACTCTAACATAAAATTCCATTCCTATGGAATGGAATATACTTGATTATAGTTGGTATGAGGGGCTTGGAGCACATTACATATAATCAAATATTGTGAATTAGTGTAGGAAGTATGTTATAATCTATGTATTAGTGAACCAGCTCATTATAAGGCTTACCCTTGGCTTTCTTCCTGATGTCTTCTATGGATTTGTCTCCATTTGACCCCTCATAAAGGCATGCTCGCATATAGAAAAATAATGGTCTTTCTCCAGAACTAGTCCTTAAACAATACTAATGCCTTCTTATTCTACATCTACAGAAAAAGAATTACTTATCAACTGCTGAAGATGTGTGAGCGAAGGCTACGGACCACATTTCCAATGGGAGCTGCCAGGAGAAACAGTCAATATTTTGAACAGCAGAATTCATATGGTACTTTATTTGGTGTATTACCTACCTTTGAAAAGCACTATAAGAAGGGGTTTCCTACTGGGAAGAAAGAGTTTTACTTTGCTTTTATTATGGATTCATAGGTTCTGTAGGGTTAATAATCTACATCCTTCTACTGAAAATGAGTATGAAGATCTCAGAGAGGTCTTCCCTTCTTCATTTTTTGTTATGAAAAAGGAATATTGAGACCTAAATTACTTTTCACACAGTCCACACAAGGACTAAATTCAGAGATGAAATAGAACTGAGAAAGCTGATGGAAAGAGTTTCATATTAATTATCAGAAAAGAAGATGGCTGCAAAAAGCTTCCTGAAATCCAGTGCACTTCAGTTTTAATCCATTTGTGTCATCAGTTCTTGACACACCAAATGAATGATTTAAAAAAGAAAGAAAATGAGAAGGCTGAACTATAAGATGGGACAAGTGAAAAGAGGTGTAATACAACTGCAAACAGAGGTGAGAAAGTAGAAAAAGTAGAAAATTGGAAAGACAGCCAAGATATTTGTAGCAAAAGGATCAAAGGATAAGTACAAAATGTTGAGAAGGAGGTGAGAAATGCTGGTGGGTATTGGGGAAAAAAAGGAGGGAAAAAGGACTAATAATTGAATGAAGAAGAAAAATCTTTAGTGTTGCAAGTTTAGCCAGAATGAGAGGATGGGGAGAGAAAAGTAGACAGAGATAAAAAAAAAAATTAAATAATTTTAAAAAATCAATTAAGCCATCACATGAAAATAGAAATAATTCACTTTAAATGAAACAACTGAAAATAATGTAAAGGTAAAAGTGTAATGAAAATGACTGATGTAGTTGGTAGTTACTGATAGTAGTAAGCATATGGCCATAATATTCAGTCATTACATTGTAAACTAGACAGGCAATGTTTATGGTACTCTGTTTCAAGAAAAATGACTAATAGGAAGATCAGGATACACTTCCAATTAGGAGAAACTGGTCCAAAGCCATTTGTAGCAGTTGAAACCTTTGCAATGATTTTAGCTTTGCATTAGGTACAAACTATAAAACCGCTGAAATACAATCCATGGAGCAGATCATTAGCTACCTAAATTTTTCAGAACTTCATTTGTGTCTTAAAACTCAGATCAGCATTTCTCCTTCAGTTAAAATCAGTGCAACACTTGTTTTAAAAACAAAACAAAACCAAACCTCAAAAAAACCCCCATCAAAAAAACCCAAGCTTGGTGGAAAAGGAGGGGGTAAGGAGCCCCAAGTGTCAGACCAGAGATTGCCCTGGTGAAGCCATCTGTTCTGCATTCCTTGGAAGACCAATGACAGAGCAGGTGGACATTCCCTAAGGAGATCCTGAAGAGAGTTCACAGTGGAACAGGCTTATCCTGAAGAACTGCAGTGCACAGAGGAGACACACACTGGAGCAAGGGAAAAGTTTGAGGAGAAAGGAGAAGTAGAGAGGATCTGTTATGAATTCATTGCATCCCCCCATTTCCCATCTCCTTGCCCTATTTGGAGCGAGGATGGGGGAGTGAAGTTGAGTGGAAGATGGGAGGAAAGTGGTCCCACTACCCAAATGTTTTTAATTGGCAATAAATTAGTTTTTCCCAAGTCAAATTTGTTTTGTCCATGATGGCAAATGGTAAAAGATCTCCCTGTCTCTATCTCAACCCACAGCTTTTTTATCTTATTTTCTCTGCCTGTTCTGTTGAGGAGGAGGAGTGGGATTGATGTACAGCTGGACTGGTGTCTGGCAGCTGGCAACAATCAACCCACCACAGTAGCAATATTCGCATAGTGACTACTTTCTACCCTTCTCGTGTGTAAGCCTGCTTGATCTCATTCTAGGTAGATAAATGCATGTACTAGAGATTCAGAAAACATTTAGATATGTTTCATCTCTGCTTTATATTATACACAGTAATCCAAACCTTTGTTTACATTTACATGTAATAAGAAAAATGTATCCCCTGACTTCACACATACTCTTCTCCCTCACCTGAGGGTAAATTTATCCCTATTTTAAGGATGACATTTAAAGCTGGCTGCACAATTATTGTGTAATGTCAGATTAGGAAAACTAATATTAAATATCTTAAACCTGATTCACTACTGTTCTGTACATAGTCTGATGAAATACACCACAGGAAAGACAGACCACAGGGAAAATGCAAAGTAACCAAATGCAGCTTCCCGTCTTTAGCTGCAAGCTGTGTTTCTCAATTGGATCCTATAAAATGATCTATATGGATCTGAGTGATAACATTATTAACTCATGGTTAAATTAAAAAATATTTATGTTGGTCATCTGAAATGAGAGCAATACATTTTCTATCCATTGGGGAAAGAAACACTGTCTTTTCTTCAAATGTGTTCAGCATGCCTAGCCTAATCCCTGACTGGGGACCCAACACATTACTACAATTCAAATGTTGAATCATAATAATTATGTTAGAGAATTAAAAATCAGTATTGGGACTAATTTTGTATCCTTCCACTTGAAAATCCAGGCTCCCTAAGTTATCTTCAGTCAAACCATACAAGGCTCAGAAGGAGCCATAAAAGGAACTAAAAATAACCTTACATAGTTTTTCTAGGCATAAAATTGTCATACTTTCACCTCAGAATCTTCCTGGGACAAAATTAAATTCTGTGTATGTCCCACTTGGACAATGAAAAATGTCTTTTCTAAAACCTTTTTTCTACAATTAGGTTTCATGCACAATTGAGAATAAATGCACATAATCTGCTTTAAGATTTGTGTGGGCTCATAAGTAACCCAGCAGTCTGAGCAGGTGTCAGTAGTAGATGCACAAGTGTAATGCGTCAAAAAATGCTTAAGTGACCAAGAGCATGTGGGCCTCTGCAATAGGGGTGTATAAGCAGAAATGTATGAGACTTCAAACCTTAACTGTGTTGATTTTATTAATCAAAATTAAACTGATTTTACATTAAAAGAGAGGAGGCTTTTGTGTTATAGCATGATAACCTCTATGTAAAACCTCTCAAAGTTTAAATAGAACAATATGATTTATGTTTTTCAAAGATAAACTTATGGTTTCTCTGTTTGAGGGCTAAATAAGCACTACTGTTACAAACTAGTTTTCCATTACTAAAAGTCCTTTGAAATAGTGGAGTTATGGCAATCATATGATAAGGAAAATTAACCCCTTATTGGACCACATGTGCTGAAATTTTGAATACTAACATGCCTTCAGAGTATAATGTTAGGAAGTACTGCAAAATTTATGTATTCCTTTTCAAAGGTAAAATATGTTATAATATTAATTATTTATTGATACTATTAAGAATTGTAATAATCATGAAAAAGTAATCTAGAAACATATTAAAACAAAAAACCAACAAAAAACCCAAACAATAAAACACACAGAAAGAGAAAAGCAGGACAAAAAAAGGGACAATCTAATACTCTAAACACAAAACAAAAACGTACTTCACACATTTATACACCATTGCAAGTTTATAAATATCTCAGTTTTCCTCTTCATGGAATTTTGTACCACTCAAAGTTAATTGATATTCTTCAATTCGTCTTCATTTTAATTTTGAAAGATACAAAGAATTTCTTAAATGAAGATACTCTAGAAAGATTTCCAGGGTTAGCTTTATAATAAAGATATTTTCAAATCAAACACAATTATTGTAATGTATTCCACACTGAATTGTGGTACTTTTGCATCTAGATTAGCATCAAATTAATTATATTGAACAGTTTTATTCTGCCCATTAAAAATTAATCAGTATTATTTTGTTGGGCTTTATGATCCCATAAATAGTGCATGTAGTGATACAAGTAAACATGTCTCTTCAGGCTGAAAAGAAAATGGATACTATACACAAAATTCTTAGGTTTATTCCCCGCCAAGATTAACAAAAGTACTTTGAAAGATTCTTTACAAAATGCAAAGATGTTGAGATGGTAGGGGTGATTTTAGCAATATTATTATTCAAAAAATATGCACTGCTGAAAACAAAACCAACTATTTTACATGTAGACTGGGAGATATTCATAGAAATGTTTGAGTGGGTTATTTACATACAGAGTACTGTGTTTCCTTATTGGTTTCAAATTCCTTTGAAGTTCGATGTCTTATGGGTTACATTTTTTTATGTCTGTTGGGTTTTTTTAAAAGAAAAATCTTGTTAATTTTAAAAGAAAATTAATGCATGCAACCTCCTTGAGGAAGAATATTTGAGTGAGCTTTCCTTTTTTATTTCTTATCAGATGGTTTTCACATTTGGAGCTATAAAACTTTGAGACCTTCTTAAAGAATTCAGTCTTTTATTTGCAAATTCTGAGAATCAAGCAAACCTGAAAAATATAAGACTTGATTTTTTAAGGCCTTATGCCTTGTATAGTAATTTCATGTGTAAAAAACATATTAGCTTCTGGAGAATAGGTTGTTTGGTTTTGGGGGGGTTTTTTTGGGGGGGATGGGGTTTGGGTGCATTTGGGGGTGGGTTCTTGTGATGGTGGTTTTTTGTTTGTTTGCTTGATTATTTTTACAGTTATTTGAGGGGAGTATGTTGCATCCACTTTGAAATCTTCTGCCACAGTGATAATGAACACTCATCTAGCAATCAAACCTGTCACATTTAAAAAATTGGTAGGTCCATCATTCAATCTATTAATATTTCTTTGCTCTTTGATTCACTTTCTGACTTCTAGAGGAGATTTGCTAGGAGAATGTGAACAAGGGTGAGAAAGCAGAAACAAAACTTTTGTAAAAACATATATGCAGGCATGTATATATATGAATTTACAAATGTTACTTCTATAAACACCCTTCCTGATGTATGCAGTTTTCTACCACAGCCAAGTGCCTGCATCTTAAGATCTAATCAATTGGAACATATATTTAGTGTTAGTCAATTTCCAGGGATACCATCGGGATCAATTTATCACAAATTGTTCACTGATTTACATAATTGACATGCTTTCCCCAAATCATGAACATGGGAATTATGTTATTAGTGACTTCAATAATTTGAATGGAGTTATGTAAAAAAAAACAAACCAACCCAAAACAGTATAAATAAATTAGCGCTAAGACTATTTAAAACTAGTATTACTATGGCTTGGCATTGGTAATACATGTGAGTTGTTGTGAGCATCTGAAAATAATGCATTTCTTAGCTATCTATCTAGGGGTAAGATTATTATGCTAAAGCAAAAAGGGCCTTGATTCATTTGCTCACAAATATGAACTTTTATTGTCATAGGCTGCTTTCTTGCCTTTTAACTTCTAGTTAATAGTCCATTAGATTTTTATTTTTTTTACTATCATCTTTTTATGGTGGAAATCTTGTGCACAAACAGGAGAATAAATACAATGACGTATTGCTTGTATGATTGAAATCTTAACAGTTCATCCAAATAGTTATTACTACTTTACATTCAATTGTTACAGAACAAAGAAAAGAAGAAAAAAACCCAACAAAATGAACAAAGGAAACCCAATGACAAAACCCCAAAACCAAAAAACACAACAGAAAAGAAGAAATTGGTACTAATGTACAGAAAAATTTTCAATGGTAATAATAGACAACAGTTCTTTTTTTTCTCTTGATTAACCCTGAACTGTGTTTTGTCCAACTGCAGGTATGAGATTACTTAATTATTTGTCAGCTGTTTAAAGGCACAGTGCTGCCAATGCTAACTTGTGCCTTTAACGTAATTATTTCTTCCCTCCTCTTTACGGCATTCTATGTTCCTGTTTTTCAAGGTTTCTGCTATCATGACAGACCTGTATTTCTCTGTACCACATCACCACATAAAAGTTATAAATGTCTTATTATGTACAGAACAGTTGCTTGTTTCTCCTATTAAATACAAAGCTATGGTTCTGCCATACAAATGTAAGCAAAAATAAAACATCAGCCACAGCTAAACACTCTGTTACAGATAAACCATGTAAAAGCAAAGTTCTAGGTATAAAACAGAAGTTCAGACAAAGCAAGTCTAACAAGCCTTAATCCTGATGCCTTGAAAAGGCAATATTACTTTGTCTACATGGCTTCACAGCCTTAAATTAAGTCCCCTCCATTTAGAGGTTCTCAGGGGGGCTCAGTGGTGCTATCAGTGTCTGGATATTATAAAATGCCCATGCATTGGGGAATATTTGGCTTCAGTTAGTTAACTATGTTCTCATTACTTTAAGAATTAAATTTATTTTTTTTTTAATATGCTCTGTGGTAGATATGTAGGGCTTAGCTCAGCTGTCTCAAATGGGGATTTAGTGTTATCTAAGATATCCTGGATTATGAAACTTGTTATCTACCTGCAAGCGTAGACGAGTGTGGTGGATGTTGTGGTTCAGCCCCGGCTGGCAGCTGAGCACCATGTGGCAAACTTGCTCACCCCTCCCCTGGAGAGGTGGGGAAGAGAATGGGAAGACAAAGGGAAAACATGTGGTTTGGATAAGTTTACTGGGACATCACAGGGAAAGGAAAATAACAGGACTATAGCAGAATATGAACAATAGCGATACACAATGCTGTGTCGTACTGAACCACACAACTCAGACTGTATATTCAGAT
Organism: Laterallus jamaicensis coturniculus; assembly: GCA_022605575.1. Taxonomy (NCBI): domain Eukaryota; kingdom Metazoa; phylum Chordata; class Aves; order Gruiformes; family Rallidae; genus Laterallus; species Laterallus jamaicensis. The sequence continues at coordinate 14,246,089 of JAKCOX010000019.1, forward strand.
CTGTCACAAAGCCAGATTGTCCCCAAGCCATGCATCCCCTCCCTGACTAGCTCCTTTTTATATTGGGCATGATGTTATAAGGTATGGAATACCCCCTTTGGTTAGTTTTGGTAACATGTTTTGGCTGTGTCCCATCCCAAATGCTGGTGAAAATGAATGCTATCTGTTGTGGTTTTTCCCCAGCTGATAGCCAAGCAGCATGCAGTCGCTTGTTCTTTAAAAGGGACCAGAGGGGGAAGTTGCCGGGGAGGAGGGGAGGGGGCAGGAACAGAATGGAAAGGGGAAAAAAAATCCAAAACCAAGGAACCAAAACCTAGTGGTTTGGGATAAAGATAGTTTACTAGAATAGCAGAAAGATAGATATAACAATGATAATAGGACTTTATAGCAAAAAATATATGAGCAGTTTCTCACCGAACCACACAACTCAGGCTGTACAGAGCCATCCCAAAAAAGCAGACCATCCTCAAAACTGTGAGTCCCTGAGCCACCTGCTCCACTTCCCACCAGCCCCCCCTTTTATATTGAGCATGACGTAATTGGCATGGAATACCCCCTTTGGCCAGTTTGGATCACCTGTCCTGGCTGCGTCCCCTCCCTTCTCGTTAGTAGGGAAATATGAACAAATTAAAAAGTCCTTGATTGCTTGGCAACAACTAGAAACATCAGGGTGCTATCAGCCCTCCTCTCATCCTGACTCCCAAACAGGGCATTCCATTCACTATTAGAAAAGAAATTAACTCCATCCTAGCCAAAACCAGGACACTATCCTAGACAAACCCAGGACATGGGTTACCCTTGGTTAGCCACTAGGTGCCAAATAAAACACTCAATCACTCCCCCTCCTCAACAGGACATGGGACCAAATACAAAAAGAGCTTGTGAGTCAAGGTAAGGTCAGAGAGATATCAATAACTGTCACAGGCATAACAGATGTGACTTGGGGAAGATTAATTTATTACGAATTAATAGCAGACTACAATAATAAGAAAATAATAACAAATTTGATTAAAAAACAAAACAAAACAAAAACCAAACCAAAACAAAAACCCCAACAGATTCTCCTCACCTCTCACTTCACCCTGGCTTCAGCTTCACTCTGGACTCTTCTAAATCTTGCCACAGATGGGTGCAGGAGGATGGGGAACAGGAATTTGTGGTCAGTTCATAAGGTCTTGTCTCTGCCATTCCTTCTTTCTTTCACTCCTCCTGTGCTCCAGCATGCGGTTTCCCAGCAGCCACAAGTCCTGTGAGAAAATCTGCTCCTGCATTGGTTGCTCTCTATTCAGTTTCTGCCAGAAACCTTCATGGGCTCTCTACAGGTTACAGCTTCCTTCAGGTACATCCACCTTCTCCAGCATGGGGTCCTCCACAGGCTGCAGGTAGATATCTGCACTCTCAACAACCACCAGAGGCTGTAGAGAGAGCCCGCCTTACTATGGTCTTCACCACAAGCTGCAGGGAATCTCTGCACCAGGGCCTGGATCACCTGGTCGTTCACTGACCATGGTGCTTTCAGAGTTGTTCCTTTCACATAGTCTCACTCTTCTCTCATAGTTGTGAGCACAGTTGGGTTTTTTTACTTCTTCTTAAATCTGTTATCACATAGGTACTACCAGTGTCACTGGTAAGCTCTGACCAGTGGCAGCTCCCTCTTGGATCCAGCCTGAACTCTCTCTATTCAACATGGGGGCAGCTTCTGAAATATTCTCACAGAGGCCACCCCTTCAGCCATCCCACTGATGGCTGTGTTTATCAGAGTCTTGGTTCACTTGCCTCCACTTTGGAGGCTTGTCTCACTTCAGGTGCACTGGGGAAATACAAGATGCCACATAAAGTTGGTAGATATGGCAGACGATCCACAAAACCATAGCCTTTGATAACCAAGAGTGAAGCTTTGTACTGGAACAGCTGAGTAATGTAGGTGCCAAATAATTTACAATAAATTATTCCTACCCGCACCCTCCCGCTCAAATACTCAAATCCAATTATAAAAACCCCACACACATTAGAATTAAAGCAGGTTATGCATCTCTTCTATTTTAGAAGAGTATTCTAACCACCAAGTTATAAAATCAGGCTCATATATGCTCACAAGCCAAGTTAATATTTAATTACTTTATGCTTAGAGGAGCAACTTTGGCAGAAGGAATTGAGAGGATACCTCTCTCGTGAATAACCTTCAGACTAATAATTAGTTAATCTCAATGGAAAGGCACTCTCAAGTCACTGAATTCAAGAACAAAGTGAGCCTGTGTTTGTCATGTCCTTCATGACAGCTATCATCAGGAACCTATCGGATAAAAAGATGGTAAGTGTATCACCATGGGATGTTTTGAGGTCTTTTTTTTTTTTCAGAAAAATAAGGAACAGGTTCAATATTTGACTTATGCTAGGCAGCTGAAGTTCTCCTAGACATTGCTAGTTTGCATGACTGTTTTCCTCAGCACAGTGAGTTTTTTAATGACACAACAGTCACAGAATCACAGAATTACAAGGTTGGAAAAGACCTTTAAGATCATCAAGTCCAACCATTCCTGTCCTGTGATAAGCCATATCCCTAAGTACCTCATTTACCCTTTTTTAAAACATATCCAGGGATGGTGATTCAACCACCTCCCTGGGCAGCCTTTTCCAGGCTCTGACAACTCTTTCAGTGAAATTTTTTTCCTAACATCTAATCTGAACCTGCCCTGGCGCAACTTTGTGCCATTTCCCCTTGTCCTATCTCCTGTCACCTGGCTGAACAGACCATCTCCCACCTATCTGAAATTTTCTAGTAATTATAGGTGGTGATAAATAATAGATATAAAATAATAACGTTCATATGGATGGATTGCTCTTGAGCAGCTTACTTTGTGCATTAGGAACCAGCAACTTTTTATTGGTAGTCAATGACTCATCTTTCAGAGAATTTTTCACACTTTACTATATTTACTGTACACAATTCATATTTAATTTCTTTTGTGAGTCTCCAGACATGCTATCAGAGATTTATTCAGCATGTTACTCTGCCTGAAGACACTGGCAAAATATAAACTGATTTGAGAAACAGCATATCAAACTCTTAAAATCCTGTTTCAAATTCTGCAATGCCTTACACGCTGTCACTATTTGCATCTACAGAAAATGAGTGTTAAGTGGAAGAAAGAATATACCATCTTCATCTGCTAGTGTGCACACTGACTGTGTTCAGGAATAAAAAAAAATACATGAGACAATAGAAGCTTATGTTCCCTCTATCTGATTCTGTATCATCTCCCTAGAATTTGTATTAGATCTTGTAATAATGGATGAGAAGGATCGAGGAACATTAGTCAAGATTGTCAACATGCAAGGAATCACCAAGGCAAGGTATTATATCCATATTTCATTAAGATAAAAATAGTTTCTTTACACTAAAACTTGTGAAGATTGATCACTGGAGGCAAACTATTTTATGAAAGAGATTTTCAAAGGTATAAGCAATTTTATGCTACCGGTTTCCATTTACTTTCAATAACAGTTGGGTGTCTGGCTGGTCTTTGTGTCTTATAAAAGCTTTAAATGATGGTTGCATTTTTGCTCTCTACTGCTCCACAGTCTATTAAATAAAATTTAATTGTCATTTTTATAATCAATCCAGGTAATTTTTGACAATTATTGACTAATGTACTGCCATATATTTTTAAGATTGCTATACGAATTTTCCATGCAAACAGCAGATTCATCTAATTCTGATAAAGAACATTTTACTGTCGAGAAATGTATGAAATGTCTGATTTAATCTAATCTGTTTTAATGTAATCTGGTACTTCAGAGAAAGATTACTTTATGGCCATTTGCTGACTTCAATTTCTATGCATGACTCAAAGGGAGTGGTGAGAAAGCAATAAAGTCAAGATTCAGAATGCTCCTTAGATAACTAGTGCAAAGAATACAAAGACCATGAAAACCCATGATACAAGTGAAATAAAAGACTCAAATAGATGAAAGTATAAGTAGAAATATCCCCTACTTGCATAGCTACATAGAAAATGTTACTAAGTAGCATAACGTATAGAATTTTAATGCTGAAGTACTATAGCTAAATACATATGAAACAGCTTTTCTTCAACACGTTATCTTCCATTGATTATTCACCTACCATATATGAAAGTCAGACAGTGAATAAAGGGGAGTTGGCAGTCACTGGTGACATGCTTTGAGACATGGGTGAAAAAGAATGCAGATTAATACAAACATATGTTGAAAATTAATCAGCTGAGATTAGACCCACAATATTAACATATTTATTTAATGACAGTATTCTGGTCTTGATATCTTGATATAAAAATACATTATTTCCCTTTTTTTCCCCTTCTTAACTGAGAACAAAAGGAGACTGTGAATGACACAATGACTTTTCCCAGTTGTCTTTTTATCTGAGTGCCATCTCATTCTTCAGTGCTATCCATCAGGCATCTTACTTCATGATGAAAACTAACACAATCTGTTCAGCCAAATTTATCGAATGCCCTCTAAGACTATGATTGGTTGTGAAGGATGGCATGACATAAATGAGTCCTGTGAAGTCACAGGTGCCCAAAAATTATAAACACAAGAAAAGAAGAAAGACACAAAGTGTATAGGCAGAAATCACAGGTGGTCATTCGCTAGACAACAAAGAAACTGGGTGAAAGTGGTTTTAGTAAGAACAAAGAAAACACAGAACAAGTCTCCAATATATATAAAATACAGTAACTTTGGATATAACAAAGAATTTCCAAACTGTGTAGAACGAGTGAGTAAGGAGACCATGTTAACAAATATAGAAATAACCTCAAGCAGACCTTATGTGAAGTAGGATGATGAAGGCACTGCAATCTCCCATATTTTCTCTCTAAAGAATTAGAACACACAGGAGCTGTTTAGAGGTCAAAATAACACCAAAGAAAGGTGTAAATCTTAGAAAGTCTCTGTTTAGCATTATTGAAAAATAGATATATTAACTGGATAATTTGGAATAGAAACATTAGGAACCTTGTAACTGGACTAATAACTATTTGATTAAACTGTAAAAGTTTTTCATATAAACGATTCTTTTTTTTTCAATTAACGTAATTGTAAATTCATGGATTTTAATATGTGTATTTCTTCATCTCACCTTAATTTCATGTGATTCACTTGAATATTAGCTGTTAAAATTTGTGAGACTACACCTGAGTTTTCATAAAGAAAGAACATTACGACCTTAAGCACTTAGATAATAGAAGCTAGATGAAAGTAGTACAAAATACAAGGTCCCAGGAATCTCTGTTGTTATAAAACAGAAAAAAAGGTCAGGTAGAAAACACTGGAAAGTAAAGAAAGGCAGCTTCTAATTAAGACCCTAAGAAGAGTTACAGAGATAATTCCAGTAACAATAGAGAGTACTCAAGAAAGTATACAATTTGCCAGTGATTAAATTGGAAAAAGTTACATTCTTTTCTCAATTTCATTGTGTATACAATGAAAATAAACTGAAACCAAAAGTGAAGAGGGCTAGTAAATGACTCTATTTTATGAGAGAAGATAATAGAGCTTTGACGTAGTTGAAGAGAACAAAGACTGAGATGAGTTCATAAGCATTCATGGAGTGAAATACGTTGAGAGAAAAAGCTATTTGTACTTAACAGCAGTGGTGGCACAAGGAGAAACTTGTATAAAATGCATAAATTCAGATCTAAAATCAAGAGCTTTAGAGATGTAAGGTTGTGGGAAACTCAAGAAAGGCAAGGAAAAATATTTTTTTCAATAAGAAGCATGAAAAATTATGTTTGCTATTGCAAGGTAATGACTTGATGACTAAAAATTCCATCCTCATTTTTTATTTTTTATAACACTACAAATTGTTGCATTTTGTCCTATGAGTACATTCAATCATTTTCTTAAATATTTCTACAACAAAGCAACATTTATATGCAAAGTATATGTAATGCGTACCTTGAATATGGATATGTTTTATGCAAATTTGGCAATATTCAAACTATTTCATATATATACAAGAAGCAACACCATATTTCTATGTGATGTGACAATTTGTTTCTTATAAAACTAACAGAGCTGAATAAAACATCTTCTCTGTTTCCTACCTTATCACGTACCTATTAATATGATAATGGAATTGACTTGGCTTGTCAAAGGATCTTAAAACATTTACAGCAAAGGAGTCTGTATAGTTTGCATTCTACTGGTATGCAAATGACATTACACCATCTCAATTAATCCTGTGTTCAAATCTCTATAAAGCCTATGGAAAAAGACCCTCACTGACAAATAAAGATCTTTTTGGGAAGCTTAAATTTATGGTATCTTTTCATACATCATGTTTGAGGTTTTTTTCCCTCCTGACTCAAAAATAATAATGTTTGTTATTATCACCGTATTATGTAGCTTTAAATCGTACTTAAGATATTTATCTATTCTAAGTAATTAATAACTTTTTTCTAGAAACAGTCAGAAGTACCAACGGGAATACAGGAATGACATAAATGCAATCCCAGCAACATCTTTTTATTAATTTCACAATTATTTTAATTGCATTAAATAGTGGGTTCTACTTTGCTATTGATAACAGTGCAAGATTTCTGTTCATTCTAAAAGGAGTTATCTTCATACATTTAAAATTACCTAGAATACATTACACTAAGGTCTATGAAACTTTAGATATGACTGTGTTACAAAGATGAAAATCATATTTATCCTAACAGTATAATTGTGTGCCTGGGTGTCTGTGTGTAAGCTAAGTGTTTTTAAGCCAATCCTAAGGTAGTCCAAGGAGCTATGCAGCTAGTCTCTGCACAGATGAGACCATGGGTAGATTTGTGACAGTGTGCAAACTTCAATCATTTTTTTATTACAATTATTTCTATCACCTTTACAGCAAAACATGTGGCTAGTTTCAGGAGCTCTCCAGGCAGGGATTTCAGACTACCCTGGAGTCTCCTAAGACAGGTCCTACTGTTCTTAGGCCAATTGATGACACCAATAGAGTCATATATGTTAACTAACACCCTGGATAAAGAATCTGATCATCCCAATAACTCCTTGATATAGAATTACTGAAGCTATATGCAGATAATTTTAAACAACCAGTAGAAATTGTGCATGCAGATGCAGGAGTGGTCATGTAGGAGTGCTTTTTTTATTTATTTTTTTTTTTATGTAGATAGGACAGCAAGAGTTTTGGGTGAAATTTACGATAATAAATAAGAAATTGGCCATGTAGGAACATGACCCAGCTGGATTGTAAGGATTCTTGTCACAGGAATTATGTAATAGTGTCTCTGGTAGCCATCCAGACAGCTACAAGTTGTCCTGTTCAAGATGGTTTATTCCCAATATGAACATTATTCTATGTAAGACATTCAAATACTTTTTTTTTTTCTTTTTTAACAAGCACTTTTTCTATAAGTCTTTGTGCAAAATTATAGGCAGTATATAATGTATTGTTTCATTATATATGTATAGATTTAGAGACATTGATATCCTTGTACATAAGGAAGCTATGTAGAGATTTTTTTGGTAAGATTTAAAAAGGCTTTGGATAAACTGTGAAATAATAGGTGAATCTGAATAGCACAAGTGTGGATTCAAAAAACAAAAAAAAAAACCAAAACTGGAAATAATTGTAAAAATACTAGTTAGCAACAAAACTTGAGGTCCAATGTTATGCTGGACATGGGAGAAGATATGTACATTTTGAATGAAAACATAACTTATATTCTTTCATTAGATGTTTTGTGACTGTCACTAGAATTAATGTTGATCTAGCTAACGCTGAATAGAGAAGGAAAACAAGATCTCAGAACACCTTTGTAAACTTGAACCTGACATTATTATATTCTTTCCCATAACTTTGTTAAGTTTAATAATTATCAGTTATAGAAATAATTAATTCAAACTTTCAAGAAGTTCAGCCTATCATTCCTAAGGCTTGTTCCTCTTGCTTTCCAGAAACCTTTAATTCCCCTGGCCCAAACAGCTATGCAATATACAATGTAGAACCATGATTTAAATGAGAAAATTAATCCCATTAGGAAAAGAAGTCTCATGGAAATCATAGGAAAACCTCACACCTGGATCTACACAAGGTTGCCCAGGGCCCCATCCAACCTGGCCTTGAACACTTTCAGGATAAACTTCCCCCTAACATCCAATCTAAACCTTCCTTCCTTAAGCTTTTATCCATTCCCCCTTGTCCTGCCACTATCTGCCCTTTTAAAAGGTTAATTCCCCTCCTGTTTGTATGCTCCCTTCAGGTACTGGAAGGCTGCAATGAGGTCCCCCCGCAGCCTTCTCTTCTCCAGGCTGAACAAGCCCAGCTCCCTCAGCCTCTCTTGGTAGGGCAGGTGGTCCAGCCCTCTAATCATCTTTGTGGCCCTCCTCTGAACCCTCTCCAACAGTTCTACATTCTTCTTGTATTGGGGGCCCCAGATCTGGACACAGTACTCCAGGTGGGGCCTCACGAGGGCAGAATAGAGAGGGACAATCACCTCCCTGTCCCTGCTGACCACTCGTCTTCTGATGGAGCCCAAGATACCATTGGCCTTGCGAGCTGCAAGAGCACACTGCTGGCTCATGTTAAGTTTCTCATCCACTATGACACCCAGGTCCTTCTCAGCAGGGCTACTCTCAAGAAGCTCTTCTCCCAGTCTGTATCTATGTCTGGGATTCTTCCGGCCCAAGTGCAAGACCTTACACTTGGCAGTGTTGAACCTCATTAGGTTCACACCACTCAGCTTGGTGTCATCTGCAAACTTGCTGAGGGTGCGCTCAATTCCATCATCGATGTCATTGATAAAGATGTTGAAGAGCACCAGTCCCAAGACAGACCCCTGGGGGTCACCGGCCTCCACGTGGACATAGACCCATTGACCACCACCCTTTGGCTATGGTCTGTTAACCAGTTTCTTATCCACTGGATGGTCCACCCATCAAATCCACATCTCTCGAATTTAGTGATAAGGATGTGGTGGGGGACTGTGTCAAAGGCCTTGCACAAGTCCAGGTAGATGACATCGGTCGCCTTCCCTTTATCTACTGATGCTGTCACTCCATCATAGAAGGTCATCAGATTGGTAAGGCACAACCTCCCCTTGATGAAGCCATGCTGGCTGTCCCGGATCACATGGTCTTCCCTCATGTGCTCCAGCATGTCATCCAGGAGGATCTGTTCCATGATCTTCCCAGGCACAGAGGTGAGGCTCACCGGCCTGTAATTCCCTGGGTGTTCCTTGCTCCCTTTCTTATAAATGAGAGTGATGTGACCTTTTTTCCAGTCCCCAGGGACCTCTCCTGACAGCCACGACTTTTCAAATATGATGGAGAGCGGCTCAGCAACCACATCAGCCAGCTCCTTCAGGACCCTGGGATGCATGTCATCTGGCCCCATAGACTTCTAGACATTCAGTCTCATGAGGCAGTTTCAGACTGCTCTGCTCTTACAGTGGGGGAGGATTTGCTCCCCCAGTTCCCACCTAGAGTTCTAGGGATGCAAGATTCTGGGATTTGAGAATTATGAGAATCCTGGCTGCTGAGGTAAAGAACTCATTCAGTACCTCAGCCTCATCAGTTGCAGCCAATTCTCCTTTCTCATTTACCAAGGGGGGTACGTTCTCTTTGGCCTGTCTCTTCTGGCCAATGTACCTGTAAAATCCCTTCTTGTTGTTTGTAACATCCCTTGCCAAGTTCAGTTCCATTTGCGCCTTGGCTTTCCTGATCCTGTCTCTGGAAGACTGAACAGCATCCCTGTATTCTTTCCAGGCTACACACCCTTGCTTCCAGAGCTTGTATTTGCCTTTCTTTTCCCTGAGTTTGACCAGCAGGTCCTTGTTTAGCCATGCTGGCTTCCTGCCCCTCCTGCCCGCTTTCTTATTCAGAGGGAGAAGAGAGCCCTTGAGCGCTCACAAAGGCATCCTTAAAGAGTAGCCAGCTGTCCTCAACATTTCTGTCTCTAAGGACCACCTCCCAGGAGATCTTGGCCAACAAGTCCTTAAACAGCCTAAACGTGTTGCTAACCACCAAAATAGAGAAATGCAATTGCATTAAAACCAACATTCACTTACATAAATGACCGATGCTGAACTTTTATTCTGAGATATAAATGCAGCCTGGGATTTCATTTCTTTCCACTTCTATGACATTATTTTTGTTTCTTACTGCTGTTAAAAGTGTGGCCTTAAAACATACATGTACAACCCACATGAACAGGTAAAAATCCTCAGTATTTTTACATCCTGCTCTCTATTTGGTGTCTTTTTCAACGCTATTATTGAGATAGTTTATGGATCATTACAGACTTACTAAATAGGTTTTAGTCCACAGTGTTTAATCCAACAATCCTTTGGACCTCTAAAACTCACTTTTTAAACACCCATGAGTATCTTGACTGCTCTCCAACTGCAACTCTACATAGATACAAATCTGTTGTTTCTGTACTCAGATTCCTAAGATACAGCAAAATGTACTAGAGCAGGCAACTGAATCATTCTTTAACAGTCAAAACACCTCGTTACACCTGAAAATACCAGCTTCACATTTTGATGAGGAAAACTTTCTCTCAAACTGTAATTGATCCTAAATTTGGGATTTATGTCATGGGTTTTTTTGGTGGGTTTGTTTTTGGTTTAGTTTTTGGTTTTGTTTTCCTTGATAAAGTAGGTAGAAAATATCATGGTACAAAATAAAGTTTATGCATGATGCTTCGATGCCTCGACATATCTACATAGCTGGTTGATTACCCTCAGTTCTCTGTAATCCTGTTAGCCTCATGTAAAACAAGCAGTTCAATATCTTAAAAAATGATGCTGTACGTACAAATCCACAGAGGTTCCAATGAAACATGTTTCTTTATCCAATGTGGTTATCCTGCATTTATACCTTTAAATATTTAAATATATATTAATGTCAACCATACATCCTCTCTGGTGCATAAATCTTCTAAATGTTATCACAGTTCCTCTACTACACAATTTTTTTGCCAGTCAGTTCTGAAGTTAGCATTTACACCTCCCTAACAATGGCAGTAAACACTAGCGTACATAAACTCATTGTAATTTACACAGTTAAATTCTTCCCCAGCCCTCCTCGCTCATACAGAAATGTATCCACACATGGGCCAGGAAGAAATATTGGTACGCTGGAAAAAATCCACCACCCTGGGCTTTAATGGGAGAGGTATTTCAAGGGGCACTATGGCACATTTTCTTGAAACACTTCAGAGCATTGTTTTAATCTTTAATTATGATGAAGAGGTTAGTTCATTACTTTAAGTTTCCTGCCCTGAGACTTATTTCAAAATCAACCCTGACCTACGTGGCACCTCAAAGACCTGTTCCATGTACACTGTACTAGTAGTAAATGTGTCAGCACCTCAGCTGCTCCTTTAATCCACAGCTTTCTGCACCATATCCAGAAGTATCTAAAAGACAATGGATGGACAGTTTATGGCATATATGATATGGATATCATATATTCCTGGATAAATATATTTGGATAACTCTGCAATGTGGAACTGAACAAAGCAACCACCATGCATCTGACTGATGTGTCAAATTTATCACAGCCCTGTTCGCTGGATTATCTAGTGTTACTGTCCTTCACCCCCACAGCAATATTGGAATAATAGAATCATAGAATCAAAGAATAGCTTGGATTGGAAGAGACCTTTATAGGTAATCTAGTCGCAACCCCCCCTGCAATGGGAAAGGACATCTTCAACTAGATCAGGTTGCTCAGAGTCTGTTCAACCTGACCATGAATATTTCCAGGGATAGTGAACCTACTGTCTCTTTGGCATGATGTTCCAGTGTTTCACCACTGTCATAAAAACTTTTTTCCTTATACCTAGTTTGAATCTACCCCCTTTTAGTTTAAAACTATTACCCCTTGTCCTACTGCTACAGGCTCTGTTAAAAGGTCTGTTCCCATCTTTCTTATAAGTCCCATTTAAATATTGAAAGGCCACAAAGGTCTCTCTAGAGCCAAATTTTCTCTAGCCTGAACAATCCCAACTCTCTCAGCATTTTTTCATAGGACACATGTTCCATGTCACATCATTTTTGCGATCCCCCTCTGGAACCCCTCAGACAGATCCAAGGATGTTGCAGGTTAAACTGTCTTCATCTGCACATTTATTTAGCATGATCTAAAGAAGAGCTGTTCTCTGGCCATATCTGAAAAATCATGAAAGATACGTACCCTTCCTTACATCTTCCGTTTATATTCGCTGTAAGAATTTCTAATGGGTCTCTTTTAGAAAGATGAAAGTTTACGGTAGTAGAAGTCCAATACATAAAAAGTATGCATGACATTTTGTGGAACACCATTATTTACATTTTTGTAATTTTCAGACTTGAGCCAACACAAGGATTGTGACTGGTTGAAGAAAGTTAACATTTTTGAAATAAAAAACCTGGATTCACAATAAGCCCATCCTCAAATCACAGATACATTTAAATCTCTATACCTGAGTAGTAGCCTTTCATATATACTAGCTTCTCAGCTTTCCATTTCCTTTGGTATTTTCAAGGTCAGAGGGTAAGAGAAAAAGTACAGTTCTGTACGCAATTCTGAGAAATGAACACCACATACTGCTTTTGAATAACAGATGATTTCCTTTGCAGGACATAACTGCTAAACCCTTCCCTTCCACCCTGGCCCTCTGGCATTCCAGCTGAGATAATCAGTAGAAAGGGACTTGGCATCAAATGCAAATGTGAAACAGGATGGTGTGAAGCTGCTTACCAAGCTGTTAGTGACAGAGAAAAAACAAAGATCTGTACCAGATAAAAACTTTAATCTTATCTGCAATAGTATAAAGGAAGAAAAAGGCAGATGTTAAGATGATAATTTTGGTGATCTGGAAATCTGGCAGTGAGTTCAGAAATGGTAAATTAAATTAAGTACAGGAGAATAACTACGTCTTTCAAAACAGAGCAGGACAGAAACTCCAATAGAGAAAGCATCATTAGAATTTGGATACATTCACTCTGCAGGCAACTTTTCCTTTCTGCTGAGGTCTATCTTGCTTTAAATTATCCATTGTATCCATTCCTCACTTCTGTTAAAAGTCACCTGCAGCTCTGTAGAATTTGCAGTCTTGTGGAGATAATAGCAAAGAAAAAAATGAGCTGTTTGGAAATGATGAAGGAAAAGAGAATAAGCTCCCCAAGTATAGGGGAGAATTGTTCAGTTATACAATATATTAGTTAAAAATGAGTTCAGGAGAGAAATGCAGATGGTGGCCTACTGCTTCTGCACAGCAGAATTTTGTCAGCTGAATGTTTTTTGAGTTGTTCTGCTTTGGACTCACAAAAATAACTTCCAGTGAAGCACAGCTGGTGTTCAGGAGGCAGAAGTATAGTAGTCCACTTGCGTGAAAGAAGTGATTGTATAAGGAAAATTAGAAAAAAAAAGACATCAATTAAAAAAAATTGTAAAAATCATCAATAGAGTTGAATAAAAAGTAGTTACTAATATATCTTTTTTTTTTTTTTTTCCTAGGCCATAGTGAGGTACATATTTGGAATATGAAGGTACAAGAGAAAAAGTGGTCCATTATGTCACACAAGATTTAGATTAATTCATAATTTTTTAAATTTTCTTTTTCATGTTAATTTGAATTTCAGTTTCAGTTTGAGTTTCCTTTGGAGGAACAGCTCATCATTACTGGCCCAGCAGTGATGTGAATTACTTTGATGCATGTCCTGGCTGAACTAGTTTTGAATGTATTGGAAATCTATTAGCTATCATTAGTTATTACATTTTTTTAATCCATCATTTAGATGTTTTTTTTCCTTTTCAAAAAAAAACCTGTAGAATTGAAATTTGGATTTCATAAACAAAAAACCCCTCTGAATACTACTGCAAATATGAAAATTGATCACTCTTTGACTTAGAAAACGTGGGATGAAACAAGTCAGTTCACTGTTTTGTTTTTATGGGGTTTTGGTTTGGTTTGATTTTTTTAAATAAATAAACTTACTTAGATAATTTTAGCATATATTTTCAATTCTGTGCTCATGAATGCAGAAATTATTGTATTATCAACTGTTAATTTTCCAAAGTCATTGGAAAAGCCCTAGTGTCCCAGAATCAGTTATGATTTGGGAACTTAAATTATAAATATGTATATGTGTGTGTGTGCGCGCGCATGTATTCCCTTCCTTAGTCAGGGAGTATTGTTATTATACTTGTTATTATACTGAGTATGTTTGCCTTAGAAATGTGCTTTATTAACATGACTCCAGAATTTAGAACCTTAAGGAAAATACCACATACCCTTAGACTTTTTATTTAATGTACAGCTATAGTGCAAAATATATTTATTATTGAAGGCACAAAGGGATAGATTTATAATGGTGTATTATTAGTTTATTTCTGAGTAGAACCTAGAGATAAATTAGTAAATTTTTATTTTATAATAATAATTATGTCAGAAATCCTAAAAGAAAAAATAGGGACATCTCAGTCTCAGAACAAAGATTGAAAAAACATTGCTAACCTAGCCCTATGGGATATGTTAGTGCTATCAGTGACTTTTATTCCGGAAGAATGACAGCATACCCAAGTTAAAATTATGTTTTTCCATCAAAGGGTTGAGAGTTTTAAGGATTCCTAAAATGTAATTGTAAACACATTATTATGCTTGGTGTTATCAAGTTAGTGGGAGGATTCAGAAAACAATTTTATACTTGCATTGGTATTTTGTTTTATTTTCAGAGCATCCTGAAAAATAAGAAAAAACAATTTGCCAAGCATCCTTCATCAAGACATTTCAACATGTTTTGAATTCCACTCAAGTCACTTTTAGCCTTCAACCATGTAAAATTAAATTCAAGCAAAAACAAAGGTCAATTGAGAATCTCCAAAATAATGAAAAAGGAAAAGTCATGAAAAGGAAGGCTGGTCTCAGTGACATGGATTCTTATACCCAAAGGCTCTGCAGATTCTATTCCATCAAGTGTGGCAGACAAAACATTTGCCTGTCTCTCCAGTTCTTTATTTCCCATGGAAACAGGAAAGTAAAATTTATTTCTGGGAAGCAGATTCCTATTAACAATGTTAAGGATGATTGATCTAGAAGACACAAACATATAGGTGTAAGGATCTTCATAACCTAAATCACAACTATCTATAGAATTCCATAAATTGTCTTATTTGATTACTAGGACACTGTGGCTTGAGAGGTTAGAATATTATGGTACTCCTAAATAACTAAGAAAAGGAAAAGAAAAAATGGACTATGATCTGATATTAAAAGGCCTTTATCTGGCAATACCAGTGTAAAGAGTTCTCACCTACCTAGGTCCAGGCTGACCACTCTAGCTCCTCCTTCCAACAAAAGGTCAAAAAGGTTCACTATTTCTCCTTAAAGGAGTAATCCTTTGAGCACCATACCAAATTCCATTGTATCAACCAAATGGAAAGAATGTGCTCTATTTTACAGAAGGAGGCTGGATTCCCAGGAGCAATGTGAAGTCCGGCAAAACCTAATTCTGTGTGATCTCAGCTGGGTTGCTTCCTTGACCTTTTTGGCAATTTAGGGTGCTGTAATATTTTCACAATAGAAAGAATATATTCTAGATAACTATTAGTATATGCCCATGACTAAACCAAATAAAGTTAATTATGTTGATAACAGAAGTAAAGACTTTTGTCTTTATGATATAGAATGAATGAAAGAGTAAAACAACATTTTAGTTATTTCTAACTCAATTTCAGTACAATAATAGTTAAGCCACTGTATCACTATCAGAATCCTTACAAGAACCATCAAATATAATAGTTAAGTAAGAAATAGTAGTAATATAAATTATAAAAGAATCTAAATTTTGTACTTTTGTCTACTACTGAAAAGCAGTTTTAAAGACCCTGAGCTAAACTTATGTGGGACCACAGGGAAGTTGTACCTTCCTTCTCAAGTTTCTTTGTGTTCACAAGTCTTATTTCTAATACTGTTGTACGACCAAATCAGACAAAACAGCTCCCACCCCATTTGCAAAGAACTTTTGCCTGATACGAGTTACCCGGAAAGTAAAGCTAGATGGTGCTAGAGCATACTAATATATTGCTGCAAATTTACTGCTATTTGACTACTTGGATTATATTGTCTCAGTCAGGCCAACAATAAATGGAGGTGCTAGTGTGGTTTGAGTTAGATTACTGGCCATGAAGAAAGAAGCGGTGTTCTTTTAAAAAATACTGATGGAAAAGTTTCCTATTCACAAGTGGAGTTTTGTTACATTGAAAATTATTCATAGGAGCATCATGATAATTTATATATGTGTGTATATATATATAACAATTTTATTTTCAGTGTTATAATTTCATTCTGACCAGACTAACATTTTCCATTTGAATGAAGTTCAGTAAAACATTTTCACAATGATAAAAACAATTCTCAGTATTCTAAAATGTGTATGTACATATATATAAGAAATATCTAGACAACACTTCAAATTTTCAATTCAATGTAATACTAAACATCTGTATTATTATTATTGTTATTATTATTATTGTTACTGTTGCTGTTGTTATTATTATTATTTAGACTGAAACATTCACAAAATAGTGGAATTTTTAATGCAATATGTATTCTATTTTATAACTTGCTCTGAATATTATGCATTTTTCTTCAGAGGTTTGTTCACTGCAAGATTCAAATCAGGTGCAGTACTGATTAGGAAGGAAGTGTGAACACGGTGCAGAAGCATAGTAGATTGCCTGTCATATGACATAGAATGCATATCACAACATTAATGGGAACAGAAGAAGTTAGTTCCTTTTAGTTTCCACTGTTGGCCCTCCACCCTTACCTGTCAGTAAATATATTCCTCATTCATGGCATATATGCAAAATTAGAACAGCTTTCTTTAGAAAGTTTTAACTGATTGACTTCCTTGCAAGCACAGAGTCAGCAAACCTTTCCGAGAACATTGTAACTGAAATACTGTGCTTGTATATGCACCAGTATCCAAAATATATTGAATCACCCAGTGTTAGAGGGTCTTTTGATAGCCTTGACCTATAGCATACGGTAACAGACAAGAAATAAAGAAAAGCCCTCTCACCAGCACTTCTAGTGATTTACACTATTGCAACTGTATAACATCATACATTTCATGCATATAATCACAAATTTTCCCCTGCATCCCGACTAATTGAACTTACACAAACCAACTGGAAAAAGAAACCATGTCTCATCAGTAACATCAAGGGCACAGAAAACATCTAACCCTTTACAAGAGTGTGCCAAGTATCTGCAAAAACAAAACATCATGCTTTTCTTTGGAATGTGGAGTTCTGGTGTGCAAGAGCAGAACAGGATGACACAGACTGCATTTTACAGCAGACTCTAATTACAGTGTAACATCTTAATAGAAATAATTTAATTATTCAATACAAGATGTCCTTGCCTTACTAAAATGTTAATGCTCAATGTCATTAGTCGACAGATTTTAAGAACGAAAATGAATTTTCATAATAGTTCCAAAAGCCTTAGGACAACATGTACACCCAGAAAGGACAGACAGTCTAAAAATCTAATAGAATTATAGATGCACATTTTATTTTTCCTTTGTGGAAAAAAACCCACAAAAATAAACAACACATACTCCCCTCCCCCAAATCTATCCCCAAAAATCCAATACAAAAATTTATGTTTGAGGCATTAGTTTTAATCATAGCACCTCTTTAATCCCTTAAAAACAGCTTTCACCACTGACTTTTACAGAACCTAATTTAATGTATACTCAGGAAAAGAATAAAAGTATGGAAGATCTTTCTGTTACACTAAAGTAGAGAAGCCATGAGGAAAGACCACTGAACATATGAAATGAGGAGTAGTATTTTTGCAGCTTATCAGGTTCTCTGGCTGGGGTATCTAGTGTAAGCACAGTAATAGGAAGGCATAACAGAATTTTGTCAATGAATGTAAATTAATCCATGCAATTCAGTGAAGCAGACGAACATGAATAGTGTAAAAGTGCTGTCAAGAAACTGTATTATGAGAATAGTTATCTCAGAGGTTCCGTTCATTTACTATGCTCTCTTGTTCAGTAGCCAGATGTTTCCTGTGCAAAAAAGTATAAGAAACTAGTTATGTATGTCTTCGATTTTATCCCAGTGATCAGCAGCTCAAAGACGTTCAAAGACAAACATGATTTGTTCATTCATAAAGGCAATCAACGCTTTGTCCCCCAACATTGTGTGTTTTGTACTTTCTTTTTGAGTCCATTTAAACTTTTGTTTTCAAGAACATTGTTACTGATGAGTTTCATAGTTTATATATTTGTGTGTTGTTTTATCCAAAATACTGTTCTGTTTTCTTTGTACTCAAGGTTTTTTATTTGTGTCTTATTTTTCCTTTTATTAGAAATTCTATAAATCCATTCTCCGCTATTTCTTTTTTCATGCCACCAATAACTTGATGAATTTCAAAGTAAATCTCCCATCTTTTTTCTGGTTAAAAAGTCATCAGCTTAATTATTTCTACAGTGAAATCTGATTTATTTCTTTCAACAGAAACTTTGTCACTCATCTATTTAAAACCTTTAGTTCTACTTTTTTTAAATGGACACTCCGCAGCTAAATGTTTATATTGATTTACTACTATTTCTTCTTCTTCTTCCCTTATTTCTTTGCTGATAAATTACACTGAATAATGAGGTATTTTTGCAATTCATTGCAGATGCTAAAATTCCTAACATCAGAAAACTTTGTTATTCTTATATTCCTTCCATATTCACCATCAAGCTGACCACCAGTTTTCCCCTTTGACTACTGTTTACTATTTATGAAAAACCTACCTCACATAGTTCACTATGTTATTCTGAAAAGGCAATAGATAACTATATATGAGATAAAACATCTGAAATCAATTGATATAAAGATGGTCACTAAAAGCTTGTCACAAGCTGGTACCTCAGCTGTCAGTGTGGGAAGTGTAGAAGAGAATGTGTATGTGTTCAGCATTTGCATTTGGCAAAAGCAATTTGCCATAAATGTAATCATTTTGGAAGAAAAAGTAAATAAATGTAAGTTATGAAAGAATTTGTGGTAGCTCCATTACTGAACACTGCCTTCCTATCAACAGTGAATTGAGGATACTGAACCCACAAGATAGACAGATAGCCAACTTCTCATTGATTTGGGAATGATTTTATCTTCTTCTTACCCAGGGAAATATTTGGAAATGGTAGGGAAAAAAATGTACATACTATATACATACAATGTCAAAGGATGTTAAAAAATTCACATTTGCCAGAATTCATCTTATACAACATTAATTGTTTAATTGCAAGTCTTACTGTCTGAACCTTGCTACGTCTATGATATTTCCACAGTCTATGTAAAAACACAAGAAAAAAAGGTGGTTCAGACATTTGATAAAAAGAATCCTTAATTGTTTGTACTCTATTTAGAGGACATTTCTGAGTTCCTCAGGGGTCTGTCTTGTGTCCCATCCTATTTAATACCTTTTCCAATAACTTTGAGGAGACTGACTATACCTTAACCACATTTGTGGATTACTCTACACTCTGTGGGTGTATGTGTATGTGTAGGTATGCATGCAGTCAGTATGAAGAAGGATATTGCTGCCATACAGAGGAACCTAAGCACATCAGTGGGATAAGGCAACAAGAACTAGATGGTAAGTAAATCTAAAGTCCTGCATCTACACATACCAGTCCCGTATTGGTACAGTTTGATGATCACTTTGTTTGATAGTAGCTGTAATGTGGTTTAGAGGTTCTTCTGGGGTTCTTTATGCCCTGGTAGCACTGAATCTTAACAGCTTACTGGGCTGCATCAACATAATGTAATCATTAGAGACAGGGTAGAGATTACTCTAATTTACTCAGTACTCATTAGCCTGAATCAGAAATATTTCACTGAGGTTTAGTCACACAGTGTAAAAAGACAGAGATAAACTTGAGCAAGCCCAGCAGTGATCGACATTGATAAAATTTACGGTGTTTAGTGGCTGAATCTGGTTACAATATTGAATCCTCCAAGCAGAAAAAAACCTGTAGATAGAAAAGAACAAATCTACTAACATGATAACAGGTGATCCATGTCTCACAACTGTACAGGAATGCTGTGAGCACAACTGCTCAATAGGCCTGAAACTTAGTATTGCCATGCAACATCATTCCAAATTCACAGCTAGCCTTGGCTACATAGAGTATTTCAACGTATGACAATCTAGCACCATGGCATGCTTTAACGTGTGACTGTGGTGTAATGCTGGGTGATAATGAAAATACTTGGCCCAAGTTTGATAATCTCTGCCTGAGAAATTCATCTGAGCAATAAACACTACTGTTTGCCTTCTCAGTTGGTGACTAAAATGACTCACTTACTTGGAGGTGCTTGGAAAATACTGTGGAATATTTTGATTTTGGTCTATTAGTGAATTAAAGGCAGTTATTGTTTCTCTTGGCACTCTTAATTTAAGGTTGTATGTCAAATTTACAGATCTCTATTAAAGATAGAATGTACACCACTACTAAATGTTATATTTGGACTGATCGACTAGGTATTTCATTTTCAGGAGTACAGCTTCCTTCAATCTCACAGATGATTCCTTCAGCACTTCTACCAGTATTGTAAACAACTATATAAACAGACTGACAGCCCTTCTGCTTTGGTTGGAGAAGGTAACTTCGTTTTTTGGGGTTTTTTTCCTTGCACACATAGTAATTGGAGTGCTTAAAACTCAAAATGGATTGATCAGACATCAGGCAAGAGTCTGCCCTACTATGTTTTCATCCAAGGTAATTTTCATGTCACTCAGAAATCTCTGTCACTTAATCAGGTTTTCAGATTAAACTGCAGAAAATTTATTTTTAAAATAATTTAGAAACAGCCCAGCCACTATTTTTTTATTAAAAAGAGTAATATTTTTTTTGACCATTTGCTATACACCATTTTGTGTGAACAGAGTTATAACAATTTAAACCTGTTGAATAGCCAACCAACATGAGCTTTAGAAATTTTAAAACTAAAGTACTGCTTTCCCTGAAGAAATATTGGTAAGGTCCAGACTGGTCCATTTCTCAAGGAAAAAAAAACCCAACATGTCTTCAGTAAGTAGGTAGTGAAATTAAACAATTCCCATTGCAAGTTTTCTCCCAGGAAAAAGAATATTCTTTCCCCAAGGGGACAATCCAATTTTACAGTGGTTAGAATTTCTATTACAGATACAGACTTCTACAGTATAACTTTCTGTCCAGTAGATTAACAGAAAGCTTTTATAGGCAAAAGAACTCACAATTATATAATCTGGCTTCATCAGTGCAAAGGTCATGTAACTCTTTACAGTATTTCCATGGTTAACTTCATTTAAATCTGATTAGATACAAAACTGTCTTTCAGAAGGAACAATGGTCTTTCTATAAAGGCATCAAGTGCTAGAGAATTTTCTACATTTTTTAAAATGTCTTCCATTTTCTGTTAATTTTTAATACTCATTCTTACTCATTTAGTTTTGGAGGGGTTTTTTGGTGTATTTTATCCCTTTGTTTTAAAGCCCCCTGCAATTTCCAGCACAAATTATTCTACAGTTTCTTTCCCCCCCTAGCTTAATAGTGCGGAATTTTCCTTTCACAGATTTTTTTTTCTTTTATTTGACCTCTTGCCAAGATCTAATACCCGAGAACATTCATTTGCTTAGAAAAACAGTGATCCAGAAGAATCAATTAGAGTGATAGTTTTGGTATGCAGTGGGAACTAGCAGATTGATTCGGTTGTCTAAACGTACACATCCAGTGCCATTTGAGATGCTTTAAAGTATCTAATCTGACCTCCAGCTGTCACTCCAGAAGAGCTCAAGTCATATCTTATGCCATATCTGCCAGTTCCACATAGATATGTTAGGACATCTAAAAATGGCACTAAGCATCTAACTGTGAGCAACTAAATCCAGGCACAGAGAACTGTTCAGCTCATCCTAAAATAGGCATCAACATTTGGTCAACTAAGGAGCTTTCCAGACACCACTGGGAGCTATTCAGTTATAAGAACATAGATGTCTAAACCTATTTGAAACACTCTAGTGTATCTGAGTTATCTGCCAGGATTGACAGATAAGGCACTAGACTTACTACGGATCAAGATCTTTCTGGAGTGACAGTGGGAGGCCATGGAGGGCATTCTAGGATCTCTGAAAGAGTATAAATAGGAATTTCTAGAAGCTGATTTAAATAGTGAAAAGTAGTCTCCTAATGATATTACTCTTAATCTCTACTACAGCAAAAGGCAGCGGTGACTCACTTGATCTTAGATACTTAACTTACGAAGCTTATGAGCCTTCTTTGGCTTTTCTTTAAGTTCAGTGAAGGAAGGAATATGGACTATTTTGCTAGACAACTATGGCTTCCATGAACTTGCTCCTCCAAGGGGTACTGTTTCCACACATAGTTCTTTCTAATTTGAATAGTCAATGTGAAGTACCAATAGTCTCACTTTAGACCAATCTCTTTGATATTCCATCTAGTGGCCATTACCCAGGTTACTATCACAGTCTGTCTTCCTTCCCCAAATGTGTCATAATGTGCTATTTCCTCTGTGTTTCTTTCTTTCTTTTCCACGTGCACCTAAACCACTAGAGGAGGACACGTATAGTCCAGAGCTCATCAGCACACTTTCATTTCATCTGTGTTTTTTTTGTTTTCCCAGTATATACCAGAATCATCTAGTGAGTTAAGTGCTGGGTAGAGGTATCCAAGGTCTCACTTAACTGCATGGGGCTATTTTCCCTGTGACTGAGGTAGCAACGCAGCCACTGAAAGCAGCAACAGCAGAGACTGATTTTACAATTTTGCTTTTCCTTGCTACAGTCTTTGCATGGTTTGATACATTTGACAAATTTCACAGGCGATTTACAAAACACTTGAAACAAGTATTTTACGGGCCGTGTTTTAAATAACACTATATGCTGTACTCAAATACATAGTTTGCACACAAATAAATGAATCCATTGTGCAGCAGATAGAAAATACTGCCTAATCACTTCTCTTTGTTCAGGGAAATATATTTTCCATTTAAAAATATACTTACCAAAAACGGCTATTATTAATGAAAATAACATAGGTGAAGTCAGTACCATATTAGTCCAGAAATGCATCTCTGACACTAACTCCATCTCTATCTTCAACTTAGAGATAGATGTAGATTTTCTTCATGAAGTTATGCTGTAATAAGTCATAGTAACTTGTAGGTTTTCAGTCTTGCATTCCAAATAACTTATTCTTCGCCATTTGCTTGAGGTTAAATCTAGTTTAAATCTCTGTTTTAAATTGTGATCATGAATGCCACAAATCAATTAAACTCAGTCAAATAAACATAATACTGATAATGTAATGAACAAAGTCAAACATAGTACTAATAATGAAATGAACACAAACATACCACAGTTCCTTCTGTGACAATTCACGTTTGTCGGATTAATGTCTGTTCCTACACTTTTAACAATAAAAAATGAAAAAAAAAGTGCATGAAAATGATGTCCATCAGCTCTCAAATTGCTTGCCATTTTAATGTTTTCTTCTCTTGCAGTTAATAAAAGCTGTTTAGCATTGTATTTACTCCACAAAGCTCAGAGAACCTTGTGAAGGACAGAGGAATCATTAATTCTATTTTAAAAATAAAGAAATTTCGACACAGAGCGGCAAAGCAATTTACTTTAGATCACTCATCAGGCCACTGACAAAGCTATGTGTTATCATTTGATGCATCCCTGAATGCCTCTAAAATGAGGTGTTAGACATTTAAATTATTTGGAATTACTTCCATGGCTGTGTTGTGGTTTACACCTCAGCGGAAAGCTGAGGCCACAAAGGTCAGACAAAAAAGCCCCCTACCACTTTAAGAGGTGGAGGATGGGCGAACGAAGGAGCTGCAGAGCCAGAGGAAAAAAAAAAAACCAACGGCCTGCAAGGTTAGGATAAGGATAGTTTACTAAACAACAGGGAAAAGTATGAAAACAACTAACTACAGTGCTATTATATACAGTGCAAACCTCTCACCACACTATGTCATTTGAGCCGTGCCCGAACTGATTCAGATTCCCAAACACAGCACTCCCCGAGCCCAACACCCCCGAGCACTCCCCTCACCACCTCCTGCAACGCCGATCCCAGAAAAAGAGAGCGAGCGAGAGAACCCGGAACTCCCACACGCCTGCTCAGACTGGCACTTCCCGTACCCGGAGCAGGTTCTGATAGGTCCGGAGTCTCCCTCGGAACTGGCACTGCGGCTGCCCAGACCGGGACTTCCCGTGCCTGGGTCCGAAGTCGCCCCTGCAAGGGGGGGGGGGGCAGCCTGTCGGATCATGATGCAATTGGTATGGAATACTCTCAGGGCTAACATAGCCTGCTGCTGGGCTGAACCCAGGACATTATCCACCCCTTATTCCACACCATTTACATCATGAGCAGGACCAGTAAGCTTCTTTGTTTCCAGGGAGTCTCTCACATTCACACACATGCATGTACACATGCACACACATGTATGTGCGTATAGATTCAGTTTGTGGACGTTTCCTCCGAGTCTGTCGGTTTCATTCAGTCCACGATTCTCAGGCTTACTGGTCCCTCTGTCACAACAGTCTCCCAGGGTATGAAGAGTCGTACGTGCCACTGGATCGTTGAATGCTGTATCTCGGGTTCTCGATCACTGCACCTGGCATGATCCATATTCATAGTCCGTGGGTCAGAGGTGTTTATTACAAAAGAGAAAAGAAAGAGTTCTTGGGAGGCTGGTCTTCGCTCCATCATCACGGCACCGATGACCCTAGCTGTAATGTCATTAGTATAACATACAGTATCTATAACAACAATAAAACAGTAGTAAATTATTTAGCATGATATTGGCTATTCTCACCCAAAATCAAACCCCTAGAGGTACACATCGAGTTTCTCCATCCTTCAGCATTACCCACCAGGTACAACCAGGTCCTTGAGCAAAAACAATCCCAGATATGGGTTTACCTTTGTCTGTAGCAGGAATGACCCAAACTGTTTTTCCCAAAATACTCTTCATGTGCACTACTGGGACTCTGTCACTTTCTACAGTATGTGAGAATTCTGATTGGGCTGGACCAGCCCAATTGGTAGATCTCCTAGAGTTAACTAACTACGTAGCTTCTGCTAAATGTGTATCCTAATGTTTAAATGTTCCACCACCCCCATAAGGCATTAGCTACCATTCATGAGTCAGTATATAGATATAGCATAGGTCACTCCTCTCTCAGCAATGTCCAGGGCTAATTGGATAGTCTTTACCTCGGCAAATTGGCTTGATTCACCTTTTCCTTCAGTGGCTTCTGCTACTTGCCTCATAGGACTTCATACAGCAGCTTTCCATTTCCGATGCTTACCCACAATGTGACAAGATCCATCAGTGAACAGGGCATACTGCTTTTCATTTTCTGGCAATTGGTTATATGGTGGAGCTTCTTCTGCGCGTGTTATCTCCTCATTCTCTGGTGACATCCCAAAGTCTTTGTCTTCTGGCCAGTCTGTAATTACTTCCACAATTCCTGGGCGATTGGGGTTTCCTATTTGAGCTCGTTGCGTAATTAGTGCAATCCACTTGCTCCATGTAGCATCAGTTGCATGGTGTGTGGAAGGGACTTTCCCTTTAAACATTCAGCCCAGCACCGGCAGTCGGGGTGCTAGGAAAAGCTGAGTTTCAGTTCCAATTACCTCTGATGCAGCTCGAACCCCTTCATAAGCGGCCAGTATTTCCTTTTCTGTTGGAGTGTAATTGGCCTCAGATCCTTTGTAGGCCCGACTCCAAAACCCTAACGGTCGCCCTCGAGTCTCCCCTTGTGTTTTCTGCCAGAGACTCCAGGTAGGACCATTGTCACCAGCTGCGGTATAGAGCACATTTTTAATGTCTGTACCTGTACGGACAGGTCCAAGGGCTACAGCATGGACTATTTCGCGTTTGATCTGCTCAAAGGCTTGCTGTTGCTCAGGGCCCCATTCAAAATCATTTTTCTTCCGAGTTACGTAGTAGAGTGGGCTCACAATGAGACTATAGTTTGGGATATGCATTCTCCAAAATCCTATAACACCTAAGAAAGCTTGTGTTTCCTTTTTGTTACTTGGTGGAGACATCGCTGCAATTTTATTAATAACGTCCATTGGGATCTGGCGACGCCCATCCTGCCATATTATTCCTAAAAACTGGACTTCTTGCTTAGGCCCCTTGACTTTATTTTGTTTTATAGCAAAACCAGCTTCTAAAAGGATTTGAATTATCCTTTCTCCTTTTTCAAAAACTTCCTTTGCTGTATCGTCCCATACAATGATGTCATCAATATACTGCAAGTGCTCTGGGGCTCCACCCTTTTCTAATGTACTCTGGATTAGTCCATGGCAGATGGTGGGACTGTGTTTCCACCCCTGGGGCAGACGATTCCATGTGTATTGGACACCTCTCCAGGTGAAAGCAAATTGTGGTCTGCAATCTGGTGCCAGTGGGATTGAGAAGAAAGCATTTGCAATGTCAATTGTGGTATACAACCTGGTTGCCTTTGATTCCAGTTCATACTGGAGCTCTAGCATGTCCAGCACAGCAGCACTCATATTTGGAGTGACTTCATTTAGGCCACGATAATCTATTGTCAGCCTCCACTCTCCGTCGGACTTCCGCACTGGCCATATGGGACTGTTAAATGGTGAGTGGGTTCGGCTGATCACTCCCTGACTCTCCAGTTGACAAATCAATTTATGGATGGGGATCAAAGAATCCCAGTTTGTACGATATTGCCGCCTGTGCACTGTGGTCGTAGCGATTGGCACTCGCTGTTCGTCGACCTTCAACAACCCCACAACAGCTGGATCTTCCGAAAGTCCAGGCAAGGCACACAACTGTTTAGTTTCTTCTGTCTCCACAGCAGCTATTCCAAAAGCCCACCGGTATCCTTTAGGGCCTTTAAAATACCCTCTACGGAGATAGTCCATACCTAAAATGCACGGAGTTTCTGGGCCAGTCACAATGGGGTGTTTCTCCCAGTCCTTTCCAGTTAGGCTCACCTCAGCCTCTAGCACAGTCAACTGTTGGGAGCCCCCTGTGACTCCAGAAATGTAAACAGATTCTGTCCCTTCATAATTTGATGGCATTAGAGTACACTGGGCACCAGTATCCACCAGAGCCTCATACTCTTGTGGGTCTGATGTTCCAGGCCATCGGATCCACACAGTCCAATAAGTCCGATTATACCTCTCCTCCACCTGGCTGAAGGCAGGGCTCCTTTATTGCTTCTGGTTAGAAACTGGTGCAACATTCCTCTTGGCAGAACCTCGTGCGCTTGCTCTATCCTGCAACTCATTTACTCGTGCTTGAAGGGCTGAAGTGGGCTTCTTATCCCACTTTCTCATGTCTTCTCCATGATCACGCAGGTAAAACTACAGTTTGGCTCGTGGTGTGGCTCGTGGTGTGGCTCGTGGTGTGGCCCTGCTGTTTTCTCTCTCTTGGGACGATGGATGACTTTTCCGGATAGCTGCAACATCGCTCTGTACAGGTTGGGAGTCGGCCATGTGGTCGTCAAGTTTAAGTTTAACCAGTTTCTCTACTGCTGCAATGACAGAGCGTGCAACGTTGTCTTGATAAGTCCGGAGTCGGCGGGTCACTTCATATACGGTTGGTGGAAACATCTCATCGTATTCCATCACTGCCAGTGAATTTGTGTGCCCTGGTGGTGCACTTCGTATCACTTTACGCCACATGTCTGGGGTGCATCGGACATCATCAGGATTATCAGGGAGCCTTCTGTTGTCCGACTCACAATAAATCAACTCTCGTACAGCTAATTCTCTCAGGTACTGGATAACTGTCTCTATGCTGTCGCTCTTGGGTTTCAGACAGGTAATATATTCTTTCATGGGGTATCTTTCCCGCACACTTGACAGCAATCGCCTCCAAAGGCTGAGGATTTGTGACTCCTCGCCAAGTGCCTTATCAATACCTCCTTCTCTCGCCAGGGATCCCAACTGCCTGGCCTCCCTGCTGTCTAATTCCAGACTATTGGCCCCGCTATCCCAGCATTTGAGCAACCAAGTGATAATGTGCTCACCTGGGTGGCGGCCAAAATCTTTTCGCACCTCACACAATTCACTCAGGGTCAGGGATCGGGTAACAATTTCTGGTTCTCCTACATCCTGATCTGCTCGAGATGGCTTTGCCCCATTCTTACTTTTCTGAGATGGCCCTGCCCCATTCTGACTTGTCTGAGATGGCCCTGCCCCATTCTGACTTTTCCATGATGGCCCTACCTTTTCATCATCATCCTCATCCGGCCATTCTTGAGATGGCCCCGGTTGTTCTCCATCATCATCTGGTACTACGCGAGCTAACTTCCTGGTGTGTTTCCTCTTTTGAATGGGAGCCACAGACATTGGTGTGGGTTGGCCAAGGTCTATTGTAGAGGTTGCAGTATCTACAGTATGCACTAGTCTATTTCCTTTTCCTCCCTGACAGTGCCGACAGCACTGCCAGTGCTGACACCTCTCTTGAATGGAAGCAACAGATATTGGTGTGGGCTGATTCTCTGAATTATGGGCAAGGTCTATTGTAGACGTTGCAGCATCTGCAGTATGTACTAGTCTTTTTCCCCTTTCTCCCTGACAGCACTGGCACCCCTTTTGAATGGGAGCAACAGACATTGGTGTGGGTTGACCAAGGTCTATTGTGGAGGTTGCAATATCTGCAGTATGTACTAGTCTACTTCCTTGTCCTCCCTGACAGCGCTGACACCCCTTTTGAACGGGAGCAGCAGACATTGGGGTGGGTTGATTCTCCGAATTAGGGGCAAGGTCTATTGTGGAGGTTGCAGCATCTGCAGTATTCGCTAATCCATTTCCTCTTTCCCCCTGACAGTACTGACACTCTGAATTAGGGGCAAGGTCTACTGTAGAGGTTGCAGCATCTACAGTATTCACCGATCCATTTCCCCTTTCCCCCTGACAGTACTGATGGTCTGGATTATGGGCAGTGTCTACTGTAGGGGCTGCAGTAGCTGCAGCATTTGCCAATCCATTTCCTTGTTCCCCTTGACCGTGCTGACAGTACTGACAGTGCTGCTTGCTATCAAGCAGTGTTTGGTAGATGGTAGCCAAGCCCCAGCACAATGCAGTAGGGCGTATTTCTCTGGGGAGCCCACTGCAGTTCTTTTTCAAATATGCAGTCACCTTATTAGGATCCTGTAGCTGTTCAGGAGTGAAGTTCCAAACCACTGGGGGTAAGAAAGTGCCTAGGTACCTGCTTATATTTCGCCATTTGCCCTGCCACTCAAGCTTATCCAGCCTCAGGGAAAACTCTTGGGTGGTATTCATAAACCTGTGCCTAATATATATACCTATATATATCGAAAGCAAAACCATTTGCACCAAAACCAACAGTAGGAAAATGCTAGTTAGAATTTCCCAGGGATATTGGAAATTGTTAAACACTCTTACAAGGCCTGTTTTATCCCTCCTTGTACCGAACAGAAAAAGTTGATACAAGTACTCTTTTAAGTTCATGAACTTCAACGTTATCCAATCATAGACTGTTATCACAACATACACTAAACACACGTACGGGATGGCAACGAATCCTGGCAGGATTAAATGCAGCATGCCACGAGTTGGCAACCATGGCAGCATCCTTAAGAGTAAATGCCACAACATTGTACATAGAAATTACTTAAATAACCGTACCTATCACAACTCTATCTTAACTGCAATTGAGTTAAGGTCAAATCTATCGTTACCCCAACCTTTTTGCCCCCCTTGGGGGTCCCCCTTCGCCCCACGTTGGGCGCCAAAAGATGTTGTGGTTTACACCTCAGCGGAAAGCTGAGGCCACAAAGGTCAGACAAAAAAGCCCCCTACCACTTTAAGAGGTGGAGGATGGGCGAACAAAGGAGCTGCAGAGCCAGAGGAAAAAAAAAAAACCAACGGCCTGCAAGGTTAGGATAAGGATAGTTTACTAAACAACAGGGAAAAGTATGAAAACAACTAACTACAGTGCTATTATATACAGTGCAAACCTCTCACCACACTATGTCATTTGAGCCGTGCCCGAACCGATTCAGATTCCCAAACACAGCACTCCCCGAGCCCAACACCCCCGAGCACCCCCCTCACCACCTCCTGCAACGCCGATCCCAGAAAAAGAGAGCGAGCGAGAGAACCCGGAACTCCCACACGCCTGCTCAGACCGGCACTTCCCGTGCCCGGAGCAGGTTCTGATAGGTCCGGAGTCTCCCTCGGAACTGGCACTGCGGCTGCCCAGACCGGGACTTCCCGTGCCTGGGTCCGATGTCGCCCCTGCAAGGGGGGGGTGGCAGCCTGTCGGATCATGATGCAATTGGTATGGAATACTCTCAGGGCTAACATAGCCTGCTGCTGGGCTGAACCCAGGACAGGCTGCTTGCTGTCACAAGGTTAAAGGTAAGTGTTAAAACTAGGGTGTACAAAGAGAGCTGTTATTAAGGCAGGCTAAATACTGCTTTCAGTAAATAATAATACATACATGTGTATATGCTCATGCATGCTCTCTCTCTCACACACACACTCACACACTATGGAGTTTTTTTAATATTTCAGGAAGAAGGATTCTTCTAGTCACTCTTATTTGATGTAATCATGCTATATTTATTATATAGTCCCTTAGGGCTTTTGAAATGAGAACGCATCTATGGATTTTAAACTCTGTGGTGAGAGTTCCCATAGTTTTAATTGTGGCAGACAGAGCAGATTATCAGCCTAAAAAAGCAAAATCAAGTGAAAGTTGACAGATTTCTCTCAAAAGAAAAAAGAGGCAACTGGGAAAGAGAAACAACATGGAATAAAAAGTTAGTATGAAGCTACTAAAAACTTCTGCAACTGAAATTTGAAGAATTCTAACAGGAATGTAGCCATGAGCAATACTGGAAAAACACTAGGTCGCCCCATAAAAAGAAATAAGATTCTCTCTTCTGAGAAAAAATATAATTGCACCCCATATCATTCTGAAAGAATCCTTACATAGTAAAATAATTAAAATTAATCATGTTAAATCATTTTCCTTTTCTAAATGACATTTGCTTCTATAAGACATTGAATCAATTACACATAATGACACATCCATCCTGTCACCATTGTTTTGATGTTTCATTCAAGTCCTGCATTTTCATGTCTTCTATATTTCCCTATACTTCTGTAATATCTAAGCATTTATTATGCTTTATACAAGCATATGATTTATATTCTACTTTTCCAAACAGTGTATTCATTACACATTCTGTGGCACTTTTTTTTTCTATTTATGAAACGAAAAATTATGTTTCATATTTGTATAATTCCTGTTATTCCAGGTATATAATTAGTACATGGTAAAAGACTAGGGTTGTTATACTTGGCTATTGCCCAGAAGCTTGGACTAGGTAGAATTACTTTTTATGTCTATAAACATCTCATATTTCCTGCTTTTTTGGACCAGGACAAACATTTAGCAGCAAGCTGCAAGCTATCACTGTGGTATCCCCAGTATATGATCTGTCAGGAATAAAAAAGAGAGGAACTGGCTGGAAATAAAGGGTGAAATAAAAATAAAAGTCAAGATACAGATAAAATTACAGAAAGCAGAGTTTAAATTAGAGCAAGGGAATAGGATTGTGAGTCACAAAGTAAAGAAAGTGGTCCTTAATTGCTATAAAGTACAGGAAACGCTCCTTGAGCAAAGAATGGGAGCATAGGCAAACCACAACTTAAAGCTGAGAGAATCACAGGTCTTGGTCACTTTCTTTTGAGCTTGTATTTGTTAAATTATCTAAATAAATCTAACCTGTAGATTTTATTAAAACCTATGAAGGGAGAGACAGGCCAATTTATCTAGGCACCTGATTATATCTGATATCTAAAATCATAGTGGTCAGTAAGCAAGAACCTAGATGGCCTTCACTGGAAAGAGGTAATAATCATAAATAGTCTTCAGTGAAAGAGTCTGCCTATGTTAAAGCACTAAAGTTAATTACATAGTTTTATCCAGCCACTACAGTTGGCCTTAAAGGTTTTTCCTGACCTAAATGAGTCTATGATTCTCTCATTCTGTCCTCAGAGGCATTCAAAGAGAAATGTCTTTGTTAGTAAATGGAGCTGTAACCCTTTGCAGATCTAGACCTAAATGTTTTTTAAGCTACATTGAGGATTTCATTGTCAAGGAAGCTGAGCTTTCTTGCTGATCCAGATTATACTGTATATAATTTTCACAATTCTCTGAAGTTTTACTATGGCTTCTTTGAAAAATTGAACTTTTTTGGTGGCAAATGAATTCCCACTTTTTGTTTTTCTCAACTCTCTATACTTAGGAAGTGTTCTTTTATTTCCTATATCGAACATTCATTTCTGATATAAGAACTTAACTCAAATGGAGATAAAGAGGAAAAATCTGAGGCATGGTTTTCAAAAGTATTTTAGTTACTTTAGTTGCTGAAATTGAATTCAGAATCATGAAAGTTATGGGAGCTTATTCCCCCCCAACGAGTGTTAAATTCTCTCAACCCAACTTGTTCCATAATTTTCCTTTGCACAATACTAAAAAGGTTGATTTTTTGAATTATTTCTTCCAGGTGTTACTCAGTGGCTGACTGGATTTGTTCCACAAATCATTATCCTAAACTACATCCTCCTTCTGCCTGATAATTCTAGCCCAACATGGTTTTGACCTTTACTCTAGGTTAGGATGGTAACCTAAGTGCCTGCTAAGTGGTTCTGTTGTTTAAATAAACAAACAAACATACAAACAAGGGTTACATGGTAATGACAAAGCGATTCACAACATTAATTCTGTACCTTTCTCCACAACATTTTTCTCAAAAGGCAGATGTTTCCTATCATTTGGTGAGATAATGAAAGAATACAGTATTCAGTAATCTTCCTTAGTGTGCTACTTAACATAGTTTAGAAACAATAAAATCCTTGGGTTTATTTCCATTCTGCAAGATTATCTCCTCAGGTTTTTTCTCATTTTCATAGAATATTTTCTGGGCCTGAAATGAACACCTCAACATTTCCTATTACTTTCACTTAATTTGCCAGATAATAGAAATAAAGCATTTTGATATCTTTATCAATCCTGCATTTTTTATTGCAGGAAAGTGAACTGATAGACTTGAAGCTGATAAGATGATATTAACATTTATCTTTTTAATGTTTACAGGGATTAATTTGTAATGTATTTATGTTCAATTAATCTAATGAAAAATAAGGAAGATTTTCCCTGTTATTGCAGAGGTTTGGAAGATGAGACCCATATGAAAATGTATTAAGACTTTTGCACCAATTGACATGATGCAGATGGCCTGTGACAATGATGTAAATTGAGCTTGGTACCTAATTGTCAATACTAGCAGTATAATTGTTAATTGCCATAATGAATATCCTGTATGTGCATTAAATTTTGTACATGTGTTATATGTTAAATGCTAAAAGTGAGGGGTCTTGTTTCATTATGTATGTTTCCCTTGCCCTGAAAGAAATAATACAAAATCATCATGTATACAGGAACTGAATCTTCCTTTAAGAGTAACATGATGTGAAATGAACAGAATAATATTTATGCTACACAGATTTTTAATTCAAAAGTGAAAAATGCTGTAAAATTCCACTTTGATTCTTTTAGCATTCGTATTCCTAACTTTGTAAACTGTTCAGTATTGTCTTAGTTATTTCTGTAAAATAATAGCCACAAACCTGCAGACATTCAGGACAGTGATTTATTTGTTAAGAAAGGTGTTTTCTTGCCAGATATGTTTTTGTTTTTTTTTTAATAAAGTACACTGAGTTCTCCAAGTGTTTTTAGATTTGCAAATGCTTTTATTATATTCCATCTCTGGAGTTTTGTTGGGGTTTTTTAGGGGGGTTTTTTGGTGGTTTGTTGGGGTTTTTTTGTCCCTAAAAAATATCATAGTAAGACTTTTATAATCTGTGGTTAACATTTTGCCATTCAGGGGTACATTTTCAACTTTTTAGTCACCGTTCTTTCCCTTATGACTATTTTGAGAGAGAAAGTTCACCATATGTACTCTTTATTCCGTCAAGCATTGGACTATGATATATTTGTCATGACAATTTACAGGAGAGCTTTCATTGGTTTCACTTCAAATGCTAAGTCCACAAAAAAACACTTGTAGTTTAGCTCCTTTACTGTGTACACTAGTAACCTCAGAAATATTCAGTTAGACTGTAGTTTAGCTTGTCTACATGTATTTTGTGAGTTACAAATGCAAAGGAAATGAGTATTCTAACCCTTATAAATTGCAAAACACACTTTCTTCAA
Organism: Laterallus jamaicensis coturniculus; assembly: GCA_022605575.1. Lineage (NCBI taxonomy): Eukaryota > Metazoa > Chordata > Aves > Gruiformes > Rallidae > Laterallus > Laterallus jamaicensis. The sequence goes on from JAKCOX010000019.1 coordinate 14,280,409, forward strand.
TGGCTGTCAGCTTCACTGGCCCCTATGTTTGACATGTTAAATGGCAGCTGCTTCCTATCTTTGCTTCTCACTTAATTCCCACAGGATGCAAACAATCTGACATTACTATTTAAAATCTCTCATAGTGTTTCATAACACACAAAATACATGCCTTCTATTTATTATGAATAGATGGATATCACACTCCTGAGGTAGAAATATGGGTTCAAAGAATCTCAGAACAAATCATCCATGTTTTCAACAATGTTACAAAATAAACTTAATAAGATAAAGAGCTCAAACATAAATGTTTATTGATAATTTCTTACACCTTTCTATTGATAATTTCTTACACCTTTCTATTAAAATAGAGTTTAGATTAAATACATCATTTGTATAGTGGAGTATATCAGTGAATTCCTTTTGCATCATCTCTGTGGTAATTCTGTAATATAAAAGCCTTAAAATATGGAAGCTGTGTATAAGATTTTTCTACAGAAAGAAAACAAAAATGAACAAACTAAAAAGGGTGCTGTTGGACCCGATGGGTTGGACAAAAAAAAAAGGGTTGGACCCGATGATCTCTCGACGTCCCTTCCAACCCCTAAGATTCTGTGATTCTGTGATTCCCTTTTCCTTGGAAAGTGAATTCATGACTTCCAACATACAAGTTGTTATATAAGAGATTAACTAGAAGTATTTTTAGAAGACCATAAATCACCGCGATTTATCACAAAATAAAGACATACACTTAAGAGGGGAACTGATATATTATTTTCAAATTTTCTGAAGGAAGGGAAGATCTTAAATCAGACGTGAAGCCTTCTGAAAATTGACAAGTACTTTTGCTGCGATTAAGAGACGAGACACAGCTTGATGCAAGCTAACTGTCGTCCTTTATCAAACAGCTCTTCTTTGTTATTTTGCCTCTCCCATGGTTTGCGTCCAACAAACCAGCACGTCTATGTCTGACAGCTACAAAGTGCTGGAACTTCTACCTGACTCTTTCAGGCCTTGTGCTATATACTGTGGCACCTCTATTCCATGAGCAGCTATAGTCTTGTACGACATGATGATAAGACACTACACTATTTACTGCACTGTAAGGAAAAAATAGTGACATGATAGATCTAATTGAAATCAACACAGTGCATTAAACAAGTGGCTATTGATATATTCTTCAGGAAATATAGAAAGCCAGTGGTGAAAACGTCTAAAGAAAAAAGTAAAGACTAGAGTTCTAAGACAAATAAGGATAATATACAGGTAACTATGAGAACAAACACAAAACAGCTTCATACACTAATCAAGAGATTAATGAATAAAGGGAAAAATAAATATGATGTATGTACAAATTACAGACAAGACACAGGTCTTTGTCAATGTGGCCTTTGTAGTAGTCAGAAAAAAGAGTCTTGTTTCTCAAGCACATGCAAAGAACAGAAGGTGGCAGTTCCTTTCAGGAGCAAGGTTAGAAGATATAGTCCTGAGATTAAAATGAAACACACTTGTTTGTAATTAAAAAAAAAAAAAAATACAGTAACAACAAGATGTAATACAAGAGCTGTCATAGTTGAAACAGCTCAAGAATGATAGTTTTAAAACCAGTAGAATAAAATATTTTCATGGCATACTGAATTGTTTAAAAAATCCCACAAACCAACATTGAGAAAACATCCAGGCTGAGACAAAGGCAGGAGTACTATTGAAAGGAGTGGAGAAGTTAGATACAGAAGCATGAATACTGAAGTTACATCTGAACTGGAATAAAACTGGAAATGTTTATCATATTGGATGAATGGTGTTGTTTATATTTCAAAACAAAATAAGAACTGAATATTCCATTGATTTCTTTTTTTTTAAATCATTATGAGATGGGTTGGGTTCTATCTGGAATATGGGAAAAATATTTAGTATGCTAATAGACAAATGCAGAAATGGCCTTGTCATTGTTCCAAGTAGACAGAAAAGAGAAGACTGGTCGTTCACTTACAAAACTTACTGAGATGGCCTTAAAACAAAAAAGCGAGGTCAAAAGTAATGAAAATTATAGAAAGAGAGAATAAAGAACAAATAGTTATGGCACTTCTTTAAGGCATTGTATTTTTAAAGACCGGACTAACACAAATCTTCCCCATTAAGGCTCCCATACTATTAGTGGAGAAATTGAGCAGTAGAGATAGTGCCTAGCTTGACCAAATCAGCACAGCAACTTGGAAACAGATCTGGGATCATATCACCCAGTTTCAGTGGATCATGCTTCTTCATCTTCTTTGTAAAATAGACCTGTCACGCAACTTGTAGGTAGAAAATTTGACAGGGCTGCTTTTCCCACAGCTATGATCTCACTACATATAACATCCAAATTACATTCAGGTTATGTAAATTATTAGGTGGGAGAAACATAAACATTCTCCCACGAGTTTATTTCTACACCTTTATGTGAAATGTAACTGAATGAATCATATCTGCTATTTCTTTTACAAAGTGTTGAACTGTGTTTAGAGTGGTCTGTCCCAGATATTTACCTCAATGGCACAATTTCCTTATTCTGTTTTGAGGAAAAATAGCTTTTAATTAGAAAGAGAGAACTTCTTATAGCTATATAAACATAGCCAGACAACTTAGGCCTTACCTCCTGTCCTGTTTCCATGTAGGATAGAGATGGGTTCAATGCCATGTTTGGGAGTCAAGGTGTGAGCAGTGCTGTTAACACACTGATCTGATTTATTTATAGTTGTTGCCAAGCAGCCAAGGACTTTTCAGTTGTTCATATTTCCCTCCTAATGAGAAGGCAGCCATGAAGCTGGGAGGAGACACAGCCAGGACAGGTGACCTGAACTGGCCAAAGAGGGAATTACATGCCAATTATGTCATGCTCAGCATAAAGGGGAGCTCGTGGAGGGAGGAGCACTCAGCTCCAGGATGCCCAGTTTTGGGGCCGATCCAGTTTCAGGACAGTTCTGAGCTGTATGGCTTGAGTTGTGTGATTGTGTGAGAAACTGCACTGTGTATCACCAGTTTCATATATTTTGCTATAAAGTCCTATTACCAGTATTATATCTATCTCTTTGCTGTCCCAGTAAACTATGCTTATCTCAACCCACAAGGTTTTGTTTTTTCTGGTTTTCTATTCCCTCCCTTCCCTTGCCTGTAATTCTCTCCCCCGACCACCCCCCAAACTTTCTTTACAAAAGCTCTGTCTACACAAAAGCACCACATAGATAAAATGGCCCAGCACCCTGTATTGCTGAATTTTAGAACTGCTCAGTGTTGGGAAATCCTCCGCTTCCCTGAGGAGATTATTCCAGTGGTGATTGTTCTCATGGTGAAAAATATTCCTTTTGTGTCCAGTTGGAAACTCCCCAGGGGTAACTTGTTCCTGTTACCACTTCTCTTTTCCTCCTTGTAAGTCTTCATCTTCTCTGCAGAAAGAATTTAAGTACTAGACCACGGTGAGGAGGTCTGCTCTAAGCCTTCTTTTCTTAAGGCTGAACAAACCAAATTGTCTCAGCCTTTCCTCATATGACAGGCCTCTCAGGCCTTTCATCATGCTGGTGGCCTCTGCAGTCTGTCCACATGTTTTTCATATGATAGGGACCAAAACAGAATATAGTATTCCAAGTGTGGCCTGCCAAACACTGTTTATTAGCACTATTATGCTGCTAATGGACAAAGAGCAATTGACAGAGTTGATCAAATTTCATTGTTTCTGTCATATATTTCTTTAAAATAATCCAATAATTTTTATTTTAAAGAGCATTAAAATTATTTCTTTGCTGTAAATATTTGTATAATTTCTCCTGTACAAAAAAAAAAAAGTATATCAACTTGGGTTTTGTTTTGTTTTGTTTTTTAAATTTCATGTTATATTTGAGTCTGTTCAAACATTAAAAGAAACGTAAGATTTTGGCTTTTCACTCAATACAGTTTAATACTATTTGTATCACAATAATACCCATAAATTCCTTCTACTTCATTCTATATAGCTGTTTCCTGGATTATTATTTATTATTATTATTACTCAGATAATTTACATTAGTAGGTTTAACATTCAGACTGACGTTTTTCACAAAATGAGAACTTTACTCTCTGATAATGAAACAAGGTCACATTTAAACTTTCCTTAAAAGATACAACACTTTTGCAGTTCTGGTCTTTTATTCTTCCTTTGATCGGCTTGCTTTACTTTTGCTGTGATTCTGAGCAGCTATAGTATTAGAAGGAATTTATATTATTTCTTAAATTGTAGAACTCTTATGTTCTGGTCCTTAAAAGTTCATCTCATGGTCTTCAAAAGAAAGGTCAACTTATGTATAATGTTGACTGAAAAACTTCCAGAAATCATTTAATCTACAACTATACTTCAAGTTTTAGCATAGGATAAAGATGTTGGAGGTAGCTTTTAGAAGTATAGGTCAGTTAAAAGATAGTCTAATATAAGAAACATAAAGAACAGTTAGTTAGATAAAACATTTAAAACTAAATATTGCATTTCCATATTAATTTGCTGTGCATAGTCAGTTTTTTCAACCGATCATTACGTACATTTCATATGTCATTTGGATACAACAGGAAATAAAACTATCATTTCCAGTTAAAAATTATTGACACATTTTAAAACAAGTGATACAAGCATTTGAAAAAAACACCTATGTAACCTTCAGTAACCCACTGAGCTGTGTGGGGAAAAAAGAAATGTGGAAGAGGAAAAGGAAATACGTTTAGTTCAGATTAGAGGATGAGTGAGGATATAATGGCTTTCTTCAGTGACCTGGAGCATGATTACAGAGAAGATGCACTTTTCTTCCAAAGTCCAAAGGAAATGGACAAGAATTAGTGTACACAAATTGCAGCGACAAGAATTATTTCCACAAATAGGGAAAAAAATAAGTCATCACAGGATTGTAGCTAAGTGAAAAAGTAGGTTGCCAAGGACCATGAAATTGTGTACAGAATAAACAGTCAGCATGGGTTTGTAAAAGGCAGGTCCTGGTTAACTAACCTAATCTTCTTCCATGACAAGGTGACCAGCCTAGTTGATGAAGGAAAGGCTACCAGTCTACCTAGACTTTAGTAAAACTTTGATGCCATTTCCCAAAGCATTCTCCTCAAGAAACTGACTGCTCATTGCTTGGCTGGCATATTGTCCCCTGGATAATAAAGTGTTTACATGGCCAAGCCAAAAGTGAATGTGGATAAATCCATCTGGTGGCCAGTCACAGGAGGTGGTCCTCAGGGCGCAGCGCTGGGGGAATTGAGTGCACCCTCAGGAAAATTGTAGACCAAGTTGTGTGGGAGTGTTGATCTGCTTGAGGGTAAGAGTGTTCTACGGAAGAATCTAGGCAGGCTGGATCAATGGGCCAAGGTAAACTGTATGATGTTGAAGAAGACTCAATGTTGAGACCTGCATATGGGTCACAAAAATCCCAGACAATGCTACAGGTTTGGGGAAGAGTGGCTGGAAAGCTGCCCAGAAGAAAAGGACCTGGGCGTATTAATCAACAGCTGGCTGAGTATGATCCAACAGTGAACCCAGGTGGCCAAGAAGGCCAACAGCATCCTGGCTTGTATCAGGAATATTGTGGCCAGCAGGACTAAGGAACTGATTACATCCCTCTGCTCAGCATTGATGAGGCCACATCTCAAGTAGTATTCAAGTTTGAGCCTTTCACTACAAGATAGATATTGAGGTGATCAAGTGTGTCCAAAAAAGAGTGAAGGATCAAGAGAACAGGTCTTTCTTTCGAGGAGTGGTTGAGGAAATTGGAGTTGATGACTCAGAAAAAAAGAAGGGTGAGGAGAAACCTTAGTGTTCTCTGCAATTACCTCAATGAAGGTTATAACCAGGGGGGTGTTGGTCTCTTCTCCCAAGTAACAAGTAACAGGACAAGAAAAAATGGCCTCAAGCTTCATGAGGGGAGGTTTAGATTGTATATCGGGGGGAAAAAAAATGCACTGAAAGGTTTGTAAATCAAAAGAGGCTATCCAGGGAGGTGGTTTGACATATTGCCATATTGCTTAGGGACATGGTTTAGTGGTTGGGCTTGTCAGTGTTAGGCTAACAGTTGGACTTGATTATCTTAAGGGTCTTTTCCAACCAAAACAATTCTATCCTTTCAATTTTTTCTAAGTTCAGATGGATGGGACCCTTTGCAACCTGATTTTTCAGGAATGGGTTGGACTAGATGAGCTGCAGAGATCCTCTCTCTACTTTGCTCTGGTGAGGCCAAATCTGCAATAATGTGTCCAATTCTTGGCTCCCCAGTTTAAGAAAGCCAAGGAACTACTGGATGGTCCAGCAGAGGGCTGGATGATTAAAGGACTGGAGAATCTGTCATATGAGGAAAGGCTGAGACAGCTGGATCTGTTTAGACTTGAAATCAGAAGACTGAGAGGAGATCTGATTAATGCATATAAATAAGAACCTTCTCAGTGGTTCCCAGTGACAAGACAAAGGGACAACAGATTATTAACCGGAACACAGAAGTTTGATCTCAATATGAGGAAAAACTTCTTTACCCTAAGAGTAACAGAACATTGGAACAGATGGCCTGGAGAGGTTCTCTGGAGACATTCAAGACTTGCCTGGAAAAAGGTCTGTGTAATGTGCTGTAGGTGATCCTGCTTTAAGAGGGGTGTTGAACTAGATGGTCTCTAGGGGTCCCTTCCAACATCTACATTTCGGCAAATGTCTGAATCCTGTCCTGTTTTCAGCTGATTTAATTTTCATTCTAGTAGGTGCTATATGGATGTGTTTGTATTCAGTGAAAGAATAATGTTGATAACACACTGATATTTTAGTTATTGCTGGATAGTTATGCCTTCACTAACTCAAGGACTTTTCAGCCTCTCAGGCCCTGATTAATTATCTACACAAGAAATCTGGAGAGCACAGCCAGGAGAGCTGATCTAGCCTGGGCAAAGGGATATTACATACTATATGTAGTCATGCTCTCTATATAGCTGGAAATGATAGCTGGGAGGCAGATTCAGTGCTTGGAAACAGACTAGGCAATGGTTTGGGGTTTTTTCTGCATGTGGTGAGCAATAGTTTTGGATTATATTTTTTATTGTTATTACTATCTTTCTTTGTTTTCCTATTAAACTGTCTTTATCTCAATTCATTAGTTGTTTTGTTGTTTGGTGGGAGTTTTTTCCATTCTCCCCATTTCTTTTTGGGGGGTAGGGGTGAGTGAACAGCTGTGCTGTACTCAGTTACTAACTGGTGTTAAGCCACAACAGAACTCTACCACACCAAATTATTCTATTTCTATGTTTATTCTACAATTTACTTCTTGGTGCTCCTCAGCATCAAAGTTCTGAATTAAGTTTAGTGAATCCTTAAATGAGAAGAGAGATGCAAACCTAAAAAGGAAGAGGTATTTAAAAGCCTGATGCTAGTATGAGAATCACACAAAACTTGGTTTTTGCTTTTACTAATGGAAATTAACAGACTTTCTATGTCCTAACAGTCCAAGGTCTTAGGAATTACCTGGTCTTGCCTTGAATTGGGATTTGTTGTTATTGTTGTTGTTGTTGTTGAACTGGCATAACAATGTTCTAGTAACAGTAAACCATTATTTACATCAGTTTAACTCAAACTTCAGTTAAACCAGTAGGGAACATCTATGTTCAGTTAACTGTGACTTTAGAATAAATTGTGGAGTGAAATAATGTAAAATGATATCATAGATTGTAAATGGGAATTGTGGTGGTTTGTGACTTTATATTGTTCAGTAAAAGCAGTTACAAAGAGAACAGAGAGAATAGTAAACCTGAGTTACAGGAAAACAAGCATCATGTAAGCAGAGTTCATCAAGAAAGTACATTAAAATTAACTTTAGCAGATCGAAGACGAGAAGGAAGAAGCCATTAACGTGAACATTTTGAGTCTCTCAGCAAAAAGAATGAAAGAGCAGATAAGGGGACCACTGTCTTTGAAGAATTAATGTTCCTGAACAGACAAAAGTTAAAAAACAGAACAAAACAACACAAAACCAAACCCAGAAACCCAAGTAGTTAACAGTTATGAACTAACTTGCAAAATACAGAAGTTTTATCAGTTCCTTCAGCTAGTGATTAGATTATGTGCTGAAATCTTTTTTTATTCCTTGCCTAATGTGGCTGTGAGAGTTTTCATTATCTACATAAGTGTATAATCCTTTTATCAATCCAACTAAGCTCTTGTCTCAGGGATATCTTGTGGCAATGAAAACTACAAGTTAATTATGTATTGTGTAAAGATATATTCTCTTTCATAAACTTCAAATTTGTTGCTTTTCAATTTCATTCCATGTATCTGCTTCCATATTATGAATTTCTGTACATGTCCTTTCACTGATAAGTGTTATTAAAATGCAAGATATTTCATTATTGTATGTTTTAACCGTATTATCATCTCTTACAGTACATCTGAATAAATATTATTCTTCCTTGCCCCTCAAGAGGACCAAACCCTTTTATGATATGAATATGTGAGGGGTTTTTGTCTTCTAAAGAGCCTGCTCAGTTCGATCCAGTGTAAAATTTTGTCTCTGTTGTTTAGGAATTATAGTGATTTTTGTATTCTTTAACATTTAGAGAGATTGAGCCATTTATTTCATCATAGTAAAATGTTTAGGTATGTAATTATAAACCAGTTTTAATTACTATATTGCTCACAATATATTTGCTTGATGACAGGAGCCAAATCTATATTTTTATACCAACTGCTACGACACCATTGAATACACAGAACAATAATTTTTATAAGCCCAGTTATGCATCTCAAAATTCAGTTCACCTCTGCATTAAATTATTTTAATGCAATTTAAAATTACAAAAAATAATATAATGAATATATGTATTTTCACTGGAACTGATGACTTAAAAAGCAATTATTTAAATTGTTATGTTGTGTCAGCTTCAGTTATGAGATTCACTCTCTGGAGAAAAATAAAGGGTAAATCCAATTTGGCATAAATATAATTTCTTCTCAAGCCAACAGATGTGTCATTCAATTCAACATCTGCTTGGCTTTTATTTCTAGTGATAGCTTATGTTTGTGAATTTATAATTGATATGAAATGATCAAAGAGTCATGCTGAAAAATTCTCAAAACCTAAATATAAGTCTTTATGAAACATTATGAAACCTACGTAGTTTTACAGCACAAAAGGTAAAAGAAAGCATGTACTTGGTCATTGGGTTAAAAGAAGCAAAATGTTTGAGGCAGTTCTATTAACAAAGATGGACTAAGCAGGGAGTTGAGAGTTTGCTTTAAATGTCAACTGTAATATCTAGGTCTATCATGATGAAGACAGAACTTAAACATCAAACATATAATATATATATAATTAATTAATACAGGAAGCTGCAAGTGCATGACAGCTGTAGCTAAAATGATGTGAGAATGAACTTGCACAAAATTAAACAAATTTATATTAGGTGTTTCTCATATTTATATTGTTTTTTTCAAGTCAGATAGATAATATCTGCATCATGCAGTTTATGCTCTGGTTGACATAGATGGTATGAACCAAATAGAAAAGTAGTATATAAACATCCATAAACATGTTTCCATAAACATCTTCTAAGGCAACTTTATGTAAAATTTAGGGAGCAAAGAAGAGACTTAGCTAATCGCCTTTTTGCTCCATAAAGCAATTAAAATATTTGCCTGGCTCCAAATGTGTGAATTTCATAACATCTAACATTTCAGGAGTAAAATCTCAAGTTGAGATCCAAATTACTGATCTGATCATCTAAAAATCAGATGCCATTAGGTGAAGTAGCTACCTTAGTCTCCAGAGGGCAATTCTTCTCAAATCTATTTTAGGTGTTTAACATAGGTCAAATGAAACACCTTCTAGACACAAATCTTCTTGATTCTGAAAAGCAGCCCAAAATAAACAGCTAATGATTACTTTATGTTAACCTCTAGAGTACTATTTGATGAATCCTAGTCTATGTCACTTGAAGCTACATGAAAAACTACTTGAAATTTACAGCAACTAGCTGCTTAACATTCACAGCTTAGCTGCTACAGAGATTGCAAAAATTGTAGTCTAATCTTCTTTAAAGAAACTAAAATTCTATTAATTTAAACAATTAATGTAGGTAATGCTGATAATTTAAGAGTGGATTTGGAAAGCAGCAATGTATGGTTTAGCAGATCTTGTTAGATTAGCAAAATTCCAAGGTAAAAGGGTTTGACAATGACCTTGAGATTTGTTTCTAAAAGGCAGTCATTTGACTAAAAAGAAAGCATTCCAGACTACAGAAGATTGCTACTTTAATGTTTTCTTCCATTCTGGTGTCCAGTTCAACAAAAATGCTCTTGTACTAAAGGAAATCAAAAGAGCGTGTACAGAAATTATTCCAAATCTTCAAAATAAGCTTTATAATGAGACTCTTAAAAACCTCTACATTCTCATCTTAGTGAAAAGTTAAAAAGGTAACCTGATCGCTGTGCATCAGTACTTAAATATGAAGAAAATGTGTTTCTGCAGGGAGAAAAGTTACTCACTGCCCTGCCACTGTGGCAGGCAAGATCTGACAGTGATGAACACTTTCATCTTTTTTATACTCCTTTAAAAATGTCACGTTAAGAAGCAAAAAATAGCCTAGATAAAACTGTAATTGAATAGTGTCATTTGGCTTAGGAGGCTATGATATCAAGATCAAATTAGTCAGTTAATTTCTTCCAGTTCATTTTATTCTAAAATATGTGAAAACGTTTATGGTAAACAAAGGCCACATCTTTGATATTTTTTCCTCCTGTTTCACTCAGCTGTTTATTGGGTCTGTATTTTTAAATCAAGAAATTCTAGGTTATGGTCATCATTCATGTACATCAATAATATGGATAAAATATGTGGGCTAATTAATAAATATGTAATTTTGGTAATTTCTTATAATTTTGCTCTGGAGTCATATATCACTCCTGAAAACAATAGTAGTATACAGCATGTTGAGTTGTTCCATTGACTTCCAAATTACCTTTACACAGCAAGAGGGGATTAAAAGCTTATACATCTCATCCTAGGGGATAATTTCTGCCTGAGATATGTATACTTCAGTATACCAAAAAAAAAAAAGATAGATAATGAAAAGGGGACTATAAGCACCTAACTAGAAAAATAGCCCTAAAACTGCTAAGAATCAACTTTTGTTTACAAAACAGAACAAAACAAAAGGAAATTATAAAATGTTACGACTTATTTAAGACTAAGTTTCTGGGCATTTTGTGCTTCTGTTTTGTGGTGGTTTAACCCTGGCTGGAGGCCAGATGCCCACTAAAGCTGTTCTATCACTCCACTTTCCAGCTGAACAGGGGAGAAAATATATATTGAGAGGCTTAGGAATCCAGATAAGGACAGGGAGAGATCATTCTGCAATTAGTGTCATGGGCAAAACATACTCAACACGGAATAAAGGGAAGAAAACTCTCTAATTTATTACAGTACACTACATACCCAGCGAAACCACAGTCTGATAATGAGAAGCCCAATCAGATCTTAAAGCACCTCCCCCCACCTGTCCCATCTTAGCAGACTTGCCTCCAGTCATATTTATTCTCCCTTCTTCCCCAGGCACTGCAGCATGAGGAGGGGCAGGGAGTGGGGAAACGGGCATTTTGCTCAGTTCCGAACAAGTTGGTTTCCTTCTTATCCAGGGCAGGGCATTCATTCCTCACACCCTTCCCCTGCTGCACTGAAGGGACCCACGAACTTCTCCAAAGTGAGTCCTTTCCCACAGGGCTTTAGCTCTTCACCAGCTGTCCCAATGTGAGTCACTTCTATGTGAGTCACTTCTATGTCATCAATCACAATGTGTCTCAGTCTCTCAGTCCCAGACCAGGACTCCAGCCTGGTCCTCCACGAGGTCACAAGGCCCACCCCCCCGCACCTTCCCCACCACAGCAAACCTGCTCTGGCAGGGATCTCTCCCTCCCTCATCTGTCTCTGTCTTTCTGCACAGGCTGAAAGTGCTGGCAGAGGCTTGCTCCAACGCAGGTCACAGCATCACCTGTATGTCTACACCTGCTACAGCGTGGGGCCTCTCCACAGGTTGTAGGTTAGGGGTCTTGGCCTTTTCGATGGGCTGCAGGAGGACACCCACTCCACAGGCTGCTGGGGTATCTTTCTCTCCAGCACCTGGGGCACCACCTCCCCCGCTCCTTCACCAGCCTTTGTGCCTGCACAGTTTCTTACATCTTGTCACTCCCTTCTCTGCTGGCAAAATCCAGCTGCTAACTTTTTCTTGTCTCCTAAATGTGATTCACAGAGGTGCTATGACCATTGCTGATGGACTCGGCCTTGATCACCCATGACTGCGGCCTTGAATCGGCTGGTGTTTGCTCTCTGGAGCCTGCAGAGAGCTTCTGGCTGCTTCTTGCAGAAGCCACCCCTGTAGCACCCCACCTCTTCTCCATCAGAACTCAGCCATGCAAAACTGTGACATCTTTGTAGCAATCTTATTTGAAAACCTTGTGAAGACAACACTAAAATGAGACCACAGTGGGACATATTCTCAGCTAGCATCAGTTACAGAAGTTCTCTTGAAGGTTCTATTAAATGCAGCTGCCCTCTCTGGGCTTGAAACCAGGCATGTGCCTGGGGAATAAATTATTCAATAGTGACCAGTATGGGTGAGCAGTGAAAATGCTGATCATTTTCAATTTATAAACACACACACACACACAAAGAGACAGAACAGCATATGATACGTATGAGGATGATTACATTCTGAAGTGATCAACTTTTTAGAAATTAAAATTTCTTTTTGACACAACTACATTATTTCAGCTGACTTAATTTTTGTAGGTTTGTGTGGCAAGATTTTTGGTGGGGGGGTGCTGCAGGGGTGGTTTCTGCAAATCTTCTTGTCTTGTATCCTCAGTATTAATCTAGATACATTTTGAAGTATGCTTGATGCCTTATATTAGGTGGGGAAGGAGATGGGAGGAATTATGCTGAATCATAATAATTAAATATTGTCTGGAAAAAACATCAGAATTCCTGTCTCTTCCAAAGGATGGCTTACTCATCTGTCCCCGTTTTTGGTGTTTCTTTTTTGGTCACCTTGCTCAGTGCTCAATTTTATAACTGTATAAGGAGAGCAAATACTTAACTTAAAGCCATTATGCAAGCAACAGTGCTGAAATCAATGCCATATCTGCAAAATAGATGCATGAAACCCTAGCTTCATATTGGGGATTCAAGCTGTTCAGGTACAATGTAGTCCAAAAAACCAACTTCTTATATCCAATACTTAGCATAAAAATTAATATTTTCTTTAACCCATGATATTTTAAATGCTGAAACAGACAAAAGAATTCTCACCAACATGGATTCTAGGATGTTGACAGTCTAAATCACTGAACCAAAAAATGTTACTTCATATGGCATTAATATTCTATAAGTTGACATGCACCACTGAAGCAATACGCATTTCATCACGGCTATAAATCCAGTTGCAATTTTATTATACTATTATACATAGTAAACTATATTCACATAAACAGTATGTTAGTTTAATAATATGATAATAAAACATGTCCTTTATACAAACAATTATTTTATGAAAGATCATAACACACCTGCAGGAATGCTTAGCATTTCCCTTCTTTCTTTTCCTTCAGTGTCTGTCATTTTAGGAGCCTTGGACTCAGCCCTGTGAACTGATTCTGAAAAGCAAACAGCTTTTATGGAGTGCTGATACTTTTGTTCGGACTTTTCAAGGACTTTCATTTGCAAATGCAAGTTGCATTTGATTTTAAATGCATGTACGTTAGCTGAAATAAAGAGAACAAAAATATTAAATTAGTATAAAAATTTTTTGCTACAGGAACTTTTATCATGCTATGTATGTGACACAAGTTTTGTTTTTTCTTATCAAATGTGGATAGAAAGAATTGAATATTTGAAATAAATTTCCCAGACATGCATGAAAATATGAAGAGGGAAAGAAAAAGTAACTATATATATTTTTTTAGACTGAACTTGGAAGTGCTATACTTCCTTAGCATATTTTTGCTTGAGTTTTGTACATTAAAAACAAAAACTCTAAAAGATGATAAGCCTTTGGTATTGTTTCTGCTTTCTACAATTAATTTGCATTTTATCCAAACAGAAAGTGCCCTTCTGTCAAGAATACATACATGCATTTTCATTCTTTCATTCTTTGATTTCTTTGCAAACATTTTTTTCTTCCTTTATTCTAATTAGATATGCAGGTTGTAAGGAATAATATCTACTGAACAGTCATGCTGTCATAAGTCATGTAATTATTAATTTATCTATGGGGGTGAAAACCTATTTATGTTAGGAATATAAAAACTGCATACACAAATGTCTATATAGCTCTACGCAAAGAGGTAAATATTGTCTCAGATGCAGTTTAAACCCTTTAAACCCAGAGATAAACATAATATGTTTGAATTATTCCTTCTAGTCACTTTGGCAAGGTATCTGCAGTTATGTAGGCCTGATTGCATATTAGCAGCCAAAAATCTGAAATATTCTTTAAGACTCTTGTTAGTATTGTGTAATTGAAACAAAAATGAAATGTCAGGCTTCATGACATATAGAAAAGCTTTGGTACTAATAAGATTTGCACAATGCTCAACTTAAGAAAGATACTAGAGGTTTAAGAAACTGAAAATAAATAGTTATTTTTCAAGCTCCAGTGTTCACTAAAGAAGATTTTCTGAGGGAGGATAAACTATGCAAGATAATATCTATTTTTAAAGCTTGGATATGGAATTACATACAGAAAATACATAATCTGCACACCTTTGTTTGAGTTCCAATACCATTTCTGTTAACAAAATACCAGGAAAGTTGAATTCAATGTTGTCAGGATCCACAACCAGACAAGACTAATTTGGCAGAGGTTAAACCCGCTTGTGTGCCAACCGACCTCGGATCTCTCTGGGTGGTTGGGGGCGGCTGGGCTTAACCCCTGCCAGATCTTTGCAATTCTCGAGAACAGAATTAAGACTCGAAAGGGAGTCAAGGTTCAAGTCACTTTATTTGCCCCACAACAAACATGCAAGAGAAGGGGGAAAGAAACTAAAAAGAGTGGAACAGATAGAGGTAGAGAGACAGAGAGAGAAGAAAAGATTGGGAGAGAGATTGCAGTATCTTCCACCACGGAGCTATGGCATCCCATCAGTCCGATGACCTCAGGTTCGACGGCAGAGCATTCTTCATCTTCTCATGTCCCCTGATGTCTTCCTCCCTTTTTTCTTGTTGTTTTTTCGTTGGTTTTTTTTTTTCCATGGCAGAATGCTCAGTTTTTGTAGTCATCCTGGGCATAGCCACACCTTCCACCTGGCAGTGGGAATGCTTCAGGGTGGATGACAGAAGGCCTGATGTGTGAATGGCTCCTGATGTGTGAATGGCCTGATATCTTTTGGGTGGAATAAAGAAGGAATGCTCTCTTGATGTCTTGGAATGCTACCTTTTGTAATGCTCTCCTGATGTCTTCAGGGTGGCTCTTTGCATAGTCATTAAGTCCTTGGCACAAGCCACTTTAAGACTGATGGATGGTGACCTGGTGTTGTAGGAGTGAGGTTTTGTAGGAATGAGGTTTTACAGGAATGAGGTTTTACAGTGATTGAGAGAGAGGGAAGAGGGGGGTAGAGAAGAAATAGGAGGGTATGGTTCTGTCGGCGATTGTTAAGGCATGTTTCTAGTACCTTACAAAACCTTCTCAATTCACTCAAGCCAGAATTTCTTCTGTGTTCCTTTTCTCATCTATTTTTTTCTTATTGTTCTTGATTTTACCTGAAGATAATAGATTTCTTATACAATAATACCTGATCTGTCTTGTGTAGACTACAGATACACTATCCAGTGCAGTGCAACACAGATATACTTGAATTAATTTGCCTATCTAAGAAGTCAGCCTGGTTGAACTGACACAGATAATTTTTCTGGCATATTCTTCTGCCATACTGTGTGAATCAAAAGGAAAAGTTTTAATGATTTTGAGAGGTTTGGGTGCTGTACTGCAGTTCATAGAACATTCTGCTTTGGAGAAACTAGTTTCCATTATTAGAATTAGAACATAAGGAACCAGGCAGAGAAATATCCCCAAGGCTCAGTCCTGGGTCCAGTTCTGTTCAATATGTTTATCAATTACCTGAATTAAGAGATTGAATGTTCCCTCAGTAAATTTACAAACAACACTAAACTGGGAGGAGGTGTTGATTTGCCTGAAGGTAGGGAGGCTTTTCAGAGGGATCTGAACAGGCTGGATCCATGGACTGAGACCAATAGGATGAGCAGGATGAGTCCTGCACTTGGGACATAAGCCCATGCAGCACTGCAGGGTTGGAGAAGAGTGGCTACACAGCTGCCTGGCAGAAAAAGACCTGTGGGTATTGGTTGACTGCTGCATGAATATGAGCCAGAAGTGTTGCCAGGTGGCCAAGGCAGCTAATGGCATCTTGACTTGTGTCAGAAACAGGATGGCCAACAGGTCCAGGGAAGTGGTTGTGCCTCAGCATTGGTGAGGCCACACCTTGAGTATTGTGTTCAGTTTTGGGCCCCTCAGTACAAGGTAGACAATGAGGTCCTGGATTGTGTTCAGAAAAGGGCAACTAGGCTGGTGAAGGGGCTGGAGAGCAAACCTTATGAGGACCAGCTGAGGGAACTGGGGTTGTTTAGCCTGGGGAAGAGGACACTGGGGGGAGACCTTATCACCACCTAAAATTGCCAGAAAGGAGGTTGTAGAGAGGTGGTTGTTGGTCTCTTCACCCAAGCAACAAGTGATAGGATGAGGAGGAATGGATTCAAGCTGTGCCAGGGTAGGTTCAGATTAGACATTAGGAAAAAAATCTTCACCAAAAGGATTGCCAGTCATTGGAACAGGCTGCCCAGGGAGGTGGTTGAATTACTAACCCTGGATGTATTTAAAAGACAGGTAGATGAGGTGCTTAGGGATGTGGTTTAGTAGATGACGGGTATAGTTGGACTTGATGATCTCAAAGGTCATTTCCAACCTAGAGATTCTGTAATACCAATAACTGTTTTTTTGCTTCTATGATTTTTTTGACCAATGCTTTTATTTAACATTTGCTACTTTACATTCTGTTATACTGAACATTCAGCACAGTACACCCCTTCACTTAGGGTTCTCCTTTTTCATGTAGTCAAAATATTGCATAGCATCAGAAGTGAAGTTAAAATGAGAAGGGTAGAGGGAAATATGGAAGAAAAGCTGTCAAATGCTATGAACTCCAACTAAGGAATCCAATGAACCTTAGCATCCACAGGTGTAAGAGGATGACCGAAGCATATTAAAACAGCCGTTTTGTCTCTTCATGATGCTATGTGGAATGACTGTAAGTGAAGAGAAGCAAAAAGTAGGTTCTTTTTTTGTTGTTGTTTTGTCAGATGATGAACCTACACAATATGCATGAAGGAGCATTAGCTTTAATAGCCTGAAGTTAGTTTATATATAAATAAAGTCAGTTATCAGAATGCGTTACTATGTTTTGAGAAATACTGTACTTCCAGCAGAAGTGAAAGTTTGAGAACACAGCATTTTCATATCAGAACTCAAAATGAGAAAGCAATTTCAGAAGCATTTTATAATAAAGTGAGACAGTGAGACAAGCTGAGTTAAGGACTCATAATTTTGAAAGTCTGATTTTGACTTAAAAGAAGCAAATATATTTTTTCAGGTTATAGAAAAAATACAGGAGCAGATGGACAGCTATAATTACTAAAGATGGGTCATCTAAATACAACTATTTTATGACGTCTATCTTCCTAATCCGACCAAAGTGATTATTAACTTTACACTAAAAATATTTTATACTTGTACACCAAAAACGGATAAGACACAAATTTAATACTCTTTCTTTATAAAAAGCACAAAAAAAATTTCACAAAGTAAAATCTATAATTATTTGTTCTCATATTCATAATTTTCTTGCTGCAGAAGGAAGATGAATTACAGATGTTAAATGCTTCATCCTGTGAAAACAAGTCCTGAACAGAAAACACAGGCCTACCTTTTTCACTTCGTGAAATTATTCATGCTCTGTATTCAGTGCAAGCTGTGGCCATTTATCCTGTAATATAAGTGCAATACATTATTTTGCTTGTTCAGTAGTACCTGTATATTACCTCAACAGTATTAAACTTACAAATGCAACATTACCACAACTTCAACTTGCAAGTATCTTACACTCTCTAGAGTCATCATGGTATTTAGCCTATTACCTAAAACTGGATGCTGACACACAGGTCAAAGAGATATCTAAAACTTAAAGATGTTATGAAGAAAAGGTAGTCCTGTTCCACATTGACATATAATGCTTAGAAATGCTTAGACCATTTAATGATGAAACTGTTTCCCTGGTGAGTATACATGGGCTGCAAAAAACATTCTTGAAAAGATAAGCCTTATGAAGAATGAAGATAAAAGGAAATAAAATCAAGCTTTTATATATATAAACTAGAGAAAAAAAATTAAAAATCAAGAAATTAGACAAGTATCAGGAGAAGAATTTTTTTTTTCAAAGCCAATTGATAGAATTATTTAGGGTTCTGTTATCTACAATTCACAAAATGTGAGTTAAAAGAAAGTTTAAAAATAATGGGAAGTCTTATGCAGATCTCTGGCACTGAAACAGTTGGGAAAGCACCCTTTGAAACTATGTCATCTGCTGAAATGTTTGACAAATTATTAAAATCCACATTACCCAGTCATACACCCAATAGTGTCAAAAAATAAGCAAAATGAAGAGGTTATATGATAAGAATTTGGAAATGCTACATAAAACTCATGGCAACATTACAATGACAGAAGATTTTAAGAAAGAAAGACTTCACTGCCACAGGACACCTTATTCTTGAGCACATAACATCTCAGGACAGTTTTCTCTATTCCCATGATTCTTAAACAAAAATAGAATTATGGGAAATGAGAGGTAACACCTCCAGCTTAAGGCAGCTCAAAGGTCCCATGGACCTTGTTGTCTCCTTTGCATCTGTCATGTCTACAGCGAGTATTCTACCTCATAGTCATTCTGTGTATTAACAGCAAGTCTGACACTTTGAATTTGTCATATGTGAACAGCTTGTATAATCTATCTGGCTTCAAAATACTACAAACTGGCCGTGAGACCCGGGTCCAATTACTTCATGCTTTCAGATGCTTCAGCTTTCTTAGGAAAGGATTGAAAAAGGTGGATTCTCCTAAAATTTCAAAGCACAGTAGGCCACATAGAATCTAAATGGCTGAGCAGAGTAGAAAATTACTGAAAGAGAAATGTTGAGAAAGACCCTGTGAATCTATCCCGAGGGAGCTGGGGAAAAAAAAAAAAAAGCCAAAAAAAAGCATCAATCAAATAACCAATTTATAAGTGGGTATGTATGTTACATTAATGACACAATTACATTTCCTCCTCTTTATAGAAAATAAATGAGTTACTGATCCTCTAACTGTTCCAGGCTGAAAAATTATCATTATTGGAACTTTAGTCAGTTCAAATGGAGACCACTTCTTGTCATTAGTGTTAGTAAACAAGCACTCTGTCTGAGGGAAATACAGATCACTGTTTCTTTTACAAGTTCACTTCTCAATGATTGGCACATTTAAAAGTTAGTGTGGTTTTTTTCTTATCAAAGACTCACTATAGTTTGAAGTTCAAAGAGCTTTCATTCTTTGCCATTTAAGAAAAACATACCATTAGTTCTGTCAGTAAGTCACTGACAGTTGATTTTCCCTTTCAGCCTCCTGAGAACAGGAATATATGTTCCAGTGTGAGACTTTGTGTTTTCTTCTCTTCTTGACCTGATGGGAAATTAAGAATCCTAAAAGAATTTATAAAACCAATTACTTCTTCCCATTCAAATCTCTTGTTCAGTCTCACATCTGCTGTGCTACCAGGAGAACACCAAGTGGCACGATTTCTTACAGTATATATATACCCCGGCACACATGCTTCTGTGTGATCATGAGATCATCTCCCCATGAAAGCTTCATTTCCCCTATCCTTTCAGCAGCCCTAGCAGAAGAAACATCCATCAGTTTTCCCTGAGAGAAACAAAGTGAGAAAATACTGTAAGTGAAAAAAATACTGTAAGTGATAATACTGTAACACTTTTCAGTAATACCCCATGGAAAACAGTAAAATGCCTGCAACTTGCAGGCATGCACTGCCTTGCAACTGTTGCATGAAAGATATAAAAACAGCTAGTTTCATCTGAGGAAATATTCCTTTAATTAAATTGTATAACATTTGGTTGGATAAGTATATTCATTCATATCTTGACAGGAATTTCCTCCCATGTTAAAAAAAATCTGATATACTGACCTAATGTAAAAAGCATCCCTTGACCTATGGGGACATGACTCTAAAATTAAAAAAATAAGAAAACACATTTTCACAATTTAAGCTGCAGAAGCTTACTAACTCAAATATGTTGTTAATAATAATAAAAATTACTTGGAAACAACATCCTAGAACATGACAGTAGTAAGACAATTCAGCTTATTCATTGGAGGCTGAAGTTAGATTACTTCGCATTCTCATGAGCTAAGAGTATGTACTTGAAAAAATAAGACAACAGTGTGTATATGTAAATTGTTACAGCCTGTTAGCTCGATTAGGAGTCCATTCAATGTAGTTACAGCCATTCTACGAGGAGAATATTTTATTCTTTCTGTACAGAAGTCCTTAAACTGTCCAAGTACAATGAAGGGCCCCAAACCCTTCTAGGCTTTGCCTGCACTAGAAAACTTGGTTGCTTCAAAGTACCAGCAGATGCGCAAATATGCCACTTGAGCAAAGTTAGTAATTATACAGCCAAGAACTAAAATAATCACTGAAGTACAAATTGTGTCCTGTTGTACCAGCACAGTCTGAGGTTTTTAGTTTATATATTTATGTTCACAAGAAAAGTGCTTCTGCAAAACGTAAAATATACATGCCCTAGAGATTCATATGTCCATCTCCCTTGGCAAAACAATATCAGAGGCAGGAGTCATTCACACAATAATGTTTATTGTTTTTCTAAATAAACCAATATGGATTAAAACAAAACAAACTTACAAACTATATCTTATGTTTTGAATAAATCTCTTTATTTCATCCACTTACAGCTGAGATAGTAAAATAAAAGATAACAGTCAGAAAACCCTCTGGAAGATTTATTCAATTTATTTGGTTAAATAATTAGTTCCCATAATCTCTATCTTCAAAACCCTCAATTGCATCCTAGTAAACCACAAGTTTGAAGATCTACCTCTTTTAGAGTCAGTCATATAACTTTACTTTTCAGAATAAAATCCCATGGTAGGAAAAAGGGGGGAACATTTCTATTTCTTAAAATCTAAGCTTTTGCTGACATAAATACCTCTACACTAACTTCACAAACACAGATCTTCAAAACACTATGTAGGAGTCAAACACCCAAATAATAAATGAAGTAATTTTGCTTCTCCACTCTAGAGAAAAGACATCAGAATCTACAGTGAAAGCTACATATTTCCTTTGGGTCATATGTGTAATAAAATTCACAACTGAAGTATTTTCAAAGAATGAAATCTTACTGGTATATGGATCCTTTTCTGTAGTTAAGGAAATCATGTCAGTAAGTGTTGACTACTCTGCCTAAATTCGTATAGCAGCTATGATAATTCAGTGCAGTTCCAGGGACATAAATACTGTTATATGACTTGAAATTAATCAACTAACCCTAGGCCCTAAAACTAAATCTTAAAATTTCATCGCACACCTTTTACAAATTTCTTGTTTATTCCTTCTGTGTCTGTAAACCTCGTGCAACATAAAACCTGAGCAGCAAAAAACAAGACCCCTAGAGATGAATACAGGCCTTCCTATTAGGTCTTTCTGCATCCCATGAAGTACACAATCTAAGTCAGGTTACCACTAAACCAGGCAGCACACCGAAGGTAACCACCTCCAGATTAGGACAGGAAGATAAAGAACAAGAACAAAGTACAAGAGAGCTCTTGGAATATACAGATGTAGGATTTCAGGTAAAGAAGTATGGCATTTATGAATATTTAAGAAGCAGCAGAGAGTGTTTGCAAGATCATAATTTCAAACTAAGTTTTTAACATTGTATTCAAATCCCACTAAGATTCATAAGTCTTTTTGAAGGATGAGGCCCAAAATTTTGCTTGTTTTTTTTTTTAATTGAAGGCCCTTTTTCAATTTTCTATTTGAGAAATCCCTAAAATAGCTACTGTGTCATTCACACAGAGAATTTGAAATTCAGATAAATCTGTTCCTCTGAGTTTTTATATTTTGATCCTGTCGTCACACAGCACCTAATATATATAATATTTTATAAAGATATTTTGAATTCTTAAAAAAAAAAGCTGCCTAAATTGGCCAGAAATTTATCCTGAAAAACATATTTTTATGTTTATTCAGTTTTACTTCTTTCTTTCTCACTCAACTGAGAAACATTTTTGAAATTACATGTTAATCCCTGATGTCCCTGCTGTAAAAGGTGAGCATAGGTCTTAATTTACAATGTTAAAATGCTCATTCTTGGTTCTAATCCTATCAGTAAATCCATAGCTTTTCTTTGCAACTTTTTCTCACTGTACTCATGCTTCCTCTTCCAGAGAATCTAATCAATTCTTCTCTTGAAGAATTTTGGTTGAATTATATCAGGTACAGATTATTGTCAAGCTTTATTGCATTCAACTGGATCTCTGAATTAGGCAGAACCATTCCTATTAGAGTTAATAAAATAATTTCTTCTCTTTTACTATTTTTTAAAATATATTGTGGTTGTTACATGTTGACAGTCAGAGCTTCATTTCCAACTATCCTCCTGAAATTCATGGGTATACTTAAAAAAAAAATAGTTGAGAAATATATGGAGCCACTAGGAGATGCTTTTATATGAACTAAAAAAAAACCCCAAGAAACCAACAAACGTGCCATTCCAATTTCCCAAGTCAACTAAATAAAGATGCATTTTTGTCATTAAAATGGTAGATATTTAGTACAAATGTAATTATGTAATTTCACTAAATGCATCTAAAATAGCCTAAAGTTACATGAGATCTGTAGACTTCTAACTAGATTTTTCAGTGACAAATAATGGCAAAGAGCTATCCTTTGTCTTCAAAAACTGCTTCGTGGTTAGAGAAATATCTGCAGACATTACAAGAGAGGAGATATGAAGGCCAAGAGGTTAATTCTACTCACTGCAACATACATTCTTTAACTGACTTGTAGCTGTGTGATCTGCAGAACTCTCACTTAATAGGCAAGGCTTAAAGAGAAAGAAAAACAAATTCCTTGTAATGGTAGTTGAAATCACTATGGTTTACTGAAGGAAAACTAATACTGAGGGAAGGGAGTTGGTGTATTTTCATCTTGTTCTTTGCTGTCTTTATGTTCAGAGAAGGACAGGAGAGTGTTTGAAAGCATTTTTTTTTCATGAGGTATCAAAGGAGAAATAATGTTAGGGAGGGCAAGCTTTTATCCTTTAAAAATAAAAACTTATACAAAAAGCTACTACCAGAGCCATGCACGTACAACAAGGTGAAAAGCAACACAATCCATTTACAAAGGAAACTGTGGAAGCAACATGTTCCCAAATATAAGCATCATTAATCTTAAAAAAAAAAAAAAGTGTGGGCATGAACCATTAAATGTACTATAATCTAGTCAGTGAGTTGAATGTAAGGGTCATTATGAATTTAGTGCTTATTAATGATTTATAATGCAGTGGCAGCTAGAAGTCACTCCTGGGGTAGACACACCAATGTGCCATGTTGCTTCTGCATACTGATTAAGTAAAAGACTCAATTCAGAAAACAATTGGCTAACTAATCTAAAGAATCTAGAACACTCCATTTCAGGTTAAGTGTACAAAACCCCATGCAGATCCTTTTTATTCTTCATAATTTTTCCTATGATTTGGCAAATTCCCAAGATAATATTTTATACAATGGCTTGAATGTAAGATTAAGATCATATGTCTATTACTGCAGTATATGGAACATTGCTTTTCTCATACTTTACACGGATTTAGATTAACAGAGCATAGCAGCATTTGCACACCATGCTGAGAAGATGTTCAGAAGCCCCAGCAGGGTCATCTAGCTGTGCATATATATGTTTCATACTATGCTTGACAGACACTTAAACAGAGAAGGCTGGGTAGACCTCCCATCACCATCACTGAGTCTAATTTTGCCTTCTTCCCTGTCATTGTGAAGTGGTAAGATTTGCTTTTCTACTGAATACCCAGCAAGCAGCCATATACACAGGCATGGTCCTGAATACTTATTTTTTTCTTAATTTGTTTGTTTAGGTTTGGGTTTTTCTTTCCTATGGTTGGCTTTTAGGTTTTGGGGTTTTTTTTATTTTCTCCCAAATTTCTTGCTGTCTGCCAAGTGCCTAAGGTTAGCAGGGGAGCAGAGGCTTTGGGAATTGTGGTAGTTGTACCATGCAAAATAATATTTTCAAATGTAAAACCTGACAGACTTAGTAGTACTCAACAGGAAGTAGACCCTTAATTAAATAGAATGTAATAATATGGTCTTTAATGAAGAATTACTGAGCAAAGAGCTTTATTACAGCTTTCCCTAAATCATCATTAACTGGAGAAAGAGACAAAGGTTCCTCTGTTGCTGAGTTTCAGCTTTTACTGCATTGCACCTTGTAGACATTCACACTTGTGCAGAGGCATCATGAATAAAGGAGGATCCATTAGGGAAGAAAAGATTTCTGTGGACACCAATGAATACCTGGCTAGAAATTGATGCTTCCCTCTCTACAGCATACTATGGGAGTTCAGTACCTCATACACTAACATCTGAAAATAATTCTTAATTTTCCTCCTTTTGCGCTTTGCTTACTTTTCTCAATAAACTATCTTGTCTTCTGTGTAGAGGTCTGCTACTCATTAGTATCTACTATCTAGCTGTCATCCTGTTGAACTTGGCAGACATGAGGATAGGATAGAGCTTACTATACTGGCCCTCAATAAACAGGACATTCTTCTGTCTGCATAGATCAGACTTTGTGGTTTTTTTATTTTTTTTTCCCTTCTTTCCAGTTTTGGTTCTGACTTTGAAAAGACAGCATGGGACAAAATGGTCTGAACATACTAACTGAAAAAACAGAAAGGTCACCTGTAACTCTGAAAATGGCAGTTGTATAAAGAGAACCTTTAGTCCTCTTTAGCCTTTTTACATACCTGCAATGGTAATGAAAATGTAAGGACAACCAAACATATGAAAGCTTATACATTTCTCTTTCAACTAGGTAGATGTGGAAAGCAATGTTTCATTTGTGCATCTCTGTTCCAGTACAGTATTCAGGTACAAAACCTTCAAGATGGAGAACTACCATCTCCAGAACCATCAGGAAGTTATACTTAGCCTTGTGGTTTAATTTTATGTATGGTTTGGTTTAGAATGAAGTCAGATGTTAGCTGTATGTCCAGTTCAATGGCTGTAGAAACTCAGTAACTTCATGACTCTCAGTGCAATTGCTGTAAGGTTTTCTGGAGTGCAGGCTGCCTGCAAATACCATCTGTCTCCATAATAACTAACACTGAACCTTTCAAAAGCTTTGTTGTTGCTGAGGAGAGTGGTTTAAATAAGCCTAGTCTGTTCACACTGTAGAGAAATTTTCACATAGACCTACAAGGACATAGAATACATCCAAGTTTTTCTTCCTGGAAACCTCAGAGCTTGTATAATAAACATATGTAAATATCTCTTCCTCGGTGTTTAGTTTGAATGAATTTTGGTCATTTAACAATAACAATGCCTAATTTACCTATTCTGGAGACTTCCTGATAATATAAACTTGGTAAATGACACAGAATTTCTTTCTAGCTTTGTACTCCTGCTGCAAGAAAAAATAATTCCCTGACCTCTAAATGTACATGCCTATCATTAAAATATTTGGGAGAGTCACAAGTATAAAATGATATCTCTGTCATGTATTCAGTTTTTCAAATCTTTGTAAGTATAAAATGCAATATTTAGTCTCTTTCTAGCTCTCCTGACATATTTAGTGCCATACCAACTACACATCACTGGCTCCTGTAATAAAATAGATCAGTCAGAAAATAAATTACAAAATGTATTCCACACTGTACTTTTCTAATTAAGCGTCATGTGGCTATCATCATGATCTGTGATTTAAAAGACAATGGAGAACAGTTTTTCCCTTTGCTCCTGAGACTATTCACTCAACCAGGTGATCATCAGATTAAATTGGAAGGAAGAGAATGTCACGAAATGTTGTTTAGAAAGAGTTAAAGGATTCTAGCAGGGCAGTGAAAATGCCATTGGCATTAGTGACTATGACAGATTAAAGGCCTTTGAGTGCATACTCATGTAAGATCAAGCACCTTTTTTGTCTGACTGGTACTAGATCAACAAAATATCTGCCGACTATGGGGATCACAGAGGGAAATAATTTCTTTTCCTTTTCACTGTGTATTATTCAGTGCAATACAGTTTGAAAAAATGGCAGTGACACCTCCTGTAATCATTTGTTTGTGTATTTATCCAGATCTCTGCTGAGAGGAGGATGACAGCACCTATCGCTTACTGTTTAACTTCTATTTCATTGTGCTGTGTAGAGATAACTGCATCCGCAGCTACATCTCCAGATGTTGCAACTGATATAGAGCTTGAAACAGGTTTATTTTAAAAAAAAGTTCAGAAAAAAAGTATCATTTAATAAACGTAGTGACTTTTTCTCAACATTCACTAGTCTGAAAACAACTATTCTAGAAACACAGACATACCTGAGTTTTTTCTCTTCCGGGTTCTTATGAAAATGTTGACATTGTGACCTCTGAAGTCTGGATCTCCTTCTGTTCTATTTCTCCATATTTTGTGAGTCTACTGACCTACCCAGATCCCACTCTTTCATAAAACATAGCCCCACAGGCATGTATGGCACCAAACACTAGCCGATCGATTCAGTTTAGTTATCAGTCCCCAGGGGAAATAACTTGCACACTGTTCTACTCGTCTCAGTGACAAGTGAATGAAACTCGATGAACAAAGTATTAGAATAAAAGAGACACACTAGAGGAATGTGACCAATTGGATATTGAAATCTGAATTTAATGTGGCATATGTGTTAAAAATGGGAAGGTAGGTGGGAATACAGAATGCTGTGTTCTCCTAAGTACTTAGACAAATCATCACATTAGTATTTCTTGGATCTGGAGTTATTTCTGAGGAAAAATGAGTAAAATATAAGGGACCAGGGTAAATAAAAATGGAAAAAAGTAAAATAATCAAAGTACACAGAATTACTAAGTAATTATAAAATCATAGAATGGTTTGGGTTGGGAGGGACCTTCAAAGGTCAGTTAGTCCAAACCTCCTTCAATGATCAAGAAAATCTTCAGCTAGACAAGGTTGCTTAGAGTCCCATTCAACCATTAATGTTTCCAGGAATTGAGCATCTACCATTTCTCTGGGCAACATGATCCAATGTTTCATCACATGCATCATATAAAATTTCTTCCTTATATGTAGTCTGAGACAATATTACTAAAGCTGCAGTTGCAGCTATGGCATCTGTTGGAAGAGGTCTGACACTTCATTAACTAAAACTGCAGACCTATTTCTGAAATAACAGAAATTTATGATGCAGTTGAATTTTTTTTTTTTAGATCAGAGGCAAAACATTGAAGAATATCATAAAACTATACTGTGTTAAATCTAAAAAAAATACAACCCTATGGAAAAGGTTTTTTTGAAACTAAAGGCTGTTATAAAAGAAAAAATAATGTCTCATTTAGAACAGAGGATTTATGAATTTTAAATGTATTTATTTGGGTTTAGTATGTCTATCTAACTTACCTACTTATGTAAACCTTAGGTGATGCTTTCTAGAGAATATAAGGAAATCATTTAGATGTTTGTAATCAAGACAATAAAGAATATCGAGTGATATCAAAGGCATGATGCAATCATAGAACCATAGAATATCCTGGGTTGGAAGGGACCCATAAGGTTCATCAATTCCAACTCCTGGCTCCACACAGGACCAGCCAAGTCAGAGCATGGGACTGAGTGCATCATCCAGATGCTTCATAACTCATTCAAGCTCAGTGCTGTGACCACTTCCCTGGGGAGTCTGTTCCAGTGCTCAACCACCCTTGCATTGAAGAACCTCTTCCTAATATCCAGCCTAAACCTCCCCTGTCACAGCTTAATACTGTTCTCTTTGGTTCTATCACTGGTTGCCAAAGAGAGTCGCCCCTTCACTCCCCTTGTCAGGAAGCCACAGACTATGATGAGGTCTCTCCTCAGTCTCCTTTTCTCCAGGCTGAACAGACCAAGGGACTTCAGCTTCTCCTCATAAGACTTCCCCTTCAGATCCTTCACCATCCTTGTTGCCTCTTCTGAAAACTCTCCAATACCTTTGTGTCCCTCCAGTACCATGGCACCCAAAACTGCACTCAAGGTGAGGCCACACCAGTGCAGTGTAGAGTGGGACAATCCCCTCCCTGGACTGGCTTGCTGGAAATGCTGTGCCTGATGCACTCCAAGATATGGTTGGCCCTCCTGACTGCCTGGGCACAATGCTGGCTCATGTGTAACTTCCTATTTACCAAGACCCCAAATCCCTTTCAGCATGGTTGGCCTCTGGTGTTAAATCCCCCAGTCTGTATGTGTAGCCAGTGTTTCTGCTTCCCAGGTACAGAAACTGGCACTTGCATTTGCTGGTGATTGCCCAGTGCTGGAGAAGTGTGCCAAGAAGGGAGAGGTGGGGGGAAGGTGCTTTAAGACCTGGCCACGCTTCTCATTACCCAACTCTGGTTCACTGGGTGTGTAGTTGTAGTAGTAATAAATTATTTTTCTTTCTTTTATTCTGTGATCAGTCTGTTTTGCCCATTGCACTAATTGGAAAGCGTTCCCTCTGTCCTTATCTTGAATCCTAAGCCTCCCAATATATATTTTCTCCCCTTTTCGTCTGAAAAGGGGAGTGAGCAAGTGGCTTGGTGGGCATTTGGCCTCTAGCCAGGGCCAAACCATCACAGTCTTTCATCAAATCTTCCTTGTTGGAAAACAGAGATATACATAAACTTTGTTTTATAAATCTTTCTAAACTCACACTAACAGAATGTATTTGGGGCAGGTACATGTTTCGTAAGACCTTCAAAACTTAAACTGACTAATTTAGAAAACAGTAAGTACTTAAAATGGTCAGGGGAATACATAAATGGTTGTCAAATAGTGTAAAAGGCTGAGATGAGCTGAAACTGTTACACCTGAGGCGTTCAAGTCAGGACAAGTGGACACATCTACCAGATTGAGAGTGCTCCTCGGCTGAGTCAATGGTGCTGGTCTAAACTGGACCAGAGGGGCAAGGACCTTGATTTGTGTATGGTGTGTGGAGAGTATGCATTACAGGAGGATTTATATTATATGGCACTGAATGGTGTGGTTCTGTTCCTGTAGTCACCCTACCCTAACTCCCGCATGGCATCTGGTGGCTCCATATTAGAAAATAATTTGTTTTCAGTCATTTACGTGAATGGCAAAGAGGTTCTACATCTAGATGTCCATTTTCATCAAAATATATTTTTCAGATATATTTATATATGAATGTGTACATTATTTTTTCATTCTATAATTTAGCTTACTCAGCAGTTTTAATTGAGCAAATTACCAGTGCATCAATGTCTCTATGTTCTTGATCACATTGCTTGTTTCCCTGCAATCTCACAAGACTTGAGACATTTTAAGGAAAGCAACTTCACCTTTTCATTTATATTTCCATAAAGCAGACTGACTTCCAAATTTGTCTTTTTCCACTTAATGTTTTCTTTCTGAAATTTAGGAAGGGAATATGATGAATGAAAAATTACATAGAACTTGAACCTGAGGGACAAGGGACAAGGAAGTTGTGAAAGGACTACAATAGAACGAATATGGAAGTGGATCAGCAGTAAAGAAGACTTCACACAGACTGAAAATCAAATGAAAATGAAAAGGAGTGAGACAGGAGAATCATAATAATAAAATTCAAACCCAGATAGAAAAGTAAATATTGTAAAAGTGTACCCCATTTCAAATATTTATTTTCCTCTTGGAACATTGGCTGTAGGCTAATAGATAGATTTAAACTCATCAGTACATGGGGGGTTGTGTCTATATATGTGTGCGAATATTTAAATTTACAAAGTGACTTTCATTAAAGTCTCCAGACAAAACAGCTATATTATCTATAAATGTATAGAAATGTATCCCTTGAACTATTTATAATCAAGAATCTGAGCTTGCCCTTAGGCTTTAATATAAACCTCACAAGTGTTCCTCTGAAGACAAAATGTTGTCCTTTAGAATGCAAACCCTGGAAATTGGGTTCTGTTGCCTGGGGAAATTTCCTTTGCATTAAATATATGCTGTATTTTTTTTTTTAAAAGGCAAGTCGTAAAAGCAAATGACAATAATGTATCATTCCATAGCTTTTATGGTTTGACAGCTAGCAATGATTAAGTCTTTCAATCGGAGCAAGCATCTATCATCTCTAAGTCTTCAAACAGTCAACAATATTTAGGATTTTTTGCTATGTGATTTGTATGTGAAGGAGTGGAATTCCAGAAACTGTTTACATTAATATGCAGTGTTATATATTCCTCGTGACAAATACTAAAATTCAGCTAGAACATGCAGACTAACATTAAGAAAGGACATAAGAATCTCTTTTTTAAGTTCTCCTTTTCCAGAATAATGCTTTACACTGGGTCAACTTCTAATGACATTTGAAATCACAAGATTCCACTTAGCTGTGACAGCATCTAAGAGCATTTTTGTCCAGGAAACAGAGCTTGAAAATTTCACCATTCAATGGTTATATATCATAGGTACGAGAAGATATTTGGATAATATAAGTCTTCAAAATTTGCCAAGAAAATAATATTTTACTACATATATGTGAATCAAAAAGGTGTTGATCGCATAGAAAAGGACACTTTTTCTCCACTCTTTTAATCTTTCTTCCTAGGGATATGCTAGTTTTGGTCATTATTTTCTGAGTTGCATAATGTCTTTGAAATAGGAAGATTTTTTTTTCCACTATAAAATTAAATATAGTCCTTATTCCTCAAATTGACGTACATATATTCTTACTTTGTGGGAATGAAGTCTGTCGGTAGTGATAACCTGCCCCTTTGAAAGGAAACAATTGTAGCATTTCATTCTTTCTGAGATAAAGTTGATTTCAACCATAAAGACAGTAATCAAGCTTTTCTAGTGAGGCTTTTTACACCATTTCATCATATAACAGTTAATGTTTGCCTTAGAAGTTTTATTCTACATGTGGAAGTAAAATTGCAAATGAAAAAATATTAAAGAAGTTACGATATTTACTCAACAGAATTCACATTTTTGTGTAAAGTTGCAGTGTATCTCCAGAAGACAACCAGACATTAATTATCTGGAATTTTTTCTGCTGTTGATACAGACTTCAGCACACCAGTACCTTCTTATTTGACAAAATATTTAGAGAACCATTTAATTAACTTAACTGGGCTTTGATAAGATTTAAGCACAAGTTTCAATATATTTTTTAAATGTAAACCTCCAGAATGACCTGTGAAGAGAGAGGGGGCAGTGAAATTGAATGCAGCAACCACTTAGGCAAACTGCATTGCACAGGGATCTTGATCTTATGTTTCTTTATGATCTATATGCAGGAGGATAGTGATAAAGATAGAATGTAGTGCAAAATGTGTATGAACATCATTTCAAAAAGAGAAAATGTTCTTTAAAATATAAATGAGGCACAGAAAATAATTTCTTTACATCTTAAAATCACACATTAAATTGTACTACAGTAATGTTTAATTAATAAAATATAAGGATATTGTGAAATTTCATGAAGCTACTTGCCACAAATTAAAAAAAAATTCATTGAGATCATATAGCAGTAGCTTCTTACAGGCAGAACACCATGTACTCTGCAGAGTTATTCTCATTTGAAATAAATTATAAGACCATTTGATTTTGTCACTGTTAAGTGAACTTCTATTCATTGTGTCAAATTTTCAGGTGTGCTGCATGTTACCCAACTCTCCTCGTAATCCATAATGGAAAGCCTTCAAATGTATGCATTAAACCTGTGCCAATATAATCACTTGAGGGGTTAAGAAAAACACGTGTTCTTATAATCAATTACTTTGCAGAGCATGGAAGCAACAAAAGATATTAATTTCATGTTTACTGACATGTCCAGCATTTCTAGTCCATGATTCTCTTTCTGTTTTTCTCTTCAGAAAACTTACCACTGCCTTTCTTCTGCCATGCCAAAACCTGTCTGCAAATACTGGTTTGATATTTAATATCTTACTTCCCTGAGGCTTCTTCAAATTTCTGCTCAAGTTAGCCCAGCACTGTCAATCAGTGAGTTGTTGCCTATCTTGTGTGTTAGCAACACCGTAGTGTTCAGGCAAGAGTGAACATAATGAGGATCAAAATATCATGACAGACAAAAGCATCACAGTTGTCCAGCACCCACTATTGTCTATGACACAGTTCTGAGCAAGGTTTCTTTAATGTTTCAGTGAATATATTGAAGATACCATTAAAGAGATACCAATTTATCCTCTAACTGTAAGGTCAGAAGAGGTAAAAATTCTAGTTATTATGGAAAGATTTACTGGTGAATAATCAGGCTATTAATATTTTTATAATTAATTATTTATTTACTTTAGTATATGTACCGCAGTGAACTTCACAAACTTCGATCACTCCCTGCCCAGATTTGAGACAGTGCTGTTTGCAGACGGCCGTCATGCCCGCTCTCACCTCCTACTAACACTGACATACCTATTTCTAACATCTCCCAATATTCCCTGGGATGCCCGTGCTACAAAAAGAGAACGGGACACAAGTTTGCATTCCCCTATTCCTGCAGCCTCTCTAAGAGTCTGTAGCAAGTGCTCACAGGCAGCTGCACCTGCAATAGTACCATTGACTCCCGCGTCCAAAGGCTCATATGATGTCCACATGCTCAGCATCCTGGCTTTTCCTGCCTCGAGCAGACCAAGCTACAGAGATGGCAGCTACGCATCCCACCTGCCCATCCTGGCCGTGCAGAGCCAGTCTGGAGCATCACCTGGAGCTCCCGTTGCAGCGTGTAACCAAACACTGATTGGCAAGTCTCAATCAGTCACCGAGGTGGGTGAATGACTGGCAGGGACCAGGCAAGAGAGATGCCTGCAGGAAGGTCTTGACACGCCACTTCTCTCCCTTTGGAGTGCATAGGGATTCTTCCTCCTGAAAGGAGCTCAACCCTATTAGACCTCCTGGGGGCCTCAGGTAGCAACCCAAGAGGGGCTGTTTCAGCGTGTGGAGCTTTAAGCAAAGCTGGAGTCACACTCCCAGCTATGACAGACAGAAAGGGGTGTGTCTGAGAGAGCTGGACTGCCAGAGAAGTAAGAAAGGAATGTGGGATAGAGCTGATCTGGAGTTATTAACCTAGGGAAAGCTCCAGTTAAGCCTCTGACTGTCAAGAAAGAGCCCCTGCAAAGAAAACCTGGAGGGCTTCATGGGATGGGATGTGTTCTCCAGCATGAACACTGTCCCCAGTGTCCCTCCCAGAAGACAGGCACCGCCAGGCCTAAGGCGCTCCCTCGAACCTGCAGTTCAGCTCCCACGCGAGCTCCCAAACTGGGGAGAGGTGCCAGCCGGGGGGCATTTGCTGACAGAGACAAGGAGTGAGCCAGAAAGGCCTCTTATGAGGGCTGGGGTGGCTCTGAGGGTGCTGGGGGGCCGCTCCGGCTCAGTGGGGCACAAGGGAAATCTGCTGGCCAGCGCAGAAGTCTTAGTAGTCCCAATCACAAAGAGCTTATCTACAGGAAGCAGAGAAGCAGGCACTTCTTGCCTTGTAGTGCTGGGAACACGGGAGATAGCTCCAACAAGAATGTGTTCACCCAGAGATACAAAGCACAGCGCATTTAGACAATTCTTTAGCTAAAGTCATCATTCCAAATTGCAGAGAACGCTGGCTTCTTCATTTGGCCTTTGCAAGGATTGGCTTTCAGGTACTTCACTTTTTCTGTATTCTTATTCTACCAAAACCATTGGTCAACTTCACGATTGCTTTGAATACAAAGAGGGGAGGGTAGTGATTAGAGTATTTGTGTTTCTTCCTGGAAGTCATTATAAAATGCAAATGTCCCCAAGGCACACAGAGTTATGTTGAGCGGGGGTCCTATGGCTGTCCTCGAGAGTCTTCCTCACGGTGTGCACTGGTTGAACCCCATCCTTGCGCATGCTCATTTCATTGTTGACTGATCTCCCCAGCCACAGCCAGGTTCTTCTGGTCCCTAGTCTTTTAACTCAAGACCATCACCAGCACCCAGGGTTTTAATTCAGAGCACGCAACAATTTCCATAGTGAGCAAGGCACCCACACTTCTAGTGACCCATTCTGAAGGGCCTTAACACGCTTTTTATTCTCCTAATGCTTACAAAGTTCTAAAGAATCCAAATCCTATTCATAACTAAAATGAAAAATTTAGTAAAGTAACTGTTGCAGTTTTGCGTGGTTGGGTGCTGGGAAAGAACGGGGGTGCAGAAAATGGCTTGTAAACAATTCAAGGGCAGAGTCAAACAGCATTTTCACAACCATGGTGCTGCCCACATTTTATTTTTCCCATAGATCCGATTGCAGCAAAATAGAAGGATTTGGGAACTAATGGCATGTAGATTTCTTGTGGAAGCACTGCATGGAAACATTTTGGTTTCTGATGAAAACAGATAATATTTCTCTTATTTCCCCCCATGTCCATCTTTCTACTAACATTTATGATTCAATACAGACTTCTAGTAGAAAACTGAACACAAAGTTCTTGGTTCACGTATCTTTACAGTTACTGAATTGCAGTAGTAATTAATAAATATATATGCATATCCTTGAATGCTTTGGTTTGTTTGGGAAGCTGAAGGCATCATGAAAGACAATACATATGGGAAAGAAAATATAGCTTTTTTTTTCATTTAACATCTAGAGAAGAAAATAGTCTTCTAATGTCATTGACAAAACTCACATAAACTGTCTTGGTACATAAATATGCCATGTAATAGTAAATAAGGTTAATTACTGATTTTTGTTGCAATTTTCTGTCAAGCAAATTACAGATAGGACAGATTCTTCCGCAGTTTACTAAGATCCAGTAGTTACTGAAATTTACTGTACAGATATGATCTACCATACCTAGATAACACTTTACCTATTAGCTCTGTTCTTGCATCATTGCCCTTAAGTTAAGTGTGATTGTCAATGACAAGTTGAATACCTCCATAGGTGTAAAATCTATGAGATGCAGAAGTCCATCTAACAAGTAACTCTCATGCAAAATTAAAGATCTTCTCTCTTCTAACCTTTCCCTTTCTTGTTCTGTTAAGAACTTGTCCTGACAGCCCACAGCAATGAAGCAGACTGTGATAAGAAAATATTAAAATATATCTAAGCAGACCTCAAGACTGGGGACTGTTACCTTGAACACTACCCTGTTCCTTTTGCTAATAGCTAGCATGTTAACAGCTCATCATCAGATGAATTCATGAACAATCGTTCACCTCTTCTTTCTGCCACATTATAATTTTATAACTTCTTTCTTATTTATCCCTGACTGGTGGGGGTATTTTGTCTATTTTATTTTATTTTGGGCTTTTTTGTTTGGTTTATTGTATTTTTTTCTTTCTTTTCTTTTTTTTTTTTTCTTTTTTTACCCCAGACTGAATGGTCCTCACTTTTTTGTTTGTTCATTTCACTGCTTTCTTATTTTCCCATTCCTGGGGAGAATATTTTTTGGGCGATAAGAACTATAGAAGGCATTCAAGATGTTAAGAGGTCATAGATTTGTAAGTATTGGCTTGATTATATGGATGTTATTTTCTTCTATTTGCCCTTCTTAATAGTTTCTATGTGTAAATGCAATTTCTTTACCTCTACTGAGCACTGAAATGACATTTCCACTGAACTAGTTACACTAAGGACATGGCTAAAGCCTACCCAGAATTAATTTGCAATTTTTTCAACTTCAGGAGTGACAACATGTAAAGTGCTAGAATTCAGGAGAAAATATTGTGCAAATACTGAAGCCACCTTTTGTGATTTACTTTACTGATACAAAATACATTACTGAATTAATAAATTTCTATATGAAAACATTTTTAACATAGTAGTCAACATATAGGACTTTTAAAAATAATATGTATTATATGTATCCTTATAAAAAAGCCATTCAGGATTCAACATAATTCCAAATAGTCATGATAAACAAAACTGTAAAAGAAAGGTTATATGAGTGTTGAAAACTGAAATTTGTTGTTGAAGTTTACATATATGAACTCAATATAATTCTGCAGAATTCTTATAAGATGGCAAACAAATTTATTTTAAAACCTTCATGAACAGAGCTACCAGTGTGCTTTGGTTGCTTTGTGCCCAGTCAGTAAACACAAATTTATTAAAAGAAGCTTAAATGGTCATTCAGCTTCAGTTTATGGATATTTTGTGACTTCAGAATGGCAGAAGAACCTGGATTTATAGATAAATCATGCACAGTTATTCAGCAGAGAATAATATCCTTATTTATATATCTGCACCATACTAGTGAACTCCAAAAATACAATTTTTCTCATTATTATTTTATAGAATGTCTCCAGAAATCCCAGTGACAATATATACTTGTTAGTTTTATAGCTATATACCACAACTGAGTCTACAGCAGTATTACAGCATCTATAGTAACAGCTCACAGGGAGAGCAACATTATATTTAAATATAATGTTCTTTCATTAATACAAGGGTATAAGGTGCCTATGAGCAACTTTGTAAGGAAATTAGAAAGAATTCAATGCCTAAAAGAATGAGCTTCTACATAAGTAATGTTGCTGTGACTAACTACCCAGATCTAAGAAGTAACATATCAAGTTCTTAAGTTTATGTGACAAGTATGTTATAAAACCAGTCTGCAGTTACCCAGAGAGTCCTTCTAGTCTTAGATTTTCTTATGTTTCCAAGTATACTTTAATACAAAAATTAGAGGGTTGTTGTTTTGTTTTTTTTTTAAATGCAGGTGATCTTTTTTTTCTTTCAGTAGCGCTCTACTTACTTTTGAATTAATTTATTCAGAACAAACAATGAAATATGCATTTAAAATAGAATGTTTTCCTGTGACAGTAATTGTACTATGTCTTTTCCCCTACATATAGAAAAACATTTTACATCTAAAAACTCAATAACTTAGTGTGGGTATGCAAAGTAATGTTCAAAGCATTAACAAAGAAGTTTCTTTTGTCTAGTTTTAAACTGAGATTTCTTTATATGCAAAAATCAGAGTATCTTATGCAAAAGTACTAGTAGGCTTATGCACATTTATATTTCATGGTCTGCCTTACTCTATTTTAGTTACTTTGTCTAGTAGACTTTGATACCAGAGAGGACTGTAAATTTTGAGTCAATTGGTCCTACCACGAATGTTTTAAAATATAAATATGCTTTACATTTACATTTATGAATAAACCATTTTGGGTTACACTCATTCATTTTTGGCTTTCACAGG
The DNA here is from genome assembly GCA_022605575.1 of Laterallus jamaicensis coturniculus. Lineage (NCBI taxonomy): Eukaryota > Metazoa > Chordata > Aves > Gruiformes > Rallidae > Laterallus > Laterallus jamaicensis. Next base: position 14,317,955 of record JAKCOX010000019.1, read on the forward strand.
TATCTCTTATTCGATTTTATGATTTTAAAAGAAAAACAGTTCTATTTTCCCTTCATCTGTCTAATTTATTTAGAGGATATTCTTCAAAAAATATTGGTTTTCCTCTCAAATTAATATTTAAATTTTCTCTCTTAGCTTTAGCATTATTTTTTTTACAAGCCAGAATGTCCTATAGCTAAGCTTCTGTCTCTAATAATGCATTTTAAATATATACTTTTAAAAAATGCTACTTTTAAATTTATTTGGATATGGTGCATCATCGTGTTTGTTTTCTTTTATAAAGGTATAATTGAACTTTTTTTATATGCTGTAAGATTTATTGTTGCTATTGCAGAGGAAATGAACCCTCCCCCCCCAAAAAAAAAAAAACCCAAAAAACCCCCAAAAAAACCCCAAAACAAACATACAAACAAACCCCCCACAAAACCCAAACAGACAGCAGCAGACAGAAGTCATAAATGACTGTATTCCTCTCAGATAATGTGTTCGAATACTTTAAACCTACAGTTTCCATTCCTTTTTTCTCAGGTACTGTGAGGTGAGGTTCATGAGTGATCTAATGAATTTAAAAAAAAAAAATCCCAATTTTCCACAAATATTTGTTTTTAGATGATGAACCTTTTATGCTGGACAGAAATACGCACAGGCCATTATTTAGAATGATACTATTTTTCACTGAAAGCTTTTTCATAAACAGGCATTTAATGCCACAGTGCTGTAGGAAGCAGGTTCTTAAGTACATCAAAAGGACTATTTTCTCTTAGTGACTTTGCCTTTCACAACTGCAAAACATGTTAAATATATAGTATGTACATCAAATAGAGTCTGCTGGGAGGTGGAATTGAGCAAGTTACCTGGAGTCCCTGGGTAATCTTCTGCCAGAGAGAAAGAGGATCACCATTGCTAGAAGTGTTCATAGGGTTTTCTGGGTGTTCCTTTACGATTTTGAGAAGAACCTCCATGCAGAAAGCATAGCTGTCATGCCAGTGTGACCCTGGGTTCCCTCATGTGTGGAAGGGAGTATAGTTATGGGATTTGCTGCATTACAAAGTGAAGTGCACTCTGTCAAGAGAAACAGGTTTGAAGCATAATCAGTCAGAAATACCTCTGTACTCATCTGATAGGAGTATTGGCACCTTATGAAGGAATACACAGGTAAGATTTTTCAAGGAAAACTTGCAAAATATATTAAAAAAAAAAAGAAACATAGAATCACCATGGTTGGAAAAGACCTTCAAGATCAAGTCTAACCATCTGTGCTACGCTACTGTAACCTCTAACCTATCTCCCAAAGCACCATTACCTACCCATTTTTTGAACAACTCTGGGGACAGTGATTCCACCACCACTCTGGGCAGCCTGTTCCAATGCTTCACCACTCTTTCAGTGCATATTTTTCTCCAAATATCCAATCTGAATCTCCCCTCGTGCAACTTAAATCCATTCCCTCTTGTCCTGTTACTAGTTATGAGGGAGAAGAAGCCAACACCCACCTCACTACAACCTCCTTTCAGGTAGCTGTAGAGAGTGATAAGGTCTCCTCTCAGCCTCCTCTTCTCCAGGCTGAGCAGCCTCATCTCCCTCAGCCTCTTTTCATAAGACCTTTTCTCCAGACCCCTAATCATCCTGGTTGCCCTTCTCTGCACGTCAGTGTCCTTCCTTATACAGTGGCGCCAAAACTACACATAGTACTTGAGGTGCAGTCTCACCAGGGCCAAGTACAGGGGTAAGATCACCTCCCTGGCCCTGCTGGTCACACTGTTCCTCATACAGACCATGATTGCCTTCTTGGCCACCTGGGCACACTGCTGGCTCATGTTCAGTCGGTTTTCAATCAACACCCCCAGGTCCCTCTCTGCTGTGCAGCTCTCCAGCCACTCTGCCCCAAGCCTGCTGGGGGGTTTCTGTGGAAGAAGTGCAGGGCCTGGCACTTGACTCTGTTGAAGCTCATACAATTGGCTCTGACCCATCGAACAAGCCTGTCTAGATCCCTCTGCAGAGCCTCCCTACCCTCAAGCAGAACTACACCTCCACCCAGCTTAGTGTCATCAGCAAACTTAATAAGGGTGCACTCTATCCCCTCATACACATCATCAATAAATATGTTAAACTGCACTGAGCCCTGGGGGACACCATTCATGACCGGACACCAAACTGGATCCAACTCCATTTAACACAACTCTTTGGACCAGGCCATCCAATTCTTTTTCATTAAAGTTGCATTTATAAAATTAGTATCATTCTGTAAGGATATAGTATTAATATGAAGATTAAATGAAAAAATGTTCTTATAATGACAGAAATTAGAGTTTTCTCTGAGAGGTTTGAAAAGGGAAAAAAAAGCTAATATGGGAATAACGCTTTAAAATATGACCTCAGTTATGTGACATACATAATTTTAAGCATATTTGAAACATTTTCCCTTTCTTTAAAAGGTTCTTTCAATCTGTGGAGGCAAAGACAGTTGCAGGTAGGGAGTCAAAGGGATTGCTTTTTGATCCCCAGACTGCATGCCATAGAAGAGATCAGGTATTTTCCGGATAGGATCATCTCAGAAGTTATTTTGCCGAGCACACTGTCTGATTACACCCAGGTGTCTGCATGTTCTATTTCTTTCCGTTATCTTTGCCAAGGAGGACACAAAATGGATTTATAACAATCTTACTTCCTCATGTAGAGTGAAAAACCTGTTTGTTTTTTTTCTTTTTCAATTGATAACAGTTTACATAAATACATCCAATTTATTCACATCACTTTGGATTTGATCTTATATTGTGGTAATGACTTCAGAGAAAGGCATTATTGTGTGTAGCAGGCACAATATTTATTTTACCTACCTATCTGTACAAGCAATAAGATAGTCTCTTTGCACAGGTGGTGATCAAATCACACAGACTGGTTTGGAAATCTTTTGAAAATGTAATCTTAAATCACATGGGCCTTATTCCACTCTTCTGTGTTATACTGCCTGTCAATAACTGTTCTCTGTCAAATATATGTGTAAGTGTAAAGTACATATTCATTAGCATTCTGCCATATGTTCCATGGACAACTATCCAGACATGATTTCTGCATATAGATTCCTTCAGTTTTTCCTAATTAGGAAGTATCATCCGTGACCATCTGTCAGCCTCTGTACCCGAGTCCTCCAGTCCGAAGCAGGACTTGGATCCCTATCAAGTCAAAATTCAATCAGCAATTACTCATCTTGCAATGCCAATAAAGCTATTAATGCTGAAGGTAAATTAACACAAAGTGTTCCCTCCATTTCTGACTCACAGCTAAAAAGATGCTTTAGATTCAGGCTGTCTTCCTGAGTGGGCTGTGAGGTGCACTGAATTTAACATTTAATGCTGTCTTTTTTGCTTACAGAACTTGACTCCGGGGGAGTGGATGCAATAAAAGACTTGTGTCTCCTTCCCTCCATCCTTCATCATGCATTTTATTGTATAAAAAGTTTTCAGATCTTCTTCAGAGTTTGGGATTGTTGTGGGGGGTTTTTTGAGTTTATTTAGGGGGGGGAGAGTTTCTTTGTTTTTAAATAAAAATTTGTGATTACTTATTAGCATGGGTCCGTTCATGTTACAAGATGTTTGTACAGTACAGTTTATTTTTGTATTGGGTTTAAGTGGCAAGGTTTGTTAGCAGAGGGAGCAAAAGGGATAGCTTCTGTGAGAAGATGCTAGAAGCTTCCCCCATGTCTGATAGATCCAATGCCAGACAGCTCCAAGATGGACCCATCACTGGTCAAGGCTGAGCCCATCAGTGATGATAGTGGTGCCTCTGGGATAACAGAGTTAAGAAAGGGGAAAAAAATAGTACACAACAGTAGCTGGAAAGAGGAGTGAGATATGTGAGGAACAACTGCAGACACCAAGGTCGGTGAAGAGGCACTCCAGAGGCCAGAGCAGGGATCTCCTCCAGCTCATGGTGAAGACCATGGGTGAGGAAGGCTGCTCCCTTACATCCCATGGAGGTTAACAGTGGAGCAGATGCAACCTATGAAGGACCCCATGCTGGAGCAAGTGGAGGCACCTGTGGGAGGCTGTGATCCTGTGGGAAGCTCATGCTGGAGCAGGCTCCTGGAAAGACCTGTGGACTCATGGAAAGAGGACCCCACACTGGAGCAGATTTGACGGCAGGATTTGCAACCCTGTGGGGGACCCATGCTGGAGCAGTCTGCTCCTGAAAGTCTGCACTCTTTGGAAGGAACCCAGCTGGAGCAGGGGAAGAGTGAGGAGGAAGGAGCAGCAGATACAACATGTGATGGACTGATGACAACTTCCATTCTTTATCCTCCTTACATGACCTGAGAGAAGGAGGTAGAGAAAATCAGGAGTGAAATTGAACCTGGGAAGAATGGAGGGGTGAGGGAAAAGCGTTTTTAAGATTTGGCTTTGTTTCACATTACTCAACTCTGATTCAATCATTAAAAAATAATTACTATTCCCAAGTTGAGTCGGTTTTGCCCATGATGGTAAATGATGAGTGATTTCTCACTGTCCTTATCTTGACCCATGAGCCTTTCATTGTATTTAGTCTCTCTTGTCCAGCTGAGGAGAGGGAATGACAAAATGGCTTTGGTGGGCACACAGTATCCAGCCAGGGTCAACTCACCATACCTGTTCAGAAATACAGGTAGCCCACTGTTTGCAGTAAGTATATAGCATTTTTTCTGCAATTATGCAAGATATTATATTTCAAAAAAAAATCTAATGAGTTTTAGGGTTACATGATTGCTTTTGATAGACTTCTTGGATGATAAATAGCTTGGCATGACAATTTCCTACAGAGATCTGAAAAACTAGCTTGGTTAGTTTTATTAGATAAATAAGACACATAGTTGTTTCTCTTTCTTGCTAGGATAATTAACTTCTAGACTCATGTTTAAAGTGTATTCGCACTGATCTCTTCAACCAAAGCTATGGAGAAGTTATAAATTTTTTTCTTGTATTTGCATATTGTTAGTAGATTTGATGATTGGCCTGGGATCCATATCACAGCTTGAAAGGCAAGAAAAAGCACACCAAGATAGATGAGGTTATTCTCATTTTTGTATAGTCTTATGTTGGTCTGAATTAGACTGGCATTTATTTTAATCTCTTCCCTCATGTTTTAATAGCTATTAATCCACCTGATTTTTGTCGCTTCAATTATTTTGGGGGACAAATTGTCTGCTGATACAGATAAATAGAGTTGAACTAATTTCTGTGATGCTTCTATTTACCCTACCTGAGAATCAGCTTTTGTTTGCAATGGACTACATGAGAATTTCTGTAGTCAAAGCTGGGAAGGTTTATATATATGTTTATAATGGAATTCCAAGTTCATGTTTTAACCTTAAAATGTCAAATCAATTTCGTTTGGAACAGCAACAAAAGTATAGATTTAGAGGGGGAAAAAAAACCCCATGTTTGAAAAGGATATATCTTTAAACTCTTGTAACCCATTGTCTGGGTTGCAGGGCATAGGAATTACTCTGTCAGGAACCACCTGAACCAATGGCAGACAAGCCTTAAACGAAACAGTAAAAGTGCAACAGTAATCAAACCTCAGCTGCGTTTGGTGCCCAGTAACTCCACACAACACACCACCTCTTCTACCACTGTAACAGGTAGAACTGAAATAATGGACTGAGTTAACTCACTGGATATTTTATGGAGAATTTATGGACACTTTACAGGAGACTATACACTAAGGGAATGATGTCTGTACATATCAAAGGATTGGAAAGGATGACATTTCTAATGAGGATGTATTGAGTGGTGTGAGAACTGAGCATGAAGAAAATAAAGAGATTGTACTGACTTTGGCTGGGAAATAATCTTCTTCAAAGTATCTCATATGGTGCAATGTTTTAGCTTTTAGCTGTTGCTGAAAAGTGCTTATACAGTGTGAAGCAAGTAATTTTCTGTTTCTCATGCTGCCCTACCAGCAAGTAGGCTGGGGATACACAATAAGGTACACAGCCTGGATAGCTGACCCCAAGAGATCAAAGGGATATCCCATACCCTATGACATTGTTACATTCCCTGGAAGATCAGAGAAAGAAGGAAGAGGGGACATTCAGAGTTATGGTGTTTGTCTTCCCAAGTAGCCATCACACATGATCACGTCCTGCTTTCCTGAAAAGAACTAAACATCTGCCTCTTGATGGAAAGTAGCAAATGGTTTTGGTTTTTTGTGGGTTTTTTTTCCTTCTGTGCACATTTTTGCTTTACCTATTAAAGTGACTTTTTCTCAACCCATGAGTTTTTTGACCTGCTGATTCTCTCCCCCATCCCACTGTGGGGGAATGAGCAAGCCACTGTATGAGGCTGAGATGCCTACCAGTATTAACTGACAACAAAAATGTATGTAGAAAACCAGAAACTTGAACACATTTAATAAATGTTGAGAACTGGAAAGGAAACACTGGACTGAGAAAGGACAGGAACAAGTTCTGTCCATGGTAGTTCATTGGTCAGATTCTCAGGTTTTAAAAAATGCTGTCACTTTCACTTGCAAAAAATTTTCTAGTTCTCTATGTGTTTTCTTTTTTTTGCATTATGTACATAATAACTCTTCATTAGGATTAAAATGCACAAAGAGTCATAATAGTAATGTGAAATATAACAACAACTGTAATCCAACATAATTCCAAATTATGCATGAATGAAGAAAAAACACCTGCTTTTATACCTGTAAAAATATAAGTTGATTAGATACTTTCTGTTTTGCTGAGCTGGGTACCCATTTTTTCTGATAAAATTGTCTACATGTTATATGAAAAAATCAACAACAGATTTTGAATTAAGAGCAAGAAGAGAGCAGTTTATAGCTAGCTGAGGCAAACAGCACAGATGCTTTCAGCCAGTGCATACTGTTGACAGTGCTCATCTCAAAACAACATACCACAATAACCAGAGGTTATCTTGCAGACAAAGCGGGAAATATGGGATCCCGCAAGAAATATGACACAGAAGCTTTCACTGCTCAGAGGCTGCAAGCTGAGAACTTCTTATGGTTAGAGACATTATAGACAATTTGACCTTGCCTCTAGGCCCCAAAATTTTCATATTTCACATATGCTATTCCCTGCTCTTAACATCCAGCTTCAGCAGTGCTCAGTCTTCAGCTGCTGTGCCTGCGTGTCTTTTTGCAGTACATTTTTCTTAAAATATGTGATTATATAGCACTTACTGATAAACAAGTTGAGCATTTTATTCACAGATGGCTCTTTCTTACTGCCACAGTTTATTACTCTATAGACTTCACAATTTTTTCATTTTGCTGCTAAGATACCAATATGAAGTAAGTTTTGAGAGGTTATGTTTTTACCAGGCCAACAGATCCTACACATTTTATTATTCAGGGAAAGGGGGTGGGGGGCAGGGTGGGAGGGGGGGTGGGGAATGGTTCGGTGATCATACATTCCTAGACATCTGTGACAGAAAAGAATAGCTGAATTTGAAATTGTTCCTATCCTTGTGTGAGAGTAATTCTTGATATGCTAAAGCACTTGCCCCTTTGTTGTTGGGTTTATGGTAGCTAACCTCTTTTAAAAGTCTTGGTCCAGTTGTAGCATTTTGCCACTTCTGACTATGGAGGTATTGCCAGGCAGATAAATTAATATATCTTTTGAAATAAAGCATCATTTATCTTTTTTCACTGTCATTGAAGGGAGTGGAATTGATTGCTGGAATTTGAGTTTTGTATACAACTATGCCATTGAATAAGGCCAGATTTCCAAGATTATTTAGGCACCCAGCTTCCTTGATAGCAGTGGGTATTATACATCTAAGCATATTCATAAGCCTGCTTCAAAATTAAATTGAAAAATTGAGGAATAAACTCAAAAGATAGGAAAGACAGTTACTGGAACATCTGTTGGATCTCAAAGGTATAATTGCGACACACGCCACATGTCACCTTCATTGACTATGTCCCACCAGCACTGAAAATTTAGAGAACTGGAAGATGGCCATATGTCAGCCAGACGAAAACAGAGATACTTGAGCAATAGTAAACATAGACTTTAATTTTATCCAGTTTGAATCACAGTCTGCATTTTGTTTATATGGGAGGATAAACTATATTTTGCTCCTTTTTTTTTACTTTCAATGTGCTGTTACATTAGGTGACATTATCAAAGTCCTTAAAGAAGATGTTTGTAAAGGCACAAAATAATAATACCTATAATAGGTTCATTCTTTAAGTAAGTTTAAAGGAGAAAAAAAAAAGTTCATCAACACTTAGACAACTTCTAGACTATTTTCAAAGCTAGTAGTCCTTTAAAAAGTATAATCTACTAAGGAAGCAGGGAGAGATGTGTTTTATGCCAGAAATGATACTGGCATGAAACACTAACACTGTACACACATAATTTCAGCCTCTGGACACTGAATTTTTTGCTTTTGTCAAACAATTAAAAGCCCCTTGTAATGAAATATTTTCCTTCTATAAATCTATACACACTGATCTGCTCTCAGACTGCCTTTAGAGCTAATTCTCTTCACAAGCCTAATTTAAAGTTTAAAGGAGAAAAAAAAAAGTTCATCAACACTTAGACAACTTCTAGACTATTTTCAAAGGTAATAGTCCTTTAAAAAGTATAATCTACTAAGGAAGCACCTTATTGGCCTGTTCTGAACTACAGTGGTCTTGATACATGTAGTATAACACATAGTGTTTGGATGTTTGCTTTATTTGACTTTTTTTTTTTAAATGACTGGGTATATAATTTCTTTTCATTGATAAATTTTAATTTCCACAGGAAACTTTGTATTATACAAATAATAAAAAAATGTATTGTTTTATGGTGGTTCAACCCCAAGCAGTGGCTGAGCACCACACACCACTTGCTCATTCCCTGAGGAGAAACAGACAGAGCCTCCGTGGGTTGGGATAAAGGGGAAAAATAACAGCCCATTGCAAAATTACAATTCCACCTGGTAATAAAAGAATACCTTACACACCCAATGACACAAGGACCAACCCAACACTCCAGCCACACTGAAACTGCCTTGGAGGTACCCAGGACCACCCCTGCCCCAAACAGCCCCTTTTATGGGGAAATGATGTCAGGCGGTGTGGAAAACTTCCCAGGCTATATCAGCTCACCTGGGCTAAATCATCTCACCTGTGATGACTGCATGGGGAGGTTAATTCTGGTCTGGACAGAACCAGGACAGGTTTATATATCTGTCTTCTGAAAATATTTGGAAAATGAGTATAACTATTTTTCAGGACTGTCATCTAAAGATAATCACTGAAAAGCTGCTCTAGATCCCTACTATTTAAGTCTGATCAAAGTCAATCAGTCAATCTGATCAGTTCAAACAATGCCATCAGTTTCACTCGGATTTAATTTGTCCCTTACATACTTTTCGTTCAGATCAATAAACCAGGAATATTTAATGCTTTCTAAATGCATATAGTCCTGGATCTGTCACCGTTCAGCTGTTTAACTTAAAGCAGGACAGTTATCCATTGAAATAATTCATGGATTTATAAACAGTCATGTTATAAAATTATAACAACACTGGTAATTTATAACATTCTTAACATTTATAACACTTATAATTTATAATGGTGTTATAAATTATAACAACACTAATAACACTCTAAAGCATACACAAGTATGCTGTTCATACTTGTCTGTAAAGATAGCTGACAATTCCTGTTTAAAATGTAAAGAACAGCTCTTTCTCAGACTCCAACAAATTGCAGCTCAGGAACATCATGATCCAGATAAATTGCCTTTGAATATTTCTTTTGTTAATCTATCTGGTCTTAAACCACTGTAAACATTCACTAAACTCAATATTCTGCAGCAGAGGCCCACAGTTTAATCATATGTAACATGGAAAATATACTGTTGGGGTGGTGGTGCTGCTGCTGTGTTATATTTTTTTATAGTTGCTCCCAGTGTGGAAGATGTTAAAATTATTCAGCCATCTATGTTGTGTTCTCTGAACTTTTTCCTGTTCTACAATATCCCTTTCAATAGAATATCGGGTCCTGGACAGCACACAATATTCAACATGCAGGCACAACTGGGACTTACAAAGTGATATGAGTCTTAGTGTCTGCTTGTGTTTTGAGAAAAGGGCATCTGCTTTTGTCCATTCTCTTCAGGTCATTTTAGATAAGCTATTTCCATGATGTTATCTAAAATAACAGCAACATCTCTAAGTAATGACTGTGACGAAATCAGGACTTCTCTTGTGTTAGTGATGTTGGACTTAACCAGTTCCATCTCTTTACCACTTAGACTTCTGCAGTCTTCCAGACAGCCTTCCTCATTATTGCACTGAATAACTTATTGATATAAGAAAATTTGCACACCTTACTACCCCATGACCTTTTCCATACTTTTTAATGATATGTACAGGAGCATTACATCTAACACAAATTCCTGAAGCACTCTATCAGTATCAATCTCAGACGTAAAAGTCAGTCATAAGGTCTTGCTTTGCCATTCTTTCTATTCCATTTACTCCCCTTTATTTCTTTTCACTCTATTTTCTCTTCTCTGTCTTCTTCCTTTTTTTTTCTTTTTTTTCTTTTTTTTTCTTTTTTTTCTTTTTTTTTTCTTTTTTCCATTCAAGGACACATCTCTTGTCCTTTACTTGTTTAGTTTCTTCAAGGACATTTGGTAAGGAGCTATGTTTAATGTCTATGAGGTTTGAAAACAGATTACGTTAAACTATATATTTTTTACATCCCTGATTGTCTCAAAGAAATATAGTAACATTTTAATGCATAATTTCCCTGTAGAAAATTAGAGGTTATTTTTCCTCTATATATCATATTTATCCGGCCACCTAGTGTTTTTATCCTTTATTGTACATTCTACTAATTCATCGGGTACAGCTCTCCAATATCCAGGTTTGCATTTTCCCAGATCTTTTCTAGGATTAAAAAAAAATAATAAATCTAACTTTTATATTATTATGACAACATATTATCTAACTTTCAAGCATGTAGGACAAAGTTGCCTTTAAGCAAGAGGTTATAAAACACATTTAGTAGATTGGCTATGTAATCCCTGAGCTCCCATTTTTTGTGTCTAGCATCTCTAGAGGGCTAGAACAGAATCTGCAATCTCAAGGAACCTATGGCTGTTCCACTGCATCTACTCCTTCAATTAATACTCTCCAAGGATAACTACCGCATTGCTGAGTTGCTGAACTCTTTATAGCTTTGGACACAGTACCAACTATGAAGCATTGGCAAACACACACCATTTAAAACATTAGATCACAGAAACCAAACAGTTGGAGGCTTCAGTTACCTGGATTCTGTATGAAAATAGGAGCAAACAAAGCAAAGCAAAACAATTAAAAACAAACAAAAAAAAACCAAACAACAAACAAACAAAAAACAAACCAAAACAACAGAGCAGTTGCTATCTCTCTATTCTTACTCTAAATTAATCTTCAGAAATTCGGAAAAAAAATAGAAACTAACAGGAATAGATATCTGAATGACCACTTCTTTCCCTGAGACAGACCTTGAAATGTTTATATTCTGAAAAGTGATGTAGATTAATTTGATCATATTTTTCCAAGTTCAGTGGAAAAAGTAACGCATCATGCACTATGTTATGAGTTTAGTTTTAGAATTACCAAAGCCATTCAATCATGAAACTTAGTCATAAGAGACAGGCATTCTTACTGCTGGTTTGTACTGCAGATGCCCACAAGTGGAGCTTGTTATATTGAATCGAAAGAAAAAAGGACTTCAAACAGATTCACCTGTAGTGATTATGGAAATGGATACTATAGTTGCCTTGGCAGTACTAGTGGCACCCTTCCCTCATTTGAAAATTTGGATCCATCTTTAAAATATTCAGGAAGGAACAGGGGGGGTTTCTTGCAGAAATAGGTTGTTAACACTGAGTTAAACAGTTCATATTGTTCACATGCTGTGTCATGGTGAATTTTAAAACATTTAAATTGGAATAATTACAAAGAACAAAAATTTTCAATTAGCAAAGAAAATTGCCTGTGCAGGACATAAATGTGCCAATCAGTTGAAAATATTACAAGTCTGAATTGCTTTTTTAAGAACTCTGCCTTTTGGGACATATTTATTTCATTTGAATTGAGAACCACTGCATTTTAATTTGGTCTACTGCATTGAGATAACCTTACATTTTGCTGCTGGAATAAAGTATTTCACAGTTCTATATTTATCTATAATAATTTCAGAATGCTTTATTATTTGCAAAAATCAGGGATATTTAATTTAAAAGAGTTACCTTACGTGGTTCCTTAAAAGCTGAACTTTGGACAGATTTTACCAGATATGTACTCTGGCCAAGTTACATTTACCTGTTCTATTTTAAAGCACAGTTTGAATAGACCAGTGAAACGTGTGTTGACATTGTATCAGGTATATTGAATTAAATATGATCTTCAGAGTATGAAGAGAGTTCATCTGTGCAATCTGCAGGTGTACAGTATGATTTGAAAAATCCCAGATGTGGCATATGTTTACTTATTTACTTTAAATAATTTCCAGCTAGATTAATATAGTTAAGCCTTCTTCCAGTCCCCATGAACTTCACGGCTCCCTGTCTTCAAGAAATTGCTTTAGTATATGTTTAGGCACCACTTTGGACTGATTGGAACCTATGACTTGCTGCTGAACTGTGGCCCAGTCACTGCACCTCCTCTGCTCGGCTGATCACAATAGGCAAAGCCCTAGTAGGATCTGCTCCTTCAGATACAATCACAGAAACATAGAACCACAGAATGTTTTGGGTTCATCCCCCTGCCACAGGCACCAACCCTATCCACCAGAGGCAGATGCCCAAAGCTCCATTCAACTTTGAATGATTTCCAGGAGAGGGCTTCCACAACTTTTCTGGACAATCTGTGCCAGTGCCTCGTAATGCTCACAGTGAAGAATTTTTCCTCGTACCTAATATACATCTTTCAGCTTAAAGCCATTACCCCATATCCTATCACTACTTGGTTCCCTGCCGCCGTGCCTGGGTTCCCTGCTGCCATGCCTGGCCGCCACAGCCTGTGAGGCGCCGCTGGAGACGTGTATGGGACATGGGGCGGCGGGGAGGCATGAGGGTGTCCGGTCAGGGCATGCCTGGGCCCGCGGCTCTGCGCAGCCCCTCCCGTCAGGCCCGGACTGTGCAGCCTTCCACCACCGCTCGGCACAGAGAGAGGTTGTGGCCTGAGCACCCATCCCGCTCACCCTGGGACAGAGGGAGACTGGGACCTGGTCTCCTGCTCCTTCCCTCAGGTTGCTGCTGTGACCCGGATGGGAGGCCGGCGACCAGAGCTCTGACCTTCCCTTCCTGGTGCCTCGTGTCTGGGGTGTGTGCAGGTTGGGGTTCCCAAAGTCTTTGGGCTCCCCAAAAACCCGGGGCTGCCGTACCTCAGCCCTGCGCTGTGTGGAGGCTCCCCACAGGCTCATATCTGCCAGGGAGCCCATCCCAGGTTAAATCTTGTGTTCGCGATCGTTTTCATGCTTGATGCAGGGCATCCAGGCTCCCCACCATTCTGGGTTATGGTTTCCATCAGTGTTATTAACAGTTTGGGTTTGGGTTTTTTGTGTGGTGTGGTGCAATTGCAGATCTCACCAGGTGACTCGCTGCCTTGTTGTGAAGACACCATTCTCACTAAGGGGAGACCTAATTGGTGTTTATAATTATCTTAAGCATGGGATGCAGGGCAAGTTAGCCAGCCCCTTTTCAGTGATTAGTGGAGACAGTACAAGGGGCAAAGGCTGCAAGTCAAAACACAGGAAGTTCCGCACCAACATGTGGAAAAATGTTTTCACAGTGAGGGTGACAGAGCACTGGAATAGGCTGCCCAGGGAGGTGGTAGAGTCTCCTTCCCTGGAGATATTCAAGACCCGTCTGGATGCCTATCTGTGTAGTATGAGCTAGGGAGCCTGCTTTGGCAGGGGGGTTGGACCCGATGATCTCTCGAGGTCCCTTCCAACCCCTACAATTCTGTGATTCTGTGATACTTCCTATTGGAAACCAAACCTTTCCAGATATCTTGTAGGCCCCCTTGAGGTATTGGAAGGCTGCAGTTAGGTTTCCCTGGTGCTGCCTCTTCTCCAGGCTGAAAACATACAATTCTCTCAGCCTGTCTTCTCAGGAGAGGTGCTCCAGCCCTCTGATCATCTCCATGGCCCTCCTCTGCAATCACTACATATAAAGGGAATGCAGGGAAGAAACTTTAGAAACAGAAGGCTTCCAGATGGGGGGTTGTGGTACAAAAGTATAATGATATTCAGGTCCCAGTTTGAGGAATTGAAATTGCCAAAAAATGCCTAAGATAACTAATATCTTTGTAGAAGAATCTAGATCTTGTCATAACAAAATAAGAGGAGATCACAGAAGGAAAAGAGTAATTAAAAAAGGACTTATGTATGTCCAGGAGAATTTCTTTTAAATCAGTTAAGAAATAATCAGTAATTTTTCTCTGGTTTTATGTGTTTATAAAAATCAATATTTTTTCCTGGCATTGTTATATATATATTGGAGAATGGTCTGCTCAATTTCTTAGTTAAAAATATAAATGCAGATTGTTTTATATCAATTGATATATTATCATTGCTTTTTTATTTGATAAATTTGTTTTCATGGGTATTTCCATTGCATTTTTAAGGACATTGCACGTTTTTGTACTTTTTACACTACTTTAACCGCTAATGATCATAGTAAAGGAAAGTTCGTTGAACACTGTGTTTGGTATCTGGGTGTTTTCTTTAGACGTTTATACTGTGTTATAGCCTAGCACTTTTTAAAAGTGTCATTCAATAGAGCATTCAAGAGTATTTAAAAATGTTAACCAGCTGAAGCAATCACTCATGCTCTCTGACTGTGTTGTCTTTTATGTGCATATATATGTATATATACACACATACACACACTTATAGTATGGTGCTATTTGGTTTGAGTTCAAGATGGAAGGCTGTGCTTCACTTAGAGCCACAGGATGAGAAACTTGTATTGAAGCTATTGTGTCTATATCCTCTTTCCTACATTCTGTAAGGGAGAGGTATAAGGACTGTCCAAAGGATTCTGACAGAAGCAAGTACCCCACAGTATACTGTAATGTGTAGGATCCAAATTAAGTCAATGAAGTGATTCATGGAGGCTTCAATTCCACCATTTTCCTAACTGCTGCAGTAAATATCAATTAACCAGAAGAAAGGAATGCCTTCAGTGTTGAACAGATCTACCCCAAATCACCTAAAAAGCTACATATATTTAGCAATTTTTTTGCATATGGAAAAAAAAAAAAAAAGAACTTCCTTACCTGAAACTGGAAGTCAGCCTTGGCCTTGTCACTGCAAGAGATCTAGCAAAGAGTGGGAAGCAGTAAAAGAAGAACATAAAACAGCAGTTCACAGTCACAGATCCTATAATCATAGAATCTTAGAATCATAGGGGTTGGAAGGGACCTCGAGGGATCATCGGGTCCAACCCCCCTACCAAAGAAGGCTCCCTAGCTTGTATTGTACAGATAGGCATCCAGATGAGTCTTGAATATCTCCAGAGATGGAGACTCCACAACCTCCCTGGACAGCCTATTGCAGTGTTCTGTCACCCTCACTGTGAATACATTCTTCCACATGTTAGTGCGGAACTTCCTATGCTCCAACTTGAGGCCATTACCCCTTGTCCTGTCCCCACAGACCACTGAAAAGGGGCTGGCCTTTTCTCCATGTATCCCATACTTGAGATATTTATAAACATTATAAACCATCTTTTCTCAAGGTTGAACAGCCCCAGCTCACTCAGCCTTTCCTCATAGGGGAGATGCTCCAGGCCCTTCATCATCTTCATAGCCCTCCTCTGGACTCTTTCCAGGACATCCTTGTCTTTTTTATACCAGGGAGCCCAGAACTGGACACAATACTCCAGGTGGGGCCTGACCAGGGCAGAGTAGAGGGGGAGGACCACCTCCTTTGACCTGCTGGTCACACTCCTCCTGATGCACCCCAGGATCCCATTGGCTGTCTTAGCCACCACGGCACACTGCTGGCTCATGGCCAACCTGTCATCTACCAGGACCCCCAGGTCCTTCTCTGCAGAGCTCCTCTCCAGCAGGTCACACCCCAGCCTATACTGATTCAAGCGGATATTCCTTCCCAGGTGCAAGACTCTACACTTGCTTTTGTTGAACCTCATTTGCTTTCTCCCTGCCCAGCTTTCTGGCCTGTCCAGGTCTCACTGAATGGCAGCGCAGTGTTCCTGCGTGTCAGCCATCCCTCCCAGCTTTGTATCATTGGCATACTTGCTGACGGTGGATGCTATTCCCTCATCAAGGTCGTCAATGAAGATATTGAACAGGACTGGACCCAACACTGAGCCCTGGGGAACATCACTAGTCACAGGCCTCCAGTCTGACTCTGCTCCACTGATCACAACCCTCTGGGCTTGGCCCGACAGCCAATTCTCAACCCACCTCATTGTCCACTCATCTATCCTATACTTTCTCAGCTTTGTTATCAGGATGTTATGTGAGACAGTATCAAAAGCCTTGCTGAAGTCATGGTAGATGACATCCACTGCTTTCCCTCCATCCACCCAGCTGGTGATGACATCATAAAAGGTTATGAGATTGGTCGAGCACGATTTTCCCTTGGTGAATCCATGCTGACTGCTCCTCACGACCTTCTTCTCTTCCAGTTGCTTGGAGATGGCATCCAGAACAAGCTGTTCCATAACTTTTCCAGGGACAGAAGTGAGGCTGACTGGCCTAGGATCCTCCTTCTTGCCCTTTTTAAAGACCGGAGTGACATTGGCTATCCTCCAGTCCTCAGGTACTTCTCCTGTTCTCCAAGACCTGTCGAAAATGATAGAAAGCAGCTCAGCAATCACTTCCGCAAGCTCCCTCAGCACAGGTGGGTGCATCCCATCTGGGCCCATGGATTTGTGTGCATTAATCCCTTTGAGACATTCCTGGACCACCCCCACCTCAACCAAAGGGAAGCTCTTCATTTCCCAAACACTCTTACTTTCTTCCAGTGTCCATGGGTCCTGAGGGGTCTTTGAAGTGAAGACCAAAGCAAAGAAGGCATTCAGTATCTCCACCTTCTCAGCAACCCCTATCAACAGGGCACCTGACTCGTTCAGCAGGGGACCCACATTATCCCTAGTAATCCTTTATGTCCCTTGCCAGTTGAATTTCCAGGTGGGCTTTAGCCTTCCTAGTCACATCCCTACAGGCCCTGACAACATTCCTATAATCTTCCCATGTGCTCAGATCCTTTTTCCACAATTCATAGACCTTCTGCTTCCCTTTGAATTTACCCATGAGCTCCCTGCTCATCCACGCAGGTCTTCTACTACTTTTTCCTGATTTCTTACTCAAAGGGATGCACCGATCCTGGGCTTGGAAGAAGCATAGTTTAAATGCTAGCCAGCTCTCACAGGCTCCCTTACATTCTAACAGCGTAGCCCACAGGATAGCTCCTATTAGGTTGCGGAAGAGATCAAAGTTAGCTTTTCTAAAATTCAGGGTAGCTATCCCACTTTGTAGCTTGCATCTTCCACTCAGGACCTTGAACTCTACCATTTCATGGTCACTTTGTCCTTTGTCCAAAGCTGCCCTCGATCTTCAGTTCCCTAACGAGCCCATCCTTGTCAGTCCTTGATAATCATTTTCTCTTCCCTAATGTGATAGAAGTCCTGCTGCTTCGCCTCCAGTCAAGCACATGAAGACTATCAGAGGTGGTTGCCTAAGAAAAGAGAAAAGGAGGATGATAGGACATCTGGAACAATTCCTTGAGTACTTGCAACTGGTTTGTCTTCTAAGACCCAGATGATGTTTTCTTCTTGTTCAGTATCTTCTTGAAGTGTGACCAATCTGCTAAGTTTCAGAGAAAGAAGTGTCTACAGTATTATCAGTACATACATGAGAACTGAAATATGTTATTTGTGATTTATATCCAGGGCCAGGACACAAAAATTATTCTGAGGGAAACAAAAAAGGTCCATCCCAGAAAGCTTGACACTGCGTTTGGGCGACCACTATAATGACATATTCAGTTTCTGATTTGCAGATGAGAAAAAGGCCTCAAGTAATTTTTATGCAAATCATAACCCACATCTTTGTGATACAACACGAATCTGCAATGGCACTTCATGCTGCCAGGGGCTATTTGTGTTTTTATCCTAATTCAGTATTCAGCTAAAAGTATGATAAAAGACAAATTCTATCTTTTTCCATGAGACTACAGTCTCCAATATATTATCTGAAATTTTTACAGGTCTTAAGATTATATAAAAGAGTAGATTTTATACAAAGTAATTTTCAACAATGCTTTAAGTTTGGGTTTTTTTAAAGATGGGTAATTTGCTTTATAAATATTTATGAAAGTTATAAACGGCAAGGAGCTAAAAAATCATTCTATATTTTTTCCTGTCATCTTGTAAAATATATAGCTTTAAATATAAAAGTAAGTTTCTTGACTTTAAGGATGTTGTTCTTAACCAGGCTGTAGGATGAATGTTTGCCCACATTTTTTAACAAGAAATATTGGGAAAAGGTGTAGAAAAAACAATATAGTGATAGTTTTTGAAGTGGCGGTGATGCTGAGTAGAATTTAATTTAAATTTTTCATGGTAAAAATTTCATTTAGTCAATATATAAGGGATTTATTGTTATTGTTTCACAGAAGATAGTTTTTCAAATATAAAACTGATTAGATGAAAGCTGCTTACACTGTAACATTCAAAACTTTCACTTTTGTCTACTTAGCTAAATAATGAAAAGGTTGTTTCTTCTTTTCAAACAGCAAAGACACACTACATGAAAATGATACTATACCAAGTAAAAAGAATGAATTTGGTCTTTTATTTCTTAATGACCATAACAATAAAATATGTCACATCTGCTGCACTTATTCATACAAGTTCTAATCTGAAAATCTGAGTATTCTGTGAGAACAGGATTTGAAGAAATTCAGAACTATTTATTCAGCCTGGAGAAAAGGAGGCTAAGGGGAGACTTCATTGCAGTCTACGGCTGCCTTTTGAGTGGGAGCGAAGTGGCAGGTGCTGATCTCCTCTCTTTGGTGACCAGTGATAGAACCCAAGGGAACAACATGAAGCTGCAACAGGGGAGGTTTAGTTTGGATATTAGGAAGAGATTCTTTACTGAGACGGTGGACAGGCACTGGAACAGGTTGCCCAGGGAAGTGGTCACAGCCCTGAGCTTGACTGAGTTCAAGAAGTGTCTGGACAATGCACTCTGTCACATATTCTTAATTGAACGGTTCCATGTATGACCAGGATTTTGGTCCTTATGGGTCCTCTCCAACTCAGGATATTCTATCATTCTATTTTGTGTGTTGAATGATATTCTATCATTCTATTTTGTAATTTGAAACTATGCTTTGTAATCCGGACAAAGAATATGCACTTAAATTGCATTTGAACATAGAAAAGACTCTACTTAAAATGATATAATTGACAGTTCAGTGATATCCTGTGGGTCCCTCATTTGTTTGTTTGGGTTTTTTTTCATATCAAATGACTATCTTACAGAAACAAGCTGCTGTAGAAATGTGCTTGTCAATACATACACGTATGGTTATTAGATTTTTTTTTTCCTGAGAATGTATGTTGCAACTGTGTCTTTTCTGTTACTACTCTGGTATGAGTGATGAATCACATTTAAGTGACCATATACGACAAATGGTTTTTCAGTGAAAGGCTTTACAGTTTTGTTCAATACATTCAATATTGTGAAACAGGTTAACACCAAGGTTAAATGTTGTTAACCATTTTCCCTTAGAAACAGACTCTAGATCCTATAGTGGTGAGGGATGCCAACTAGAATTAAATGTGATATTAGTTTCAAAACCTTGAAATGCTACAATGTATCATCAAACTTTTGTAAAAAACAAACCCATCAGTATTAGCCTAAAATCATACTTAACAAAAGTTGGATAGTGGCTAAATATTATAGAGAAGACATGTCAGTCTTCGGTCAGCATTGTTATTTCCATCAGAGGCTTGACAACAGAGTAGCTCCTATTGAAAAAGGTTTAACTAAGTGCATTAATTTTGCTTGCTTTCCTTACTTGAACTGCATGCTTACATATCTAGTAATATAAGTCCATAGCAGAGCTTTGCCATTTGATTTGTGGCAACTCAGGGAACTCTTAATTGACACAGTATGACAGAAAGTCAGTACAAAAAAACCCCACCTCTGATACTATTCCACCTGCAATGGATCATCAGTAGTATTATTTCCATCATATTTTAGATACAAATACTACTTCTCAGCTTGACAGATCTTTCAATTGGATGTTCACTTTGGTTTTTTTTAATCAGAGCTCCTTTTATTATGACTAGGCATTTAACAACAAGAATCACAGAGTCACAGAATCACAGAATCATAGGGGTTGGAAGGGACCTCGAGAAGTGTAGCATTTCTCCTCAAATCTTGGTGGGACATTGATTTCTCTAAATTACAATGCTGCTAGTTATAAATTGATGAAGTTCAATATTTCCCCCAAGATACCTCTGTGCTATCTTTAATAGATACTACATTTGCACACTGTAGACTTTCTTTTTGTCATTGCATTTTGATACATAAGCCGAAAAGTATCGCATCTGCTCACAATTAAGGAAGCTGGCCTAAGTAGTTTCTTCTAAATAATTCCAAAGTATTTCAAAGTAAATTATTTCTGTCGGGGGCCTTTTTATTTGTTTGCTTTTTTTTTTTTTTCTCATTTAAAAAAAATACTTGGAAAGGAATAAAGGGAATATTGGTTGGGAATTTCTGTCTTGCATTGAAATGACAGTACCTTTGCTCAAAACTTGTTTGGAGACTTCAGTGTGTTATGGAAAAATATTCATGTACATAGTTAGAAAATGGAATGAGAATTAACAGAACCAATAATTACAAAATTAGATACTATACGAGCCATACTGCATATAAATTTATCATTTTTTATCTCCTATCAAATACAATTAAAGTGCTGGCTAACATTTGTTTGTCCACCTGGCTAATATTTAAAAAAGAATAAAAATCCTCCTCATAATGATATGTGATTACATCAACATTTTGCCTGTTTTCCTAATCATAAATGAGTACAAGAATGAGTCAAATGTGAACAGTAACTGTCTTTTAGCTATAGTTCTCCTCGGGTTTTGTTTGGCCTTTTTTTCTTAGCAATTTTTTTTTTCATTGTAAAGATTTTCCTTTTTAAAAATCAACTTTCAGTTTGATTCATTGACATTAAAACAGATTTGTCTTCAAATGACTTTTCTGTAGACGACACCAACAGTAGAAAGGAAACTCCTCAACAATCATAAACTGGAATTGCGTTTTTTCTTTTCGCATCATAGACCCTTCTGTTTCCCCAGTGGTGCTTGTCTAAAGTCTCTTGGGGATATTAAAGGGTCTTCATGTTGCCAACAACTGTTCTCAGACACCATCCTCCTTCCCTTTCTGCAAAGTGTCAATCAGTTTAGAAAAAGGCAAATTAGTGACATGATCATGTTCACCCTTTATCCATTTTCTTTTTTGCTGCCATAGACCACTAACCTCTTTGCTGATTTTTAAAGTCCATCTTCTCTCTGACTCAGTGTCAGGCATTTGCAGAGACAAGTATAACACTAGCAAATAATTTACATTCATAGAAAATAGAAGACATCTGTCCATGGTCACTAGCTGTATCTTAAATGGGTAAAGCAAGTCAGCCTCAATATTTTCACAAAAGTGATCACATTCTTGAAGTTTTATCTGGTGAGCTATTGCAAAAATATTCTTATAAGATTTTTAATAATTGATTTAAAAAAAATTTTTCAGACTTCAAAGACTGTGTCTTAACACTTATAGCTATAGGATTAAATCAAACTGGCAATCTAAAATTAAAAGCACATCCTTATAAATTACCCCTTTCAGGAATTACCATCTGCAGTCCCAAGTGATCCTGCCTTGCAGTTATGTCTCTCAGCTATTTGTACACAATATGCAGCTGCCTGTCATCTGACAATTGTGCCAGCTCAGATGAGACTTCCAAGCAAACGTTTCATATGTCATTCTTTGAAACATAAACTGAACTTTGTAAAGATCAGCAGCCTTCCATGAGATCTCTTGCTCTTTCCTCAGGCTCTGCTGTGACTGTAACACCCTTTAAAATGTCCCATGGAAATAAACTGCCTGATGTTTTCTGCAGTATGTCAGAAACATGATACCTGAATTACTGAGACAGCAATTTTAGCACAGACAGTTCCATATGTAACATCAAATGAAATGAGCTCTGAATTTGTAATAAAATCTTTTAAAAAATGTATCAACAGCAACAACAAAACATTCCCAAGCATAAAAGCTTATAATATTTTCTATGTATACATTGCAGCAAAGTCCTTTACCCAGGAAAATTAAGTTCATCTCCTTTTTTTTCTGTTTTCCTCTCTGCTTCATAAAAATACCACCTGCCAAGTTGCAGAGTATTTACAGATCTACAATAAAATCAGTATCTTCTTTAAATTTGTTAGCAGATGCTGAATTATTCTGGAATTAACTGATTTTTTGTGTTTCCTTGTAGCAATTAAATGTGTAGCAATTCTCTGAAGTTTTGAAGGATGTAATTTTTCATTTGCATAATTTTTGTTCCAGTTAGTAGTTTAAAATCAAATCTTACAAAAAGCAGTGCAACAGAAATGAAAGACTGATAAATTAGTAAGTAGCTGTACAGCTGGAGAGAGACTAGTTAGGGCTATTTATGTACTAGCTAAAACTCAAATTAAGATCACAGAGATTTCAGAAGATGAACTTTTTATGAGTTTAAATTAGACTTTTCTCCAAGTTACACATGCAGTCTTTAATTGGAGAAGCAATGACGAGGAAGAAGAGAGATCTGCATGTCTGACTGAAAACCAGGAAAACCTAGAGATTCTTTAGAATATCAAAATATAACTTTTCATACCTCTAAGTCTTTCAGTCCTTTTTAACCAATATCTACTTCACCCACTGGTTCCATTGGACTATCAATTCCTGTAGCATTCCTGTTGGCTAGAGACACAGAGTATTAAATTTTCATAAACATACCGATTTCTTCTGGGGAAAAAAAAAAGTTTTAATTTTAATGTTATAAAATTTGTTTTACTACCATCCAGATTTTAAGCACTACAGGAAAGGAAGGCTTTCTGAAAATTCAATAATTGTATTTATAATAAAAAAAAGGGGGGGGGGAGGGGCTGGCTTATAAAGTCACCTACTTTTTATTTGGATTAGCCAGACAAAATATTACTTTTTTTTAGCTGAGTAAACAAGACTAGTCCTGGGTTACTAGGGCATTGTTGTTCTAAAATAGCCTGAAACTGAGTAGAAGTGGGCATTTGCAGTTTGGCCCCTAGACAGAAGTAACCTTTGATAGCACAGTCATCATAACATATACAATAGACTGTCGGAGACCTGACTTGAAGAAAAAAACATACTACCTGTTTATCCTCTTGCTGTTCTGATCTTCAGTCCTTTAACATGCTCAGAATTTGATGGTGCACAAGCTAAATCGACTTTATGGTCTCTTAATGTACAAAAGTTGGCATAGGAGCCAAACACAAGTAAGATAAACTTATCATGTGTGTCACTTAAAGGCTATTGGTCTCGTATTTATTTTAGACTTCTCTTAACTTTGACTAAAGGTCCAAGTGAATCCTTGTTATAATAATAGTTACAATGATAGTCCCTTGTGCATAAACACACCATGGCTTTACATTTCCAAAGTATTGTTCAAAGACCAGCCATTTAAGCTTCACTACTGGCATAAATGTAATTATAAAGTCTCAATTTCCGAGTAAACAGTGAACATATAGATATTTTATCCATCTTTCTCTAATATTCTGCACTAGCAAACCACTTAACATCCTGATACGAAAATTTTGGAGTAAGCCAGAGTAGTTTTTTATAGACAATCAAATAAAAAAAATCCCACTGACCTCATCTTGTTTATTGCAAGGTACTGCTTCGGAAAGTCCAGTTATTTTACTGTACTTCCTAAATTAGCCACCATTCTGATACTATGCAGCTAACAGTTAAAGTTCTATCATGTCTTCTACAGTAGTTGTAATGATCGAATGGTGTTGATAAGTTGGACTTCTCACTGGTATCTTGGTCTAGTATCTTCTTTTGCTCTTTAATTTGCATCCACAGTCTCTAGTCCAGGCAAATTATCTTGGATATCGGAAGCCCTCTGACTACCTAATACAATGCCTGTAAGTACAATTGGGTCTTGAATTTGAAAATTCATGCAAACAGCTTATAACAACAACTTCTTTCCTTTTTTTTTTTTTTTTTTTTCTTCTTTTTTTCTTTTACAAGCCCACCGGCTCTTATACTGCAACAAATATCATTACTTGTTACTCAGTGTAGCATATCTAATTTTAGATTGCAAACTGCTTGGGGCAGGTGTCATGTCTTATGCATTGTGCAAACCGGATTGTGAACATTGTATAACCCAAACAACAACATGGGGCTGGATTGTACCCTTAAGTCATATGCACAGCCAGCCTTTTTTACTGAGACTGCTTTGTAGCCCAGTCTGGGAGAAAAGGATATGTGAGCTGGTTCTTCAGCGTCACCCTGGAACTATGAAACCCTACTTGAGATCACAAAAGAATTAGCTGTAGAGTTGAAGGACAAGCAGCTAGATGAAAGAGCTAAAAACAACACATCATTTATTATAACAACTATTTACAGATTATCAATAAATTCAACTCAAAAGGGAGGTCCTGAGAAAAATTCGTTAGGCCACAAAATTAGAACTTACAACAGCTAATATTACTTATTTTCTAATGATAATAATAAAGGAAGATATTATTCTCGTTATCACAGAATCACAGAATTGTAGGGTTTGGAAGGGACCTCAAGAGATCATCGGGTCCAACCCCCCTGCCAAAGCAGGCTCCCTAGCTTATACTACACAGATAGGCATCCAGACGGGTCTTGAATGTCTCCAGGGATGGAGACTCCACCACCTCCCTGGGCAGCCTATTCCAGTGCTCTGTCACCCTCACTGTGAAAAAGTTTTTCCACATGTTGGTGCAGAACTTCCTATGTTCTGACTTACAGCCATTGCCCCTTATCCTGGGGCTGGCTAACTTGCCCTGCATCCCATGCTTAAGATAATTGTAAACACCAATTAGGTCTCCCCTTAATCTTCTTTTATCTAGACTGAACAGTCCCAGCTTATTCAGCCTTTCCTCATAGGGGAGATACTCCAGGCCCTTAATCATTTTCGTAGCCCTCCTTTGGACTCTCTCAAGGAGATCAGCTATCTATTTCAGTGGAGTCACTCCAGATTTATGTTGGTGTAAAGGAGAGCAAAAATTGCCCTAATTAAATCTCCTGAGTTTCTATCAAAGTCACTTGGAATGGTTTCTGTCTCACCCTCTAGCTATTTTAAAGACACCACAATACAAAGATTTCTTTTTTGCCAGTCTGCCAAAACCTTGACATTTGCTCCTGTTTAATAACAAGAGCATACATTTTAACACTTATCTAGAGGCAACTACAAAGATTCCTAGTAACAAATCCTCCACTCAAATTACCAGAATACATCCAGTTACTTAAGAAACAAGTATCAACAGAGGCTTTCAGCTTTAAAGCCACAGATTATTTGATCTGCCCAGCCTACTTTAACACTTTCTTGCATAATCCAAAGAAAACAAGTACTTGATCATTTAATCTAAAACACAGCGGTAGCAGAACGGTAAAAAGCTCTGATCACTGTACAAAGTAGTAAAAAATTTCCTGCAGATCTCTATTATACTATAATATTGGTGGATTAAATTTCTAAGCCATTATTTCAGAAGTCATGTCAGTTCAGTGAAGTTCTCACTGACTGGAATAAACTGAAGGGGAAGTGTAACCCCCCACATCTGGGAAGACTGAGAGAACTACAGACCAGTCAGTCTTACCTCTGTGCCTGACAATATCATGGAGCAGATCCTTCTGGAGATTATGGTCAGGCACATGGAAAATAAGGAGGTGATTGATGACAGACAATATGGCTTCACTAAGGGCAAATCATGCCTGACAAAATTATATGGCCTTCTATGACAGGGTTACAGAATTGGTGGATAAGGGAAGAACAGCTGATGTCATCTACTGGGACTTGTGCAATGCATTTGACACTGCCCTGCATGACATCCTTGTGTCTAAATTGGAGAGACATGGATTTGATAAATGCACCACTCAAAGGATAAAGAATTAGCTGGACAGTCACCATCCTTAGCTCAATGTCCAAGTGGACATCACTGACAAATGGCGTTCATTGGGGTTTGATATTGGGACCAGATATTTAACATCTTTGTTGATGAAAAAGACAGTGGGATAGAGTGCAATCTCAGCAATTTTGCTAATGAAAAACAAGCTGTGTGACACACTAGAGGGAAGTGATACCATCCAGACAGTCCTTGAGAGGTGGGTCCAAGCAAACTGCATGAACTTCAACAAGGCCAAGGGCAAGGTCCTACACATGGGTCAGGGAAATCCCAAGCACAACTACAGTCTGGGTGGAGAATGGATTGAGAGCAGCCCTGAGGAGAAGGACTTGGTATTAATTGATGAAAAGCTCAACATGAGCTGGCAATATCACAGAATCACGGAATTGTAGGGGTTGGAAGGACCTCAAGACATCACCAAGTCCAACCCCTCTGCCAAAGCAGGTTCCCTAGGACATATCACACAGGTAGGCATCCAGATGAGTCTTGAATACCTCCAGAGAGATATGTTCACTTGCAGCCTAGAAAAGCAACCCTACCATGGGCTACATCAAAAGATTTGATACTAGATAGTCAAAGGAGTTGATTCTGCCCCTCTACTTCACTCTTGTGAGACCCTGCTTGGAGTACTATGTCCAACTCTGGAGTCCCAAATGCAAGAAAGACAGTAGCAAGTCCAGTGAAGCGCCACAAAAATGGTCAGAGGTTTGCACCATCTGGTTCAAGGCCAGGTTAGATGTGGCTTTGACCAACCTGGTCTAGTGGAGGGTGTCCCCTTTAAAAAGGGGACAGCTACTTTCTTGTATTCCTCATACCTGTGAGCCTTTTTTAAAATGCTCATCGATGTAAAACTAAAGAAGGAAGACATTAATATTCCTTAATGATAGACTATTTTTAGGTTGCATCTTGATATCTTGAGCAGAAAACAAAAGATTTAAATGCATTTCTTCTTGTTCCAAATTTATTTATTTATTATTCAGCTGCCAAGTGTCACCTTGTGTTTCAAACTTCAAAAAGCAGGGCTCAAGCCTGCCACTTCTATTAATCTTCATTACATAGCTTCTGGACAGAATTATGTCTCACAATCTTAGTAATCAAGCTGCTTTTCAGCATCACAAAGTTAATTTATATTCATTTCATTCTGTCTTATCTTCAATTCAGTGACCTTTCCATCCACTATCTACCATTAGAGGAGGGCATTATGAGTATTTTGATGTTTTATCAATTATTTAGAGGTTCTGCTTTAGTTTTGGATACCCACAGGCCCTCAAACTTTATTAAAGTGTTTATGATATTAGCACAACTTTACATAACGAAGGAATATATATTTCATGTAAAATTAACCTGTAAAGATACAAATAGCAAAGCTCAAATCATCTTTGAAGATATGCACATATTAAATATACAGCTTTTAAAACTTTTTGGGATTATGCTTAGGCGCAAAGTTGAATTGCAGTGTCCAAATTTTCAAAACAATTTCCAAATTCTCAGATATTTGTTAGGACAATAAAGCGGGAAGAGAAAAGAAAAGAAGTATTGAACAACATGAGATCATGTTATATTATCAACACTTTCTAATGTAGTGCATTTTTACTTCTTATTCAAAATACAGAACCATAATTTTAACTAGCCATGTCATAAATGGAAGCTTTTGACTATTTTTAAAATTAAGGATAAAGGTACTACAAGCAAATAAGAATTTTACTGACCATTTTTATCTATATGTTTAAAATTTTTCTCTCACTGTTCAACCTGAAGGGTATGTTAATCAAAACTTTTCTATAAAAAGTGCTTTGCTTTTAAATGTGGGGTTTATTTTATAATGTTGTGCTATAAAAATAGACATTAGCTTTCATCTTTGATGAATCAGAATGAAATATTAATAGGTCTTCTATTCTCATTAATTATCCTTTAAACACAGAGGTTCCATTAAGTATTGCATGACAACATTAATTACATTGTTTTGATGCATGTTGCAATAAAAAACAGCTATTTACTTTTTGTGAATATTTTATCATGCTGCAATAGATATCCTGAATATCAAAATGAATTTATATAAATGTTTTTAGTTCATATCCCATAACAAAAAATGTGGTGTCCACTAATGAACCAAATGATAAATGATGAGAAACTGCAGACAGTGTAAGATCATTTACTCTTGTTCAACAGTCAAGTGCTGCCACTCCAAAGCATTTGTCAGCTGTGAACAAAAGTGGTTCACTCCAGTATGACTTCTCTTCTCTGGTAAGGAACAGACAAATTCAGTCTGTTCTCTTGTATCTCGGTTTGTTTGTCCTTCCAAGAAAAAAAAAATATTAAAAAATACATCACTACTACTCTGTGTTTCTGAATTTGAGGTTCTAATGATCTCTATAGTGAATTACATCTGCACCCACTTGAAAGTCCATTTTTATGGGACCTTAGCAAAAATAAGAGTCAGGCTATGGCACATTCTTCAAAAATGAAATAAGGTAATACAGCAGTGAAATAATTATGGCAACTAAAACAAATTAGGGATCAATAAATATCCTCCTGTACTGCATTTTACAGGAGCATGCCTTCCAGATATGCCATCAGCTTATATTTTATGAGTTGCACTAAGTTGTTCTGAAGATCTTACCTCTAGGACATTATATATACTTACAGTCATGATGTGCATTGTTGAATATCCAACAGAGCTTTAAATCAGCTGTTTTTACTTTTTGTGCCAATGCCTACTAGTGATAAAAGGATGCTTGCCTCTTCTGTTTTAACTGGCACAGTTAGAAACCAGAGGGCTTACTGTTAAGCCACTACAGATTTCCTTTCTATCTTTGAAACTGTTAATACAACATGGCATTCCCATTCTGAATCTCAGATTGTCCTAATTTATTTTTTTAAATTTTATTTTTAGAAAGTCTTCATTGTGCTCATTTGTGAACAGTTGCTTTCTGTATCCATATGGCTTTTTGATATTGTCTAAGTTTATTCATATGCTTTATTAAAAATACATGATTGAAAAAGGAGAGGCACTCTTAATGGATAAACAAAATGATGTTGTGCAACATGTTAGCACATTATTGAGTCCCTTGAAGTAGGGAAATTTGGATAAAAACTGTAGCTTTCAAATCAGCTAAATGCTTCTGCTTTTACTGTGCAGAAAAAGAACACTTTCTTTTCTTTGGTTACCATATTATCAGCTAGTTTTTTATTCACAGATACTGCCCTACATGACTTTCAGCAATGATAACTGTCAGCATGCTGTTAAAACTACAGAATGCATGTTACAAAGGTGTAGCAAGAGTAGTCATACAGCATAACCCCATGAGCAAGAAAACTGGAAGGTAATGCAAGGAAGGGACTTGCGCCATTTGCTGTGACTAAACTTGTCATCTAAAGTTTACCATAGCATCAAATCACAATCCCTCCAATTCTCAAAGTTTTCCTGTTACGGGGGTGATTTGAAAGATTTTCATTGCTCAGAGGGAGTAGTATCTTCTGCAGAGGAAAGAAAAAATCCACATGACTCTATTAGACTTCCTC
This sequence comes from Laterallus jamaicensis coturniculus, assembly GCA_022605575.1. Taxonomy (NCBI): domain Eukaryota; kingdom Metazoa; phylum Chordata; class Aves; order Gruiformes; family Rallidae; genus Laterallus; species Laterallus jamaicensis. Next base: position 14,347,692 of record JAKCOX010000019.1, read on the forward strand.
CAGGAATAATAGTCACTGCAAAGCAGAAGATGCATATGACAACAGAGACTTTGTAATGAAGAAATCTAGTTCTCTATTTGGCAGTAGATAGAATTGGGCAACTTGCAACACATAAGATAAATGCAACCTGAACATCTACTCAATCACATTAGTAACTCAAGCACTAAACTCACATCTTTAAGGTTTCGGATTATATTGATGTTATTATTGTTCTCATTCTTTCACTTTTTTATTATTATTTTAATTTTAGTGTATATTCTTATTATGTATATAAACCAACAAATGTGTTTTGAAGACAAATTTGACTCAGAATAAACATCAGTTTCCTCTCAATGTACTTGACCTTACTCCCTTCTCCATTAGAAAAACTTCTTTTCCTTTTTTGTATTCATTTTTAAGTTGGTATGACAAGAGATATTGTAATCAGTTCAGTATGCCTACAGAAAATAGATATAAAATCATACAATCATAGAATGCATTAGGTTGGAAGGAACCTTTAACGATCATCTAGTTTAACCCCCCTGCAGTAACCAGGGGCATCATTACTAGATCAGGTTGCTTAGAGCCCCATGAAGCCTGACCTTGAACATCTTTAGGGATGGGGCCCCTACCACCTCCCTGGACATCCTGTTTTAGTGTCTCACCACTCTCATAGTGAAGAATTTCTTCCTAATGTCTAATCTAAACCTACCCTGCTCAAGTTTAAAACCACTGCCCATTGTCCTATTCACTATGCGCCTTTACAAACTGTCCTTCCCCAGCTTTCCTCTAGGTACTGGAAGGCCAGTGTAAGGTCCTCCCTGAGCCTTCTGTTCAACAGGCTGAACAAGCCCAATTCTCTCAGTCTGTCTTCTTAGGAGAGGTGATTCAGCCCTCTGATCACCTTTGTGGCCCTCCTCTGGACCAAGAGGTCCATATGAAAACTTTCTGGTTCAAATAGTTGATAGACCGACCAGAGGAGATGCATTGCTGGACCTGGTGCTCACCAATGTGGGGGAGATCATTAAAGGTGTTAAGGTTGGAGGCAGCCTGGGCTGCAGCAACCATGCCCTAGTTGAGTTTGCGATCTCAAGGGATGTGGGCCTGGCGAAGAGTGGGATCAGGACACTGAACTTTAAGAGAGCAAACTTTAGGCTGTTTAAGGACTTGTTGGCCAAGATCTCCTGGGAGGTGGTCCTTAGAGACAGAAATGTTGAGGACAGCTGGCTACTCTTTAAGGATGCCTTTCTGAGAGCTCAAGGGCTCTCTGTCCCTCTGAATAAGAAAGTGGACAGGAGGGGCAGGAAGCCAGCATGGCTAAGCAAGGACCTGCTGGTCAAACTCAGGGAAAAGAAAGGCAAATACAAGCTCTGGAAGCAAGGGTGTGTAACCTGGAAAGAATACAGGGATGCTGTTCGGTCTTCCAGAGACGGGGTCAGGAAAGCCAAGGTGCAGATGGAACTGAACTTGGCAAGGGATGTTACAAACAACAAGAAGGGATTTTACAGGTACATTGGCCAGAAGAGACAGGTCAAAGAGAACGTACCCCCCTTGGTAAATGAGAAAGGAGAATTGGCTGCAACTGATGAGGAGAAGGCTGAGGTACTGAATGAGTTCTTTGCCTCAGTCTTCTCTGGCAGCCAGGATTCTCATAATTCTCAAATCCCAGAACCTTGCATCCCTGGACCTCTAGGTGGGAACTGGGGGAGTAAATCCTCCCCCACTGTAAGAGCAGAGCAAGTCCGAGACCGCCTCATGAGACTGAATGTCTAGAAGTCTATGGGGCCGGATGACATGCATCCCAGGGTCCTGAAGGAGCTGGCTGATGTGGTTGCTGAGCCGCTCTCCATCATATTTGAAAAGTCATGGCTGTCAGGAGATGTTCCTGGGGACTGGAAAAAAGGTCACATCACTCCCATTTATAAGAAAGGGAGCAAGGAAGACCCAGGGAATTACTGGCCGGTGAGCCTCACCTCTGTGCCTGGGAAGATCATGGAACAGATCCTCCTGGATGACATGCTGGAGCACATGAGGGAAAAGCACGTGATCCGGGACAGCAAGCACGGCTTCACCAAGGGAAGGTCGTGCCTCACCAATCTCGTGATTTTCTATGATGGAGTGACAGCATCAGTAGATAAAGGGAAGGTGACCGATGTCATCTACCTGGACTTGTGCAAGGCCTTTGACACAGTCCCCCACCACATCCTTATCTCTAAACTGGAGAGATGTGGATTTGATGGGTGGACCATCCAGTGGATAAGAAACTGGTTAACAGACCGTAACCAAAGGGTGGTGGTCAATGGGTCTATGTCCAGGTGGAGGCCAGTGACAAGCGGTGTCCCCCAGGGGTCTGTCTTGGGACCGGTTCTCTTTAACATCTTTATCAATGACATCAATGATGGAATTGAGTGCACCCTCAGCAAGTTTGCGGATGACACCAAGCTGAGTGGTGTGGTCGACACCCTAGAAGGAAAGGAAGCCATCCAGAGGGATCTTGACAGGCTGGAAAGATGGGCCCGGGTGAACCGAATGAGGTTCAACACTGCCAAGTATAAGGTATTACACTTGGGCCGGAAGAATCCCAGACATAGATACAAAATGGGAGAAGAGCTTCTTGAGAGTAGCCCTGCTGAGAAGGACCTGGGTGTCATAGTGGATGAGAAACTTAACATGAACCAGCAGTGTGTTCTTGCAGCTCGCAAGGCCAATGGTATCCTGGGCTCCATCAGAAGAGGGGTGGCCAGCAGGGACAGGGAGGTGATTGTCCCTCTCTACTCTGCCCTCGTGAGACCCCACCTGGAGTACTGTGTCCAGATCTGGGGACCCCAATACAAGAAAGATGTAGAACTGTTGGAGAGGGTTCAGAGGAGGGCCACAAAGATGATTAGAGGGCTGGAGCACCTGCCCTACAAGGAGAGGCTGAGGGAGCTGGGCTTGTTCAGCCTGGAGAAGAGAAGGCTGCGGGGGGACCTCATTGCAGCATTCCAGTATCTGAAGGGAGCATACAAACAGGAGGGGAATCAACTTTTTAAAAGGGCAGATAATGGCAGGACAAGGGGGAATGGTTTAACGCTAAAAGAGGGAAGGTTTAGATTGGATATTAAGGGGAAGTTTTTTACAGAAAGAGTGTTGAGGTCCTGGAACAGGCTGCCCAGGGAGGTGGTGGATACCCCGTCCCTGGAAGTGTTCAAGGCCAGGTTGGATGGGGCCCTGGGCAACCTTGTGTAGATTCAGGCCTGAGGTTGGTGTCCCTGCCTGTGGCAAGGGGGTTGGAGCTTTATGATCCTTGGGGTCCCTTCCAACCCTTGCCATTCTATGATTCTATGATATCCTTCTTGTGTTGAGGGCTCCATAGCTGAACACAGTACTCCAGGTGGGGTCTCACCAGAGCAGACTAGAGGGGTAGACCCCACCTCTCTCTATCTGCTGGCCACATGTGATGCAACCCAGGATGTGATTTGCCTTCTGGTCTGTGAGTGCACATTGTTGTTTCCTGGCTAGCTTTTCATCCATTTGCACCTCAAGTTCTTTTCTGCAGGGGTTGCTCTCTACCACATCAACTGCCAGCCTATATTGGTAGTGATACATGAAATGTGATTGTCTTAGTTGATTCATGACCATCTGAAAAAGTTAATTAATGAAAAAAAATATTTTCAAGTTAAATATTGTAATCAATATATCTCTAATCTTGATAAAGATGAGATTATAATTGGTTCAGGAGTAATGGTGGAAAATAGTAGCATTTAGGGAATGATCACAGAATCATAGAATCATAGAATGGTCTGGGTTGGAAGGGACCCCAAGGATCACAGAGCTCCAACCCCCCTGCCACAGGCAGGGCCATCAACCTCCAGGCCTGGATCTACACAAGGTTGCCCAGGGCCCCATCCAACCTGGCCTTGAACACTTCCAGGGACAGGGCATCCACTACTTCTCTGGGCAGTCAGTTCCAGCACCTCACCACTCCCTCTGTAAAAAATTTCCCCCTAATATAAAATTTATACCTTCCCTCCTTTAGCTTTGATCCATTCCCCCTTGTCTTGCCGTTATCTACCCTTCTAAAAAATTGATTCCCCTCCTGTTTATATGGTCCCTTCAGGCACTGGAAGGCTGCAATGAGGTCCCCCTGCAGCCTTCTCTTCACTAGGCTGAACAAGCCCAGCTCCTTCAGCCTCTCTTCTTGGGGGAGGTGCTCCAGCCCTCTCAACATCTTCATGACCCTCCTCTGAAACCTCTCCAACAGTTCTACATCTTTCTTTTATTATGGGCCCCAGATTTGGACAAACGATATACTAATAAAATATGTATCCTGATGATATGATAATAAAATGATGATATAATAATAAAATGAGGGTCCTGATTGAACGCACCCATGAGTGCTCAGGGAGCTGCAGAAGTCATTGCCAAGACACTCTCCATCTTCTTGGAATGATAGAATCGTAAAATCATATAATGCACTGAGTTGGAGGGGACCCAGAAGAATAATCAAGTCGAACTCCTGGATCCACACAGGGCCAGCCAAGTCAGGGCATGGGACTGAGTGCATCATCCAGATGCTTCTTGAACTCAGTCAAGCTCATGCTGTGACCACTTCCCTGGGGAGCCTGCTCCAGTGCCCAGACACCCTCTCAGTAAATAAAGGTCCTGGAGAACTGGTGATAAAGCCAATGTCACTCCAGTCTTCAAAAAAAGCAGGAAAGATGATCAAGGAAGCTAGAGGCCAGTCAGCCTCAACTCCATCCCTGGAAAGACGTTGGAGAAGCTTATTCTGGAGCTCATCTCAAAACATTTGGAGGAAAAGAAGGTTAGAAGAAGTATTCAGCATGGATTCACCAAAGGGAATATAAGAAGTTCTCCCTAATCTTGAAGAGGAACTTCTTTACTGTGAGGGTGGCAGAGCACTGAAACTGTCTTCCCAGAGACGTTGTGGAGTCTCCATCTCTGAAGACATTTAAAACTTGCCTGGATGCTCTCCTGAGCAGCCTGCTCTAGATGATCCTGCTCTGATAGGGAGGTTGGACTAGATTTCTCCAGATGTCCCTTCCAACTCCCACCATTCTGTAATTCTGCTATTAGTTACTATACTAGCTGCAGACTAAAAAATAGTGTGTTTTGAAAAAAAAAAAAGTATTATTATTGGCCTCTATGTGAAATACAGTAATCTATTGAAGCTGTAGAGTGTTATACCTGGATGTCATCCAAAGAGTTCAGCTCTTCTGTACTTGAAGTAGAGATGCAGTAAAAGCACATTGTTGCTAATGGAGAATTTAAATTTAGTGAAATATTTATTGTTAGGAATAAAGATGAATTTGAACCTTTGGAATGTATTAAAATGCACAGGAAGAGGAAACAATTAATTACTTGTGTATCATTTTTAAAGCATTACCAGTAGAACAGCTGCCAAATTGCAGCAGTGCAAATGAGAATGCAAATATTTTTAAGTATTCCACTGTCATAGAACTCAAATGCACTTTATTTTTTCTGAAAAAAAAAATTTATTTGAAGCAGTGTTTCATGTGTAAATAGTTTATATGCTACATATGCACATAATCAGCAGGAAAAGCTTTTATTCCTTTGAAGCTCTTGTAAGTGACTTTTAGCAACAAATGACTGTCATGAAAGTTCCATATAATTTTCTGAAGGTTGTACTACAGAATTTAATAATTTTACATGTCTTGTGAAATATCCAATCAAGTCCAAATATACCTGGGAATGTCTCCTCTGTTAACGTTCAGTTCCTTAGTGCATCCCTGATTAGTTAAAATGATGCTCAGGTGGCCAATTTTGTCACTGCTCAAGGTACTCATTTTGGCAACTTGGACTTAGTGTTCTGATGCAGTCCACATGTATGTGGATAGTTGACTGAACTCCATGTCTGATCACCTCAGGAGTAAAGAACTACTGTGATACTAGTGTTACTTTTTGCAGAGTGATCAAAGTCACAGCTACAGTCTTCCCACCAGAGAACTGGTCACACCAGATCATCATGAATAGAATGGCTGAATGGCATTATCATTTCCTGGACAAACACTTACTTCAGTAAAGCATATTTACAGGAGATACTCCAGAGTCTTGACACATTTTGGGATAGCTGTGTTTATTCTACACACTGGACTCACTGCCATTATTATACAAGCATTATCCCATCATTCTTATGCTTCAACAACATAAATCTATATTTAATTTGTCTGCTTCATACTTGCTTCCTGAAAGACATACCCAGTAGATTTGTTCAGGATTCATGTTAAAGTCAGAAGGGCAAAAGCATCAGCCACAAGTCAAGCCTAGAAACAGTATACGGTGCATTGTTGTTCCAGGAAGCCCGGTCTGGATCAGAAATCTGTATGCAGGTGAAGAGGTCTAAGAGGCTCTATCTACCAGACTGCGTTAAAGTTTTGTCAGCAATATATCGCCTCCATTTCACACTGATGGAAACTGCACGAATTAATCTATATGCCACACAGATAAAATAGAAAACTTGGGACCCTAATAAAATTTAAAGTTCACGCTAACTTAATAGCACATATATGTCCTTGTCATTTATACTTGATTGACTGAATACTTTTCCTCACTCAGTGGACCATGGAATAAAAAATCAATGAGGCAACACCTTAACTTTAATTGTTTTGGTCCTTTTATCCCAAAACCTTTTATTTAAAAGAAGCACACTCATTACAAATTTAATCAGCAATCAGATCAGCAAAGTAAAAGCATACTGTTATATCTTTAGTCATTCTGTGATTTCATGGCATATTTCTTTTTTCTTTTAAATTATACAAATAAATATTAGGGACTTATTCTATATATTGTTAGTTTTGTGAATGTGTCTTTCAAACAGATGATACTCCAAAATAAATAAGCAGAAGGCTTGCTTTCTGTCTTGGAGTGTAAATGAGGTAAATTTTAAGATGCTTTTGACCGACATTGTTCTCTGAGAAGTAAGCATTGAGCTTGGCCTAAGATTTACTTTAGCGGTTTTAGATCCATGTGACAATGGCATGTGTATATGTGTGCTTGTGTGGCTGCCTAAGTGTAAGCAAGGGCACCATACAGATATAAAGAAACTTCTTAATAGTTTTAGAAAATTCTTATTGGTCTGCTTCCATTAACATAATACACATTTCTTTCTTTAGCTGTATGCTTACATATGGAAAGCAATATCCACATCCATATAAGTAGAGAATTTTATGAATTTGAGGAATTAATGGCATATTCTAAATAGATGCATCTATGCATAATAGATCTATGTATACACAGATGAAGGCTTAAAATTGTATTTGAGCTGTTTGGAACCATATTCTTTTAATAATAGTTTCTTAGCATTATTTCCATAAGAACTTGCCATCCATTGAAACACAGGAAGTTTAAAGCTACAGAAATGCACAAAACAAGTGCAGAACCCCCAGTACAGCCATGCAACATTAGGCTGAGGTAATTGGATCTCATATATTGCTTGGTTATGAGACAAGAAGAGATATGAAGAGACTACAGGAAATGGAACTCATATCTAGTTAATATATTTCTGCTTCACAGTTTCATACAAAATCCTGTTCTGGCATGATTCTGAGGAATGGTCATATCACCTTCTGGAAAAGCCATGACATATAATACCTGTGGACTGTCAGCAACCATGGGACTTCTTGCAGTTACAGCTGACTTTTCCGTCCACATTTATAGGAATGTTTGTGATTTTCATTCCTAAATCAAAGTATCTTAATTTTCATCTGGATTTGATTACTTGTTTGATTCTAGCTTTTTTCTCTTGATATCAGTTCCATTGTTCTTTCAAATGTCATTTGAATCTGGCATTGGAGTTTTCACCCTGTAGGAAAATTTAGAATTTAAGGTATTTTTTTCATTATTAATCAGAATGAAGAATGAAAAGGGTGAATTTATAGGAAGAATCATGTTTTCATTAAAAAATATTGCAGAGAAGGCAGAGTGTATATTTTCTATCATTTGTAGGCCAGCAATCCCAGCTAGCCCAGCTAGCTTGGGGAACTGGGACCATGCCTGTTTTCTGGGCAGAGATCCAGAAAAATATTCAGCCAAGAAACGGTCTGACCAGGAAACCATGTATCCCAGGTTATCCAGGGAGCCGTGGCATTCCTGCATCTTAACAGTTGTACTATAAATTAGCCAGAGCTCCCAGGCACTTGGGCAGCCTACACCCAAACAGGTGGGATTTCAGGGAGCCAGGGAAACCATGTCAGTCATTTGACTGGTATGTGAGTTGACAGGAAAAAAGGCATTCATGTGAGCCTTCCAAAGTACCCATCTGCTTTGCTTTTATATAAGTTTCGTCTAAGTCAACAAAGTTTCAAGGAAAACGCTTAATTTCATAAGATTATTACTTTTTAAATTTTTTTTTTCCTGAGAAGAATTATTAGTGTTAAAGTTTTGCTCAGTTCTGAGTTTAGAAAATTCAGCAAAGTAGTGAAAGAAATTTTGTACCATTTCAGTGACACTCCATTTAAATCCTACAGCAGTGATGATAAATTAGAGCATGCTAGAGTGCGGACAGAATACACTACACTCCAGAAATTCCCACTCAGCAAAATTACTCTTAGGGTTGTTTCCATATTGGTATAAAATGTAGTAGTCCCAAGATTATAAATTAGCTATAACTATTTGATAGCCCCACAAAAGCTGGTGCAGAATGGTGGTTAAAAACCTGAGCTACTGCTGCAGTGATTGGACCTGTGGCTCAAAAATGCACACAGACCTCAACATGCAATTATCCTTACAAGCAGTACAAGGCAATCATTAAAATATAATAAAGTAGAGTACACAAAGTGCAAATAAAACTTCCTAAATGCACTTTAAATTACCTTTAAATTATACATTGGTAAAAAATATTTCAGACACATTTTTTTCCTTCTTCCCCCCAGTAGAATTTACAAGATAATCAAGGGACAAATAGTTCCTACAGTGTTATTACTTGATATTCCTGCTTCCTCCTCATTTTGACACATCTGGGGCATGCAATTATTCACAAAGGTCATTTTCCACACAAGAAAAGGACAGTGACCAGAAGGCAGCATTTAGGCTGTGAATACACCATGACAATTTAATCAATGAGAAAACCCTAATGTCAAGAACCAGCTTATTTCTGGGTTGACAAAGACTGACGTCTCAGCAGTTGCTTGTAAAACTGACTAAAGGCACAAAGAGGTTGGAATTTGGTGCAGCACCCAACAACTACAAATGTTCAAATATGTTGGTCATCTTTAGATGGTCATTTTATAATTAGCTTGAAGAAGAAAGTAGTTAGAGAGCAACAGTTGACATGCATTTGTAGTTTATTCTCACAAAAAGTAGTGTCTGTCCTTCTTAAAAAGAAACTTTTAAAAACTACAATCTTTTCTTTTTTTTTTTTTTCTTTCTCAGAAAATTTAAACAGAAATAATTTAGCCGAGGTTTAGTCCTCTAATGACACAAGATTAATACAGAAATCCCAAACAGAAATCCTAAAAAAATTCCATAAAGTTTCTGTTTAGTTATGGATTTATTTTAAATTAATAGCATCTGGGCATGTCTGAAATGTGTGCAAGATACTAAACTTTCCAACTTTCAAACTCAATCATGATACACAACTTAGATACTTGTTCACCTCCCTTGCCTGTTGCAGTCAGTCTGATGATGCTATGTGCCTCAGGTAATATACAATATAGGCTCATCTCAATACTTACGGGAAGGTATACATTTCAATTATCGTGAGCTAATTAACCACAGCTAAGCTAACCTGAGCCACATGTGTACACTTATTGGCATCTGTGCCATGAGGTTGCAGAAGTGCAAGAGTATAGAGGAAGACAACAGCAGTGTCACTGCAAGTAATGTACTTTTACACCACGTTGTAACAAATGCAGACATATTTGACCTAATTTTTGGTCCATCTGGCATTGTATGAACCAGGGTGGTTGTGGAGTCTCCATCTCTGCTAATATTCAAGACCTGTCTGGATGTCTATCTGTGTGATCTGTCCTAAGGAACCTGCTTTGGCGGGGGGGTTGGACTCGATGATCTCTTAAGGTCCCTCCCTACCCCTTCCATTCTGTGATTCTCTGATTCTGTGATACTCTACTGCAACAAAGAAATGTTAAAATGGAAAACCTAATAAGACATTTAGAAGAGAAATGGTCCAAAGTCCTTTTCCACTGACAATTGAATTTTGGAATAAGCATTTCCAAATTAATTAATCTGTAATGATTCTCAGATAACACGAATCAGATATCTTTGTTGACACAAATGGGTTGTGCTGATATGCTTTGATTTCTGTGTACTTTTGAGGTGCCATGAGTATCTACTTAACAAAACCACAGACTGTATCCTCTTCTTTTAATTTATCTTGACCTTATTTTATTACAAAACTTCACATCTTTTTAAATTTCCTTTTTGTTCTGTGAAAGCAAATAGTATATTTTATCTTCACCCTGGATGCACCTCACTTTTTCCATTTGAAATAAGACACTTTTCAATGAGCAGAAATACTCAAGTGGCTTTTTAGGTTTATAGACTACTAGAAGCTATACCTGCTCTTTCATGGAGACAGTAGGGTGAGGCAGTTCATAATTAAGTTTATGGAATTGCTCAAACTGATCTATTGCCATAATCAGATGCACCACAGATACAGGAAAGAAATACATACAGCTCTGTAGTTGGAGAGGTGCCCAAAGACTGAAGGAAAGCAAATGTTGCCCTTATCTTCAAAAACAGCAAGAAGAAGAACCTAGGGCTGGTCAGTCTCTTCTGGATTCCAAGAATGTTCTCAAACAACTAATATATGAAACTATTTCCATGCTCATGAAGGACAACGGGGTGATCAGGAATAGTCAGCATGGATTCACCAAAGGTACATCATGGTTTACAACTTGATAACTTTCTACAATTAAATGACAGGTTTGGTAGATGAGGGCAAAGAAATTGATATTTATCTAGCTTTACTTCAGTAAGGGTTTTGACATTGTCTGTCGTAAGATCCTTATAGATAGGCTGTTGGAGTATGGGCTAGATGAGCAGACAGGTTGATTTAAAACTAGCTACACAGCAGAGCTCAGAAGGTGGTTATGAGTGATATGAATTCTGGTAGGAAGTAAATAAATAGTGGTCTACCATAGACGTCCATACTGGATCCAATCCTTTTCAACATGTTCAGCAATGGTCTTCCCAATGGGACCATGTACCCCTTGGCAAGTTTGCGGAAGACACAAAACTCAGAGCTATCGCTGATACACCAAGGTTTTGTGCTTGCCATCCAGCGGATCCTCAGCAGACTGGAGAAATGTGCCATAAGGAGCCTCTTGGAGTTCATCAAAAGAAAATGAGAAGTTCTACACCTGGGGAAGAACAATGTTTTGTATCAGTATGTGCTGAAAGCAGATTTGCAAAATGTACTTAGACAGGGACAAAGGTAGACAGAAATTTAAACATAACCCAGCACTGTGTCCTTGTGGCAAAGGCAGCTACCAGTATTGTCTGCTGCATAAGGAGGAGTTCTGAAAGAAATGATGCTTACTTCCTCCTCAACACTGCAAAGGTCACCACTAAAGTACTGTGTCCAGTTCTAGGCTTCAAGAGTACAAGAGATGGAAGTACTGGAGAGAGTCCAGCATAGGGTCATGTAGATGATGATGAGGTTGGAGCATCTCCCATAGGAGATTGAGAGATCTGGAACAGAAGAGAAAATTCAGGGCAGATCTTATCCACATGTATAAATATCTGAAGGGAGACCACGAAGAAGTGAGAGACAAACTCTTTCAAGAGGTAGTGAGCAGAAACCAAAACATGGGAGGTTCCTGCTGAACAGAAGGAAACCTTTTTCATAGCAAGAATGACCAAGTACTGGCATAGGTTGCCTGTAGAGGTTGTGGAAACACCATCACTGGAGATATGCTGTTTGGACATTGTCTTGGGCAACCATATCTAGCGGTCCCTATTCAAGCAAAGAACCACCTCTAGAGAACCCTTCTAACCTCAACCATTCTGTGAACTGTCTTATTTTAGAGACCTGGATGAATTCAGTAGTGAAAGTGTTTGGCTTTTTTTTTTTCCCCTTCTACTTTACTTGACAATTATTAATCAACCATAACCTGTTTACCTGATTATTTTTGCTTCACTTCCATTAAGATGACTGCACACATGCATGAACATACACACTTCCCTGCAGATATGCCTCTAACACTCTTCTGCAATATTATCCTTCAGCTATATAATTCATACATTTTTAGAAACTTCATAAGAGCACAAATAGAAATAGGAATATTTTATGTTTTATTACAAATTTATTTCTATCTTTTCAGCAGATATTTTCTCATGTGGCAAGCCATTAAATCTTCTGTCATGAGTACTACCTAGCAGCCTACTTACATTATAGAAATGTAATGCATGATCTGGTAACTAAATATACAGAGCATATATCCGGACTTCAAACCTTCAGTCTTCCCCAGAAGTATGACCAGATCAATGACAGAGAATACACAGAAGATGAAAAAAATTTCAGGTGTTTTCCTTTCTTCTTCTGTTCATTTACAAATCCAACTTTAAATAGTATGTTTAGCATGTAAATAAGACATTAGATAGAGACTGTATTTTAACTTGCATTTATACTTTCCATTTACATGCAAAAAATGTTCTTTTGCTGAGTATTGCAACCCTTTGCTTATAAGATTGTGCCTAACATCTCTACAGGGGAAAGGACAAGTTGGTTCATTTCCTTAAGAGAAACAAGGTGGGCAACCAGTTCTAGTTCTGCTAAAAATCTTTTTTGCAACATATTTCACAAACGTTTGCATCTTTTGCTTGTATCACTGTTTGTTCTGACAGTTCTTCACAATTCCAGCAAATATAAACTCTTTGTGACTTCACAGAACAATTTAATTTTGTCAGTTTATACCAATCTCACTATACACAGTGAGTACAACAGAAGAGACGAAAGATAGTGACAGGAAGATGAATAAGAGGATATATGAAGGAAATTAATGTGAATATTAGCTATAGGCTATCCATGTTGAGTTTTGATCTGTATTATGGACATTATTTCTCTTTTCTAAGTACTTTAAGAGAAAGACTGAGAAGGCTATAGATTACAGAAGACTAAGGTGAGAAGTAAGAAAAGTTCATAGAGCATTAGTATTGAGCAGCTTCAGAATCAACACTGATATAACAGGGGGTGTAAATATACACCTATGTAGAAAACTAAACAGTGTACTGGAAAGAAGAAAAAATCCACAACAAAATAGGAGAAAGAAAAGTAAAATACTTAAAATACAACAAAGGGAGAATAAGAATAAAGTCACAATTTACATGTTTTTAGTGCCATCCTAAATTATTATCTGGTGTTCACAAAAAATAACAAATAGCATCTCAGAAATATCAAAGAAAGTGGGAAACAAGTAGGGAAGAGGAATGAAGTGTTTCCATCTTGAGCCAATTCATATTCCTTATACTCTCTTAAGTATAAAAAGGACTTTGGAAGACTAATCCATTCTTGACAGGCAGTTGTTTCATCTGCTTTACAGTACCATCAATGACAGGTCAAGAGGTTCCTTTCACAAACTTTCCATTCTTCTTTAGGTTTTACTTCCAAAAGTGCTTTCTAGTATGTCTTAGACAACTTTTTCTTTTTTTTTCAATTTAAACCCATTACTTCTTTTCTGATCCAGAGAGCATATTATCCCCTTCTTTGAAACAGTCTTATCTTTTGAAATCTACTATCATATAATTTCTAAATCTTTTCTTTATTCTATCTTTCCTTGCAGGTCACAATCTCAAGACCTTTAATCAGTATTTCTGCTCTGATTGGCATTATTACCAATTGGTACTTACTCATTATAAAGCCTTGTAGAAAAATATTCCATATAATAGGCAATTCTATTAATAACTTGAATGCATGCATCTTGTAGGCCAGGCAAAATTTTTTAGCACAATGTCCACTTTTTAGTTTTTGGGGTTTGTTTGTTTGTTTTTTTCTTTTAATACTATGAAGTTGTTTACTCATGCTTACCTTGAAGACCTTCCTAACTTGGAGACCTGTTGAACTTACACTTAGTTGTTTGCAAATTCATATGTGTGTAATTTACTTCTTCTACCTGAGTCTCTTGCAGTTGTCTCTATTGAACAGCATCCTATTATTTCAAGCCTACCTCAAATTTTTCAAGAGTTTTAATTTTATTCCTGTCCTTCAAAAACTTGCATTCTTTTCTGACTTGGTATCATATGTAAATATTCTCTATTTCAACATCCAGGATATTCATACTGAAGTTCCAGAATGGCATCTTCAGAGTACAGATTCAGTCCTTTCGAAAGCAGTACTTAGAACAGTAGAGGAAAACGAAAGTTATCTGATATACAAAGCAAGCATTTATGGGGGGGTGGGGGGATGGGTGAGGAGGAAGTGCAATTAGAATCAAAGCAAGACAATATACAGATTATACTGCAGGAAGGAGAAGTTTGGATAGTTCTGTCATTAAATATGATCCCTAGTAAAAAAAAAAAATTGTTTATTTGTTTATTTCTATAATCAGTACACCTATAAAGTCACCTTCTGGCATCTTCAAGCAAAACCACTTTCTCATTGTCCAAAAGCTTTTAGATTATCTGTGTCTATGTAGACTCATGCAAGAGAAATCCATGTGTTCCAAAATTCTGTATAAATCAAAGGGATAGTTCAGTTTCTGACATAGTAATCTCACTTTCTCTTTATCTTGTGCGACAGATCATCGGATTGTGCTTGTCTTTTCTTAATTTTAACCTCCAGAGTGAGTAGATGTCAAGATGTTGCCTTCTCTACCTATAACCATAGCAACAAGAGGAACTATGTAAATGTTACCTTGCTGTTTCAATTTTCGCTCCAATCTTCTTCCCTTCCCAATTACAGGATATTAGTATAGTTGAAGTAGATGATCACTGCAATGTCAGTGAATTACACATGGAATAATACAAATATGCTGTGGTACAATCAATCAACAGTATTCAAAATATTCTCCTCCATCTCCAGAGCACAGAATGTAGATCTGTAAGTCCAACTAGATGAATATTTAGTAATTGAAGTTATTAGATATACTTTCTATTCCTCTCCAAAAAGTGATCAAAGATTATTAAATTCATAGAGCTGTTGGAGCAGGTCCAGATGAGGGACACAAATATGATCAGGGGGCTGGATCACCTCTCCTATGAAGACAGAATCATAGAATCCTAGAGTGAAGGTTGGAAGGCACTTTTAGGGATCGATGCTGAGAAACTTAGACTTGTTCATCCTGGAGAAGAGAAGGTTCCAGGGAGACCTAATTATGGCCTAGTAGTACTTAAAGGGGTCCTCCAGGTAAATGGGAAAGGGTCTTTATCAGCGTGTGCAGTAATAGGACACGGGGCAATGGCTTCAAGATGAAAGACAGCAGGTTTAGATTAGAGGTTAGGAAGAAATTCTTTACTATGAGGGTGGTGAGTCACTGGAACTGGTTGTCCAGAGACATAATGGAAGTCCCATTCCTGGAAGAATTCAAGGCCCGGTTGTATGAGGCTTTGGGTAACGTGGCCTAGTGGAGGTTTATCCCTTCTTAAAAACAATGGCTATGAAATATACTTTTCAACCCTAAAAACGGTGATGTGTCAAATAGTAAGATCCTAAGAATGTTGTCAAATTAGTACATACTACATTAAATAATTTTTAAGTATCATTTAGGAGCTGGTTATTTATTTTTGCTTAATCATTCTGTATGGAGTTACAAAAAGACTTTTTCCAGAACACATATGTAAGATTTAGCTTGCTTTAAATTTTCTGAATGACTTTGAAAACGTGTGCATCTTCGGTAATTTGTTGCCTATGCCTGAATATATTTATCAACATAATTTTTTGTCAAGTGTTAAAAACTGTAAAGGGATTACATTGCATAATTATTTGTTTTTCTTGTAATTTTAAAAATCTGAATTCTTACTGAGATCTGTGGAAGTCTTTAAACATGAGTAACATGAGTTAAGGAAGCAGAAAGGTTTTAGAGTTTTCTTGTCAGTTTCATAATAAAGAATTAACTTTTGAAATTTCACATAAGGTAGAAGACAGAAACAAAAAAATATGAGGAAATATGCAACATTTCAAGAAAAAAATCATTCCTACTCAATGTCTCTTTCTCCTAGTTTCTTTCACTTTGAATTGCTAGCTTTAGTCCTGATTTTTCTTAGGTTTTGGAACAATAAAAACATGTATAAGACCTAAATTTTTCTTCAGTGATTAAATCAATTTTCAGTATCAATCTTCTAAACAAAGGTAAATTTCACTACTCGTAGCTCTAATTCTAATATCTATTTTTCTTAGTAGAAACATCCTCCATCCATTTTTCTCTGTCCAGTTAGTCTTTCTTTACTATGAAAGCTTTTCTAGGAATATGTATGAGTAATTTCACATTTTATCATGAGGTTTGAGAAGATAATGTAGATGCATTAAGAAGGCATGATGCTTCATATTTGTCTTCTGACATATTTTTTACTGTTCTCTATTTGTTTCTGATTTCATATTTATTGATATTTTAATTCTTTTGATTGACTACTTTTTCTTATAATACTTTGCTACTCCTATTTTTATGTCCTATGTATTTTCCTTCATATGTCCATTTAATCTTGAATAATTAATGAAAATAATCATAGCTCTCTAGACACTGATTTTAGCATGCAGTCTTTCTGTTAGTTGTCAGCTTACAAAATGTAATGCTCCATTGAGTGCAGTTTCAAGAAGTCACACAATTCAATTATTTATGTCCACAGAGGAAGAATCACAATGTGTTAATACTTTCCTATGGTGGATTTTATATTTTGGCAATAGATCACAGTAGGGCTGCAGCTTTTAAAAATCTGGCAAAATAAAGGAGAGTCGCCAGATGGAGTCCTCAGGTAACATACTGAAATCAATGTAGTTTATTAATACAGAAATATTTGGGTAGGCTGTGTATTAATCTCAACCTTCAAAAGCAGACTGACAGTGCGTTCCCAGATTTTGAAGTTCACAAAAAGAGACCCTGATAACCGATCAAGTTATTTAACATATTTTCTTAGATTTATTTTAAAGAGTCTTTGGAAGGTTTATCTAGCATGTGCCACTCTATTCCTCAGTCTTCCCAGCCAAATAGAGAGAGTTCAGCCTACCCATTTAAAAGGAGCCCAGGCCGAGTAATTATATACTCCAATTGTTCTCCATCTGCTGCTAGCTTGATCTACAAATGCCTTTTCTTGTACCAGGAAGCAAGCAGCAGAAACTCAGCTGTTCAGAATTTCCATCTGGGAAAGTGCAAGTTGCTATGTTCCAGTACCTAAAAGAACCTTTTCCTACATATGGTTAAGTATAGATTAAAAAGTATTGGAAAGGGAAATAACTTTAAAAAATAACATTATGTCGTTTCTACTGGACTAATACTAAAGGGTAAGCAGAAAAAAATCCATTGTCAGATAAGCTGCCTATGACAACTTTTTGCAGAGCTCCAACTTGGAACCAAGTTGGAACACATGCTTTGCCTTTGGATGTGTGGAAGATAGCTATGTCTATATGGTACTGGAGGATTCCAGGAAATAGTTCTTAGGATCATGTTCATAATTCTTCCCGATTTATGTGCTACCAAGCTTTTTACATGAGGGACAATTATTAAAATCACCAGGTATGGTGCCCACATTTTAACAGTAGCCTTACAAGGATAGAAATGAGTGCTGCTTCTACAGCTTGGAACAAAGTGATACAAGTTTAATAGATTTAAAATGCTTATTTGGCATAAAACAAATGTCTAAAAGCAAAAGTATAGCTATCTGGTTTTATCCTATATGTTGCCAAAATATGGAATGACAAAATTTTCAAAATGAAAATTTTTATACCTTCAGTTTTAAAAATGTATTATAATTTTATTTTTTATTATATAAACACATTTCCTGGTTGAACTAAGTCTTTTCCTTGAATTAAAAAAAAAAAAAGGGGGGGTGTGTGTATTAAATAGCAACATTGTTTTTTTGGTTGACTAGTTGGCTACATTTTTTTTCTGGATAAAACCTAAATTTCCAAAATAAATTATTTTCACAACAAAAATTTAATTTTGTTCAGAAGAGACATTCTGACATTTTGACACACCATATATTGAAAGATTTATATGACTGGAAGGCATAGTAAAACTAAATCTCCTAGTAACAGTATTTCTGGAGGACAGAAAAACCGCAGATGTGTATGTGGAAGCAAGGAAAAAAAGAAACCAAACCTGATCCTCATGATATTAAAAAATAAATAAATAAATAAATAAAAGAAGTACCTAAAGTGGAAGAAGCAGAGAAATAATATATATGATAGACATTAGCCCCTTTATTACAATATATATTTAATGACTGATTTTATTTGTTGTACTTACATAGAAAACATGTCGTACTCACTCTTAAACTCTGTTTTGGGCTGCTGTGAGGAGTGGCCAGGGCTGCCCTGAGCCAGACACAGCCGGTTACAGCTGGCTCCAACTCACCCACCCTGAGCCCCCTGACCAAGATGAGGGCATGTTGGGGAAAACATATTTAAGAAATGTTACAAAATACTACAAAAAGGTGTGAGGAAAAAAGTAAAAAGTTGTGACAAACAGTAGGTGAGAACAAAGAAGGAGCAAAAATTCTGCTGGAAGCTGCATCAAGCCATATGAATGCCAGTGAAATGATTAAAGAAAGCCAACATGGCTTCACAAAAGGCAAATTGTGCCTGACTGATCTGGTGGGATCTTGTGCTGGCATGTCTTCACTGGTGGATAATTTATGTCATCTATCTGGACTTCCATTAAGTGTGGTGGTTTGACCCTGGCTGGAGGCCAGATAACCACCAAAGTTGCTCTATCACTCCCCTTTTTTGCTGGACAAGGGAGAAAATACATACTGGAGGCTTAGAAGTGGAGATAAGAACAGGGAGAGATCATTCTGCTATTAGTATCACCAGCAAAGGGGACTCAACACAGAAAAAAAGGAACAAAAACTAATATATTACACTAAACTACACAACAGTGAAACCAGCATTGGGTAATAAGGAGTGCAACCAGATCTTAAAACACCTCCCCCCACCCCTTCAATCTTCTCAGACAACTTTAGTCATTATTTCATTCCCTTCTTACCCCACATTGTGGCAGGAGAGGGGCAGGGAATGGGAATGGGGGTTTTGGTCAGTTCTTCATGAATTGTTTTCCTTCTTGGCCAGGGGGGTGGGCCTTCCTCACACCCTTACCCTGCTGCACCATGGGATCCTACCCACAGGGGACAGTCCTCTATGAACTTCTCCATGAGTCCTTTCTGTTGCGGCTCCAGCTCCTCAACAACTACCTCAGTGTGGATCACTTACACGTGGTTCTGACCTTCAGGCCCAAACTGCTCCATCCTTGTCCCTCATGGAGACACAAATCCCTCAGCAAACCTGCTCCAGCATGGGCTGATGTCTCCATGGGCTGCAGGTTTCACTGCCCGGAGCTTGCTCCAATGTGGGCTTCCTACGGGATCATAGCATCAGGTGTCTTCACCCACTCCAGCGTGGGGTCCTCCACAGGCTGTAGGTGGGATCTCTGTTCCCTGTCATCATCCATGAGCTGCAGGGGGACAGCCTGCTTCACCATGGTCTTCTCCACAGGCAGGTGCAGGACATGGGAAAGGTCCATGCTGGCATGAGAAAATAGTTTTAGGAGGAAGGCATGTCAGAAAAATACCTGTTATGGAGTGAGACAGTGGCTGGGTGGGCATCTGGCATCCAGTCAAGTTTAACCCACCACAGTACTGCATTTGGGAACTGCCAGCCTCAATAGCACAAGCAGCATGATGTGTGACAACATTCCTTCTGTAAAACCTCTCTATTCAGGGGAATAGGAAAACATGACATTAAATTTTTTTCTCATCTAAAACTACATAGTACTAAGTACTACAGTACTTAGGCTGTAACGGCAATGCTGATATTGTGTGAGGGTCTTGCAGTGTGACTAGTAATATCCATTCCTCAAGCATTTAGTTCGGATCATCTCAGTGCTAGACCTGCAAAATTACGTGGGTACTGTAACACTGAGCTTTGTGATGCCTTGCTCCCAGAGGAGAATCCACCCATTGGAGCAATGTGCTTGTGCTCCTTGTAGAATATACTGGAAATTTAAAACACTCTGAAGAGGGATCCCAGTTGTCAGCATGCTGAGCAGAAAACTGTGAAGGATACACTGCAGAAAGGGTAAAATCTTTCTTTCAAGATACACAGAAGGTAATATTTTTTTAAAATACATGTGGTTTAAGTAACAATATTAGAGATGTCATTTATTTGTATAGCTTTTTATGAGAAATTGCTTTTGATATGGCAGTGATATTAAAAGTATTTTTAAAAAAACTTGGGTTTTGCTTGATTTTTTTTTTTTTTAATTAAGCAGGGTTTTGGCCAACATGGAATTTTTTAATAGACAGTCTCAGAATGACTAGCTTGATAAAGCAACTATTGCAGAAAAGGTATCTTTCAGAAGTTTTTGTAGAAGTTTGCTCTGCCCTTAAATGTTTCTAATTTGAGCACACGACATGAAGGGTTGATAAAGGTTTTGTTACAGCTATTCTCTCTTTGGTTTTCTCAAGGACATTATTTCGTAGTCCCTGAAGTTGTATGTAGAGTTCTCAAAAAGAATTTAAATTTTCTTCAAGTGAAAAGCAAAAAACCCCCAAGTTTGATTAAGATGTTCATAAGAGCTGTTGATACATGGTGAAGGTATGCTAAAGATGGTAATTAAAGTGTTTTATTAAACTTGTTCTCTGTTCGATGCCTTTCAGCTTGTCAGAAGAAATTATTGCTACAGGTGTTTTCATTTTAAGAATGAAACAAAATGATGAGGGATTAGAGAACAAAATCCTTGCGGGAATGTATCTTTTAGTTACTGTATTGATGTTACCGCTGTCTGCTGTGTGATGCAGCAGATGTAAAATTACTGGCTGTATGTTTTTTAGCAATTTATGGAACTAATCACTATGACAGACAATCTTAAATATATAATTCCCTTTCTGTCTTTTTAGAGTAATATATAGACAGTAAAATCCCCGCTGAACATTCCCAAACAGAAATATGCAATAAGCACTTCAATCACTGCAGTATGTGAAACAGTCCTTCACAAATGTTAGATGTTAAAGTACAAAGTATGGTATAAATAAATTTTATGCTACTTATGCCCTGATGTACAACACTAACTACTAAATGTAACGTAACACAAAATGTTGGTAGACATCTATTCTCATCCAGTTGGGACCATAAGTCACTGTTTCAATAGATATAATGAAGTATTACAAAATCTATCTATTGAGAAAATATTTTTTCATAAAATCCAAGAATCTTCAAGGTTTCAAAAAGATAATAATAATCAGAACAACAATAACAACAACAACAGTAATAATAATAATAATAATACACTATCAGAAAAATTGACACACTGAAGAATATGAAGAACAGAGTACACAGAGCTCAGGTTCAATGAGGTTCAAGTCTCACAGCAGGTCATGGTTGAATCTCATTGTGTCCAGTAGCTGTGCAAAGGCATAGGTAGCCATGATCACTGATTCTGCTGCAGATTTCAGAGACATATTAAGTTTCCTTTATATTCAGAACCATACTGACAATTAACAAAAAGCCTAGCTCCTTCTGTGAAAGAAATAGGTTGGCACAAACAAATTCAGTTTCTCAGCCTGTAGTCAAGCAAGTACCACACAATTATTTGGATCCTATGTTTATTGAAACTGTCACTGTCTTTTAACGTTCATCACATCTACTTGTATGAAGACTCAGATCCAGCCTTTGCAAAAGTGTTACTAAGCAAAATTTTGGTCTTGGTATGTTTCATACTCTGAATGTTGGTCAAGCTGCAGATTACAAAAAAGCAGTTTTGAAATTAATTAATGTGGACTTAATAATTAAAACAGCAGTATCAGCACCCAGTAATTTCTGTACATTAGTCAGTTCACAGAGTTTATTTAGTTTATCTGAATTAATTAATTTTCAGCACAGTCATTTTCAAGGTAACTGCTGTTTTGAACTGTTCAGCCATCGTAGTGAAAAGAATTCAGTATGGTATTAGGGATTAATATTGTGCCTCTTTTTTATCTTAAAAGCCTCTAAGTGTGTGCTGTGGTTGCAATGGGAAAAATGTGTCTGTTTTCCTAATAGAATGACATTTCCTAGGGTACATTTGTGTGGTTATGAGCAGTACATTGCATCGTGTATGGCAGAAGCTGTAAGAACTGGCACATTAAAAGGTTTGACTGTTTTGCTTAGAGAAAAATAACAGGGCAAATCTGTATATAACTCCAAATTTCTGAAGGCAGACCCAGAATTACACTACGTCTTCACTTACTGTAATTGAATGCAAGCAGAGCAAGATCTTGGCCATGCTTCAGATCCCAGTGCACTGAACAAAACCTAAGGCAATATCTGGTTTATTTCCATCAGCCAAGCACACTCCCACAGGTCTCTCACCTTTAAAAATGTTATAAAAATAACCAACAAACCAACCAAAAAACTCAACCCAACCCAACCAACAAAAAACACACAAAAAAGAATGAAAATAACAACCTCAGACACTTCCACTTAACTATTGGCATTTTAATGTGAAAACAGTTTTGCTTACAAAAAGCTTTCTAAACATTTTATTATAAGGAATGCTAATTACATTTGCTTTAATTGATTTATATATGTATATATTTATATATATTTATATATATATATGTACACACCGTATAAATAACAGGTAAAATTAATGTGTGATCTTGTCCTTGATGAAACACAGAAGTGTTTCTAGCTGGAACTGATTATGTTTAATCTTCTGTGTTACAGAGGAAAAGTAATCCAGAAGACACAGTAAATAATTGTGTTTCTAATTTGGGTTAGTTCTGTATTATCAGTGTTATTGAATGATATAGAAAAATAGCATAAGATAGCTCATATTGTCTACATGAGTATTTCTTGATAGGAATAATATTTTCCTCTGTGAGCCAGGATAATTTTTAGTAGATGGAAGGTTAACAGTTTTAAAATTCACTGCAAGAGTGAATGTTATTGTTCCTTTGTGTCTCCTGAAAAATGTTTTCCTTTAAGTGGTATTTAAAATAAATTACACAGTCTATCCTTAAAGAAAGGACAGAGCATGGAGAGTGTGTCTTGTTTAGTTCTGTTTTTTTCTTAAGGATCTAGATCACTAACAGATTCAGATAATTGACCTGGTACTGTAGTGAGGAAAAATATTGTAGTGCCACACTGCTGATGGAAAAGACTGGTTAGGTTATCAAGATCACAGCCTCTTGGACCACACTCACTTTCTGGTTTTTTTTTTTCTCCTGCCAAGCTTATCTACTAAGATCCATTTACCAGGAAATACACTATCAGTATGACTGGGTGATCTGAACATAATTCCTAGGATAGACAAAAAGGGAAGGAGAAGGGGAGGAGAGGAGAGGGAAGGTGCAACAGGAAAAACATACAAATAGGGAAATGAAGAAAGTATTTCCATAGAAGTATCAGGTTATCACATATAATTACCATGAGTATGCCCTCATAGTCATCATTGCTCAACTTTATCCCTCAGCAATCTCTTTTGCGAGACTAAGATCTATGAAAAACATTGCATTCTTAGCTTCTTTTTGTTCTGTTAACCTCCAGAAGGATCCAATTGGGCAGATATTGGAACTTTGGTATAGGAGAGATGATTTAAACTTTACAATAGCTAAGTATTCCTACATGAAATTTCCCTTAGTACAGTCCATGATTTAATACAGGGCATAATGAATTCTGTGTGTCCAAGCCAAGATTACTTGAAGTAGTGTACTTACTTAATCCAAAGTACCTACCAATCCTATCTACTTAATGTTAGGCAGCAAAAGTCCTTGGAGGCACCCATGTGACCACAAAATTCACTAGAAGATGACGTATACCTGTTTGGGTCAGACACAGTGTATATAAACTATCTCAAACCATGGATAAGTAACACTGAGGATAATAATATCACAGGCTTGAATTTCCTGTAAGAGTATTCTCTAAGGGTCACCAGGCTGTGGATTTTGTACATAAAACATTGCCAAGGGATGTATTTGAATTTGTGGCCACACCCATGCTCAAGATTTGTGTTGCATGGCCTGAGTGGTACCCCAACACATGACATATTCCTAACCAGTTCTGACAACTGATGTTTAATAGCTTTACCACAATGTTAGGAGAGCACATTATGGTTGACAGGGAGTTGAACATGACAAGCCAACTAATCAGTAAATACTTGGTTTGTATCTTAACTCAGAAAAGGCAGCGTTACACTTCAATGTTCACTTCAAAGATTCAGTTGTCTTAAACATCCTTAAAAGCCATTAAAATGTAATGCAATTTTGCAGAAAGTTCTTTAATTTCTTATTAGTACAGCACAGTGAAAGTGTTGCTGTTACTACATATTTTCATATTTCTTAAAATTTCCTGTATGTGGGTATCACTAGATTTCCAATTAATAATTGCTTAAATACCTTAAATTAAAAATATTTTCATACATACAAAATAGATATAGGAATTATTTTTGCTGGGTCAATAAATTCTTCCCTATTCCTGTAGATTGTGTGGATATTTTGCATAAAATATTGTATATTTAACCAGTAAATAAGATATATTCTCTGTGATTCTTTGTGTGAAATTTGAAACCATCATGTTGTGGGTTTTTTTCTTTTCCTTTTTTATTTTTCTTTTTTTTAAAGTCAGGGCTATAAAACCTTGAAAAATAGAGAGGAATTTTTTTCATAGAAATGCTTTTAGAGCTTCGACTACAGCAAGTCTGGAACACTGTTATGTAAGAATTAAATAAATGTGCCATAGCTCTGCGCTGTGAAACACAGAATTCCCAGAGGGGAGTTTCAACTAGATCACTATCAGGTCTTGGAGAATGTTCATTGATGATGTGAGAATTGTTATTCAGGGCTCTTTCAGCAGATCTTCTCATCACTTTAGAATTTTAAAATCCTCATTTGTGTCAGCAGGTCATTGAAGTAGAACTACATTTCTTAGGGAAGAGGTGATATATACAATAAAGTGGATGAATACATTTCACTGAAGACTAATGCAACTTTTATAGTGTCATCTTTTTGCACTTTAAGGCATTTCTGTATATTATGAAGGCTAAAGTCATGATAAATGGAGACAGTTTAAAATATCTGTAATAAGATCTCTTACCAAATTTTTCAGGAAAGAACATCAAACAAACCAGTAAAAGAAATTTTTACAGTTTCACTTCTAAATGTAATGGTTGCTTATGTACTGCAATATATCCCAGAATTCCTATCTGACTACTGGAATTCCTCATGCAAGTTAACATATAAATAATGTAAGATTAGACAGTATAAAATCTAACAGTTTTCCCACAATCACCATATGCACAAGCAGAAGAAATAATCAGAGGGCCAAGTATAATTCTGATTGAATTGTTTAAAAGATTATTTTTCATCATCTGAGATAAAATTTATCTTTTTACATGGCCTTTTACACTATTGCTGTTGAAAACAGTACAGATAAAACCATGGAAAATGTTCAAATGAAACTGTCATTTTAATTTTAAAAGTACACAAGTATTCATATTGTCATTCACAGTGTTTCAGTCAAAGGATTAGCTAATAGCACTCCCAGTACACCTCTGTTGATACCTAAAATACAAAACTTTAAAAAAAAAAAAAAAAAGGACAACCTTCTTGATCTTTCAGCACTGTTCAAAATTGATCTGTGCTTCCTTATGGACAAAAATTTACTTAATCTTCATCTTGGAGGTGAAAAATTCAAAAATTCAATGTTGTTTCATTGTCAGTGTTGATTAGAGAGAGAGGAGTAAGGTTAGGAAACCTAAGTGGAGGGTTCTGAAACCGCCTATAAGGAATAAAGAGTGTGGAAAGGTTCAGTGGAAGTTTGCAAGGTTAGATGGACATAACAGAAGCAGGGTGAAGTGGGATAAAGATAAGGGAACAAGAAGTCAGTCCAATGTTTTTAAGGATTATGGTGGTCAAAGAAGTGTCAGATATCAACAGAGATTTGAAGACCTGTGGATCTGGGATTGAATAATACTCCATAGTTATTTCCTTGATTGAGGAACAAGCATCCTGCTTGTCAGCATCTGCTTTCCCCACAGATGATCCCTGTGGGCCCTCCTCTCACATCATTATGTCTCTACTTCCTAATACACTACAGCAGCTCCTTCTCAACCTGCTATTTCAGGAGGGAGGAAATAGCCCAATGTTTGCTACTGTTGCAATGATGGAATGAACTGAGAGAAAAATAAGCCTTAGTGTAAAGCCAAAGATCCAAAAGTGGTTGATCCTCCCACCACTGTCAGAGACTGAGATGATGACAATGACTGCAGAGGACATACACCTCTCACCCAAACAGAAGCTTCTGTTCTCCAGATACCAATCTCTCTGTCAGTGATGGCAGAGGGTTATACAGATGGCAGAGAGGAAGAGGCCTTTCAGGGAGTGCAGGCTCAGAGATGGTCTTTAAGATTTGTTGAAATGAACAAAGCCAGAAGTTTGATTTGGTTAGGCCTATCCTGATCTGAGCTGAAACCTGCAGAAGATGTCCTCTTCATCTATGTAGAGGAGGAAGGTAGGCAGCAATTTTGGAACCCGTAATGATTGATCAAAAATCATATATTCTCAAACAAAACAAAATAAAAAGTCATATAGACATATCTAGATCACATTCCCATGTAAATTCATGGTGTCAACTAGAAAAACATTTAAACAGGCAAAGTAAAGATTAATACTTTTGTCTGTATAAACTCCAGACTGCAATTTGCTGGTTTGTTTTGTTTGGTTGTTTTTTTAAATTTAGATCACATCCAAGCATCATGTTTAATTACCCGTTGTGACTTTGTCCATTTTTTCTGAATGTTTTTTTATTTTTGCATATAAAAACATATAGCCTTCGATATGCTGCTTGTTATCTGCTTGCTCTCACTGGGTGTCATCCAATCTTAACTTTGTAAATTTCCATTCCTTATCTGTCTTCTGTATATTGTATATTATATCATGGATCCCTATTATATTCTCCCCTTTCTTTTTCACCTTTTCCACAACGGTGTCTTTTGCAACCTAAGAAGTCCAGTGTATTTCATGCTTCCTTGTACAGAAAATTTTCAGACCTCTTTTCATCTCTCTCTGTTGTGTAGTTCTATTGCATATACTTCTATTATATAATATTCTGGAGAAGAGAGAGTTCTGGAGTGTTGCTAGCTAGGGCCTGGCGGTCGGAAGATCACGTGATATGTGGGTAATAAGGCCCCTCCCCTAATAGCCAATAGCAAGCAGGCGGAAGTGACGTTCTGAACCTCAGTTATATAAGGTCGTGTTACTTTTTAATAAACACCATTTGCCATCCATCATATTGATGTCTGTGAGCAGGTGGTCTGCGTGACCTGGGTTTGGTCGATGTGCCATTCCTGAAACAGGCCGCCGCGCTGTTGCGAAAGGCAGCACTGGAGAGACCTTATTGCTGCCTTCCAGTACCTGAAGGGGACCTACAGAAAAGATAGGAAATGTTTACAAGGGCGTGTAGTGATAGGGCAAAGAATAATGGCTGTAAGCTGAAGGAGGGTAGATTTATATTAGATATGAGGAAAACAATTATTTACTGAGAGGGTGGTGAGGCACTGGAACAGGTTGCCCAGAGAAGCTGTGGCTACCCTCTCCCTGACAGTCTTCAGGGCCAGGTGGGATGGGGCTTTGGGTAACAGGTATCCCTGCCCTCATCAGGGAGGTTGGAACTAGATCTTCTTTAAGGTCCCTCCCAAACCAGTCTGTGTGTCTGTGTTTCTGTGATTCTATGATGTATATCTACTTAGGGTCATACAGTTAAAGAGAGGAATAGACAGAGACGATGTCACCAGATTCAAACTTTTAAGTACATGTGAGATTTATGCAATGGCATATTATGCTTTTGTTTGATTCCTTATTCAAGTATTTTTCATAATCTGTTTTACATAGGACTGAAAAGAAAAAAAATTAAAAAGCAAAAAACTTGTGCAAAAAATGCCAACGTCATTAATCAAGACTTGAGAACTTGTGTTAATTACCCTTTCTGGGACCAAATTACTGAAAATATCCCTAGTCTGAACCATTTAGGCAGGAATACAATAGGAAGAAAATTTTTAAAAAAATCACCTGTCATAAAGAACAATTATGTTATAGTCTCTGAATATTCCATGCTTTAAAGTATCTGCAACTAAAAATTATAAATTGAGAAACTTTAAGAGCTATGAAATCAGACAAAATTTCTGATCTAATATTTGACTCACAGACATGAGGCTCCTGGGTACCAAATGTCGCACTCAGAAGTAATGTAAGTACCAAAATTCACATCTGTAATCCTCAGAACATCCTGAGAAAAGATTACTGACACGTAAGATTCCCTAGGAAAAATCTGTAGATAAATAGCATGCTGCTGCCATGAGTGGCCAGGACTGTTGCCATCTGGCTTGGCTGAGGTACTATACAATTGTTTGATATGCAGTCCCATTAGTAATCTGTGTAGTCACACTTTGCTCAAGTTTTCCTTTGAAATGGGAGATATTATTTAATACAGCTAAAACACATTTAAACATCAGGTCAACAAGACATTCAACAACCATTGCTACTTTCATTAAAAATGTGGAAACAAAGATTGAGAAAAGAAATATGTAGTTATCCTTGATAAATATCACATCATATTTTTACTCACTCAGAAACTGGGAGATCCAGCTTCAATATCCTTAGCCTAAGGATGTTCAAACTCAGGTTTCTATCTCAAGCGTGAAGCCAGTGGCAAGGATTGACAGGTTAATTTATTACATGCTTCTGAGGTACCTGTGCTGATTAAAAGCCAAGAATGTTATCCTCTTCATTCAATTTATAAAGCTTTCAAACGAAAACCAACAATCTATTTTTGTTTTATGGTCATAAAGAATGACTGTTAAAGCAGAGAAGCATGTTCAAGAGAATTCCCACAGAAATAAAACCACAGTTATCAGCATCTCTCATAAATTTGACAAATTAAGATTTCCCTCTTTTTCTCCTTCAAACTTTGTAGTTGTATAGTCTTCTAATCCTTTCAGTTAACAAGGAAACTTACTTTTCTCATTCTGAACAAGAATCTTGAACAACCTGTATCTAGAATATTTGTGGCCATAGTCCTGTTATGTAGAAAAATAAATTATTCCAAGAACTTGCATAGATTGCTATAATCTTTCTCTGCTTCCTAGCCATCCACTACTAAACACATTTAGTATCACAATACTAGGCTTCAAGTCTGGTACAACTGTTCTTACAGTTTCACAGGAAATACTATTCATCTATGTGAAAGTATTTATTTATGTGCTACTGCTAGTACCCGAAGAATAGCATTCATAGGAGAAAGAATGTGAATTTTCCACTTGTTTTGGGTTTTTTTTTTAACACATCTAACTTGACAGTTTTGCTAAGTTATTTATGATTAACTAATGCAGAAATTACAGATGTATTCTATTAAGTGAGTATTAACTTATAAGTCTATATCTACTGTATCTGTTCTAGTTAATGTTTTTTTTTTCTCCATCAGAGACAACAGGAACACAAATTCTGCCTGAATGAATTCTGCAACAATCTTCTCCACCTTTTAGTTTAATCTTTAACCAGAACCATCACTGTAATCCCATTTCCCCAGAAACATCAATAAAGATTTTAGCTTGTCTGTATTAGTTGCTTTGATGTGGCCACATCATTGTCTAACAAACATTTTCCTCTGTTAACCATTGATGTGATGCACTTTGAGTTGGCAATCAGTGGCTTTATATTTATAAATTTGCAATTAGAAATTAGTTGTTGGTTATGAGGAGCATCTGTTCTGCCTATATTTGGCATAGCTGTAATTGGGATAATATTTGCTAACCAAGAAAGACAGAGGAGATTACAGCAAAGCAATTCTGAGACCATACTAGCCGTCAAACTGAGTTATAAACCAGTTTTCAGTGTCATTGATCTTTATATAAAACTTCCATCACTCAGTAAAATCACTAAGGAATGCAATTAACCTAAGAAAAAAATATACTCTTGTCCCCCTACCTTTTTTCATCATTTTACACACAGTAGAAAAGTGACCACTTGTTGTATTTGTGGAAGTATCCACAAAAAAAGGCAAGTTCACATAGTATGAAGCTTCAGAAGTTAGCATATTGGTAGGTAATAAGTTTATGTTAGTTGCAGGCCTATTCCAGTCCACATATACCTTGCTGAACTTTCACTTGTATTTTTCTCTGAGAAAATGTCTTTGCAGTTGTCACAGGTACCTCGAAAGTTGCATTAGAAGCTAAGACAATTTATTATAAATATGTTTCATACATTTATCTAGTTTTCCATTAATTACCAAGTTGGGACTTTGCCATTTTTTTCACAGTTTCTGATTATTTACACAGTTCTATAAAATTCTCTTGTTCATTTAGCTTAAGAAAATATTCAGACATTAATGACAGTATCCATAAAGAAGGAGTAGTAATAAGGAGAACAAAAGAAGTCTTAGGGCAATCATTAACCGAGAAAGCAAAACTAAATAAAATGAGGTACATTACATGATGGTTGGAAATCATCCTGATTAGCGTTCACTTCATCTAAATTTAGGAACTCTATATCTCTATACATTTACAGTACCTAAAGATGTCTAAGACATCTTCATGGAGATAGTAGACACTGAATGTCACAGTCTGAGAATTTGTTTTCTATGTCTAGATAAGCTAATAGCATCCTGAATGGCAATAGATGCCTGATTTGATCAACTGAACTCAGCACTAGCTGTCTGAAAAGCCTAAATATGAGCTAAGAGTCTAATTTCTCATGATAGGAGATCCCATATATATTATACTTCCATAAACTCCTTCACAATACACACCACAATGACTTTTCAGTTAAATTGAATCAATTTTGTCTGATTAGATGATTGATATCACCGAGTACTCAGTAAAGAGTGGAAGGTAAATAATGGAACTATATGTCATGTAGGTATACTAGGAAGAAATGAAGCTCTAGTTATATCAGGACTACCAAAATAAATTCCGAACATAAGAAAAGGTCCAGGTCAGAAATTTATACCTCCATTGCCTTTAGAGCATATCTGTAGCTAAGCAGGAGTTCCATTGATAGCCCATCCTGGCACTGCCTAAAATGCTGTCTGTCATGTATATACGTGATAATTATGCCTTACAGGGATGATACCACAGGCAGCTAGTCAATCTGAGACTGGTAACTTCAAAATACATGGTGACTGATTAGTTATTCTTAATGCTCACAGTGTAGACAGGACTGTAACAGGGACTATGATGAAGTGCGTCATGCACATAATGTGTGCTGGATTGTCCCATAGTCCCACAAGGACTAAACATGATAAATGGAATGAAAAAAAACAAACAAAAACAGCACACCGTAGACAGGAAAAAAATCTTTCAGTTCAAAAGATATTTCAGACATAGCCAATTAAATCCACCACTCTAGACAGTATCCTACAACTTAACACAGTTCTAAGCAGGGGTATCTCCTGCTTTGTTTATAGTGTTCATCTATATGTGAGGTGGAAAGATAGAGGGTGAATAGAGCTTTGTGAGACTTCACTTTCTATAAGTAAAAGAAAAAGATGTGAACAAATATCTTACAGATATAGGCTGCCACTTCTAGTCCTAAGCTATGTATTCATATATTTACATCTAAATAAAACAAAACAAAACAAAAAACCTTTCACCAAGTGACTTGGTCCATCACATAACCCTACGTTGTTCTCCTTCTATTAACCCCTTATAGTGAATAGCCACATTTACACTTTCTTAATATTAACAGTACCTGGAAGAAACTTTGCTCCGAGCTGTGCCAAGGTATTTTCTGGAGAACTTCCCAAAAGCTTGAAAATGACTGAGCTAATGCTTTGAGCCAGCTTTATGTAGCTACCTTGATTACCAATTCTAGGACTATACC
Source organism: Laterallus jamaicensis coturniculus (assembly GCA_022605575.1). Classification (NCBI taxonomy): domain Eukaryota; kingdom Metazoa; phylum Chordata; class Aves; order Gruiformes; family Rallidae; genus Laterallus; species Laterallus jamaicensis. Next base: position 14,379,645 of record JAKCOX010000019.1, read on the forward strand.
ACTAATTCTAGTTATAGTTTATAACTCAGCTATTGTTGTGGTTTTGCGTGGCAAGGTGCTGGTGGAGGAGCAGGGGCTGCAGGGGTGGCTTCTGCAAGAAGCAGATAGACCCTTCCCCTAGAGTAAATACCAGATAGGCTTAAGACTGGGCTTGCTGCTGACCAAGGCTGAGCCCATCAGTGACAGTCATAGGGCCTCTGGGAATCACACTTAAGTGAAAAAAAAGCACAAGTGTCTGCTTTTTGCCATCAGAGAAGGGAGCGAGAAGATGTAAGAAGATTTGCAGACACCAAGGGCAGGGAAGAAGAGGAGCAGGGAATGTTCCAGGTGCCAGAGAGAAAAATTCCCCTGCAGCCTGCAGAGAGGAGCATGGCGGAGCAGGTCGTCCCCCTGCAGCTCATGGAAGATGATGGGGAGCAGAGATCCCTTCTACCACCCATGTAGAGTCCCCACGTTGGAGTGGGTGGAGACATATGGAAGATGCTGTGAGCCACATTGGAGCAAGCGCCTGGAGGACCTAGAGCTTATGCAGACACCGACCCACACCGGAGCAGGTTTGCTGGAGGTACTTTGACTCCATGGGGGACAATGAGCAATCTAGGCCTGAGAGGCTACACCCTACAGAAGTGACCGACGCTGGGACAGTTTTACTCCCAGTTAGAAATTTTGGTGGGCATCTGGCCTCCAACCAGGGTCAAACCACCACATCTATAAAAATTTAAATAAAGCTTTATTTAAAATAAAGAAAAAGCTATTGAACTAGTGGACATAATGAGTGTCATGCATGTAATATAACATGAAACAATAATGCTTTCTGAAACTCAATTATCTGCAGAAGGTAAAATGTTGTGGTCAAGCAAGGTACATGAAATCTTCTCAAGAATATGACTGAAATGGGATGAGAGCATCACTGAGAATTTCTAAGTTTAAGTGCATGATTAGAAGTTCAAGTAGAGGAAAAAATGATCATGGATAAATACAGAAGCCAGGTAGTAACAGAAGAATTCAGGGGATAGAGGGGGGAAACTGTTAGGGAATTTTATGTTCACCAGAAGAAAAACTATAAGAAATAAAAGGTCCCTTGTTTGATTCATCTTCTACTCAGGAATAAAGAAGAATTACATCTCTTCTATAAATAATCAAAATTGCATCAGAAACTCTTGATTCAATTTCATCAATTTCTTCTCCTACCAGAAACAATCCTGGGCTTTACCAGTTGCTCAGGTCAAATGCGGTTGTGGTGAGTTGACCCTGGCTGGACACCAGGTGCACCAGGTCTACCACTACTTTCTCAAGGAAAGGTTCATGAGTCGAGATAAGGACAAGACATCGCTCACCCACTAGCATTATGGGTAAAAAAAAGACCAGCTTTCATTTGGAAATTAATTTAATTTCTTCATCAATATCAAAATAATGAGAAAGAGAACTGAATCTTAATAATACCTTCCCCCCCACCCTCCCCTTCTTCCCAGGCTCAGCTTCACTCCTGATTTTTTTCTTCTTTCTCCCCCCAGGCAGCACAGGGGGACAGTTAATTGGGGGTTGTGGTCAGTTCACCACATGTTGCCTCTGTCACTCCACAAACTTCAACACGGGTCCCTTCCATGGGCTGCAGTACACAAACATCTCCAGCATGAGTCCCTTGTGGGATTACAAGTCCTGTGAGTAAACCAAACCTGCTCCAGTGTGGGCTTCCCTCCCTGGGGATACAACCTCCTTAGGGTGTATACACCTGCTCCAGTGTGGGGTCCTCCATGGGCTGCAGGCAGACATCTGCTCCACTGTAAACCTCCATGGACTGCAGGAGACAGACTTCCTCACCACGGTCTGCTCCACAGGCTGGAGGGGAATTTCTACTCCAATGCCTGGACTATCTCCTCCCCAGGATTGTTTCTCCTATGTATTTTCTTTACTTTCTTCCAGCTTCAGTTCTGCAGCTGTTTTTTTGTTTGTTAATTATGTTATATCAGAGGTGTTACCACTGTTCCTGATGGCCTTGTCCTTGGGCAGCTGTGTGTCCATCTTGGAGCTGGATAGCATTGGCTCTTTTGGATGTAGGGGAAGCTGCTATCAGCTTTTCACAGAAGCTACCTCTGTAATCCCCCACTACAAAACCTGACGATTTTAACCCAGTGCAAGACTGCATCCAAAGTATTATTAAAAAACCATGATAGTTAAAAACAAGACAACAGATGAATAGTGAAAGTTTAAATTGTTCTGCCATAAAAACAAGCAGATTACTAATTTTAACTTTATTGAAAATAAAATTATTAATGTAGCATATTTGTTGTGTTTGTATAATTTGGATTCAGAAAAAATGTTAACTAGAAATACTATATTATAAGTGAAAGATCTTGAAAAGACCATATTGTCTGTCTCACAGAGCGCATCGGCAGTAAAATTATTCTGCCCAAGGCACAGGAAACAAATATTGTTAAGTACAACACTATTTCTGTTTTGATCTCTCTACTGTCCTCGAGGACTGTGATGTTTCTGATATCAATTTCTTTATATGTTGCGGTTTTGTAACAAGTCTTAGTGCCCTTGTACACACTCAGCCTGTTCATCTGCTTTCATAGCTATGGACTTTAAAGAATTGAGGTACATCCAAGGACAACAGTTCTTCCCGAAGTTCTAGTGCTGTACTAAGGATAAACTACCTGATTTCCTAAGAACCCTGGGCCTACTTGTATAGCAAGACTAGATGATGAAAATGAATGTATTACTGTCTTTAACTTATTCTCAGTAAAATTCAAAACACCTCTCATTTATATATCCTCTTTTCTTGGTTTTGTTGTGCTTTATAGAAAAGCCTATCACTCAGACTCCTTACGGAACACAGGATGAATTTCAACCTTGGTAAATATTAGCACTAACAGAAAATACAGCAGTATTATTACTACTAACAATCATTTATAGAAAACTGTAGAATGTGCTATGCTTTGCAAAGAAAGAAACACTCTGAGCTGCCAGAATTATTTAAGCTAAACAACAGACAAAGCAAACTGCAGAAAACAAACCACAGCACAACTATCATTAAAGCTGAGGAGTGTTAATTTTTACAAAACAAAGAGAAATATCTTATAATATATATTTTTATGACGTCTTAAAAAAATAATTATTATAAATGAAAGTAAGCTTTATTCCAGTTGTATAGATGTGGTGTCGACAATTGTTGATCCCTACATCCAGTTTTACTTGTTGACTTATGTTGATCTCATTAGTCTAAATCTAGGTACAAACATGTAAAATTGAAATCACACTATCAAGTTTAAAGCAGATATACATCTCCAGAATGTGAATTAGGTTTCAAGAAATTCTTGAAACACATGCTTTTATTTAGATGGAAAGCCTTTGGTAATCATAGAAATATTTTAAAATAAATTTTCTGTTTTATTCTAAAGTTTATGAGTTGATAGATATATATTTGTAAGCACATCACATACTTTGGCATGTATGTCAAAATAAACTATTACCTTGGTTTGTCTTGCTCCCTAAAAGAGGCGTATGGAGCAATCTAGATCACAAGTATGTCTATGGTTATTTTGTCAACAGCCTGGAATTTAACCCAGACCTAATTTAGCCAGAGCCTTTAAGGTTTTGCACTTGTGTTATGGTACAATTACTACACAACAACATTTTTACTCTTTGTAAATTAATTGATCCAATAAATTGTTGATACAAGATTCAACTACTTCTTGGGAGTGGAGCCAAAATTTATTCTCACCTTAAAAATAATTTGTGACCTATTTTCTCTCAAAGCTATGTGACTAATATTTTGTTACAGCCTATGTGTACCAGGACATTTTGGCAACTATGATAAAAGTAAGTGTATAGAATTTCTAGAAATATTTCATTTTTAACATAAAGTGCATGATGCTACTTTTACTAACCAATAAAAATTTAACAATTTTTAAAAGAAGTTGGAAACTCTAAACCCCTAATACCCATAATTATTTATGTATAAATAATACTTAAAGCCAACCACGTATTAGATTTATTATAGCTAATAGCACTGAAAGTATTTAATCAGGGTTGACTCTCCCATAGGGGTCCTTACACGCATATTTAATATCAAGTAAGAAGACTAGTTCTGGACTTTATTATATATGATTTTAATATACTTAAAAGTTACAACACAATAAATGATTAGTGAGAGAATTTCAAAAGATTTACGCATCTCTGGTGAGTACCAAGATGTTCTATCCAGCAGTCAGCTTGGTCTCCAGAAAATGTGTTATTTTGCTACTTTTCACAAAAGCAAAGTGTTTAAAGGTTGTTTGTATTCTATTCCTCTAGCCTTCTATCACACACACTACACACATTCCTACACAGATTGCTTTGCAAAAACATTTTTTTAAAAAAATCATACTAAAACTAATGAGTGAACATTAAAAAAAGGTGAAAAATACATCCCAGATAAGTTTCTGAAAAAGGTAGTCATCATTGGGATACTGCCACAGTTTTGCATAGATGGGTACTGGTAGAGAAGAGGGGACTGCAGAGATGGCTTCTGCAAGAAGCAGATGGAGGCTCACTCCAGGCCCCACAGAGTAAACATCAGGCGATTCAAGGACAGAGTCATTGCTGACCGAGGCAGAACAAATCGGCGATAGTCATAGCAGTTTTGTTAATTACATTTGGGAGAAAAAAATGCACGCAGCTGCATTTTGCCACCAGAGGAGGTAAGGAGGTAAGGTCAGTGAAGGAGGGGAGAAGGCGCCCCAGGTGCCAGAGAGAAGCCCATGGTGGAGCAGGTGTCTCCCCGTAGCCCATGGAAAAGGCCAAGACCTCACCTGCAGCCTGTGGAGAGGCCCCACACTGGAGCAGGTGGAGACATAAAAAGGCACTGTGACCCCCATTAGAGCAAGTTCCTGACAGCATTTGCAGCCCATGGAGAGAGACAGAGACACAGAGATGAGCAAGGGAGAGATTCGTGTCAGAGTAGGATTGCTGGGGGGAGGCTTGTGACCCTGTGGAGGACTGAGACACATTGTGATTTATGACTGCACCCCATAGACGTGACCCGCACCGGCGCAGCTGGTGAAGATCTGAAGCCCTGTGGGAAAGGACTCACGTAGGAGAAGTTTATGGACGACTGTCTCCCATGGGTGGGACCCCATGGTACTGCAAGCGAAGGATGTGTGTGTGTGTGTAATGCACACGCCCCCTCCCCAGCCAAGAAGGAAACCAATTTATGAGGAACTGACCAAACCCATTTCCCCACTCCCTGCCCCTCCTCGTGCCACAATGCGGGGGAAGAAGGGAGTGAAATCATGACTAGAGTGAATTCTGCTAAGAAGGGGTGGGAGGGGAAGATGCTTTAAGGTCTGGTTGCTCTTCTCATTATCTGACACTGGTTTCACAGTGTGTGTGTGTAGTGTAATAAATTAGAGAGTGTTTTTATTCTTTTATTTTGTGTTGAGTCTGTTTTGCTTGTGACACTAATTGTGGAATGATCTCTCCCTGTCCTTATCTTGACTCCTAAGCCTCTCAATATATATTTTTGCCCGTGTCCAGCTGAAAAGGGGAGTGATAGACCGACTTTGGTGGGCATCTGGCCTTTTCCCAGGGCTAAACCACCACAGATACAATATATTAATCTCTTTTATAGTATTTTAATGTTTTCCTGAGAAGATTTTACAGTATTTGGTGTCATGAACACATCATGCAACAGCAGATAGAAATTATTTTATGTGATCTAGTCATCAAAATGATAAACAAAAATCAATAAATCTTAGTACAGGAATTGTACATTTCATTCCACATATTAGGTTTCAGCATTATCCTTTTCATGGACGCATTCCCCATTGTAATAAAAGGCTTTTCCTCAGAAAGGTTTGTATTCGTTCATATTTTATTTGTCAGCCTCCTTTTTTCATAAATTATGCCAAAAGCAGAAACCTCTTTGTATAAATGAAAGAGAGTGAGGGTACACACATATACATCTAAAAAGATGAAGACTTCCCCTATGTTTTCTCCAAACCATTTGGGTATGAACCAGCTTCATTTCAGAATGGCTACAGTCAATATCAGCCCAGGATATAGACACATCGGAGCACAGAGAAACTTGCATCTATCCACACATACCCACACAACAGCGTTTTCAGATATCCTCAGAATATAATTCACACAACAGGGAAGAGTAAGGAGCGTGATGTATCTGAAATTATACCCATCTATATTTTACCACTGAGTAGGTGGAAGTAACCAGATTTCACCAGCCTTAATCCTCTCCTTGAATCCAGAACGAAAGCCCTCTCTTTAAGAGAGTTAACTTCAGCCTTCTTTCTGTTACATCAGTAGTGGGATTCTACCATTAAAGCTGATTAGTTGCCCTGTCTGTGTTCCAGTTGCTACTACAGGACATAAGCCTCCCACACATCCTAAGACATATTTCTTCAGATGGAAATCTTACAGCATTTGAAATGGTAATAACAAATTAGGTGTTGGGTATTTAACTTCTGAGTAAATCACCTCCTGGTCCATTTATTTTCATCCTAAGAATGGTGTCTCAGTTCAGATCAATCAAAGAATCATAGAGTCATAGAATGATTTGGGTTTGAAGTGACCTTAAAGATCATCTAGTTCCAACCCCCCCTGCCATGGGCAGGGACACTGTTGTGGTTTTGTGTGGCAAGGTTCTGATGGAAGAGGGGGGTGGATGCAGGTGTGACTTCTGCAAGAAGCATCTAGAACCTTCCCCTAGGCCTAACAGAGTAAATACCTGCTGGGCTCAAGGCCAGACTGACTGTGACCAAGGCTGAGCCCATCAGAGATGGTCATAGGTGAATCATATTTAGGAAGAAAAAAGAAAATGCATGAGGCCACTTTTTGCCATCAGAGAAGGGAGTGAGAAGATGTAAGAAGATTTGCGGACACCAAGGGCAGGGAAGAAGAGGGGCAGGGGTTGCTCCAGGTGCCAGAGAGAAAGATTTCCCTGCAGCCTGCAGAGAAGAGCATGGTGGAGCAGGCTGTCAGCCTGCAGCCTGTGGAAGAGGATGGGGAGCAGAGATCCTATCTGCAGCCCATGTAGAGTCCCCACGCTGGAGTGGGTGGAGACATATGGAAGACGCTGTGACCTGCATTGGAGCAAGCTTCTGGCAGGACCTGCAGCCCGTGGAGTCACCGACCCACACAGGAGCAGGTTTGCTGGGGGGAATTGTGATTCCATGGGGGATGAGGATGGAGCAGTCTGGGCCTGAGAGATTAAGAGACATTCTGTGATTTTATGACTGCACCCCACAGAAGTGACCCACACTGGGGCAGCTTGTGAGGAGTTGAAACCCCATGGGAAATGAAGCGCATTGGCAAAGTTCATGGCAGACTATTTCCTGTGTGGGGGACCCTACACTGGAGCAAGGGAAGAGTGAGAGAAATTCCTCCTCACCCCCCACTAAGAAGGAAAACAACTCATGAGGAACTGACCAAAACTCCCATTACCCACCCCGTCCCCCTCCCCATGCCACCCTAGGAGGGGAGAAAGAAGCAAAATCATGACTAAAGTTAAATCTGTGAAGAAGGGAGAGGTAAGGGAGGTATTTTAAAGATCTGGTTTTATTTCTCATTATCTTACTCTGGTTTCATTGTGTATATGTATGTGTGTAGTGTAATAAATTAAATGTGGGGTTTTGATTTTTTTTTCTTTTTTGTCCATGTTGCCTATTACATTAATTGTGTAATGATCTCTACTTGTCCTTATCTTGACTCCTAAACGTCTCAATATATATTTTCTCCCATGTCCAACTGAAAAGGAGAATGAGAGAATGACTTTGGTAGGCATCTGGTCTCCAGAAGGGGTCAAACCATCGCAGACACCCTCCATTACACCACGTTACACCTCATCCAACTTGGCCTTGAACATTACCAGGGAGGGGGCATCTAAAACTTAATGAGCAATCTCTTCCAGGGCCTCACCATCCTCATAGTAGAGAATTTTTTCCCTCATATCTAACCTAATTCTACTCTCTTTTAACTTAAATCTCCCATGAAAGATCATTTCTCTCCAGTGACTGATTTTAAGCATCTTTGGAGAGCCTAGGGTATCCAAAACATTTAAAATATAGATATATCAGAAGACCTGTGAAGACATACACCTGTTTGAGGCTGTAGCGTATACCTCACAACCAGGCAATTGAAAAGCATGACAAATGACACTTGGTGTGTGTATGTGATCACTGAACTGGTCACTGGAAGAACTATCTCAGATACAGATTACTAGTTTTTAAAAATCAAGGACATAATTTAGGCAACATTTTGGCACCTGATTGTACTATAATATTCAAGACATCCACAGAGGCTGATAGGTATGTTGCAGCTAGAGGTGGAGTTCCACAGAACGTGTAAAATGACATGAGACTTCTGCACTGGAGTAAATTAAAAAATCTCTAATGTAAAGCCTAGTGGCTCCAAATTCCATTTAATATTTTGACTTTGAGATCTATTCAGCTTCTCAAAATTTAGTTATCTGATACAGTTTGGAATGCCCATGGGTACATCAGACAGCCAAACAAGCTGGCAAATAGTACAGGGAGCTTAAAGGAAGCACTGGACGATAGATGCTCACGGTAAGTAAAGTGTGACCTGAAAAAATAAAATGAGATGGTAATCCAAAGTTACCCCCTGGTGGCTACAACTAGATTCACAGTGCTCTATAGAGTTCTGTTAGCCAACGATTCCATGATTAATTTGATCTTGATTTTGTTTTAAAGCAGGTACTTGAAATTTTTGGCTTGATTCTGCACTAAGTAAGGATCCCTTTGAACTCTTCCGTAGCCTATGAATGATTGTCCTGGTTTCAGCTAAGAAGGAGCTAATTTACCTTTTAGCAGTGAGCCATGTTTGGCCAATGAGGATATTCCATACCAATTACGTCATGTTCTGTATAAAGGAGAAAAAGCACGCCAAAAGCGCGGGTCCGGCAGGTGCGGCTTGGGGGGAGGCGCAGCTTCTGTAAGGCACGGTCTCTCGGCAGCGGCGGTCGGGCTCCGAGTTGGCACTGCGCGGCATGGCCTAAGTTGCATAGTGTGGTGAGAGGTTACATTGTGTATCACCAGTTTTGTGTACCCTGTGTTCTAAAGTAGTGTTATCACTGTTGTTCTTTGTATCTTTTTCTGCTGTTTTAGTAAACTATCCTTATCCCAACCCACGGGGTTTTGGGTTTTTTTTCTTTCCTTTTCCCCGCGGCTTTTCTGCTCGCCCCCCCCCTCTTAAAGGAACAGGTGACTGTGTGGGACCCAGTTCTCAACTGAGGTTAAACCACCACAATGATCCATAATCAGTTCACAAACTTTCTGGCAGAAAATTCCTTGGCAACTGTCCATTGAGTCCATAGTGTTATTCAATGCTCTTCTGGCAAAGGGCCCGTCAGAAATCTTCATAATATAGAGATGTCCACTGTCAATAATAAAAATCCAAGTCTGTAGAAATTTTACCAGTTGCACCAGCACAGTTTATGCTAGCATTCTTTAAACTCTGAATTTATATCAGTATAATTTTATATGTCAACATTTTTATACAAAGCTAAGTGTGGACTTTTAGTTTACCTAATGCTGCTTTCTAGACAATTATCATGGGTTGACCTTGGCTGGATGCTTTATCACTCCACTCCTCAGTAGAATGGGCAGTGGGGCAATAAGACGGAAACAAACTTTGATGGATCAGGATAATGAAGGAACTTCAATAGAGCAGCAGGAAAAGGCTGCACACAGAAGCAAAAAATCCCAACCAAACAAAATATTTATTCCCTACTTCCCATGAGCAGTCAATGTCCAGGCACTTCCCAGGAAGCAGAGCTTCAAGGCATGTAACAGTTGCTCTAGAAGACAAACCTCTTAAATTACAAATGCCCACCCTCCACCCCACCCACCTTCTCTTAGCTTTTATTGTTGAGCACGTGTCATACGGTACCCCTTTGGTCAGTTTGGGTCAGCTGTCCTGGCTGTGTTCTCTCCCAAGACCTTGCCCACTGACAGCCTACTGGTGATGGCAAGGAATGTTGTAGAGAAAGCCTTGCTGCCGTGCCAACATTGCTCAGCAGTAGCCAAAGTACTTGTGTGTTACCAACACCTTTCTAGCTACCAATACACAGCACAGCACTGAGAGGGTGGCTGCTGGGAAAATTAACTCCATCACAGACAGCAATACAAGAACTTCCTATTGTGCTTATGTAAAATACTCATATTTTCAATCATACTGTTAACATTTTGTGAATACCACTTTTTTTCTTGATCCAAAGAAAAGGAGTCTTTGTGAATATTTACAACATAAAAGAACTATGCACTGCACTAGGCTTCAAACTTAGAACAATGTTATTTGAATTATTGTAGGGTAAAGATGAAAAATAAGCTTTTGTGCTGCTGGAATGCAGATCACCCTAGGTTGCAATTGCGGGAAGTAAATAAGAAAATTTTGGCAGAAATGTTAGGACACTCTGGTAAACAAGTATTCTGTTTCAGCTGTATAATGTCAAGAGATTTAAATTTATTTTCATTTTCCACCAGCATGAAACTGAAATTTATCAAAAAGCAAATAATCCCTTCCAGGACATAGAGGGATGTAAGGTATTTGCTTGACTTTGGTAAAAGCCAAACTTAATACTTGCTTTAAATAACTTAGGGTAGACATTATGATTTTGCTCACTCTTGAGATGATTAACTGAACCACTAAGCCTGTGGCTATTCTATGGAATGGCCTTCTTTAATTAATAATTTTACCCTGAAGCCTAGAAAGTTTTGTCATAGCTAGTATTTTCCATGAAAACTTTTTACTTCCATGAAGAAGCTTATATCTTGTCAAAAAAGAAAAAAAGTAAAAAAATCTTAACAAGCTGAAGTGGAAAAAGGTTAGAAGAAAGGTGAAGGAAGTATCTGGCAACAGTTATTAGCAAGCGAGAAGAAATGAGTATATGAGCAAAATATCAAAAACTTTTCCTGAGTGATACTTCTGTACATTTTGGTTCAATCTGACTTTTGGTGTATACAGCTGTATTATTCCCACTAGCTAACAACCTGCAGAAGAACGACACCAACTGTGAGCAGGCTGAGAGACCTCAATTATCACAGTTCTACATGACTAGGCTAAAGATACTAACCACCCCCACCAGAGAAACAGACAATGTTCCTATGACGTTCTTGTCAGATGAGGTCTGATGAGAGTGCTTCCTCTGTGTAAGAACTGTACTTAGGAATCTGCAGACAGTGGATCCTTTATGGAGGTTAGATGTTGTTTTATGGAAGTGAGAGCTGACTGTTACTAAACGTGGAGAACATGGCAACCTGCTGAGAAAATTTAATAAGAATGACAAGATAAAATCTCATAACCGAGCTGGGTGGCAATGTTCCTAGGAAATGCAAGCAGTATTTCTGCTGGACATGAAGAAAGGTCTTTTCTAAGCTCTGAGGGGTTTTTTTTTGTTTGTATATACCATGAACAAACAAAAAAAGGTGAACCCCAAAACTGCCCATGGAAAGAAATTTCCATTTCCACTTTCTCACTCTACAGAAACTCACAATGCTAAAGATGAGTCCCGCTTGAAAATATACACAAACGTGTACCGATTATTAGCTTGGTTTATTAATTTGGGATTTTCAAAATTAAATTAATTATTCCCTGCTCCTTTTCCTCTTCTGGAGTTTGGGTATTTTTTGGGGGAGTGGTGTTCTGGTTTGTATTTTTCCTTTTTTATATGGGTGCCATGCTTACAATTGAAAACCTATTTAAGCATATGTGACAAACAAGCATATAAATATGCATATTTATACTTTAGGGAAATAATTATTTTCTCCAGCTTCTTGATGAAGACTATACTTGCTAGTGTCTGTTAAGCATCACAGGAATGCCAAATTTTAACCAGGCTTCTTGTTGCTGAAGCAGCTTCCTTTGCCTTTAATTCAACCAATCCTTTTATCCAAGAAATCTCCTTAACTCATATCAACATTAACTAGATCACCTGAAACTGTACAGGATTTCCAGGCTATTGAAAAGCATCTCTAAATCAGATAGATGTAGAAAACTAATTCAAAGCTGGAGATGAAAATGTTCAATATATTAGTGTCAGTAAGACAATTTGTCAAATCACAAAATATTTACAATTCATATTTTTAAAACTTATTAGAACATTTCATAAGAATATATTTATGAATTGATGCACTGAACAACTTGAAAGATTAATTTGTAGATAAGGAAGAGTAATCGATCTGAGATTTTCAGTTGTAATGAAGAAATTATTAATGAAGTAACATTCTATAATATTAAATGTTTTCACTAAGTGCTGTATAAATTTAATTAACACCTTTGATATGAAAATTAGGAGCATCAGCATCATGGAGGATAACAGTGTTGAAAAGACGTGTCAGAAAGTAATTATATATGAAAGGGCCATCCCACAAGATTTCCAAATAACATTTTTTTCATGTTTACTAAATTCTTAGTGTGCCCAAGACCTAAAGAGTATACTTAAAGTCAAAAATGGGAATGACATGAGGCATCTTTATTTATCTCTTATAGTTACTTTGCAGTATCTTTCTACAGAAAGTTACTCTACAGAGCTGAAGGGAGAAAGCTTAATCAGAATGACTATCAGACTGAAGGAATGTGTACTTTTAAGCAAGGAATATAGCAATTGTTTCCCACAGATAAAGGAGCTAATATTTTTAACTACAGTACTCTGAAAACACATAAAATACTTGCATCTTCCATTGCATTACCTACCATAACCTGAACCAAGAAACCTGTTAGTTAGAATAACTGTTCTACCAAAACAATAAAGGGTTTTAGCTTTATTATAATTTCACTCTTCTCCCCCAACCCCTCCCCAAGTTTCTGCTATTAGCGATCTGTGGCAGATAACAGGTGAGAATGACAAACAGGTAATAAGAAAATCACGTTCTTATCACTTTGATTTCACTCAGCCAACTTTGATGCTTTTGTCTGAGGAAACTTGAATTGAGCTCACAGAACTGACATTGTAAGTTTTGTTGCTCTATAAAACCTAACCAGCTATCTTTGAACTGCTGACTGGAGTAGAGTTTTCTCATTTTCACCTATTTATGCAAAAGCAGAAAGATCTTGAAATTCAGTTGAAATTGTGGAACCTTTGAAATTAACAGAAAAAAGGTTCTAGCTTTCCAAGCACTGTATATTAAGCATCTAAGGGAATTAAATAAAAGGTTGGGGTATAAAACGCTTGCTTTTATGCTTTAAGGACAGAAAAAGAGGTACTAAATAGAATTCTCTTTCCTTAATATATTAAGGAATATAGGGGAGTTACCTGTGGGAAACAGTATAGAGAGTAACAAATTTGAAGTAAATAAAGACCTTAAAAATAGCACTAGAAAAAAAACACCCTAAAAATGGGTATTCAGATAATAGGCAATGCCTGTGTACTAGTATGCAATAAGATTTTACCATCTGGAGTTACAAAAAACTATTTCATTATTTAAAATATTTGTGACAAATTCTGATAGAAAGTGCTAAATTTTTTAAATCAATTTTCAAATTAACTCACATACTAAGAAACAAATTTACTTGTAAATTATAAGACAATTTTATCCATACTCAGAATCTCAAAGCATAAGTGGTGGTTGTAAACAATACTTTCAAGGAGTATAAGGTGTACTTTGAACACATTAAGTACATTCCTGTTTTAAGTACAAAACGTCTTTCATCATAAGATCCTGTCAATGTCTTTCTGTTCTCTTTCCTTCCTTTGTTTCACTGATACAGAATGGGCACAGATGAGGAGTAGAAGAAAAAAAAAAACCTGCTGATTTCCATTTTTAAAACTAGATATTGTTCTAAAACCAGATATTATTGTGTCTAGATTTCACATAAACTGTTTCATAGAACCATGTATTCTACTTTCTGAACAAATTCAGATTAGAAAATGCAAGGACCCATAATGTTTACCAACTTAAGTTTTACTTCTGATAGTATTCAGTAAAGGATGTTTAAAGAAAAAGAAATAGACAACCTATAGATCTCTGTTACCATGGAATGTTTTCCTTTTCTGTTTAGAAAGAAAAGGAATTTTAAATTGATTTTTTTATGGTTATCTTCACAATATTTATTTTCTTGTCTTGCACCTTCTATTCTCTCTTCATTTTCAGTTACATGCAAAAAATGTGTGGTAAATTGACCCAAAAAGAGGCACGCAATTTTTTTCAGAGTTAAGTTCTTTCCAATCACATTTAAGCAGCCCTCTTCAACTCCCACAAGCCTTCATCCTTTCTTTTCACCAGTTAACTGTCATCTAAGAGAAGTATAATTAACAGAGAGCTATAAAGATGATGCACATCAGAGAGAGTAAAATGCTCAAGCACAAGGAATTGTGCCATATCTGATGTTTAGCCCACATATATAGAAATTTTATTACTGAGTTAGCTATACTGTGGAATGATAAACATTTTGTTTCATAACCAGGGGAACAGATAAGAAAAAATCATTGCTGTAGTCCTCCAGGGATGCCTCAGGCTAGATAAATCGCTTTAAGACTGACAAAGATATTCACATCTACAGTGACCAAAATGGAACTACTGCCATTAATGCTCCCTTCCTGACCTTAAATAATAAAAAGAATGAAATGGTAGCATGTATCATGACTCAGAAAAGGTATTGTGTACAATTAGTGGTTTATTGATGTACTGGTTTCATTTAGAAGGAAAGACTCAGAGATACAATGGTTGCTATTCTAGATAATACGTCTTACAATGAGAAAGACAAATACTTGATAATATTTGCAGAATTACTTGAAAGAAAGAACTTTCAAAGTTTCCATGAGGCGTCACCAAGTCTTTACAAAAAGTTTCCATAACATGCAGAAAACATAAAATCTGAACGGAACACTTTGTTTGTTATGAAGGTACTTCATGTGCAAAGTACGGGTGTTTGATGTTTAACTGATCTAGAAAGCCAGATTTCTTAAAGGAACTTCTAGCACTGTGTTTGTACTCTGAATAACATGGATTAATTTAATCACAGGAAAGGTGTTTTTGGTGTGCTTAATCTGCACTTAATGTTTCAATTAGCAAGACTTTATGACATATGCATTGTGTAGAAGCTTCTGTACAGCTGCATAGAATGTAAATTTGTCACCATCCTCTTCTGTTTTTTTAATAAGTTGAAGAAACAAATATGGTATGAAAGACTTTTGAAAACTGAGGTCATTTAGGTTTAAACATAAAAGAAGAAGACTGGCCAGTGATAGAGTAAAAACTGTCTCTCTGTGCTATGTGCCTGGTACAATATTTAATCCATCTCTGTTACCTAACAAGTAGTTATGCCATTATAGGTATTCTTACCATAACATTGTGATTGAAAGTATAAATTCAGTTTTCCCACCTCCATAATAATACTGAAAGATCAGAACTATCAAGTACAAAGTCTTCTCTCTTGTTTACTCATATTCAGAATTCATATCAGGAAGATTCAGAATTATCTTCAACTGATATTCATTTATAGTATATGAAGGGGGTTAACAAACATTTTTGTAAAAACAACATAACCAGCAGAAACTTTTACCTCAATATTTAGAAAGATCACAACAAAGGAAAGCCTAGTGTAATAAATACAGAAGGTATTTAGGCATGTATTTAAAATGTATAGTAGTACTACTTACTACAGATGCTAATTCTCCATATATTTCACTAGTGGTCGAGTGATTGTAAGTATAAATGTATTTAAATAGCCTACCAGGATATTCTAGAAATTTGTGTTAAGAAAAAACTCCAAAACATTAGTAAACCCTGACCTGTTTTACATTCTTTTTGAGATTTTTCTTTTTGCTTTAAAATAGATGATACCTCACAATCCTGACAAAATTCTATCCTCTTACTCCTTCAGAATTGCAAGTTCTTGTTTTATCTATGCACACAGAAGTTTGAAAGTATCTGTCAGTTTATCCATCTGTCCAGAAAGAAAGAAACAAATCCCTCCAAAAACCCACACCAAACAAACAAAAAACCCCCCTACAGGATCTATCTTATGTATTATGTGGATTAGGGACTTAAGGTGAAATCCTCCTCTTAACCTCTAAAGTTAAAAAGGAAGTATCACATCTGAAAAAATGCAGCCTCTTGAGAATGTAAATAAATGCTTCGTTTCTCATTAGCTCTTTTTTTCTTTTCCTCTAGCTTGACAGATTTTGCCCATTCATGCCTAGTAGTGGGAAATGAGAAAAATCTTTCAGAGTTTGTTTAATGCTTTATTCAATATACAGCAACCTTAAACACAAAGCAGCACTTAAACAGGGCTAAACATCACTTACTCTATAGTATATATGATTCTTTAAAACATTTTCTTAAAGAGTCTGTACTGTTTGTGCAACAATCCAAGTTTGGATTCCTCATGAATAACAATTTCCATACAACATTCACTCGACTTAGTACATTACAAATAAAAACAGAGGGCAGAAAAAAAGCTCAAGGAAGTAGCTATACTAAGAAAACAATTCTTTTTTTTTAAAGTGATTGTCCAGACAAATTCCATCTCTGGTAACCAGTATATAATTCCTTCAGCAGTGTTAGATTATTTTCATTTGAAGATAAAGTTCAGGACAAACCTATAAAACTTAACTAAATCTGCACTTCTAGACCAAAGGCATAGGGAACCTCAGAAAGGAACCAAACCAGTTTGATAATATCAAAGAGAAGTGTTTCTGAGAGACTTCACAGATGGTAATGTTCCTTCTCGGAATGTGCTTTTAAATTACATTTGTTGTCACACCTTTGGTATAAGGCAACAAGCTTTGACAGAACTTGTAACCCATTTACAGAAATACCTTGGGACAAGGAGGCCACAAAAAAAGAAACTATTCTATTGAATACCCCAATTTTTAAAAAATTATTATGTTTTAAAAATGACTGATTATATGTTTGCAAAATATCATATAAAATTACCTTTGAAAATACATGAGGGATTTAGAAAAAAATATGTCATAATTCAATCTTTAATATTTCTTCTTTCTTGTTATTTGGTTCTTCAAGAAGATAGTGGACATTCGAACCCATATTCCTTCTGGAAAAATGCTTTAAATTAGAATCTAAGTCATATTTTTGTCAAAGAGAGAAAAAGAGGAAAAATATTTCAGAAATTATGGTCAGAGGTTGACTAAATCACTTGTAGAAATATGCTATAGTCTTTCAACAACTGAAAAAATAGCTCTGGGGTTTGACTATAACCCCCGAATAAATGGATTCTGAAAACACTGTCCTAGAATCAGGTAACTGAAATCAGAATAAGCATCCTATGTGAAAGCATCATTTTACCCCTTTCTGTTTCTGTATAATGGAAGGTAGCTTGATGGAAGGTCCTTTATATGTGGTCAACTCTTGAGAAACTCATTTCAACTCTGAGTTGCTGTTAAAGTCTGTCATCAAGAGGTGATATGTTACTTCATGCACTTGGAAAAGCAAAAAAAATAATTATAGCATTCCTGAGAAACAAAAACTGGATTAGCCAGAGCCCTTTTATTCCTGTCATATTCAAGGAGAAGGTTATGAATTTGGGGAAGTAATAGATCCTGACTGTTTTCAAGGAGATTTTGTGCATCATCATCATAAAAAACAGAAGTCAACTCTTGTCATAAATGACTTTATATGGGATTTTAATCCACAAGCAATTTTTTTGCCTTTTTTTTTTCCTAGTTATTAGGTAGAATTAAAATATTAAAAGAAAGTCAATGCTAACAGTCAATATTTGAAAATTGGTACTGTTCTCATCTCAACAGAAAAAAAAAAATTAGTGGCAGAGTCTCTAATATTCCCAAATATAAGAAAGCAAGAATAAATGTACGCCCTCTGCATCTACAAAGAAAAATGAATTCATTCCTTTTGGGTAAACAGTAAAAGTAGATGCTATGCAGAATCAACCAAAGAAATAAGTGGCCTAACTACAGCAGTGACAATTCTGAAAAATGCTTGACTGTCAGAATTATTTCTTTTTCATTGAACACATTACCACTAGTTTTTAAATTTATTTTCCTATTTTTTAGAGGAAATAATCATAAATAAATAGAATCTCAATGCAGCAAAACAACTGAATATTTTTATTTTTAAGTCAACATATAATTATGTATCTATAGCTCCTTTCTTCCACCCAAACTTTGTTTTTTATCTTTCGGTCTCTCAAGGTTTGTCTCAGGTCCTCCTTACACACACGGATTCTCTCGTGTCCTCCTAGAGGTCTTTATGGTGCCCACAACAATATTCTTGTTGCTTCTTGAAAATACTACTATCGTCCTCTACTTGTACATGTTTAAGAGCCTATTTCTCCCTTGTACTG
Source organism: Laterallus jamaicensis coturniculus (assembly GCA_022605575.1). Classification (NCBI taxonomy): domain Eukaryota; kingdom Metazoa; phylum Chordata; class Aves; order Gruiformes; family Rallidae; genus Laterallus; species Laterallus jamaicensis. Next base: position 14,397,924 of record JAKCOX010000019.1, read on the forward strand.
ATAAAGACTTCTCACACAGCATGCAACTTTACCCTTTATTTCCTTGAATCATTACATTTTCATTCTTGTCCAGATTTCAAGACACATTCATAATGTGGAACAGTTCCTAACTTACGGATTTCTCTGTGATTCTCTTCCTCATTTACCATAATATTCTCAAATTCTTACCTTCCCCGAGGCAGCTATTGTGCAAGAGTTCATAAAGGTGTAGAAAGGGAAATGTAAGAATAGAATGTGTGGTGGTTTCATGAGAAGATTTGACATGTAGAAACTATAGTGATGTGGAGATTTGTAGGTTTCAGGGATGATTCTGTCTGTAATGTTGTCTGGCACAATTTACATTGCAGAAGCAGAACAAATCACATGTATCTCGTGACACATTGTACAGATAAGTAAAAAAGTACTTCTGAACTGGATAAATTATATCTAATTTTTATAACAAGGAGAAATAAACAAACAAATAAACAAGCACCTAAGTATTGTTATGATAAGAATTAAATAGGATTGTTTGATAGTTCAGGCTGGAAGAACTTCAGGAGGTCTCTGGCTGAAAACAGGATCAACTATGAAATTGGTTAGTTACTGAAGGGCTTTTTTCAATACAATTGCCATCCTGTCTTATTTAACAACCCCTTTGATCAAATTGAAAGTGACTTACAACAGAAACAAGTTAAAAAGCATTTTTCACTGAAAGAAGTTACACAATATTATAATCTGTAAAGTTTAATACTTTAAAACTACAAAATAGCTGTAAAATAGGCTTCTACATAACTTAGGATATGAACGTTGTTTATCTGAGCTGAACAACTATGAGAAACACATGCTGAACTGTTTTTTTTTTTTTCTTTAGTTCTTCAGAGATTCATGTATGAGCACAATTTTTTATTGAACACAGCCATGGAAAAGTAGTTTGCAATAAGTGGCTGGGTTTTCCCAGTCCCCTTGTTTTTTTAAAGTTTGATGCTTTACTCTGTAAGTACTCCTGCAAACTATTCTCTTTCCCTTTGAGCTGTCAGTAAAGTTGAGAAATAAATCCATTCAAACCAAAAAGCATTTACTACATCAATAATGCACAGGTTTTTTGTCTGAAAACAGGTAAAATATGTCATCTATTGTATTCTTAGTTTTGAAATGTCTTCCATTTTTCTGTCATTTTAATGCACTTTTCTGGTCAAAAATTGTAGAGTCTACAGAAATACTGTGAAAATATCAGATCAGAAACTAGATCAGACTGCTTTCCCTTAAGATGTTTAATGTCCAAGCAATATTAGTGAGTGAGGCGGTTAACACTCTACTCTAAAAATACAACAAATTGAAACTCATCATGTAGATTTCAACACTGCAAACAAAACAGGAATAATGTAATATAAAGGAGTCTAGAAGTCAGTCACAGTATTTCTTTGACTATTGCAGCTCCATAAACAGTATTTTGCTGGCATCATCTGCACTGAAACCAAGTGTAACATCTCTCATATCACTTATGCACAGAATGGGATTAACCTTAAGAATTTTAGACTTCTGCTATATATGAACTAATATGAACTAATATGAACTAATATGAACGAGTGGACAGTGAGGTGGGTTGAGAACTGGCTGTCAGACCGGGCTCAGAGGGTCGTGATCAGTGGAGTAGAATCTGAATGGAGGCCTGTGACTAGCGGTGTTCCCCAGGGCTCAGTGTTGGGTCCAGTCCTGTTTAATATCTTCATTGACGACCTTGATGAGGGAATAGCATCCACCGTCAGCAAGTATGCCGATGATACAAAACTGGGAGGAGTGGCTGACACGCAGGAACACTGCGCTGCCATCCAGCGAGACCTGGACAGACTGGTGAGCTGGGCAGGGAGAAATCTAATGAAATTCAACAAAAGCAAGTGTAAAGTCTTGCACCTGGGGAGGAATAACCGACTGTATCAGTACAGGCTGGGGGATGACCTGTTGGAGAAGAGCTCTATGGAGAAGGACCTAGGGGTCCTGGTTGATGACAGGTTGGCTATGAGCCAGCAGTGTGCCCTGGTGGCCAAGAGAGCCAATGGGATCCTGGGATGCATCAGGAAGAGTGTGTCCAGCAGGTCGAAGGAGGTGATCCTCCGCCTCTACTCTGCATTGGTCAGGCCCCACCTGGAATACTGTGTCCAGTTCTGGGCTCCCTGGTATAGAAGAGACAGGGACCTTCTGGAGAGAGTCCAGAGAAGAGCGACAAAGATGATTAGGGGTCTGGAACATCTCCCCTATGAGGAAAGGTTGAGTGAGCTGGGTCTGTTCAGCCTGGAAAAAAGAAGACTTAGGGGGGACCTAATTTGTGTTTACAAGTATCTTAGACATGGGTGGCAGGGGGAATTGGCCAGCCCCTTTTCAGTGGTCAGTGGGGACAGGACTAGGGGCAATGGCTGTAAGCTGGAGCACAGGAAGTTCCGCACCAACATGCGGAAGAACTTTTTCACAGTGAGGGTGACAGAGCAGTGGAATAGGCTGCCCAGGGAGGTGGTGGAGTCTCCTTCTCTGGAGATATTCAAGTCTCGTCTGGACGCCTATCTATGTAATATGAGATAGGGAGCCTGCTTTGGCAGGGGGGTTGGACCCGAAGATCTCTTGAGGTCCCTTCCAACCCCTAAGATTCTGTGATTCTGTGATTCTGTAATCATCTAGAATCCTTTAAGAATTCAAGAATAGAAATAGGAATTTTCAGGGTGTACTTGACATGACCTATCTTAAACTTCTACCTCAAAAGTGGAAAAAATGCTGTCTGGAAAAATTATTCAGTCTAGGCTCACGACAAAACAAGAATGTTGTCCAGAGTGGCTACATTACAAATCCATTCTCTCTCTCACACATATCCACACCCTGAACAAAACCACACCAGAAAACAGCACAAAACAATTATTTTTAGTGAGATTGTTTTAGATGTTTCTGCATTTTATGTAACTACAATTTAAATGTGGGGGTTTTGTTGGTTTTTTTCTTTTTTTTTAATAATCATTCTATTCCATTCTAGTCTATTCTGGCTAATGTTAAAGAATTATACTGGCAGAATTATGAATACAGAAGCCCATACATAAATTCTTACACTAATCACTTTGTCATATAGATACATAGAAATCAAGCCCAAACTAAACACGAGTATTTAAAAAGGGAATCAAACTTTGAATCTGGTGATTGTCCTATCAGATTTTCAGTGACTTCACTTATTCCCAAACTCAGAAAGTTAGGCATTAGGTGCATAAAAGGTGCAATAATTCAATTACTTCAGTTTCTAGTTCATACAGAAAACTGATGGATAGACAGCACCAGGCTTGGAAATCTGTAGAAGCTCATTCACATGTCTTAAGTCTCTGGAACCCAATTTCTTAAAAGATTTTTATTATACTGAAACTATTAGCACTCTGCTTTTTTTCTAATGGGATCTATATTTCTCAGCCACATAAAAAAAAAAAGTGTGCAAATGTGTGCAAGTTGCTTAGACAGTTTCATTACATTTATTTTAGTAGAAATATGTGTTTTCACCTCAGCGGTGCTTCACTTCAGAAAAAAAGTATTCTTCACACCTCATACAAGGGGATGTATGACGGGTTCATTGCTGAGTTGCACCCTGGAGGTTGATAAATTTATTCAGCACCTACTGCTTCAGTGGTATATCCATATTAATATGAACCTGTTGTGTGATTTAAAAATCAATTTTCTAATTATAATTAATTACTAGATAATAGCCCAGTAAAAAGTCAAATACACTGGAAATCATGTATTCTAGTAAACAAATGTGTCATGTCTGCTCCAGCTCTTTACACCCACTATGATACCATATACATTTATATTATATAAACACATACAAATTAACATAATTTTATATAGTATAAATAATATTGATGGAAATTTTATAATGCACATTTCTATTTCATAGTACTTGATGCTATTACAATGTAATATAAAAGAAATAATATCTAGAAATACAAAATAAACTCCAAGGAAATATGAAGGACTAGCATTACATAAAACATCAGGAGCCAGTAAGTGTACTGTAAAGTCAAATGCCATAATAAAATCCTGTTTTATTCTCTATAATATATATTATATATATAATATATATATAATAGATGATAGACAGAGAAACATTAGAAGATAATTACTCAACAGAAAGATAAAATAAATTGAGTGCAAACTTTACCATTTCTATGTGTTAAGGTTAAGCTTAAAATGACACATTGCATTTGTTTATCATGTATATATCTGTGCTGGTTTTGGATGGGATACAGTTAGTTTTCTTCATAGTAGCCAGCATGGAGCTACATTTTTGATTTGTGCTGAAAACAGCATTGATAATAAAGGGATGTTTTTGTTATTGCTGAGCAGTCCTTACACAGAGCCAAGGCCTTTTCTGCTTCTCGTACCACCCTGCCAGCCAGTAGGCTGGGACTGCAGAGGAATTTGGGAGGGTACAGAGATGGGCCAGCTGACCCCAATGGACCAAAGGGTTATTCCATACCTTGTGATGTTATGCTCAGCATATAAATCTGGGGGAAAAGGAAGGAGGAGGGGAATATTTGGTGTGATGGTGTTTGTCTTTCTAAGTAACCTCTATGTGCAACGGAGCCTTGCTCTCCTGGACATGTCTGAACACCTGCCTGCTGACTGGAAGCAGTGAATAAATTCCTTGTCTTATTTTGATTGTGTGCAAGGTTTTCATGTTACTTATTAAACTGCCTTTATCTCAGCCCATGAGTTTTCTCTGTTACTCTTCTGATTTCCTCCCCCATCTGACCAGGACGGAGTGAGCAAGAAGCTGTGTGGTGCTTAGCTGCTGGCAGGGATCAAACCACAACAGTTTGAGTATGTAGTAAAATTAATCCCCTATTAATGTAAATCAATTAGCATCAGAAATAAATATTAAAGTGTTTTTTCCTATCAGTTCCTAGGTAATATTAGCCAAATCAATTTGAATCACACTTCATAGAACAGACATTGGTTCAAATAAATAAAATCCAAGTACACAATTTCTGTCACACGAGATCTAATGATTATATAATGAAAGGGTGAAAAACTTTCATTTTCTTGTTTTCAGTGACATTTTTATTAACAAGGCTCTAATTTCCAAAACATATATTCTGTTACAGTGTTAAAACTTAGTAAAGTAGCTCTTTTAAATCACACTTTTATGTAAACCTTTACGCTTCTCAGAAGTTAACTAGAACATCATTAAATTAGGCTTCTATTTCATGTTATATAACATTCAAGCTCCTGAAAATAAGGAATTTAGACTGAAAAATATATGTCTGTCAATAGAGAAATAGATGCACTTCCAGGGCCCAAGTGATCCCATCCAAAGTTTTAGGATAGGATGTGTCTTTCTAGAGATCTCTGCATCTGTTTGGTGAGGCAGTTTATGATAGCTTTTTTTTTTTCCGGTACCCATGTTAGCATAGATAAAACCGAGGATAAGCAAGTGACCTGTTTTGAACATTGTGTTAGATTTAGGCTTTTATAACTTTAATTCATGTCTACTTACTTGTGACTGCTCACAACACAAGTTACTCCTTCACCTAGGAGAGTGGCCGTGCTATTTCAGGAAAGCAGCAGTCTGTCTTACACTGGATCCAAGTTGAGGTGGCTTCCCACCAGATTAATTGTCTATGCAAGATTATACTGATGTTTTTTTAACGAATCCTCATTCATAAGTCACAGTCCAGCTGTTTTTCACAGTAGGATGCCATATTACTGAAGAGCTATTACCAGGCTGGCACCTGCCCTCGTCACTTTACATCTTACAAAGTCATTTTGATTACAGTTACTTTCATTTATTTTTGAAGTAGTTTACAGCAGAAATGATATGAAGATGATCAGAAAGGTCCTCAGAATACTCCGCTAAGTTATAATCACAGTATGTAGGTCAAGGAAGTACATATATGTAAAACTACATACAAATACTTGAAAAACCTTTGTAAAAGAGAACAGAGAAGTTTAACAGAAATTAGTCAAAGAGTTCATTAATATAAAATTTCATATATTACCAGTAATTGATAAACATCTGCTTCACTTGACAATTACTTATTTTATCAACTCAAGCAGCTTCTAATCTCAATTAAATCCATATTTAAAACAAAGTAAAGATACATGCTTTTTCCTAATCTCTTTTCAGCTTTATACTTTACGTGGAAGACAGAAGAATCTTGGGAGTTTTCTGCACTCTAAAATTTATCTTTATATGTCATCACATGGTATGTTTTATTTTTTTTAAATGTGCACACGTGAAGTTATCCTATCTAATATTGGAAAACTAAGCTATCCATTTTTTGTGGAGAGAGACATACAACATCTCCAATCAAATAGCCCTTTGGATTTATATCAGGCAGAATTCTACGAGTTCTTGCTTGCAGCTCAACATCAGAAAAAAAGATGAGCCAAAATGTTTCTAAACCTGTATGTAGACTGTAGGACCTGGGAGATTCACTCTCCTGACATGTGAGATTTCTCCTAACACACGAAGTCAGGCAGTGTTTGGAGCCCTCCTTGACTGAGCTCTGAGGTTTCCTTATAAGAAAGATCACAGAGAAGAAGGAGGAAGCTGTGCACTTTGTGTTGACATCCACTTAGGGTACAGTATCCAGTCAGTATAGGACCCCCACAGTAAAGAAATGCATAGTTTGACTGTCTGTAATGCCTTATGTGGTCTTATAATAACCCATATATTCACTTTTCCACGCAAACATGAAGTAATATGTTGTTTTTCTATAAATATTTGAAAAGAAATATTTAAGTAATCACGTGCATAACAGTATGAATTACAAAAGGAAGAATCTACAGCCCATCTTCATAAACAACAGAATTATAGAATCCTTTAGGCTAGAAGGAACCTTCCAGATCATCGAGTCCAACCATTAACGTAGCACTGCCATGTTCACCACTAAACCCTATCCCAAAGATCCACACTAACGTGTCTTATATACCCCCAGGGATGATGACTCAACCACTTCTCTGGGCAGCCTGGTCCAATGCTTAACAACCCTTTTGGTGAAGACATTTTTCCTAATATCCAATCTAAACCTCCCCTCATACAGCTTGAGACCGTTTCTCTTTGTCCTATTACTTTGGGAGAACAGGCAAACACTCACCCAACTACATCCTCCTTCCAGGTAGCTGTAGAGAGCAATAAGGTCTTCCCTCAGCCTCCTTTTCTCCAGGCTAAACAAACCCTATTGCCTCAGCTGCTCCTCACGAGACCTGTAAGTACTAAACACACTAAAAATGTAAACACTTTAAAATGCTTAGTTTTAACAGTGTAATCATCTCAAGCAGAAGAGTTTTGTTTAACTTCACAGTGAACAGGAAATTACAGGAGGACTTTTTTATTATTATCTCATGTAATTTAGACAACAATTTCACTAACTCATTTACCACTGTTATTTTCTTTCAGTTTATAAGGAAAATAGTTTGACCTACAATACAGATTCTCTTGGTATTTTGTCAAATTTATTTTACGCCAGCAGCAGTCACTGATTTTAATTGAATGGAAACAACAGCGCTCATCCTCTGTGTCACATTGCTGGATTTTGTGTCATTGAAATTCAATCTGGTTTCACTGGGACCTGCCGAATGTGGCTTACACCAACCTCTGAGTCTCCTTGCTATACTCCTTTCCAGGGCAGCATTGTTTGCCTTTTGTCTGCTTTCTGATTAAATTGACACCACTTTACCTTTTGTGACTCCTGTGTCATTTTCTGTTGACAGCATCTAGTAATGGTAACAGACCAGTGTCCTTGTGGAAGGGGCAGAAACCATTGATTGGCTGGGTGTATTAATGCAGGCTCTTTAGAAGTCATGCAGACGTGGCTCTGTGCTAACTGGCAGCTGAATGGGGGCTAGTAAGAGATGTTATTAACCACAGATAACAGTCAGCACCCTCTATTCACTAGCAATGTCACTTTGCACCATTTGAGGAACAGTTGGTACTGAAATTTGTTAAAGCAATTCTTTCCCTCCCTATACACATCCTGGACCGAAGCTATTTCAGGCAGAAGAGTGGAAATAGAGTTCTGATTAGGCTGATGTTGGTAGGATGCTCAGATAATTTCCAGGGAGCTGAAACACTTAATACAATCCATCTGCACTTCACAGCTAAAAATCTCTTTAGGACAAGATAGGCTCTGCTGACATGAGAGGCTAAATGTTTATCACAGATAGGGAATTTATAATTGCCTTTTCAGAAATGAATGATTAAAAGTGGTTACAAGAAGCACCTGGTTATATAAGTTGTATCCATAAAAACACAAGAGAGATGTAATAGTTATGTCAAATCCTTCTGCTTTGATCCTTTAAAATGTGATAGGAAAATTGAAATACCAAAGCCTTAAGTTAGGAAGTTTACAAAGCATCTTCATTTAAAGTTAAAATGTAAACACAGAATGGGCTTCATGTAAGCACATATACTGACCATGAAACTCTTATTCAGCCCCAGCTCTTCCCCACAGCAGTCTGACTTAGTTTTTTCATGTTTTCAAGATTTACATACAAATTTCATAGGTTTTTTTCGAGATTCAGGAATTTTCCAAGCGTTAAAGTAGAAACTACAGCATGATTTTTTTTTTCTTCCTTCTCCTTAGTTTGCATTATCATGAATAGCATAAACTAACCAATATAATTTTCACCAGTATTCTGAAAATATAACTGCCCTTTTCCTCAGAAACTGAGAATTTCATCCTGATTCTAAGTCATCCTGTGAAAAAGTTAAAACGCTTGCAGGTCAATATTTCTGACAAAAAATATAGGATATACTAGCTCATGCACAACACCACACTGAAGTCACTAGCTTCCACATTAATCACCACATCCAAGCACTACTAGAATAAATTCAGCCCATCTTCATCCACTCATTTAAACATTGCCTAATTATGGCAAGACATTACAGAAATTGAATGGAAGTGCAAATCCCCACTGATTATCCTAATACAAGTAGGACTCACACATATATAAGCGTAACCCACATATATATGAGCAGGACCTACAAAGAAGTACTGATTAAGCCAAAAGATGGTATGTGTTGTATATTGTTTTGAGGATAATTAAAATGCCACCTCCTGTGACAATACACATGTACTATTCCATACACTCAGTAGAATGATATTTACTTTATTGAGTGCCTTTCTTCACAACAGTTATTGTTTTGCTCCACTGTGGCAGAGTGCTGCCTACTTAGGATATTATTCAGTACCTGTGGTTTCCAAAAACATATTTCCCATTATAAACAATGATGTTATTATGGGTTTTTTTGAAGATTTTTATTCTAAATAGCAAACATAGAGAACTCTTATATGTAGCAAGGAAAGAAAGAAAACCAAAAGGAATATTATGTCATTTGTATTCATATTCACCAATTTTGACAAGGTGTTTTTTGCCTTTTTTCAGAAAACTGTGGCCATATGCTGTAATACAGCATATATACATGCCCACAGGCTATTACCAGATTATTACTAGAATCCTATTGCACTGTTGTCTCTTCTCAGCAGTGGAGACTCTCAAATAAGAATTCAGTGGTGTGTCTGTTGTCTTGACATATGTGTCAAAAAAAAAAAAAGAAAAGTGTTCAGAGCATCATTTTAAGTAAACTTCATCATTAATTAGGCCTTTGCATACTGGCATTTTTTGCTTCTGCATTTTAAATACTCCATCAGGTATCTAAAAATATATGTCCCAGTAGTACAGATATTGCAATATTTTTCAATTTTTGGTGACATATATGAAATAGCATCTGGTTGGAATCATAAATGATATAGATCTGTCAAACTAAGTCCTGATGGATATTTTTGTTGCTGTGTCTCCAACTCTGAAAGAACAGTAATGTGGATGACACTCGGAGGCTGCTGTAATTAAACTCTCAGTCCATCTGTGCAGAAGATTTCATAATATTTTCAAGAATAGAATGCTTTCAGTATTTGCACATCTTTATTTTGTATTTTTAAGGAACACATGATACCATGTAACTTTCAAGAACGCTTTGTATGGAAGCTTCCTTCAGAATGTTTCAGTAAAGTAGACGGCAGCAACTACCTACAGTACTTAAAGGTTAACTTACATCTTTTTTCTTTTACAAGACCTGTGTGCAGTCTGAAAGATGCTTCTTTTTTAAGAATTGGTGATATTACTAGAAAATAAAATAGGGCCAAAAGGGTGGGTTTTTTTTTTCCTTCCTTCTCAGGCATTAAATATTCTATGGCCATGAAATGTGTAGGCAGTGAAACTACACTAGGGCTAGAGGCCAAAGAATTATAAAGACGAAAGAAATGGAAAAAAAAAGGTTTACTGATTCAGTAGATAGCTACTTTTTTTTAAAATGAGAAATCATGTCAAAAAATTGTATTAGTTATTTCAACAGCTGTAGCAAAAGATATTTTGCAATCCTGAGCTCATGAGTTCGCAGATATGTATAAAGTCCTCAGAATGATGGAAAACCTTTTTGGACCTCAAGTAAGAGTTAATATATACAAAAATTTTCAATGAGTCTTCAAAGAAAAAATATAAATCAAGACTTTTAAGTAGTGTACAAATAGCACTAGAAAGTACTGGTGACTAGAGACTGACAATTCCATTTAGAAACTTTTAAAATCTCAGTATCTGTTTAATCACATGTTGGGAAAATGAACAGACAAGCAAAACCACCAACATTCTTTCCCCCTCCCCCCAAAAAAACCCCAGAAAAAAAAATCCCACAGAACCAAAACCAAACCAAACCAACCAACCAACCAAAAATCCCACAAAACAAACCAAAACAAAAAATCCCACAAAACTAAAACAACCAAAAATATATTTTCTGGTAATTAGAATTGTAGTGTCAATATCCAACACTATCAGTATAAGATACTATGTTCTAAAATATTTGCCTTAGCATTCTGTTTACATAAATGATTTTGACTCCTTTTACTATCTCATATAGTTGTGCCTTCAGTATCCCAGGTCAATTTAAGTCATGCAGAGTACAGATATAATGCTAGTTTTCATAATTCTTGCTTAGCATCTTACAAAGAAAAGTAGGGAGTTCTTGGTTTTCATTGAAGCTATCAAATTTCTCCTAGGTATTTCTGTTTCAAAAGTATATTTTGCCAAATATGTTGAATATATTCTGCCAAATATATTGAATATATTCTAAATTCTTCCACTCATGGAATAATAATCAAATGTGAAGTATTCTGTTGTTTTTCTTGTAGTAAAATAGATTAATTAAAAAAAAGAGGATTCTTATGTTAGAAAAAAATTATTTTTTAAGTGAGAAGGTTAGATACAGTTTAAAAATGTGAGAGCTGTTTTGATGACAAAAGTGATGGTCAGGATCTTTCAAAAAATCTCAAATAAATGTATTTTTCTAATCTTAAATACTTTGTCCATAAGTTAATACATTCCTGATTATATTTGTTTGTAATTCAGTATTTGATAGTCAACAGTTGTGAGTTGCTTGGATTTTTGTCAACCTCACTAACCCATCTGTCTTCACTTCTGAGTGCTCAGCGGCACTCCAAAGCTTGGCTGCTACTTACCGTTGCAACTGTTTTTGAGTTCCTCACAAGCTAAAGTTCTGCACAGCTGCTAGCATCATCATTTGTCTGCCATGAGCTCTTGCAGTCTTGTGTAGCTGATCCCTTCCACTATATGATTCAATGAAGGGAAGGAGGAAGTAATGGGAAATAAAATCACTATCTGAAGACTAGGAGACAGACATCACTGATTCGTCCTTTTGTATTTTCTTATGTAACAAAAGGCCACACAACTAATATAATGCAGCATGGACAATGAATTACCAGCTGGAAATTATGTCCATAATATTTAAATCCATAATTAAAAATACAGGGGGGGTTGAGAAAAAAAAAAAAAAAAGTATTCCAAAGAATTGTTTACATCAGTCCCAACAACTAATTTAAACTGTTCTATTTCATCACTTTTTTACTTCATATTTTAGGAAAGGCTATTCTGCTTAGATCTCACTAGTTTTTCTACAATACATTTGGCCAGGTTTTTAATTCCATTTGTAAAGTCAAAATACAACATTTTTTCACGTATGTTGTATTGCAGGAAGTCAGTAGAACCTGAAAATAAGATAAAAAATGCCCAAAACCAAAAAACTGTTTTCAGTTTTGTCCTCAGGGTATCTGAGATTTATTAAATACATCACAACATAACAAGAGGTGGGAGGGTTGTGTTAAAAAAAAACACAGAAAAAAAAATATTGAGGAATTCAACATCAGGTTTAGGCTTCCTATGGGTATTCACATAAATATAAGCTGACACTTTATGAAAGGCCACTGTAGTTCATAAAATTATAAGTTTAGAAGGGAGCCCAAAAGACAAGGTCTACCATACAGTAGATGTTGTCAGTACTGAAACATGCATGCCCACTTTTCAGTGAAAGAATATCCAAATTATCTGCCATAATCAATTCCAGAGTTTATAATTTAAACTGGGGGGGGTGGAGGGGTAGGGGGGTGGGGGGGAGGTGTGTGTTGTCTCTACCATTTAGTTCTCTTCAGTGCAGTTAGACTTCATTATTTATTAGTTTATGCTGTTTGGAACAAAGGAAATAAAATTCTTGTTTCCTGTCTTACATTTCTCTTTTTGTGCATATCAAACTGTTTACTGCATTTACTCTTCAGCCTACCTTTTCTCTTTTTGGTCTGCACATACTAATTTATTCAGGGCTTCACTTGATCCTGTAAACTAAACACTTGATATTTAATTCTTCTTTTAACTATTTCCTGTCTATTCACAGTTTCACAAGCATTTCTAGAATATTTTACGAAATGTGCCTGGAACTGGAAGTAGTATTCATAGTGAGTTTACACAGCACTGAGCAGAGTAGAGAGATTGTTTCATATCTTCTAGGTTATAGTTCCTGGATATTATGCTTGCATTCTTTATAGTCTTGCTCAATTTTATTATGACTTTACTAAAATCATGGTCTGTTACCTTTATTACTCCTTAGTTTACAATTCCTCCATAATTTTATAAATAGAAACTGGTTCATTCTAATAAATCCATATTGGCTGTAATATTGTTTTCTTTATAGGTGTCTCAAAATATTTCAGTATATGTCTTGGGTGTCAAAGTTAAGGTGACAGGTGAATAATTCCCTACATTCTCCTTTTTGAAGATGAGACAAATGCTGCTTTCCTTCAGACTTTTGAAAGATCATATACTTTCAAGAAGCCTTCAAGAATAATTGCTAATAGTTCTCAGGTTCCATCAGCTAATACTTTAATTAGTGTGGGCTGAAACTCATTTGTCCCAGAAAATCTGAAAACCTGTCATTTATTAAAGTTCTTTCTAAACTGTTATTCCTCATTTAAGCATGAGATCTGATCTTCTGCTGATGTTGAGAGATTACATTAACCACATAATAGATGATCTTTTTTAAAAACAGGTAGAAGCCCCCAAAAATTTCCAGTCAAATATCTGCAACTAAATAAAGTAGGGCATGAAGCCCCTATTGATCATTTTGATGATGATTTATACATCATTTGGTACTGGTTTAGCTCACTACATCTCATATTGCTTAAGGCAATACAAAGGCACAACTCAGTAATTTGAACTATATTTGATTTTATTCCCTCAGTTTTCTACAGTTACCCAAAACTATTGCTGTAAGCTTTACACTGTCCTTCCTCACAACATACCTTCATGTCATATACCATAGCCCACAGTGCACATCTTCAGACATGTGTTGGACCTGTCTCAGACATAGGAACACAATTCTCTGCTCACAAACTGACAGTGAATCCCCTGGCAGGGTTTTGGCACATGCCAGCTAGTGCTGGTCATTCCTGAGCACAGTTTGTGAGTTATAAGTTTGCTGGGGCCATTTCCAATAGAGAATTTTCTGAATCCACAGTTTGAGAAGTTCACTTTGCAAGATATATGTAAACTACATGGTGTTAGTTAGCATCACTGCCAGGAAATGTTCCTGGACAGCATTACTTTGATGGTGTAGACACAACATCATCTTCCCACTGCAACAGTCTTTATATTACACAAGATCCAGAGCTAAGGATTGTATATTGCTTATGTGGCCAGATTGTTCCTGAAAACCAGAAAACAGTTGCTAGCTCCTTTTAGTTAGCTGACGTCTAAGGTTTGTTTTGGTTTTTTTTTGTGGGGTTTATTTTGTTTTTTTCATTTTTATTCTGCATCTCCATACTTATTTTTGTATCAGTAAGACAGTTTCCATTGTATAAATGTTTCTTCTTTTGTTTGAGATCAGTGAATACTATGCAGTTTAGCCAGGTTTATCACTCATAACACTTCAAGTTAGGACAGTTTCACAGAAATTCATATTTCACCTTTTCTGTTTCAAATCTAATGCATTTCTTCTTTCCTATCCTGAAGATTATGAATGTAATCATTTCATACTTCATGTCTTCCTAGCTAGGTCCCACCTCAATATTCCCAATCAGTTCTTCTCTATTAATTAGAATAAAATCTATTAATTAGAACCACATCCTCAAGATGTTTTCTACACCTTCTGTATAACTAAATTGTTACCTATGTCTTCCAAGAATTCACGGATCAGTATGGCCAGGGGATTCATCTTATCCAGCTGTTGAAATCAACAATGCAGACTAAGAAATCTGACTGTGTCATTGCAAAATTCAATTATAGTCAGTCGAGAAAAAGAAGCACTTGGAGTACATAATTCACCTTCTGCATACCATGTGAAGGATTCTGTTATTTATCAGTCAGGTCAACCAACTGAGGAAATAGTTTTGATTGAGGGACTGGTTTTGATCCACTCACAAACTGGATCTTAACTACAGCTGCTGTCTTCACATAGTGAGTGAAATGACTTTTGACTAAATAAATAACTGTAGATCGGTCACTGGAAAGTGATGAAATAGTTTAGAGTTTTCATCCTACTGTATCATATAACAAAGTTAATTTAGCTCATTTCACAGAATCACAGAATGGTTGGGGTTGGAAGGGACCTCTGGAGATAATCTAGTCCAACATCCCTATCAGAGCAGGATCATCTCCCAGCAATCTCCATAGCCTTTTTTTTGTACCCTCTCCAGCAGACCTATGTCCTTCTTGAACCAGGGAGCCCAGAACTGCACACAATATTTCCTTTTAGGTCTTATTGTACAGAGTCACTGATCGTAATTTATACATTCACATGGAATTTTAACACTGATAGTGACTGCTATTGTTCTTTTGGTTCTCTCCAATGTTATACCAGAAAGCTAAAGACTTTCTAGTTGCAACGATTCTGGAAATGCTTTAGTAGTTTTATAAACAGCTAAGATTTCTTTTGTCCTTAAAGTCCTTTCTATATTGAAAATTGTACCTTTCTTTTTTTTTTAGAATATGCCAATTATGAAAGCAGGCAACATGAGCAGTTAACCAAATGGGGTTGAGCTTTTATTTTTTAAAACTGTTTGTCAATTAATCTACTACCCACAGCCTTCTCTGTGGGTGTATGTATATGCACAGGGTATCTTTCAGGGCTGCTCAAATTCTGCCTTTGAGATAGCATGGGAATCATGGTTTGCGTTTATTATTTAATTTTCCCAATATATACATTACAAAATCAAGAAATAGACTATATGCTTGGATTAGAAATTCTAGAATGCTATGTGAACAACATGCTTGTAGTTTTATTAAACAGAGACTTATGTGTCCTGCGGTTCATTGCATAGTGAACTGATCCTATAATAATAGGGTGAGTTTTGTGTATTCAGTAACTTTTGCCTATTTTCTTTCCGTGGTAGTGGATCTGCACTCCTTCTTCTTTCTAGATCTACTGTGTATTTTTGATCTATTACAAAGTATTACCCATTCTTACAATGCTCTATTGTATGAGACACTCTCCTCAAATAGTAAGTTTGATTATAGAATCACAGAAGAGAGGGTATGCAACCTCTTAAAGGGCCTCAGCATCCTCACAGTAAAGAATTTCTTCCTAATATCTAAAGTACATCTCCTCTCCTTCAGCTTAAAGTCACTACTTATCCTTTCACTATATTACTACCTGATAAACAGCCCCTCTCCATCTTTCCTATAGGCGCCCCACAAGTACTGGAAGGCTGCTCTAAGGTCTCCCCAGAGCCTTCCCTTCTCCAGGCTGAACAAACACAATTCTCCCAGCCTGTCTTCATAGGAGAGGTGATTCAGTTTCTGATAATATTTGTGGACCTCCTCCGGACATACTCCAACAGGTCCATGTTCTTCTTGTATGGGAGGTCCCAGAGCTGGATGCAGTACTGTAGGTGGGATCTCAGTACTGGATGCAGTACTGCAGGTGGGATCTCACCTCCCTCCACATGCTAAACATAAGTAGTAGCTTAATATCACTGCAGTATTTCAAGTTCCACAATAATGTAATAACTGCTGGCATTTTTACAGGCTGGTATTTTTTCATCCAAGAATGATTAAAAGCGATAATAAGTGAGTCTTAAAGGAACAATTTTGAAAAGTTTTAAATCTCATCAACTATTATTTACTTCTGACTAAAATAAAAGTTACCCTATAGACACAAAAGGGTAGATCTATATCAGAAGTCAAGATAGAATTTTTTGGCTAAATACTAATTGCAGAAATCACTAAATGAGAACCTATAGCACATGTTATACAAGAGGTCACACTAAATGACCATAACTCATCATGAATCTACAAAAATAGCTGTTGTTGCTTTTTATTTAATACAACTGTAGCTTCCTAAAAAAAAATTTTAATTCCACAGTTTAGCCTTTTGTCTTCCACAGAAAGCCTCTTGTCTTCAGGCCTTAAGAAATTGATTAACACATTTTATTCTTATACCTTTTATCTTTGGGCATACCATTACTTTTAAGTGAAAGAAGCGTAGTTTGTCAATTCATGTACTGGACCGCTGGCCAGACACCCTGCTTCATCATCTTGGTGTGGTAATCTGGGCCAGCTGCCAGACACCCACCCAGATACTCTCTTACTCCCCACCTCCTCAACACAAGAGGAGAAAATAAGGTGAAAAAGTTAATTGGTCAACATAAAGAAAGGGAGATATCTTGCTAGTTACTATAACAGACAAAAGAGATTCAACTCAGGGAACATTAATTTAATTAATTGCTAATTTAAAACAGAGTAGGCTGGTAAGAAACTAAGACAAAAACTAAAACACCTTCTCCCACATACACCTTCTTCCCAGATTCAGCTTAATTCCTTTATTCCTTCTGAATCTTCTACACAAACAGACACACACCATGAATGGCACACAGGAGATAGGGAATGGGCTGTTTTCCATAACAGTTTCTCTGCTGTTCCTTCCCTCCCAACTGTCTGCAGGGCACATTCATCTGCTGCAGTGTTAGAGTTCTCTATAGGTACAAAGGGGATATCTGCTCCACCATGGTCCTTCATAGATTGTGAGGGAATCTTCACACCCCTGCGTGGACCACCTATAGCCTCCCTCCTCCCCTACCTTCTTCTCTCGCCTTGGTGTCTGCAGGACTCTCTCTCACTTTTTTCTTCTCTCTTCACTTACTGTATGTGCACTATTTCTAATCTTCCTTAATTATGCTGTCACTGAGATGTTACCACCTTGGCTGTGGGGCTCAGTCATACTCTGTGGTGGGTTGGTTGGAGCCATCTGGAATTGTCTGTGTCCAGCATGGGGCAGCCCCTGTCTCTCCTCACAGAGGTCCACTGCCAAAACCTTGCCACCTACAACTATTGTTATTAACATCATCCCTGATATTTTCTACTTTTTTTTTTTTACTTTTTTTTTCATTTTTTTTTTAATTACTTTTTTTTTTCCTAGAATGAGCTGACTGTATTGGGACATGAGTCTGAGGATTCCACTAGAACTCAGAAAAGAAATTCTATTCCTCGGTCATCCTTTATTTAGCAGTATTGTCAAATATCACTATTCTAGTGTCACAGCTTCTTCCATTTAGTTGTTATTGCCAATAGTAAGAGATGATACAGATTGCTCACATGCATTCTGTAGTCCTGGTACACCATCCTTGCATTTAAATAAGCTGAGTAAATGAAAATAAAGAACTGTGAGGGTCTGCCTAGCACCAGAATACAGCATGGTCATTATCTGAAATGCAAATCAATATAAACAGGTGATAATGTGTGTATCTCGTAAACCTGTTGAAAGTAGTGATGTACCAATAAACAAGTTTCATGCATTTTATTTTTTAGATACACGTATCTGCAGGTTTTGCAGTTTTGCAGTTTGAAGATGGCTGGACTTGCAACAAAAATTAACTCCAATCTCCTCTGCATAGGAAAAAAAGGTCAACACCCCACCCCCACCCCCAAACAAATTAATCTACAGACCACATCTCCATAGCAAAATAGCAGGTTTCTTTTCTCTTATCAAAGGATTCTCCAACTTTTCACAGATACTCAGTTTTTCTTTTATTTTTCCTTTTTTTTTGTTTTTTTTTTTTGTAAGTTGAGTGATGTAAACAGCATTACCATATTTTTTAACAAGTATTTCATCTGTTCAAGCACTAATATTGAGGTGAATATGTCCCTCTGGGACACAACTCAATTATGCATCAGTTTTATCTCTAATTCCTACAAAGTGTTCTGTTTTCCTTGAAGTTACTAACTTTCCGTTTCTATATACCTTCAAGCTAGAAATATGCTCTTCTTCTTTTGCCTAAGTACATAATTTATTCCCAAGTGATTTTTTTTTTCTTTTTAAACTGCATGTTTCTATTGTATACTGGGGTTTGAAACATGTGCCAATGGATGCAACAATTCCATTAGGAGATTCTACACTGGCAGCCAATGTAAACATAGTTGAGCTCCAACTTGCTCATATGCCTAAAGCACTATGGTGCTTTACTGCAGAGGAAGAGACATCCTCATCAGACTATAAAATGCTACAAGATGCCAGTTGGTTCTCAACACATTCTTCTGGGTCAAAGTATTTAAAATACTTTTGGCAAGAAAGTCTATCATCAGTACTGCCATCATCACCATCATGGAGTCACTACACTTAATCAGTAATACATTTCTGGCAGCCTTCTAGCATATGAACCTCTGAATCTACAAGATTTTGTATTTTAACTATGAAAATCAAGAAATCAAAACAGGTTTGAACTCAGTCATAAATCCAGACACTTAGACTTTTTTTCTTCTTGAATTCAGATTTTAAAATAATCCTTCAGGCTGAAATGCTCATCTGACTCCAGCCATATAAAACTGAAGATCCTAGTCTAAAATAATCACTTTAAAAATTTATAACATTGCAGTACAGTTCTACACATCACATCTGCAAATGGCTGCCTTTTTACTATTGGCAAAAGAATGTGCAAATACAGCTACTGTAAACTAAATATTTTAACTTTAGACTGTTGAAATTTTATGTGAAAAATATAATTTGCTGTCTTAAAATGCCCACAGTAGAAAAGGGCAAGCTTGTTCATCACTGACTTAAAAACATCCTGTAGCTTGGTTGCTACAACAATTATCCTGGCTATTCTGAAGTTCATATCCATGGTTTTACAGATCTAAAGAATATATCAAAAAGTCCCATCTTCCAGGAAGAAGTTCCAGGCAGTAGTTCATGTTGCTGCATGACCTGGAGTCTCCAGTGCCACTGTTTTATAAAATACATGGATTGATTTATTTTTTTTAATTACTATTATTATTTTTTTACTTGTAAAACATTTTTTCCCTGTGGGAATACAAAAGAAATCTACTGCTGAAGAGTTATAGTGTGGCTTTGTTGTTTGCTTTTTTTCCTTTGTATCAATGGGCTTTGCACTATGCTATAACCTTAAGCAATTTGTCCCATCCATTACTTCCTTGCCTTTCCATTCCTTTTCCTTTCATGCCTCTGACAGTCAGACTGTAGCTCGTTGCACTTTGAACACTACTGTAGTTCTTTGATCTGGTGCTTAGCCAGTGAATTTACACTGCATGGTGAACTGAAGCAAACTGCCACAGTATCCTGAAGTCGGTAAAATCCCAGCACTAAAAATGCACTCTATTCTTCCATTAGGCTGAGCTTGTCGTCTAATGGGAAAACAGCATCTATTTTATAACTGTTTTAGGAAGCCTAATAAGATGCTCACTATAAAAGAAATAGTTCTGAAAGTATGAACATATCTGAACTCAAAGTACTTATCACTAACTGATTCCTATTTTCTGTGTGAAACTGGTATTTCTTTCCGAGCTTCTCTCTTTATTATTTTCCCCTTACGGAATTTCTACTTCTCTTGGATCATAAATCCATATGATTGCACAGATCATCTGGGTGCCTTGGCAAGTCTGATACTGCAAAAATTGGGTTAGCCTGCTTTACTTAGGCTGTTATGAAATGTATGTGAAGCCTACAGAAGCCTTTTAGGAGATAGCTGTGAGCACTTCCAATATCATAAGCTTACAATCAGTTACTCAGTTTAAGATTATTTTAAAGGTCCTTTGGATTCATTTTTTGTTGATAGGCTTTTTCATATTTTCCATATTTCAGCTTGTGAGTAGCTTGCACTAAAACATGATGGCTGGAAAATGCAGTCCCTGAACTCTTGTATCAGATTATTACTCTGAGTTTGAAAGCAAAACATGACATTTTCTTAGATAACAAAGGAAAAGTCCTACATTATTGGACAAATTTGTCACAGTGTCCTGCTAAACAGAAGTTTGGAAATGCATTGTTATTGTTTCAGGGCATAATTGATATGTTGAAATTACAGACATTGAAGCAGCTATATTTCAATTACAATTATAGTCAGTTTTATTTACTACTTTAAAATATTAATAGAATTATCCTCTGAAATTAAGCAAAACCAAATAATTGCTTTCATGCAGATCTGTATATGTTTCTGTACAGAGTGTAGAGGACTGGCTTCTCTAAATGAGAGAATTCTAAAACTAGCTTACTATTTTTCTAGCATATTAAAGAAAATCCTATTGACTTCAGTTAATATATGCTTCAATGAATATTCAGTACTCCTAAGAAGTGATTCATTCCTCTTCCAGAGAGTTTTCCCCATAAATAGGCAATATAAAAGCACAGTATTGTTATTTCTTGATGACAATAAAATATTTAGGAGATATTCACAAGAGAAATGTACAAAGGCTCAAGAATAAACAATTTGTGAAAATCTCTGAAAAACAGAGGATTTATAAACCTTACAATATTATCTTCCAGACTATTTGTCATTGTACTATACCTTGAAACATACAGGTATTTATTATTAATTGAGCCAATATTCTAGAAAGACGGACCAAATTGTCCTTCTATCTGAATTTCTGCTCAAGAATTTAAGATTTATTTATATAAAGGACTCTCATATCATCAGTAGATTATCAACATATTTTGCTTCCTTTAAACTATAGCTTTACTTCTCATGGATTACACTTAATGCTGGAATTACATGTAGTATTTATTCATTCATGGTTTTTATATGTCAACTAGACCTTATGTGTGTGCTTGTATTGTAGTCCTTGGTCTTCAGTGGATTAGACTCCCCAGACTTTAAAACATCAAAAGACCAATGGAATTTTAGATTCCTAAACTGCACTCATGTTTACATTTTATATCCCAAGTTATGGTGTAATATTCTACAGAGAAGATAGAATAGGACAGATTGGTAGCTTGTAGGCAGAAACCAAAATTCTCTTCAAATGAATAGGCATCTAACAGAACAAGTAAAAATAAAGATGCTACCTTGTAAAATGTATTTGAACCCTGAGTGAATTTAGAATGAAATTGGTTGTTCTGCTTGACGAAAAGAAAACAGGGAACAAATGCTACAAGAAACATCCTTTAAACCAGGATATACTGGGCTGAGAGTGTGAAGTACTGTCTATGTCTATGCCAGCTCTCTGAACCACATACTTGTGTTATATAAGAAATCTGAGATACAGATGTCCAAATCCCTAAAAAATTACTTAATGCAAGCCTACACTGACAATTTTCAGTATATATTACACACAATAATCTTTACTAGAAAATATAGGAATAATGCTTCGAAAAGTTCTCTGTAAAAAAAAACTCTGAAAATTCTGTTAGTTCTTAATTTTGATCTTCACTCAATTCTCTGAACTGTCAAATAAAATAAGACCCACCCCTACACAGATCTTTAAAGTCTACCTCCTTCAGACAACTTCAGCAATGTTAATTTAGGAACACAATCTTAGATGCACACACACACACACATATATATATATAAAGCAACAAGCTAAGCTATACTTCCTTCTGGTGTTTCACTCTGTCTAAACACACCTGTTAAAAAAAAAAAAAGTTAAAAATTACATTTAAAATTATCTTTTCTTTGAGAATTATTGAATATCTAGTCGTTGCTTCATTGTGTGATATACCTACAAGATTAATGAACTGTCATGGTTCTTTTTTATGTCACCCGTTGTCTCCATTGTGGTTTTGATGTATTATTTAAACACACTATCTGAAAACCTGATCCTTTTTTCTAGATAAAATTCTTATTGTCCTCGTTCCTACTAAAAAATATTCATTTGAAAGTCAAAGCTATTTCATTTTCAATCCTAACCAAGGAAATAGGACACTACTTTACTGTTAGTAAATTAGAAGGTAACAGCTTTTAGAAAGTAAAGAGCTTATGCTCCCATGAGAACCCACCTGAAGTACTGCGTCCAGCTCTGGGCTCCTCAGTACAGGAAAGATGTAGAGCTGTTGGAGCAAGTCCAAAGGAGGGCCATGAAGACAATCAAGGGGCTAAAGACAGGCAGCAAGAGTTGGGCTTGTTCAGTCAGAAGAAGTGATGGTTCCGGGGTGACCTTATTGCAGTGTACCAATACTTAAAGGGTTCATACAGGAAAGTGGTAGAGGGACTGTTTACCAGGGAATGTATTTATAGGACAAGGGGTAATGGCTTTAAGATGAAAGAGGGTAGGAACAAATTCTTTACTATGAGGGTAGTGAGGCACTGTAACAGGTTGCCCAGAGAGGCTGTGGAAGCCTCCTTCCTGGAGGCATTTATTCTGTGAGACTTGATGTATGTACATTTATTCATAAATAGAATAATTTATTTAATATTATTGTAAAATTTTTGCAACCATTCTCAGGTGATTCATGAGTCGTGGCATTAATATACTCATTAATATAATGCATGAATTCAGAACCAGATATTATATACCTCCTGTTAATATATTCCCTGATTTCCAGCAGTGACTCCCTGAAGACACATGCATTCAAGTCATGAACTTTCAACAGCATTTATCTGTACAGAGAATATATTTTTTTTATTCTTCCAGTGTACTCAACCAACCACCTTAGCTGTTCACATAAAAGAATTTGGGATCATCTTTAGTAGAAAAGCGAAGAATTTAGGATCATCTTTAGCAGAAAAGCGAAGAAACACTTCTACATGTAGCAGATGGCTCTTGTAAATCACACCTGGTACCTCTGTGAGGGGTACTATTTCAGAAAAATCTTACAGGTTTTACCATTTTTGTGCATAGTAAACTAGGAGAAAAAAAGTTTTATGTGAAAACAAAAAACAAGCAAGCAAACAAAAAACCCTAAAACAACAACAACAAAAAAGGCGGTTGCTTATATACTGCTATATTGTATGGTTTTAAATGGCTTGCTTCATGAGCATTGGTTTTCTTTTTTTTTTTTTGCCTTATACTGCTAAACATAAAGTAGAAATTATTCTTTAATGCATAAGGCTCACAGTGCATAATTATGTATTTATTAGTAAAAAACACATCAATATTGTGTTCACTTGGGTTTCTTTCTAATTAGCTTTTTTTTCCCTCCTCTTTTTTCTTTCCTTTATACTTTATCACCTTACATGGAAATGGAATTCAGATTCACACACATTAGGCAGGATTTAGTTCAGCTGCCTACTCACAGAATACCAGTGCCATATTTGTTGTTTGGTGGTTTTTTGTCTGTCCTTCAGTTTCTGTTTCAGAACTATACAGGTCTCCTGACAGCATTCTGGTCAAAGCACCATGTGAGATAGCTTGTATACTGTAGGGCAAGTAAAATTGAGGTAGGTACCTACATTTAAGTCAAGTGATTACATTTATGGTCAGTACAGTCACAGAGAATCAAGCAATTTGGTTAAATGTGTTCATCTCATGCCATTTGTAAATTCTCCCTCCAGCTGCCACTCCAGGAAGATAGAAATCTGCTTTATGTCTCATCTGTCTCTTTAGTGTGTATTTCTTGGATATCCTCGACTATCTCAAATGGCACCAGAAGCTTATGTTTAGGCAGTTGAATTAAGTCTATGCAGGCTAGAAAGCTCTTCAGCTGACTACATTACATCTCCTAAAGGCCCAGCTGAATAATTCCTCAGGTTTCCTCAGCTCCACTTTAATATAGGCTTGATTCATTTTCCCAAAATAGGTACACAGTCCATTTGAAATGCTTCTCCATGTCCTGTTAGACCTCAAGTGCCAGTATAGTACTACACAGGTCTCTCATACTGGTCTTCTGTTATATCTGCTAGCTCCACAGAAAGACCTTGGACATCCTGAAAGATCTCATCTGACACTAGACACCTGTACGTGGCATGTGGACAGATCCTGACAGGCTATGACAGCATAGATATCTCACATGTCAATATGCACATGTGTACTACTTGACTATAGTTGCTCACTTCAGGTGCATATACTTATGTGTCTGGGTGGCATAGGGAATTTACTCTGATCCATTTTTGTTGGTGCCAAAGGCTACATACATTTCTGAATTTCTTGTTTCATAACTGTTAGCCCAGTGGAATATCTTGACTACCCCAGGATGTCTCAAATGCCAGTAGATGTCTATATTTGAGCAAAACACCCCCAGTCCTGTCTGACTACAGAGATGACACCAAACTGAGATCTGTTCATATACTAGAGACTAAGACTGCTAGTCAGAGGGACCTCAACAGTTCAAAGACACTGTGAACAGAAACCTTATCATGTTCAAGAAAGACAGATCCAAAGTCCCATACCTGAGATGGAATAACTCAATGAAACAATACAAGTTGGGCACCATCCTGCTAGAAAGCCATCTAAGCACCACACAGCTACTCACTCACTATTGCCACAGCAGGATGGGGGAGAGAATCAGAAGATTAAAAGTGAGATAAAGACAGCTTAATAAGTAAAGCAAAAGCCGCACTCACAAGCAAAGCAAGACAAGGTATTGCTTTGCTACTTCCTATTGGCATGCCGGTGTTCAGCCATGTCCAGGAAAGCAGGGCTCCATCATGTGTAACAGTTACTTGGGTATACAAATGCTGTAATTCCAACCATTCCTCTCCTCCTTCTTCTTCCCCCAATCCCTCATATGCTGAGCATGAAGTTATATGATATGCACTATCATTTTGGTCAGTTTGGGTCAGTTACTCCAGATGTATCCTTTCACAACTTCTTGTACACCCCCAGCCTACTCACTGATGCGGTAGTGTGAGAGGCAGAGAAGGCCTTGACTCTGCGTAAGCACTGCTCAGCAGGAACTAAAATGCCTCTATACACTCAACACTCTTCAGCTCAAATTCAGTTGGCCCATACAACCAAAAGTAATCTTCTGGAGGATTTTTGAACCTGTTCCGTTTAGAGCTATGGTAGACGGTGTCTATTTTTCATTTGGGTTTTTAATCTGAAGTTCTATAGTTTAAATTGGAAGAAAACACTGGTCAGATATTGCCCCCACTGACTGTGAGATTTATAGTAAAAGTACTAGAGCCTGAATATTTTAACATTCACATTTGCTGTAACCATGTCATAGAATTTGATGTTTGATCTGTGGAGCAAGTAATTATTAGGGCAGGAAGAGTAGCGAGGGAAGTGATATTGAGTATTTTATTATGAATAGTAACATTAGCTAACACTGCTCAAAGCATGAACATATCTTAGGAGAATAAGAAATAGCTTCAATACAATTGCTCATATTTATGAGTTCACACTTCACTGTCTAGGCATATTCTCTAATACTTGCTCTGAATATATTTCAACACAAATTCCACAGAGTAAACTCATCGATGAAATATTTATACCCAACAAATAAAGAAGTGTGCATTTTTGCAAAACCAAATCGTTTATTTATTCAGGATTATCCGAAGTATTTGGTGAATTTTGGGGTTTTTTTCCCGAGCAGATAACATAACATGTGTGTAGTCAACAAGTTCTTTAAATTCAGTCCATTTTTTCCTGAACATTATGGTCAGTCATGGCCCATGTTCTAGTACCACAAAAAGTTTTTGAGACCTCACAGGTTGTTGTTTTTTTTTAAAATATAACAGTTACAGCAGTTCTTCAAAATTTTTTTTTTCTTTTATAAATACCTGAGAAAGAGTCCTTATTTTCTAAATGTATTTGATATTTAACTCGGACCTACGTACTGCATACTGCCCTATCATAACAAAAAACAACTTTCTATATCTTTCAAATGATCTTCTGGGAATACACAGAAGATATACAAATGAAATGCCATGTCCCTAGGGCAGCTGACAAAAGGACATGAGATAAGTCATAGACACAGTAAAATTAACTTCTGAATTTCAGACATCCAAACACAAGAATCTATAGCTATATGAGATGTCCTATCACATCTTGCACTATTGCAACTTTCTCTCCTGATCTGTTATGCTACATCATTAAGGTATGCCACTTTTTTGCCATTATACTGTTGTGCAGCTTTCCCATGGATCCAGTCTATCTATACTTTAGGTTCCTAATGATTCTAAAATATGAATTTTTCTAGGAATTAGTGGAACAGAGAATAGCCCTTTGATTGCTCCCAGAAACAGGTACTGTCCTTCTAAATTTAGTTTCAGGAAATGGGATTTTTACTGAAGTCTTCAAAGTAACCACATTTTTCTTTACTGAATGCACATTCATTGAATAACATATTCACATTTACCAGCCCCAGGGTGGATGGCGTAGGGTCCTGGGTCAGGGTTAGGGGGAGCCCCAGAGAGGCTGGGAAGGGTCAGGGCCTAGCAAGTAGAGCCCAATCTAATCTTAGTTGAAATCAAACAGTATAATAAACCAGGGTATATTTCAATTTTATAATAATCTATAATTCATAATATAGCACTTCATATGCCATAATAATGTATAACATATAAATCTATATAATTATAGCTTTATAATAATTTATTATATAATTATGTGTATCAAATTTATCATGCCTGTTTGGAAAGAAGTCATAAGGGAAGGGGATCTTCTTGGGAAAAATAAAACTTTTAAAAATATTTACATGGAGAGGAGTGTTTGGCCTATGAGGAGGTTACTCTTAATAGAAGGTAAATCAATGTAGAAAAAATATCAAATAGCTAGATGCTTCCTTTTTGGAGATTGTTTTCCCACATCTTTACTCAAGTGATGAAATGCATAACTCATACATATGGAAGATTCCCTAAATCCTTCTACCAGTTAATCTGATTTTTACACTTGTGCTGTGTACAGTTTAATCCTGTTCTTTGGAGAACTTCCTTTACCATGTATTTTCTCAAGAAATGCCCCAAGTAGCACAATGAACATCAATGTCAGAGTGAACGTTAGTGGCACAATGGAGCCAATGTACCTGGCTATATCCAGAAATGAAAGGACTCTTTTTGGTTTTTCTCCTACAATCAATGTTTATGTCTTCTGTCTCCAGCTCAGAGTTTTAACCATCATTTGGTACAACCAATTGGCGTAGAAAGTTAAGTTATTTAAAGAAGCATGAAGCATAAACCAAACATATTTTAAATGCATACAATTTAATTTGAAGAACAAAAAGAAACTTTAAAAAATGTAACTGCCAGTCCTATTATACAATTATGTTTCTCATAAGTATATATAGAATTACATTTAAACTTATGAAAGAATGAACTTACAGAGACAATTTTGGAATATGTAACTGCATGCAAAAAAATAATTTATAGTAACTTTAATTTTGCTGCTTTAAAAATAGTAGTTTCCTTTATTAAAATCAGAAAAAAAAAATATGGAAAATTTTAAACAGGTTTCAGAAACCTTTTGGGCTGCCCTTTCTACATTCTTTTACCTCCATTTTAGTAGCATATTTACATGTATGAAGCTCAATAACTAAAAGTAAATGAGACATGCATTTGACACTTAGCTGAGGAAGGAATCAGCCTTCTGATGCTGAAAAACTGCCAGGAATAGAGGAGGCTCTATGTTTATTAATCATACTTCTGACAACTGAAGAATGAAAATGCTTCTTGAAAATACCAGAGCTATTTTAGGTAACACTAATCATCCATGATCTGGTAACGAAGACATTTACTGACAGCCAGTAACCCTGCCTCACATCTTCCCAACACTGCTGTTCTGGAACATGTAAGAGGACCAATGCTGACTTCGTCTGGTGTGCACTCTACTAGTATACCAATCTAACACTTGTTTAATACTAGGATTTGCACTGAACTTCACAAAAGACTGAACCACTGACAACTTGGTTTGGGTTTTCATGTCAAGGTCTTGGTAGCAGAGGGGCTACAGGGGTGGATTAGGCAAAAAAGCTTCTAGAACCTTCCTATTGGTTTGATAGAACCATTACCAGCACACTCCAAGATGGACCCACCACAAGCCAAGTCCAAGTCAATCAGTGATGATGGTAGCAACTCTGTGACAAGATATTTAAGAAGGAAAAAATAGCCCAAAAGATTAGCATCAGCTTTTGCAGCCAGAGAGAGGAGAGCAAACGTGAGCAACTTTGCAGACAGTGCAAAGTGAAAGAGGTCAGCGAAGAAGGAAGGGAAGGACGTACTCTAGAAGCCAGAGCACAGATTCCCCTGCAGCCCATGGGGAAGACCATGGTGAAGTATGCTTTCTTCCTGCAGCCCATGGAGGATAATGGGGGAGCAGAGATTCCACCTACAGCCCATGGAGGACCTCACCGTGGAGAAGTGGAGCCACCTGAGATAAGCTGAGAGCTTGTGGAAAGCCTGCACTGGGGCATGTTTGCTGGCAGGACTTGTGACCCTGTGGAGGATCCATACTGGAGCAGTCTTAGAAGACTGCTCCCTGTGAAAGGGACCCACATTGGAGAAGTTCATGAAAAGCTGCAGCCTGTGGGAAGGACTCACATTGGAGAAGTTTGTGGAGAACTGTCTCCTGTGAGAGTCTCCCCACACTGGAGCTGGGGAAGAGTGTGTGGAGTTCTCCATCTGAGGAGGAAAGAGTGGCAGAGACAATATGTAACAGACTGACCTCGATCTCCATTCTTTGTGCCCCTGTGCCACTGAAAGGGAGGAGGGAGAGAATTCAGGAGCAAAGATGAGCCTGGGAAGAAGGGAGGGGTGCGAGGAGGTTTTTCAAGATTTGTTTTTATTTCTCATTACCCTACTCTGATTTGCTTGATAATAAAGTAGATTACTTTTTTTTTTTTTTTTTTTGCTAAGTTGAATTTGTTTTGCCCATGACATAACTGGGGAGTGGTCTCTCCCTGTCCTTATATCAACTATGAGATTTTTGTTATAATTTCTCTCCTCTGTCCAGCTGGAGAGGAGAGTGGTAGAGTGGCTTTGGGGGGTACCTGGCCTCCAGACAGGGTCAACCTACCCCACAATAACAATTCCTATCTTCCCAAAGTAACAAAAGATCAATCAAGGCTTTGTAAAAGACACAAATAATAAATGGTACGTTAAGACATAAATCTTTCATAAACATAATATTTCATTGAATAAATATATAAAATTAAACTAACCCATATAGCTGTTGCCCATACTGATCAGTCAGACAAGCCTACATGGTAGAAGAAAAACACTGGGCAAGATGTAGGGATTTTTGTTTATTTTGGGTTTGCTTGTGGGCTTTTTGTGGGTGTTTTTGGGGTTCTTTTAATAGCAAACAGAATGATGGATGATACAGTGTTGTGAGTTGGTTTGGTTTATTTTTAATAGAGGTCCTGTCTGTTTCTTTTATTGTACAGAAACTAGAGACTAGACACCAGTCACCTATACTTCTACTCAAAATGCCGAGTGGGTCACAGAACAAGTCCAGACTATTCTACAGTTAGTGTAGCTTTGGTCCAGGTCAATCAGGGCTTTCTTGTAGAAAACTCAGGCATTCCTGAGACTTAGCACAAGAAAGCACTATTGCTAAGGTGTTTGCTCCTATGTGTTTCAACAGAGCAAACCTATTTTGCAGAGGAAGAGATTATAGTTGTGCAGATAAAATTATTTCCATGTAATTTGGCCTCAGGGCCAAAGAACCATGCCACTCTTATTTTGCTAGGTTATACATAGAACTCATCCCTCCAAAGCCATAAGATATCAAATTTGCTCACAGCTTATTTCAAATCTAATGCTTAATATTTTGGAGAAAAATGTCTGTCAGCACATCAGTAGGATGTGTTTTACCTTCACTAGTCAGTAAGCAGAGAACTGTTTCTGTTGGATAACTAAATCTAGTAAAGAGAAACATTAAGAGCTATAATTTTACCTTGTTTCATACATCACATTATTGCGCACACTATTCCTATATACCATGTAACTTGCAATTATGAATATAATGTTGCAGCTGCTTCCACAAATAAAAGTCTGTCTTAGGAAAATAGTAATTAAAAAATGGCATCTGAATAACATAACAAGGAATGATACATGGAAATTTTCAATTTAGGTAAGTGCAGGAAACTACAGATGTGTAGTAAAAGAGTCCTACCAAAAATACTGGCCTGCTGGGCCAAATTTTCCACCTCCACATAATGTAGCTCTGCAGTAAACTGTAGACAAAATCTATATTCAAATTCAGTATATATTTAATGTGAAACCAAACTGTTTGATTTGGAGTCATATGTACTGTAATCAACTGTGCACTGAGCTAAATAGTAGGCCTAAAATGAAATGGGAAGTTGTCCCCTTCACTACATCTAGACTAGGGAACTCAAAAATGCTTCCCAGCTTCTTTCTCTTTCCTTACTTCCACCCCTCAGTGGAAGGAGTTCTCCAACACACTAGACTCCTCTGCATCACATATGTAGGGTTCTCTCAAGCTAGATAAACTGAAGTGAAACAGAGCTACAGCATGTCAAACCAGTCTGAGTGTTTAGTATCCTGAAGCATGCTGTGGCACAGCTCAGAAGCTGTGGACATGACCTGTGAATGCCTATTGTTAGAACATTAAATGTCTATGATTAGATAGAATATCAGTGCTCTTGTGAGTACTGCATGAAAACTCCCTTAAGTAGCATCTGGGCAGTTCATAGAATCATAGGGGTTGGAAGGGACCTCGAGAGGTCATTGGGTCCAACCCCCCTGCCAAAGCAGGCTCCCTAGCTCATATTGCACAGATAGGCATCCAGACGGCTCTTGAATATCTCCAGAGATGGAGACTCCACCACCTCCCTGGGCAGCCTATTCCAGTGCTCTGTCACCCTTACTGTGAAAAAGTTCCTCTGCATGTTGGTGCGGAACTTCCTATGTTCCGACTTGCAGCCATTGCTCTATGTCCTGTCTCCACAGACCACTGAAAAGGGTCTGGCTATTTCTCCCTGCATCCCATACTTAAGATTAATTCTGATTCTTACAGAATGTATAGCTAGCAGGAGTATTTTACGTAAGTGGAATAAATTATATCAATATGTATTTGATCTTTCAAAAAGTAATTTGCATGAAACTTGTTTGCAAAGCATTCCTTCTTTGACAAAAGTAACTCAGGCAGTCCATGTGTCTGCTATACTTACACTGCTGTCTACACAATTTAGCTCTAAAAATGAGTAACAAGAAGAATAATATAATCATTATATGATTTAATTGGAATTTATCTGAACTACAACAGAATTAATTCTCCTTTTATTTGAACTGTCGAAGTTGGCAAAAATAAAAACTTTAAATTTTGTGGTTAACACATATGAAAATCTGCTGTTATGCTCAGATGGCATTTTCTAGGTACTTAAAAATAGTCTTTCTTTTTCATATATATATGTATACATACGGAGCTTGTGGTTTGTTGGGGTTTTTTTTAAATTCACTGGCATACTGAGCCACACAAACTGTACAGGTTTGAATTTAGAATTCAGTAGATACGACAGCTCATCTTACAACCAACAGAATATCATAATTCAAAGTATCACATAAAAGAGGAATATTTAAAGAAACAGTCACACCTACATTTGTTTGATGACTGGTTAATAAAAGTCACTAAGTAATGCAAACTGAACATATTTGTGTAACTTTAAATATTTATACAAAGCTAACCAAAGCTGAAGTATTCAGCATCTTACCAGGTCCTTAAACAGTCTCATTATTGCAGTATGCTTTTTCCAGTTTGCTACTGTATTATTATTATTATACTGAAATTATTTCAGAAGTATTTTCTAATGATGCATTCCTTTTAAATATTAATTTCTTACTCATAGCCCTTATCAACATCAGAACCTCCTAAAACAAGTAGAAGGAATCATATTTTGTGCTAACCTTTATTTTGAACTTTTTCTGATACAGGGGCCTCCTCTATTTGTCTAAATAAAAAGCTTTATTTTTATTCTGCAGAGCTTTTATAGCATTCCCAAGAAAGTAATTTTAGTTCCCTCCCTCCCAGATCAAATTAATTTGATCAAGCATAATTTAATTAGCATCATTTATTCTACATTGCATGTAAAATAAATTAGTACATCAGTAAATAAGTACATCAAGCATCTAACCATATGTTATGAACTGCACTAACAAAAATATGTTATGCATTTGGTCAAAGAAGGCATATATTGTTTTGACTTTAAATGGCTTCTTTCCTTTCTCCTTTATCTAGCAATCATTATACAGGTCCTAATGCCAGATCTTTTCTTTTGTATGGCTGTCATTACAGCAGTGTCAGCAATGGCGATGTGTCAACTACTGGCAGATCTCCAGGGCATCACTGCTGTTTCTGTGCTGCTGCACTGGACAGGCTGGAACTGCAGTATGAACTTGAGTAAAAAGAAAAGTGACCTATGGATGAGTCCATGGGGGACACCGCAAAGTGTAGCCATCAGTAAGTCTACACCGGCGTGGATATATCTTGAAGTGTTTGTGGCCCTGATTATGTCTATGCCACAGCAGGTATCCCTCTGAAAGGTTGGTGGCCAAAGAGTAAGTCAATGCTGAAGAAGGTACGCCTTGAAGTAGGGGGCATATGAGACTGTGTATGAGATCATGCTGGAAAAGCTCAAAGCACGTGTCTGTGGATAAATCCATGACAGAGCAGGTTTACTTCTCGAGGAACTGCGGCTGGAGAAGGTGCACCTCAAAGCAACTGTGGCTGTGATGTCTGCATCACAGCAGGTGACACTGTGACTCATAGATAAGGCTCTACTTGGAGAAGCACACCCCTAAGGGACTGCCATCTGTGGATTAGTCCAGGCTAGAGCAGGGGTAACGGGAGGAGTTCACTGCAATGTTAAACTTGATGGTCTGGTTCAAAGGGACTGGGGTAGAGTGTAATGGACACTTACATTGTTTTAACTCATGGTTAGAGTTACATATTGTATGTACGAAGTAACTCCATGTGGCACACCACCTTTCCTGTCCTGAGTGACCACTCTAAGAGATGGAGTCAAACGTCACAGGTTAAATGAAATCAGTAAACATTTTGTGGACATTTGTGGACATTTTCTAAACATTTCACAGGTGTGGTCCATAGACTGAGGAGATGATATCTGTGCATTATGTCAAAAGATGGGGCCTGGGAGTGATGGTTAATGAGATTGTATTGGACAGTATGGGACCTGAGATGACATAAATAGTATGGAATAAAGGGTGGAAAATGTGCTAGGTGTGGCTGAAATAGAGTTAATTTTCTGCATAGTTGCTAGTATGAGGATAAGTTTTGGATTTGTGCTGAAAACAGTGGTAAGAGTTTTTTTAGTTACTGGTGAACAGTGCTTATGCAGAGTTGAAGACTTTTCTGTTTCTCACAACACCCCACCAGTTAGTAGGCTGGGGGTGCACAGGAAGCTGGGAGGGAACACAGACAGAACAGCTGACCCCCAACTGATCAAAGGGATATCCCATAAAATATGATCTCATGCTCAGAATATAAAGTTGGAGCAAGAAGGAGGAAGGTGTGGACATTTGGAATGTTGGTGTGTGTCTTCCCAAGTAACCATTACTCATCATAGAGATCTGCTTTCCTGAAGGTGGCTGAACACCTTGCAGATGGGAAGTGGTGAATAAATGCCCTGTGCTTTGCTTGTGTGCGTGGGTTTTGCTTTACTTATTAAACTGTCTTTATCTCAACCCACAAGTTTTCTCACTTTTACCCTTCTGATTCTTTCCCCCATCCTGTTCAGAGGGATTCAATGAGAGGCTACATAGTGCTTACTTTCCAGCAGAGGTTAAATCACAACACCCTCCATTTCCATCACATGCACACATTCCAGAGTTTTGTAGTATAAATTTGTTTACCTTACATGTTATCTCTAACAACCTTAATTGAAAACCCAAATTCTGACCTCATTTAAAACTGAAGAAAAACATAGATTCACCTCTGAATACAAACAAAAAAAACCCCAACAACCCAGACTTTGAATTTCTACACAGCTTATATAAAAATGAAGTGTGTTCTTAAATTTTCCCCTTCAGAGGCAAGAGAAAGGCAACCTGGAAGACTGAGTTACATCATCACAGAGCAGTAATTGATAATTTCACTTTTCATGTTCAAGGAACATGAACATATTAATTCAAGGAATTAATATGAACACAAAAACTTTCATTAGTTTATCCTGAAATTTCATTGAACAATCAGCTGGGAACAGCTGAACAAAAGTAGATATCTGGTAAGATACACAAATGCTTCCACTCGTAGTGAAGAGTGTCTTTATATTATTCTCTCTAATAGATATATGTGTATCATCATGAATGTCTGTCTTTGTGCACACTATGTCTGTTTCTGTGCATGTGGGTGTGCAGAACGCAAAGTATCCTAACAATTGATATATTCCCAGGTAATTTGTTTGCTAGATGTTACTGCACTTTTTTAAAAAATTTTTTTAATCTTAATCTGATGTATGTATTTACAGAGGAAATCAAAGTGGTTTTGTAGTTATACCAGCAAATGGAAAGTGCATCTTTCCTTTAAGTATAATTAATCCTTTATTAGGTGTCCATGGCACACATAAAAGATAAATCAAACAGTATTTTTCCCTGTATTTCTTTGTGTGGAATCCTGTCGTATGAAGAAATGCAATGTCTAAGAAACTGCATAAAACACAGTTATATCCTGTCTTTTTTTGCCCCTCCTCAGATTCTGAATATATTCATAAGTATTTTTTTAGCCTCTTTTCCAGTTTCCAAAAGATGTCATCTACTATTATCTTTAATACTACTTCATCTAGGTTGTTTCTATACTAATATACTTGAAACTAATATTCTTGAAACTAATATTCTTGAACAATATTATTATATAATTAATTGAATTGGTTTAATTTTATGTTATTCATATATTAGTGAACCAATATATATATACAAAAATATTTCGTAGAACACTAAATGTCTTAGCAGCATCTATAAAAAGAAGAGGAAAAAAGAAAATCATTCACTCAATTTCATTATGTCTTGTCCTTCGAGAAAATTTGTTATTGAAAATGTTTATCTGGAATTTAGTGGGTTATAATTTTCAAATGATTTTTACATCCCAAGATGCATTAAAAAACCCCTAAAACTGGAAAACAAGAAACAGAAAGTTGAGTTACAAAAAGACTATAATGATGTACGTGTCTTAAATTATTATGCCCAAACAAAAACATGCCCATCATCTTTTAAAAATATACATCAGGGAGAAAAAAACATTGTAGTGGTATTTCATGCATCATTGTAAGGGATCTTATTTTTGACAGGCAATAAGAAACAAATTTATTTCTTTCTTTCATGAAATAAAAATTTTTCTTAAATCAAAAAACTACATTGATCAGCTCTTTGAAGGTTATTCATTCTTAAGAACAACTAATTTTACTTTTTTTCTCCATATTGAACTTTTTTTTTTATTGATGGAAATTGATTAGATTTGACGGTTAGAATGTAGATGTTTTTAAAGCATACACAATTTAGTTTATAAAATGGTTTAGGACATTGTAGGGATCTAGAAACCAAGACTCAAGTATATCCTTTTGATGTTTTTGTCAGGCAGAATGGATTGAGTCACACAAACATGCAGACTGTGAAAAGGGGTGAGAGCTGTGCTAATGGAAGAGAAGCTTCAGTTACTGATTTTTACATTAATTTATATGGCTTCCTGCCTGTAGCAAGCCTAATAACTCAATAAGAGATAAAACATTTAAAATAAAAGGCCAATGGACAAAATCCAGGATACTGGATGTAATCCCCAGCAGTCTTTTTAAAATCTAATACTACTATTGGACATCAAATAGTCAGCTCTGCTGCTCTTAGAAAGC
Organism: Laterallus jamaicensis coturniculus; assembly: GCA_022605575.1. Classification (NCBI taxonomy): domain Eukaryota; kingdom Metazoa; phylum Chordata; class Aves; order Gruiformes; family Rallidae; genus Laterallus; species Laterallus jamaicensis. The sequence goes on from JAKCOX010000019.1 coordinate 14,434,186, forward strand.
AGTACTAACCAACAGAATTTGACAGGAGTGTTAGCTAAATTTCCTTATGCATTTCTAGTGAGTCCAAAATCCTGGATTGAACTGAAAATGAAGGTCTAAATATCTATAAAAATATGGGCTATATTTTCCAGTTCATTCCCGCAGTCCAGGAAAGCAAAGAGGTGGCAGAAGTCAGCAATATCTTTAGGATTCAGTATATAGAATCTAATTCCTGTTAATCTACAGAAATAAAAAGTTTCAGATATTTTATATGAAGAAAACCTCTGTATTCTGTACCTTCTAGCAGAAGATTATATGAGTTAGACCCTATTCCACTTTCATATTTTTAGGAATAAGGAATACAGAAAGTAAAATTTGAATATTTTGTTAAATTTAATTTCCCATTTTCAAAATAAATCAGGTTAGATAATTCATCTAATACAAAATGCTTTATTTCAAGACATTGGTTAGCTCCAACTCTTAAACTTTGAGCTTCTCTAGCACAGATAATTTTGATTGAACAGAGTTAGGGAGTGAATACACAAACAGATCCAAGGGCACATCTGAGGGTGGGGAAGGGTCTGGTGGGTGGAGAGTAGGAGATGAGCAGCTGCTCGTGAAACATGAGACAGCCTTAGGTGACTTGCACCACTGTTTGTGCTGAACAAAACTGAATTTTTTGCACTTAATATTGTATAGAAGGGAGGACAGAGGAGTGCAAGGAAGGATAGGATATATGGGAGAGCAGGAGGACACTCTCAAGTGCACATTTAAGCAGTTGATCTGAGACAAAGGAGAGCAACATACAGTGGGTTTTATTTTAAATCCCTGTCAATGAAAAGTATCAGAGAAAGTAGGTAACTTGCAAAACACTGACAAGTATTTCACTTGGTAATTATTCAGTATAACATGCAGAATTTTGCATAACTAAATGAAGTCTGGAGAACACATTGGTCAACTGTAGTTTCCTTAATCTTTATCAGAAACCAATCAACACTGAGTTATCAGGGCAGGGAGTGGGAGGACAGAGGAAGGGTGAAGGCAGGCAACCCAAAATCAAGATACCAGTGCTTGTGTTCCAATAAAATACACTTTCCTTTTTTTCTTTTCAACATGGCAAGGATGACATTTCCATGCCAAAGAATCTTTCTATAAACCTTTTTTTTTTTTAACATATTTTTCACTCATTTCTTCACCAGTGCAAACAGAGGTCGCTATGACTGACTTGCCTTAAGTTAGAAATTAAAATGTAGATCTGATTTGAAATCTTTTCGGTTGTCTAGGAAAGATTGCTGCCTCAGGGCAATATACTATGCTGAAAGGCTCATGGAGTTTGCTGTCACACACTGCATTCGTGTATTATTACGTTGTGGCTGTTGACATTATGCCCTTGGGATTTTCATAGGCTTTTAAACATGATCTGTGAGATTGCTCACAGTTTAGCTTTTGCACACTAATATACTACAGCTATAATACTCCTGGGCAGGCCAAAAATATAAGCCTTTTCTTGCATTGGCTAGTAAGAGTGTCAAATTACCAGCCTAAACCAAGCGAAAGGGAATGCTAATTAAAAGGGCAGGATGTGTTCCAGTTGTTCTAATCAAAGAGAGCTTAATCCCTTCGTAAGCTGGCTGGCTTTGTTGGAGGAAATTCTGAACAACCTTGTTACTTTTGATAACTGTAAGCCACTGACTCATGGCCCCTTGACAGCTAGCTGAGCATGTAATAACATTTCTCTGTATTTGGGGACTGGCTTAGCTGGCTTTATAATAGATTATTGTGGATGTTCAAGTGAAATGTTAGTCTTTCTTTAAAGCTCTGTATTCCCTGGTAATTAAGGTTATAAAAAGGGCATTGAACACAATGCAGCCTCAAGGTCACCAAACATGGATACAAAAGTCTTCAGTTTGTGTAAATAAGGTATTAACCATCGGTTTATTCTGCAGTGCTAATAACTGGAACACGGTTCTTCCATTACCAGTACATGACAAATTCACTGAAAGCTACTTTTAAGTGCAAACAAGTGCCTTTGACTTCAATTAGAACACCCAGGAAACTGTAAATACTTTTATAAGAAGACAGAAAAGGTCAAAATACACTGAAAAAACAAACAAACAAATAAAAAACTTTCATGTAAGTAGAGCACTACTGGACAGAGAACAATCAAATGACATTGGAAAACTACATCTGCAGAAGTGGAAGTTACTTGGTGTAACAAGAACCTTAGCGAAATCTCAGCTTTTGCAAGTCTAGAGGGACTGTGAAAACCAGGATTTGATTTTAACTTTAAGGGCAGTGATGCTTATTTTCAGTTTAAGTTTTCCAATCTGTGTATTCCACTGTGAATTTAAAAGCTTGCAGAAAGGAATCTTCTTTAAGTATTAAATTCCTAACAGGTAAGTGTAGTACAACAAGAACTACATAGCCTGGGAATGCAAAACCCAAAACAAAACTTCAAGCAAAATTCAAAACAAAACACTCAACACCTGTTATTTTTTCTATGAGTTTAAAGAGAGAGAAGGGAAAAAAAACAAACAAAACCCTATGAAGAAGAAATATGTAAGTGTTTAACTTACAAATAAAGCAGTACTGTGTCAGAAAACAACTTGCATCTTAACTCTCTGGCAAATCATAGAATCATTGAGGTTGAAAAAGACCTCTAAGATCCAAGATCCATCCCCCTACCACTTGTATTACTAATTGAAGCATGTCCCTAAGTACCTCATCCAAACCTTCCCTTACAAACCCCAAGGGAACAGTGACTCCACCACCTCCCTGGGCAACCCATTCCAATGCCTAACCACTCCTTCTGAGAAGAAATTTCTCCTAATTTCTAAGCTGAACCTCCCCTGGGGCAACTTGCAGACATTCCCTCTTGTTCTATCACTAGTTATCTGTGAGAAGCGGCTGACCACCAGCTCACTACAACTTCCTTTCAGGTAGTTTTAGAAAGCAATAAGGTCTCCCCTGAGCCTCCACTTCTCCAGACTATAAACAGTTCCAGTTCTCTCAGCCGCTTCTCATAAGACTTGTGTTCCAGACCCTTCACCCTACAAATATATAAAGTTGTATCTGTACATTCAAAAATTTAATTATGTTGTTCATAAAAAAGACATGTGTGTAAGTTAAAAAAACAAAATCCCCCAACATCATGTAATCATCCAAAGTATTGTTATTATGAAAGCTTATGAATAGATAGTAATCGCAATACACTGTGCATTTATGCTTAGTTATTAAAAATAATCATCTTCTCCAAACAGAAAAAGAATGCTGTCTCTTTCCTGAAGTGTGCATGCAGGACCTGATTCTGCTTTTCAACCAAATTAAGTTGCACAAAGACAAAACATTGTTATGCAGAATAGTATATAGATGTAGTTGCTCTGAGAATTGCGCTGAGGACTCGAACTGGTAAGCACATAAAAAGTGAGTAACTCTTTTTAGAACACTTTAAAAGGAATAGTATAGCTGCACGTTGTGAAGGGCTCAGTCTTGCCATGTGTGATTTTAAAAGGCCTCAGAGTCATTCAGGGGACCTGGAGTCTACTTGATTTCAAAATCCTGTCTGAGACTAGAATCCAGGCAAGCAAGCTGCTCTGTTGGGGGTAGATTTGTGCCAAATTATAAGAAGTAGGACACACCTGAAGTTCAAAATATCTGAATTTTTTGTGCCACCATACGTGCTGACAAAGGCGTATATGAATATGTCATACTTTATCATATAGATATATATATACAGCACAGCATAAAGTTATAAAGTTATTTTCATCCATCTATTTTCATGCATGAAAAATTTCCCATTGCTTAGAATAAAGCAACACCTTTTGAAGGCTGAACAAGTAAGCAGAAAGTGGCTGTTTTACATCAGCTGAAGTTACTATACATTCCCAATTATTCATCCATTGTATACCTCTAATCATAGTTCTGCATTTCTAAGGTCTCTCAGTGTAGACTACATTTCCCATTTTGCACAGAAATAAACAAAAATCCCAGTCTGGATTTCTCACAGCAGGGTACCAATGTACCAGGCTTGTATCAGTTTGCAATGCAATGTCAGGTAGGATCCCAAAACAGGTACAGCTTCTATGATACCAGGAGCCAAGCTGCCAACTACTATAAACATGCATTTCTTCACTGACTTTGTTAGAGGAAAATTAGTTTACACTGAGAATTTTTCTAGAATTCTGTGAAAATTATTTGCACATGTTTTTATTTATATAGCTAGTTTTATATGTTTTTGATAGTCTATTAGAAGTATAAGCATTAAGTTAAATTTACTAATAAAACCAACACATAGGAAGATAATAGAGTATTCACTCTAAGGAGTTAATGAAGAATTAAATGATTCACTTTGTACCTAATAGTTGTCTGCAGAATCTACATAATTTATATTTATGACCCAGGTATTCATTAGTCAGTTAATAATGATTTCCCCCCATGGGAAATTCATCAAGAAATAAAGAGACAAGCAGGGAAATCCTAATGAAAAGTTTCAACAGATTTAAGTTTTCCTAAAGGCTAGGGCAGGATAATTATTAATTATTTCTACCACTTTAGCCTCTGTGAGTTCACACAAAATAAAAGGTCAAACAACCCAGAAAAAGGTCAGCAAACAAACAAGCAAACAAACAAAAAGAAATTTTGGGAGTTTTGCTTTGCCATTCTCTTAGAGTCTTTTGAAATATTTTAGGTCTATATCTGTAGCATTCCCTTTCCTCTTCCACTGCTCGACAGAAGCCAAAATGTCTGCCTTCTGGCCCGATGAAGTTCATCATCTTATTTTTCCCCCAGATTGCTGCTTGTACTTTCTTCCAGAGTTATGCATGCAATTTCTGGATTTTTGTTGAAAAGCATAAAAATACAAAACATTTACAATGAGATTTTACAGATGGCTCCAACAAATCTTCCTTTACATAATTGAGGAACATCTCATGACAATTTTGTTCTGCACCAAGATGTGACACAGATGGGAATATAAGGATTATATAGAGCTACTGTGTGATACTGTGTGAGGTAATATTAATAGAATCATATTTTACACCTTCTTGAACCAACTATATTTGTATCATCAGTTCCTAAGAGAAAAACAGTGTGGCATCAAGTATAAGTATGAAGAGTGCTACATTTCTCTTGCATATTAAATTTGAACTCTGGGTTTTGACACAGCAACTTTCTGATTACATACCATTATGTCATTCATGACAATCTGTTAACTCAGCTGAACTAATTAAACAAATTTAATATCATTATGTAAGCATATATGTATAAACATATATGTAAATATTTATATAAGAATGAGAAGGGCTTGCTGCTTTCCAGGAAAGGACGAAAGCGATGCGGTCTGTCAGTGAAGCTTCATAATCACCCAAGAAATAGCAACTGATAGCAAACAGGCATCCCAGTTATGTAACTCAGATATTCTCATCTTCTTGTTACCATTATACCCATCAGTACATTCTGATGGTTCCTTTTTGACCCTGCAGTGTTTCAAGGAACACCTAGGATGGTTCATCTAGGTCCAGCAGTTTTACAGTCAGTGACGCAATGTATGTGCACTGTGCAATTTTTAAAATTTTAATAATCCATTAATGGAAAGGAGAAATATCTCTCTATATTTGTACATCTTACAAATCATCAATTATTTTCTCAAGAGTGTATGGTTAGAGGTTTATACTTATTTAAATTGTGTATTATGGCTATGCTCAGTAGCCAATGAGGGTGATTTTCTGTTAAATTAAAAACATTAGAAACATAATCCATTTTCTGAGAAGATGACATTTCTCTGCCAGCCAGCCACCCTAAAAACTGGGTTTTTACTTCTCACCTTCTCTATTCCTTTCTTCCCCTTATCTATATTTTCCACATTGTCCTACTTAAATTATTTTTCTTTTAAATACTTACCAATTCCAAGGACTAATTCTCATCCTGGTATTTCCCTCCATCTTCTAAGTGTATGGAGTACCCTGTGTAATAGCTTAAACCAGACCTATTTCCCTTTCTCTCCCAAAATTCTCTTAGATGCCTCAGATACTATGGCAAATTATTGCCAATTACTCTGTGGTGCAGTAAGAAAGCCTAGAGTAACTCCATTTTGTATGACAACCTAATCCAATAGGTGCATGATAATGCAGCATTCTCAAAATGCTTCACAGATTGAACCCTTTAGGGAGCACAGACATTTCTCCAGTTAATTTCTGGAAGCTAACAGGGTTCAGACATATGGCTGCTCAGAATGGGGCAGGTTTTGGCATGTGAAGAGGTACAGTTTTAAGAATATGTGTTTGTGGAATTTAGCCATGCCCTGAAATTTAGGTAGCAGTCATCTGCACATGTATTTTGGGGAAAGAAGGAGAAAATTTTTGGACAGTCTTTCCAAATGAAAAGTTTAACTCTTTCATCCCTCATTAAAATAGCATAACAATGAAAAATTTGGAATAATCCCTCAAAAAATCTCTGTTGTGTAGCATTCAGAACTTATTATTAAAGCACTGCCAATCCTGCTTGTATCAGAAACCATCAGAAATATCATGTTATTAGAGTGAGAGCTTCCTTTTGTGTGATTTACAGAAAGTAAAATGTCTGTATGAATACAGCACAAGAATAAAAACTCAGTGAGCCTTTCTGACACAACCTATAACTAAAACAGCCTGCTATTTGCAGTCATATTATAGTGAAGAAAGTGGGAAGTCTTACTTCCTTGCAAAGTAGTATAAATGAAAGTGTGGTTATTAACATAAAACAGGAATGATACCCTTGAGTGAAGAAGGGGCAATCAGTAACAAAGGATAGTAATAATATAACAATCATGTTATCATCAAATGATGACTGTTTGATTGTGATGGATTAAACAATTGCAACATTTTATTACTTCATATCCCTCCTGCAGTAACATTACAGCAGCAATCATGTCATTTTTTTCCTGTAATTTTGGCACCTGCTGACTTAAAGTCATTTATAGGATGTTGTTAAGTTGGTTTCTTAATGCACGTGCTAAGTTACCATTAACATTCTTAATGACCACAAGAAATATGAAATTGGATCAATTAAAAGAGGGGGTTAGTCCTCCCACAGTTTCTAATCACATGTGGACAACCACTAATGAATTGGAGCTCTCTTGGGTATCTATTCTGAAAATCAAATCTTCTAGACAGTTAATCAATTGAGATAGATATCCATTGAGCTTGTGCTCTGCCGGATTTCACTGCATCACTGCTACTTAGAGAAAAAGAGGCCAAGTGAGAAAGGAGTGGTGGTGGAAAGTAAGTTTAAAGGCATTTATCTGCTGTAATATATAGTAAGTAATTTTGCTTTGTGTTATTCCGAAATGCCAGGAATGTTGACATAGAAGGAACATTTTAAACTTTCTGCTGACATTTTCCATGCAAAGTAACAAAAAAACATTCCACAAGCAAGGAAGATCTATTCCATTTCTCTCAGATCTTGGACAGTAATACTGCCATGAAATAGCTGTGGGCTAAACATCTTTTCTGGCACAAACACAGTAAACATTCTTTTTTTCTTTTTTTTTTCTTCCAAAATATCTACTGCCCCATATTGCCAGATATATCCAGCTTTACTGATGCCAGTACTACAGCAATGATTTTCCTTATTTCCAGACTTAATCATATTTTGCAAAAAGGAGTATGTCCTGATTTAAGGAAAATAAGATGGAAAAAAAAAGCGCCCTATAGACCCCTGAAGCCCTCTGAGATGAAAAATATTTTAGTGCTTTATCTTTGACTGCACTGTAATAGTGAATGCTAATTAGAGCTGCCAAATTGTGCTTTCAAGATTTGCTATTCATATACCACTTTATCCACTGGCTTGAAAATAAGTGTTTTGCCAGTATGCTGCATTTTCAAAACCAATTTTTTTTAAAGGTATGTATTACAGCAATGTCAGATGCACAGACAACAAGAAAGCAGTGGCTGCATATGACCTCAAATCTCACTGTATTATATCAATTTCCACAAGGGACTGACTATGGCTCTAGTTCCATTCTGTTTATTTTTCTGATCAGTATACATGAAACACCAACCAAAAACTCTGTAAAAGAAAAGATGGTGGATTAACTGGCTATGCAGAGGTGATATACCCAGACCATTCCACATGAAAAGACTTCCAATCTCTGTGATTTGCCTCTGCAAATCCCTGTTCTTGGAAGATTGACTAGAACTGAAAATTACTTGGTGAAGGGAAGCTCAAGAGTACATAAATAAGCTATCCCAAAAAGAACATATGACTTTGCTTCTCAGCCAAGAGAGTGCTACTCAGCAAAAAGTGGGAATACAGCTCCAGATGGCAGCTTTTCAAATTTAAAAGATAAAGATATTTCCTAAATAACTTGTAGGAGCTGCCTACTATCTAACAGGATGGATCTTTAGACTTTCAGCACTACTGCTTCTTCCTGATCAAGGATAAAACAAAACTTTAATCATTTAAGTTATTAAATAACAAAATTAATACCCTTATACTCTTCCCAAATTCCATAAGTAATTGAATTTTTAAAAGAAATTTCAGTCAATAAACTCAATGGATCCTTCCCTTATTACTAAAGACAGTGAAGGTACAGCCATGTTTCTTCTGAATTGTCTTTCTGGGAACAAGACAATACTTAGACATAGAAGAGGTATTACTCACTAGTCACTGTATTTCATAATTTTCAAAAATCTGGAAATGCGGAATAAATTACTCTTATTTTCTCAATATTTGAGGTCAAATCATATATAAGGATTGTTGGAATTAGTAATTCACACCTGCATGGTAAAAACTTGCTTACTGATATTTCTGATAGTGTAGCAGTACATGTGCAGTACCAAAAGTTTGGGTTTTTTTTTAAAGCATATTTTTATCTCTGTTACCAGACCATTAGAAATATGTTATCAGAATGTATGTGTTTCTCACCTTGAATACATAATTCATATATATATACATATTTTCACTAATAAATTGCAATGATAACAGAAGCAGGGTACTCTACTGATTTTTCGTTATATGTATAGATATTTGTCTGAAACATGGTATTTATATTCCTGTGGATATGATATTTGATACTCTCATACTCCTGGGTAGTGTGTTCCGTGAACAAACGTAGGTTTTTGTCCTGGTTTCAGCTTAGCAAAGGGCCATGATGGCCAATGAGAATATTCCATACCAATTACATCATGTTCTGTATAAAGGAGAAAAAGCGCGCCAAAAGGCAGGCGTGGCTTGAGGCAGGTCCGGCAGGTGTGGCTCCGGGGGTTAGGCGCGGCGCGGCACGGTCTCTCAGTGGTGCGTGGCCTGGGGGGTGAGGCATGGCTCCAGCTTGAGGAGGCGGTGGCAGCCGGGTCCTGAGTCAGCCCTACGGAGCACGGCCTAAATTGCGTAGGGTGGTGAGAGGTTGCATTTTGTATCAACAGGTTCATGTGCCCTGTGTTCTAAAATAGTGTTATCACTGTTGTTCGTTGTTCTTTGTATCTTTTTTGCTGTTTTAGTAAACTATCCTTATCCCAACCCGCGGAGTTTTTGTTTTTTCTTTCCTTTACCCTGCAGCTTCTCCGTTTGCCCGTACTCTCTCTTAAAAAGACAGGTAACTTTGTGGAGCCCAGCTCTCAGCTGAGGTTAAACCACCACAGTTTTACTGTTCGAAAGTCACAATGAGTTCAATGGGGTTTTTTCAACATATCAAGACCAACATATCAGATCTTTGATGTGAGTGAATTTACCAAATAACAGATAGATGGCCATCTTCTCTCTACAAGGTCAATGGTTAAGAGTGTATCGTATAGTGACATGGTAAATGTATATGGATTCATGCTCACACATTTACTAGACAAAGAGAAAGGGAGGAATATTGTTATATTTCCAGAATAATTTTTTTTCTATTTCCTGATCTTTGTTTTCCTGGTTAAGGATTAGTATTTTTTTGCTTTAAAAGCTTTTCATCTGGCTTTTTTATGGGAAGTTATTCCCAGTATTTCTAGTCACATTTTTCTTGTATTCTTTCTAGCATTTGCTTAACCTAATTAGTGTTCACAGCTAATGCAATAGCCATTGGTGAGTGTCGAGGAAGACAGCAGGCCTGGGAGCAGCCTAGCTCTCTTCACCCAAGACATAGGCCCTGACAATATTCTCCTATTCCCATGAGAAAAGTTACTCATGCTGAGAGGATCCTAATAATCACATTCTCAAAACACAACAGCCTTGTTGATAGGTGTACAGGCTACCCTAAACCAAGAAGCAGTTATGGGAAGGTATTTGAGAGTAACGGAACATGTTAGGAACCAATCATAACAAGAGGTTCAAAACAGCAGGTGTGTGGATGTTTTTAGGTATTAAAGGTAAACTAAGGATGTTTAGCTATAAGATAGGTTTATCAGAACTTGTTATAGTTACTAACCAATCAGTACGGTGTGAACAGAGTGTGTAATCAATTAGCAGGTTTTTAGCTTGCCACGTTTGCAGTAAGAAAGGTATATAATCTGTGTGATTTCACCTAATAAAATGGCTTCATGGCTTCATGGCTTCACCTAAAATTCATATATTGAATTGCGTGTTGCTCCCTGCTGGACACCACAGGTGAGCATGAGCTGAAATGACCTGAAGAGCTTCCTGCAGCCCAGTCCAGTCAATATCTGGTTAAACCTAGCTCTGTGTGGCATTCACTACTGAAAGGTCATTGTTGCCCAACATTTCAGTTTGCCCATCCTTTCTAATCTGCTTCTCCGACAAGATCCTCATGAAATCATACCCAGAAGTAGGAGATAAGACAGCAAGAATGAGAAAAATAGTCCTTTAGAAACAGTTATTGCAGAGAGGAGTAGGGGTGGAGAGGGTATCTGGTAAGAGCAACAAGAACTTTACAGATGCCAATTCTTTCTTGCCCTCCTTATCTCCACTTAGAGAAATGAGCAATGCACATAAAAGGTGTGCTTAAAGTAGAAATGGTATCATCTCAGTATCTCCTTCCAGAATGTCTGAAGGTCACAGACGAAATAATGAACAAGAAATGCCTAAAAAGGTCAAACTGAAAAACTCTCATTAGAAACTAAAGTCTCAAAATTACAATACTGAGGTCCAAAGATTTTCCCTTAAGCATTTAAACATCATGTAAAAAAGCATGTTATCTTAAAATATTATGAATTCCAAATCATGATTCAGAGAACAAAGAATTCAAGAAGTATAAATTTTCATTATACAGACAGGAAAATCATAGAATCATAGAATCATATATCCTGAATCCATAAGGATCATCAGTTCCAACTCCTTGCTCCACACAGGGCCAGCCAAGTCAGAACATGTGACTGAGTGCATCATGGCAACCTTTAACAGTGGTCAGTGATATCCTAAAGACCTGCAATTAATTTCAAATGTATTCAGTACTTTAAAATGTTTTTATTGTCTTTATTTAATATTATATCAGAGTAATAGTTTATTTTCTTCAAAATTAATCTCCAGTTCCCAGAAACAAAGCGGCAATGATATCCATAACAGTTGAAAACATACAGTAGAAGCAACAAGCAACCACAGTCCTTGAAGTGGGAATTCAGCAAAATTTAGACAACACAGGCTCGATTTCTTAGTTCCTGAGCATCTGTCCCCTCAACTCAAAATAACTTAACCTATATTATTACTTCCATTTTATTCCTGATGTTCATTTCACTGTTAAAGATGCACCTCTGTGTACATCTCAGAAAAAATTATTTTTATGTCTCTGAATAGATAATAGCCTGATATAATTCAGAATGTATAAATTACATAGCAAGATTAGAATAAAAGGAAATTATTCCAATGTTTGTTGTAGTCAGAAATTAGCAGATTAGGATATATTTCCATGGAGCAGAATTTAATACCGGATATATTCTCTCTCAGACTGAGAACATTGCCTTTGGTCTACTTTTACAAAAACAATTAAAGATTTTCACTTCCAAGGGGCAGTCCTGTTGGCAGCAACATAGGAAGGAATAATCCCTCTACCTCTATCTTTTCTTTCTTGAATGTTGTTTTCCAGATCCCATTTCAAGTTCCTTCCTGTTCTGGGAGTCTGCATAGGTGTTTAGGCACCTAAATTGGGAGATGTGCTTCCCAGTCCACTTGGATGTTTCAGAAACCACTTTTCAAAATTCTCACATTCTTTTAGATAAACCCATTGCAATTTGCTAGAAGATACACTCATTAGCTCTATTTATTAGTCAGTATTTTAAATAATAGGTAGCAATTTCAATGAAAAAAAATCTATCTAGTTTCTAGGACAATTTCCATGTAATAAAAGCTGTAGTTAGCAATATCAGTCATGCTGGGGTTCTTTTAAATATATTTAAATAGCCACCATTAATATTCTATGACAGGGAAAAGGAAAATACATGGGATTTTTTGAAATTACACACAAGTTTCATTCTCTAATTTAGTAGAAGGTTTGTAGGATTTAAAACACAATAACATAATATATACTGGGCTGAAAATTAAAAAGATAAGGAAAAATTGGATGACATAGGAAGAAAATATTTACAATATTTAAAATATTTTAGATGTATGTATGATTTTCTGCTCTCATATACAGATATTCACCAGCAGACACTGTATTTGCTAAAGAACTGCTAGATCTATTCTTGTGATTTACTAACAACATTCATAAACCAGTTCTAAACTACAAGAAATTATAGACTGGCAGAAATTCACTTTACTTTGAGATACAAAATGTACCTTCTAGAATTTCAATCTAATTCAATGTGAGAAATTCTGTCCTATACTCCTAGACAGGACACCTCTGTCTATATAAATGTAATCACATTAATTGAAGCATCTGTCTGACATAGCAATTGATTAAAATTACAAATCAGTGTCTTACAGAATTCTCCATTGCACACCACTAGATGGAAATTTGCCAAGGGATATCTAACTGCCCATCAAGGAATTAGGTATTTGTAAAGGTTGGGACAGGTACAATAGATGGGTGAATATGTAAGGATTTATTTTTTAATGGTTTAGCATAAAGAATTGCAGTAGGCACAGGCAGTGCTGTAAAACTGTCTTCTTTCAAGGTTGTTATATTCATTACTGTACCACACAGGAAGAAAACTAAAACAAAACTAAAAAAAAAGCAACTGGATTTTTTTTTCCTAGAGACATTTTAGCTTGTTGTCTTGTTTCACAGAAATATACAATCAAGCACAAAGCAAAGAAATTTTCCTTCTTCAGCTTCACTGCACTTAAAGAAATCTAGAAAGCTCTAGCTAGTTTGCTTTTTGTCTCTGCTTTCTCTTCTAAATTTTCTTTTCATATGATTCACTCTCTGCCAGTGAGTACTTGCTGAGCCATCAGCAAATGTCACTTAATTATGTTAATGTCACTTTCCTTTTCCAAGGAGAGAATCAGAAAAAGAAAAAAAAAAAAAAAAGCCAGGCAAGGAGGCTGGGGGGCAGGGAGACCCCAAATTGAGAGATGTTAGATTTTAGAATAGAAGTTTGTACTAATTTGTAGATTTTCTAACAAGAAGAGATCATAGTCTTAATCTATTCTGATTTACTGTAAAAATCTATTTCACCTAAATAGAGTCTCTGTCAAGTTCATAGCTTTATAATGAGACATTTGTTTCAGTGAAACAAATGGCTTTATTGGTTAAAGACTTCAAGTGAGAGATAATACTACACATCCAAGGGTACATTGTTCTGATGATTAAAAACCAGAATTATTAAACAATCATCTTCCAGTTCTATTCGAAATTTATCTAGTTTTAATTCTTACTATTGCATATTAGAAAACTTTTCCTTATTACACTGGAAGATGTGTGTCTTAGAAAAATTTATATTTATATATTATATTTTATATATATATATATATTAGGTACAAATGGAGTGCACTCAGTCCATCTTGTAAAGCTTAACTAAATTGATCATCTTCCCTTTTTTTTTTTTTTGGTTCAAATTGAGTTTCAAATCTCTCCCTTTTTAATTTTGGACCTGTTGCTTCAAATGTTTTGGGGTTTTTTTTTGAGAATTAATTAATTTTTTTAGACAATAGAATGATGCAAAGTATTAAAGTTATTTTAACACAGTCAACGCTTTTCAGTCATTTATAAATATGGAGTAATGTAAATCATTAGTTTTACAATGAATTTCAGTAGGGAATGCCACTTGCATTCCCATGACTACACCATAATAAAACGTACCTTCAACAGTTGACAAACATGCTAGAAAAAGGCTAAAATGTATTCAAAATAAAACTTCATTGTCACCAAAACCAGAAAAACATGTTAAAACTTTATCATTTTAAAGCAAAAGAGACCCAACCAAAATGAAAAACCTCAAACTTATAATAAAAACACTTTCTACAATTTTTAAAAGTAATTTTACTACAAGGATGCATGTAATTTTAATTGCTAGTCCTAAATGACTGGTTATGCACATTTATATATATATATTTTTATATATAAGGAACACACACATGCACACGCACATATATATATCGCTCACATACTTGGAAAAGTTTTAATGCTTTGAAACCTTATACTATAATTTTACAGACATTATGTTAATAAATATTGAAACTTACAGATGAAGGCATATTCCAAAACTTCAATGAATTATTCCATTTCCAGATGTACTTCCTGCATGTATCAGTAGATTCCTAGTGTCATGCTGTCAAACTCTGGAAGGTTATGTTAGAATTAAAAACTCCAGCTCAGACTTTAACACAGGATGGAAAGCTTATCTAACCTGACAGTACTCTGGAAATAATCGTTCTGACTTGTCAAAGATGGTACATGCCAGGATCCTTACATTATTTAGTAATGAAGGAAGTTAAAGGGGAAAAAAATGGGGGGGAGGGGCATGTGTGGGAAAAAAAGAAAGAAAAGAGAGAAATCTTATTATGTCCCAGGGTCACATTTGAACTGTGACAAAAGAGAGAGACATAAACTAAAAGAAAAACAACAAAAGTGCATAGAATCTCGCGAAATATTTAATTTATCACTCAGAGTTTAGCTTTAACCGTTAGCTACACCTAGAATTCTATTCAAATTGAAAGAGTAAATGATAAAGTATGTCTCAGTATCATTTGTCAGTGAGAAGCTCTTTGTCATCTGTTTATCACCTGGTTGTAGCTGCCTTTGCAGAAGGAATATTCAATTGACAAATGACATTAAAATGTTTTTTCAAAGATTAAAATCTTGGTCTTTTCTATAGTTTACAAAGAACTTAGGGAAAATTGTGGGAATTTCTCCTTTTCCTGACAGGGGCAACCCCTATTCTAACATCATCATAACATTTAAAAGCCCAACGAAAACAAAATCCAAACTTAACATAGAAACTTTCTGTTGATATTATTTTCTTCCAAATAGCTCTCATTCATACTAATCTTCTTCTGTTTTTAAATATACAGTGGTTTTGATTTAAACAGACATACCCAGCTGTGCCAGAGACAGACTAATTCTTACTCTTCGATACTTGGAAGCAATTATTTCTCTTGCAAGGCTCTGTTTGCTCTTCAAAAAGTAAAAAACTTAGGTGTGTATGTAGGCATGTTGATTATAGGCCTTTGTTCTCTATCAAGTACTTTTATTTGTTGGATTTTTTTTCCCTATGTAATAAACTAAGTAATCTAGATGAGAAACCTTTTTTGAATTTAATTAGTCTTAGCTAACCATAAGGATCCTTGGTCACCCTAGAGAATGTCTCTACCAATTTTTCTCAAGTAATGACAGTTGCACAAATTCCTGTATTATGCTTTTGTATTTTAACTACACTACATGCAAACTATATAAATTATTTAGATATATACATTGATTCAGAAGCTTAAACATAGGCATTGAGTGATTGGATTTCTAGGCAGGAAGGTGACCTCTGAAAAAGCCTTCCATTGTGGACAGTGAAACTGAAAGGAGATAAATTATTGAAATAAAATATATATTTCAACAACTTTCCACCCAGACTGGAAAACTGCTTCAGATTCACAAACATAGGCATCTGCATGATAGGGGCCCTTATACAGCATATCTGTCCAAGATTCCATTATAAGCGAGCCAATACAGCCAACAAAGCCTAAAGAACAATTTCATCTGAATTCTGACAACTGAGGTTCCATTCAATTGCTTTCATTTATTTGTATACCATCATTTGAGATTACCTAGAGTATTTTTCTATGTTCATAGTTTCTGATTCAGAAGGTTGCAGCTCTCTTGCATGTCCTATGTCAAATATAATACCTCTATATGACTATTTGGCTACCCTGCTATGTCTCAAAAGGTCTTTTCTGAAAGAGTGACCTTGCCACTAAGTGACTGTACAAAAGTCACCAGTGCATACAGAGAGACTGAAATGAGATCCATCTCAGCTGTCTGAATAAAGAGTTTTGCAAGGCTATATATTTTTTTTAACTGAACAATCTTTGGTTGAGGACATTAACAAAGTAAAGTTGAAGACTACACCTTGAACACATGGTAGTTGAAATTTTAGCCCACGGGAAAGTTTTCCATGGAAGTCTTAGTCACCTTGGGCACATCAGGTGGCTGTGAAGCCTAGGTAGCATTTTGCTGGGGTTTAACCTGGTCTTCCTTTCCCTCCCCATTCCCCACCTCCTCCCCCCCCCCCAGTGGGATGGGAGAGAGAATTGAAAAGAAAAATATAAAACTCATGAATTAAAATAAAGACAGTTTAATAGGAGTAGGAATAAGAGTAAGAGTAACAGTAAAAATAGAATATACAAAAAAAGTGATTGGCAGCACAATTGCTCACCACCAGGAAAGGAGGCTCAGCTAGTTCCTAGGTTGCCTTGCTTCCTTGCAACTCAGTTACATGCTAAGTATTATGTCATATGGAACAGAATATCCTTTGGACTGTTTGGAACTGAAAACTCCTTGACTGCTTACCAACAATTAAAATATTATTGCGTTATCAACATCATTCTCATACTAAATCCAAAGCACAACAATATATCAGATGCTAGTTAGAAAATTTACTCTATTCCAGTCAAAACCAGATTGCACTTATAGATTGCAGTCCTGAATTTAGGCTTACAAGTAAAACTTCAGGCTTTGTAAATTATCCTAAAGTGCTCTTCTAGTGGTATATGTTCATCCTGGTCCTAGCATGTACAAATTTAAGCATGTTACAACTCCATCTTCAGAAACTTTTGTTTTAGAGCAGAGCTCATATGAATAACCAGAGGTATATGCCCCTAGCAACAGTTAATTTGGAATTAAAAATCTGATCTTGTAACTACGTTATCATGCACCGAGAACATGGAGCCATGAGAAGTACAGCCCTCGGATATAAGATCTTTTCAAAAATGCTACCAAAATCAAAAGGGATGGTATCCAGATTTTCCAAAATAGCCTTCCAACTAGTTCTCTTCTACAAACATAACTGTTGCAATAATTGTATCAAGTCTTTCTCCTATCTCCTTTTGAAATACTTCAAGAATCTGTCTTAGCTGTAGTGTTTGAGGATCTAGAACCAAACAACAATAAACAGAAAAATGTATGATGAAAACAAAAAGTCAGCAAAGGGAATTCCAAGGAAATCTTGAGTGCCAACTGGTTATTCATTATCTGACATGGAAAAGCAACTTTGATGTTACTTTCCAATGATTCAGACACATAGAAAATTTTCACTGAGGTGATTTTTCATCTGACTTTTATTCCTTCCTCTTTTCTTTTGTCTTCACTCAAGAACTTCAAAGACATTTGTTTATTATGAATTCACCCTATATCGTCACCAATTATCTGAGTGCCTGAGGGGTTCCAGGAATCAGTTTGAAACAATTAAAAAAGATGAAGCAAGTCTGTCCCTTCCAGCTCACAGAAGCAAAGTTTTAGCTTGGACTGAGGTTAGAAAAAATAAGTGTTTCATACACTGTTTGACTGCTAAATAGATCTGCATCTAACAGTAAAGGCCAGAATTTAATCATGTGACTTTGAGCACTGACCAGAATTTTTTTTGAAAATGGTTGGCTATTGATGACAATGTCTTACATAAGTCATATTGTTATCTCAGTTTAATAGGACAATCTTTGCTGGAATGTTATCTAACTCAAGGTCATTAGGACCTAGATCTAGTTTTTATTTGATTAATAAAATGAAATAAAATAAAACACACACCCTTGTAGGAAATTATCTAGCAAATGAGTTTCTTCAAACTCTAGTCTCAGGAGAAATATTTTACTCCAAGGCATAGCTAAATAAACACCTGTTAACAGACTGCAGTTAATACCAGTACTTCAACATTCACTGAGAGAAGACCTAAATAGTGCTCAGAAAACTGAGATGCAACTGATTTAAAAAAAAAAAAAAGTAATGGGCTGGAGCATTTATAGCACAACTAAGTTGATTAATTGCACCCTTAGGTCTCTGTATTATGTATATATGTGAAACTTCATGTGATCAAATATGACATCAGACAGCAATATTAAATCTAAGTAGGTCTATCACTGTATCAGACCTTGCAACAAAACTTGAAATAAAAGTCATTGCATCAGGAGCTAGCATATTATTACCATCTGCCTATATGCTGTGGTTCTACCCAAGCCAGAGTTAACTTTCCCAAGCAGCCAGCCCAGGTGAGCTGAGTTAGTCCTGGCTGTTTCCACACCACCTGACATCACTTCCCCATAAAAGGGGCTGGTCGGGGAGGTGTGCTCCTGGGTGCCTCCAGGGCAGTATAAGTGTAGCTAGGGTGTTGTGTTAGTCCCCCTGTTGGTGCAGCACTCTGTGTTGTTGCTGGGTGTGAGTCTAATTGGCTGTCATTGTGATTTTGTCCTTATTCCAACCCCTGGAGGCTCTGTCTCTTTCTCCTCTGCAAGTTAGTGAGAAGTGTGGGGTGTTCAGCCACTGTTTGGGACTGAACCACCACAGTACACAATATAAGATTGAATAACACTTCTTTCGCTTTCTGTTTTTAACCAGAATTTGTACTTTGCACCTCAATTAAGCTGTTTTTTTTTTTTAATGTTGCAGAAACATTTCTACTGTTTTCATTTTTTTCTTCTTCTCTGGCTCAGTATATTTTTTAAAATTTAGTTGCTCAGGGTTTGGGGCTTTTTTTTTGGTTTTGGGTTTTTATCAATTTTTTTGTTTTAAGGGACAGTTTTTAGTCTTTGTAATTACTATCATGATGGCCTCTTCATAAATGTTTTATTTCTCCATGCCAGCTTAGGAAATCTAATTCTCCAACTAATTGAAGACTGTTCACTATTTTTGTCTTAAAATGATAATTGCTTGGGTAAGCTAAGGCCTGAGGAGGTGATAGTTTCTTTTTTATTTTTTTATTTGCTTTAGATTATCCTTTTATTTCCTGCTTTAGTAGAGCCTATGGTGTACTATTTCTTGATGTCATTACTATCTGTAGCTACCACCCTTTAATGTTTAATATAATCTTTAATATTACATATTTTTATTCTCATAAATAGATTTAAAATGCAATACAATTTAATTGTAGCTAAACTTATTTCCTGAAAGATAATATAGAGATTATTACTACTTGTACAAATACATACAATGCATTTGGGGAATTCAATGGTGTTGAAAGATGAAGCAGAATATTTCTTAAAGGTGCAACTAATTAAAGTGATACCATAGTAATGCACACAGCTTCTCAAAGGAAATCTATCTGATAGACTATACCTATGTGTGGCTTTAGGGTATTAAAAATATTTGTATCATAAGTTTTAGATAAATGAGTATGGGAAATCTGTGCATTTTTATACTATAAAAATTGTTATATATCTATATAAAAAAATAGGGTGAAAGTACATAAACTGTAATTTGTTTGATGTTCATAGCAATATGAATGTGTGGTAGTATGTGGGCAGCAATTCTTTTTAAAACTTCACCTTCTGTGTTTAATATCAAAATCTAACTTTTTCATAATGTAAACTGTTCACTTATGCTTTATATGGCATAAATTCATATCAGACATAAAAAGTAATCCAGATCAAATCAGAGTCACCAGATTGTAGTAATTAAGAGCATTAGTTTTAGTGGTAACTTTGTCCTTTTGTTTACTTCTCCGCCATGAGAGAGAATGCTTTCAGACCCTTCCTGAGGTTATATACGTAATAAATCCATAAAATCCATCCCGTATGTGAGGGGAAAAGTCAAATAACTATACCAGAATTTAAGAAAATAAGGAATATTAACATATGACAAGAATCAGATTGCTTAGTAATTTACTAATTTTATATATTACATGAAATTGCAAAAGGAGACACATTTCATAAAACCTTGTAAAAGGAAAAACAAAATAAAAGACTATTTTACAGTATGATTTGGTATCTAAAATGGTATTTAATTAAGACTATTCCATGAATAAGAGAAATCTGTCTGAAACCAAGCTGATAGGATACTGGTGAGCTGGAGAAAACACCTGGAAATTATTGTGGAGTTTAGATCAGCATCTTAAATGAGTGAATATTGTCTGTTGTTCTCATTTAAGGTTTACTCCAGATTCCCAGCTGCTGGAGGATGGCCACACTTCGGTAATAGTCAGCTCTTTGTCTTATATCTGAGAGTCTCCATTTTCTCTGTTTACATTATTGGTATGCCAATGGAAGGACTATACTATAATTAAGAAAATGAAACAAACCATGTGCTATAAGGGCATATGAGAGCAATGCTCTGTGAAATACAGTAAAAACTGGCTTCATTCTACCTATGGAATTACCAAACTAAAGGTTATACTGACTGAAAACTCCTTTTAAAGTAAGTGAAAACTGATTTCCTTTCAAGAGACAAGGCAGATCTTAGTTGCTTTTACTCTGGACTTTTTTTAGCTGGATGTCTTTAGGCTTGAGCACTACCACGATACTAACTTCTATGTCACATGAGACACAAAAGAGTCCCAAACTAAATTAGGGCTAGCCTGAAAAGTGTGGATCAGTTAACCTCTGAAATAAGGAACCAACTGAATATAATTAGGTGGGGAGAGCCTGGGACCTGACTAATTTATGTCTGCCCATTCAGTTTGGCATCCAGTTGGCTTATACTTTCTGAGAAGCAGTTTTTTTGCCTCAGCAGTGATTTTCAAATTCTTACAGGATCTGATTTGAAATGGTTCATTAAAAAGAAGAAACTGGGAAAACTGACATTAAAAAAAAAAAACCCCTCTCAGTGGAAGGGTGAAATCTGAGCCTGTGTTTAGTTTGAGGCAGAACAACATGAATTTCACTCTCACAAGAAAAAAATAATCCAAAGAAATAAGAAAATCAAGCATCTTGGACTTAAAGAGTTAAGTGTCATTTGAGATACCTTAAAGTATTTGATATCCCACAAAGGTCTCTGTTGCGTATTGCAAATCCTGTGCAAGTTTCCCAGACATTTTCAGAAATATGAAATTACTCTCAATGTCTATGGTTAGACAATTAAATGGAACTTTTCATTTCAGAGGAGTGGGGTATATTTGCTTAGAATAAACTTCCAGGCAAATTTTATTCCCGTGGCTTTTAAATTTTATTTAAAATGAGTAAACCAACATGGAAACTTGGTATTTTTTGACTCTGTTTTCTTTAAAATTTAGCCCAAAGTTTATGATCTCATGGTGTCGAATTTCATGAAGTAAAGGTTCAAGCAATAGCACAGTGTTTTAATGATTGAGTTTTTGCCAAGAAAAGATTGCTTCTTGTTTCTGCAATGGATAAAAAATGCACAAATTGAAAAGAACACATCAGACAGTTCCTGAAGGTCACCTGATGTAATAAACACATTTCTTCATTCATATATCCACTTCATCAGAAAATATTACCAGAGGAGTGGAAAGCTGCCACTTTAAAATGAGAGTATTCCACCAGGCCCAGGATTTCCCTCAACATCTAATTCTTCTTAAAATGAGTGCAATAGTTAAATATAGGAAATGATTGAGGAAATGGCTCTTTGACCATTATGATGGTAGAGAAAAGCTGCAAGGTCAGTTTTATATGTGCAAGCTAGTACATCCAATAACATGATTGATGAGTGACTGTCTTGTAATCGTTTTGCTGTTTTCAGAACAGCACATCTCATGAAAGATGACATGCAGTCTCCCCCATCAGGAGTCTGCAGAGCCAGTTTAATGAAGGTAAAAGTGTGAGTGTTGCAGTTGGGCAAGCTTTTTAATATTGCTGCCAAGAAGACAGAAAAACCTGAAAATTCCATGTCGGCCTTTCAAAACAATAGTCACAGCAACAAGAAAATCAACATCTGTTGTGTGTTTTTCCTTTGTTTCTTCTAATCGATCCAGCAAATCTTTGCCAAACATTTGCACAGTATGCCATAGAAATGTCACTTGAGGGTGAAAAAAGAGTGTCACTTTATAAGTAAATGTCATTTTGCAAGTAAATACCATTGAGTAGGGAAAGAAAAATGACACTGAGAAGCTCAATGGCTAAATGGATGATGATACAAATGAGAAGCAGAGCATTTAATGAAGATTCCAGTTAATTTGTACGCCATCTGTCTGATGTCTTGGTAATACTAGATGGTAAAGGAAGTAGTGAGTTTCCAAATCTTCTCAACACATGAACTTTACCTTTCAACAAGCATCTGCAGTAGACAATGTGCTTCCACCCTAGCCAGTCATGGTAACTAAAATGCCTCTCCTTTTCAATTACTTCTTTACCTGTCATTGAGTTTTGTAGAGTTCTCATGTTATCTCTGCCTCTGTTCTAGCTTCTTTTCTCCCTTCACCTCCTGTATCTTCTTTGCGCTCACTTATCTACTTTAGGCACTGAAGTCTAGCTGATATATTTATCCAGCTACCTTACCTTGGAATATTTCAAAATCTCCACTGTGCCATCATTCCTATCTCACCCTTATAATTCTGATTACTTCTCCATTTCCTTTCTGTAATGCACTTTCAAAGAAGTGAAGGTTGTCAGCCCTATCCTGGATGGAGTCAAATAAGTGTCACCAGCAGGTTGAAAGAGGTGATTCTCCCCCCTTACTCTGGATTTGTGAGATCTCACTCCTGATATCCCCTGAAATATGGACATAGGCCTCTTGGAGTGAGTCCACAAGAGGTCCACAAAGATGATCAGAGAGCTGGAGCACATATGAAGACAGGTTGAGAGAGTTCAACTTGTTCAGCCTAAAGAAGAGAAGGCTCCAGGAAGACCTTAGAGCAGTCATCCAGGACCTGAAGAGGAGCCTACAAGAATGCTGGAGCCGAACCATTTACAATTGCATGTACTAAGAGGACACATGGTAATGAACGTAAGCTGAAGGAGGATAGATTTACATTAGATATTAAGAAAAAATCTTTACTGTGAGGGTGGTGAGACCCTGGATCAGGTTGCTCAGAAGCTCCCACTTCCAGGAAATATTCGAGGCCAGGTTGGATGGGGCTTCAGACAACCTAGTCTAGTGGAGGGTGTCCCTTCCCATGGCAGGGGGGCTGGCACTAGATGACCTTCAAGGCCCCTTTTAACCTTGGACAGAATCACCGAATTACAGAATGTTAGTGGTTCGTGAAAGATCATATAGTCCAACTCCACAGCCATGGACATATTATTGTTTTATGATTCTATGATTTATTTATCATTACCAGAAAATTAATCACAAAGCTTGCTGTGTCTAGGCAAAAAGAATTCATGTCTTATGCATTTAGTAGAAATAGAAGATCTTCGAGGCTTTATAACTCATACTTCATTATTTTAAGGCTGTCTATGCAAAAGCTACTTGGCAAAGCATCTATGGAATCTATACTTGATGAAATTATTGACAATGAGTGTTCATATTTGATTTAGCTTTTAGGATAGAAATAACAATTTGTAACATGAACTTAAATAGTTTGCATAAATTAGTCAGAAGAAGGTGAATGAGAATTTTCTATTTATTTTAATCTTCCTCTCCCCAACTTTTCTGTTTTCCTTAATGTACCACCTCACTCTTTTATTCTTTAAAACCTTCTACGTATGTTAATTGTTGGAGATTTTAGCAACAAGTACTTGTAGGTTCTCAAAGTGACAGTATTATCCAGAAGAAATTACTAAGTCTGGAAAGGTATTAGCAAAACATACACACATAGAAATAGTATTGTATTTAAGGCAAATTTATTCTTCAACTATACTAAGGAAATTATATGTATCTGTAGTGCTTGAAGAGATCTGAATAAACATGAATGTTCTACCTTCATAACAACTTTTACCTAGGAATCTCAGTTCTTTACCTAGCAATTTCCACACAAATACCAAAATCAATATCCCCGTCTTATGATTTTGTTTCCTGACTTCCAGCCTTCCAGTCAGTTCTGCACACTTTTCTGCTCCTTGCACTTAAACCTTTTCTGCCTTTTACTTTCACCTCCACTCTGTTTTGCTTACAGTTCTGGAGTGAAATCTTTTCATTCGTTGGTAGTGTTGTAATCCAAGCTCCCTGTCTTCCCCAGGCCTGGTATGAAGAAATGAGGCAGAGAAAAATTCCCATTTCTCATGGAAAGGAATATGCTTGTGGTTTTTTTTAAATGTCATTTTGTTCCAAACTTGTCTTTATTCTTCTTTGGTAAAGTCAGCAGCAGAAGATGGAAGCAGTGTCCCTAGATCTTCTTGCCTGGAGTGTCAAGCAGAGAATGTAGCTTACAGAGTTTGTTTTTGTGTTTGGTTTTTTTTTTCCCCTTGTTTCTCTTCCCCTCTATGTCCAGGTTATATTAATAATATACTCACCCAGGAAATTATGCTTTATTCCCAGAATCTGCCATTTGGCTCACTTCAGACATCATACACAGATAAAATGTCTGTTTGCACATGGGAAACCATGTAATTGGCAAATGAGAAGCAGAGGCCAGGAAAACTGTGGATTTCTGTTAACTGTGCCAAAAGAAAACATGTTCAATATTTAGTGCTGCTAGTGACATTCCCAAATTACACATCTGTGTTTTTGATTTACATTCCAGAGGACCAGGAAACAGATGGAAAAGACCATGGGACATTCAGAAGAGAACTATTCTCCCTTATAAATCTGTGTAGGACCTGCTAAAAATCCTGACTGCTGACAATCACATTTATTTTTTTTTTAATAAATAGAATCTTGAATGAAACATTGGTGTTTAAGCTCTTCACAATGCCAATATATTTCGGATATGGATGACAGGTATTTTGAAGACCAAATCAGTACACTTACAAGGTTTCTTACTTCTCTGCTACAAGGCATCTTTACTTTATTCTGAAAATTCTGTAAACTTATGTGGTAAGCCATCTAAGACAGCAGAAAGGAGCTAAGATGGTACACATAAAAAAACCATAAAAAATTACTAAGCACATTTAGAAATTACCTTTAAATAATTTAATGAATGTCATATAATTGGGGGGGGGAGGTTATTTAGATTCATCCAGATCTTTATTTTGCGTATTATTTCAGCCTTTATCCATTATGCACAAGGTTGTGATTCTCCACTACTAATGATGATATTGGGATTCTTCATTATCCAGCTTCTCTATGTCTTGAATGACTGTTAGTGCTGCAGGTAAATGACTTGGCCCCCAGGGGACAATGCATTTCCTCTTCCTTTCTGATAAAAGCTTCTAAAAAAGAAATTATTTCATCCTGGTTTCATAACAAGTTCCAAAGTGTTGATTTTATTTTGATTAAAGATGAACTTGTTTCCAGACTTGGACTTTTAATTCCAGTATCCCCCTCAACTTAAGGAATGTTTACTTTTAAATTACATTTGAATGCATAATATGCAAGCAGTATCCACCTTAATTCCATAATATGAAAACTTCAAATATAGAGCAGAGGATAACTTATCTAAAGCTTACTGTAATTGAAATTACAATTTTAACAGTTTGGCATTGTTTCACTTAAAGCTTCCTTTTGTTGTTAGCAAGAGGTATTAAACCTAAATAAGAGAATGGATCTTTAGAAAAATAGTTTTATGTACTAAGCATGCAGAAGAGAAAAGTATGAGTGCATCAGCAAAATCTGGGGAGAAAACTATCTCTTTTATGTTACAGTTTAGGTCCTCAAAGCACAATAAGAAATTCATTTTACTGCTACTCTATGTAACCTTTGTTTACTGCCATATTTGGAACATCAACTGATATCAATTCAAACCACAATACATTAGCAGGCAACACAGAAAACTATTCTTGTTTACAATTTCATATGTAAGCTCACATAGCATTGGAAGTATGCGCTGCTGGGTCAGTTTAAGACTGAGATCTACCCATACAGCTTTACTGCCTGCAAAAGATGAAATTTTTATTGAATAATAGTAACTTAAGAAATGAAAAGGATGAAAAAGCACCACGGTCTAAATTACCATATTGGCGTCTTCTTCTAATAGAAACATAACAGTAAATTAACACTGTAATAAATCAAATTTAACATCAGTATTTATAATCAGAAGCTTCTTAAGACAATCAGAAAAACAGAATTTAATACACAAAATGTATTTCAAATATTGCTATGATTGTTAATAAAATTTTAAAAGCTATAAAGTTGGCTCTTTAATCTCCAAAATTGATTTTCGTAAAAAATCTTTATAGACAGTTTTTGTTCTTCTATTTCCTGCTCAGGCTAGGAATAGCACTTCTAAAAAACAATTAACAATTTCCCTTAACTTCATATTTTTTCATAGCTTTAAAAAGACTTGCAGATACTGCTTTCTGTGAGTGACTTTTTATAACCTTTATATACTTTATATCCTATATATAGAAAAGTTGCAAGTGTATGGTAATTGTCATCCAAGTTTTCTTTTCACTGTCCTTTAGTGTAAAAATTGCGTTTAATAAATGCTACCACACTGCAATAAACTCTCAAACTCTTATTCAAACTTTGTCTCGCAGACACACAATACCACCGGAAAGCTCATTTAACACACTATCCTCATAGAAAAAGACCATATAAGTCATATAGTTCTCTCTTCAGTTAATTTATTGAACACCTGAGTCTCCATGAAAATCAAACAAACAATAACCAAAAAACCACTCCACCAGAACAGAAACAATAAACCAACCAAAAAACAACCTCCCCTTAAAAGCACATAATGAGAAAGCCATTTTCCTGTTTCGTGACTGTGACTAAAAGATAAGGAAAAAAGAGGTAAAAGACATTTTTTGGATCTTATTAATGCAGCTTTGCAGATCTGATGATTAAAAGAAGCCAAACCAGCACCTGAAGTGAAGCAAATTGGCCCAGATGGAGTGTTTTAAATGAGATTGATCAAGCTGTGCCAGAGTCTTAGAGTATTGTTGCAGAATTCACGTTGACCTTTGGATATATCTGATCACAATGATGATTCATTTGTACAGATTATCATGTGATAAACCACCACATTTTTCCTTCAGTGACTGCTCTGTACCGGTAATGGAATTCATACTTCAGCACCAGATCTGCAACTATGTATGGAAAATTTCCATGTTAAGCAAATAGTTCAGTTGTCCCATTAAAACTTCCAACTTGTCTCAAAAACTAGTTTTATAGATTTGTGTTTTCTGTGTGTGCATGTGCATGCATGTGTGTTTCTGTGCACATCTAAAGGACTGGAATAAATTCCTGTAATTAATATGTAGCTTTCTAAAGAGACATACAAGGTTAAAGAAGGAATTTAATCAGACTGTTTTATTTTCTGAGATCTGTTCCTAGATTAATATTTCTGTAAAAAGGGCTGGATGTTTTCACAGAACACTAAAATTACTGTATCCCTACAGTGTATGCAGATAATAATAAAGCAATACTAACTATGCTAATAATATGCTAATACTAAAAGGCCAGGTTTGTGAGGTTTCAGGCAACCTGGTCTAGTGGAAGATTTCCCTGCCCGGAACTAGATGATCTTTGAAGTCCCTTCCAACACAACCATTCTCTGGTTCTGTGATTCTATGATTTTTTTTCTCTGCATTAATTGCTGCAGAGCACATCTGACTTCAGAGAACACCTGGTGAAGTTTATTCACAACTTTCTATCTTCTCTTGAGATTTCACTGGTGATCAACTTGCAGTGGCAACTATATTGTCATAGTGATCTACTATTTGGTAAAGTACACCATGCCAATGGAAAGCTCTCTGCTGTATTCCATATATACCAGAAATCCCCTTTCCTCCGTGCAACCTAGTCAAGTGGGAATGCTCATTCAACATGAAGGAACCTAAAATTATTAAAGAAAAAGTAACTGCTTAAATGGTGGTGCCATGCGTTTCATTGTGAAGAATATTCCCATGATAATTCTCCAATATTACTTTATGAGCATACAGTTATTTAAAAGATTCTCTTTAAAAGGTTTTACTTGTCTTTGGTTACAGGATCTAATCCCTTTGTATATGAAGACATTTATACCTTTGCTACTTATTTCACGAATACCAGATAAGAGATTTGCTGTGTTTGTATAGAGCTTGTCATTTTATATTATGACATAACATATTGCCTCTGTGGTACATTTTGACAATGCCAAGTAAATGTACAGAAGACTAGAATTTGTAGTTAGACTGGTTTTTTGGGGGGGTTTTGTTTTTCCCTCAACCTAAAGGCATGGAACCACTCAAACATGCAAATTATTTGTGAGAAAATATATTAAATAAGCTTTAGCTGACATCTAAATACAGTAAGATAAAACTAAAAAGATAGATTTCTTCAATGTGAAGCACAGGGCTTACCTGTTGGTTACAGTGTTTTCATGATGATATTGCATTATCTTGTCTTCTTGATCATCAAAAGCCTAACTATGCATACAAAAGAAATGAATCAGAAAAAAATAGTTCTATCAAATTAATTATTCACTAAAAGCAGTGTGCTCAACAGAATATCTTTTAGATTAATATATATCTGTAAAGAGGATACACTATCTTTGTACTAAACCAAAACATGCATAATAGTACAAAGATGACTCTTTAGGAAAACCTAATTGAGGATAAGCCTGTTACATTAAAGCTTGGTCGTGGCAATAAGGTTATGCAGAAAACCTATCTGTGATTAATCTAAAAGTTTAAGCTAAAGGAGTACCATATAATTGCTTATTAACATGAGCTTCTTACAAAATCTTAAGGGAGAATATAATTTGCACAAACATATGCTCCTTCTTAGATTACTAAATATTTCTTAGGGGAAAATTGTTAGAACATTAATGAATAATAACAACAGATAATTTCATTACATTTAACACAGACATAAGCATTTGTTTCTGTATCAGAAATTTTAATTGCCACATTATATGAGAAGCAATGATTTAGAAATATGTTGTGGGTTTTTTATTGTCTCACGTGTTTTTCCACTTATTAAACCTGCCAAAAAATTATTGTGAATCATCCATTTGATTTCTCTCTTTTTAAGCTTCTTTGAAAATTCACAAGTATACAGGGGGCAAAAAAAGTGTCTTCTAAAGATAAAACCATTGAATGTCACATATTTTTCCTGTTAAAATAAGACAATAAAATGTATGACATGACATTTAAAATTTTGCATAATTTATTTAACATGAAAATATTCAGAAGCATAACGAATGAAAAGGAAAGTTACATCCCTTGAAGTTTCAAAAATAAGAAATGTAGGTGTAATACTTTTGTTACTAGTAAAAAGACCTTCCAGTACTTGTGTTTTGTACTTTTTTTCATTTAGCAGAACTGAAAAAATAAATGCATTTGAAAATAATATTTTGCAAATTATGACAGATTTCATCATCATCATTTGTTTCTGTATTGTTTTATAATATAAAGTAACTTTCTATAAACCATTTGATAAGTGATATGTGGGCTCTGTTGCATTTTTTAATGCATCAGAATTTTTCCCACTACCTAGTAAGACAAGTCAACAATACCAAAAAGTCTTTCTGTATCAACGGTCAATCCTTATTTAAAAAAAAAAAAGAAAAAAGAAAGAAAAAGTACTTAGCAATAACAGGTCCTACATGCTATTTAAAAGATTAATTCCTTTTTATACATTTAAAAGGTATGATCTGCAGAAATACATGTCCTATCAGTTAGAGACTGGGCTGACAGTCTAGTTTTGACATTTCTTTTAAGGCTGTATAATTGGTATTCACCTGAGTAAGAACAGAGCAGAGCTGGAAACGTATCAGTAGGATTTACAACAAATGTAGGCTTTCATTTCCCTAAAAGTTTAGCTACCTTGGAAGGTTGCCTTACAAACTTTTGGTTAGAATTCTCTGTTGAGATGTGAGATCAAAGACCTGTACATAAATCTAAGTGCCTTCCATTGGTCTATGTAGAACAATATACTGTGTTGGATAGTGGTTGTGTCTCAGGTGTTGTGACCATTGTTGTTCATCATTGTTGTTATTTTTCTTCTTATTATAGGGACATACTGTTCTTAAATGTTCTTTTCATTGAGAAAGACATGAAGTTAAAATGCTAAATCAGCTTTTTTTTAAATTGAAATGCATATGAAAATACTCCTGATAACATTCACTATTCAGGTACTCTAGTATTAAAAGAGATATACCAATGAGAGATAACAAATAGTTATCTCAAGCAATAAATGGCCCTGTATGAGCATTAGTGCAAAATAATGAATCTTTTTTTTTTTTTTAATCTATCTAGTTGCCTAATGCTGTTTCTTTATTCATTTAAACTGTTTTTAAATTATGATATTCAGCACATTTTCTTATATCATAGCCTTAATGTTTCAGGAAACTTGTAACTTTCAATTTAGTGATAATCACTCAGTTACTTCGGGACTATGCCCTCATAAGTTAGGTCACTATTCCTACACTGAAGTCATCCTCACCTCCTGGTTCATTTTTGCAGAGCAGCTGTCTTTCTCTTGCTGCTGCTGCTTGGACCCTGTTCTAAAGAACATTGAAATGTATTATATTCAGTATTAAATATTTAACTTACCAAAGTTTTTGGGATGATGTTATAGATACCTGACTTTTACTATACAAGTTTTGTGTTATTTCCAGGTAAAGTAACCTTCAGAGATGCTTACCAAATTCAGGCTTTTGCTGTGTTACATGTAGAGATATGGTTATATGATGAACAATGTCTCAATCAGAAGAATTTAACTTTACAAAGACAAGGTAGGCAAAGTATAAAAAAACCAGCATTTTATCATTTTGCAGTTAGAGAAATAAAGCATAGACATAAGCAGTGTCTGCCATGAACTGAATCCAAGGATCTTAAAGATCAGAGCACTACGTGACCATTCTTCTTTTGGAAATATGTTTGTATATACTAGAAGTCTATTTTTGTTTTTTTTCAGGCCGCTTGTAGTTATGATGAAAATTAGGGTGTTGGTGTTTTTTTGGTGGGTTTTTTTCCCCCCAATCATCTAATACCTGCACCAAATGTGTTGCTACTTTACAATACCAATAGCAAGTTTCAGCTACTGTACTAAAAACTCTCTGTAAATATTAGTCCTTGTTCAAAGCTATTCCTTTTTCTTTTCAGTCTTACAAATATTTAACTCTATTTTTAAGACACAGAATGAAATATCAATCAGAAAAAGTACTCCAAAGATCTCATAATTCTGAATGCCATACTACAAAACCACAAAAGGTTTCATATATAGCATTGTATCTCAAACGAGGCATTAATTTGGGCTTCAGCAAGAAGTTATGTCTCTCAACTAACAAAACATTTGTACATCTTGTAGAAAATATAAAGAAAAAAACCAGTAAGCACTTGTTTCCTATGAGACAATTTCCTTTTTGTCAATGCTCATTAATTTTCAGACTTTTACGTTCTTCAGTCAACATGGTTCAGTAAAGATTTTAAAGATTCTGAAGTCTTACATATATATATATATATTTAAATATATATAAAGCGCCTATCACTGTACTGATAAACATTCTTTGGAACCACTTTCAAGCAAGATCATAAAACGGTTCTAAAGCTTCAGAGTGAGGACTTCAACTTTTTAACTTTTTCTTTTCTTTATTTTTTAAAATACTATATAGCAGTTAATATCAAATTAGGTGTAGGCCATTATATTTACATTGCAAGAGGGGGATCTGTGTACCTCTACAGACCTGTGTGAGGAATACAACAGGTTCAGTCACTTTTTTTAGATGACAATGGTCTGGTCTCACTTCCCTTCATATGTATTTATTCCTCCTTGTACTATTGTGCATAGTAGACTGAAAACAGTAACTTGGGATGACATTGTCTACACCATTTAAGACTTTTTGTACCTCAAATACATTTTAGAATTGTGTATATGCCACAGCCCTTTCAAATCAATGGCTTATAGGTAGATTAAACTGTCAAAATGACATTTTATTTGTTTCAAAATATTAACAAGCAATCTATATTATACTACAATTTACTGTGCCACTGATAATAGCCCTTAACTGTTCCTCACTT
This sequence comes from Laterallus jamaicensis coturniculus, assembly GCA_022605575.1. NCBI lineage: Eukaryota > Metazoa > Chordata > Aves > Gruiformes > Rallidae > Laterallus > Laterallus jamaicensis. Next base: position 14,466,361 of record JAKCOX010000019.1, read on the forward strand.
CACTATTTACACTATTCTTTACTGTTATCTTCTTTTGAAGTTTTACAACTCCTTTGTGTATCTGCTGTTTCTGTATTCAATAAAACTATTTTTTAAAGGCAGCTAAATAAGTGGACTGTGGACTCTGGACATTTGACTTTGTTGTCTCCTATTTACCATTGTTGCCTGGTCATTGGCTAAAATTCAATCTAGATTATGCAAAAACTATTCCATGTTGTACTGTTAACACAGTGATTTAGGAAAGCAATCGTTTACTAAATACTAAATCTTTCAGCTTTGTCTCCATTCTACAGCATGCTTCAGAGATTTCCCAATTAACACCAGAGAGTTTTAAATGGGTTGAAATCAAATCATCCATAAGCATAATCTTGTTAACCTAATTTGCCCTCCTTATCTCTTCATACAGGTTTTCATTTCTGTTTCTTTTTTCTGTCCTTGGAAGTTCATTGTATGGTGTACCTGCCTTGTTATCACTTCAATACTCCTATGTATAATCTATCTTATTTCCTAAAGATGTCAATTCATTACTTCATGTGTTTCATTTTTCCTAACTTGTAAGAGTGCAATAAAACCTGAACAAAACAATCTTTCTTGGGAAACTTTCTGCCATAATAGAACACTCTAAATAGAATTAAGTCATTATATGTGATATAGATGGTTTTGCCTAAATAGTATTGCCTCTAGAATGGATCTAAGAAAACATGTTACTCTAAATCTTCCAGGAAAATGTTTAGCTTTTAGGTTAGATTAAAATACATATTATTATTTCCTTTAGACACAGTATGTCTTACAGTTAATCATTGGTTTAGGGACAATTTCTCATGAGTACTCTCCAACTTGTGAAATGAACAGAGATCTGAATCCACAGAAGCTTACAAATGCAACTCCCTGAAACACTCTTAAAAAAAAAAAAGAATAATATATATATGTATATATATATATATGTAATGCTTTAATTTTTTCAGATTGGGAGGTTTTGGGTTGGGTTGGTTTTTTTCCACCCTATGCGGATAAAAAAAATATTTGCAAAGGAAAAGTCACTGTTACAACAAATTTTAGTTACAAACTGTTTTGTTAAAAATTGATAGCCGGTTTTGACCTCCATCATGATACAGAGCACATGAAAAAAATTATTCTGTGCATTCATTGGCACCATTCCATCAGAAAACTACAGCCATTTCTATACTTTTGATGAGTACCTAAGCAGTCATTTCCCTTTCCTTTCCAGCTCTGAGAATAGAGTTCAGTTTCCCTTAGAGAATACCAGCTTGTAACCTTTCCAGACACAGAAAATGAAGAACAACTCAAAATGGATTAAAGAAAGAACAGCCTATAGAGAAAAGACACTATACGTATAATCCTCCAGCTATCTTCTTCCATTCTGACCTCCCTTTACAATCAAGCACCTTAAAATGGTAAAGGAAAAGGGCCAAATCCTGCCTCTGTATTATATACGTTTCTCACTGTACTTTAGCTGAAAGCAGAACCCAGGCCCAAATTTCTTACAGTCAAATCTATTCACATTTAATGTAGGACATCTTCCTTTCTCCTCAGGTCTTATTTCTCAAATTTAATCAAAATCAGGTTTTAAAAAAATATCTTCTATCTTTTCACATGAATGCCCTGACTCTGTCACTTTGCCCCTATCTAATTCTGTTATTTTCATTGTCCATTTCTAACTTCTGTGTATGCAGTTTCTTTTCATTTGTTCCTTTATTTTGTAGACAGTTTTACTTGTCCTTCTTGTTTCCTTTCCAGCTGTTCGAGAAGTTCCCAGTATAATTGTCAAAGCTCCTCCTTGTGGAATCCCAAGCATCTAAATTTCCCTGCTAGTTACTTGTTAATTTTAAGTAACAACATTTTTAGCTGCCCTAGGCCTGAAAAAGTTACTAAGCACTCATATTTAGGTGCTCAAGCATTATATTATGTTGCCCTTTTGTTAACTCCAGTATGAAATTTAAGTGTTTTGTGTATTTAAAAAAAACCCAAAATAAACCAAATCCACTATGTTTAACAGGATATGTTTAAAAAAATGGATAAAAGTGAAACTTGTAAAAGTGTATATCAAGTTCCTTTAATAAAGTACATTCTAAGCTCTTAAAGTGTCACTAATTGCTCTATGAAAACAATAAGAAATAAAACAATAGCTTGTACATTCTACAAAAAATTTATGTAACATTTCATAATTAATTTTAGGCTTCTTTTTAATTTTTTTTAAATACATGGATGTGTATATATACTTTCCTGCTGTAAACAAGCTTTTCTTCCGATCTAGGGAAGACATGTAAGGAAGCCTGAGAAGATTTCTGAGGTTTCTGGTAAATTTCAAAGATGCATTTTTTTCCTTCAGTAGACACCGCCAATTGCTGTAACTGATGTTCCATCTATTACATCAACCCAATTTCTCAGACAGTAGATAGTTAGCTAGACTCTAGTTCTGGATTATTATTTCTATCTTCTGAGGAATCGCATGCTATAACAGAAAAAATGTCATGAATAATGTGGAATTATGTTGGTGAAAGCTACATTAGCAAACCTAAAAGTTTATTGTCCTTTGTCTTTGAAGAAGGAAAGAGATTTTTATGCATTAGTGGTCTTGGATCTGTTTCCTTGAGAGAGAATATTAACACTACCTAGAAAATTAAAAACTGAAGATTTTGCAGTGCTTGTATCACAGAATCACACAATCACAGAATTGTAGGGGTTGGAAGGGATCTCAAGAGATCTTCGGGTCCAACCCCTCTGCCAAAGCAGGTTCCCTATCTCATATTACACAGATAGGTGTCCAGACGGGTCTTGAATATCTCCAGGGAAGGAGACTCCACCACCTCCCTGGGCAGCCTGTCCCAGGGCTTTGTTACCCTCACTGTGAAAAAGCTTTTCCGCATGTTGGTGCGAAACTTCCTATGTTCTAACTTGCAGCCATTGCCCCTTGTCCTGTCTCCACAGACCACTGAAAAGGGGCTGGCCAATTCCCTCTGCATCCCATGCTTAAGATAATTGTAAACACCAAGTAGGTCTCCCCTTAGTCTTCTTTTCTCCAGGCTGAGCAGTCCCAGCTTATTCAGCCTCTCCTCATAGGGGAGATACTCCAGGCCCTTAATCATCTTTGTAGCCCTTCTCTGGACTCTCTCAAGGAGATCCCTGTCCTTTTTATACCAGGGAGCCCAGAACTGGACACAATACTCCAGGTGGGGCCTGACCAGGGCAGAGTAGAGGGGGAGAATCACCTCCTTCGACCTGCTGGCCACAGGTGGCTGCTCTCTTAGCCACCAGGGCACACTGCTGGCTCATGGCCAACCTGTCATCCACCAGGACCCCCAGGTCCTTCTCCATAGTGCTCTTCTCCAGCAGGACATCCCCCAGCCTGTAATGAAATGAACGGTTGTTCCTTCCCAGGTGCAAGACTTTACACTTGCTTTTGTTGAACTTCATTAGGTTTCTCCCTGCCCAGCTCTCCAGCCTGTCCAGGTCTCACTGGATGGCAGCGCAGTGTTCCTGCGTGTCAGCCATCCCTCCCAGCTTTGTATCATCGGTGTACTTGCTGAGGGTGGATGCTCTTCCCTCATCAAGGTCGTCAATGAAGATATTGAACAGGACTGGACCCAACACCGAGCCCTGGGGAACACCGCTAGTCACAGGCCTCCAGTCCGACTCTGCTCCACCGATCACAACCCTCTGGGTTCAGTCCAACAGCCAGTTCTCAACTCACCTCACTGTCCACTGATCTATCCCATGCTCTCTCAGCTTTGTTATCAGGATGTTATGTGAGATAGTATCGAAGGCCTTTCTGAAGTCAAGGAAGATGACATCTACTGTTCTCCCTCCATCTACCCAGCTGGTGATGACATCATAGAAGGCTATGAGATTGGTCGAGCACGATTTCCCCTTGGTGAATCCATGCTGACTACTCCTCCTGACCTTCTTTTCTTCCAGTTGCTTGGTGATGGCATCCAGAACAAGCTGTTCCATAACTTTTCCAGGGGCAGAAGTGAGGCTGACTGGCCTGACTTGCTAGGATCCTCCTTCCTGCCCTTTTTAAAGACCAGAGTGACATTGGCTATCCTCCAATCCTTGGGCACTTCTCCTGTTCGCCAAGACCTATCGAAGATGATAGAGAGCAGCTCCGCAATCAGTTCCTCCAGCTGCCTCAGCACACGTGGGTGCACCCCATCCGGGCCCATGGATCTGTGTACATTAATCCCTTTGAGATGCTCCTGGACCACCCCCACCTCAACCAAAGGGAAGCTCTTCATTTCCCAGACATTACTACTTTCATCCACTGTCTGTGGGGCACGAGGGGCCTTTGAAGTGAAGACCGAAGCGAAGGAGGCATTCAGTATCTCCACCTTCTCATCATCCCCTGTTACCAGGACACCCGCCTTGTTCAGCTAGGGACCTACATTATCCCTGGTCATCCTCTTACTATTCACATATTTAAAAAAACTCTTTTTATTATCCTTTATGTCCCTTGCCAACTGCACTCCCAAGTGGGCTTTAGCTTTCCTAGTTGCATCCCTACAGACCCTGACAACATTCCTGTATTCTTCCCAAGTGCTCAGACCCTTTTTCCACAGTTCATAGACCTTCTGCTTCCCTTTGAGTATATTCAGTAGCTCCCTGCTCATCCACGCAGGTCTTTTACCTCTCTTTCCCGATTTCTTACTCAAAGGGATGCATCGTTCCTGTGCTTAGAAGAAGCACTGTTTGAATGCTAGCCAGCTCTGACAGGCTCCCATTCCTTCAAACAGTGTAACCCACTGGATAGCCCCTATTAGATTTTGGAGGAGATCAAAGTTAGCTCTTCCAAAATTCAGGGTAGCTATCCTATTTTTTGGCTTGCTGCTTCCACTCAGGATCTTGAACTCTATCATTTCATGGTCGCTTTGTCCTAAGCTGCCTCCGACCTTCACTTACCTAACAAGCCCGTCCTTGTCAGTAAGAACAAGGTCCAGCACGTGCCCTCCCATCGTAGGTTCCTGCACCATCTGTAGCAGGAAATTGCTTCTACACATTGCAGAAATTGTCTGGACTGCATACGACTGGCCGTATTACTTGCCCAGCAAATATCTGGGTAATTGAAGTCCCCCCTAAGTGACTGTGATCTTGAGGCTACTTCTAACTGCTTACAGAATGCACTACCAAGCTGTTCTTCTTGATCAGGGGGCCTGTAGTACACACCCACGACAATGTCACACATACTAGCCTGCCCCTTAATTCTTACCCACAAGCACTCGACTGAGGGTTCATCCTTCCCCAGGTGGAGGTCAATGCATTCTAGATGCTCTCTAACATAAAAAGCAACTCCCTCACCTCACCTCCCTAGCCTATCTTTCCTAAAAAGCACTTAGCCACCCATGGTAGCATGCCAGTCATCCAGGCTGTCCCACCACTCTCCGTGATTGCAATGAGATCATGGCCCTGTGACCGCACAAAGATCTCTAATTCTTCTTGTTTGCTCCCCATTCTATGTGCATTTGTATAAAGGCATTTTATATTTATATTTAATATTTTATATTTATATCTGAAGAAGAAACTGAAATAAAAGGAGTGATGTAATTTTAACAAGCCTCAGTATGGTCAGACAAACTTTGTTATTTAATCATGCACAAAGATTTTTTTGCCTCTGAACTGGAATGTTATAAAATTATAATTGTATTAGGTGATTCACATTTATGCAATTACCTTAGGATATTGCATTATATTTCCAAGGATATATTTTTACTAAGTGCTGCCTATTGAGTTTATTCACATTGTCTCATAGATACAGATGAGGCTCTTTTATTGTCTGTTTTATGTGAGATGCTTAAAGTACAGAAATAGGTGCCTTCACCATGTGCTGCACGGTATCAACATTGTGTAGAGCCCCCTGAACCACTGCACATTTTACACACAGCACAAAAAAGGTGGAATGTTCTCCCTCATTTTCTTCTAAACTAGCAAAAAACAGGAATATATTTGTGTTCAAAGAAGTGTCTGCAGAGGTTGGTACCGCAGAGCAAGCAGCAAATGAAGCCAAGCCAATGCAAATTATTAGAATTTCACTGTTGAGTTCTTGTCTTCATGTGGCACATGACTTTTACTTGGAACTGCTTAAAAGCTTGAGTACTCAGGGAAAAGACAGTAAGAGAGAGATTGATTACTGGAAATACACATAATAGGAAACTCTTCTTGACTTTCACTTCATTCCTGGACATTTTTTGTTCATTTTGATGCACCTGAGGAGCTACAGGTGTTCTGTAAGGGAGACAGACTTTCTGTGTGAAGTACAGATACTGAGATCCCATCTAATAATCTAAGTCTTAGGTATATTTATCAGAGTTTCCATATCCATAGAGATTTAAAAGAAAATGAGAACAATCATTTTCTGACCATATCTTCATAACTGACCGACTTTCCGTAATTTATTTAAGAGCTTTGCTATTCTATAGAAGTGTAGGTGCACCCAAAGGATGATTCATGTAGGGGTAAGTTCTTAAATTAAGTGAAATACAACAAAGCTGTTGGTAATTCATTACTTGATATTGGACTATCAATAGTGGAGAGGGTTCAGAGGAGGAACATGAAGATGATTAGAGGGCTGGAGCACCTCCCCTAAAAGAGGCTGAAAGAGCTAGGCTTCGTCAGCCTAGAGAAGGCTGCAGAAGGACTTCATTGCAGCCTTCCATTACCTGTAGGGACCATATAAACAGGAGGGGAATCAACTTTTTAAAAGGGTAGATAATGGAAGGACAAGGGGGAATGGATTAAAGCTAAAGGAGGGGAGGTTTAGATTAGATATTAGGGGGAAGTTCTTTACAGAGAGAGTGGTGAGGTGCTGGAACAGGCTGCCCAGAGAGGTGGTGAATGGCCCATCCCTGGAGTTAGTCAAGGCTAGGTTGGATGGGGCCCTGGGCATCCTTGTGTAGATCCAGGCCTGGAAGTTGGTGGCCCTGCCTGTGGCAAGGGGGTTGGAGCTCTGTGATCCTTGGGGTCCCTTCCAAACCAGACCAGTCTATGATCCTATGATAACATTCCAGGATGTTCCATACATGAACCTCAACACTTTCAAAGTGATTATTGCCAGGACACTACACCAACCAGCTATTCCCCATGTGCTTCGGAAGCAGAAGCAGGACATCTGGGGCACCAGGAGCAGCCTCTGAGCTGGGCACCAGGATCTTCCCTTGGGCCAGCAACAGGACAAAGCTGGGCTGGGGAGTGGACCTGAAGGGGGATCTAGGGCTGGGCAGGAGACTGGCCCAGTGGCAGTGTCACTGGGGAAGAGGCTGATGGCCCCAGAAGGCTGAAATATGGCTCTGGGCGGTTGGCAGGTTGGGGGGAACCCCAAGAGGGTGGGGAGGAACAGTGATGGCTGTGAGCGTCCTCAGGGCCCTGACACTATTGTGGATCCAGGACTATCCTCTCAAATTGAATAAAGTTTCAATTTTCAGTCTAGCTAGAAATTATTTAGTAACGTGACATTCACACATTCACAAAATTACCTAACTATAAATGAAACTACTAGAATAAGGGCAATGTCAATGAAGCATCAAAATATTTGATGGTGATCCAAGTAATGATGGAGAAAAAAATGAAATTCAGCAGGTGCAGTCCTTCTTTATGCCCCAAACAGAAGCGTTGTCATTACTCACATGTGCCAAACAGACAGGTGGTCAAAACAGTTAATTACTACAACCCACAAGATAAATGTAAATCATAAGGAGAGCGAGTATATGGTAATCTTTCAAAGTAAAGAAATTGTTATATCTAAGGCAACCATACATGCCTCCCTCCTCCCTTCTGTCTCTTCACACTTCTTTATGGATCTAATGCCCAAGCACCTTTTAACTATACTATACCAAAATTAACAAGTTGGACCTCTGAAATACTGGCATATCCTAGAGATTACTCCAAAGTAAAATTGAGTCACTATCCCTGTTTAAAAAACATGTAGGCGTGGCACTTAAAGACATGGTTCAGTAATGAATTTAGCAATGCTCGGTTAAAGGGTGGACTTGGCAATCTCAAAGGTCTTTTCCAACTTAAATAATTCAATGATTCTGTGATTCTATGAAAATTGCAAAGTATTCAGTGAATATCTGAGATTTTATTATCTCAAAATATCCTGTGTTCATGAATGTTTGGATTTTTTTTTGTCTACAATTGTTGTCCCCTCTAATGTTTATAAAATATTTTTTATTTCAGTTGAAAGGAGAATTAAGAAACACTCTGGTGCCACAGCTGAAATACTTAATAATGTCTAAGTGTTTTGTAGTTTAATGCTTCTAACTTGACTTTTGTAATGGCTTCAGGCTTTGCATTCTTTTGACTTCCTACATTATACTTTAAAAATGGAGAACATCCTCTGTTGAGTACTTCCTTTGCCAAGAAATTTTTTGAGATGGTGGTCACTACAAGTATGTTGTCTCTTTAAGTGATTTTGTCCTTCAAGGACTAAACATCACGGACTGTGTATTTGGGAATTTTTACGTCTCATTATTCTATATTTCCCATTCATTGGATTCCAGTCAAGTCAAAAATACAATATAGTATGCTGCAAAGTAGCTTCAGACTTGTTTCTAACTGGAGATTCAAAGCAATGCTCTGAACATGAGAAAAGCTTTTATTTTTTTTTCTTTTGTTTAATTTTTAAAGGTGTTTTTAATGATGTCTCCCTTTTTTTCTCAGAGTTTTCCTTCCTAATTTGAAAACAACTGTGCACATGAGGTCCATTTCATATTATTACTCATGAACTGGTGAACGATAGCTTTACAGGTAACCAGCAGTGCCAACTACAAAACTACAGTGTCCGGTGAAGCACACAAGTTGCAGCTCCGCAAGCTGAGCCACTGAGGACTCAAATTTAACAACAAAGCCTCTTTTTGAGCCATTTTAGGGTTGTTTTTTTTAAAATTTAAGTTCTTATTAATAACCTTTAAAAAAGTGGCAAAGAAGGATTTTAGCAGCACATTTACCGTTGACTTTAATGAGAATCACATAGCTAAAAATCATTGCATATATTTAAAAACATAGCTGTTGCTGGAAGGTATTGTATGGCAAATAATTAACTCAAACTCAGATCACACACCCCAAACAATTCTATAAATAAAATAGAAAATCGTGGATAAGACAAGCAACAAATATGATAATAGAAAATATTTTAAAATGCATTTTTCTTTGACAAAAAATATTATTCCACTGCCTTCAGCAGAGCTATGACAAATTATAGGATCTGACCCATATAGATTTATGTGTTTATAGACCCTTCTTATTAACTAAAATTATGCCTTTGTAAATGTTTAATGGATTTATTCTATAGATGCATTTCTTAAATCTTAAAAGTTAATTTCATTAATTCCGTTAATAACAAAATGCGTGTGTATAACTGACTTCAGTTCACTTTTAGTGAGCTCAGGGTTATTTTTTATCAAATAGAAAATATTACCAAGAATAACAATAGCTGAGTATCTAGTGTTGTGACTGGTACATGTAAAATCAATATAAAACTTTCCAAATACATGCGTCTAAATTTTGTATCCACCAAAAAATTCTTATTTTTATGCTGCTTTAGAATTACTATCAATTATCTTGCTTTTTTCTTTTTTTCCCCTCTTTTGTAGTCAATAAAACTGTGTAGAAAGGTGCAACACACGTCAAAGATTTTTTAAAGACATATTAAAACTCTATGCACAAAGTGTTCTATTCCTTCTCATCATAGCTGCACCTCCTTGAATGGGTAAATCCTTTGAGTGTAGAAGTGTAGAATCAAGGTGACTAGGAAGCATTTAGATGGTCTCTGTCTCCCAATACCTTCTATGTTACAGTGTCACAGGGACAATTGGCACAGGCAGACTGCCAAATCAGAAAGGGAGCAGCAGGACACATCTACAGTACATGGGGGAAATCTGTAATAATATAATTAAAGCATCCACGAATTTGTTGGTCAAATGTAGATGTGTACATTAGGGTGAGATCCTTCGCTCTGAAGTTTGCTGGTTGTACTGATGAGCTAAAACCAGCTAGGACAGGACAAGCTCAGACAAGTGCTGAGACCCCCGTAGTCAGGTCAGTGCAAAGTCTACGGCCTTCTACTACTAATGGCAAATTCATATTTACTAGGATGTACCACTATTTATGTCCTCAGCTGAAAAAAGCATTAAATCTGTGATCTAAGCAGTGACCAAGTCAGCAGGAGCATTTGAATTATGCATCACTCTTTAAACTACATGCTATTAACCCAGGTTACTTAGAAAACATGATGAATGCTGGAGACTTCAAATGTAGGGTAGTAATTTAAAACCTGTTCAATTTAATGACCTGATAGCGCACACAACCTGATATGTCCACCATCAGAATTCAATGCTGATAGCCTTTGCTGTAATTTTAAAAATTTTATCTTTTATGGAAACTTTTCCATAAATAAAGTCTTTTCCTTTTTATTTTTTTCCCCATGCATATGACATGCTGCAGATGGCAGCATAATTCATAATAGCAGCATTATTTTTATAAATATTTCTTTGGCCTCTATTCTGAGAGTTTATACACATTTCATAACAATGTCTAAGATAGGTATTATTAACAGAACAGATTGATCTACATCAGCAGTTCCCATTCTTAAAAATATTACTTGTTATGTGTTCACTTTAGCTTTGTTTTCACAGTATTACCCAGTATTGCTATGTCCTTTTGAAGATAATTATTGACTGTTTTTTTAAAATTTCAATATCCATCATTCCAGATCAAAAGATGTATTAAATACACCACGATATTCAATATATCAGTTAATCCAATCCAGGGAATGAATCCTACAGAGAGTAACTTTAAGATCTTCCACCATCACAATCTTAGACTTTAAACAGACTGGATTCTAATCATATTCTAGTCCATCTTTAAACTCTATCATACAATCACTGACAGAATTAGAAATACTTTAGAAAAAGGGGAGTCGGGCACATACTATTAATGTATTTGGGAAGAAAATTGATCCTTCTTAAAACTTTTATTCATTGTTCTGTTAATGAACGAGCTGAAGAGGGCTTTGTTTTCCTGGAACAAAAAAAATATGGCAAAATGTACCTGCTACATCCAGTCACCTTAGAGTTTTGCAGCTCTTTGTGCCCTCCTCTTTGCTTTTCATTGTTCTTTCTCAACTGGCAGATAATGTAAATATTTTAGTGTGCATTTTTCAGAACTGTTGGTTATTACAAGGATGTAATCACAGTTTGTTACTTCAGTGGGGGATATCCACAGCTTTACAGATTTTTCATTATATTTCTGTTTTAAAGTATGACACCTAGATTTCATTTTCAGGAGTCATAATACATGTGTTTGTGGTTACTAAATATTCCTGTTACAAGTTTCCCATTGTTTATATCTTACATTTTAACTTTTAATTCAATTTTAACATACTTTTATTATGTACTAAAATTTTGATAGATTAGACATATTTCCATCATAAGAAAATAGAACTAAACATATTTTCATGCTATATGTCTTATATAGCTATACAATATAGAGGGAGGAAGAAGGAAAAGAAAAGGAAGGAGAGACACAACTGCAAACCCTGTATCAGGCTTTCTTCAATAGAATGCACTGATTTTAAACCACACCTGCACTGCTGCCTTTTTTCCCACTTCTTTTTTTTTTTTTTTGAATTGCTGTAATTGCATATTACTTTTCTAACAGGTATTTTTTCATAATCTTGGAAGAATATTTAGATCATCATAAAGCCATATGTTCTAGGTAACACCCCTTAAATTATTGAGAAATGAGAAAGCAGCTGGTTAGTGTGAATGACATTTTCTGTTACGCACCACATTTGCAAACCCTCAAGTATTTGTTTCAAGGTTGTATCTAGAGATGTCATTGTTATTGTTACAGATCAAAGAACTTCACTATGAGTAGAAAATATTTAATGTCTTGGTTTCCTGCAAATTGCTCTAAAAACTTCACTAACGACACATCTCCTCCTTTGACTTTCTTTTCACAGAAAGACTGTCATCCTGATAATGAGCATAGATTAATTATAGTAATGGACTAAGACTGACTTTTGGTAACGGCTGTGAGAATCTAAATTGTTCTGTGGATAGTGCAATGTACATAAGCAGGAGATTCAAGGTGTCACTGGTCTTAATTAGTGCATATAAAATTTATGTATTTCTGGTGATTGAGCAGCTTATTTGTTCTAGTCTCCTTAAACTAACCTGAAAGATTTTTTTGTTGATTTGTTTATATCTTACTCTTATCTTTTGCAGCATCTTTGGTATATGTTTCTGGTGTTATATTCCACAAATTATGTTCCATTCAATTTGTTAATAAAATATCTTAAAGTTGTAGATTTCAAGTAAGCCACCTATTTGCTTTAATTTCCTACTTTCTTTCAGACAAGACTGCCAGATTATTTTTACAGAGAATTAGTAATTCCTTTCAGTACTGGTTAATAAAAGATACCTTTCTATCCCACCGTAGCAGTGATAGATCATCATCATAGAATCATAGAATCATAGGGGTTGGAAGGGACCTCAAGAGATCATTGGGTCCAATCCCCCTGCCAAAGCAGGCTCCCTAGCTCATATTGCACAGATAGGTGTCCAGACGGGTCTTGAATATCTCCACAGATGGAGACTCCACAACCCCGCTGGGCAGCCTGTCCCAGGGCTCTGTCACCCTCACTGTGTAAAAGTTCTTCCGCATATTGGTGCAGAACTTCCTATACTCTAACTTGCAGCCATTGCTCCTTGTATAGAATATTTTGGAATTCTCCTGGATTCATGTTAACATTTGGCTTTGTGGTATCAACACTACAGCAATTAAAAAAATAACCATATTGATAATGCGGGCATCTCCTTGTTTGTATACAAGAATAATAAAAAATAATGATCACCCTCTATTCTTAGAACACTGCGTAATGCAACGAATCCTGAAACACACATCCCATATCAGCCACCTTCAGAATTAATCTCTGTTGACCTCTAATGACAGGGATATCTCACAGAGTATCACTGTCCCTATAATGATAACTTGGATTTGCAGCTGTTTTCTGTAGGACATGTCAGCCTGACAATAGTGGGGAAATTTAAAAAAAAAAAAAAAAGTAGTACAGAACTTTCTCAACTAGAGTAACAAAGTTTTATCTGACCAGACTAAAAAAAACCCCTAAATTTAATACCCTTTTAATTAAAATATAAACTTTCTCAAAATCACTGAAGATGGCACTGAGGGATGAAAGAGGATTTAAAACAGAAGATGAGAAAAAGAAAGAGATAAGATGTGGTTAAAATACAATAAATAAAAATATGTTCCTAGCTCTGACTGCCTTAAGAGAAGTAGAGAGAAAAAACTGCGGCACTGTCCAATTGTTAGAGCAGTTACAATTTCCTCAGTGACACTTAGATGCTGCAGTGATGTATGCTATTATAAGAACTAGAAACTAGCAAGCTTGCTAGAAGAAATTAAAATAATATATGACCTGACTTCAGTGGCAGCAGTATTAGATCTTGAGTCAGTAGGTGTCTGATTAGAATTTTTTAAGAGCTGGCTGTTTAAAATTTATGTTTTAATTTATGTTAATTGCTTTTTTGTACAATTTGTTATATAAAGATGATTGTGAATAAGGTTACCACATTTAAATTCAGTATTAAGGGTCAGTTCATGGTCATTTTGTGAAAAGGAAGACCACTTTTAGATTTTGATTCCAAAGAGAAGTCAGCATTAGAGTCATATTGAGAGTGAAATCTAGTGTAGCTAATCTGGCAGAGAAGCAAACCAGGCCACCTCAAACAAGTGTCTAAGCTTTCAATAAAGCTAGTCTAGAAATATATGCATTTTGTAAACCTGCAAAGTGAAATCCAGGACATCTTAGTCAGCTGCTTAGCTCTTTTCATTACACACATATTAAGGCTTGGGCAGAAGATGATGACACAGTCTATATCTAATCTCTCTTAACATAAATTGCATGTTCTTCAGATGACTGCAAGGCTGGACAGACCTAGCCATGTGTGTCTCGGTGCAGATCGGGTTACATGGACTTGCTCCCACTTTTTTTTTTTACCTTTCAGTGGCTATGACACTAACCTAAAATGTGGAAAAAAAGACAACCACAAAATATAGAAGATCTGTTCCATTGATGTTTATGCTTTTAATGTGTTGCACTTCAAGTAAAAGTCAATGAGAGACATTTGCTACAGAGCACTCGAGTACTTAATGACTAACTTACCCAACTGAAGCTGGTACTTTTCCCAGTAAGTAACTCTGAAGAATGAAGAGTTTAAACATTCACATACTCCTAAAGGTAGTCAATACTGAAAGAGAACTTGTCTAGCTGTATTGCATGGAAAGTACATCTGACATAAATGTGTTCTGAACATGTTACTGCATAAGGAGTCATGTTCATCTGCTAACACAAATCACAGAATCACAGAATCACAGAATCACAGAATCTTAGGGGTTGGAAGGGACCTCAAGAGATCTTCGGGTCCAACCCCCCTGCCAAAGCAGGCTCCCTATCTCATATTACATAGATAGGCGTCCAGACGAGACTTGAATATCTCCAGAGAAGGAGACTCCACCACCTCCCTGGGCAGCCTATTCCACTGCTCTGTCACCCTCACTGTGAAAAAGTTCTTCCGCATGTTGGTGCGGAACTTCCTGTGCTCCAGCTTACAGCCATTGCCCCTAGTCCTGTCCCCACTGACCACTGAAAAGGGGCTGGCCAATTCCCCCTGCCACCCATGTCTAAGATACTTGTAAACACTAATTAGGTCCCCCCTAAGTCTTCTTTTTTCCAGGCTGAACAGACCCAGCTCACTCAACCTTTCCTCATAGGGGAGATGTTCCAGACCCCTAATCATCTTTGTCACCCTTCTCTGGACTCTCTCCAGAAGGTCCCTGTCTTTTCTATACCAGGGAGCCCAGAACTGGACACAGTATTCCAGGTGGGGCCTGACCAATGCAGAGTAGAGGGGGAGGATCACCTCCTTCGACCTGCTGGACACACTCTTCCTGATGCATCCCAGGATCCCATTGGCTCTCTTGGCCACCAGGGCACACTGCTGGCTCATAGCCAACCTGTCATCAACCAGGACCCCTAGGTCCTTCTCCATAGAGCTCTTCTCCAACAGGTCATCCCCCAGCCTGTACTGATACAGTCGGTTATTCCTCCCCAGGTGCAAGACTTTACACTTGCTTTTGTTGAATTTCATTAGATTTCTCCCTGCCCAGCTCTCCAGTCTGTCCAGGTCTCGCTGGATGGCAGCGCAGTGTTCCTGCGTGTCAGCCACTCCTCCCAGTTTTGTATCATCGGCATACTTGCTGAGGGTGGATGCTATTCCCTCATCAAGGTCGTCAATGAAGATATTAAACAGGACTGGACCCAACACTGAGCCCTGGGGAACACCGCTAGTCACAGGCCTCCATTCAGATTCTACTCCACTGATCACGACCCTCTGAGCCCGGTCTGACAGCCAGTTCTCAACCCACCTCACTGTCCACTCGTCTATCCCTTGTTTCCTCTGCTTCTCTATCAGGATGTTGTGGGAGACAGTATCGAAAGCCTTGCTAAAGTCGAGGTAGATGACATCCACTGCTCTCCCTCCATCCACCCAGTTGGTAATAACATCATAGAAGGCTATGAGATTGGTCGAGCACGATCTCCCCTTGGTGAATCCATGCTGACTATTCCTCATGACCTTCTTCTCTTCCAGTTGTTTGGAGATGGCATCCAAAACAAGCTGTTCCATCACCTTTCCAGGGACAGAGGTGAGGCTGACTGGCCTATAGTTACTGGGATCCTCCTTCTTGCCTTTTTTAAAGACTGGAGTGACATTGGCTATCCTCCAATCTTCAGGCACTTCTCCTGTAGTCCAGGATCTGTCAAAGATGATAGAGAGCGGCTCCGCAATCACCTCCGCCAGCTCTCTCAGCACACGTGGGTGTATCCCATCCGGGCCCATGGATTTGTGTGCATCCATTCCTTTGAGTCGCTCCTGGACCACCCCTACCTCTACTAGAGGGGAGCCATTCGTTCCCCAACCACTCGTTCCCCAACCACTCCTACTTACATCTGGGATATGTGAGTCCTGAGAAGCCTTCGGAGTAAAGACCGAGGCAAAGAAGGCATTAAGTATCTCCACCTTCTCATCATCTCCCGTCACCAAGACACCCGCCTCATTCAACAAGGGACCTACATTATCCCTGGTCATCCTTTTACTATTTACATACCTGAAAAAGCTCTTTTTGTTGTCCTTTATGTCCCTTGCCAGCTTAATTTCTAAGCAGGCCTTAGCCCTCCTAGTTGCATCCCTACAGGCCCTGGCCACATCCTTATATTCATCCCATGATCTCAGACCCTGTTTCCACAGTTTATAGGTTTTCTGCTTCCCTTTGAGTTTACTCATAAGTTCCCTGCTTATCCACGCAGGTCTTCTACCTCTCTTTCCCGATTTCTTACTCAAAGGGATGCACCTATTCTGCGCTTGGAAGAAGTGCTGTTTGAATGTTAGCCAGCACTCGCAGGCTCCCATTCCTTCAAACAGAGCAGCCCATGGGATAGCCCCTATTTGATTTCGGAGGAGATCAAAGTTAGCTCTTCCAAAATTCAGGGTAGCTATCCTACTTTTTGGCTTGCCTCTTCCACTCAGGATCTTGAACTCGACCATTTCATGGTCGCTTTGTCCTAAGCTGCCCCCGACCTTCACTTCACTGACGAGCCCGTCCTTGTTAGTAAAAACAAGGTCAAGCATCCGCCCTCCCCTAGTAGGTTCCTGCACCATCTGTATCAGGAAGTTGTCTTCCATATACTGCAGAAATTGTCTGGACTGCATACGACTGGCCGTATTGCTTGCCCAGCAAATATCTAGGTAGTTGAAGTCCCCCATAAGGACCAGCGCCTGCGATCTTGAGGCTACTTCCAATTGCTTATAAAATTCATTATCAACCCGCTCCTCTTGATCAGGGGGCCTGTAGTACACGCCCACGACTATGTCACCCAAACTGGCCTGCCTTTTAATTCTTACCCACAAGCTCTCGACAAACGGTTCATCCCTACCCAGGTGGAGCTCAATACAT
This sequence comes from Laterallus jamaicensis coturniculus, assembly GCA_022605575.1. Classification (NCBI taxonomy): domain Eukaryota; kingdom Metazoa; phylum Chordata; class Aves; order Gruiformes; family Rallidae; genus Laterallus; species Laterallus jamaicensis. Next base: position 14,483,407 of record JAKCOX010000019.1, read on the forward strand.
TCTAGGTGCTCTCTAACATAAAGAGCAACTCCTCCACCTCGTCTCCCTAGTCTATCTTTCCTAAAAAGCACGTAGCCATCCATGGTAGCGTGCCAGTCATCCAGGCTGTCCCACCACGTCTCAGTGATCGCAATGAGATCGTGGCCCTGTGACCGCACAAAGATCTCTAATTCTTCTTGTTTGTTCCCCATGCTACGTGCGTTTGTGTATAGGCATTTTAGTGGGGCAGCAGATCCAGATATCCCCAACAGCTCACTGCGAGATTTTCGATAGGGGGTGGGCAAAAACTGCTCCACCGAGGAGTTCATGGGGTAGTCCACAGAGTTACCCCTACTCTCGTGTGGAGCAACATCCCCAAGTCTGCAATTGTGCTGTTGGCATTTATCTATTTCCCCCAGCAACTCGTGCTGTGTCTCCCAAAGCATCTGCCTTACCCCAGCAGCCTTTGTAATATCCCCTTCCCCCTTCCTAACTAGTTTAAAGCCCTATCAATGAGCCCTGCCATCTCCTGAGCAAGGATCCGCTTTCCTCTATGGGACAGGTAAGCCCCATTAGCAGTACTCATGTCCGGAGCAGAGTACACCATCCCTTGGTCAAAAAACCCAAATTTCTTGTGTAGGCACCAGCCTTTCAACCACTGATTCAATTCATGGGTTCTTCTGACCTGCTCCGAACCCCACCTCCCACAAGTGGGAATAGAAGAAAATATTATTTGGGCACCCGCCCCCCCAACAAAGCGACCTAGGTCACGAAATTCACTCTTGATAGTGCGCAGGCTACACTTCATGATTGCATCTTTACCTGCTTGAACTATCAAGAGTGGATAATAATCAGAGGGACTAACCAGCCCTGGGAGCCTTCTGGTAATATCCCTGATCCTGGCACCAGGAAGGCAGCACACCTCCCTACGTGTAGGGTCTGGTCTGCATATGGGGCCCTCCGTCCCACTAAGGAGGGAATCCCCAACTACAACTACTCTTCTTACTCGCTTTTCTGAGGCCGTCACAAGGCGTGCAGATACTCTCCTTGCTCTGGGCTTTTGCTTCCTCTGAGGTAGAGGGATTGTATTCGTCTCCTCACATACCTCACCTTCAACTCCCAGGGCCCCATATCTGTTGCTTATGGGGACCTGAGGGGGTGGGGTAGGGAGGCAGGGGGAGTGTCTACGGCAGCGAGTAGGGACTACCTTCCAGCCCTCCTCAGGGTGTGGGTTGGTCCCATTTACCTGGCTAGGGCAGGGCAGGGGGACCGCCTTCAGTAGTGTGGAATCTTCCTGGCACTCTTCCCTCTTGGATGCCAGGGAGCTACTCCACCAGTCAATTTCCATCTCGCATTCTCGAATGGCTTTCAGCCTTTCGAGCTCTTCTCGCTCCCTTTCCCGAATGGCTTTCAGCCTTTCGAGCTCTTCTCGCTCCCTTTCCCGAATGGCTTTCAGCCTTTCGAGCTCTTCTCGCTCCCTTTCCCGAATGGCTTTCAGCCTTTCAAGCTCTTCACGCTCCCTTTCCCGAATGGCTTTCAGCCTTTTGAGCTCTTCACGCTCCCTTTCCCGAATGGCTTTTACCCTCGCAAGCTCATCCTCTAGCCTAGCAACTAAGCAGAGGAGGTCATCCACCTGCTCACACCTCACACAGGTGAGGCCCTTGCCTCTTTCCCTTGGCAGCAGTAGACTCAGACATTCCCTGCAGCCAGTGACCTGGACCGAGGCATCCCTAGCCACGTCCCTCATTGGGGTTGCCCCAAATTTGTAGGGGGATGGTCTCCGCCTGGTAGACACCATGGTTCAAATATCTGGAAAAAAAACAAAAAAACCAAAAAAAACAAAAAAAAACAAAAAAACAAACAACAAAAGAAATGGGGCATCACTGTTTAAAAATCTACAGTGAAGTAACGGTATCCCTCAAAGCTTCATGTCTGAAAACTCATTAAAAAAAAATAAATCTCTTGCTGTTATTTGCTATACTCATACTTTGGAGAAAGTCATGGTGGAAGTTCAAGCACTGATAATCCACAGTACTCAACCAGCATTGGCTTAATTGTTATGCACAATTTTTTCCCAAGAACAAGCACTCCCAGAAACACGGCTAAAGCTCTAATGAGATGTCAACTGCAAGGGACCATTTTCAAGGCAGGGTATGTTTGGAACAGGGCTTGACTCTTTAGTGCAATAGTCTTCCACAAATTTTTCTGTAGATTGCATCAGTAGACAAAAGACCTTCAGATGTCATCTATCTGGACTTCTGCAAGGCCTTTAACACAGACCCCTACAACATCTTTCTCTCTAAGTTAGAGAGATATAGATTTGATGGGTGGACTGTTCAGTGGATAAGGAATTAGCTGAATGGTCACATCCAGAGGTTGGTGGTCAATGACTTGAATTCCAGATGGAAGACAGTGACAAGCGGTGTTCTTCAGGGGTTCGTACTAAGACCAGTGTTTCTTATTTTTATTAATGGTATTGACAGTGGGATCGAGTGTGCCCACAGCAAATTTTCTGACACCACCAAGTTGGGTGGTGAGGTTAATGTGCCAGGGGGAGAGATACCATCCAGAGGGACCTGGATAGGCTGGAGAACCTCATGAGGTTCAACAAAGCCGAGTCCTGCACCTATGTCAGACAGCCCCTGTTATCCAGATAGGTCAGGTGATGATGAGATGGAAAGCAGCCCTGAGGAAAAGGACTTGGGAGTACTTGTGGGTGAGAAGCTGGACATGAGCCATCAAAGTGCATATGCAGCTTAGAAGACCAACCACATCCTGGGCTGTATCCAAAAAGCGTGGCCAGTAGATCGAGAGAGGTGATTGTGCCCCTCTACTTTACTCTAGTGAGACCTCAACTGGAAGACTGTCCAGCTTTGGAGCCCTAAACACAGAAGGACATGGATCTGCTTGAGCTCATCCAGAGGAGGCCACAAGAATGAGCAAAGCACTGGAGCATCTCTCCTATGAAGACAGACTGAGAAAGATGATCTTGTTCAGCTTGGAGAAGAGAAGGCTCCAGGGGGATGTTGTAGCTGCCTTACAAGACGTGAAAGGTGCCTATAAGAAAGCTGAAGAACTGTTCATGAGGGCATGTAGCAATAAGATGAGGGGTAAAGGTTTTAAACTAAACAAGGGTAGATTTTGGTTGGATATTGGGATATTGGTTATTGGTTCTTCACTATGAGGGTGGTAGATGACTGTAACAGGTCAGTGGAAAGGTGGTGGGGCCTAGAGATATTCGAGGTCAGGCTGGATGGGGCTCTGAGCAACCTGATCTAGTAAAGATGTCTGTGCTTACTGCTAGGAGGTTGGGCTAGATGACCTTTAAAGGTCCTTTCCAACATAACACAATCAATGATTCCTCGACTTTACATACAGTATATAATTACAGTTTTATACATGCATAAATACATTTTATTTTACATGAATAAACATGCACAATGTAGTGGTTTGTGGACATGTGGGCTTCTTCTGGGATCCAAAGTGAAATGGAAAAAGTTCTAATGCATCCCGTTTGTCTTAGCTCTTTGACAATATGCTCTTGGCATTTTTGACAAAAGCCAGTCATTTCCACATGAGCTCTGACACAGGGATTGGTAACTGACCCTCTTATATTTTGAAGTATAGACATTCCTCTGAACTGGGTCAGGATTTAGCATTCACAGCATTAACTCCTTTTCCACGTTGAATTAAATTATGTTTGTCAATTCACACGGTCACACAAATTCTGTATATGTTTTATCTTTCAACAGATAACGATTTCTTAATAATTGAGTCAAGTTTAAGGTATGACAGTATATCTTAGAATTTCGAAAGTGATTGGGATACTACATAGCTGGAGGTGATATCAAAAGTGCTAAATAAATCAACTTTTTTTAAGAGGAAGATACCAATAGAACATCAAGAAAGGGATACAGTACCAAAGGAAGTTTAATTTACCAAAATCTGTAATTGGAACCCAGGGAAATTAGCATTATGGATTTGGGTAAGCATCCACAATCTATCAGTTGTTTACAGGGAAGGGAAGAAAAAGCTTTGGAAGTAGATCTTATGGTAAGAAAATAAGGTACAATTTTAAACTGATTCCTATCACATCTGTGACCTGACTGTACACCATATGTCTTGGATTTTGTAACAAATATTTTCATATAATAGAAAGAGATAAAGATGACTTTAACCTTAAAACAGAATAATGCTCCAGCATTCTTAAGTTTTGCATGTGGTAACTTATACTTGGAATTAGTGTAAACTGTGCTTGCATCACCTAGAATTTCAACAGGGGTTTTTTGTACTATCAAAATTGTTAGGAGGATATTTCTCAATTTAAGCTATACAGATTGGGATCCAGTGTAATGTGAGTCATTAATTACTGCAGTGTCCAATGGCAATGATTTGATTAAAGTCAGGGAACATGCCTGACATCTGACTGTCACAAACATGGATATGGTAGATACAAACTTGGTAGTGAAAGCATTAGATACTGACCAGTCCATACAGCATCTCAGTGGTGGTATTAAGGATGTCAATATCTACCAAAGAGTGAAGACCTGCATCTAAAAAGCTTTTTGGCTTAACCTTAAAATGTGTTGCATACATCTATGAAAATATGTGCAGATTAATTTTAATATTAATATCTGTTGTGAAATTGCATACTTTTTCATAATTCATTGTATTATTCATACATTATTCTGGCAATGTAGAACTGATTTCAGTAGATTCCACATATAAAACACTTTCTTAATCCGCATTGACATTTTACAAAAAAATCCTCCAAATTAACTGCTAATATAGATGATGTCAATGTCTATTAAATTTAATTCACCAAATCATCCAGATCTGCAGTATTCATCTTAAAATGTATTCACATATTACTAACTTATTTACTCTAGAGACACAGAAGGCTAAGCTGGGCACTGGGAGTGTATGTCCAGGATGATGCTGGAAATATGTCATAAATTGCCAAGATTGAATTTCAATTATAAGAATACAGCTGACATGCAAAAAGTGAGAAACTTTTGGAAAGGGATTTGGTGCTCTGTAATCAGAAATGAAGCTACAGGCTGTAAAACATGTTCTGGCACTTATATGTATCTGCTATATACAAAATACTTTGGTAACACCAAGACTTCTGCCATGTCGTTTTTATCTCACACATGCTTTCTACATTTCTTTTCATTTTTATTGCATTAGAATAAGTTTACTAGTTTAATGCTATAAATTCCAAGATTGTAATTGTATTGATGCTTGGGAATTTATAGGCTGCCTGGAATTCATAGGCTGGGAAGGTGTGGCACCTTGTTTAGGAATCTTTGCTAGAAATCGTCTCTATGCAGAAAGAATTGGAGGCTTTTGCCTTCTAGGTATTTGCCTGTGTTGGATAGTTCAATACGAATCACTGTCAAAAGTCAGTGACTGAGACATCTTCCACATTACCATTGCCTCAAGAAAAGCCAAGCTAAGGGTTATGACTCATGACTTTGTTTCCTTGCACCCACCTCTCTTACTAGTGGGTTTGAAAATTTCAATGACAGAAGGAAAAATCTAAGCAGATCACTATAGAATTGAGGGCAAGAATCCAACTCCAACATTCCCAATGTGGAGATCTGCGGTGACTTGAAACCTACAACACCTCTTTGAAATCAAAACTGTACAGAGGTTTACTTTGTGCCTTGGACCTTTGCCATGTACTTTGCATGGCCGTAGAAGAACACAAAGTATGTTTCAGAAATAGATTTTCAATTAATATGAAGTGGTACAGGATCAAAGCTATATAAGTCAAACTGGAGAACAGGTGGCTCTAAGGAGAACTACTCGCACCCTTCCAGTACCTGAGTGAGGTCTACAATAAATCTGGAGAGGGAGTGTTTTAAAAGGCATGTCGTGATAGGATGAGGGGTAATGGTTTTAAACTGAAGGAGAGCAGATTTAAATTAGATATTAGGAAGAAATTCTTTCCTGTGCAGATAGCGAGGCACTGGAACAGGTTGTCCAGGGAAGTTGTGGATGTCCCCTCCCTGAATGTGTTCAAGGCCAGTCTGGATGGGGCTTTGGGTAACCTGGTCTAGTGAAGGTTATCCCTGCCTATGGTAGGGTTGTTGGAACTAGATGATCTTTGAAGTCCCAACCCAAATCATGATTCTATGATTCTATGAAATGCAAGTAACTAAAAACATAATCACAAATATTTAGTGCTTTTTAAAAAATACATTATATTTTAAAAATATTTCTCTAGTAAACTATTTTACATTTCAAGTCACTAAAAAATTTGAAAGGATGAGACTGATGATATCACTGATTTAAATAGTTATCATAATACCCAATTTGGAGAATAAAAGAATTCTTAAAGGTGGCTAAGGACCCTTTTTTCCCCACAGAGAAAAGAGTTTGCAGCCAGTGGCAGCATCCCTATATTAGTTTTCACATCTCCATTATGTTATTAGCAAAATGTAACAAGAAAAATCTTGAAAATCACGCATACTTGCTTCCAGACTGCAATAACCTAGTTCCTTAGGAGAAAGAAAGCAAAGAATTTAGGTCTGTGACTCACTCTTAGAAGTCTAGTAGCTTGTACTGTGATGTATGGATTTTATTAAGAAGCTCAAACGCATTTGGGTCTACAGTGGCAGCTGTCTAAATTGTAGACAAATATGTTTATAAACAGGATTATTGGCTCACTATGTCATGCAATAATTTCTTTTTTTTTTTTCATTTTACTCAGTGTAACAGCTATTTCTTCCATTATGATTGCTCCAGTTCTTCCCCTCACACATTTGGTTTTTTTGGGTTTATTTATTTATTTATTGGGATAGCAAATGTTTCAGAAGGATGAGAAATTTCTCCTTGCAGCTTAACTTCTTTCATAACTAAAGCCGGGGGCAGGGGCAACATGATAGCGTTCAGGATTTTTTTATTTCTGTAGGCACTTAAATGTTGGGCCATCAGTTTTGCTGAATGTATTAAGACAGAACAGTTATTGTTAAAAATGTCTTTCTGCTCGTCTTGAACTCCTGAGGTTTAACAAATAAGGTACAAATCAGCTAAATTTTCAAGCTCTAAGTACAATTTTGACAAGGTATTGAGCCAGCAATCTATTCAGGATGGTCTGTAGTTTTGGCACAGGGCTTTAAATAACTACAGTATTGACATGGTACCTTACATGCATTATAAAAAAACTCCAGAGATTCTCATATAGGAAATCAATGGTCATTACATTTAAGTTGGTACATAAGAGAGTTATTTACATACTGCATTTTCACAGGCAGATTCTTCTGATGTGGCTGGCAACATGGATATAAGGAAGAGTAAATAATAAATTTCACAATAAGTTACAAATGTAAAACACCGACCAACCGCATCAAAATCACAGTTTATAACAAATATATTTAAACTTTGCAGTCCCATGTATAATTCCTATAGAATTAACAAATTCACAGAACATTATGAGTTGGAAGAAACCTCTGAAAATCATCTAGTACAACCCCCCCTCCAAAACAGGATCACCTAGAGCACATTGCACAAGATCGCATCTAGGCAGATCTTGAATATCTCCAGAAGAGACTGTACAACCTCTCTGGGCAGCCTGTGCCATTGTTCTTTCACCCTCAGAATAAAGTTTTTTCTCATGTTCAGACAGAACTTCCTGTGTTCCAGTTTGTTCCCATTGCCTCTTGTCCTGTCACTGGGCACCACTGAGAAGGGTGCTCAGTGACCCTAGAGTGCTCTAGACCTTTTCTCTAGAGATCCACTCTTTAGATATTTAGAATCCTTAATCAGATCCCCTCTCAGCCATCTCTTCCATGGGGTAAATAGACCCAGAACACTCAGCCTTTCTTCATAATGTCCTGATTTTGGCTAGGATAAAGTTAATTTTCTTTCTAGCAGCTGGTGTAGTGCTGTGTTTGGCAGTTAGGATTAGGGCAGTGCTGATAACACACTGATGTTTTTAGCAGTCAAGGATTTTTCAGCTTTTCATGCTGCCCTGCTAACAAGAAGGTGGAGGGGCTCTCAGGAAACTGGGAGGGGCCACAGCCAGGACAGGAGATGCAAATTGTCCAAAGGGGCCCAAACTACCACTAATGAAACGGTGCTCCAGTCCCCTCATCATTTCTGTAGCCCTCCACTGGGCTCTTTACTGTACTTCCTTGTTTTTCTTGACCTGGAAAGCCCGGAACTGGACACAGTATTCCAGATGTTGTCTCACCAGGGAGGAGGGGAGAGGGAGGATAACCTTCCTCAACCTGTTGGCCATGCTGTTCCTAATGAAGCCCAGATATTTGCTAACTGAATAGGGGTTCCGAATAACTAATGGCCTAATTATAGAACTATTATTATTATTGAAGTTGAATTCCAGGCTGTTCACCAAAATCTGTCTGTTAAAACACACGGCATAACTGCTATATAAAATTCATCATATTCTACTGTTAATTTTCACAGAATCACTAGGTTGGAAAAGACCTTAAGATCAAGTCCAACCGTTCCTGTCCTATGCTAAACCATATCTCTAAGTGCCTGATCTACAGACTCCTCAAGACTAAACATCCCCACCTCCCTCAGCCATTCCTCATAAGATTTGCCCTCCAAAGGGCAAACCCTCTTTCAAAGATCATGATACACATTCCAGCATCTTTAAAGAGTTTAGACTCCTATGCACTTGCAAAAGCTCTCAATTTAATTTTGAGAATGGATATAAGATACTCTTGGGGGCAAAACCGAGTAATTTTCTTTAACATATATACAGAAAAAAACCCATAGTCTAGAATCATTTAGCTAGATATACAGCAATATTCTTAAGTGCCAAGTAGCAAAAGCATTGTTCTAAAGGTTTTCTTAATACTTAGGAGGATATATATTATTTTCTGCTACCTTTGCTTTTTAAAGACTTTTCCAAAGTGTAGGTCTGTAATAAGGAGTGAAATTAAAACTTCAGAAAGTTTATTCATTGGTTGTCAGGCCAAAAGGATTAATAGAATATGTACTCTATCATTCTGTCTAAGATTGCATGCGGTTACTCTTGATTAGAACCCTATAACTTGTGTTTGTCTACAGCGTAGTTTTCAGAAGTTTGCCTTGGAGACAGCAGTTACAGATCATATCCAAGAATAGAAAGTTCTTATTAGAGGCTATACTTGCAAAGACTTTTGAATGGCTTTGTCAAGTGCTCATCTCAGTAACTGAAGATCTTTGAAGCATTTGTCTATTTATGTAATAGATCAATGTTAGAGAGAGAAAAATCACCAGTTCCTACTAAGGATCCTGGAAGAAATTGCACAGCATTGTGGTAAGCAGCCTTAGATTAACAGAAAATTACTGTATTTTTACATACACTTGTATCTTAGAAACACGTTTCTTCAGCACAGATGTTTTATTGTGGTGCATTGATTAATTCTCTCAATATGGCATTTGAGTAAGCTAATATAGTTGTAATTTAAACACATATACATTTTTAATGTGTATTTCAAGTATTTTGATCAGTCCTAGTCATATATGTATATACCAGAAAAATATTCCACATCTGAGAATTCATAACAGTGTTTTAAGAACAAGCACATGACTTTGTTTAAATTGAAATCACAAAATGTTATCTTCATAGAGTTGCAGTTTTGGGGACAGTGTATTACAAAAACCAGCAAACTGTAAGTAAGATATAAAAGGTTTAGTCCTACTCCATTGTTAAACCAGGTTGCTTCAGACTAAAAGAAATAATGGAAATAAAATTATAGTTAGATTACTCAAGCTGAAATTCCATCACAGATTTATGTTTCGGGATTAGGTCCATAGCTGATTGTAATGTCTCTTCAGCTTCTGTTTTCACAAAGGTCAAAATCAGAGTGCCAATGTCCATAAAAAATAAAATTTTAGTACAGGATGTTGATAACTTTGGGAAAATTATTATTTTTTTTTTTTTTTAAAGTTTCAAGACACTGTGGTTAAGCTGTTGTGAAAGCAGTTTCCAAAACCTTGGAACATTTAAACACTATCCAGAATATGCCCATGAATCCAAGCTCTCATTTCAACAAAAACGGGATCCTAGAATCATGTTATTGACCAATCTCTTGGCATAGATGACTTCAACTTGGTTATTTGCTGTAACCACATTTCAATAAAATTCCCACAGCTTTTAAGTTAAGTGTTTAGTAATGACACTGACTGCAATGAAGCATGCACCAGGTTACAGCATTTTGCTCTTATTCTTGAAATGTATTTCCATCCCTTCAACAACACTGTAATATGATATGCTCATTATTAAAGTGCACACGGTTTGCAACTCTGTTCATTAGATAAATCCTGCAATATAGCATTGTTGAATAAAATAAGAGTTTATGCTATTAATCTTCCAAGCATATTTTTCTCTTCTTTTAAAATTGAAGTCCTACGTAAAACTCAATATATTTGATTGGAGCAACACTTTTACATCATAATGTGGATAGTTCCATTAAAGATAGTTCCATTTCAGGAGGAAACAGGTGAAAGTGAGAGTTTTTCATTTTGCATGCTGGTGTCAACACAGATAATTGACACACTGTTTCAAAATGGATTCTTCAGGCTTTCCTGTACAACAGGGATTCTTTTTCAAATGAGGTCCAGAAAATAGGTAAGTTATTAATAACTAAAATGAGGATTTCCATGACATTCTGCAACAGACACTAAGATACAGGAAAAGAATTCAAGAAAAGGAAAAAGAATTGTGGAAGATGGCCTCCATGTACTTTAGATGACATAATTATCTGAAAATTTGATATCTGAAGAGTCTTTTAATCCTGTTTTGCTAGTACTTACCTAGAGTAGAACATAAGTAATATTTTTCAGTAATAAAATGACTCCTGAATAAAAATTAAGGTCTTAGTCTCAATAAATACTTAATACCAAGTTGTTCAGTGTACAGAATTTTATAAGGTTCTTGTATTTCATTGAATAGAGATGAAGCAATAGATGAATTTTATATTCTCAGATCATGATGCCTTTTAAAGTTTAAGCTTAACAGTGAGTAGGAAAAGAGTCAGATGAGAATATGTTTTCAGAAAACTATTAATCTTTTAAGAAAAAGAAAGAAAGAAAGAAAAGTCTGCTTTAAGGAAAAAACTAAGGCTTGTAAAATTATTCCCAGCTATGGAACTGGAATTCTTCCATTGCACCAGAGATATGCTTTTCCAAATACTGGAAAGAACATCTGCAAAGACTGCAGTAGATGGCAAAAAATCAGTGGGTGCCTTCCAGGTGATTTTGTTACAGGAAGAGAATATGTGGGTGAAAGTAATATCATTGCATTCCATATGCACATACTGGTAAATTTATTGGAAAGCATTTTAAAGAATATCTATGATGGAAATATAAGATTTGCAAACACAGCAAAAAAAAGGAAGCAACATTTCCAGTAAGAGCTTCTGCAACCATTTAAATGTCTGAGAACTAGCCTAACTAAATGGAGCTATAAGTGCTGAGTAGAATCACAGAATTATACAATGGCATGGATTAGAAGGGACCTTAAAGATCACCTAGTTGCAACCCCCTTGCCACAGCTAGGGACACCTTCTGCTAGACCAGTTTGTCCAAAACCCCATCCAACCTGGCCTTCAACCCTGCCAGGGAAGGGACACCTTTAACTTCTTTGTGCAATCTGTTCCAGTGCCTCACCACCCTCACAGTAAAGGGTGATATTATCTTCCTAATATCTATCTAAACCTAACCTCCTACAACTTAAAGCCATTATCCCTTGTCCTGTTGCTACATTACCTTGTAAATGGTCCCTCTCCAGATTGCAGAGGCTGCAATAAAGTCTCCCCAGAGCCTCCTCCAGACTGTACAAGTGCACATTGCTCTCTCATGTTGGGCTTCTCGTCCAACCCTCCCAAATTCTTCTACTCAGGTTTGCTCTCAATCCATGCTTTACCATGAGTGTAGTTGTGCCTGGGATTTCCCCAAACCATGTGCAAAACCTCTGCTTAACAAAAATGTATTTTAAATTGTTATAGGAAAAAAAAAACCCACACCAAAACCCTGATGTCATATTTTCCTCTCAGGATTTCAGTAGGTATTTTTCAAGTAGCATTTCTTATTTTCTTCTCCCTCAGGATTTGTTGACAGTGTATACTGTTCTACCTTGTTTGATACAGAAGACATTACATTACAAATTATTTCTGCTTGTTTTTTTACCTTGTACTGCACATATTTCTCAGACACTAAGATCTCAGCACTGTTAGTTTTACATAGATATCTTCTGGTACAGTCAATTCCTCACCCAGTATGAACTAAAGATAGGTTCTCATTTACCAAACATACTGACTGCAATACTAGGCACTGGAACAGGCTGTCAAGTACTGGAACAGGCTATCTAGAGAAATTGTGGAGATATTCAAGACCTGCCTGGATACAATCCTGTGCAACCTGCCTTAGATGATTTTGCTTTAGCAGGGTTGTTAGACTAAATTATCTCCAGAAAACCTTTTCAACCTCTACCATTCTGTGTTTCTGTAATAGCAGCAAGAATAAAACAAACATGAGCTTATGAAAACAATCATGGAAATTAAGTAGCCCCACATCAAATATATATATTTTTTAATTATTATTATTTATATATATACCTGTTGTTGGCAGACCCTAGCAAGCAGCTAAGCACCCACACAGCTTCTTGTTCACTCCCTTTTCCTGCAGGATGGGGTGAATAGCAGAAAGAGAGAATCCTCATGTACTGAGACACAGTTCAATAGGTGAAGCAAAAACTGATTATGCAGAGCAAAGACGTATTTTATCCACTACGCTCCATTAGCACATAACCAACTCATTGGTAGGTGTGCTAGATTATGGTTGGGATAGAGTTAATTTTCTTCATAATAGTTACTATAGGTCTATGTTTTGAATCTGTGCTCAAAACAGTTTTGATAATACAGAGATGTTTTCAGAGTGGAAAAAAAATGTTCTGTATGCATTGTTCAATGACAGACAACACCCTGGTGTTATCAACACTTTTAGTCACAAATACAAAACACTGCACCGTAAAGACTGCCATGAAGAAAATTAATTCCATTCCAGTTCTGTTTAAGATTTTTATCAATGATCTGGATGAAAGCACCCTCAGCGCACCCTCAGTAAGTTTGCAGATGACATCTAGTTGGGAAGAAGAGTTGATCTGCTTGAGGGTAGGAAGGGTCTATCTACAGAGGGAACTGAAAAGGCTGTATCAATGGGCCAAGGAAAACTGTATTAGGTTCAAAAATGCTGAGTGCCAGGTGAAGCACTGGTGAAGCTGCACCTCAAACACTGTGTTCAGATTTGGGTCCCTTGCTATAAGAAAGACGTAAAGGTGATGGAGTGTATCCAAAGATGGACAACAAAGCTGGTGGAGGGTCTAGAGCATGAGTCTTACAAGGAGAAGCTGAGGGAACTGGGTTTGTTTAGCTTGGAGAAGACGAGGCTAACGTGGGATCTTATCGTTCTCTGCAACTACATGGAAAGAGGTTGTATTGAAGTGGGTGTTTCTTTCTTCTCCCCAGTTACTAGTGATAGGACAAGAGGAAATTACCTCAAATTGTGCCAGGGCAGGTATAGATTGGATACCATTTAACTTACATTTCAACATTTAGCATGCTATTAGTCACATCTAATAATAGCATGCCATTATCGTTCTCCACACCAGCCTCAGTGAAAAATCTTATCTGGTGAGTGCACCTCTATCAGGTGAAACTCCACTGTATGACAATAAATTACTGGTGAAATCAACCTTTTATGTCTGTGACATATAGGAGTCATCAGCTTCTTTGCCATTATTCATCATGCTGTTCTGTTTAGAACAATTTTCTTTCAGAGTATGTGATTACTCAGATTGATATAGTCTTTTCCATGTACAAGCATAGGTAGAATTAATCTAAAAAAGCTTATCTGCATCAATGTGGTCAAAGAAGGCTGTCATCTAGACTCCCTCTTACTCAGTGGGTGGAAATAAGCAACTCCAGACAGTAATTCATCTGGGGTTATTTTTTTGTTTGGTTTTTTTTTTCCTTTTTTTTTGGATGGGGTGCACGTGTGTTCAGATCAGGAGGTATTAAGCCAGTACACAAATCTATTACCAAAAAATTGGTTTAAGGGTGCAGTTCGCAACACAGAATACAACAGGAACCTGGATAATTAGTTTACACTGGAGAGTTAACTTTTAAATAATGAAATTACAAAGTTCTTTTTCCATGCCACCTGTTTTCTCTTAGTATATGCTTCTTTAGTTGGTCCATACAGCAAGAAATAAAGCTGCCATTAGTGAGGGTATCTTGAGAAATAGTCCTTCAATTGCTCCTGTCTGAATGGTTGGTCTGTTATCTCAGTTTAGTATGCTGATATATGCAGAATCATGTGTTAATTTTTTTAAAGGAGCAATGAACACAATACATCAAAACGCAAAAGCTGCTGTTTTGCTTAATTAATGAAGTTATGTATAATGTAAACAGTTTTAACTGTTAAGTAGACTTTTATCAAAAGCATATACTAGTCTTCAATTTCTGCTTCATCCCTCTGTCACATCTCTATTTCTGTGTTTTCTAACAAAGTGTTGAACTAGTGGTTAGCAGACATACGTGTCCTAGGACTCATTGCTTTGGAGTCATTTGTTTACTCCCATCTTCAAGAAGCTAAGAAATTTTCATGAAAGCATGTTCTACATATTACAGTTACGTGCTCTTATTTCCAGGCCTCACTTGGTCAAGTTTCTTATGACTGTTAATGAAATTGTAGATGAACAAATTAATCACATGCCACTTCAGTGTTCCAATTCAACATTCTATATAGTTATGAAAAAACAAACCCTATCCTTAAAGAATCAATCTTTTTATATTAGGTTTATCATCCTACTGTGTTATTATTGCCTGTTATAAGAAAATGTATTAGACTAGCAAAGCTGGGATCCTATTTCTTGCCTTGAATTAACTCTTTTTCATCCTATGGAAAGCATATCCACTTGTATATTGTTTCTGTCTATATTCCAATCTACTTCATTCCATTAAACTTTGAGCCATTTCTCCCTGACCAGCCTTCTTATCTAACAAGTCAGAATGACTCATTTTCAATTCTGAGCTGAACAGAAACTTGGTTTGCTCCCCTCACCATCTATAGCCTACCCTGAGGTTCAGATACTATCTTCCCTGCATGCCAGACAGGTTTCTCTCAACTACTTGTACCCTGTCTGATAGTCTATGTCTATGATGTTAAGAGGAAGGGAGGCAGGGGTACCCTTACCAATAGGGAATTATTATAAGCTAAAACTAGCTCAGCCAAGACTAGAGTCCCGAGCATCCTGAGGACTGTCAAGTCAGTGCAACCTCTGTTGTCTTGTAATAGAAATTAAAATACTTTATTTACCAGGATGCAATTTCATTTGTAAAAGTACTTGAAAACTGCCAGTTGTTTAATCAATTATGTGTTTCAAAAGCTTGCTAAAGAAAGCAAATTCAATTTGAAGAAAGCTTGATCTTGAGAATTTGTCTAATCAGGTATTAATTTACTTAATTGGAGTTCCAAATATTTGAAAGAAAGTAATTATAAATTGAATTACAGTACAAAAATGTAGCACAAATTAAACCCACTAATTTTTATTTTCTCTGTTAAAAGGTACTTTTAGGTCTATTCCAGACTAATGCATAACTTGAAAATTTATTTGGAAACACCAGGTAAAAAGAAACAAAACGAGACCATCGGTCAAATATTTTAACTGCTACCGGTAAATACCAAAAGATTAACCTCAGCAATACAGGTGTAGCAACCTGAGGTGTAGGCATATTACAGTGTCCACTGTCATGTGTGACTGTGGTGCATTGCTCTCATGGTGAAAGTGCCACAGAAATAAAGAAATGTCCTATTTGCAGAAAAACAACTTCGAAATACGACAAAGGGACATGTGAAATCATCCTGCAGAGATCTCCATGAAGCAGTTCCAGACTTTCTACAGAAGATAAGAGCAATAAAGAGGGATAAGTGCAACATTAGACTATAATCTGGAGTTAATATACAATATATCATTTGAAAAGTCACTGCAGTTTCTCAGAAAGTAGTGATCTAAGAATTCAATGTTGAGAGAATGGATTAGTCATAGAAAGCATAAGACTGATAAATGTGTAAAAATTAATGCAAATAGCCATGAAGTATGAAATAAACTAATATGGTTATAAAAGATAGTGTTGTGCATATAAATGTTACTCATGATTTCATGTATCATTATTATTAAATATATTACAAATTCTGATAGATTAGGATAATAGTGTTTCCATGATAAGGCCTTTTCACAATAAGCCTTAATGGTGAGAAGTAGTATACATTAAAAAAAAAGCAACCAAAACAACCACCACCACCAAAAAAACACAAAACTGGCAAAACCTAAACATGAAAACACTTATATCTCTTAATAGAAACTTTATTTTCAAGGTAAATTTTCAAAATTTAAACTTTCAAAGGTACTTTTAAATTAATTGAAATAGCTTAATAGTTTAATATCAGTATTGTACAATGTATATACAAGCATTTCCTTCAAATGACCCCTTTTTTCAAATGGGTCTATGTCCAGGTGGAGGCTGGTGACAAGCGGTGTCCCCCAGGGGTCTGTCTTGGGACCGGTGCTCTTTAACATCTTTATCAATGACATCGATGATGGAATTGAGTGCACCCTCAGCAAGTTTGAGGATGACACCAAGCTGACTGGTGTGGTTGACACCTTAGAAGGAAAGGAAGCCATCCAGACAGGCTGGAAAGATGGGCCCGGGTGAACCTAATGAGGTTCAACACTGCAAAGTGTAAGGTCTTGCACTTGGGCTGGAAGAATCCCAGACATAGATACAAATGGGAGAAGAGCTTCTTGAAAGTAGCCCTGCTGAGAAGGACTTGGGGATTCTGGTGGATGAGAAACTTAACATGAGCCAGCAGTGTGCTCTTGCAGCTCGCAAGGCCAATGGTATCCTGGGCTCCATCAGAAGAGGGGTGGCCAGCAGGGACAGGGAGGTGGTTGTCCCTCTCTACTCTGCTCTCGTGAGGCCCCACCTGGAGTACTGTGTCCAGATCTGGGGCCCCCAATACAAGAAAGATGTAGAACTGTTGGAGAGGGTTCAGAGGAGGGCCACAAAGATGATTAGAGGGCTGGAGCACCTGCCCTACAAGGAGAGGCTGAGGGAGCTGGGCTTGTTCAGCCTGGAGAAGGCTGCGGAGGGACCTCATTTCAGCCTTCCAGTACCTGAAGGGAGCATACAAACAGGAGGGGAATCAACTTTTTAAAATGACAGACAATGGCAGGACAAAGGGGAATGGATTAAAGCTAAAGGCAGGAAGGTTTAGATTGGATATTAGGGGGAAATATTTTACAGAGAGAGTGGTGAGGTGCTGGAACAGGCTGCCCAGAGAAGTAGTGGATGCCCTGTCCCTGGAAGTGTTCAAGGCCAGGTTGGATGGGGCCCTGGGCATCCTTGTGTAGATCCAGGCCTGGAAGTTGGTGGCCCTGCCTGTGGCAAGGGGGTTGGAGCTCTGTGATCCTTGGGGTCCCTTCCAAACCAGACCAGTCTATGATTCTATGACTTCCTCAACATTTAAAGACTACTATATCAGAGAATACTTTTTTTTTTTAAATGGATCTCTAACATATAATTTGTGTACAGATGTGCTTCTAAGTCCAACTCCCTGTCTCTGTGACGCTCTTCAGTGAAGTCTGAACCCAAAAGTCTGGTTTGCCCATACTTGGTAGAATGGTAGGTGTTTCAAGGATAATTAGGAAAAAAAGTTCTTCAGGAGAGAGGAGATACTGGAAGTGCTCTCTATAATCACAACTTGTGGAAAAGCTGCAAGTTGAGCTAAATTCCTACTCAATAACAAAGAATCATAATGGGATGGGGAGAGAGAAGGGAAAGGGGAGGGAAAGGCAAGGTGGAGGATGAGAAAGTTTAACAGTGGAAGGGGAAGAGAGAAGAAGAGGAAGATGGAGAGAAAGTGAGAAAGACAGGAAGAGGAAAAAAAGAGAAAGGGAGAAAGGGAAAAGGAAGATGGGAAAGAGACCTTGTAGTTTGGTAATATGATGTTCACCATAATCAACATGCAGCCATAGGCCTAGTATTTATGTGACCCTGCTGGGTGTCAGGGCTACTCTGAGCTTGTCAGCTGGTCACTGCATTGAACACAAAGTACTGTTGCGTGTGAGACAAAGCTGAGGGGATGCTGCTGTGCAACTTTCAAACTTCATTTGAGATACCATGATTAGAAGGCAGAAAGTGCTTAAAAAACAGGATGACAACTGTAAGACTACAGCACTGAGGAGCCAATGACACCCCCAGAAACACACCACTGTCAACAAGAGTGTTCCTCATAGCTGCAACTCTGGTTGCCACTATTGATTGTGACATCTAGTACCTCTGAACTTGGAGAAGTGGCGCTCTGTCAAACTTAGGTCTCAGAGGGACACTGGACTGGTGGGCATACCATCAGAGAAAAGAGATAGGCAAAACTTACTTTTATAACAAATTCAAGAACATTACTATGCAAACCTGGTAACCATTTGCTCTACTTGAGTTGCAAGATTTCGAACATAACATACACTGATCAGTTTGGGGAAATGTTCTGATCAGTGCTTCAGAAGCATAGGGCACTTCTGTTTGTTAGTGTTGTAGTTTTGCATGCCTGGATTCTGGTAGAGAAGGGGCACTGCAGGGCTGGCTTATGCAAGAAGCAGCTAGAAGCTCTCTGCAGGCCACAGAGAGTAAACATCAGCTGACTCAAGGCTGGAGTTATTGTTGACCAAGGCCGAGCCCATCAGTGATTGTCACAATGCCTCTGGGAATCACATCTAAGAGCAGAAAATGCTAGTGGCTGCTTTTTGCTAGCAGAGAAGGGAGTTAGAAGATGTAAGAAACTGTGCAGACACCAAGGTCAGTGAAGAGTAGGGTAGAGGAGGTACCCCAGGTGCCAAAGAGAAAGATTCCCCTGCAGCCTGTGGAGGTGCCCCACGCTGGAGGAGTTGGAGACATAAAGAAGATGCTGTGACCTGTGTTGGTGCAAGCCTCTGCCAGCACTTGCAGCCCATGGAGAGAGACAGAGACATAGAGATGGGAGAGAGAGGAGTTGAAGCCTTGTAGGAAAGGACTCACGCTGGAGAAGTTTGTGAAGGTCTGTCTCCAGTGGGTGGGACCCCATGCTGCAGCAGGGCGAGTGAGGAATGCCCCCCCTCCCAGCTAAAGAAGGAAAAAAATACGTGAGGAACTGAACAAAAGCCTCATTCCCCCACTCCCTGACCCCATCCTGTGCCACCCTAGGAGGGAAGAAGGGTGAGAAATCATGAATAAAGTTAAGTCTGCTAAGACGGATGGGTGGGGGAGGTATTATAAGACCTGGTCACACTTCTCATTGTCTGACCCTGGTTTCACTCTGTGTGTAGTGTAGTGTAATAAATTAGAGAGTTTTCTTTCCTTTATTCTGTGTTGCGTCTGCTTTGCCCATGACATTAATTGCAGAATGATCTCTCCCTGTCCTTATCTCAACTCCTAAGCCTATCAATATATATTTTCTGCCCTGTCCAGCTGAAAAGAGGAGTGATAGAGTGACTTCGGTGGTTGTTTGGCCTCCAGCCAGGGTCAAACCACCACGGTTAGTTACAGGGCTCATTGACTCCTTCTTAAAGCAATACTGCAAAATAAAATAATTTTAAAATACAAGATTACATTCAGTGCTTTATCTGTACAGTTTACTCATCATTTCCTGAAGCAGTGTACATGGCATTTTTTTTTATACACCAGAATAGAGAGATTCACTCAAAAATCAATTGCTAAAAATACAGGGTTTCTGGGAAGAAAAAAAAAAAAAGAAAAAAGAGAATGAATATAGATTAAAAGTAATATTAGGAAAATACCAGGTACATATTTAAGTGTATTTATATTTACCAAGCTTTTGTGCTCCCTATGAAAAATACAAACAAGAAAAAAAAAACCACAATGGTTTTGTTTACTTTTCTTTCTCTCATTTTTCAACCTTCTGTTGAGGTCACCTTTTTCAACCACATCTTTTCTTTTCTTTTCCACATTTCTACAACCATCCAGTTCCACTATTGATCCCTAGTAGCAATTACTATATGGGCTGCACTTCCAGAGGGACTCACTGTCAGCAGTACCTTAGCAGGGCTTTTGTTGTTGTTGTTTCTATCCATATTGATACAGCTTTTTTTTTTAGGGTTAGTTTTGTTTGTTTTTCTTTTTCCTCTCCCCAGCTTCCACCCCCCACCCCAAGCATCTTCATCCATGGACAATCCACATTTAAGACCTGAAACTTGTAGAAGCCACTTACAGCAAACAGCAGCCATTGCTGCTACAAAGGGCAAGTGGACTACTCGGTAGTGTCCTCTTACATACAGTGACATTTCTATATACAGTGACTCTTCAGGCCTTTCCCAGTGCTGCATTATCCCATTTTCTAAAAATATTTTAACTCACATTTTAATGCTATCAGTGGACCAATAGACTGATGTAATTTCAACAAAGACAAAGAAAACCAGGCTATGTTTATAGTTAAAAGTGTACCCAGATTTAAAAAAAAACAACTGAACAAACAAACAAAAAACCCAAACAAACAACAACTAAAAAACCCCTTTCATTACAAATACTGTATTTCATTCTGGAGTCTAGAATTACTAAAATATTGCTTGGAAAGTGAGAAATTTATTCTGTTCATTGATCACAAGCCATTTCCATTGCAATGTGGGATGAAGGATACAAATCACAGAATTATAAAGTGGTATGTTTCCATGCAATCTGATGCTTTAAATTGTAATTGTGCATTAAAACAAAACAAATATCAAAAAAAGACTTTAAAGCCACTTGTTCTGATTCTCATTTCCTTCAGGTGAATAGAGAGGAAAAAGGCCAAACTAATGGCAGATAATATTCCACTGCTTCCCTACCTATGAAATCAAGCAGAGGTAGGCATAGACAGGCATACCTACACTGAATTTTTTACTTAAATAATATGAGCATGAATGTATCAGTCCATGATATCACTGTCATGGAACAGCGACACATTCCTGTGCCTCGTGAAAATGTAGAAAGAACTGCTATAGTTTTTATACTCCGATAAGCCAAGAAGCTGAGAAATATATTTGCAAATACAATGGACTTTTTCTTCCATTGAACTATTTTTAGTCCTTCAAAGGGAAATACAGGCTTAAGTAAAAATCTCATTAGTATGTCTATTAAGTGCAATTTTGCATCAGATAGAGCAAATAATTAAGTGATAATATCATAAACAAATTAACTTTTCCCCATCTCTCTCATATATCTGGATGTATGATTTTGAGATTTAAATACAACATCTGAAATACCTTTTGCACCTTCAGTAAGTCTATTAGAACAGAGAGATAAGTCAGTTTGGTAATAAGAATAAAGCTATTCAGTCCTTCCTAATTCCACTAGTTTTTTGTAAGTACAGGCCAATTTTTCCTTATAATGGGAAATTAAAGTCTTGTTTAGTTTAGCTTAGCTTAGTTTAGATTAGTTTAGCTTCAGTTAGTTTAACTTAGTTTCCTTCAAATTCTATTTATTATTGCTACTGTCTTCTTGGTATAGACTCCTCAACCCACTCATATATATACTGTAGAATATTTCTTTAAAATTGTAATTTACGTGAGAAGAAATTTTTTAAAAAGCTTTTGATGCAATATATTTTACTGCAGTACCTGTCATGGTTTCCTTTTGTTTCTTCATTTGCTTGGGGTTTTATTTATTTATTTATTTATTTCCCCCACAAGGTTTCTTCATTATGCCTGAAGCATGTCCTTGTTTCCAGTGTCTTCTACGTAACTCTAATGTCCCTTAACACAGTAGGACAGGCCTGGGAGACTGATGCTGTATTTACTGCAAGAACAACAACTTAATTAAGTGGTGCTTTAAAAATATCATCAGTGCTTTGTTGTTACTATTGCACTTGGGCATGTATCACATTGTTCTGACAACGTGTTGGGAGAATTGCTTTGTAGTTTCTCATGTTTCTGCAATACTACTGGCTAAGGACCCTGGAACAAATTGTTTGTATTGCACAACTGGGGATAATGCTCTCGGTTCCAAAAATGAGCACAAAAGAGACAGGATGAGGAACAAAGTTCTTTCAAGGCAGTACACAATCTGAATCAGAATTAGACCTACTTCACATTCATTGATATCCTGGATGCTTGCCATAAGAGATCTTTTTTTTTTTTTTCCCTGTATTTTAATAATACAGAAAAGCCAGGATCAAATTCCTTTTTCCAACCTTCTTTATATGTACAGCTAGGGAAGCCTGGAAAATACAGAAGGAATTACTTTATTATGCATTCTGTGAAAGCTGGGCCAGCATTTTCTGTTTTATTCAATTGCCTTGCACTCTGTGTGGCTTATTCACTTGCATAATGTGGGTGTAAGTGAAAGCAGTTGGGCTTGAATCTCTGTCAGTTTTCAGCAAGTGCGATTATTTGTACCTTTGTGAAGTAAGTATAAGATGAATGTGGACTATGATGCAAAAGACATTTTTGCAATTACTGTCCTTACATAATGTGAACAGACCACGGTGATAGAAGGATCAAAATGGCAGAGCCTTAGTGAAGGATGGCTAAAGCTAGTGTTCAGAGATCACCTATATTACATAAAAAGAGGATTATTATAATAATTATATGGAAAAATCAAGGATGAACCAAAACCACAGGTTTCCTAGCACTGTAAACCCACAACTGCAAACAATATGAGTAAGAATAAAAGGTTTCACAAAGCAGAGTTTGAAGTAGATGTTGTTACCCTCCAAAATAATTTTGTGTGTTCATATGTTTTTTGAAAAGCTTAGTTAAAATTTCTGGTCTAAATTCTCTTTATGTATTTGCAGGGTTTTTTTGAATGTTATTGTTCCAGTTGGAACACTACACTCATAGAGTCACAGAACCATAGAATCGAAGAGTTCTTTAAAGATCACCTAGTGCAACTTCCTTGCCTTAACCAGGGACTACTTTCTCTGGATCAGTCCAATCTGGTCTTAAATGTTTCCAAGCATGGGGGATCCACCATTTCTTTGGGCAACCAGTTCCTATGTGTAGATCTTACATTTCTTTCCATCCTGATGATCTGAACTCTGTAACAATGCCATTATTTCTCTGTTGTCTGTGGGAAAAGATTACATGAGATTGCTGTACACATATTTAGATTTCCTTAATGATTTCTGCAATTGTTTCCCTGAGAGTTTTGAACATTCTAGAGCCTGTCTATAGCCATAATAGCAATACAACCAACACTATATCAGCAGAAACTGTATGCCAATTTATTTTTATTTTGTGTTAGAAATTTTTCACGTTTCCCCCATGTAATACTATTTAAACCAGCAAAACACCTGGTTTTAACTGCTCAGATATTTTGCTGCAAATTTGCTATACTAGCAAAATCATACAGTGTAGTTCATGTCTGAATTTATTATTTAGATTTTGGTACAAATATTTTCTACCAAAAGTATGATATAAGACATTAAAATATTTAGGTCATATAATGGTGAATTATGTTTGTTTGTTTGTTTTCGTTTCCCTCATTCAGTCTTTTGACTGTAGAAATATCTTCAAAATCCTTAAGAATGGCTTAATTCTTTCCATGACATGTATTTATTTCATGTCTCTTACACTGTCTGCACTGCAGAAGTGTCTGTCTGGCTTTCCTGGAACCCTTTTGTACTTAGTGAAGGGAAACAGCCATGTATATGCTGCAGTACCTTTCGCTTGGTTTAGATTTCTAAATTATGTCTGCACTTTATGAGTACCTGAAATCTTCATTGACTATGATGGGAGACCAATTTAGATAGAGCCATTTATACTTGTGTTTTATCATATGAAGTGCATACCTTGTAACAAATACTATATGTACCTGTTCTGTATTGAAAAGGTCAGCTCTGCAGAGAAAAGACAATTGTCTTGATATGTGTTTGTACTATATGAAAGCCAGTACAGTCTTGATCTGCAGAAAATCTTTCTTAGGCACCATGGATAATAATAATGCAGTGATAAGTAGTGCTAACACTAGAAAGAATAGGTGTAGAAAACTGTTGTGCAATATATTTGGGGATGCAGGATCCAGGAAAAAAAAAAGCCTACATAAATTATGATAAAAACCTGTATGAAATTCTGACATGAGTGGATATAGTTGTTATATGGATTTACAGAAATGGATAAATGGTATGTTATTCAAAAAACATGCACAGTAATTTTCTTGATCATGGGGCTGAAAAAAACTTGTTAGGATTTTCTGTTAAAGACTACAATTTCTGTAACACTATTTCTATATCTCTTTAAGTGACTGTATTCTATGTCAACAAGCCTATGGGGCATTTCTGTGAATAAACATATTCTAAAAAAAAGGTATTTTTAAAACTGTCATTGCTTTGTCTTTCAGACTTTATCATCATTTTGGATTTGTATTTGGCCAGAAGCATAAAAATAATTCTCTCAAACTGAAGAATTATATCCTCTTAATGTAATTATAGGTAACTATTTTCTTAGATTTTCTATGGCCCAAGTGGTCATATTAGAACCTCATGCTTCTCTGAAACACAAAAGTAGAAATATTTTTTAGCTAACAATATTTTGTTTCACATTATCTAAACAAGATATACCTATTTTTCATTGCTAAGTACTTCTTAAATTCATTTCACAAGTACTATAATAACAATAGATTAAAATATTGGAGTATCAGCACTTTAAAAATATGGTTATATAAAAAAATTAAAATTGGAGGTGATTCCACCATATTGACAGTTATTTTATGAAGACAATACTTTCTAAATCTTTTTCCACTTTGCAAAAATAATCGAATTTTTTTACACATACAGTCATTAAGATTTACCAGCAAATGCAACCACTATTAATTGTGGTGTTAACCTTACAAGGGTAACCTCCCCTTTGTACACCTTGTGCTTTATGAACTCAGAACATTTTTGATCTCTTACACATAATGTAGTGCTAATAGTACTGTAGGGTATTTTGAAGCATTAGTTATTGCAACACTCTGCATCAGTTACTAAAATTGTGTGATTTTTTTTTTTTCTTTTAAGCTGTCTGGACAGATCTCATGTATGTATTCAAACATGCACCAGGGAATGTTTGCAAAGCTTTTATAGTATGCTTTAAACAACTACACATTTTTTGTTTTCAGAGAGCATTGCCCTGGAGGAGAAATCCTTCAGAGATAAGAAAAAAGGGAACACAAGGACTCAGGAAAAAAAAGTTTGTAAATGGGGAGAATAATTAGTACAAAGGAAGGAGGAGGAGACATCTGTTGATTAAATGATTTTTAGAGATAATTAAGTGCATTCATCCAGAAATAACAAACATTACACATCGTTTGCAGGCACACATGGCTTTCCTGAAAACAAGAGAGAATTAAAGGGAGACTACAAATTAATCAGCAGCTTGGGGACAGTCAAAACTGTGTCACTGGGATGACCTTCCAGATTATATACAAGCCTTTATGAAGCAGTAGTAGCAACCAGGTGCTGAGTGGTAAATTAATAGGGTCTAAATATAGATGTAGAAAGCTGAAATAAGACAATCCTTTTCAAAAGTATTTATTAACTTTTAATTTCTCAAGCAATCCATGATTGCTATTAATATTACATAATTCCATTTCTGTCATTCGTACCTCAAAAAATTCATGCCTTTTCCAAAACAGATTAAAGAAACTGAGAAACTTCTGATACTTCCTCTAATATAGCAGATGTATGAAGAATTCAAGCACAAGATACACACCAATTTGGAGGAGTCATGTACTATGAGATACAGTTAGGGCTACTATATAACTTAAGGAGCAAAGAATAAACAGGAAATTACATTAGTGTGAATTTAAATAAAGAAAAAGCTATGCTTGTGTGAACTTTTTTTTTGCCACCATCATATCTACTTGGAACATTTGTGATTAGTACGTATAATACCTCTTCATACTATGACTTCACCTGCTGCTTCTCATGAGACTCACTTTCTGGACCCTTCACCAGCTTTGTTGCCCTTCTTTGGACATGCTCCAGCACCTGAATTCTTTCCCTGTAGCAAGGCGCCCAAAACTGAACACAGTACTTCAGGTGTGGCCTCATCAGTGTCAAGCAAAGAGGGACAACCACTTCTGTAGTCCTTCTTTCTAATACAAGTCAGGATGCCATTAGCCTTCTTGTTCACCTGAACACACTCATAGTCAGCCAGCTTTCCCAGGCTGGAAAGGACCCTAGGTTCTTTTCCACCAGGCAGTTTTTCAGACACTCTTTCCCAAGCCTTTAGTGCTGCCTCGGGTTGTTGTGCAGGAGGCAACACTGAGCCTTGATGAACCTCATACAGTTAATCTTGGAACATCAATGAAGCCTATCCCGATCTCTCTGTAGAGCCTTCCTACCCTCAAGCAGATCAACACTCCCACAAAACTTGGTCTTGTTTGCAAATTTACTGAGGATGTGTTCAATCCTCCTTTCCAGATCATTGATAAAGGTATTAAGGAGAATTGACCCCAGTACTGAGCCCTGGGGAACACTGCTTGTGACTGGCTGCCAACTGGACTTGACTTCACTCAGCACAGCAACCAGCCAGTTTTTTTAACCAGTGATGAGTGCACCTGTCCAAGCCGTGAGCAGTCAGCCTTTACAGGAGAGTGCTTTGGGAAGTGGTGTCAAAGGCTTTAGTAAAGACTGACAATACCCACAGCCTTTCCCAGGTGACAAGCCTCTAGTTCTCCAGATCCTTCCTCTGGTTATTCTTCTAGATGGGCATCATATTGGCTAACCGGTCAACTGGGACCTGCTCAGTTAGCCAGGACTGATGATAAATGAAGGTAAGTGAGCACTTCTACCAGCTTCCTCAGGACATTTGTGTGGATTCCATCAGATCCCAAAGGCGTGTGTCTCAAAGTGGTGTAGCAGGTTGCTAACCATTTCCCTTGCATTATGAGGGCTTCATTCTGATCCTCATCCCTGTTTTCCAGCTCAAGGGATGGTTTCACAGAAAACAACTTACTATTAAATCCTGAGGCAAAGAAGGTATTACATACCTCATCCTTTCTCAGTATGTTTCATCCAATATAGGGTGGATATTCTCCTTAGCCCTCCTTTTGTTCCTAATGTCTTTACAGAAACATTTCATCTTTTATTGCAATAGCTATGTTAAGTTCTATTTGGTGTTTGGAGTTTTAATTTTCTCATTGCCTACATACTCAGGATATCCTTGTAGTCTTCCTGAGTGGTTTACCCTTTCTTCCAAAGGTCACAATTTTTCCTTTTTTCCCTGAATTCTAGGCAAAGCTCTCTCCCCAGACAGGCTGGTCTTCTTCGCATTTGTCTTGTCTTTCTGCACATGGGGATAGCCTTCTCCTGTGCCTTTAAGATTTCCTTCTGAAAGAATGTCCAGCCTTCCTAGAAAACTTTGCCCTTCAGGACTGCCTCCCAAGGGACAATTACAACTGGTTTCCTACACTGGTCAAAGTCTGCCTTCTGGAAGTCCAAGGCGGCAGTTCAAATTTATTACTTTTCCAAGAATCATAGAACCATGGAATCATAGAGTTGTTTGGGTTGGAAGGGACCTTAAAGATCATCTAGATCTAACCTCCCTGGCAGGGGCAGGGACACCATCTACTACAC
Organism: Laterallus jamaicensis coturniculus; assembly: GCA_022605575.1. Lineage (NCBI taxonomy): Eukaryota > Metazoa > Chordata > Aves > Gruiformes > Rallidae > Laterallus > Laterallus jamaicensis. Next base: position 14,510,992 of record JAKCOX010000019.1, read on the forward strand.
CATGTTTCCAAAGGCCCATCCAACCTGGCCATGAACACTGCCAGGGAGGAGGCAATCACAATTTCTCTGGTAAACATCTCCCAGAGCCTCACCACTCTCATAATGAAGAATTTATTCCTAATATTCCTAATATCTAATCAAAACCTACTCTCCTTCAACGTAAAACCATTATCCCTTGTCTTCTAATTATCATTCCCTGATAAACAGACCCTCTCCATTTTTCCTGTAGGCATGGGGTCCTCCTAGGTCTTCCATGAAAATATCTATTTCACCATGGTCCTCCATGTGCTGCAGGGATACAACCTGCTTCATTACAGTCTTCTACATAGACATGCTCTACTCGGGCACTTGAAACAACCTCATCTTCCGTCTACACTGACCTTGATGTATGCAGGACCATTTTTTTTTTTTTTACTTACTGCTACTCTCTCAGCTGCTGCCATGCAGTATTTTTTTTACCCTTTCTTAAACATGCTATCACAATGGTACTACCAACATCAGTGATTTTGTCAGCTTCGTACAGCAGCAGATGTAGCATTCCACAGTTTTTATACTCATCTTTTCATTTGTAGGGTACCTTCATTTGTTTTATTATTACAGGGAAAATTCTTCTTCCCTGTTTCAGAGAGGTACATTTTTTTTTCTCTTTGACTGAATATAACCAGATTTCATATGCTATATTCTGTCAGTAACTTATGAGCCAGGTGTGGCCATTTTCCCAATTTTCTTTACAGATTATATATTGATACATGTAAATACATGTCAATGTACATGTACACTTTCAACTCAGGCAAATTATTACATATGTACTAAATCTATTTATGCAGGTTTACTTACCACAGTTAATGAAATACCACTATAGGTCAAACATAGACCTTCTAATGTAGGAACACAATTTAAACACTATTATAGCAAAATTTTAGGTGCTTGCAAAAAACACAATATTAACATTCCCTACGGAGACACTGAAGATTCATATTCTGATTTCTGCGTAAGAAATGGTAAAAAATGCTAGGCATACACACCACGTTCCCCTATCCAACTCATTTTTCTTTTCACATTCAGAGGATAAGACCTAATCAAGTAGGAATTTTTATTTCTAATAGAAAAAACAAACATAAAAGAGTTGAAAAAAAGCATCTGAACATTCCATGTTTTTTATAATTTCTGTACAGATAGTCCCTTCCTTACATGTGAGCCAAAACTGTTGTATAAGATTAGTTTGCATTTCTTCTAAGTCTCATCCGTAACTTCGCAGTCATGTAGTCTCAAAAAAAATATGTAAGATCTCCAACTGAGGATACTCTACAGATTGGTTGTCACAGCAGTGTCCTAGGAGATGCAAGTTCAAAACCTTTCCATCTGACAGGGTCATAAACCAAACTTACAGATTTATACTTCATGTTTAAGCTACATCACAGCTATCAAATGAGACATGATGGTTATACACAAACTTGACAGTGGCAAATCACATTTATGTTTTGGGGTTTCTCAGTGGACTTCGATCACACACACGAGCCACATATGAGTTCCAGCCTGAAAAGAAGTACCTGTTCCCTCAAAACAAGCACTTAGCAGGCATGACAAATTAACTGTCATTGGCAAGTGAGCATCCAGGTTAAGAAGAGCAAGTAATGAATTTCAGGGTAAAACAGTCCTAGAAAGTAGCAGACTGAGATGCTGTGTGGCACTAAAGAGGGTTATAGGTGACTAAAATCCAATTAATGAGGACTTTTGTTGACTGAACTCCATGACATGTGCAATCTTGTCCTCATATTTACAATCTCAAGAAAATCAAAGCATCCTATATTTCTGACTTGATTCATCCTTAACATTGTTTTTTAACTTTATTCTTCCTCCATCACTAGTTATATATGTAGTGAAATTGCAAGTGCTTTATTTTTAAACAGTATTTTTTTCTGTCTTGTCTGTCCCTTGAATTTATTCTTTGTACAGTTTTAAAGATTTAAATAATCCTACTGATACAGGTTTTTTCCACCACAATTATAGTCTAAGACACCTGATCTCAGGTTTGTAAATTTCTGATTTTCACACCAACTTTGACTGCTGTAATTTCACTGTATTTTTTTCCTACTACATATACATTTTTCTGTGATCCTTTCTATTTCTATCTTTGGTATGTATGTCTTTGAGCAATAGCCAGGGGATTATGAAACTTCTTTTGCTGTCTCTTGGCAGATCTCTGAGTACTTAAATTCTTTTACTTATTGCTTATCTTAAAACAGTTTAATCCCTGACCACTTCTGTTGCTTCAATCTTTCAATTCATCAATGTATTTCTGGTAAAGAGATGTCCAGAATTGAATGTAGACTTGAATCTTATCACTATGGATTTGACATAGCTGTGTTTTGAGTCAATGAAAAAAGGCCAATGAAGCACTGGTCAAGTTGACATATTATGAAGGTTATAGCTGCTGAGAATTTTGCATTTGCCTGCAAAATGAGACGCATACATCTTAGAGTTAAGTACAGCAACCCCAGAACAGAAACAGATAAATCAGACTTGACATCTTCTAACACTTGTAACCTACACAAGTAGAGGGAGGACCTCAGCTCTAAACTACAAACAAACAAACAAAACCAAAACAAATAGATTTTAAAAGCTAGTAATAAAAAAATACAGGAAAAGGAACAAAATCACTAGAAATTACTCAAGTATTTCTATAGTAGCGCTTCAACTTCTGAGATGCTTGGGGACCTCAGCTGTCATTAAAAACAAAGGTGGTCAATCAGTTTATGAAAAAGACTTTATTAAATCACTCTTGTTCTTTTGTTCCCACTGTACATAATTCACAGAATCACAGAATCACAGAATCTTAGGGGTTGGAAGGGACCTCAAGAGATCATCGGGTCCAACCCCCCTGCCAAAGCAGGTTCCCTATCTCGTATTACATAGATAGGCGTCCAGACGAGACTTGAGTATCTCCAGAGAAGGAGACTCCACCACCTCCCTGGGCAGCCTATTCCAATGCTCCGTCACCCTCACTGTGAAAAAGTTCTTCCGCATGTTGGTGCGGAACTTCCTATGTTCCAGCTTACAGCCATTGCCCCTAGTCCTGTCCCCACAGACCACTGAAAAGGGGCTGGCCAATTCCCCCTGCAACCCATGCCTAAGATATTTATAAACACTAATTAGGTCCCCCCTAAGTCTTCTTTTCTCCAGGCTGAACAGACCCAGCTCACTCAGCCTTTCCTCATAGGGGAGATGTTCCAGACCCCTAATCAACTTTGTCGCCCTTCTCTGGACTCTCTCCAGAAGGTCCCTGTCTTTTTTATACCGGGGAGCCCAGAACTAGACACAGTACTCCAGGTGGGGCCTGACCAACGCAGAGTAGAGGGGGAGGATCACCACCCTTGACCTGCTGGCCACACTCCTCCTGATGCATCCCAGGATCCCATTGGCTCTCTTGGCCACCAGGGCACACTGCTGGCTCATAGCCAACCTGTCATTAACCAGGACCCCCAGGTCCTTCTCCACAGAGCTCTTTTCCAGGAGGTCAACCCCCAGCCTGTACTGATACAGTTGGTTATTCCTTCCCAGGTGCAAGACTTTACACTTGCACTTGTTGAATTTCATTAGGTTTCTCCCTGCCCAGCTCTCCAGCCTGTCCAGGTCTCGCTGGATGGCAGCGCAGTGTTCCTGCGTGTCAGCCACCCCTCCCAGCTTTGTATCATCGGCGTACTTGCTGAGGGTGGATGCTATTCCCTCATCAAGGTCATCAATGAAGATATTAAACAGGACTGGACCCAACACCGAGCCCTGGGGAACACCACTAGTCACAGGCCTCCATTCAGATTCTACTCCACTGATCACGACCCTCTGAGCCCGGTCTGAAAGCCAGTTCTCAACCCACCTCACTGTCCACTCATCTATCCCTTGTTTCCTTAGCTTCTCTATCAAGATGTTGTGGGAGACAGTATCGAAAGCTTTGCTAAAGTCAAGGTAGATGACATCCACTGCTCTCCCTCCATACACCCAGTTGGTAACGACATCATAGAAGGCTATGAGATTGGTCAAGCACGATCTCCCCTTGGTGAATCCATGCTGACTACTCTTCATGACCTTCTTCTCTTCCAGTTGTTTCAAAAGATATGATTAGCTTAGCTACTGTCCCAGTTTTGGTTCCATAAAAGGGCATCTCACACCACCAGAAGATCAAGTTCTTTTCAGAATGGATAAATAAGGTTTTACATTTATTTAATTCCTAAAGTATTTATATGTATTTACATATTCTCCCCAGCTAGAAGTGGAGCTTATCTGCACCTGCTGGGTTGACTTTTCTACTCATACATCCATAAATCAAATATTTCAAATGTTGTCAAAATCAGAGATTGTTCTTAAACATCTCCTCCATACATACACACCAAGAAACCTATTTACAAACCAATAAACTGTTTTTGCATCTATCAGGCTAAACCCAGAAGCCTAGTAATTTCTTTTACTATTGGAATCATACACACATGTGCATGCAGATACCTAAAAATATTTAAATATCTATATAATATGTATAACTGTATATAAACCACATAGGCAATAGGTATATAATTTAATATCTAATTTATAAATTATATATGTAATTTTAAAATAGCATTTGAAAATAAGTCTATGTTCCCATTTAACAGCATGATGATGTAGGGACATATCTGTGACCAGTCTTCGATTCCATTTAATATCATAAATTTAAGCATTAATCACTTTAACATAGCAAGTCCGTTTTCTATAATGGGCATGCAACTAGTCCTAAAAAACATATATTGATGACTGTGCTTTATTTAGTCATATATTTTTCTAAGTTATGGAGAATAAAATCAACTATTTTGTACCTTTTTTCTTTGTTTAAGCCTGCCAATGAATGATGACAACTCGTGACAGTTAGTATGATTTTTTTTGGTGTTTTTTTTTTTTTCTTGTTTATTGTGAGAATTTTATTTTCATTTTGGCTGGAAAATTTATTTTTACTATTTTATTTTAATTTTTCATCTTCCACCAAATAGCCCTTATACAATAAGAACTTTGACTTAAAACAGCTCTAGGTCAGATTGAATTCAACTATATATAAAAGGGAAGATTTGTTGACCACCACCAATCCTAAAGTTTCACAGTTCCATTATTCCAAGAACTCATTATGAATCACATAATCACAAAATTGTAGAGGTTGGAAGAGTCGTCCAGGGGTCAGCAAGTTCAACGCCCCTGCCAAAGCAGAACATGTCGCACAGGTAGATCCAGATGGGTCTTGAATATGTTCAGAGAAGGAGACTCCACAATCCCCCTGGGCAGCCTGTTCAAGTACTCTGACACTCTCACCATGAAGAAGTCCTTCTGCATATTGGTGCAGAACTTCCTGTGCTCCAACTTGTGGCCATTGTCCCTTGTGCTATCCTCACAGACCACTGAAAAGAGGTTTACAACTTCCCTTTGTCTTCCACACTATTAGATTCATTTTTATAGAGAAATAGAAGTGTTTTCAGTCATTCAGCAAAAATGTTCATGTCTGTGAAGTGTTAGTGACATTGAAGCAATTACTTTTTTCCATCAGTTTTAGTGTTCATATGCAGATAGAGTTCATGGAATACACCTGAGCAAGGAATACACAACAAGCAAAAAGAAGACACATAAGATAAAAAAAACCAACTCAGAAAACAAAAAACCAAAATGAATGTTACATCATGCTAACCATTAGCACTATTATTACTGCATTCACCCAAGTTTTGGAAAATGTATCCTCTTCTACAAAACACGGATTTGAATGCAGATCTCATTCTTCTGGTAAAACGTGTAAGTTCCTTACTAAAACCATTTTTGAAACTATAGGTGGCATCTATATAGTGCATAGTCTTTACCCATCTGGAGGAAAGTTTATAAAACTGATATAACAATTTTCTTCTTCATAATACACAATCTAGTTTTGTTATTTCCACAGTTAGAAAAAAAATAATCAAGATATAAGATGCTCCACAAAGAGTGAAATACATTATTAATGAGAATTATGTTAATATTTAAGGAGCAAAATCAATTGATTGGATGATAATATGAAATAACATACAAGAAGATACAGAGCAGCAACACCAATGTAAGAGAGTGTCATCAAAAGAAGAGGTGACAGATTGATAAAGACAGTTCTGGAATGGTTGCCAAGCTTGGAAATCCCAGCAGAAGAGACTAAAAAGAACTGCAGAGAGACAGAACCTGGTAGATAATCGAGAACAGCAGGGGTACAGACTAACCAGATACTGCAGAAGAAGTAACACATGGGGAGCCCTGTGTCCAGCAGTGGATTGATAATGGCAGATATGCTAAATATGTGTTGTATTTGTATTTCTAATGCAGTTGTATGATGTTGCCATATTTGATTAAGCTGTTTCATACTGTGTCTATCTCACATACTCCAGCTTCATGTGGTTGTACACAACACCATGAAGAGACATAATGGAACAGAACTGTTTTTTTCAGATGGATTCGCTGTCAGTTTGGATAAAAGGCATTTATCTGTAATCTCACTTTATGAAAAACTATGTTAATGTTACAAATAGGACATACATTCAATTACTCTAATGAGTCTGTTGCCCAAGTCACTTCTTTATTCTGGTTTTAAGCCATGTACAACTCACACTGACTCCCCTGGGAGCATTGCCTGAGTGAAAGCTGTAAAAGCAGACTCCTATGGTGACTGAAATCAGTGGGAAATTTTCCAAAGATTTTAATGGAATTTAGATCAGACCTTCAAGAGGGAAGGCCATTAGGTATTTCATCATTTAGCTTTTATGTACATAGATGTTAGTAGAAACTTCATTCCAGTCGAGGCACTAGGATTCACTCTACAATTCATACAGGTATTTCCTGTCATATCAGGAAAGACCTAATGATTCAGAGCACTGAACAGAGTAATGAAATCTCTGTTTTCTAATGGTTATCCATGACCAGAAACAAAAGCTTGATTAGTATCCTACAACCTTGTTAAGTGTCCTTAATAAGCTATTGGGGCTGTATTGCAAGAAGTTCACTGACCCTCACTTGGACACAGTCCTGCAGTGTCATCCGATGTGGAAAATACTGTATTGTCCAAATATGTATTTGTAGACATTGTTTCTAGGCATATTAGTACTTGTTTAAGGAGGTGCTTACCTCCCACTGACTTTGATGTGACTCAAATTAAGTAATCAATTTGAAGCAGCTACTTATATGCCTAGCCAAATAAAGTCATTAACTAAGTGTCAATTTTAGATATTTTTTTAAAATTACTTTCAACTTTGAATTTCAAACAAAGAAGTAAATAGTCAATAGTAAATAGTCAATTTGGGCAATGACTGTTGTAAATTAAGCCCACAGAAATATAAATTCCTAGTGAAATGAAGTTTTTGCAAAATTTGAGTTCAGATTATCCTTCTAGTTCTCAAATGAAAACTGAAAACTTAGGAAAGTAGGTTTTGTAAGGCTTTTGTTGTTGTTATTGTTTATGCAGATGCTTAAAGGTATTCAAAGTCAGGACTCCTGGAAAAGGCAAAATACCTCACAGAACTGTAAACACAAATGATAGCAAATAACATTTTAAAGCTTATTTTGAACAGTTTTAACAGGTCTCTTTAGTTTTATAAAGTAAAACGTAGAAATGACAATGAAGTACAAGGCACCTAATACATTTCTTAACCCATTTCCTTGCCTCTATAAAAGATAAGAGGAAAACACCCTGCTGATACAGTGATTTAATTTGAAGTAAGATGCATAAACTTTGATACCTCCTTACGGGTTTCTTAACTCTGCCACGGATCTGCTACATCCTGCATACTGTATAAACACAGTTCTGAGGGTAATTCTCACACTAAAATTAGAAAAAAGAATAGCATGCATATTTAATACCTCCCTGAAGTGTTTTACTTCAGCAATAAAGCATAGCAGTGAAGTAAGAAAAAGCTAGCAGTTGCTTTCCTAAGCTGTTTGCCTGAACGGGATCACATTGCAGCATTTGTTTTATTATGTAGAAATAGATTCATTTGAATAGAAATGCATTTTTCCACACCCTTTTTCTATTTATAAATGAGAAAGAAAGAAAGAAAGAAAATAAATATCATGCATCTCAAATTGGCTCACAGATTGAGCTGATCTTTGGCAGTTTGGATTCAGAAACAGCAGCGCTGTGGAAAAAACCGTTCTACAATTGAAAGCATATACTGTATTTTTCACAAGCCTTCATTTTTCAAAGAAAAGTTAAAATAGGTAGGTGGCTACCTTACTGGTTGCTGTAATATTTCAGGCAGTGTTATTTGATGTAAAGTAGAAGGCATATGGACTCATACATCATTTATTAATATTGTCTTTTTCTGGACTCATTAGCAAACTTTCAATGAGAAAAGTGCTAATAAGACAATAACGCAGTGAAATACTGTTCCCTACTATCATATTGTCATCATGAAATCACATCTGAAAAGTAACTGCAATTTCTTGCAATTTCTGACACAAAAGAAAAAACCAAGCAAACCAACAAACAAAAAACTATAGAGGCTTTAGTCTTTCAATTTTTCCTATACTGACTTTTACAGGTGCAAACACCTGTTGCTAATAAAAGTAATGCCTACCCTATTTAGAGTGTTGCGTAAGATGTTTTATATTACTATATAAAACTGTAGTAGCAAGGGTTATGTTTTAAATTCTTTGGGCAAACATATAATGAGATACAACAAAAGGAAACTGAAAGACAATTGTGAATACTGTCATCTCACTTAATGCCAGGTCAGAATCTAAATATATCTGCTTAATTTGTTTGTAAATGTTAAAATTACATTCTGAAATCTGATACACAACTAAAAATGTAGCACATTATCCTTTCATATGTATTTTGTCTCTTAGCAGACAGCAAAGGATATAACTACACTGAAATAACAACAAAATAAATTGCAGTACGGATTTCAAGTGTCAAATTTTGGTTTTGATTTACACCATTTTAAGAGCCTAGAATCACTGCAGACAACACATTTATTTAGAAAGCTAGTGAACATCAGAAAAAAACTTAGACAATAATTTAAATGCAGTTCATCAAGCATCACTTACAGTAATAGCAAATCTATTGGCTAATTTACCATGCCATGTTTGTCTTCAGTTGGGTTGATTTTTTTACTGTGCCATTTATGATTTGTTCAGGTTTTGTGATATACATGGCAAGCAATATATGAATACTGTAATTAACATATGGATTATATATACATATGTATAATTATGTTTGATATATGAACATATGAATTAAAATAGGAAGGCACTAAAAATAAGCATGGGAGACATTTTAATGTAGCTTATAGTTCTTATGTTAGACATGAAAATTCACAATTATCTTGAGTTTTGTCAGTTTACTAATAGCCTAGATTCAACTATAAGCAAACACTGAGTGTAGATTAAATCAAGAATTTTCTTCATGAATGAGGGGAAGTTTGGGTCTACATTCATTTGAAAAAGACTAAGTTCTAATTAAGTCAACTACATGAATTGGGCAAATGGCTGAATCTTTCTCAGGTGTCTAGACAGTATCATTTTTTCCTTTTTTTTTTTTTTCCCTCTGTTGTGGACTTCTGACAACATAATACTTGAGGGTATTTTTGTTTCACTTCGGATTTTTTTTTGTTGTTGTTTTGACCTCTGTAGAATTTTGACTATTTGCCCTCTTGAAGTGCAAACTCCTCTGACCAAATCTAAAATTATAACTGGATGCAAAGAAAGGAAGGTAACTTCTTGAAATAAGACAGGAGTTTTCAGATCCATGCAAAAAATTCTACCAAATGTGTTTTGAGCTGCTAACTGTCAGTATTCTCTTTGGGCACTCTCTGGACTTAGCTAATGGAAGGTCGTAATGTTTCTACTGCGGGAAAAACATTTCTTCCATTAAAGACTGCTTCAAAATCTTGGGATATCAAATGAATAACTTTGAGGTCTTGATACACTCCCATCAGACCTTCCTTTTTTATTGTATTTTCCTATGCCCACCATGCCTGCCTTTTATCCTCTGATAGCCTCAATACTGTAGTTTCTGAAGACCTCACCTTGCTGAGGCCGAAAAAATAGTGCAATGAAGTTTATCTGCATTTCTTTACAGAGGACTGCATTTTTTTGAGAATAATTTAAGTTTTACATAATACTTACTGAGAAATAGTCATAGCACTGAAAGCAGATAAAATTCTTGTAAAGTTATGCAAGCATTTCACAGTGTAAACACCTGAATCCTTGTTTTGAATTGTGCCTTCAGATTGCTGCTAAATTATTTTAGTAATCACTAGGAACAGACATACATATACCTACAAATATTATGTGATACATTTTACGGAACCTGGCCAACAGCAGAGTTACATTTGGATCCTTAACATCAGTTTATATTGCAAAAAAAGCAAAATGTTGTATGAAAATAAGGTAGAAAAATTGTAATGAACCAAAACATCAATTTTACACTGGAAATGTCAATTTAATTGTGAATACAGTGGTTAGGACTGGCAAAAACCCTTGCTTCATTACAAATTTTACAATATTTAAATGCTGTATTTAAATCCAGCATGCACAGGATTTTGAACAAGGGAGAAACAAATCAAATAATAGATTTAATATAGCAGACTGTTAACAAAATAAAAAAATATATGGACAGTCAAGATTCAGAATCACAGTAACATATGTTAGTTTATAAATATGCTAGGTGCAGGCAATGCCTTCTGATCTTCCACCAAATCAAGGGATCCCTGCTGAAGATACAACAGCCACAGTGCCAAGTTACAACTGTGAAAGAAGTGACAGCATCACACAGCAGTACTTCTGGCCCTAGCAGAGGTCAGCAAACACAATCAGCATTGAGGAAGGAAGTTCAGCTTCATTTGTTCCTTGCACTTTGAATAAATCAATGCTCAAGAGGCATGCTACAGTAAGATCTGTAACCAGTTCACCCTTTACCATATGGATTATAAGTTTTTTCTCTTCATTACAAGAAAAAATATATAACAATATTTGGACAGTTTTTGACACTGAACATGTACAAAATTTATGCTGAGAAATTTGATTTAAGAAATAATATTGAAAGAAAAAAGTGTGCGATTTTGAAACGGCAATTGTACTTTGTGTGTCTAACACTAAAACAAAATATGCTATGACTATGTATTTTCATTAGGCGAATTTAATCTTTTAAATCCGTGTAACTAAGCTCATATTTTTCCTTTTATAACTTAAAAAATCCTTTCTCCAGCAAAGCAAGACAGGTACATTTCTAAAATTATTAAATAATATCATTAAATAATGAGTTTTTAAAAAGTGATCATGAGAAAGCAGACAGATTCAGCAGTGTTGCATTTTTTCCCTCTTAAAGACTTTTAAAGTACATATGTGATTTATCTAGCTCCAGTTCAAATTAATTTTCTTTTCCAGAAATCTTATCCAACTGCACAAGCTAATGTGAAGACAGCTGACATCTTATTATTGATTTTTTTTGCTATCATTGGAAACTGCTGCCTTTTCATTTAGCTTTCATACAATGTAGTATTTTCTTCTTTATAGATTCTTTTCTTTTTGACCACCAGCTCTATAGTAAAAAAATCAAACAAAAAAACCCAAAAAACAAATAAATACAAATAAAACTGGATAACATTTTTTTTTTAAATTAGGATACCAGAGTACTTAAATGTTAGATCAGTTTCAGAATGCTTGTTTAAGGATAATGAGTCTAAGGGTCACATAGTCATGAAGCCTATTTATGTTAATCAGACCCCAGTCTGTTAATAACATACATAGGTGATGAGGGACTTGGAAACAGAATCCATAGAGGATACATTCCTCCCCTTTGTGACCCCTGCAAGCTAATACTAAAACACAATTTTACTTTCCTCCCTACTATCAATCAGCTAAACAGTCTTCACTAATTCATAACTGTAGTGTCCAGATGCCCCAGTGGAGATACAATAATACTTTCCCTCATCCCTACCTTTCTGAACAATGCCACATTCATGTTTTGTTGGAGAGAAACATTCTCTCTTTTTATTAAGTAATGGCAATGATTGTTTTTACACTAGACCAAGACGATTATAGAGAAAAGTTGCAAGTAGACCTCACTTCTCCCTTCCTTGACTTCACCAGTCAGCATCTTTTCTGTACTAGAAGCCAAAATTCTTCCTATTATTGTTATTTATGCTTTACTCAGTTTGATATTCTTTGGGCTGACACACATTCACATTTCTTACATATATTGTCATTGATGTAGCCACATCTAAGAGGATAACGTTTTGCATCAGGGAATGCTCAGGATGCTCATGTCAATTAAACTTATGGTGCCATGAGTTTTTCAATGACTCTCTCCTACATATAAAATAGATAAAACAGAGAATGTTTTTACAGGACTGTTCAAATGAAAGCTCTGCGGGATAAAGGATATCAAATGACAGCATTGTCTGAGACCTGCTTTTCCTCATAAAAGAAAGAAGACAAAAGTTGTCAGTTTACTCTGCAGAGAAAAACAGTTCTAAAGCAAGATTCATCTCATCTTAATACAGTTGTCTAAACAAAGCTGGCTTACTGGCTCTGTGAAAGTGTCTATTTCTCTCCATTGACAATAAAGTACGATCGAAGTTGTTAGCTCAGATTTAGATGTCTATGCTATAGAAATACAAAGAGATTAAATTAATTCTATATCAAAGCATTCTTCTCATTCCAGGTGTTAATTCATGGATGTTTTTGTCTATTCCCTTAAAACTGCTCCATCATATATGTCATAAATGGGATTGTACTTACTAACGATTGACTAACTAATTTTTAATTTTGCACTTTGTCTTTTGGTCAGATATATTTTTTTCTGGTTATTACCTTTATCCTCTGTGCATTGTTTGGTTTAAATAATTTTCTATAAAGCTTTCTAGAAATACGTACTCATGCTTTTTGTTACATGTTGCCTTTTCTGCTACTCAGCATCATTTCTCAAGAAACTCATGCATCAATATTATTTATTTTTCCTAACAGCTAGAACTTTAAGGGCTTAATTAAATTGCCTAAACACAGAAGGCAACTATTGTTTTCTGAAATACTCTAGGTTACTTGAGATATCCCTACAGGGATGAAAAGCATAGTATAACATCTACAGGAGAATGATACTCTGGAAAAACACTGGAAGTCAAAGTAGGCTGTTTAGGGCAACTAAAATGACATTAATTGCTGATCTCCTTAGTTGAACTGAAGGCTGTTAGTTCATTGGCTCTATGAGTACGTGAATTCAGATCTGCATTCTTTTTGGGTAAACTGGTTAGATTAGAAGTGCTGCATTTATTCTTACTTTACTTCCTATAAATAAAAACTTAAATATGGAATACTACTTGACCTTCTGTATCAATCTGTTTTTTGCAGACTTTATACAACCTGTAATACATCTGCTACAGGACACAAAATGCTATTCTTAATTAAGAAAGCTTAAAGGTATCTATACATATTGAAATGATAAGCTGACAATTCATTGATCATCAGCTCAGTTCTTTGCTTACCTATGTCTATCCACTACCATTTGAGTTGGCTAGCATCTACCTGACATTTGAGAGTGGTGCAGGGTTCCTATAGGTCCTGTGTCATATATGAAGATTCATGAAGCCTTCTTGATCATCTTTGGAAGCCTCAGATTGGTTCTAAAGTTCTATGTTTAGTATTTGTATCAAGCCCCAAGTTAAATTTCTTTCTAGGCTCCATTGGCAGTAGTCTGAATACCACAGACACATAGAAAACTAAATGGGGGTGTTTGGAGCTCAGACTCAGTCTTTATTCCGCTGTTATTTTCATTGACAGAGTTTGTCCTATCATACTTTTACATGTCTGGGCTAACACACCAGCACCTACAAGTAAAGATAAAAATACACTGAAGATGAGAAAGACCATCAAAAGTAAGGCATCAAAAATGTGTGTTTAGTTTCCTTCCTTGACAAAGTTATGTTCAGTATCACTGCAATATAGAAAAGCCCACACTGCTCTCAACCTCACAATGAAACCTATAGTGCTGCTTCGTATTAACTTAAACAGCTTTTTCTTGTTTGATTTTGAATTTTTCTACTCCTTAAACATGAGCAAACCCAAAACACACCAAAAACACATGTGCCCATTGGAAAGTTATACAAAGCCTGGGTCTACTTAAGCACTACTATCCTATTTATCACTACATTGTGAAGAGTCAGAGCTGATCACCTCAGTCACTGGTGCAAGGTTCTGGAGCAGCAAAGGAAGAGTGGAGGAGCCCTCCATTACTGAGGGTTCAATCTGAACTCAGGAGCATGGCACTGTAACTACTTTTACTACAATTACAATACCTATTTAACTTATATCAATCCAAAATAACATTTTATCTCATTTCAAGTATGTTGTATGATTATTTCCCCAAACAGTATTTTTGTTGTTGTTGTTTTTTAAGAAATATTCTTCTGCTATATTACCTTGGGCCATAGATCAATATAGAAAACCTGGACAAACACTGACGTGAACAAGTCTTTTCCTTGCTGTACCTCTATCTCTCCAACCATAGAGAAGTTTGAAATCAACCTTCTCTGTACACAGATCCAAGACTGACTGATAAAAGCAGTATCAAAAAAAGTATGCATCTAAGTATGATTTCTGTTAAGTCAGTGGCAGCAGTCCCATTTGCTATCATTGTTCTTTAATACTTACTGCTGAAGTTTGAAGAAAAAAGCTGAATAACAAAGTTATCCAGCAAGTCATCTTCACTGGGGACCAATTTAAATGTCTCTACGCAAAGGCATATAGCATGGGGAATAAAAAAGTGAGTTAGAGACATGTGCATGCCAGCAGGGTTATGACCTTATTGACATCACGGAGACATGGTGGGATGGGTCCTATGACTGGAGGGTTGGTGTTGTGGTTTATACCTCAGCGGAAAGCTGAGGCCACAAAGGTCATACAAAAAAGCCCCCTACCACTTTAAGAGGTGGAGGATGGGCGAACGGAGCTAATCGAGGGGCTGCAGAGCCAGAGGAAAAAAACCACAGGCTTGCAAGGTTAGGATAAGGATAGTTTACTAAACAACAGGGAAAAGTATGAAAACAACTAACTACAGTGCTATTATATACAGTGCAAACCTCTCCCCACACTATATCATTTGAGCCGTGCCCGAACCGATTCAGATTCCCGAACGCAGCACTCCCCGAGCCCAGCACCCCCGAGCACCCCCCTCACCACTGCCTGCCACGCAGATCCCAGAGAGAGAGAGAGAGAGAGAGAGAAGCCGGAACTCCCACACGCCTGCTCAGACCAGCACTTCCCGTGCCCGGAGCAGGTTCTGATAGGTCCGGAGTCTCCCCCGGAACTGGCACTGCGCCTGCCCAGACCGGGACTTCCCGTGCCTGGGTCCGAAGTCGCCCCTGCAAAGTGGGGGGGGCAGCCTGTCTGATCATGATGCAATTGGTATGGAATACTCTCAGGGCTAACATAGCCTGCTGCTGGGCTGAACCCAGGACAGTTGGGATGGAAGGATACAGGCTCTTTAGGAAGGACGGGCAGGGGAAACAAGGAGCAGGTGTGACTCTATGTCAGTGACCATCTGGAAGGCATGGAACTCCACCTGGGAATATATAAGCAGCAAACCAAGAGTTCATAGAATCAGAATCATAGAACCATAGGGGTTGGAAGGGACCTCAAGAGATCATTGGGTCCAATCCCCCTACCAAAGAAGGCTCCCTAGCTCATATTGCACAGATAGGCGTCCAGACGGGTCTTGAATATCGCCAGAGATGAAGACTCCACCAGCTCCCTGGGCATCCTGTTCCAGTGCTCTGTCACCCTCACTGGGTAAAGGTTCTTCCACATGTTGGTGCAGAAGTGTGCTCTAATTTGCAGCCATTACCCCTTGTCCTGTCTCCATAGACCACTGAAAAGGGGCTGGCTATTTCCCCCTGCATCCCATACTTAAGATATTTATAGACATTAATAAGGTCTCCCCTTAGTCTTCTTTTCTCCAGGTTGAACATCCCCAGCTCACACAGCCTTTCCTCATAGGGGAGATGCTCCAGGCCCTTAATCATCTTCGTAGCTCTTCTCTGGACTCTCTCAAGGAGATCCCTGTCCTTTTTATATCAGGGAGCCCAGAACTGGACACAATACTCCAGGTGGGGCCTGACCAGGGCAGAGTAGAGGGGGAGGATCACCGTCTTTGACCTGCTGGCTACACTCCTCGGGATGCACCCCAGGATCCCATTGGCTCTCTTAGCCACCAGGGCACACTGCTGGCTCATAGCCAACCTGTCATCTACCAGGACCCCCAGGTCCTTCTCCACAGAACTCTTCTCCAGGAGGTCAACCCCCAGCCTGTACTGATACAAGCGGATATTCCTTCCCAGGTGCAAGACTCTACACTTGCTTTTGTTGAACTTCATCTGGTTTCTCCCTGCCCAGTTTTCCAGCCTGTCCAGGTCTCGCTGGATGGCAGCGCAGTGTTCCTGCGTGTCAGCCACCCCTCCCAGCTTTGTATCATCAGCATAGCTGTTGAGGGTAGATGCTATTCCCTCATCAAGGTCATTAATGAAGATACTGAACAGGACTGGACCCAACAACGCTAGTCACAGGTCTCCAGTCCTATTCTGGTCCACTGATCACCACTGTCTGGGCTCGGTCCGACAGCCAATTCTCAACCCACCTCACTGTCCACTCATCTATCCCATGCTCTCTCAGCTTTGCTATCAGGGTCAGGACTAAAGGGAAAATAGGGACGGGGGACACTACATTTTACCCAACCAGGGAGACTGAGCAGATGTGTCCCTCTGTAAACAAACAGGAACATCCTCACTTTCACAAGCCCTAATCCTCATGAGGGACAACACAGCAGGGCATAAGCAATACAACAGGTTCTTGGAATGTATTTACAGTAACTTCCTTTCCCAAGTGATAGAGGAACCAACAAAGAGAGATGCCATGCTGAACTTTGTTCTCACCACCAGGGAGGGGTTGGTAGAGGATGTGAAGCACAAGGATAGCTTTGGCTGCAGTGACCATGAAATGTCAGAGTTCAAGATCCTCATAGCAGTGAGGAGGGTGCAAGGCGAGTTCACTGCCCTGGGCTTGAGGAAAGCAGACTTTGGCCTCTTCAGGGAACTGCTGGGTAGAATACAATGGAACAAAGCCCTAGACAGAACAGAGGCCCAAGATAGATGGCTAGTATTCTAAGATCATATCATCCAAGCTCTGGAGTGATGCATCCCAACGAGGAAAAGCCAGGCAAAACCAACCAAAGGCATGCAGGGATGATCTAGGAGCATCTTAGGAAATTGAAACACAATAAGGAAGCCTACAGAGGGTGGAAGCAAGGGCAGGAATACCGAGAAATTGTCCAAGCAGCCAAGAATCAGCCTAGGAAAGCTAAAGTCCTGATAGAATTAAATCTGGCCAAGGATATCAAAACCAAGAAAAGCTTCTATAGGTATGTCACTGATAAAACGTAGACTAGGGAAAATGTGGGCCCCCTCTGGAGGGCCCCCTCCATGGTTAGATGCCCCCTCATGGTTAGATGGGATAGGGAGAAGGCTGAGGTATTAAATTAATTTTTTGCCCCTGTCTTCACCAGCATGGGCCCTAGCCACACCACCCAGCTCACCAAAGGCAAAGAAAGTGACTGGGAGAATGAAGAAAACAAGTTTTGATACCATCTAAGGAATCTGAAGATGCACATGAGGCCTGATGAGATGTATCCACAGGTCCTGAGAGAACTGGTTGGTGAAGTTAATGAGCCACTATCCATCATATTTGAGAAGCTGTTGCAGTCTAGTGAAGTTAGCACTCACATGAAAAAGGTAGTACCTTTTTTAATATCCTTTTTTAATGCCCTTTTTAACACCAATTTTTAAAAAGGAAAAATGGAAGACCACAGCAGGGTGGGGGGCTAAACTAAAAACTGTTCAGTCTCACTTCTGAGTCCAGCAAAATCATGGAGCAGAAACTACTAGAAGCTATGCTCAGGCACATGGAAAGTAAGGTGATTGATGATAGCCCACATGACTTCACAAAGGGCAAACTGTGCTTGACAAATTTCGTGGCCTTCTATGACATGGTTACAGAATTTGTGGGAAAATTAAGAGCAACTGATGTCATCTACCTGGAATTTTACAATACATTTGACACTATCCTGCACAATATCCTTGTCTCTAAATTGGAGAAATGTGGATTTGATGGATGGACTACTCAGTAGATAAGGAATTGGCTTGCATGTTTGAACTCAGAGTTGTGGTCAATGGCTCAATGTTCAAATGGAGACTGGTGTTGAGTGGTGTCCCTCAGGGTTCTATTGGGACCAGCACTGTTTATTATCTATATCAGAGAAATGGACAGTAGGTTTGAGTGCATCCTCAGCAAGTTTGTCAACACCAGGCTGTACAGTATTGTTGACATGCTGGAGGGAAAGGATGCCATCCAGAGGGACTGTGACAGGCTTGAGAGGTGGACCTGAGCAAACTCCATGAATTTCAACAAGTCTGGGTGGGAAATGGATTGAGAGCAGCCCTGAGAAGGACTTGGGGGAGTTGGTCAATGAGAAACACAACCTGAGTGATCAGTGTGCAATTGCAGCCCAGAAAGCCAACTGTATCCTGGGCTACATTAAAAACAGTGTGACCAGCAGGTCAAGTGAGGTAATTCTGCACCTCTATTCCATTCTCATGAGACCCCACCTGGAGTACTGCACCCAGCTCTGGGTTACCAAGTGCAAGAAAGACATTGACCTGTTGGAGTGACTCCAGATGAGAGTGACAAAGATGACCAGAAGGATGGAACAGCTCTTCTGTAAAGACAGGCTGAAGTTGGGCTTCTTCAACCAGGAGAAAAGAAGGCTCCAGTGGAGACCTAATTGCAGTTTTCTAGTACCTGAAGAAGACCTACAGGAAAGATGGAGAGGGACAGTTTATCAGGGAGTGTAGTGATGGGATGAGGAGTAATGGGTTTAAACTAAAAGATTAGATATTAGGAAGAAATTCTTCACTGTGAGGGTGGTGAGGGTCTGGGAGAAATTTTCCAGAGAAGTTGTTGATGCTCCCTCCCTGAAGCATTCAAGTCCAGGTTGGATGGGGCTTTGTGCAATCTGGTCTAGTGGAGGATCACCCTGTCCATGGCAGGGGAAGTTAGAACTAGATGATCTTTGAGGTCTCTTCCAAACTAAACCATTCTATGAGTCTATGAAAGGAAGAGCAAAAGGTCTCCAGCTTTTATATGCAATTGGTATACAAAAATGTACTTTTTAAAAAAGAAAGCAATGGAATAAATTTAGCAGAGGAATAAATTTATCTAAAATTTTAAATAATCAGTACTATAAATATACAGAATTCTCTAGAAGTATGTCTAGAAATAAGGACCATAGAATATCCTGAGTTGGAAGGGACACATAAGGATCAAGTCTAACTCCTGGCTCCACACAGGACCAGCCAAGTCAGAGCACATGACTGAGTGCATCTTCGGGTCTCTTCTTGAACTCAGCCAAGCTCCGTACTGTGACCACTTCCCTGGAGAGCCTGTTCCAGTGCTCAACCATCCTCTCAATAAAGAACCTCTACCTAACATCTAGCCTAAATCTCCTCTGTCACAGCTTCATGCAGTTTCCCCTGGGTTCTATCGCTGGTCACCAAAGAGAGGAGATCAGTGCCTGCCTCTTTGCTCCCCCTTGTCAGGAAGCCACAGACCATGATAAGGTCTCATTTTCTCCAGGCTGAACTAACCAGAGGACTTAAGCCACTCCTCATAGGACATTCTGTCCAAACCCTTCACCATCCTCATTGCCCTCATCTGGAACACTCTCCAATATTTTTGTGTCCATCTTGTATTGTGGCACCCAAAACTGCACACAGTACTCAAGGTGAGGCCAGACCAGTGAAGTGTAGAGCAGGACAATCCCCTCCCTAGAACAGCTGGTGAAGCCATGCTTGATGCACCCCAGGATACAGTTGGCCCTCCTGGCTCTGTGGGTACACTGCTGGCTCATGTTTAACTTGCTGTCAACCAAAACCCCCAAATCCCTCTCAGCATGGCTGGCCTCCAGCATCTGATCCCAGTCTGTATGTGTAGCCAGATGTACAACTGAAACCTGATGATTCAATTGTTGACCACATTGAAGCAGATACAGGTGAACTTCTTTCTTCCATACATGGCTTTAATGTGTTATTAGAATGAACCCTATTTTTTTTCCATATAATTTTAGTGTTTCTAGACACTGGATCCACTTTAGGAGCTTCCTGGAGAAAATCACATATTCAGATCCACATGGAAAAGGTTTATCTGTCATTTTGGGGGGTTTGCTGGGTTTTTATCCAGTTAGCCTAGGTAGATTGTGAGTATACCAACATATATCCACATGTACTTTTGATACAAAACTAGAAGTTTTGAGACATACAAGGAAATGAAAAAACAAACAAAAAAATAAGGTAGATGAGAGAATGAATAGTAAGGAGAATGAAATGTTCAAAATTCCAACAGAGGCAAAACTATGGTTAATCTATACATAGTGTTTTATAAAAAGGAGAAAATAATATAATAGTGAGAAAATAACCTAACAAAATAATTAGGATGACAATGGTAATTGTCTCAGTAAAAAAAAAAATTTTAAAAAAGCTGCTATGTAGTATCATGGAAAGAAAAAAGTACAGAAGAAGAAGAAATAACATCTGAAAACCATGCTTGTAAGTATAACACTTTCCTATTTTTACCATATTTACCACCATCCCCCACAAAGGTGAATGGTGTTCTCATTACCATTTGTAATGTTCCTGTTAAGAAGAAACAGTATTAGACATATTAATGTGTTTGATTCTCCTTTAATTTATGATTCTCTCCCCACTTTAATGAGATCTGCTCTACAGCCCATAAAATAATTGTTATGGTAAACTGACTTTTTAAAATTAGCTACACACCAGTTGGTCCAGAAACCTATTCCTCTGGACTATTCATGCACAAAATACCTTTGTGTGAAGCTCTTTCCAAATGTGTAATGACTGGAGTAAGTCCAGAAGTTTGCCTGCAGAGTCTCTCTGCATGATTGCCATTGCAAGCAGTCTTATAGTTTCTTTTCCCAGCAAAGTTATGGAGGGGCTTACTGCAATATAGAAATGCTGATACTGCTTTCAACCTAGCAGTGAAAAAGCCAGTGATTCTTCATACGAAATTAAAGCATTTTCCTATTAGAAAAAAGAGCTATTGTAAACTCCCCATTCTACACTTTTGGGTCACATTTTGCTGTTACAAAATCTTTTCAAGAAATCTCTGAAGGGGGAAAAATTATCAGATTTTCTGATTTGCTCTGAAGTCTTATTAAGTTACTTCAGTGCCATACAGCACTGCTGTTTGCCCCCCAGACCATGTGTCCCACAGAGACAGTTATTCTATACCAGTGATTTCTTGCTGGGAGCATCAGTTTAGGTCACAACCACTGTTTATTAACAATACATTCTAATCAGCCCTAGGAAAAAGAATTTTATGTTCCCAGAAAATAGCGCTTCGTGAAAAAGATCCCCCAAACCTAAGGCAACTGAGATATATCATGTTTTAGTGGCTATATAAAATAGAGATACTGAAGATAGTTTAATTGTCATGGCATGCCGATAGGCAAGCTCCATCAGATTTAGATACCATATAAAACTGTGTGTATGCTTTTCTATTGTCACTTGTCAAAATATTAATATTTCTTTGTGTAAGAAGTGGAACAAGAGTATAGTGGAGAGCTGGTTTTATATCCAAGTGAAGGAGACAGAAATGTCTTTCCACTGCAGCTCATACATTTCTTGCTCCTCAACTCTCATAGTAACTTCCGTAGAAGACAGTGGCTGCAGATGAATAGTGAGCTAATGTGGTTGAGACGGTCTCATCAGTCCTCTTAAATGGCTGAGCATTTGACTACAGAGTGAAAGCTTTACTTTCCTTTCTCAGTAGACAGATTTTTAGACAGGAGTTGTGATTGAAGATGGTGCAGGGAGTTGGAGTAATCTGCTAATGCTTCCAAAGCTTTGGCATTTGTAATGTTTTTAGCAGAAGAGAAACTAGTGTTCTTGGGGTTTTTTTTTCCCTTGGTTGTAGGTTTTTGGGTTGGGTTGGTTTTTTTTCTTTATACAGATCAGGAGTATATATCTGAATTGAACAAGCCTTAATCCTTGTTGTAACCCTCTCAGAAAAGAACAGAACATAATACATATATACTATAACTGCACCCTACTTTGTGTGGTTTAGATCCTGGCTCAAAGTACTGTTTCAACTTTTTATGACATAACTGTAGAATGTAAAACGATTAAGGTGTTTCTGCATCAGGAAGCAACGTCTCAGTCTTACACAAAAGAGCGCATTAAACTTTAGAATAAAAAGCTGTAGTTCTTTTCATGGTTGGGTATTTCATATTGGTCTGTACATATACATAAAATGAACAGCAAAAGGAGTGTCCTGGGTTCAGTCCAGCAGTGGTAGGGGGCTTTTTTGTCTGACCTTTGTGGCCTCAGCTTTCCGCTGAGGTTAAACCACAACAAGGAGAAAAAGACATCCAGTCCACTAAACAAGGCATTCCTCTGGCCTCCATCTCTCTCAGCAGTCTCAGACTGAATGCATGCTTTGGTTTTAACTCCAGTCCTGTTGAAGAGGAAAAGACAGAACAGAGGGTGAAACGTGTTCCTGAAAGGGAATCCTTCATTATGCACCTTCATAATTGGGGTGGTTGCTTTGTCTGGGGTGCTGTAGGGGGATGTGTCTCGGCTATACCAGCTGGCAGAACTGGCCCAGGAAAATCCCTTTAGTTCTGGTTGAAACAGACCACAGAGATAAGGATAAGAATCAACACCCACCATTGTAGAGATATGACCTACAGGAAATAAACATTTCATGCCTTTCTTCAATCTGTTAACAGCTTGTTTCAGCAATGTTATTTCCTGAATTTCACCCTTTCACATTAAAAATCGGTAGGTATTATGCATTTCGTATCAATTAGGGAAGGTAATAGTTGCACAATAGAAACTTACCCCTTTCTTGTATAATAAAACTTGCTTATGATTTTTGTCTCAGAATAATAAGGAATTATATCACAGCAAATATAAATCAGTGTTTAATTTTTCAGTTACACAATTTTTGCTTCTGTGAATCTGCTCCTCTCCAAAATAGCAGAAGGTTAAAATCAGAGCAAAAGGCTTCTCAGAGGTGGAAGTATTAAAAAAGTTATCCATGCCTTAGGAAAAAAACCCCACTCTCAAAAACCCCTACCATGGCAAAATAAACGAGAAGTCATTTGGAAATGCTCTCCCAAAAAGATGAAGATTAACAAAATGCCACAGCAAAAGCCCTGGAGAAACCCACAGTTACTGTGAAATATTCAGCAAACAAGAAAAAAAAACAACGCAAATAAACCAACATTATAAGATTACCTGAATTGTCAATAAACATAAACATACAGCACTCTTACCCAACAAGACACAAATCACATCAGTAAACCTCTAGAAACACCACAGAATGACAGTAATCTATCATCATACTTTTAAAAACTGCCTTAAAAATGAAACTCAAATGAGTCAGGATTTTTATCATCTTCAGGCAATGAAAGAATTGGAAAAGTGACTCAATGAGACATTTGAAATTCTTCCTATTTGAATTGCCTGAGCCTTGAAAGCTGTTTAAATGTATAGACTATCTGCCTTCTCTGAAAAGTTTAATGTCAAAAAAGAGTCTATCTTCAACCTACTCAAAAAGTCTGTTGAGATATGTAAAATATATTAAATATTCAACTGTAAGTAAACATAATTTCAACTCTTTTAAATTGGAGGTGATGCTCCCCTCTCCGAGGCAAAGAAGCTCTCTTCATTTAGTGTAAAACTGGCTGATGCATCAAGTCTATTGCATAGTCAATCAGCACAAGTTTAGTTCCAGATGTGCTGTCTTTTGCTCTGTAGGTCTGTCATTATGGATGTAGGAAGGCTTAGGGAAAAACAGATGCAAATCTGCGAAGGATTAGGCTTCAGTATCTCCCTTCTTCATAAAACAAATGTTCATTTTCTAAGGGCGCATTTTTTCTTAGTTTCTGGAGTAAAAATAATCTATTGAACTTGATGTATGAACTTTGTATTCTTGGAAGAATATGCACAATCCATCTATATTAAGTATACTCTAATATTAATGAGATAACTAGAAATGAAGTAATAGGCATTTCTGACATAACTAAGTTAAAGTACTACAGTGACTATGACTGTTGAATGGCTATTCTGTATTTTAACTCTAAAAACTTAATCCTTGCTCTAAGACAGAGGCTTAAAAAATAGCACTTAAAGAATTTTGGAGAGCAAAGTCAGTCATAATACCCCAAAGCAGTATAAGCTAAATCTTTGCTTATGTCTACACAGACATGCCATTAAGTGGTTAAGCTCTGCCTTTTTCTTATCACAGATCAAGCATCAGAAATTTATTTGTTAAACCTATGTAGATGACTTGTGATGTTCTACAGTTAACACTGCAGTTTCCCTGCAGCACATTGTATTTATGCTGCAAATTTCTGGTACATCCTCTGAGGATATTTTAAAAGTAGAAACAAAAAATTATATACAGAGAAATTTAAGATCAGCAAATCCTTAGGGAGAACAACAGACTTGTTGCATACTTAGACAAGGGTTTCAGTTCATTTGAAATATTTGTATTTGGAAGTCCTTTCACTCACTGCTGGTTTTGGTCCTAGGAGGATGGATGGTAAAGGAAGGGAAATGTTATTTACAAGCACATTTATTCATTACTTATGAGAAACAGATTCACCACTGTATAACAGGAATATTTAATTGAGAGTTGAATACAGAGGATAGAACTTAATTGTGTTTGTGGAGTCACAAGAGGAGAAAAAGCATGAAAGTCATTATGATCTCTGCTGGAGTAAGCAGTTAAGGATTTATTTTATTTTTTGGAGGCACTTTGTTTCTCTTTTCTTCTGTCAACTCACTTTAAAACTTTGCAGAGAGTACAAAGTGAGTCAAATGTTTCTGGCCACACCAACAAAGTAATAGAGACAAACTAGTATTTATGCTTCCATCAGGGTTTCATGATGCCATTTGTGGACTTTCTATGAAGCCTTTAAGGAGACGTGATTAGGATGAGGATTAAAGGCTATTGCAGATAATGCGCTGTTTAGGAGATAAAACCTCAGAGCAGGGGGGAAATGATCCATTGTCAGACTGGAAATAGGCTTACACTGGGCATTATTATCACTAGCATTATTTACTAGTCTTGACAAATGGTAAACAATCTGATGCCCACATCTGAGGAACACATGCAGACTATTAAGAACATGGTATAGTCATATTCAAGAAATGGGCTGGAAGACATATATTATCTTTAAAAGGAGCTATTCAAATATGAAAAACAGTGAAAACCTAATTGACCCCATACACTTGTTAAGTCAATTCAATAAAATACATTGAGTTGTATGCTTACATCCTCTGAGAAGAATACAAAAGACAAGAACTTCAGTGGAAGCTAATAAATTTAGACAAATGAGGAGACGCAGTGAATAAAAGATAAGGTATGATATAGGCAAAATACATCATAAGGAATAATTTGAGTTTAATTACTCATGTATGTCTCTGGGTTCTAAATTAACTGTAGTTACTGAGGCTAAACACCTGGGAATCTCACTGGAAACATATGTTCAGTTTGTAATTTAGAATTAGGGTTTTTTTTAAAGAAAGAAATCTTAAAATAGAATAGAAAATATTGCAAAAGAAAAGGTACTGTGGTAGTAGTATGTGTTTTAACAGTGCTATCACCTAAAATATCAGTCATCTCTAATCATCCACCATCATATATATTAAAACCAGGAAAAGAAAGGAAAAAAGTAGTCCAAAAGAAGACAACTCAGCTCCCTAGAAGACAGTTTCTATATTAGAATTTGAAAAGCTTTACACGCTATAGTTTGTAATAAACCTGAAGGGGAAAAGTGCCCTGTACACCAGTAATTGGTATAAAGTAATTAGAAGTTGGGAGCTCTTTTACCATTTCACATAAAAATAGATAAGAAATTCCATCATCCATAAATAATGTTTAACCTTTCATCCCAGCAGGCTATAGAAAAGCAGGAACAGAGTTTCCAGGCTTGCATTTTTCCGTTTCTTTTCAGGATGGTAAATGTACAAAAAAATCTTACTGAAAAACATAGGGAAGTTCACTGCAAAAGTGTTCTTCATCGGTCTCCAGAGAGCTTACCACATTATGTGACCTTAATGACAGATAGTGACAATAATATCAAGGTTTTGAAGCAAACTTGAGCTTTTACTGGTTGCCTTTTCCTCTAAGGCAAAGGAATGGTTGGCAGGCAGCTGTTGAGATGGAACGTTCCCCTAAGTTTTCTATGTAGACAAAGAAAAGGGAAGAAATCTGATTTGTTAGCACATGTGGGATATTTGTTTGTTTGTTTGTTTAAATTTTCCTCTTTTTGTTATTGTACTGAACAATATGCACATGAGAGATAAGCTCTATAACCGTAGTAACATATAGCATCTGTTATATATAAGCAGATGCTCTCTGTCAGTGTCAGCCTACTTGTTTATCTATACAATCAAATGCATAGGACATTTAACTCCCTGCTGCCTTCTGTGATCATAGTGTGGCCCTTACATGAAGCATGTACCAGTTACAGTGTAAATAAGAAACACAAGTGCTGTAGCTAAGTACTGACTCTTAACAGACATGTAAAGTAGGTAACTGGACTACTTTATATTTCAAACTATGGAAGTAAAGCTAAAAGAATATGAAACAAACCTTTAGATGAAAACTATAATGTTCACACCCCTCATTCTTTTACTATTTTCTTTTTCTTCTAAAACATACAAGATAAATGGATTTTTTATATATTTATATATATATATATTACATAATGAATTTCAGTGTGCAGACTGCTATGAGGTCAAATAAAAGCTCAGTGTTAAATGGTAGATCACATTAAGGGTCTATACAGCAGTACTGTTATCCAATTTGCTGAGTGGTTTGAAGACATGAACTAGTGACGACATATATGACTCTTAGACAAATGTCATCCCCACCATCTGTGGACCATATTGTGCATCAGATGGCAGGATAAAATTTGCAATAAGAAAGTTTCAGAGCAGAGATATGTTCCAGGGACTGAAGCCATGGTCATCATAGAACAGCTGCACTGGGCTGGTCACACATCTAGGATAGAAGACACCAGCATCCTGCAGCAGCTGGTGTGCTTTGTACTTGAAGAAGTAGCATAAAGCCAGGACAGACAGATGAGCCACTTAAAGGATACACTGAAATACAACTTCAAGTACTAAAAATAGTTAAGACATCAGATGAGTAGGATTGGTACACCACAGTCCAGGTTGAAGACACTAAGTTGAATCTAAACTTGCTAGCAGAAACTTGCATGGTCCTGCTAGCCCGTTGTCAAAGATAGAGGTCTCCAGTTAATAACGCATTACTGTTCCCTACTAACCTCGGCGCTTGGTTTCCTTACAGAGTGCAGGTGGAGGAGGCTAATATGTCTGGATCTGGTTCCCCTATGGTAGCATAATACAAATCTGAACTTGGCAACTTCAGCATTTCTGATGCTTATGATCCTGCTCATCTGAGCAGAAATGTTGCACCCATAATAAAGTAAGGAGACGTCAAAGGAAAAAAAAACCCACAACAAAAGCCCATCAACCCTAAACAAAACAAAGCAAAAATCCTTAGGACTACACATGAATCTAATTTGAAAAAGACATCCCAGTCTGTCTGGGATAAAACTGTGTTTAGTTTGAGGGCTTTGTTTGTTGTTTTTATTTTCCTTTCCACCCTTTACAATATTTCATGGAAATACCATGAGAGGTATTGTCTTCATTCATAAAGGACAATGTAGCATAAAGAATTTGGAAAATATCAGAGAAGGGATTCATGTGTGAAAATCACCTAGTGTCATTGTCTCACACTTAAGTTGATGCGAAACACAGTTTTGTGTTGGCATTAATTGCAGTTGAAGCAACAGAAGTTAAATGATTACATCCTAATTTCAAAGCCTCACTTTAATTAAGACAATTACTTTCAAATTTTATCTTGAAATAATCAAACTCATTAATTAGTTCACAAAATTATTTTGATTTCTAAGTGATTATAGAAAAGGCTTAATTAACTTCAATAGATTTGGGATCAGAGTTTCAGTATCTCTGAATTCCTGGAATTAGATTACATGTTCATGTAAACCCTCACTTGCAATCTGGATTTCCAGTAAAAGTCTTCAATCTAACAAGTAAAATGAGATATTTCTATGGCATTTTAATAATACCAAAAATTAGCCAGAACAGGAATGAATATATTGTCTCTTTTCACTATATGTTATTTATTTAGTTACTTGTCTACATTTGGGGTTTGAAATTGTCACTGTGAAATTAATTATCAGTGATTGGTAAGCATATAGGGAAACCATTTGTCCAATAACTACATATAAAATCCCAAACCCAACTAAAGAAAAACTCCAATTTACTTCTCTTTCAAAATAGTGGTCACAGTAGGTGTGACTGACCTGAAAGTAGATGTCCTTTGGGACTATAGATGTCCTAGTGCTCATCAGAGTTAAAACAACTGTTCTTTCCCACATTCACATAAACACACTAAAATGCAATAATGATGTGTCAGAAGCCATCTGCAGGTAGACATTGAGATCTAGAAAACATCAACACCTGCAATTCATCTTTCTTGCATATATTACAATCACACAGAATCACACAGAGGTATTCCTACTATGGTCTCACTAGCTACATACTCATTACTTCCATTCTACCTGGACTGTGAGTGCCAATCAAGACTGTCCAAAGAAATTATGAAAGTGGTATATCAGGATGTTCACCTAATGTGGTGGCTATTGTGTTGGAGCACTGTCCGAGTTCCTCCCAAAAGAGCATCACTTAGAGTGTGCACACAGCTGACCACCTGCTCCATGTGTCTGACAGCCCAAAATTGGACTTAATGTTCCTTCTTCTTTATATTTATTTCCCTTCTCTTCCCCACTTTTTTTTTTTTTTTTGGGGGGGGGGGGAGGGGGAAGCGTGGGCAGGGATGGTAGGATAAAGAGTAATAATATCTGCATCAACATTTACAAGATGTAGTACACCATGTCACTTATAACAGTCTCAGATATTACAGATATTCCCTAAGAAGATCATAGAATCATAGAATCACCTGGGTTGGAAGAGACCCTTCATATCATCAAGTCCAATCCCAGCCTAATCATGCCTAGTCCACCTCTAGATCATGTCCTTAGCACTTCATCTACACGCCTTCTAAACACCTGCAGGGATGGTGACTCCACCACCTCTCTGGGCAGCCTATTCCAAAACCTGACAACCCTTTCAGTAAAGACATTCTTCCTGATATCTAACCTAAATCTCCCCTGGTGCAATTTTAAGCCATTTCCTCTAATCCTATTGCTTGTCACCTGAGAGAAGAGACCAACCCCATGGTGTCTGCAATCACCTTGCAGGTAGTTGTAGAGAGTGATAAGGTCTCTCTTCAGCCTCCTTTCTCAAGATGAAAAAGCTCCAGCTCTCTCAGCCATTTCTCATAGCACTTGTGCTCCATGCAAGATCTTCATCCTGATCCTAGCTATAACAAGAACAAACATAAAGTATAACATCTTTCTTTTCTTTTTCCATTTCCTCTTTTCCTTTCTTTACAGACAGCCACACTCATCCCATCCTGTCCTGGCTTCTTGCTCCTTTCAAAAACATTGATGAAAGCATATAGAGGTGTATACTCTCTTACACCCTTAAAAAGCAAGACTTTCCCTGCAAAATAGGGGAGGTACTGCCTGCACTGATGTAAAAGTAATCTACAGCAAGCCCTGAAGCAAGTCAACATCATCTTTGGGATATGCTTTGTTTTGCAAAACTCAATTCATGGACAGTCTTGATTGCCTCCAAGTCTAAAGGAGGAAAATGAGTGGTCTTTCCATCAATGCTACTGTCCTGGTTTCAGCCAGGGGCTTCAGCCAGGAAGGGGCTAACCTGCTGGGCTCGGGACAAGTAACTCAAATTGACCAATAGGATCATTCCATGCCAGTTACATCATGCCGAGTATAAAAAGCAGGGGGTGTTGCAGTGTTGGCGCGCGAACAGCAGGGACCGGGCAGAAGTGTGCTCGGGGCTCGGGGCTTTGTTTACTCGCGGCGCGAGCTCGGGACCTTTGTGTTGCGGCTGGGGTTTGCGCGGGCTGCGGCGCGGTGTCCGTTACGGGGAGTGCGCGATCTGAACTGCTCATCTCAGCAAAAGGTTGTATTGTTCATTGTTATCTGTTCTTCCCCTGTTATTTCCAGTAAAAATACCCTTATCCCAACCTGCGGGCTGTTTTTGGTTTTCTCCCCCCCCCCCGCTCCGGGGGAAATCTGAACGCGTGGTCCCCGGCTCCGGCGGAACCACAACATATTTTGGCGCCTGAACGTGGGGCAATAAAGGTTGGGATAACGGTAGATCTGACTCTGACCCGGTTGCAATTACGGTAAAAGTTGTAAGGATGCTGTTTAAGATGCTGTGGGTATTATTTACAAAGGTGTGGTCCTGGCTGTGGAAAAAAAACCTCAGCAGGCTGTTTGCAGTCCTGGCAGGATGTTGTATCATCTCGGGGCTGCAGCTTCCCTGCTTGTTCCCATACTTTGCTCTAGTGTGCTTTATGACAATGTTTTATGATGCAGTTATATTAGTGACTATGAGTTTAATCTGGAAAGTGTATGAGGTTTTGCAGTCCTGTCTAGTCCCTGGGCTGAGAGGGGCTGGTGGTGGTGGCCATTTTGGTGAGAGCACAGAGGGAGAGAACTACACTGGTTTTTTCCTTTCTGGGCTAAACATAACAGCTCTTATGAGAGATTTTGAAAACTTTCACCATCACCTTGACATGGAAACTATGGCCACAGTGCTAGAAGTTCTTCTGCACTTGATCCTGCTTTCATCATATATTAAGAGCAGGTTTATGAATACTGCTCAAGAGGTTTCCCAAAGGCAGGATAACCATGAGGGGCAGGACAACCACGAGGGGCAGAACATAGGCCATTACCTAAGTACGGCTCAAACACTGCTTGATATCAGACAGCGCTGTCTGCATTGTCCGTACTGTCAGGGGGGAGGGGAAGAAAACAGATTGTCAGGTACTGCAGCAACCCCTGTAATTGGCACTGCAGCTGCGGCAACCCCTGTAATTGGCACTGCAGCTGCGGCAACCCCCGTAATTGGCACTGCAGCTGCGGCAACCCCCGTAATTGGCACTGCAGCTGCGGCAACCCCCGTAATTGGCACTGCAGCTGCGGCAACCCCCGTAATTGGCACTGCAGCTGCGGCAACCCCCGTAATTGGCACTGCAGCTACTGCAACCCCTGTAACTGGCACTGCAGTTACTGCAATCCCCACAGCGGACACCACTGATGATCAAAAGAAACAATCCCCACCAGTGTCTGTCGCCCCGGTTCAAAAGAGAAAATACACAAAAAAATCAGTTCGTACAACAGCTGATGATGATGATCAACCGGGCCCATCAGGGGGATATCAAGATGAGGCAGAACCAGAGGTTGTCACCCGATCCCTGTCCCTGAGTGAGCTTCGTGAGGTTAGAAAGGATTTTAGCCGCCAACCTAGTGAGCCCATTGTCACCTGGTTGCTTCGGTGCTGGGATCATGGGGCTAATAGCTTGGAGTTAGATGGCAGGGAGGCCAAGCAGTTGGGATCCCTTGCCAGAGAAGGAGGCATTGATAAAGCCATTGGAAAAAGGTCAGGAATCCTCAGCCTCTGGAAACGGTTACTGTTAAGTGTGAAGGAAAGGTACCCCATAAAAGAATACATTACATGCCGTATGCCCAAGTGCGACAATATGGAAAGAGTTGTCCAGTACCTTAGAGAATTAGCTGTACGGGAGATAATTAGTTATGACTTGAACAATTCACAACTCCCTGCCGATCCTGATGAAGTCCCGTGCACCCCAGGCATGTGGCGAAAGGTTGTACAAAGTGTACCATCAGGGCACGTCAATTCACTGGCAGCAATAGACTGGAGTGATACGGATCTACCAACTGTAGCCGATGTGTCTTATAGGCTCCGCAAATACCAAGACAATATTTCCCTCTCTGTCATCGCAGCGGTAGAGAAACTGGTCCAGCGCCTTGACAACAATGTGTACAGCTCCCGACCCTTGCAGAGCAGTGTGGCAGCTTTTGGAAGAAGGCGTCCATCATCCCGAGAGGGAGAAAACCGAGGGTACTCACCACGAGGTAAACTGTGGTTTTACCTGGTTGACCAAGGGGAGGACATGAGGAAGTGGGATATGCAGCCCACTTCAGCCCTTCGAGCACGAGTGAATGAGC
Source organism: Laterallus jamaicensis coturniculus (assembly GCA_022605575.1). NCBI lineage: Eukaryota > Metazoa > Chordata > Aves > Gruiformes > Rallidae > Laterallus > Laterallus jamaicensis. Next base: position 14,543,321 of record JAKCOX010000019.1, read on the forward strand.
TGCAAGGTAAAACAATCGCACGTCGAGATTTCACCAGGAGGAACGCTGCACCAGTTACCACCGAACAGAACCCTCGACCAAGCAGAAGGCCAATCTACACTCCTGATATGTCTGATCCTCTTGAGGGAACCTCCAAGTCCTTCATGCACTCAATGAACGGCAAGTATGATCTGCAGCAATAGAGGGGCCCTGCCTCCAGCCAGGTGGAGGAGAGGGATAACAGAGTTTACTGGACGGTGTGGATTCGATGGCCTGGCACGTCAGACCCACAAGAGTACAAGGCTCTAGTGGATACTGGTGCCCAGTGTACTTTAATGCCGTCAAATTATAAAGGCACAGAACCTGTTTGCATTTCTGGAGTCACAGGGGGGTCCCAACAATTGACTGTATTAGAGGCTGAGGTAAGCCTGACTGGAAAGGACTGGGAGAAACACTCCATTGTGACTGGCCCAGAAGCTCCATGCATTCTAGGTATAGACTATCTCCGTAGAGGGTATTTCAAAGACCCAAAAGGGTACCGGTGGGCTTTTGGAATAGCTGCTGTAGAGACAGACGAAATTGAACAGTTGTGTAACTTGCCTGGACTCTCAGAGGATCCTTCTGTTGTGGGGTTGTTGAAAGTTGAAGAACAGCAAGTGCCAATTGCTACAACAACAGTACACAGACGACAGTACCGAACCAACCGAGATTCTCTGATCCCCATCCACAACCTGATTCGTCAACTGGAGAGTCAAGGAGTGATAAGCCGGACTCGCTCACCCTTTAATAGTCCCATATGGCCAGTGCGGAAGTCCAATGGAGAGTGGAGGCTGACAGTAGATTATCGTGGCCTAAATGAAGTCACTCCAGGTATGAGTGCTGCTGTGCCGGACATGCTGGAACTCCAATATGAATTGGAATCGAAAGCAGCTAAGTGGTATGCCACGATTGACATTGCCAATGCCTTCTTCTCAATCCCACTGGCGCCAGAGTGCAGGCCACAATTCGCTTTCACCTGGAGAGGTACACAATATACGTGGAATCGTCTGCCCCAGGGGTGGAAACACAGTCCCACCATCTGCCATGGACTAGTCCAGACCACTTTGGAAAAGGGTGAAGCACCAGAGCATTTACAGTACATTGACGACATCATTGTATGGGGCGACACAGCAGAAGAAGTGTTTAAGAAAGGAGAAAAGATAATTCAAATCCTCTTAAAGGCTGGCCTTGCCATAAAACAAAGTAAAGTCAAGGGTCCTGCACAAGAGATCCAGTTTTTAGGAATAAAATGGCAGGATGGACGTCGTCAGATCCCCATGGACATTATCAATAAAATAGCAGCCATGTCTCCACCAAACAATAAAAAGGAAACACAGGCTTTCTTGGGCGTTATAGGTTTTTGGCGAATGCATGTGCCAAACTACAGTTTTATTGTGAGCCCACTCTACCATGTGACTCGAAAGAAGAATGACTTCCAATGGGGCCCTGAGCAGCAGCAAGCCTTTGAGCAGATTAAACGTGAGATAGTCCACGCAGTAGCCCTTGGACCTGTCCGGACAGGGACAGATATTAAAAACGTGCTCTACACTGCAGCGGGGGAGAATGGCCCTACTTGGAGTCTCTGGCAGAAAGCACAAGGGGAGACTCGGGGTCGACCGCTGGGTTTTTGGAGTCGGGGCTACAAAGGATCAGAGGCCAATTACACTCCAACAGAAAAAGAAATATTGGCCGCCTATGAAGGAGTTCGAGCTGCTTCAGAGGTGATTGGAACTGAAGCCCAGCTCCTCCTGGCACCCCGACTGCCAGTGCTGGGCTGGATGTTCAAAGGGAAGGTCCCTTCTACGCATCATGCCACTGATGCTACATGGAGCAAGTGGGTTGCATTAATTACACAGCGAGCTCGAATAGGAAATCCCAATCGCCCCGGAATTGTGGAAGTAATCACAGACTGGCCAGAAGGCAAGGATTTTGGAATGTCACCAGAGGATGAGGAGGTAACACGTGCTGAAGAAGCCCCACCTTACAACACACTGCCAGAAAATGAGAAGCAATATGCTCTCTTCACCGATGGTTCCTGTCGCCTTGTGGGAAAGAATCGCATGTGGAAAGCTGCTGTATGGAGTCCAACAAGACGGGTAGCAGAAGCTACTGAAGGAAAAGGTGAATCAAGCCAGTTCGCTGAGGTTAAGGCTATTCAGTTAGCCCTGGACATTGCTGAAAGAGAGAAGTGGCCAATGCTCTATCTCTACACTGATTCATGGATGGTGGCCAATGCCCTGTGGGGGTGGCTGCAGCAATGGAAGAAGAACAACTGGCAGCGGAGAGGCAAACCCATATGGGCTGCTGATCTATGGCAAGACATTGCTGCTCGGGTAGAGAAGCTTGTCGTAAAGGTACGTCATGTTGATGCCCATGTACCTAAGAGTCGGGCCACGGAAGAACATCAAAACAACCATCAGGTGGATAAGGCCGCTAGGATTGGAGCAGCTCAGGTAGATCTAGACTGGCAACGTAAGGGTGAGCTATTCATAGCTCGATGGGCTCATGATACTTCAGGTCATCAGGGGAGAGATGCGACATATAGATGGGCACGCGATCGAGGGGTGGATTTGACCATGGATGCTATTGCACAAGTCATCCATGAATGTGAGACATGTGCTGTAATTAAACAAGCCAAGCGGTTAAAGCCCCTTTGGTATGGAGGGCGGTGGATGAAATATAAATATGGGGAGGCCTGGCAGATTGATTACATCACTCTCCCACAAACCCGCCAGGGAAAGCATTATGTACTTACAATGGTGGAGGCAACAACTGGCTGGCTAGAGACATACCCTGTGCCCCATGCTACTGCCCGGAATACAATCCTGGGCCTTGAAAGGCAAATCCTGTGGCGACATGGTACCCCTGAAAGAATTGAATCTGACAACGGGACTCACTTCCGGAACACCCTAATAGACACCTGGGCCAAAGAGCATGGCATTGAGTGGGTGTACCATATTCCGTACCATGCACCAGCTTCTGGGAAAATTGAGCGATATAATGGACTTTTAAAAGCTACATTGAAAGCAATGGGGGGTGGAACATTCAAGCATTGGGACACACACCTAGCCGAAGCCACCTGGTTAGTCAACTCCAGAGGATCTACCAATCGGGATGGCCCTGTCCAAACAAAGTTTCCACATACTGTAGAAGGAAATAGAGTCCCAGTAGTGCATCTGAAGAGCATACTGGGAAAGACAGTTTGGGTCATCCCTGCTTCGGGCAAAGGCAAGCCCATATCTGGAGTTGTTTTTGCACAAGGACCTGGTTGTACCTGGTGGGTAATGCAGAGAGATGGAGAAGTGCGATGTGTACCTCAACGGGATTTGATTTTGGGGGAGAATAACCAATATAATTACTAAGTAGAAATTGTAGTATAATGACTGTAAAATAACTTGTTGTTGTATATTCATTACTGCCATAATTATAATTGTTATATGTTGTATAAAAAATTTTGTTGGTTTTGGTTATGACGTAAATGGCATGGAATGAGGGGTGGATGATGTCCTGGTTTCAGCCAGGGGCTTCAGCCAGGAAGGGGCTAACCTGCTGGGCTCGGGACAAGTAACTCAAATTGACCAATAGGATCATTCCATGCCAGTTACATCATGCCGAGTATAAAAAGCAGGGGGTGTTGCAGTGTTGGCGCGCGAACAGCAGGGACCGGGCAGAAGTGTGCTCGGGGCTCGGGGCTTTGTTTACTCGCGGCGCGAGCTCGGGACCTTTGTGTTGCGGCTGGGGTTTGCGCGGGCTGCGGCGCGGTGTCCGTTACGGGGAGTGCGCGATCTGAACTGCTCATCTCAGCAAAAGGTTGTATTGTTCATTGTTATCTGTTCTTCCCCTGTTATTTCCAGTAAAAATACCCTTATCCCAACCTGCGGGCTGTTTTTGGTTTTCTCCCCCCCCCCCCGCTCCGGGGGAAATCTGAACGCGTGGTCCCCGGCTCCGGCGGAACCACAACAGCTACAAAGACTCATAGAGGAGTTCCTGCAGAATCAGGAGGTTTATAATTTGCTAAAATGTGTCACTAACCCCAGGTAACCTAGAACATTTTTCAGTGGAGCAAAGTTAGGTAGTAACAATGAAAGACTATACAAGAGCATTGACATTAATTTCTTGCAGCCAGAAGGCTGAAATGTAACTAGACTAATACTGTGAACAAGAAGGCAGATTGTATCAAAAGAAAAATGTGCTTATTTCACACACCAGCAGGAATTAAAGATGTTAAAGGAATATATTTCCCATCTAAGGAAGTCTCTCAGATAAACTTTTTTTGTTGTTGTTTTTTATTCTCCATTGTCTATATATGAATTCCTAATGAAAGTAGAATGCTCCTGCTTGAGAAACACACATCAACCCACATGCCTATGCTCATTTTAGCTTTTTGATAGTGATTATAAGTATCCCCCAGGATGTCTAAAGGTATCAGTAGCCACCAGTCATAGCAGAGGAGATGCTGAGAGGTTTCTCAGTAGTGGGAGTGTAGACAGGTCCCTTTGGCACAGCTGTGATGATGTTCAGGGGTGGGCTAGAAGAAGATAGAGGAAGACCTCCCACATGTGGCACATTGCCACCTACAGTACAGCCCTTTGCAGTAGGAGCTCATGTGACAAATACCTTATTGTAGGCATATGTTTTAGGGATAAATGCAACACCTCTAGCTAATGCTCAAGAAAGTTGCCGGTAGTTCCTACCACCCATATTGCCTATGTGTGTTCCTAGATAGGGCTAAAAAGCAAGCTGAGGACATTTTTACTCAGTTCATAGTGCTCAGTGTGATCTTCAGGATGTGTCTTGGCTGGAAGGTAAATGTGATTTAGCCTTCACCATTTTCCACTCCTTAGGAAGAGATGAAGTTGTCCCCATTCACTCACAATTCAGGCTCATATGTTTTATTTTGAGGATAAGAATCTTACTGATTTTAGACAGTGAACCTATCGATGAAACCAGCATTTGTCTAAGTCCATGAGCAGCTTGCTGGATAGACATGTGTGAGGAGTTATGTGCAGATGCTACTCTGTAAGCACTAAAAAAATAATTAAAACTGATACAGGTCAAACATTTATTTTAGTGCTGATGGGAAGAGATACTGTTGATGTACAGTAAGATGCTGTGTGGTAGATCTTCTTCATTCTGTAATTTAGGCAGTTTAAATATCTACGTTAAGATCTTGTTCTTTACTTCTCTGTGCAAAGTAATTGTTGGTTATGGAGCAGTATTACTTGAGGCCATATGAGTTTAAGGCTTTTATGATGTCTCTGATTGATATATCCTTTCATCCTTATTTGGTGTAGTGACCCCTGACATGGAAACTGCTGCTTGAGCTAATCCATCTCCCACTGAAATTACAGGGAGCTTTAATACACTGAAGTTTGCAGAATAAAGACACCTTCAAGAAAAAAAAAAGCATTTTCACAAAATTTTACAAATTCCTCTCTAGACAGAACTGCCAGCTATTTACTTTTGGCAAGATACCAGCTCCACAACCTCAGGATCCCATCAGCTGCTGCCTATCGCACATAAAAAAATGAGGAGGCAAATGCAAGAGAAGGACAATGAATTCAGAATAGCTCCTCTGTGTCCATGACCTATTGTCATGTTTATTCTAGCATAATCACAATGCCATGAACATTCAAAATGCAAAAACAGTCACAAATGTCAGCTTTAGGTATTCAATAGATTCAGCAGCAACCAGTTCACAGTAAAGCCTGCTAGGCCACTGGAAACTAGTCAGGAAATAATATTTTGGTAACTGCATATCCTGAAAAATGCAAATTCCTTCGCATTTCACTTTGATTTCACTTTTAATGATTCTTTTGGTTGGCAATTGGTTTATTTATTGGTTCAAATGCTCAAAAGCATCACTGGGTTTTAAATGGAATTTCTGTATTTTTGGAAATGTACAGACTGAGACCTCATTAAATTAGTAGTATCCCTTTTGAAATCATCCATGTCTACTCCCAGTGCTAATGTAGTCAAATTAGTAATTATGCAATTGTTGAGGACTAAAGAATTACAGTCTGTAACTGCAGGCTTATTATAAACAGTAATCATGCATTTGATATTCTAAAAATGCAGAGAAACTTCATTTCTTTGTACTTCCCATACAAGAACCATATATTAAGTGAATGTGCATTTGTGTAGAATTATTGCTTGTAAGTTTACTGAAGTTTAGCCCTTAGCATGGTAATTGAATCATACATAGTAGGGCATTCAAAGAAAATGCAATGTTAGCAATATACTTCCCTGCAGCTACATGTTTTACAAAGGGAAAAAAAACCATCTTAAAATCTTGAACATAGCTTTCCCTCATCCTTCCACAAAGTTTGCTTGCTTTTTTTAGTGTTTCATTGGTGGGGTTTTTGAGGGGGTTGCACATAGGATGCACATACCGGCTTCAATCTCTTTCACTATTGTTCTGCTTATAGGTTTTCATTTTTTCGATATTAGTGATAGGAAATTTGACGTGGTAAAGTACCCAGAGACAGCTGTCAGCTGCAAAGTTTGGAATAGGTTCTGCACTCTGATTCTCCATAAAGCAGTGAGCTAGTGTGCTTAAACTTGGAAATAAAAGGTCTATCTTTGGAGGACTTGAAACATATGTTTACAATCTAGATAATGTGAAATTATTTTAAAAGGTTGCTCCACCATGCACCTAAAATGAAGGAGCCAGAGACCAAGATAAGATTGTTCAAATCCATATATCCAGAGGCTACTCATGTTTCAAATTGTTTTCAGCATGAAAACGGTGGGTTTAGACCCATACTTCATTCAGTGTGGTTCCTAAGGAAGGAAACAGTGTGCTGCTGAATCAGTCAGCAACAGTAAGAAGGTAGTTCTGCCTGAACGTATATTTTGCTTTCATAACAGAGTATAGGGGTTTTTTTTGTGTGTGAATAAAACAATTGTGGCTGCCTTATTTTCTTTTTCATTTTTCTCTTGGGTGCTTAACACCACATGGTGGACAGTAATTATGCATGATCTTTATCAATAATGTAGAAGCTACTTCCTATTGAAGACAGCTTAAGTGTCCTAGGAGTACAAGATCATGCAGTAAAAGCACAGGCCTATGCCATTCCCCATGGTAAATAATATTCCTGAAAAAACCACCAAAAAAACAGTAGTACAAACATTGTAACCAGAATTCAAACTTTCTCTCCCAAAAGAAAATGATCTCTAAACATGCATTATAAAAAATACAAAGTAATGTATACAAACCTGAAGAATACTCTCTTAAAGAATCTCCTTACTTAGTACTAAGAAGAATATAATTCATGTTACATAAAGATTAGTGGTTTTCAATAGGAAAAAAGCAAACTTTTTTTTTTCTATTAATATGATACTGGGGTTTTTTTTCAGTTATTGTGACTGAAGTTCTTTAATCTCACATTAAATTAATTAAGAAGTCAGAAGAAAACACAAATGTCTTCCCATCCCAGAGCATTCTGCAGAATGTTGCACATGAAAAGAAATCCACTCATCACTCCGTGGCATTAAACCTGTGGGGTTTTTATCACCTGTAACCTCTTTCAAGTGTTGTGAGGTCAAAGTGTCTGAATTGTTTATCAGGAGTGTAATGCTTTGTGTATAATATTTTCTTTTTTTTTTTTTTCACTTTGCAAATGGTAACAGATAATTTCTTACTGATTTTTGCCTATAGATTACTTGTTAAGTTATCAATGTCTAATGATTTTCTAAGTATTTGATATTAAGAATTCATTAGTCTAATTCAGTGCTGAATTACCGAAATTGTATAGTACTTTTCTGCTCTTTATACACATGTGGCAGGCAGAAGAGCAATGTATGAAAAAAACCCAAACTGAAACATTTCCTAGGAATGTTAATACCAAATAGAAGAAATTCAACAGAAGAATGGTACAGGCTTGCCATAATTCTGAGTACCCCTTTTTCATAAGAAAATAGCATTAAATGTGCTGTGTCCACACAAACCTCCTCAGATAACAGAGTAATTTCTTACAGTGTTAGAGATATGAAGATGCAGGACACATTTCTAAGGGCCTTCATAATAATTTTTCTCATCATATTTAAATTTACTCTTTTCATTGCTGCTGTAGTTCTACTTCTTCCCTAATACATACATAACACATATGGTCGCCTGCTATCCCCTCCCTTTATCATCTGTCTCCTTCACTCTTTCCTGTTCTCCATTGTGAAAGCAATGAAGTCAACAGCTTTCTTTTCTATTAGCACCCATGTGACAAGATGTCAAGAAATGTCTGCATAGCTGCAAGACCACACAGATCCCACTTCCAATTTCCTCCCTAAAAATAAATACAAAAATGCCTCTTTATATTCTAGGAAGGAAATGATACAGGTAAATATTAAATAGCAGGAGATTGAGCTTAAAGTTGAAATCTTGGAGGAGTATGGGTGGATTCTCAAGATCAAGAAAAGGCAAATTGTTGGAGGGAGCCTTAGGAAGTGACTTGTAAAAACAGCGCCCATCTGGCATTCTCTATGGATGTAACTTGGAAGAACTGTTGAATTGGGTAGGCACTAGGAACCCTCAAATGTCTCATGTTCAGTCTATCATTTCAAGGCACTACTGCACGTACATCTATAGAACACATCCAAAGAAATAAGAGGAAGGGAAAGGGGAAGGGAGAATCTTTTTGTGCAATAGTTCAGAGTGTGAAATGAAAGCAGAAGATGAGTTACTATTGAACAAATACACATTGAAATGCAGGTGAAATACTGGCTTTTGAAATAAGCAAGAAAATTCCCATTGACTTTGATATAATTAAAGGTTACCAAAACCAGTTCCCAGTTTTATCAACAAAAAATTTCTGAGCACCAAAAAGAGACACAAACTGTAGTTGATCCCCCTACAAAATAAAGATGCAAACTGACTGTGAAATGTGAAAAAAGCACTTTACAAGATTTACAACTCCTCTTCTGTTAAAATAAGCTGTTCTAAATATTGTCGTCTATGCTCAGAATCTCTCCCTCTCCCACCTAAGGCCTAATACATCTTGACCAGAGAGATGAAGAATGTAGGTTCACTTATGATAGCAAACCCTATATACTGTATTATGCATTTATTTTATGGCTGATTTAAAGTACAGATCTCATCCTAATTTCACTTGTGAATAAAGACAAAAAGACATTTAAAAGCCATTGGGGTATTCAGTGTTACACAAAGCAATATTATCTCAGCTTTCCTTTAAATTTGAACCACGTGTAAGGAGACAATAAACACATAAAAAGACACATTCTTAAAACTCAGATCACTAATAAATATTGTTATAGTTATATATTTAGACAAGAAAAGAAAGAGTTATAATTCCCGTACAGTACTTACCCATTTTAACATTATCACATGGTTGTACAAACAGGATTATAACAAGCAAAAGAAAGCACTTTATTTAATGAATAAATAATCTAAAGCATTGGTGAGGGTCGTCTTAAGAATATGCTGCTTCATACAGTTTAAAGTACATCAAACAACAAAATCCATAGTCCCAAAATTCCATTAAATAATACTGAGTAATTATATGGTTGATAATATTTAAGTATATATATATAATATATATATGTGTGTGTATATAATCATATCATTATGAGTAATTAAGGTATCTATTTACATGCCATGCAATATCAGAATGTGTTGCAATACCTAGGCACAACAGGTAGATTTAAGAATGGCTGTGGTAAAAAAACCAAAACAAAACAAAAACAAAACTAAAACCAAACCAAACCAAAACTCATTTTTGAAAATGAGGGACATTACTTTCTTTTAGTTCTTTTTTTCCATAATATTTGAAAAAATATTATGAAAAAAAATTCAGTGAGAAATTGAGAATTCTCAGTGAGAATTTGAGATCCTTTCCAGTACTGAAAGACATACTTTTTGTATTATACAATTAGGTAGCAGTATAAACTTAAAAGTGTTAGAGCTGTGAGATGCTGCAGCTAAAGAAAGCACTCTTACTTCAAAACTTAGCATATGACATGTCTGTCTGTGATAATCTTCTCATTGTGGATCCACTCCTGTGAAATGTTGAGCTTCTCCTGCATGAGGATGCTTACTGTTGAGTTCTAAAGAAATCGAGTGCACTCAGTGTCTCAAAAGAGCTGCACAGTATTTGGCAGGATGAGGATGCATACCAGCACGAGTTTCATTAGTGTACAGTGAAGTGATGGGTCTGTATCAATTCAAAAAACCTAAACCTTATAATTTTGCATTTATTAGCATTAATTTCAGTTTATAAATAAATTATATTTTGTTTTTAAAAACTGGAAGTTACAAATTTGTTTCTTCTCAAGCATTTGCTAGTCCACTGCATACAAAAGGACTTGCTATATCTGTTACTAATTATGGAACTGGCGCTGATATTATGCATTGTAAAAGGCTCGATAAAGCCTGAAGGAACAGAATGTGGCTCTCTTCGCTATGATCTTACTATGCCTAACTGGTTGAAAACAAAGTATAAAGTGGGATCTCACAAGAAAATCAGTTTATAATATACACAACTGTGTTATGTAAGGTATTGTATTTCAAAGAAGCCAAACTGGGTCGTGGCCGGGATGGGGGGGGGAGGAATGGGTCGTGGCATGTCTCTATCCATTCAAGTAATGTATAAAAACAGAACTTACAATTTTACAAGGAAGCATATAGCAGTGAGACTTTTTTTTGATACGAGGAAAAGTCAGAGGTGGCTTTGGATTATGCAGACTATTTGATAGATATATCCACTAAGGTGATCAGCAGTACAAGTTAATAAAACTAATTAATTGTGTTAGGGTTTAACTGTCCATGATACACTGAGCTGATTCACACCTCTGTGTGATACTGTATCCTGTTTTTTTGTACACAAAGCCTTGCTCTGCTGTAGAATCAGTTTCCATTTTGAAGTTTTTCATCACAGCAGCAATTACTGCAAGCATATAAATTAAATAAAATCAGGGCTTTGGAGCATTTTTCTCCTGAAGAAGTGTATTAGGGAAGAATTGAGCATTCAGGGGTAATTCCATGAGTAGTCTGTTGCTTTTCCTGTCTGAATTGGCCCACGTGAGCACATGCGCTCTGAAAAACTCTCAATGCTTTCTTTTACTTTATGTCAAGGATACATGCCATAAGAAAGTTTTATCAGCTGAATCAGGTAAATATTTTGGGTCACGGGAAATCATTTATCACAGATTACTTGTTTGGGGTTTTTTTATTCTGTCTGAACTAGATATGACACCACTGATGTGCTCTCATGCCAGTAGGAATACTTTTGTAACTTATTCTGAGGTATCAGACACAACTGTCTAAGGTTATTAGACCTACCCCTATGGCTTTTGTCAGGTCTCAAATCCTGTGGATCCCCTGAAATCACTCACTGACATGTCCCGTGATTCTCTTTCTCTTTTGCTAAAGCAAATAGTGCCTCCTTTTGTTCAAAACACCACAAGATTAAAATTCTCATTGATGTGTTCCTTGTTTCCTTAATTCTTTGTGTTGTCATGTCAGGTATGTCAGTCTTTACCTTCCAGTTCTTTCCTCTTGCACAGGTATGCAGCTCCTGCTTTTATGCCATTTATGTGTCCAAAACTTCCTGAGGTTTAGTCTGCTCAATGCTCAAGTCCTTAATATTTCTTCTGATCATGATTCCTATTAATAACTTTCCAAAAGATAATAAATACAGTTACTTGGGAAAGAGGTCCTGAATGCGCTATGTTTAGTATGAGTTGGGACAACATCGGATTTGCTATTTGAAGAAAGGGCTTTGGTCAGCAACAATAAAAATAAAGGACTATTGAAGAAACCTTTGGTTTAACTTTTTAGGAGTCCTTCAAACGTATGCACTAAGATATAAATAATGAAAGGGCACACAATCTTCCTAGGTGAGGAAAAAATCTAGAGCCTGCATCAGAGAGGCATCCTTATCATTCCAGGTTACTAATAATTTTAAGTAATAATAACTTGAATAGTTGCCAGTATTCTTCTGTTTTCCCATTCTGGGCAGTGGTACTTTTAATTTTTAGGTTTTTTAAGCTCCTCAGTTGATTAACAACTGAATTCCTGTCAGCATTTAGCCTTTTTTTTTAAATCTTTCTTAATTTGTGAGTTTTAGATAGTGTCATTATTTTGAATTAAGCAAACCAAATGGTTATAAAAATATGGGCACTTTCTGGATACATGGTTAGGGCCAAATACAGATTCCGTGGAAACCTCTGTAAAACACTTCTTTGGTTTAAATGGGATTAAGATACAGTCCTACATGCTACAAATCCTTTATCTCTCTCTCCTTCCTTCCTTTCTTTCTTTCTTTCTCTTTCTTTCTTTCTTTCTCTCTTTCTTTCTCTTTCTTTCTTTCTTTCTTTCTTTATTTATTTATTTTTATTTTTATTTCTCTCTTTCTTTCTTTCTTTCTTTCTTTCTTTTTCTTTCTTTCTTTCTTTCTTTCTTTCTTTCTTTCTTTCTTTCTTTCTTTCTTTCTTTCTTTCTTTCTTTCTTTCTTTCTTTCTTTCTTTCTTTCTTTCCTTTCTTTCTTTCTTTCTTTCTTTCTTTCTTTCTTTCTTTCTTTCTTTCTTTCTCTTTTTCTTCCTTTCTTTTCCTTTTTCTTTCTCTTTCCTTCCTTCTTTCTCCCCTCTTATCTCTTTCTTTCTCTTTCTCTTTCTTTCTCTTTCTCTCTCTTTTTTCTCTATTTCTCTTTCTCTTTTTCTCTTTCATCTTTCTTCTTTATCTCTCCTTCCCTCTCCCAATCTCTCTTTCATCCCTTTTCTTTTTGAAAAGAACAAACAACCCACAAACTTTTTCAAATTCGGGTAAGGCCTTAAAATTGCACAGAGAAAATAAGATGAGAAAATTTTCACCTGCTAGAAATTCTGATTGCATTTTTTGTGTTCCTTCTGCTCAGGTTGATGGCAGCAACCTGGTTTACTCTTTCTGTAGCAACAGTCACATTATTTACTTTCTATCCATGATAGATTGTATTTTCAAATATATTTTGTTTAAAAAGGCACTTATAATTTAAATCGTTGGTGCTATTTGAGTTTTCAAATAATTATTGTATCTCTGGTTTTAATATAGCACTCAGGGCACCTCTACTTTAAAACTCAGCCTGTTCAAAAATAGGTTACTTTTATTGATACATCTTTTTCAAGGTTGTTGGGCTTTTTTTTACTCTTTTTTTCTTTTTTTTCATTTCCTGTGCCACAACAAAAGTGATTATATAACCACACATATTTTCTTTGCAAGAAAGCATCTACTGTAGTTTGATACGACTTTATTCTATACTCAAAGGGAAGGATGAGGTCTGATAAGTGCTGTCTTTTCTATATGCTACCACTGTACTGTTACAAAGTTTCATATAATAATGCTCATAACGTGTGCTCAAGTATGCCTAACAAATATGGGCTAGATTCTGTCACTTTTGTGCTGGGTAAGTAAAACTTTACCCAATTCAAATAACTCCTTGTAACAAGTTCCTACTTACCATAGGAATGACAGAATATGGCCCACAAAATTTATCATTGTATATTCCATTCTTATACATATCTATATGAGCCAAATGGACCGTGATATGCTAAGAAAAATAACCGGAAATTCAGAATGAAACAAAGAAACAAACCAATCAATAACAACAGAAAGAAAGATAAATTAACAGGAATAAAGTCCCTTAGGCACCTGCCCAAGAACTAACACAACACAATCAGGAATTCAGAACATTTATTGCAAGAGCTGAATAACTAAATAACGTTGAACTGGCAAAGCCGTAACAAGAATAACTGGTTAGATATTTATTCTGTCAAAGTCATCAAACACCCCTCACAAACTGACATAAGTACTGCAATAAGCAATGCACCCCTAACCCACTTTTATGCCTTTTAGACTGTGGAGGGAAAGAAAAAAAAAAAAAAGAAAAACAACCCAAAAAACCAACCAACCAAACAAAAAAGAACATAAAAAGAACTGCTATATACATAAGAATAATGAAGAAAAAAAGGTTTGTGTTTTTGGTAAGAATAAAATCGCCTTCAGATTAGCTACGATTGTTACTTTTAGACTGACGTTTTACTGTGGCATAAGTAACTTTTGCTTTTTTTCTGTAAGGACTTTTTTTTTCTTTTTTCTTTTTTTTCCTTTTTTTTTTTCTTTTTTTTTTTTGCATGCTATTTTTTGTGTAAATCATCTGTCATGCCTTAACAAAAACCATCTAAAAATGTTTGGATTTGGATTTGCTTTGCGTGCAACTTTTAGATCTTATTAACATCAGGAGTCACTCTGCTGGTTTGACTGAGGTGACGTGATACTGATACCTGCCAGGCATTGACCAACTATGATAACAAACAGTTAAACAGCAATAATTAGAGATTTAACCCTTTAGTTCCCCCAACTAGCCTACCAGGAGAATGCTCTGTTACATCATGAAGGCACAATACATTAAATATTCTGTGGCTATGGTCTAAAAACACTTGTGTTACTACAACATTAATGCAGATGAAGAACAACACAAATGCTGCTGTTTCAGCACTACAAACTGTCTTAGGTATAGACACACACCTGCCCAATTAGAAAAAACATGGTTATTGTTTTTTACTCCAGTAGAATTTCCTCCATATATATTCCAGCTGAAATCAATGTCAGCTACTGCTTATGAAATGACAGACTGAAGCTAATTTGATCAAGGATTCCAAATGAACATCTTTCCCTCTCACCCACCACCAGAAATTTAAATCCTCTTTTGTTTTGCAGTTTCCCTGTTTTATGAAACATAATTTCTTTTTTAAAAGTGCTAAATTGTTAAGCCCTTACATAAGTCCTTTCATTTTATAATATTAAAAAAATAAAAAGAAGAAATTCTACCTGAATGCAGGCATCATTTGCTACTACATAGAAAGAACACCTCCCCCTATGGTTTTTTTTTAACTTTCTTCAACCAACCTTTCTTCCCACCCCATCACTCCTTATTTTTAACTTGTAACACAAGTGTTTTGAGTTCCTTGGAACATTGTGTGTCAGACAGACTACTAACACAGAAACACCATCACTGAAAATAAAAGCAAAACAACAGGAAGCAAGTGAAATAAAGTAAAAAGCAACTGTGAAACACAGGAATATGCTACAGTATATTTTCAAGTGAACGTTATAAGTACACAAAAATTGTAAGTAATAATTGTTTCTATTTACAAGTGTTTGAACACTGATCGACTTTTAAGTGTCCACTAACATTGTTAATAGCACAATAGGTTTAATGTTTACAGTTTTAGTTGTTTTGTTTGCAATATGATCTCAAGTATAACGGTCCCAGCATAGATCAATAACAACAAAAGCACAATTTTTTAACTGGATATGCTTTTCAATCATTGCAATCCACCAAACTTTCTTTGTCTCTCACTCTCCAAGTGCATCTTCTGTTGTTCATAGCAGCAGTCCAGGGTCAAAAAACAAAAAAACAAATGAACAAAATAAAGGATATTTGCAAACTGGAGAGAGCTCTGCAGATTTTTAAACATGTCTATTTAACAAAACCACACAACTAGTAGAAACACTCTTTCATGTTGCAGGACATCATACCTTCCACGGTGCTGAAATAAAGATATGCATATCTCTGCTAGGTGAAGCATAGTTCTAGAGGTCTACCCAGTACATAAAGCTCTGACACACACACAGTATTAGCAAGTCTAAGTAGGCTAAAGTCATTGGTCCAAAGTAACTATTTCTTATAGCTGGTGCTCCTTTGGACTCTCAACAGCTCCTGAGGCCTGTTTATAAGACTTCAAGTTGGCCAGAGGAATGTCAGTCATGTGGTTGCCAGTGTTGAAATGGCCCTCACTGGAACCATACTGCTTTCGGTCACTGAACTGGTTCCTGTTGCTATCTTCTTTCCAGGTCCTGGTCAATGTGTGTCCATTAACTAGTTTGTCCTTCTTAACCCATTCTTTCTGAGGTGCGAAGGTGGAGAGAGGAGATTTTGGCTGTTGGTATGGGCCCAAGCTGGGAGGCATCCAACAGTTGTCTGAGTGACCCAAAACCAGGCATTCTTGAGTACACATCTCTGTAGCTTCAGCTAATCCTCGTGGCCCAAGAGGCCCATCTGTAGAAAAAAAAAAAGAAAAAGAAAGAGGGAGGGAGAAAGAAAAGTAATATTAGATTGTGATATTCAGCATTAAATTTATACATACATCTCAACAGAAAATTAACAATTCTGTAGCAATATACTGTGCTGATAAATCCTGGATACAATTTTAATTTGGTTATAGAATAGGGTTGCCCAAAGGAATGCTTTTCATGTGGGATTACTCTAATGTCTACTATTTCACATATGTTGGTGCATAGTTCTAGACATCTACCTAGTGGATAAAACTCTGATGCACACTCACAAGTAGAGAGAAGTTACATTTTTCTGGTTTTAATATGGAACCAGAAAACACTTCAAAACAATGCAACAGGAGAGAGAAAAAAACCTGTAATTCTTCTGACCATTAAACATATCTCAGATAACTGCTATGCAACCATAAAAATCAAGGTGTAATTAAAAAAACCAAAAAAGCTTATATCAATCCTGCACTTGATAATGAGCTTTTCTAATAATTCTTTATAAGTCCGGAATATGTGACCACAGAAGACAGAAACAAAATCTGCCGAAATACTATGCATATTAAATATCCATACAATTTTTCACACACTGCTGAGGGCACACTTGGACTGCCATAGGCATCTTGCAATCAAGCAGAAGATTATTCATGTCTTTGACAGTACTGAATTCCTCTGTCTTACTGTATTTCTTAATAACTAAATTTTCCTGTCTGATCAGAATGAAAGTATGAGGAAGAGCAAGCTAGGAAAAAGGCAGACAAATCACTTTGTTTGTCTTTGTTAGATATTTCTCAATATTTGAGATATGCTTTGTCATGATTCTTTGGTAACTGCACTGCAATTTTGAGCAAGAAATTTAAGATGTCTCTTCTTGACTTCAGAGTAAAACAATTGGCTAGTGCTGTAGACAGTTGAAAAGTTAAGGAGACATTTTTCCTTGATTAAACAGTCCAGCGGCAGCAAGAAAATTATAGATTGATTTTTTTAGAAAGAACCTTAGCAGGTAGACATGAACAGTGAAGTTATGAAGCATGTTAGAAAGCATTACTAATCAGAAGAAAAATGTCAGTGGTATATCAGCAAAAAAGGTATATCTTTATAATAATGTAATTGAGGCTCAGAATGATAAGTGAGGACACTAACAAAGATTTCTGTGTTACAGTGCCAAAGAATATTTAATTCTCTTGTACTCCATGCATAGACAATAAATTTCCCTTAGCAACATCTTTTTTCTCAATACTGAAATTATCTCAGTCAATGTCATGGAAATTGTTATTCTTTCCCACATTTTTAGGTTGGTTTTTGGATTTGGTTTTCTGTTTGTTGATTTGTTGTTTTGGTTTTTTTAGCTGGCACATAACAGCATACAGTAATAAATTCCACTGAATATCAAGCCATTGTTTTTACACACATACAGAAATGCAACCAGGTATATTTCTACATATTATAACCATGTATATTTCTACATATTGCAAGGTAATTAGTTAATCTTATATCTAAATAGCTCTTCATTTTTTAACATCTGGAGACTTTGCAGTACACTGTTGATGTGACAGAATATAATAAATCACAGCAACAGTTGTTTCTGCATTCTCCACATAAGAAAGTGTCCAATTGCTGAATACTAGAACATGAAAAATATATAGAATCAATACTACTATCCATTTAGGTCAATACAATGTGAAATAATTAAACCAGAAACATTGAGAAAAAAAGGTAAATGACTGTAAAGTAGGAGCTTAGCAGAGATTTCAGTGAGAACCAAGAACCTTGATTCCAAAATAAGAACTGATTATTCCTTGGATGAGATTTTTTTTCCTATAAAACTCTTCTTTGAATATCATAAAGTTATAATCAAACCGAGGCAGGTACTTAGCACAAAGAAAATATTAAGTAAAGGAAATATTTATGGCATAATATTAACATTTCCAAAATATAAAACTGATTTTATTCTGGTTTATATTTTTTTTACTGAAAAATATTTTTTTTCATTTTCAGAAGAAAAAATTAAGAAGTGGCAGAACTATTTTCAATTTGTCTAATCCCACAGTACAGTACCATCTTGTTGACCAAGAAGGAAAGGTTTGGCAGGTATTAAAACTTTCAAAACACAAAAGAAACTCTTCAGCACAGAATGACACATTTCAAGAAATACAGTGGATGTGTTTTGTATTTCCAGTGCACAGTGGAATAAAGGTTAACAGTAGAGCCTTCAGTACTTCAGACGGGGATAAATTCCTTTTTCAGTTTAATTAAATAAATTTCCATTTAAAATTTAAATGAGTAATAAGCTGGTTTTACTTAGGACCAAATATGCATGTGGCCCTATAAACTACATGTCAAACTCTTTGGAAGACTTAATGTGTGTGTTTTGCTTTCTTTAGCAACAATTCTTGGCAGTTAATGCTGATAAGTTCAGAATGGACTTTAAATATCCTTTGCTTTAGCCATCTTTATGTTGATCAACTTTCTGGACAGCAGTGGAATATTTACATATCCATTACTATGAGCATCAGGGAAGAATAGGGTAACAATGCCGAGCTGATTGCCTGCTCAGCAGCAGCTCCTTGGGTTTTTTGGTTTATCAAAATACCACTGTCCCACTTACTTAGACACTTAATTTTCCTCCTTCAGTCACCTTTCCCTATGCAGAGATTTCAACCAAAGGCAAGACCATAGCAGTCTCTGTAGCAGGTCAATTACAATTTTTGTATAGAACCTTTTGGTTTAAACCATCACAAAAGAATAATTAATACACAAAGTATTTTTTTAGAAATGCAAAATCCTAAAATAATGTTTTACTGTTAAGTTACTACAAGGAATGATCGTGCTTACTGATTCGGGAAAAAAAGCAGCTTCATTCATTTATGTGGTACTCATCACACTTGATCTCCAGTTAAGGTCTTCAGATACAAGCATAATAATTTTGTAAATATTGCTAATAATGTTTATGATCATGATTTAGGGGACTCTTTAAATATCCTACTGTGAGACACAGGAAAAAGATGAAAAACAGATTTGGGAAAAAGAATCTCACTTACAAAAACAATTATATATTAAAAAAATACAGTCTTTCAATAATGCCTTTTTCAGCTTCTGTTTTGTGTAATTATGTTCTCAAGTATAGACAGTTTATTCTTTTCTAAGACTCCTTATTATTCAGGTTGCTATTCAGTAGCATAAACTGAAATGATCATGAGCAGTATGATGGGAGGGAGATCTTCTGGGGGTAACTTGCACTGAAGAGTTGGCTGCTTTGTATTGAGAAAGCATAATGATGCCTTAATGGTAATTATCTTTCTCCTCCACCACTGCTGAGCAATAGCTTTCACCCAATTTTCTAAAGTTGTTTCATTACCACATACAAAGACACCACTTAAAAACCTGTTCCTGCTGCTTTAATTTTATAATTGCATTAATTTGTTTCCTTTCTCTTCATAAAAATGTCACTGAAATTTCTGTATCAAGTTTTTCCACACTGACGTACTTTATTGATATGTGGGCTTTTTCTCCCGAAGTATTTGTTCTCTGAACAATCCGTAATACATGAGGCTGGTTATCAGTCTTGGCTGCTTGAATATATAATGACACAAGTGCTGATAAAACTGTACAAGCCATCTGTCTCTGGAGTTAAATGTTTTGAAAGCAAACACAAAAGTGCATAACAAACACTCCCTTAAATTGTCTTTGTAAATATTTATATCAGATCTTACCCAAAAATGCTTTTTTGTTGTTATTTTATACTGTTAATAGCTGTCAAGCAGATGCATGACTTGCCTATTCAAAAGCAGACAGGTGTAAGAAGGAAAATAATGTATGCCACTCAAAAGCCGGTCATACCCTAATGCAGCAATTTCCGTGTGGTCTTTTATCTCTTTTTATTACACCCAGAAGCTAAACTGCTATTTCATTGATTAACTTACTGCAGCAATTAGCAAATAGCTTCTGGTGTGTTGACCAGCTGCTTTTCAACCTGCTTCTTTAAAACTCTCTTAAAGCCAGAAAATGTACTCTGCGTTTCTGAGAGACTCAAGAGTACAAGGTAAGTTCTGCTCAGTGAGACTTTTTGGTCTCAGAAAAAAAGTGAATGGGTACTCTTTGCCTGGGGGCAATAATATTGTAAATAGTGGATTTGAACATGACCATAGTTGTGTTTTAGGCAATTGTACTTATTTAACTTTTCATATTGTGTCTTAAAAGGATGAAAGTAAAGAAAACAACAGTAACAACATTTTCAGCTCTGTTTAACATCAAATACAGAAAGCTTTTCTAAGCTTTCCTGGGCTACTTTACAAAATGACCTTTTCTGAGACCAGATGTTTTTATAGCCTTTATCATGTGTATTAGAATGAAAATGGCAATGTTATATTTCATAGAGGTTTTGCAGCTATTGTATATAATAAATATAAAAACTGGAAATGAGTATATAATGAAAAAAGATCCTTTTTTTTTTTCTTAAATAGCAGCCAAATAAATGATTTTATTTCTAGTCTGTTTAGATAAAAAACAATGGTTGGGGTCTGATGGAGGAGAGGGGGCTGCAGGCCAGCAGGTCAAAGGAGGTTGTCCTCCCCCTCTACTCTGCCCTGGTCAGGCCCCATCTGGAGTATTGTGTTGAGTTCTGGGCTCCCTGGTATAAAAAGGACAGGGATTTCCTGGAAAGAGTCCAGCAGAGGGCTACAAATTTGATTAAAGGACTGGAGCATCTCCCCTATGAGTAAAGGCTGGGACTGCTCAGCCTAGAAAAAAGAAGACTAAGAGGGGATGGGATCTTAGAGAGTTCATTCTATAGGCATCCCACATGTAAATCTCTCTGCCCTTGTCATCCTAGCAGAGCCTTTAAATTAGTTCAGATGTGTGATATGGTTTAGCTTTGGTTGCTGGTTTTGGTTTGATTTTTAATTACACCAATTACTTAAAATTGATTTTATTTAGGGCTTAACATCTTAGAGAAATAAACACATTTTTGTAGCTTAGTGCTAGTTTCTCTTGGTTGCTGGAAAATTCACAGAAATTTAACCAAATTCTAGCCCTCATTGATTTGTAGAAGATTGCAAGCAGCCCATTTCCTAATCTCTTCTGAATACCCTTATACAATTGCCAAGCTTGTGAGATACTAGAAGTCGTTTGTTTAGCATTGTCTAGTCTTTATGAATAGGTGGATGCATTGTTAGACTTGTGATCATTCTGCAGGGAAGTTACAAAATTCTTTGAAATCACAAAGGCATGGTCCATGCAATCAAGGGTGTAGGAAAATGCCACATGAGGCATTCCAAAGCAGCCATGGTCTGCAGTGATGCTGAGCTTCCCACTGAACAGCTCAAATGTGAATGATCTCTGGTCATAAAAATACAGCTCTATTGCTTATGGATTGCATATTGTCTATGCTCAGAATGCAATGATGCCACTTTTTTTTTTTTTTACAGAATTACCTGGGTGAAACTTTACACATAGTAGTAAAAAAGTAGATTCACTAGATAATCTAGTGGTTGTTTCTGGTCTTAAATATCTATGTATCAACAAATATTAACATAAAACTATTCTGTCTAAACTTTCACTGACAAATATAGCCAATTGTAGTGTACCCTTTAGAAATACAGAAGATACAAAGCAGTATCTGGGATTGTTATTTGGGTTTAATGCATTCTCTCATTATAAACAAACAAACCAAACTGCACAAACAACTGCAATTTGTATTCTCAGTTTAAGCACCACATTGTGGATGCAGACAGTTAACTTCCAAGGAGAGTGAAAGAAAAGAAGTGCAAACAGGATTTGGCAAAAACCCCTCTTTTGTTAACAAATAAATAAAGATTAAATGTTTTACACATCTCTCATACAGATTTCATTCTTTGGTCACAGATGAAAAGTCAACATTTGCAAATGGAGATAGGCCAAATACAATAATACATGGACAGCCAGAACAGTAGATTCTCTCCCTGAGAGGATATTGTTATTTAGACAGACTTCATGGCACACAAAGAGCAGACAGCATATCTTTATAAATTTGCACCCATTTTCAGCATGGCATGGAACTCATCCATCTTCTCATCCACTGAACCTACTCCTATGAAGAATGCTAACTCACCTAATTGTATTTCCTCAAAATTAGCATTTTTTCTGCTATACATTTAATTTTAGCAGGACAATGTAGCAAATCAAAATTCCACAGAGGATTCCAATGAACCTTCTAAATTCGATTGGATCACTTAATGAGATTGAAGCACCAACAGTGTTCGGGTATTTGGAATAATATTCATTTTCAGCATGAGTATTTTGTGTTATGTAGCTCTTAATTTTGCTGCCCAAAAAACTCTTTATTCCCAAAAGGTGATGATGGATGGTGATAATAAAATATTTATAAAGCATCCCCTGGTCAAAATCATTTACTATCTTTTTTTCTCTCACACCTAAATATTTATGGTACTTGATCAAAATATATTGTTGGATTGATTTACAGTCATCCTGCTGAGACAGCATTGCTTTTAACATGGTCACATTTTCTGTCCTGTTAATATGCCGCAAATACAAACCTGTTGTCAGTCAAAAACAACTTAAGTCTCAATTTGGAATGTTCTGTCAACTGTTTATCATAAAATCAAATTTTGGTGAGTATTTTCAACAAATTGTGTATGGGAAAATGTAGGATTCAGTGTGAAAATAGGGCTTATTCAGCATGAACAAGGCTGCTCTGAACTGAGATGAACAGTATTTATTTCAAGCCTGTGCAGTCTGCTAAACTTTTCATGTGGCCACTATATACCTGATCATTAACTCATGCACCACAGAAAAAGTAAAACGGATCAATTTGAATTTAATTTGGGTTTTTTATGTTTTTTAAGGAAGTCTGTGTTAAAGCCTTGTTTCTGCTGATCATTCCAATTTACAGCAAAAGCCTGATCTAACTTGTGAAAAATACAAATCATGCCTTGAGGGAAGGAAGGCATGGTACCTTTTGATTGTAACAAAGGATATTTGATTTACATATATATATATATATATATATATGATGAACTATGCTGTCTGTACAAATACATCTCATGAATTTTACTTGTGTACAAATATATTACAAATATTTTTTTATATTTTCTTTTTCTTTTATGCATATGTATATCTACCAGTCTAAGTCCTTTATCTTCATTTAGCAACAATATGGAATGAATAGTGATGCATATTCCATAATAAATGGAATCACTCATGACATGGGCAACTTAATTGCTGTGGTCAAGTATTAGGATGACTGTGTAGCCAACTTCCTTCTGTTACCAATGAAGAGAGAAACATTTGCAGAAAGTGATTTAGCTCTCTGAAGACCTGACTCACTTTCTGGTGGTGTCATTCTCTCTCCATTGATAAAAAGGTAATCCATGTACGACAGTTACATCTAGTATTTAAAATACATGTGGTGATTCTGCATCTTTGTTGCCATTCCAGAAGATTTTAGATTAATTCACTCATATATCTTTAAAATGTACTTGAATTTTTTCATTATAAGCAAAAGGACTCCAGCAGCCAGTGAATAAACTAGAAGACAGCTACAGTATACAAAATACCGAATGGCAGTGCATCACAAGCATACTCAGGAAGGAAGATTCTGTGAAACCTGGAAGAGACTTACTGGAGGGAGCCTGCTCTAGTCAAGTTATCATTCAGAACATTAATATTCCAAATTATTCTAGTTTTCCACACTTTGAAATAGGTGGAAGACCCTGCAACACTGCTATTTATAAGGCAGAAAACTGTGATTGTTGACATTTCCTGAAATCTTAAAAGTAGGACAGATCATAAAATTAAAGCCTGGAAAAAATAAAACTGAAAAAGTGAAAAATATTAAGTTTATGGGCCAGATGATTAAGAAAGGTATCTTAGTAAGTTATTTACTGCACCATAAAAATATTTGAGTTTTAAATTAGAGAACAAAAATTTATATTCAGAGATGTATTTAACTTTATTTAGTCTACATATCTCTAGGAAATTCTCAGCCCATACATAGGGTTAATGAAATCCAAACCATCTATTAAATGTAAGCAGTTTTGTTGGTTTATATTCATTTTTTTCTCCCTCCGCTCTGTTTTCCTGAGACCCCATCTAATGTAGTACTGCATTTCTGCAGTCCCCTGTACAAGAAGGACAGTCACCTGATGGAGCAAGTCCGGAGGATGTCACAAAGATGATCTTTAAAAGGACACCATACAATTTAAAGTTAGATAAAACTTTGCTCTTTCAAGCAAGTTCGAGAAACCTTAGTAGGCTGAGTGTCCAACAGAACATAATGAAAAAGACTGGAGAACTATGGACTCTCCAAAAATTAAGCTTGATATTATTATCCACCACAGCTGGGTCAAAAGAGGAAACCAGGATGGGGACCACAGCAAGAGTTCATTTAATCACAAATAGCAGTACTCTTCATTCAAACTAACTTTTTATGGAAAAGGCTAAGTTACTATAGGCATGCAAATTGCTTCAGTGTTCTACAGCCTTTACGGACCAGGAAGTTGATAACAGATTTCAGTATGTTTCTTCATTGCTGTAAGTTTCACTTTTTCTAAAATCAAACAAACCACAGTTTTATGAGGTACTCCTGGCTGGGGGGTTGTAAATTTGTTTCTCTCCAAAAGTAACAAGTCCATGTTTTAATCTTGGGAAAAACAGTTCCAAGTTACTAACTTTGTGACCTTTAGCAAATTTATAAAATAAAGCTTCCACCAGGAACAATCAGTGTAGCTTCATTTCAAATTCTATCACTGGGTTGTACTTTTAAACATTCAGCCATATTTCCTAAGTATTGTTTTCTTAACACTAGATTAACCTCTGTACTGCAGCAAGTGCCAAAGTAATAATTTTTGAATAAAAAAGAAGAAAAATCGATTGTCTGCTTTAAGGCAAAAATGACAAATGGAAAGATAAAAAAAAACAAAACCAAACAAACCTGCACAATATTAAAAAGCTACAAATCTTATGCTCCAGAAGAAAATAATCTAAGTGCAAACCAGAAATGCTGGCATACAGTATGGGCTTTAAAAATTCAATGTTAATTAAGAGATATAATTAAGATCATTTTTGCACAGAAATATTAATTTCATTCTGTAATTAGGTTAACTAGAGCTGTCTAAATAAACATTAAATATAAGTTGAAATATAACTTTTTTATGAAGCCTTATTACTAATGCATGTTTCTTGTAATTTTTGGTTTTTTCCTATTTTCCTTCAGTACAATTCAGACCAAAATCAAATTTAGGTTAAACTGAATTTGTTGCAGATATGTGGCAGATGCCTTATGTTTAAGTGCATTATGTAAATAAGTAGCTTAACTGAAAAGGCCTTTTGAAGTACATTTCTCTTTGCAGAATTAGAACCTAAATTTTGGAACTTGTTCTCCTAACTTAAACTACATGAATCTGAATAACTGAGGTATGTAAATGAAGAAAGTGCATAAATTAGGTGCCTAGTAAGCTTGATTATATTGTTAATTTTTTCTTCTATTCTCCACAAAAATGTATGCTTGATAAATTTCACAGGACACAGATGTCAGAGATGCCATTAAACTAATCCGGAGACGAAGGAACCATTTCCTAATTCTGCTTGTATAATGGCATCTCATTTAGTTCATTTTGTAAAATTCAGTTCAGTGCCAGTTGAGTTGTCAGAACTGCAGGCATATTACACGGAATACTAGAAAGTGTTTTCCTTCATTATGTCTGAGCTACACCCATGCTACTGTTCTTTCATTTTCTTTAAAAACTATGTCATTTACTTTTTTTTTTCAGAAGAGATATCCATAAGTCTCTTAATGAGCTTATATAGTTTATAGTAAAACTCCCATTAAACAAATGTTCCTGAGTCAAAAACACTTACATTTTACTAAACCATGCTTGAAAATTAATCTGTGCTGCATTTAGTCATTACATTAAATACACTAAGAATTAATATGGGAGTAATGTTGGTATACAGTATTTTCCAAATAATTTTGGTTAATTGTGCACTGTGGTTGTAATCCTTGGCAAAAGATATATTTCCAAGCTTTCAAATCTTACCTGGAAGACTGAACAAAAAAATCTTCGTGATCCTAAAGAGGAAATCAAACTATATTTCACATGATTAGTAAATTCACATTTATTTGACATTGAAAAGTTTATTTTGTCATCTATTTTTAAAAAATTCTCAGGAAAACAAGACTTCCACACCTCTCTTGTTTTTTATTGTGTTATATTTATTCATGCAAGAGAAGACAGAAAGTAGGCCACTTTAAATTGCATCCAAGTATAAGTACACAGTAAAAAGATCATCTGAAATTAGTGCATAAAATGGATTTGATGGGTCTCCACACACATTTAGAGGACCTTCCTGGATAACATCTTCAGATGCCTCAACATTTTGATGCAAATATTAATATTATAATAATGTCATTTATTTTTACAATTATTACAATTGATTGAGAGATATGCTGAAGGAAGAATTGTGTCTATGAGCACAGGTCATCAACACTTACACGCATAACAGGCTTTCCACATTCGCCTTTATGATTGTTCTCAGGTTGGTTTCTTAAGTAATCAAAAAAAAAGTCATTGGAAGCTTGGGAAATTTGGTTCATGTGTAAAACAATTTTCGGTCAGGTGCTTACCAAAGGAAACTTGTTTTGCTTTCCTTAAACCATTAGTCCTGTATAACACCAAAAGATACACTTTGAGACTTATAAAATGTAGCTAAAATGTTATATTCCTTGCCCAATCATATAAGAATCTAAATATTCCTATAACATGAGGGTTATGAATACTTGGCAGATCACTGGACCTTTTTTTTCCCCAGTTAAAGACATATAGATATTTCATATATTTGAATTTACTGGGTTTATTTTCCATATTGCAATACTACGAAAAAGAAAAAAATATATCAATGCTAATATAATTTTTAGCACATACATAATAAGGTATAGGGTTATCACGTTCAAGTTTCTGAAAATAATGGGCACCGTTAACAGCTTTCTGCTTACTGAACTTGTAGACTTGAAAAACTACAAAGCAAATCAGATTCACAACCTTCCTGCATTAAAAAAAAAAAAAGAAAAAAGAAGAAATCTAATTTACCTAAATATGAAAAGCAAATGAAGAATCCCAGTCATCAGATTTAGTTCACTTAACATTTCCACTGTTTCACCTCCCTGACAGAAACTGCAGTGGAGATGTTAATTACCATTTATATAAAACTTTGTCAAAACACCTAAGAATGATTGTTTCATTAATAACTTAGTCCTATGGTTTTTTTCAATGACTGATTAAGCTGAAAAGCCCTGAAAAGGATCACTGACACTTGGTTAGGACACCCTCCTAACCAGAGTCAGTAACACATGTCTTTGTACCAACAGTTTAGCTTTAGAAGACAAACTACTACAAACTTGTAGCTAAGAGGGAATTAAGTCACAATTAGAAGATTGTTATCTTTGTATCAAGCAAGTTAATTTATTAAATGGTGACTTCAGAGGCAGCGAGCCTTAGAAGCAATGCCAAACTCTTAAGAGCACAACGATGGATCTGAAACACCTACTTTACTGGTAGACAAAGGGAAGAATTCCAGGTCAATTTGCTCCATAGGGTAACAGAGGTAGGCTGCTGTTTATACATTCACTGGACACATACCACTTCTCCAAAATAGGTGGAATTTTTGCTATTTCTGCTTACTGCTTGTTCTGCTTACTCTCTTCTTGACATGTTTTCAACTCAGGTCTCATTAGTATTCCTGTTTTTTTCCAAAACACACTTTCCTCCCACAATCTTCTCAGCTTCCTGGATGGTAAGTCCTTCTCTTGCACATTTATATCACTGAATCTAGTTACCAGACTTCAGTTAAAATGAGTGAGTGGCTTCTTTTTATACTTCATTTAGATATAAAATTTAAGGGTACTTAAATACACTTAATAAGTAAGGTAGGATTCACTGTACCCGATGGTTCAGCTCTAGAGACAGTCATCTGAAATGATTTTGCAAAGAGAAGTTTTTGTCTTGTGTATTCGCAACTTAAATGATCAAGTTGATGAACTGCTACAGAGGAGCCGAGTATAGGACTGAGATTCAAAACTGAGATGCCTACAGTATATATATCTACATGGGAACCACAGATAAAAGACATTTTCTAATCTCTCATTTTAGTTAACAGAGATCCTCTTGATCCTATTGGTCCAGTCAATAAAATTTAGCAATTCTATAAACTAAATGTAAATCTTAATAGCTCTCTATTTTATACCGATTGTTTTGACTAGATCTCAGCCATAGGAAGAAATTAAGGCACTTCTGTATGTGCTTTCATTGTAGATAGCTAAATTTACCATTTGAATTCGGAGCTATGTCCTACCCTTGGCTTTACTATAACACTTCATCACTTTGATCTCTTAATATGTGCACACAGATGCTTTATTTATAGAATTACAAGGCTAAGTGCCAGGTCCTTCACTCAGGTCACAACAACCCCAGACAAGGCTATAGGCTAGGAGAAGAGTGGTTGGAAAGATGCCTGGTGGAAAATCACCTGGGGATGTTGGTCGATAGCCACCTGAGTGTGAGCCAGCAGTGTGCCCAGGTGGACAAGAAGGCCAAGAGCATCCTAGCCTGAAATAGTGGGGTCAGCAAGAAAAGGGAAGTGATTGTCCTCCTCTGCTTGGCACTGGTGAGGCCACACCTCGAACACCATGTTTATTTGTGGGTCCCTCACTACAGGAAAGACACTAAGGTGCTGGAGCATATAAAAAGAACAATGAAGCTGTAGAAGTGTCTAAAGAACAAAAATTGTGAGGAGTGCTGAGGGAACTTGGTTTGTTTAGCCTGGAGAAAATGAGGCTGAGGGGAGGTTTTATTGC
Source organism: Laterallus jamaicensis coturniculus (assembly GCA_022605575.1). NCBI lineage: Eukaryota > Metazoa > Chordata > Aves > Gruiformes > Rallidae > Laterallus > Laterallus jamaicensis. The sequence continues at coordinate 14,572,234 of JAKCOX010000019.1, forward strand.
TCTCTACAATTATCAAAAAGGAGTTTGTAGTCAGGTGGGTGTCAGTCTCTTCTCCCAAGTTACTAACAATAGGACAAGAGGAAATGGCCTGAAATTGTGCCAGGGGAGGTTTAGATTGGATATTAGGAAAAAATTTCTTCACTAAAATTGTTGTGGAGTGTTGAAAGAGGCTGCCCAGAGAGGTGGTTGAGTCACAGTCCCTGGAGGTATTTAAAAGACTTGTAATGTGGCACTTAGTGACATTGTTTAGTGGTGGCAGAGCTAAATTAAGAGTTGGACTCGATGATCCTAAAGGTCTTTAAAGAAAAAAAATTCTATTTTCCCATTATTCTATTAAAAAAAAAAATTGCTGTAACAAACCACTGATTTTTTTACTTAAGCCTGTTGAAGTAATGAATTTTTCCTGAGCTCTGTTACTTCTGAGTGGATTCCATCTGGACAGAACAGAGCCCCCCACTGTAGCAAAGCTTTTAGATGGTCTCAAAACACATGCTGAGGAGTTTCAGGACTTTTTTTTTTCTTTTTCTTTTTTCTGCAGTGTAAAACAAAACCAGAATGGAATTTCATAGAAATACCAGGGAGCGCATTCACTTTCACAGTATTGCAAAACTCTGTCACCATAGCAGTATGGATTTCTGCGGTATTGAGGGACCAAAGGTCTAGGACAACTAGCCAGACAAACAAAACTGAAAAATAGTCAACAACTGAAAATTCTACTAGTGCTTGTTGATTGCAACGTGAGATAATAAATCCTTTAAAAAAATTTGAAAAGCTGTATTACATCATAAATTGTATTTGGTCCCTCTTTCTGGCATTAAATGCTAGCAGTATTCTTGATTAAAATGGAAAATGTTGTTCCCTGCTGTGGGGAGAAAAATAGCACTGAAAGCAGAAAACACCTGGCAGACACCTTGAATATGAAAATTTTTATTAAGCACTGCATTTTTTCTTTGTTAATTAATCTATTTCACAGTCTCAGGTAATCACTTTACAACTTCTCAGTAGTCTGACTTTCAAAGGAACTTTACGCTCTGTCAGTTGCTATACCTGTGTTGTCAAAGAACATGGGAGTGACACAAGCATCTTGGTAATTTGTTCACTGCCTGTTTGCATATCCCTCCCTCAGTGCTCTTTTTCGAGAAGGCAGTAGCATTAAAAATTTGGGCTTTTTTGTTGGAATGATTATCCATTGACAGTTTATTTTCTGAGTCTATGTCTGTTTATTAAATAAACCTTCAGGGTCCTACTATTTTACAGCTGAAAAATGGAGGGCGTAAGATCTCTTTGTTGGCAAGGCTGATTAAGTGAGACTGCAACATTTGTTCATACAAGCATGGCCTGCCTCAGTCACAGCACCACCTAGAAATACTTGCTTAAATTTCATGCTAACTCTGTTGCACATCACCTAAGGTTTACCGTCCATACTTGATGTGCTTTTGTCTGATACCTGCTGTTTACTAGAGAGGCATTTACTATAGATAAACAGGCACAATTAGTAAGTGGAAAAATCCAGGTTCAACGCCAACCAATTTTATAAATACATGAACTATGAGATGAGTACTACTTGACTAGGATGTCATAAATGTACAGCCAACCTTCGAGGAGAGAAAAGCGAGCACAAGTTACCACAAATCTGTAAGTACTGATCTGAAAGAATTAAACATAATTAAAAAGGAAAATATAAAAATGTGACAACGGAAATATGGGAAAATCTGCCACATCAATTTTAAGAATGGTAAATAATGTGAGATTACCATAGTAAATTGCTTCATTTTTAGAAACAGAGGAAATTGAGTAAATCTCATCTTTCTGGACTTCAGTAAAGCATGTGATGAAGTGTCATAAAGGAAATTATTTTAGTTTAGCTGGAATATATGCTAATAGAACCTGTAGGTTGACTTAAGGAGCGAATAGATGGTGCTGCAAGGGGAAGCATGGGCCTGGAGAGAGGTTCTACACAATTCAATATCAGAACTATTCCTGAATAATATTTTCAGTAATGATCTTGATATAAATATCTGTAAAGACCTGATACAATTTGCTACTGAAACAAAACTGTTAAGTACAAGCAGTAAAGATCAAATTAACTGATCAAAAAAACTAGATTAAAAAAAAACCAAACAGAACAAACACAAAGCAAAAAAAAAAAGAAAGAAACATGGGAGTCTTTCTTATTAGGGAAGACCAGGAGATTTTAGCTTGTTTCATTTAGGAGAATGAAAACAGAGAGAGAAAAAGGTGAAGAGCAAGGGTAAACAAATAGAGATGTAAAATTAATTTGTAAGTTAAGAGACAGTGTGGCCATTAAAATATATCTGAAAACAATGTGTCTATGATAAGACTATTGGACCCCTTACTAATATTTAGATTCTTATAATAGAAAAAATTCCACAAGAAAAACTGAACTGATTTTTTACTTTTTGTATTAGCGGATTTTATACTTTTACATTTTATTTCTTAATGTCTGAATACAGTCATGGCAGCTGATGTAGAATACAAGCTGGTACTGTAATAAAGTATTAAGAGACAATAGGTACTATGTACAGTTTCCAATACAAGACAGAAAAAAGGATTTATAATTCCACACAGAGACTATATGGAGCATTATGGATAAGAATTCTTAGGAAGAAGGTGGGATTTTTTTATATGAATGCTGTCCAGCATTCACATACTTTGTAAAAAAAATATTAAATAACTCTACTAAAAGAAGGTATAAAAATGATCTGATGACAGAAATACTGGCATTTGTAATTGAAGAATACCTAATCATCTAGATTCTTTAAACAGGCTCCTTTACAATATGACTCACCTGAAATCCTTTAGGTTTTACTTTATGATAAGATGAACTGTGCCCTGAAAGTGTGTACTTCTTCTGCTGACTACTGAATTACACAAAGTCCTTAGATGAGATTTATATGTGGGATCCTTAACTTTTACACCAGAAGCAACAGAAGGAAGATCTTTCAAAATACATACTGAATCAAAGACAATGTGTGTGACCTTTGCCATGTCATTTAGTTCCTCTGTGCCTTTACTGCTCACCTGTAAAACAGGGATAATAGAATTTCCATACCTTACAGGGCAATACAGTGGGATGCAGATTACAAGGCCCTTTAATACCATGGCAATGGTGTATAAAGACCTACACCTCTTCTGGACTATTACATGAAGAAACCAAAAGAGTAAAACTCACAAACTTTTTTTTTTTTTTTTTTGAGAGAGGGACATCTGACATCTCCCTGAATAAAGCACCACTGAAGGATGCTGTTCATGTAAAGCAGACTGTTTAATCATAACAATGTGATAGTTTTGAAAAAGGGGTATCCCTCCTTCCTGAACAGAAAATTTGCATAGGATATATATTTTTTACTTTTATCACAAGCTGTTCCATTTGTCCCATGATTTAAGTAAACAATTACTGCAACAACAAAAGAATTCTTTTTTGTTCATTGCTCACTGATACATGATACATCCTTTAAAATTTTCTTTGTCCTCTTTTAAATCAGCTATCAGGGAAATGTTTGCCAGTGTTCAAATCTTCAGTGAAAAACCTATTGCAACACATTTCTAGTCTCAAATTATGACTCTTGTGCTACAGTATGTGCTTGCTTCATATATGCAATATCTGATTTTTTTACCTCATTTACACCAATACCAGTTGACTTCAACTGAATTACTCCAAATTTACCCTTGAACCATTGTAAAAATCATCTTCGTATTTCAGCCAGACCTTACAAATCTTAAGGAAAGTGCCTTTTTATTGTAAGGTTTAATTGGCATTCATCCAGAATTTCCTGTGAGAAAAGGTTTTTTAACCACATTGATTTAGAGAAGCATAGAGGCCTTATTTATTTAAAATCAAGGGTATAAATATTTTAACAGCAGCAGCAGCAGCAATAAAGAGAAGGCACTCATTCAAAGCTGCTGCTGCAAAAAAAATCTCCTCTTAGGTTATCTAGAGCTAATGGCTGATGATAGAATTTGGGGAGTGCAGAGAAGTAGGTACAAAGAAGTACTTGTCAATAATAAGAACAACAGCTCTATATTTACAAGCATATGTTTAAAGCCAAAATAGACATTCTTTTCTCTGTTTGATCTTAGGAAAAGTTATCTGCACCTCACAGGCCCGAATTTGTGTCTTCTTATGTCACTCAAAAGAAGTACAGAGATAACTGTGCTAGAGATGATAGACTAGTAACCCCTCTAAACAAGCCAGACCTGGAGGGGGGTGGGAGGCAGTGTCAGTGCTTTCTGGATCTGGGCTGAAAGCAGTCTTCCTCCTTAGAAATGCTCTCTTTTGTTCTCCCATGATGCCTGAAATTCATTTTCAAGAGATATGAAAAGTTGAAATTCATCTCATAGAAAAAAGGTCTCTTCAATTTTCATAGGAACAAAGAATCACAAAATGAATGTAATTTTTTTTTTCCCTTCAAGACAGAACAGCTCATGGAAGTCAAAAACCAGATCCCCAGCTAGATCAACTGCTGTAGCACCACTTAAAGTTAGGTGTCCCCCTCAAGTATCTCTCCATAAGAGACACATAAGATTGAGACAATGCTATTCAATCTCAACATAAAAAAAATTAAAAATGAAAGATTATTTGTAACTATATGTTTGCAACATAGATTATTCCTAACTAGAGAACTGCCACAACAAGGGACAAAAATTGAGGACTTACTGAGCTATTATATTTTAATGGAAAGATTGTCTTTCTCTCAAAAATCTATGCAGTATTTTACTTGTTTTAATAAATTATCTCCTAAAGTAAAATACAGCAAGTAGCAACCTCTTATAAATTAAAAAGACAAAGAAATTTTAGAAACCAAGCTCACACCTGTCAAATCACATTATTCAAACTATATACTGAAAGATCAAAACCAGAGCTCAAATTTGGAAGGTAATAACATGATCATTTGAAAAGCATCCAGAACTACCTCATTCCAGTTTGGCAATTATCTTATCCAAAACTAAAATTTCCATGAGATCAAATATATTCCAAAATCAGCTAAATATAAATTGTTAGAAACATGGTAATTTTTTAAAATTTTTTTTTAGCAAATATTATTCAAGTCTGCATTGACGAGATCATAACACCATACAGTTTCTACATTTAAAATAATGCTTATGCTATTTCTAATATAGCAGGGGACTAAGGACCTTCTGGTCTCCTCCATTCAATCTATGAGTCTTCATCTTTTCCTGCCACTCAGGAACTCTCTCATTCCCCACATAATTTTCAAAATCCACTTGTCCTGAAGATTCTCTTTTGCTGACCTCATCTATCAACCATGAAGAAATAATACAAGCAACTAAAAATAGCATGTCCACCCACAAACCAACACCACTCAGAACTGGAGGTGTGCAGCCACAGCAGTGTCCACATGCCACTTGCACGGTGAGTGTGGCCCTGAGACCAGAAACCTGCACACAAGCTCCCTGCAGCATGGATTTGACAGAGATAGAGTTCCTGTCTTCGTGGTGGCTTTTCATATGGCTTTCTTTGCTTCCGATTTAGTTCTGATTAAGTTTTGGAAACTGAGATAAAAAAAAAAGAAGACGTGTCTTGAGGACTTTTAAATAAAAGTCATTTATCTTTAAAGGACTTAGGAGCTGTCATCGCAGAAGACAGCTATACTACATGAGCAGTCATCCAGTAGCCAGCAACAAGCATTAATTACTTTGTTAACTATTTCCCCTTTCAAGCATTCTATTCTTGGGTCACAGAGAAAGCCGCAAAGGGAAAAGTGACTTTTGCCCTGTCTACACAGTGGAGATTTTATTGATATTAGAGGTGATACAAGCTTTTAATGACTGGCTTACAACAGGGTAAAAAGAGTGTAATATAAGACAAAAGACACAGGAACCCTCACGCAGTCTTTAGAAGTGTTGGTAAAGTTACTCTCTGAATGTAGTTGCAGAGCATCTGAGACAAAAGCAATAAAAATGTCTTTCAGCTCTGATAATGGAGATGCTGTTTCTTAGGCTTAGCTGCTCTGTAACCCTACAGAACTCCCTCTCTGTTCATACGTAATTCCCAAAATCTGGACACGTAGACCTTGTTAGCTGGATCCTCTAAGGGTCAAGTCATTCCTTTTTTCATCTTTACAATCGAAAGGTTTTTTCTTTGTTTTTACTTATTACATTACATAATATTTACAGAACAGGGGGTCAGATTCTAAACCATTCATCTTCCTTAATTGCTCCTTTGTCTATTGTTTACAGAATGACTTATTAGAATTTGATTCTGATTTACAGAGAATTTACTGAACCCATCAACTTCAAAACGCTGGACAAAAAAAAAAATGAAAACCAACAATGGAACAGAAAAACATACCTCCTTAAATCCTCTACTAGTCTACCAACATCTATTTTTTTTAAAAATTAATTAAAACACAGAAATAATTGAAATCTCCTAATTCAAACAAATGAAATAAAATAGGGGACCTGATGTATTTTTAAATTAACTTTCTTTAGAGAATCATGAAGAATCTAGCACACAGTCATATTGAATGCTATTGTACTAAACATACTAGAAGACTGCAATTCTCACTTTTTGCCAACAGGTTTTATGTCTGGCTAAGTAGTATCTTAACTAGAAATATCATATGACTTTTTCTTCATCAGAGGAATGGGTATGATTATGTATATTCTCAGCACAATTGAAATGTATAAAGAGAAGCTGTATCTGAAAATAAAAACGGAAAGAACACCAAAAAAATGTTTTATTAGGCTAATTGCCAGATCATTGGCCCTGCCTGTGGCAGGGGAGTTGGAGCTCTATGATCCTTGGGGTCCCTTCCAACCCTTGCCATTCTATGATTCTATGATTCTATGATAAGCTTTTTGGGAGATAAAAAATGCAAAATATTCTTTTCAAATCAGGAAATATAAAAGATTCAAGACACTCAAGTACATTCTTCAGAGTATACATTTTATGTGCTATTAATCTAAAAAAAAAAAAAAAGATCATAGCTAAACGTACAAAAATGTGCCAAATATGTCACTCAAATCACTCATTAATGGTAAGCTGATTAACACAACATATTTTATTTCAGAATTAAATTCAAAGCCTGTTATAGCAAAACAATTTAAGCTTACAGGATTGTATCAAGCACTGTTATGCTTGACCATGCTAATGTAGCCAGTTTTATTTCAGAAGCACTGGGGAGGGAAGCATGAAATCATTAGTAATTATATAAATATTAAGGCCACACAACTGGATCTATTACTGTTTTCAAATGGTAGCATCTGCAAATTCAGCCTGCAATAAACACTAATGCATCCAGAGACGAGAGTGCTGACACATGAATGGGATGCTTTGTCAGACTTGCATAAAAATGTAGATGAACTGCAGGGAAAGAAAACCAAAGAATTCAAAGGCTTTCTTGATTGCCTTCTTTAAAATGCCAAGAACTTAAGCTGGCCTTTCTTATCTTCCTCTACATGCATGTGACACTTTAGGAGGTCTTTCTTATTGTACTATAATTCAGTAATTGTTCCAGCTCTGTGCACCATGCCTTCCTTCCAAAGGGCAGCATGAGATATATAATTCTGGTAATGAACAGCTGCATAATTTAAGGGTCGAACTAGCAAGGCACTGTTCCTTATTTGTGTTTTCTTAGCAGTTGCCAAGATATTCCAAGGCTATTTAGGAATACAATCCTTTGTCTGCCTTATTTCTCGTAGATGATATATGTTGAGGCTTGGTCCTGTTCCAGAAAGCAGATTTTATCAGCTGAAGTACCAGAGGTAGCTTTCCTCTCATTTTGCTTCAAAGGGCAGCAGTACAGAACTATAACAAGGTAATTCTTTTCTCTTTTTTTTTTTTCTTCCCCATCCATGAACATTCTCTGTTCTATCATGCAGACTTGTTCAAACCCAGTGCTATCCCCTTTCCAAAGCATGATAGGCTTAATCACAGAGCTATCAAAGGCATTTCCACACAACATTTCACTCACAAAGGCTTATCTTCTAAATATTAAAAAGGTCCAGGCAGCTAGGCCCTTCAAGATGAAAGCTGCATGCTGATTAATCAGCAGCTTTTTTATTATCTTCTGGCAAGTGTTCCCTGTTTGTAAATAAAAGGTTTACCCTGGATTTCCTGTAAACTAAAGAGCATAAGGCAGCTTTGGACCAGACTCATAAAGCAACAAAGCCTTCTGCTGTTACATCTGCAGGGGTAGGTTGTTTGTTCTAGCACAAATGTACTTTCAGGTGTCCTGCAGAGACTGAGCTAATCTAACACAAACATCATTCTAACATGAGAAAATTACGTGGCATCCTCAAACTTGCCTGCTTATTAATTACGTTCTTTGGCTTCCAGCAGCACTTTAATTGTTGCTTGCTTGAGGAGACCTGTTTGCAATTTGTGTCACTGCAGAAGTTCAGGTTGTGGCACAATGTAACACAAGTCTCTCACAGAAACACTCTCGTATTAAAGATGAATACATTTATTTATGTTACAGAGTGATGGCTCTCTATTCAGATGGTAAATAGGTAGTATGAAAGAGATGTGACAGACCCAAGAAGACTAGAAATTGTCTGGAAACTGGCAGCTACTGTGGTTCACTGACAGCCCGAATTACTTTCAGGCAGTTTGGCACATCTCCATTTGTCACACTTAAAAGCTTAAGCCAAAGATATCCAATTAATACAGAACAGAGTATTTCTCTCTCCTCAGAGCTGGAACAGAAATGCAGATGTTTAAGATTCACAGCGCACATCATGTCTCCCAGATATCACAAAGGGATGTAAAATAGTTATAAGCATACATAACTTAAATTGCATCACACCCTCTTGGCCAATGCTCACCACAGGTTATCTTCTATGCTGTGCATACCACCGCTGTACTATTTATTCCAGACAATGATTTCTCATGTAGACTGAATCCCTTCTGTTGTAAATCATGCAAATAGTTAGCACAAGTACTTTGTGAGTACAACATGTACCAGGGAATGAGCTTTTGAAGTATCTGTCTAGATTAAGAAAGGCCAACTGTTACTCCTGTGCCCAAATTTTGAAGACAAGGTGAAAGTTGCTTATTTGGAATGTAGCAGAACCTTAATGAATCAATATCAGATTTTGACATTATTATAGAAGTCCATCAATCATAGCACAGCAATAGCAGCTGTATCTTTTGCTATGACCCAATGCCAATTTATATCTGATTTGATTGAAATTATTGGTAGTCTAGTTATGAGGGTCAGGTTTATATAGCTCTTGTGTGGACAGAATTTTTGTTGAATCATTGGATTTTATTGGAGTATTTTCACTGTCCCTAAGTAAGTTTACAGAAGTCCTCTTACTATTTCAGGTACTATAGACAAAGGGGCTGTGAGGTGCTCCTTTAGATTCTCTAAAGCCAAATTAGAAGTGAAGTAGACACTTGGAAGGCTATACTCCTGGCAATCTGTCAGTAAAAGGTTTGAAATGCTTTACAAAGTAACTGATGATATAGATCTCAGTATTCTATTCATCAACTGCATTTGGCAACTTGAAAATGCAAGAAGAAATAATAAGAGTAATGAATAAAGAAAGAATGCATTTTCCCTACTTTCTGCTATCTGAAGAAATCTGCAGCTACCCCCTTTCTGTGCTTGGCCCCCTTGAAGCACCCATGAAAAAGTGTTTAAAAAAAATAAAATAATATTCTCAGATACTGATCTGAGTTACTGCCCCTTCCCAGCCAAAACCAGATACTGAACTCAAACTGATAAGAGCTCCACTATCATTATTTCAAGTTTAGTGGTGTAAATAATTGCAGAATTCCTAGATTTAATTGCCAATTAACATATCTTGCCAACATTTTTCCTGCTAATGCCATGGCATTTTTTTGACTGCAAAGTCCAGTAATAAATATAGCAAAAAAGTTTGTTACGCAAGGTATTTCAGGACAAATTTTTAAGCTAATCACTGGAGTATAGTAAGTTTTTCAGACATTTTCATGCTGAAGATTTCACATATAATTTCCTCTGCTAAACATTCGCCATTTAATATAGAAGGTATTCAGAAAAAATTAATCAGATGATTATTATTAAATAAGAAGGAATGTTGTTTAAAGATAACTTCTTAAAGATATTAATCCATTAGAAAGAAAAGGTACTCAAAATTCTGATGCAGATTTTTATTCTTGTGGTAACCAGAAGTAACCTTTCAAAATCAGTTAAAACTATTCCACAGCTTAAACCAACACCAGGATGTCAAAAACAAAACAACTTTTATAGGTTTAAATGTAAAAAAAAAAAAAAGAAACAGACCTTTATTGCTGTATGAAACTGGAATTGTGAATTGTGAAGTTTATGAAAAAAATATAAGGTATAATACAATTTATTTTCAATTCATTGCTTGGATTTACATTCCAGATCTCAGCTATCAATATGAAAAGAGAGTCTAGCTCATTTTTTTTGCTTTCTTCGCAACGTTCATTAGTGAATAGTTTCAAACAGTAGTTTGCTTTATGTCACTGGCATATATGCAGTTTGTTATGCAAAATCTTCAATTCATTAACCTTCATGTATTACTTGATGGTACTCTTATATGAGAGAAATGGTTATGACTGAAAATAGGTGTAATTTCATGTCTAGCCACATAAAAATAGATATGTCGCTAATAGGGATTATTTTTGCATTGGGGTTATTTATTTCCCTTTTATTTTTGGCAATCCAGTCAAATAGCCTAACCTATCAAAGGAAACCTCCTTAGTTCACAGAATCACAGAATCTTAGGGGTTGGAAGGGACCTCAAGAGATCTTCGGGTCCAACCCCCCTGCCAAAGCAGGCTCCCTATCTCATATTACATAGATAGGCGTCCAGACGAGACTTGAATATCTCCAGAGAAGGAGACTCCACCACCTCCCTGGGCAGCCTATTCCACTGCTCCGTCACCCTCACTGTGAAAAAGTTCTTCCGCATGTTGGTGCGGAACTTCCTGTGCTCCAGTTTACAGCCATTGCCCCTAGTCCTGTCCCCACTGACCACTGAAAAGGGGCTGGCCAATTCCCCCTGCCACCCATGTCTAAGATACTTGTAAACACTAATTAGGTCCCCCCTAAGTCTTCTTTTTTCCAGGCTGAACAGACCCAGCTCACTCAACCTTTCCTCATAGGGGAGATGTTTATGTTATTTCAGTCTCTCATAGCAAATGAAAATAAATCAATGCCCATGTGAGATTGTGCCTGGGATGGTTTTCTCCTGGAACAACCCCTCCGTGGCACAGTGAGGGGAAGAGCACGGGCTGGCATCTTTCCCAGCAGGCAGGAGGCTCCTCCAGAGGAAGCTGTGCTGCCTCATGTAGATGCACGATATCCAGTTGGTCTCATTTCCTTGAGACAGTCCCAGGCATACTTATTATATAGGGAGTAGTAAAACCAATAAGACTTTGTTGCAATTTGTGTAATTTTCTGCTAATAAATAAAGAAATTAATTTTTGGTTTCCTGGAGATGTGTCTGTGAGCAAATCATTAAAATTGTTCAGTTAATAAAAATAAACATGGACTAAGGGAAAGATCGTTTTGTTGGGTTTTGGTTTTTTGTCTTTTTATTTTTTTGGCCAGCATCTGAAAACACATATAACTGTAAATGTATTTCCTACATTTAATGTTACTGCCACAAGTAGTATCCTGGCCTGTGTCACATTATATCGAGTCCTTGGAATTACTGCTTACATTTCAGTGCTCTGCCAAGACTTCCCCAGAAACATTTAATTCTATTTTATTTTGGTTTTAAGGAGGGGAAAAAAAAGTGTCTTCTGTTAGAAAAAAAAGTTTGAGGCAACTTCCAGAAGAAAAACTGTAATGAACTACCTTGTCACAAATACCTAGTGGAACTGAAAAGTGAAAACAGAAGATGATTCATTACACTTGTCTGCTTACAGATGATTGTTTGAAAGGTCACCCAGAAGAAAAATGTCCTCTAAACCAAAAAGGTATGTCCGGTAAGGAAAATGGCACTTCTAGAACAACAAAAAAATTGCTATATTTATTACTTACATAAGAAAATAAGTTTTTCACTGTTCAAATACTCAGATTTCACTGCTAAAAAACAACGTCCTTCTAGTGAAAAAAAAAATCACACATAACTCTTTTATTTGCTTCCTGTATATGCACATAGTTAGTCTCTTTGTTGTAACTATTTCTTACTTTAGACAACAGAATTTTTTCTGAGTAAATCTACTCAATTGCACTGTGAACACTGATTATGGTATGAATCTATAATCTACAAAACAGTTTTCAGTAATCAGCTGCCTTTAAAGCTCCCTCTACTCTTGTCTTATGTTGTGTAATCCATACTCCATTATACCCATTCTTTGCTGTAATTGCTAACCCGCCATGTTTCCAGTGAAAAATAAGTCCATTAAAAGACGCAGCATGCTGTCTCAGCTGAGAACATCTTCTTTAGATAAAACCAGTGTTGTTACATAGGCTGAGTAGTAGTAAGTTTACATGAATTTAACTAAATCTAACTGGAGAATCTAGATCAAGGTTCTGCTCCTCCATCCTAGAGGAGAGGTTTATGAAATATGAGGAATTTTAAGCTAATGTAAAGTCTATAAATAATAGAAAGAATTCCCTCAATTAGTTGCTCCTTCATGAGAATGTGCTGTAGGCTATGCTCCGAATTCATAACTGAAAAAGAGACACCACAAAGGATTTATGTGAACAAATTGTACAGTGTCTCAAACCCAGAAATACTCAACATGCGATTTTTTCCTTTAAATACTGTATGTATGCTTCTTTTGTCCTAAATATGTCATGTCAACAGTTATGTGTTTATTTTACACACTGCAACACTGAATATATTCTCAGCTGAAATCATTGTGGTTGCATACCAGAGTATAGAAGCCGACTGGCTGTTTAATGGTAACGGAAACGTTTTGCTGAATGATTTGTATAGTAATACATGAACACACAATTTAGATAATGAGTTCTTTTTAGGATTGCTATACTTGGCTGTGATGTTACTGGAATACTGAAGCTGGAGGTTTAGTAAATAGAGGAATTTCTATTGATGATAATAAAAGACAAACTTCGAAGGAAAAAGTGACATAAGAGAAGAAATCTAAAGAGGTTTCAATTTCAATTAATACATTTCTCAAGCTCATGAAATATACTTAAGTTTATTGAAGTAAAAGATTGAACAAAGTTATAGGTTATAAGCATCTAAATTCTTTTGGGCAAAGTATCTCTAACTCATTAATATCTACTGTCAGTAGCTTGTAATCATCACCTGAAAATGAAGTCCTGAATTTTATTAAGGATAAAATTAAAACTAGAATTGGAATCAAAATTTATTAGAATTAGAATTAAAAAGAAAAAAAAAATCCTTCTTTATTGAAGACCACATAAAACAAAAGGACATGTGTATATAATTGCTTGATCATAATTCTACTTCCAGGACACATTTGAAGTTGTGTAGACACACACAGACGTATGGATAAGCATGTCTCTCAACACATGCCTGCATCTGTATAGCAACAGTGAAATTCGAAGATAAAACAAAACTAAGCAAAAGTGTTGACAGCTCTTTGTTGAACTCCATCAAACTTCACAGTTCACAAGTCTTTTCTACTTCAACTTCAATCTTTCCAACTTGATAACACTGCCTTATAAATTGTATGATAGTATTGCTTCAGCACCATTCAGTTCTGGAACAGAACTGAAGATCTGCACCACTCTCTGAACATATTGCAACTTATTAAAAGGTAACAGCACTCAAGTAAATTCTTCCAATTGAACTATCCATTACAGTGTAATCATGACCATGCACACAGCCCTGATCAATAGAAAGGTACATAGTTGCTGTAAAACAGCTCCACTAACCAGAGTAAGTAATCCACCATTTTAAAGACTTGAAGAACCAACCAATTAAACACTGGATAAGGTCAAATATTATTGATCGTAGATTCAAGTGAAATTCCTTTTGATGCTTTTCCTTCTTTTGATTTTGCTTGTAATCCAAGTATTATTTCCTTAAAAATACACTTTTTTTTTCAGTGGCTGCACTTACATAGCAATAGGATATGAGTGGTCTCACAGAACAACATAATGATGCATTGACTTGAAGATCAATATTGCTACAAAACCTTGGAGACAGAAAAATAAAGAGGGAAATATATTTTTTTCAAAATCCACTAATGGTCTAACTTCTACAGCTTTTAAACAGCAGGGTTTGACAACCCCGTGAACTTTTCTAAACAATACCAGACAACTATATTTTGATAATTGGGCAATACTAGCAAAAGTTAATTTCAGGCTTCCTTCATGGACAGTGGAGAGGGAGTCTAAAATGACGTAAGAAGCAAGAGTAAGGTGCTCTTAATGAATACCTTTCCATGTCTTGAACATGCTAATGCTCTGGTACAGTTTAGACCTATTCTTCGAATATACACAAAAGACCAAGATATCGACTATAGGTTAAGCATGCTATGCATGCTCTTTTGTTCTTTGTTGGTTTGCTGTTATAACTTCAGTGAGAAGTCATTTTCACAGTTTGGAAAGTAGAACTATTAAGTATTACAAAAATTACTCAAAGGCAAGGTTGTTTGCAATAAAAGCAATCTGTTCGTAATTTTTCTAATCCCTTTATTCTTGGTCAAATTCACATAAAAGGTACATTTTTCTTATACATGCTTCTGGAAAATCTTGTCAGCAAAGTAGTTAAGATCTTTCAGCTTCCCTTTCAGAAAATTTGTAATATCACTAACATGTACATCCTATTTTAGAGACGATAAAATAAAAGGGGGGGGGGGGGGGGAGAAGAATAAAAATTTTCCATTCCTTCTCAGTTGGTAAGGAGATCACCTCAAATCTTTTTTTCTTGTAAGTCTCTCTCACTCTGAGCACAAAGTCACTTTGATGAAGTTTCACAGTGGCCAGATATGCCCTACATCAAGTTTCCGAATGGGAGTCTTCTGCACAGAGCAGGAAATGATAAACCTTGATTTCTTTGCCTTTTTGCAGTTCAGTGTGGGAGATCTACCTTTGAAGCTCCAAACTGGTAGGGACTAAATGTCTATAGCAAACCTCTGGGTCCTCCGATTCAAAATAAGCAAAAGAACTCTGTCAACCTGACAGTCGTCTGGAGTCTTTTTTTACTTCAAACAGGCGCCTGCAATGCAACAACTATTTTAAGTTCACTATGAGCTGCTATGAACACTGATAATGTGGGAGGTTAACAGTGTTATTTATTTAATGCTTTTACAATACAGTGATTCATTACATTTGGTATAGATCCATCCTTCTGGTTTGCACATTTTGCTTTTCCAAGCACATTTAACATGTTGTCTTAGCTTTTCTCTAGATTTCTAATACCAATTTCATTTACCCTAAAATCAATAATAAGCCTTGTTTTCTCCTGCATTTTTGGCCTGTTATTAAATTAGTCTCAATCTCATATGCATTCTCATGTATCCACAGGTAGAATGATATGCTGGTGTATTTTTATCTGTCTGTCTCCAGAAAGCTGTGAACACAGACATGGAAATAGCACATATTTGGAGAAATGCCACCTGGCACAAATCAGTCACTAGGTGAATTAATATCGTGAAGAGAAACAACTGGCTAAATAGAAAATCCACTTATTAGAATCCAGCAGTGCATCTGACTTGCACATTTAAGAGTGAAACAAAATATTTGCCATTAGTTAATGGCATTGATGGTGTATAACCAGGTTTTCCTGTCTCACTAATATAAATAAGTTACCTGGTGATGTTTTATTTCTTTCGGGGGTTTTGTGGGGGGTTTTTTTGTCCTTTTGGGTTCCCACCTCCCAACCAGTAGCAAAAGAACAAGAAATGTTACATCCTGTTTTTATTAAACAAGGCACTAGTTTATGGGACTACATAAACCAACTTACAATCCCATTATACAATACTTTTAAAATTTACTTTGAGCTCAATATAAAGTAGAAACTATTACAGCTTCTCAAATACTCTGGTGTCCTTTAATGTCAACTGTTCCTATGGCAAATACATCCTATCTGCCTATGCATTTGTGCCACTATTTTCTATAGGTCAAACAGAAACCGAAATGAGAAAGTAATTACCTGAGCTAGCATGAACAAAGCTTAAATTGTATAACAGATGTGCTAGGTCTAAACGATTCTTTTCTTTCCCCTAAAAATTGTTGGGTTTTTTTCAAACAGAAAATAAAAATTTTCACAATGCTACTCTGCCATTTCTGAAAGGAAGGAAAGGTTACTGAAGATGAAATCCAGTCAGGAAGGTCAAACTACAGAAAGGAGGGTAAGAAATCTGCATTGCAGATCTTTTGAGGTACCAGCATGAATTTCTGAGTTAAAATACTTGATCCTTGACTAAAACAAATTTGACTTGGAATTTTTGCCCCAAAAGCATTAGCTTTATTCTTCTGAATACCTCCTTTCACAAGATTCTGAGGTTTAATTTAAATGAGTGTAAAACCAAAGTGACTTTTACTATTTACCACTTTTCTCCTGCTTGTCTTAAGAAGAAAGGATATAAAGGAAGAAAAAGAAACTAGGATCAACAAACTTGCATGCCACCAGAAATATAGTCTTATATTAGATGTTTCAGAGCAGTTTTACTGAAAATGACACAGAGCAGCATTGTACATGAAAAATTCTGCTGAAGAGGGTAACTCTCTGTTACCATCTCTCCATGGTTGTTTCAAGACTAAGAAAATAGCAGTGGGATAGTCCATTTCGGAAACCCTAAGGATGACAACGAAGTATGATTTACAAGAAACAGGACATCAAGAAGAAAGTCAAACAAGTACGTACTCCAGCTAAATTTGATATGATGAGAGACCTTCAATGAAGGCCACAGGTATAAAAATAAATTGCATTTATCATGCATTGTCTCACCTGATCTTGACCCACAAATTCTGTTCTACTGGGACTACTTTGAATGTTTCAGATCTCTGACCACCTGTCAAACTCCTGTTTGTTGGTCTTTTTCAATTAACATAAAACCAACCACAAAGATTAATTTCTTTTTCTTCACCACATTATATTAATTCCTTTGTGGACACCCAAGACTATACTGTAGCACTTGCAGTTAGAAACCTGGTCTGAAGAGATTTGACAATAGAATTAAACTCATTTTTTGAACTCAGTAGAACTACTTACAATGTGTAAAATAAAGTTTAGTACAAGTGCAAATCTATTTATAATTAAATTTGTAATGTTAATGGATATATATAAATACATAACTGGAAGTACTTTAGTTTATGGGAATACTTGCTTTTGCATGTACTGATTCTATGGTATTAGCTTCCCATATCACAGTTTGTTTTAAGAGAACATGTTCCTATACTTCCCTAGTTGCCATGCAAATTCCAGTAGATTTGTGGGGGAAGTGGGAGGGGGGGAAAAAAAAAGGGGGAAAAAAAGTAGTCATTTTCTTCTGCCAGTTCCCTCAAACATAAGTCCCCTTATCATGTGCTCTAAATCACTGCTGTTGCCCCTCCTCTAAACAATAAGAGGATTTAAGAAACTAGCTCGTTCTGTAGGATATGATGGACAAAGAAAAGGGAAAAGAATGACCTTGATAGCTATAATTGCTTCAGGTATCACAGTCATTTAATGAAGTTTAAAAAATACCTTCTAACCTGCAATGATTTATTAGATTGAGTTTCCACCAAAGATAAATCATCTTAAGGAAAAAAACAGTTCTAATAATTGCAATTTCAATACACTTTTTACATAATTATCATTAGTATTATGGCACCTACTGTGAATTGTTATTGTTTATAGGGATTAGGAAGATCATAATTTACACGATCTAATTATTCCTGTTAGAGACATCGTTTAATATCAGTTAAATCTTCAGAAAGACTGTCCATACTTTTCTGCCAAAGACAATAACCTAACTTTTCCATCTGATAATTCTATCTCAGAGCAATTCCAATCACTGTTTTGTTTTGTTTTTTCTCCCTTTAATTATTTCATTTGGAGGAATGTGTGCAAAATAAATTGTCTTCCTTTGCTACACTGTATAGTCTAATGTCAGTTCTGAAGTCCTCAGTGATCCAAAATCGTCTTTATCAAGGGAATCAGATATATTTGTGGTAAACTTAGTCCTGAGAGAACTCTGGATAGAATTATAGGACAGTAAGCAAAGGAATGTAAATGGGAGATCCACAAGCTGCACAATAGCAATCCTTTAACAAAACAGTAATCTGCAAGAATTTATAGCTGCAGAGAATTTGTTTCACTGATTCAATCCAGGAAAAAAAAAAACAAAACAAACAAAACCACAACATATCTCTGCAGAAGTGTTTCTCCTTGGCTTAGCTCATCAGGCACATTGTTTTATCTGCTGCTGTAAACAAAGAAAAACTGCCTATGCTCTATCTACAATCCTGAAACTCCATTTGATTTCAGCAATTTCATGGTTCATGTACTAGCTGAAAGAAAATTTCTCCCAAGAAGACTATGTGCATGAAGCACTGCCAATCTCAAACATTTAAAATCCTGAGTTCACGATCAAAACTTAAGATACCTTAAAAATAAATAAATAATTGTACACTAAAAAAAAAAATTAAATCACATGTAATTGGTTACATAGGCTTTTGCTTTCTTTCGGTTCTTTAGGTAACTTTTTATTTCCAGGTTTCTTCCTTAGATCACAGTTAATATGCTTCTTATTTATTTTTGTAACTATCTTTTTTTGTAAAGTTAACATGTTCATGCATATTCCCATCATTGTAGACTCTTAAAAATTAATAAAAAGTAAAAAATATTCTAAACATATGAACATGTAATCCTAAAGATGCACTGCACTTTTCCTGTAGAAAACACCCAGAAATAATGTGCTTGCAGGAAAATTTTCAACCGACTAAGGATTTTAAAAAAACATAAATCTCTGCAACATTCTACTGATTTGCATACTGTGTCCTGAATTCAGATCATCTAAGTTTTCTTAGCAAAGTATGCCCATGGAACAAAACAAAGAGAAATGCTGAGCAGAATGGCAATGAGGGTAGCTTGTGGTTCCTTCGCAGAATGGGATGGCATTCTAAATTCTCTTGCCCAGACTGCTGCTGATTTATGTCCTCTGTGCTACTGGACATTATGCAATTTGCTAATGTTTTGCATGACAATAATTCACCTTTCTCATTTGCTGGCCCCCTACTAGCATTAAGAAAATATAGCAGATTTTGAAGAAAAAAGCCTTTACCATGTAATTATCCAAGCCTTTTTTTTTTTTTTTTTAATAATTCAGCTGCTATATGATGTAGAACTATTGTGTGCATCTAATAGCAGAACCTGAGATGTGGGATATGCACATTATTTAAACCGTACCTATTGTACCAATTATTTGTGTGTGAGTGATTAACTGGTCTGCATTCTTTATAGAATACAATAAAAAGAAACAGGAAGTCATGCTACACAGTTTTGCCAAATACAATTTGAAGTATAATGAAGAAACATTAGGATGATCTTAAACTACTATTGGAGGAAGGTAAATTAATTTAAAAAACTTTCAGTTGCATTCGCATTTGTGTACTTTTAGTGACTTCATGAACTTTCCTTTAAATGCAATATTGATAAGTTGAGTGATTGTAGGTTCAGATCTACAAAGGGCAGGTATGTTACCATTTCAATATTTCCCTATATAATACTTCTCTAGCACAAAATATTTTTCAATGTGCATCATGTGCTTTTTTTCTTTTTCTTTTTTTTTTTTTCTTTTTGCTTCCCTCAAACCAGATAAAGTTTGGTAAAATACTTAAATAAAAATGTCTTAAATACAAAAAGGTGAAAGGTACTGATGGACAGAAATTCCAGTTCAGTGGGTTTGTACCTACTTAAAAATTGTTAACTATCAATACACTTGGTATTGCTACGATTAAATGTGTAAGAGAATAAAAAAATCTAATTTTATATATGCACCATAATTATTTAATTTCCTTTTAGAAATGATAAGTTCAATTTGAACATTCAGAAATAACAATTTCAGTTCTAAACACTTCAGAATTTCAAGTTGGAGGGAATACTAAATTTCAAATAATTCTGATTAATGAAAATAATGTTTATATAAATTTAAATGTAAAACTAGCTACATACCTTTTCATTTAAAATCTTAATATCTCACTTTTTTATTATACCTTGCACCTAAAGGGTAAACATACTAACATATTCTTTAGAACTGAAACCACAACTTTGCTTATAAGCAAACACATAGAGATAAATAACATTGAATTAAAAATCTGCAATAGGTTATATCAGTTCATAAGAATTATTTCCTACTTAATTGGTAAAAATGAAGAGACAAATATATCCAATATATTGTCTACTAAACAGTAAATTGCAATAACTTAATTACATTGAAAAGTTACCACAGAAGAGTCTGCTTTTCAAGTAGTAGTGACTGAAGAGACAATTGAAAAAACTTTAAGTTTTAGAATGAAAACTAGGTATAAAACACTTTATTGGTAAACTGAATTATCATAGTAAAACCAGAATCACTGTGGAATCAAATCTCTCAGGACAATACAGCTAAGACGATACTGAATGTAACAGTATAAAATGCTTTAATACATATATGTATTGTAGGAAGATGATACGGTGTCAAGTGCATTATGTATAAAGTGCCACTCTTATAGAAGAATTCAAGCACAATATCCATGGGCTGATAACCTCTTATAGGCAGGAGCACAGCATCCTGACAACCTGATGCTCTTGCATAGTAAACAAGGAATGATTACATAAATTAGTATTAAAGACACAAATCACCATAAAACATCCTATAAAACAAGCCCCTCTTGAGAAAGCCCTAAAATCATAGGACTTTAGGGAACCTCCAGAGTCCACTCCTTTCTGCACGTAAAATCAGTTATATTTGTGGTATTACTGATAGATACCCGTCTCACCTGCTCTTTTAGTCCCCCAGTGACAGAAACTTTGTAATCTACTTAAAGAATTTTTTTCAACATGCTTCCCTACCTGTACTGCTGGAAGATTTTTCTACTGCCTAATTTAAATATTTCTAGCTGCATTATTGCCTCGTCTTATTCACAGTCTACATAGAGAACAGCCTTTGCAGCAGTCCGTTACGTATTTTAAAATGTTCAAACACCCTTGTCATCTCCCCTTCATGAGAAGTCTAATTTTTACAATCTTTACATGCAGATCATTGTTTTGAAATGGCTTCTTGATCTCTTCTGTACTCTTTCCAAATGGTCCACATCCTTCAAGATAGGGTTCTGCTCAAAATCAACTGAAAGAGCTTATTTCTTTCCATGGACTATTAAGGGAGCCTAGGGTTATTAGCCTCCCAAGGATAAAGTTAATCTTTGTGAAGCAGTGAAGTAAATAAATTGTATTTTGTAGTTTCTTGCTAGATGTCTGCAATGTAAGGACCATTGCTCCTAAAATAGCTCCCTGACTGTTATTGTATGGTAAATGAAGTGAATGACTTGTTGCTATATTCACAATACAGATGGTCTCAAAATCCACAACTATGTGGCTTTATTATGTGACTAGGTTCTGTAGTGTGCTACTCAGCTATTTTATTAAACTTACCATGTGGAATACTTCAGTTCAACAGATGGAAATCTCTAAGTCATATTATGAATCAGAAGGCACTCACTGGGTACCAACTACTTGAAGAAAAACTTCACTGAGACACAGTCAGGCCCCCTATCTCAAAACAGCTATCCATCTGATACGGTTCTTTTGCTCATCATTCTTTCATTGTGAATGCTATCTTTTTTCTTTTTTTTGTTCTTTGCTTTTTGTATGCGACTCTATCATGTGGTCTAAACCAGGGTCGATTTAGGCTCTTCATTTTTATATCATCAGGATGCAAGTGCTAAAGCTCCCCCACCTCTGGCCCTTGGGCAACGTGTTGCCTAGTAAGACTTCTAATGCTGTTTATTGCCTCAGAAAAACTCAAAATAAAACTGAAATCAAAAAGTAGAAGAAAATATATTGCTACTTGCAGCTTATTACTTCCTTAATGTTGCTGCCTACATGTCAGACAATTTTGGAGGACCATGGTTCTATTATATCTGCTCTAAAAGTTTTATGAATACCAGCTAAGAATCACTCTACACACAGAATGGATAGCACCCCTTTCCTTCTTCAGGACAGTTTGAAAGGCAGTGCTACAATAAATCAAAATACTGGGTCAATCCATAAAAATATATGACAGTTACAATTTTTCCACTTGTATAGCGAAGTCATCATTCATAATAGTGAAAACACACAGTATGTCCCTAAAAAAATAAAATAGTTGCACCCTTAGGAGTCTTTCTGGAACAACAATAAAAATATTGCTGGCTATAAAATTGGTGTGTAGGTTCTGTTCTCTCAGTACAGAACCAATGAAGATGAATTGCATTCAAAAGGAAACATCCAGAACACCCAGCGTGGTAGCATACGAACTCAGAAACCCAACACATACAGTAATGAGAAGTTACTAGTCCACTACCTTTTGCCAGCTGTCTATTGCAATAGGTTACCTGTGGTGACTATCTATCTCATGTTGGATAAAGGTTAATAAAGGTTAGGCACTCAATGAGTTCAATATGAATCTTTCAGCTGACAGTAGTAGCTATTGAACTTGGCCCTAGAACAAAAAGGATTGTGTGAGGGCATCTTTCAGAGAGTTTTTCTTTTATAATCTTAAAAGGAACAGCACTGAGAACAACAAAGTAAAGATGCTCTTTTGTCTATCTACTGAACGAATAAAGCTGCAAAGTATTATTGATAAAGCAACACAGAAAACAGCAAGGGTTGTTATTTCCTTCTATCTGGTATTAATGGCAAGTTATAAATTCAGTAACACACACTTCTCTTTTGGTGCTTCAACCAAGGTCATCCTATGCAAAATGGAACTCGCACTCCAGATGCTGAAACCAGGACAGTGTTTAATAATCTCAAGATGTGATGCTTATAAGGGGTTGTTGCCTTCATGACTGCCATAGAGTAGATTGCTTGGATCTCTTTATGTTGAGCAAATGTTGATTGCAAAAACAGGTGCATTGTCATTGTACTTGACAGAGCATGCTTTCAACATTATTTTTAAAAGTAGGAGTTTCCATACAGAGAACTCACAAATCTGTACCACAAAGGAATGAGGACAAATCTAACCTTTCATAAATCATGTATTTCAAACTAACATCTTGGGCAATTTGAAAATATAATGAAAACAGCCTCAACTTATTTGCTTGAATGCTACTGGAATTTATGTAGGAAGAATCCAAGGTAAAAGTGACTAATATGAATTGTAGAATTTTTTATTATCCTCTCTAATTACTACCAGACAAACATATATTTTATTTGTATTCTTGGATAGCTTGATTCTCACACCTCAAACAATTATCCCAGTTATATCAGAGGGGTTTGTTTTGTTTTGTTTTTCTTTTCCTTGCACCTGAAAAATCTTTCCTTCCAACACATCTGAAAGGTAACCAATTCCTCGATGCAATTTCTAATCAGAGTCTTTGAGAGCAAGCTGAAGACATTCAAGTGGGATACCACTCTGCTTTCTCAAATACTCAAGTTAAAGTCTTCTATATTCCTATATTGGCTAACTGATGAGATAATTTACATAACAACGTGCCCCCACTGTGTGTTTCTACTGAATCAATACAACCCTCAATCTACGCAAAAGCACCACCAGCATGTATTCAGCAGATAGAAACTGCACTCTCACAAGGAGTTTCTCAACTGATATGAAAAGTTGTGTGCTAATCTCATAATTGCACTCCTAGAGCCCTCCCTGTGTTCCAAGTTTTGCATCTTAACAGTTAATGTGTGCAATTCAAACGAGTCTTCCTTCTAAAATGAAACATGCTGCACAGGAATAAAATTATTTGAATTTAAGACATGAATTAGAAATGGGCAAATGATTTTTCCAGAATAGAAGCAATGCTTTTCATTTTAGTTGTTAAAATATCATTTCATAATCCCATATTTGAGATGATATACACGTAGAACTTGAAAATAGTACTTATAAACAATTTGCAGCTGTGTTACTAAATGTGCCCTGGTCCTCAGGTAGGAGTCAAAACATGGGAATTTAATGCCTTTTTATGCTGAATTTTCACTGAACTAAACTAGCAGTTTCAAATCTTTCATAGCTAGGCTTATTCTGTCATTATTTCAGTTTCCACAGTTCAGTCCGTTACCCCTTGTAGTGCCCACAACAGCAAATTGCTGGAGCAGCAGGGATGGTTTCGTAAGTCACACCTGATAGTACTAAGGCCCTTAGAAAACTGTTGGGTGAGAGAGGATCATTGTTTTGAATTCTATTCTAGCTGTCCCCCTATCATGTGTACTGCTTGAAGCCCCACAAAGGTCTAGCATTCGGTTCAGATGCTATATCCCACTAACTGTGAGAAAGCATTTGGTGCATACCGGACAGACATCATCTCCCTTTGAAAGAAGTGTACCTTAAAACAGAATTGGTGCACAAAAACTGCTCTGCAGATCAAAAAATATAGGTGAAAAACAAACAAACAAACAAAAAAAAAACCCCACCAAAAGACCCAGATTCAAACCAAAAATTAATAATGATCTTGACAGAGCAGTAGCTGTAGGTCTTGTGTGGTAGCATTAAACATTTCCCATTATGTCTGAGCAACTTTTCAGGCCAACATGATTAATCAGGACACTTTATCAAGAGAAATAATAATATTCGACGTAAGAGCAATATGTTGTATTTCTTTCTCCCCTCCCCCATATTTTCTAATATTGTCAATAAGACACACTTCTTAAAAACATAGACTTCTGTCAGCTGTGATCATTAATATTTGTGTCAGGAAGGTACAAATGCTTTCAAGTAAGACTTCAGAAACAAAACTTATTTTGAAGTGAGTAGTGGAAAAAAAATTAGCACAAAGGTTTTTGAGACTAAATGGTAAACACAGGATATACTTTGGATATTTTTTTCTCATTCCTCTTTCGCTCAAGGCATTTAAAAGTACACAAATGTAGAAAATGCAGTGCTAGATTTTGCTGAGAGATAAAGTAGATTATTACTGGTTTACAGTTAATTCCTGAATCAGAGCAGCTCCTTGTTCCGTAATCTCATATTTCACGCACCATGGGATCAAATCTTCTCTCATGTACCAGAGCTATGATGTGGTCATACCCTCACAAAGTGCAGCAAGTCATTAAATCAAGTGAGATGAATCTCTCTTCTGACTAAGGCCATCACAAGACAAATATAGGCAGTGCACTTACACTCCTCAAAATTACTCTGGTCTTACCCTTTTTTAAAATTACCTTATTAAGACGAAAATACTTTTGTAAATTAATATCTATGTTGTTTCAAAAAGAAAACCCAATGTGTCCATATGGTCAGCTTCCAAGCTTTCCCAGTCTAACTCTTCCTCAGACATATGTTTATTTCTCTTAATCTCAGTGGGGGAGTGATTTGAGGGGGTGGTCAGGGATATTTTTTGGGGTTTATTTTTTGTGTTTTTGATAGCTAAATCTGATGGCACAACTAAAACAGCATATGATATTGTAAGGATATCTTAAACTCCTGAAGAATAAGGATGGTTTAGGCAGAGTACAATCTAAAAATTTAACTGATAATAATTAACAGGATAAAATAAATTTGTAAAAGTTTTAGCTAGATTCAAGACAACAACAAAAAGAAAAAAACCAAAAACAAACACCCCCCACATAATCCACAAATAATAAATGCATTTGGTACTACTTGCATATTTTAAAGTTTCAACATGATGGTCAATGTCAACAGACAGTAAAACAGAAGTGTTACTAAAGTGCTGTTCTAAAGAAGTTTTTCTCCTGTACAAAAGCAGAATTCACTGGGGAAAATGATCACTAATTTCACGGAAAAAAATAAATCCTATTGCTATAAATTGTTAAGGATTGTTATTTTATTTTTATTCTATTTCAGTACAAGTTGTAGAGATACTATTATCACAAATATAACCTATTAAATGATTTCCTTCACTGTCAAGTAACCAAATAAAGTTTTGGCAGCAAAGCAAAAGTATTAGTGGGTATGAACATCAGCTGGAGTCTTAGCACCTCCCTCCTTGTGAGAACTTTAACACAGATGGTAAAAGGAATATGTTTAAGGCTTTTATGGAAGTAATGATGAGTTCAGTCATACAACAGACTGAAATAGGATCTAATCTGCAGCAGAAGTCTTTTTTTTTTCCTTTTTTTTTTCTTTTCCTTCTTTTTCCCTTAATGTTCACAACAAAGAATATATTTGGGTTATATGGGAAAATAATTAAGAATAGTTCCTTTCTGCCCAGCGCATTACATTGTTGAATTTTTTGACAGCCGGAGCTGAATTACTAGTGTACCCTGAGATGTGAGCTGTATGGGAAGGAAAGCGCAATTGCCAAATAAGGGATTAAAATGAAAGAGGAATAATAAAAAAAAAAAAAAGTCACTGTGAGGGAAAAAAATTTGCATGAAGAAAGACCAAATGGCAATATGTTGTTATAGCCTTCAAACGTGCAATTTGCAGATTGATTTCCCTGCTCTCTTTGCATAGTAGATGTAAAGATTATGCTGAAATCTAGGAAAATTTGATTGTACATGTGCCAAAGTGGATTGAGAACTTGAGTCAAATGCCTGCCCCTGTTCTAACAAATTCATAATGAGGAAATAGCTCTGCAAGGCATTTCTTTGTAAACAGATCCAACTAATTTTGCAGCTATGCATTTTAAGAGTGTAGGCATGTAGGATGAGTCTCCCTAACTAATTCAGTTTTTTCTTGTAACATGACTGAATATCTGCAGCTTTAGCCTTCTGTGATAAGCAGGAATGTCACACATCCCCTTATATTCTTCTTATCTCTGTGTTGTCAGTGCTGTTGGTTGAGGTTTAACTAATTACTTGCTGTCCCTATTTCTGTCTCATGTTTGGTGGCCGTTCTCATAGCAGAAAGCAAAATTACTGAAAACACTTCCTACCCCTATCCCTAAACAAGAAATAGTTCTCAAATGTCACCTATATGCTGCTTGATTGATAGATGTACCACCTCTGGAGCAAAACTCGCCACTCCTATTCCTCAGTCATCTCTGTTTATTTGGACCAGTTGGCTTTCTCCCTTCAGATACTTGTCAACATTTCCGGAAGATGTTTTAACTGGCACCCTGTCAGCTGACATATCTAAAGCAGGAAGGCTGACTAGCTGTGAAAGATGTGACTCCCAACCCCAGCAAGGCTCAAAGCACTGGAAACCGAAACAAATCCCTTAAGAGCATATGTTACCCTACTTACAATGAAGTTTTTGTGACATCCTTTTAATTGCAACCATATGACACTTGCTTGTAAGCCAGAGGCACTGAATATGAGTGGAAAGTCTCAAGTGAAGTACTAAGTTTGAGCTTTCAAAGGAACTTTCTAAATAGATGAATAGCTTCACTTACCATGCAAAAACAAACAAAACCCCAGAAGCTTTCTTCTGATGTGATTCTGACTGCGCCGTTCTACAGAGCCGGCATATATGCAAGTAATTCCTGGAAGAAACTTATATAATACAGAGTGCCTGTTTTGTGACTACCTTGGATTGGTGGGAGCAGAATTAAGCATAGAGGATTCATACAGAAGGCAGACTCTATGATAGCCTTAGGTGTCCACAGGTTAAAGTAGCATTCCCTTGGATACCAGTGAAGTTAGTCTATGTTTCATCTAGAATAAATGAGAATTTATTTGTGCTTAGACCCTCAAACCGTCTTGCCTCTTTTCCTTTCCTTTGAAACATCCAACACATTTCAACTAAAGCCTACTACCAAAGAATGCACTGGGTTTGGTTTTTTTCACTGTCCCCATTACTTTCTCAAACTATTTCTATATCCAAACACACTTCAAGAGATATAGATAACAGTTACCTGATTGATTAATTGTGTAATAAGATATGAAGCTCTAGAGTGGTTTCCATTAGCGTGTCTTGCTTACACTGTGTGGGGTAGGAATGAAAGACAATTTTACATGACAGTGTTATGAGAAATCAGTGTGATGCATAATTTCACCAAAGTGTGATTAATTTAAAAACAAAACAAAACAAAGGATTCCAAACCCATACAGTTTTAATTCAATTTTAAAAGGGTATAAATAACGTCAAAGTATCAAATGGGAAACACTAGAGGAAGCTGTCTAAGATATAAAGAAGGAATTAAAATTAAAAGCTGTGCATGCTATATTAATCTCACTGAAGCTACCTTAGTTTAGCCCTGGATATAATTTGATCCCCAAGTCAGGGAAGCACTTAAGCATGTGCTTTAATGTGTCTCCATTTAGAGAAGCACTTCAGCACATGCTCATCTTCAAGCATGTGCGTTAAGTGCAATTGACTTTGTGAAACCTAAACACAAGCTTAAAAATCAAATCATATAATTAAAGCTCTGTATGGAGTAAAGAAGCTTCCCTGAAAGGATTCCTTTGCTATGTATGTGCAAGCAGTTAAATTGAGAGAACTCTAGAAATAAGGGAGTTGCATTGAAATGGTATTGGTAGCTCAATGCCTAAAAGGTAGAATAGAAAACATCAGCTATTTAAGCAAAACTCATGGCATATTCAGGTGTAAAAATTTTGCCTTAACCACATTTCTCAAATACTCGTGGTTATGAAGAGGCTTGTCCTATGCTAGTGTGGAAGTTCCACAAATTCCTAATTACGTGCTTTTCTGTTTCTAGATTCATGTCTGATTTTATTCATCAGTTAGTGTTGGCAGGAATAAAATTATTGTTTCACTTCTGTTTCCATGCTGAATACCCTGACTGTGCTGTGGTTTCCTAATGGCTCTCGGGAAAGAATGAACCTAGAAAAACTATTGTCTATTTCCTCAAAAAAGCTGCGAAAGATTTGCAGCCAGGATCCTATCCGTCAGGGATCCAAAAAATGTTGCCAGCTTGAAGCCACACAAAGGTGTTGAAGATTACAAAAAGAATGCTCAGTGGCTTTGAGAATAGCAAAGGCCGGAAAGAAACTTTATCTAGACATGACTAACCAGTCATGACCAGTATTTTGGGGGGGGGAGGGGCTAACGTGAGGAACAACAGAAGACTCTGAAACTATCCATGGCTCATACTGGAGTTGTGTATGAGATCTGCAGAACACTAATGGATATATCCTCTGCACAGTACAAGGAAATGAACTGCCAAGACACAAATGATTGGCCCTAAGTGGCACTAGGAATGTATGCGAGGAAGGAAATTGAATATACAGGAATAGAATCCCATGACAGTTACAAATACTGAATCATTTTTCTTAGGGCAAAAAAATGATTTGCAAAAAAATAAAACAAAGATTTTTTTTTTTTTAATTGGAAGAAAAATTCACATTAAAGTTTTTTTACTCGATTCCTAAAAATATATATATATAAAATCTCTAAGTCTATATACACATGTAAATATTGGAAACCAAAATCAAAAACAAAGAGGAAGAAAATGCGTAGAAAAACCAGGCAAAGAACAAGATACATTAATTTTAATGGTGAAAGTAAAAGTAAAAAGAATAACAGACTTGGTTAAAAATTAGACTCCTACATAGTAATGACTTTGCTGAGTGAACTGATCAATTCAGAAGATAAATTTTGTGCATGTTTTCTGGAAAGCAAGTTAGAAATATACGGAAAAAAAATCATCAGGCTGATGTCAGGAAACATATTTACAATCCCAAATTAAAAATAAAAATAAATGGAAAAAAAATATGTTTGTGAAAAATATTGTATGCAGCGTTAAACTGCCAAACATGAACATTTTGGTCACGATCTGCTCTATGTGGAATAATACAAGAGACTATGACTAACAGCAGAAGAGTATAGTAATTCAGAATTTGAGATATCAATGGGATTCATCTCACCTAAACTTATGTGTGTAACAGTGACATCAAGTAGTGGATAGTCACTGCAGATTATTTTCAGACAGGCAGCATCCATTTCTCCTGAAGATGCCTATTTCTTTCATTTGATGATAGAAGGATCCTGACTAGGTTAAATTTAGGTGACAAATATTTACACGGCCAGAATAAGATGAGATGAATCTCACACTGTTGTAGAGTAAGGACCTTAGAAAAACTCTGTGGTTTGGATTTTTTTCCATTGCAGACAGTCATTTAGTTGAATAGGTCTCAGCATGGAACATAGCATATTTTTGTAGGAAGGCAAATTAAAACATCTCAGCAAAACCTGCTCAGTCTAGAAATGCTATACAGTATCAATAAAGCTTAGAAATCTAATTTACTTGCAGAAATGGATATTGTTTCCCTGTCCAAAGTCTGGTGACTAGACTCATAACACCAACACTTCAGGCAAGTGACGCATCTAAGAGCAAGTATAGCAAAAGGTGAGCACATCTTTTTGTAGTTCCGCATACCTTAAATCTGAGTCACTCTCTGCAAACACAAAATCACCCTCTTACAAAACAGCAAGCTAGCAGTTAACATTCCTGTGAGGTACCTGACAAGGTATCAAGTAATAGGATGAGTCTAAGCCTAATTATATAGACAATCCTATCTGTAGACAACCTCTAATCCACTAAGAAGCTTCACTGAAAATAGGCTAACCATGAACTTAATTTTCCTTCTCTAAAAATATTAGCTCTTCAGCACGTCATTCCCTGATTAAATGAGAACATAATTTTTTTTTGTATTGTCTTGCAAGAATTGCTACTTCAAAACTTAATTTCTATAAATGTTTTTGTAAGGAAGGACCAATTTTCATTAGATACTTAAAAAAGGCTCATTGTGCCCTTTGAAATGGACTGGTTTAAAACTCACTTTTTTCTTATTACATTACCCAAATTCGAAATGTTATAGTTACAAATGTTTTCTTGTCTCAGGCCTTATCTGCAAATTAAGGCAAATTTGAAATAATCTGCAGTGAGAATCAGAAACAGAAGAACTTCACTGAAGAAGGGAAGAACACTGAACTAGATCATCTGGTTCACACTCATTAGCATATGTTTCTGTGGATGAATTATGTGCAAAGGCTTCAGATTAGACACTTTCCTCTTTTAACAAAATGATTTTGTTAAAACAGAAGCAGAGTAAGAAATCCAGCTAATCCAGAAGAGTTCTTCTGGGGTACTTAACCAAAAATAGCTCTTTCTAACATCAAATATAGAAAAAAAAAATTATCATAAAACATGTGAGAAATGAACATCAATATTTAAAGAAAGATTTGTGATATTTCCAATTTGCTCAAAGACATAATTTTGAACCAGTGTAATTTATTGTTAGCATTCACGAATGACCTCCATTGTGTTTTATTACTATTCACATCAACTTTTCCTCCTAATGAAAAGCTCATCAACATCCATTTGCTATCTTCCACAGAAAACAAAATTTTCATAATAAAAAGAAAGGTTTTACAGGCTTTTTTTTTTTTAATTCTTCCTACACACGATAGAGACATGGCCTAAAGCATCACATAGATTAATTAGTTTAGGTTTTAACTCAGTTAATTGTTAGCTTTCAGCCTAATAACCTGTTTAAATAACAAATTCTTAGCTTTCAAATTAGTTAAATATTTCTTTGCAACGTATTATTGGGAACTTCTGGTAGTCAAAAGTCTGAAATATGCTACGTACTCAGCTTTCTGTTAGAGAGGATAACCTTAGCTACTATCCTTCCTACCCACATTCACATGTGCTCAAACACAGAAGTAAATGATGTGCAGAAATTGAAAATTTTATAAACAAACTGAACAGTGGCTTGGAGAAGGAATCCTTCTTAAATGAGTAAGATCTAGTAAAGGTAACAGAGAGAGGATAGAAAATTTTTGTCCATCACCAAATACTTTTGCTCCTAAAAATTCCTGGGGAAGCACCAATCATACTCGCTTATTGTACTTGCATTACGAATGTTTCCTCAAAAACCTTAATGCTGATACTAATCCATCTAAAGTACTGTAATGCATTCACCATCACATATATTTCTAACTGTACTGCTCTCTAATTTTCACCTCCTAATTACGTTCATCCTTATGCTCTCCTCATTTCTCCTCCAAAAATCTCCTCTGGCACTGAATGGCATTTTACATAAAAACCCTAAAACTATGTGACCTAATGAAGACCCTGCTCCCCAGTAGTTTCTCTGTTTTAGCGCTGGAATTTCACTTGACATTAGAGAACTTACCTCTGATGCTTAAAACACAATTTGAAAAGAATTGAAAGGAACTTCCATTTTGCGCTGCTGGAGAATATCACCGAAGCTTTACAAAGCATTTACAACATATCAACATTTAAGTAGAAATAATCCATAACTTTGAGTCCAGCAGAAGTTTTTGATACGCTGACATCCACTGCTTAGGTTTTTGGGTATTTGCAGAGTTACTTCTTAACATTTGCAGACTTACAGGAACTTAAAATTCAAAACACTACTCAATAATAATAAAACCTTTCTAAAACTTGACATAACTTTTTTCAGTTTTAAAAAGAAAAATGAGGTAAAAATCTATCTGCAACATATTACTGGCAGGATCGTACAATACACAACTACCTGCAACTGTAGATAAATTGCAACATCTATTGTTATATAAGATCACCGAGGGCATAGCACCAGATTTAGCAGTAGTTATTTTGAAGAATTCCCCATTGAATTGTTCTTCTAACTCTTCTTTCTAACTTCTTTCTAAATCAGTTATTGCTGTTGGCTCTAGTGGGTACATTTTTAAATTTTGCTTTTCTCTGTGATATATAAGCACTTCCAAGGAAGTGCTAGGCACTGCAAGTAACATCCATCCTGTGTTGTTTTTACTTTGGCATGATGATCCTTCCTCAGCATGCTCTTCTTCATACATTCAATCATTTTATCTGGTCTTAGACAGCATCACATCTTAGACATACACACACACGTGGCAGAAACCACGTCTGAAGGCTCATTATGACAAAACCTTGGAGCACTTCCATTTCCAATGGTGTCTTCTGAATGTTCAGGGAAGTGTTTTTTAAGAATATCACACATAACCACATGGGCTCTCCATTACTTAGTATGCATTTTTCTACTGATCCACATTTTAAACATGAAATAATAGCAAGAGACTATATGATACATATCACATGGGAAGAAAAAATCTCTCACTGAATATACCTAAGGCTGCAGATGTCTGGAATAAACAGTAACCATGACTAGGCTTCTGAAGGCCTATAGATTAAGTGTTGAATTTTATATAGACATGTTCATTTTTATATTACTCTCTTACACGTGTTCAACAGGTATAGTGTAATCAATATGCAAATGGTTATCACAGATCACCACAGACCATACATTGCTTAAACAAAAACAATCATTTAGTTAAAAAGTACTAGATCCCTCAAAGGTCTGAGAAATAGTGTTTACTTTGTATTAGTAAGGTCTAATGAGGTGAAAGAGAAAAACTCAAATCACATTTCAGAACAAGATTTAGAAAACAGTGTATGAAAATAGTACTTAGAGCTGTTCTAAAGTAAATGCATGGAATTAAAATGTTATTTGGGATCTCCTAGTAATACCTTGTAAAGAATTGGTTGTTTCAAAATCTAGGAAAAAGGGTATCTGGAAAAAAGTCTGCATTAATCTAGTATTATGTTCCTTGAGTATTACATAGTACAAATTTACGGCAAACTTATAGCAAAATAAAAAGAATAATTGGAAGCAAAAGAAAATCACGGTTTTGGCTAGGATGGAGTTAACTTATTTTCTAATAGCGGATGGAATGCCACATTTGGGAGTTAGGATGAGAGCAGCGCTGATAGCATCCTGATGTTTCTAGTTGTTGCCAAGCAATTAAGGACATTTCAGTTGTTCATATTTCCCTACTAACAAGAAGGGAGGGGACGCAGCCAGGACAGGTGACCTGAACTGGCCAAAGGGTGTATTCCATGCCGATTATGTCATGCTCAGAATAAAGGGGGACTGGTGGGAGGAGAAGCAGGTGGCTCCAGGATGAGCGGTTTTTTGGGGATGGTCTGGTTTGTCAGAATCGCTCTCGTCTGCACGGCCTGAGTGAGAAACTGCATTGTGTAGCACCAGTTTCACGTATTTTTTTTTTCTCTAAAGTCCTATTATCATTGTTATATATATGTTTTTTTTCTGTTATTCTAGTAATCTATCCTTATCCCAACCTGCGGGGTTTTGGTTTCTTGGTTTTGTTGGGTTTTTTCCCTTTCCCTTCCCTCCCCACCTCTTCATTTTAAAAGAACAAGTGACTGCATGATGCTTGTCTCTCAGCTGGGGCAAAACTACAACAGGTAAATAATGTTAAATTCCTCCTTTCTCCATACACTTGCAAGAGCTTCAGAAGTTGTTTCAAAGCAATATTAATAGTCGTATGAGTAATTGCTGCTGGAAGGGGACTGAAAATGGACCTTCCTGGGAACAAAACTGTAAATGATGTTACATCTTTCTCTCTGTATAAGCAAAAGTGGTTAGATATTAAAAATATACTTCCCAAGAAAGCTGAATTACACAGAAATAGAAATACTCATTCAAAATATGTTTCAGGGCTACATTTTTAACTCCTCTTTATAGGAATGATTATGAAATAACTGCTGAAAAGCCCCAAGGAGAAAGTAGAGCACAAAACTGTGTGTTTAAATGAAAATGGATTTAAACATGAAGTATTGGAATTGTTGTCATTCAACACTTTGGCAATATAATAATATTTTATAAAGGCTTTTCAGATCCTCTGGTAAAGGCATAATCCATCTCTGATAACAGTTGTTGGCTCCTAGAGTTCAGATGTAGGTATACTCCCTTCCTCTCTTATTTCTGGCCCCGAGAAACAATATAATTATACCGAGCTTTAATACCTGATCAGTGTGCAACTTCTGGTTTTCTTTTGTATAATAACTTTGCTACAAGTATGTGTGTTCTGTTACAATTAATCTAAATACATTCAAATAAATAAGAGAATAAAAGAAAACAGAACTTGCACATTAAGAATGAACCATATTCTCTTGTATTTACCCACTTTATGGTGTGGTATTAAAATAAAACTTAAACTCCTGCCATGTATGCACTTTACTGACATAGTTTACCACATGGTTATACAACCATTTTTAATATTTCACACATCTGCCAATCTCCTGCTACTTGATTAAGGAAGTAAATTTACATAGTGACAACTGGTCCAAATCCTTTTCACGTGACTTAGTAGCTAGATAATAATTCTCCTAGAATAAAATGGTCCACAAAGCCCAAGATGGAACATACAGTGGTCAAGTAAAATTGAATGGTTTATATTTTTAAAAGACTTGATGCAGAAGAGATTAAGGAAAACAGAATGCTGTGCAAAAAGCCCAGTTTTGGTAAAGACCTTCCTGCAGAATACTGTAAAGGACATATCGATAGATCTATCTATCTATATGACCCTGCTAGGTACAAGCAGCTCAAAAGGGTGAAAACCCCAAAAGACCTTGAAAATAATGAGCAAGTTGTATTACATTTAAAAATTCACCAACAATAAAGGAATAAAAGGTCTTCACTGGGACATATTTGATACAGAAAAGACAGCAAAACAAGGCTCTAAGTGTATATCCCGGAACTGTTCCCTGGCACTGAAATCACCAGTGTGGAAAAGCTTGTGGTGATGCTATTGAGTCTTTTGCTTTCCAAAACAATCAGGTGAGGACAAGGCACATTTGAACTGCCTACTGGGGATGGTCTTTCTTCAGCTCTGACTGCTGGACTGTGCTGAGGAGCTGCTTGGAAGTCTTATTTGGCCTGGGCCAAAACCATGCGAGAGACAAATTCAGCAGTTTAACAATGTAAACAATTCAGTTCCAGTGGCTGGAAACATTCCTTGGAGCTGTTTTATTTAGTATAAATATAGCCTATGTTGTCACTAGAGATTTGCTATTGATAGTCAAGTTATGTGGAAGGTATTTCAATGACATGTTTATGAATGACAGTATAAAGCCTTAATATAAAAGACAGATCTCTTAGGGAAGCATTGAACAGATTTTACTTCTTATGAAGCAACAGCTCTTTACAGAACACAATCAGGAAAAAGCAGTTTAATATTCTACTAATATAAAATTAACAAAGTAAACCTTTCCAGGTTTATTGAATTATACAATGAAAAAATATGTTGTATTTAAAATACTATTTGACAAATTTATTATTTATTATATTGATTATAAAATCAAAGTAATCAACTTCAATTTAGAAATATGTATTTAAATCAACATTTTCCAAATTCATAGTATCTTAAGATGTATGATTTTATAAACAAACAAAACCCCCTCTGGTTTCAGAGGAAGTTACTTTAAGGTATAACTTGAACCACTGGCAGCAACATTACTAAACACAGCAAACAAACCAACATGTCTCTGTTTATAGACTAGTCTGTAGCTTATCAGACATGTTCGAAGTAAAATATATTTTTTTAAAATTACCAAATGACTAAAAAATGTCTTAGACTTCCATATATGAGATAATTTATGCACCACATAAAAAAAATGTACAGAGTATAATCTGTGAACACTTCTTTTCATTTATAAGGAAACTTCCAAGATGATGAAAAATCAAGAAGAACCTGACAATAGTAAAATGCAGTTAGGAGGCCCTATATAAATAATAAAACCACCAAGCTAAAAAGAAGGCAATTTGTGGAATGAAATCATAACCAGAAGATTTAAGAAACAAATGTTTGCTGCCTTAACTCCAGACAAATGTGCCCAAATAAAATTAAAAAAAAAAATTAAGAAAACCCCACATTCCACTTCTTCACTTTCCCCAAAACAAACCAAATTCAATCTTAACCTACTGCCATATAAATATTTAATTCCTCTCTTTGAAAAATAAAATATCTTGTTTATTTTACATTTTAAAAAGATAAAGCATCCTTTCTTTCTGTTTACAGAATAAAACTAACAAGTCCTTGGCCAAGTTGTCCTCTTGTAGCTGTGTTATAGGACATACAGAAATTCTATTTTGACCTCTTTTAACTTCCAGAAAATAAATGGGACAGCACATGTTCAATCAAAGTGATTATATTACCTGAGGCTTCGCCCTGAAATCTGCAGCTGCTAGCTGGAAAGCAGTGAAATGAGGTCATGAGGATGAACACAATGACATCCAGAGCTACAGAAGCACTCCTGGATGTTTCCTGATGACAAAGTGCTTGAGCTGGCAGATGTCTCCTTTTGGTCAGATATTTTAATACCAGCAAATAAGATTTGCTTCACCTGTTACTAACCAGACCTACTCCAGACATTTACGTCACAGTAGAAAGAAGGTCCTGGGAACAACACATCTGTGGCATAAAAGAATTCAGCAAAGTAAGCAAGTCGGGAGGGATATCAGGAGGTCTCTATTCTACCCTTGTGCTCAAGCATCAGCTGTAATACTAGTGAAGATTACTCAGGGCTTTACCCCATCAGAAGAATCTCTAGGGATGGAAACAGCAGAGACTCCCAGGAAGCCTATTCCTGCGCTTTACTCTTCAAAGGGGTAACTTTACACGTTTTGCTTAGTAAATCTAGTCTCACTCGTATGCACTCAGACCATGAGTCATGTGAACATCAGTGTGACATTACTTGCAGCTGGACAGTACTTGTCCAGGCTCCATGCACTCGCATCTTGAGATCTTAGGCATCAAAAAATAATGCCTACTTGAAAATTAAGAGTATTTGAAAATGGATAAATATACCTCACTCAGTGATCCAAATTACCATTATCTGTGACTGCTAGTACTGCTACTTTCAGGAGATACCACTATGTCTATAAATGAACAGGAAAAGAAAATGAAAATTTGATTCTATGTAACTGTCAATTCTCAAAAAAACCCCACAGCAAATATGAATTAGTGCAAGTCATCGTGCCCTCTTTAAGGTTATCTAATAAAAATAGTAAGCAGCTTATTCTTACCTATCAAATTCGTTTAAGAACAAGGGAAGACATTTCACTTTGTCAGATGTGAATACACAGGGATGTTAAGATCCCAGTTTTCTTTGAAACTTCTGCTTAAAAAGAAATTTGAAAATTTTCTAGCTATGAAAAGTTACTTTTGTACAGAGAGAGACTGGCTGCTCGTTGTAATTTTAAAATTCTTTATAGATGATAAAAAGACCTTGTCAGCAACTAAACACTACTTTCAAGTATTTTAGCATGTACTAAAACTTTTTATGATACAGCTTCTAAATTAGAGAAATTTGATTGTATATGTGCTCAGGTTTCTGGCATCACTGAAAGATTACCTGACAAGAAAGAACCAATGGCAATTAATTTGGTTATAAACATAACTTTAAAACCACCCTAGGGCAAAGCAAAAGAATAATGAAAAAGAGTTGTAAAGACACAATCATGCTCAATTAACTGACTTCAAGCCTTCCTTTCATGAAATAACATTATTATAACCTGATTCAGTTACTTTTTTCTAGAAGAAAAAAAAAGGGAAAAAACCCACAAGATTTTTAAAGACTGCAAGAATGGCAAAGCTTGAAAAAAAAAAAAGCTTAAAGGTCCAAGAAATATCATGTAGTTCAAAAATACTGGATTGTGTGCTTGCATGCTTTTTAAAGAAATAGTAGAAATAGTGTAATATTTTATCTTAAAATCCCAGCTTTTTAGATTTCTTTATATCTTGTTGAATTTACTTAGCCATTTCAAATTAAAATGGGAAAAAAAATTTTCTTGTGTAAACAGACTTGGGCAGATTTTAGAAGCCCATGAAATATAATTTCTGCAAAGGCTGAGGTTTAAATTAATTTCAATTATATTCATAAAGAGTTATGTCTTGAAGTTCAGAAAGCAAAGATGTATTGAAATGCATTAAAAGTGATAATATCCACCAGTTAATATTAAGTCAAAGTTAAAAATAATTGAGAGCAGTGAGAATTGTGAGGGTTGTGGAAATGTATATGCAAGGAAAAAACGCAAACATTTAATGGTACGGGAAATGCTGTTCTTCTTCAGTATTCCTTAGAATAAAACATTTTTCCATATTTAATATAGTAGTTGTTGAAAGATTATTATCAAGTACTTTCCTATAAGGGGCTAAAATGAAGATTGATTATAATAACACATTTTAAAAAGGAGAAAATGGTATGGTTAGGGATTATTTTAATTTCCATCACATTACATATCAAGTTACAATTTTCTTGCAGATATCATATTTGCAAAGGTTCTCTGAGAACTATCACCAGCCAAATATCGAGTAGATCACTGAAAACTAGATAAATATACTTTCTTGAAGGATCCAGAAACTTTAATTAAACTATATAATATTTTGGCTAGCACTATTACATTTCAATCTAATACTTAGCTTAGGCTAAGCAGGGCAAGGGCAGCAACAGAAGAGACTAAAGAACGACAAGGAAATATTGTTCCCCACTCACACCCATCTCCCCAGTTCCAGAGTAAGCTCATGCTCATAGCCCAAAACTCTCTTTCCTCTGAACATTAGCCCTTCCACACCTCCAGTAATTAGCATTGTTCAAGGCATCAGTATGTCAGTTGCAAAAAACTATAGAGAAGGT
The DNA here is from genome assembly GCA_022605575.1 of Laterallus jamaicensis coturniculus. NCBI lineage: Eukaryota > Metazoa > Chordata > Aves > Gruiformes > Rallidae > Laterallus > Laterallus jamaicensis. The sequence continues at coordinate 14,611,617 of JAKCOX010000019.1, forward strand.
AAAATGCTGTGTAAAACCATCAAGTGTGTTTCCTGTTCTTCAGATCTTCATTAGTCTCACCACTGATCTGAGGCAAGTATGAAAGAAAGTCCGTATTCCCCGAGCTTACTAATTTTGAGGCTTAGTTTAGCCCTCTAACCTAGAGATAGTGTGGTGCCTTGGAATATAAATACAGTGAAACAAACTAGAACACCTCTGTAACACACATTAGAACATTCCCTTCATGGTCTTCGGGATCTGATCCTACCTACTTTCTTTTCTGACATGCTTTTACTTTTGAAAAAAGCTGGGAAAGCCATTTCAGTGCTACCCTGCTACTAGGGGAAATTGGAAATAAATTTTTTCAGGTGCCAAAGCCATCAGTACTGTTCACTTCAAAAAACCAATAACCTAATGCAAGGTCAGCTGCAGAAATTTATTTCATCTATGTAGAAATAAATGATTGAATGAGAAAATAATATAAAATAAGACAAAATGAAGTGCATTTACCAGCCAGATCTTTCCTGAAGAAGGTATGATGTATGACAGCTCAAAGTCAGCTCTTCATTTCCAAGCCACAAGGACTATTTTTTTAGGGTTTTTTTTTCTTTCTTTATCTATGCTGAATATTTTTCAGTTGGAAATTATCTGATCATAGTGATAACATTCCTAAAACTGCTAAGAACATAATTATTCTTTAAGTTTAATGGAGAATCACATGATTACTGAATATCAGTCTGGAATTCTTTCTCTGTGTTGAGGTATGAGTAAGTTAGTTATGTTGCCTTGTTCTTGGTATATAAAGGGGAATTGATAAATTGTCATTCATTTAAGTTACTGAGCAGGTATTCAAAATCCCTGGAGATACCTGACTGCTCAGCAGGATGTTGTAGCACAGAGAAAAACAATGACTGTGACACCAACAACAACAACACTCTAACAATAACCACTCTGGAATAAAACACTTCAATCAGGATAGATAATTGGCGTAGGCTAAACAGTTACCATGAGTAAACCACATTTTCTGTAATATGACAGATGATGTCTATTTTCAAATTCACATGTATAGAGACTGGAAAAGAAAATCCAGAATTATAGACACTAAAGTAATAAGATTTTATTAGATACTGTCAGATATAAGAAAGAAGTATTTCAAAACCCCTGTAGACATGTATTTCAAATAGAAGCAAATGCTTTATGGTTTATAAGACAACTGGAATGGAATTTGTTGTAACAAAACTAAATATCCACATCTGAGCTAATCGCCTTAGGCACTTATTTTAATGAGTGAAAAGTGGGTTTATCTAGCATATGATTAATTTCTACCTAAAGAAGCCATCTAGAATAGGTCAAATGAATTATGCTCTGAAATTGACATCTTTCTATTACTGTAGATGTCTAAAACTAGGCAAGATGGATCCATGAAAATGACTAGTTAAGACACCAGTATAAATCCAGTACACTGAAAAGATTTGGTAAATTACACTTAGGTATATCTGCTGGTGCATTTAAAAAAAAAAAAAAAAAAAAAAGGAAGAAAACTCTGAGAGTCTTTCCTCCTTTCACTTCTCCTTGAGAACGAATTTATGCTACACAAACCTTTGACTAAGTGTCGTGCATGTCAGTGTTTTAAAACTGCTGAAGTTCCAAACTACCATCTAGGTTCCACTTTAAAATTGCAGTAAATTAAACAACAGTTTTTAAATTGTCTCTAAGTGGCTATAATTAAATCTTCACTCCTAATGATGCTGTCCATTCCAAGGACAAATTCAATATGGTAAGAGGTGTAGGAAAGGAGAATTATAACAAAATCCTATGGTTTGGCATACAGCCACATGTAAAGGGCGTACATTAGCACTTCAACAGTTTCTGCAGGAGTTGCTGGAAGAGATTCAGTCTGGAGAGGGTACAGATGAGACACAGTAAAAGAGAAAAAGCCTTTTCTTATTATGGCCCTCTATATCTCTTCAACTCTTTTTTCTCTAGTTAATAAATTCTTGTTTTGTCAGAGGAACTTTAACAAATTCTACTTTATGTGCTTCTTTGTCAAGAAAAGTATAGCCATGCTAATACACTATAGTTACTCAATATTAAGGTGTGTGTCCAAATCCAGGTATTAACACATTCCCTGATGGTCCTCTACTTTTCTTGGAAGCTCTTACCATTAGCCCTTGTGAGATTAGTTGCTGCTGAGGAATACACAAACTTTCTCTTGTTAACAACCAATAGGAAAGTGAGTTTTAACAGTGTGTGTGACTGGGATAGTCTCTTCTAAGACAATATTGTCCCAAACCAGAGACCCCTAAATAGGAAATTACTAATGAAAAGTTTTGCATGAAATTGCCATCGCAGATTAAACAATAATCAGATAATTTCAAAGGAACTTTTGAGAAATTGAGTCAGTGTGACCGAAAGCAGCGTAACATTTTAGGATGGGGAAACACTGGCACAAAAAAGTTGTAACAGACCAGCATGAGACTGACAGAAGCCATCCTACCTTAATCCTGACATCCTGGGCCTAATGGGGTCTCCTCCCCATGTGCCATAAGCAACTGCATACCAGCTAGAGGGCTGGCACTGCAAGAGTGTCACATGGTGGGAGCCATGCCTTGCAGTACTTGTGGAACCCAGTGGACTTTTTGTGCCAGGAGTCAATTGTAGGGAGAAGCATGTATACAGGTCTGTTTTGGGCCTGCATCACAAGATTTTGGTAGTGGGGAGGGCTTCAGGGGTGACTTCTGCGAGAAGCAGCTAGAAGCTTCCCCTAGGCCTGACAGAGCCAATACCAACTGGGCTCAAGGACAAACCTGCTGCTTCCCAAGGCCGAGCCAATTGATGACAGTGGCAATGCCTCTGTGATAACATATTTAAGAACAAGCAAGAAAACAAACCAAAGGGCAGCTTTTTGCAGCCAGAGAAAGAAGTGAGAAGATGTAAGAAACTCTGCAAACACCAAGGTCAGTGAAGAAGGGGTGGGAAGAGGTCCCACATAAAGCCAGCACACTTGTAATCCCACTGGGAGGTGTGTGTCAAGAGGGTAACCCACACTCATAGACAAGATGGGGTACGCACATAGCTGTGTGTTTTTATGGGTGCAGTTAGAGAAATTCCTGGAGTTATTGGAGGGCAGTTAAAAATGTGTAAGTGTACACTCATATTTTGTAGCTGTCCAGTATTATTCTTTAGCTATTGTACATCTGATATTGATCCCAAATGTATAGTTCACCAATTGGTCCATTTATTACATATTAATTCAAAAATCAATAACCCTGAATTGGTTTAACTAGAGTTCCTCCCTGCCACATTTGCTGCATTTAAAATTTAGAATAATTACAGCTCTGATAAAAAAACCTTAATTAATTCCCACCTATCTCCCACCTAACTGTTGCCCAATAAGGCCGTGCAACACTAAGGATTTGCAAACTAGATCATCTCTTAGCTCATCAACATGCAGCTTACTGAAAATGTTATTTACCAAATGATCAAAAGGTATGCCAAGAAATTGAGGGAACTACTGGACAGCAGTACTGAACAAGTAATAAACTAATCCAGTTTTCGGAGTACTGAAGTGTGTAAATATGTCTTGTTTACCTATTTACATGCACTCTTTAAGTTAAATAATTTTATTTATGTTACAGTGAATTACTGTTTTCCCTCAAATTTTGTGCTACCAAACCCACACACGATAGCAAAAGGCATTGCTGTGGAAGCCAATTCAATGATCTAACAATGAAGCTCCTCTGAGGCAACCCTCAGAAAAAAAAATAATGGCAATAAAAATTTTTATGCATGTTTCAATATTCCAAAGTTTGTTTTTTTTTTGTTGAAAAGTTTTGTTAATTTTCTAAACTTTTTTTCCCCATAGAAGATTCTGTCAAAATCAGTCTGATGTTGATAAAAATGGTTCAGCTGAAATGTCAGACTGTGAATTTGGCTTCTTTCCTTTCTCAAGCAGAAGGTGGAGAAATATGATGTTATATAAAATGATTATTCCTCCTTTTTTTCATGTACAAACATTTGCCAGTGCTTAGATGCTACAGGGAACAATAGCAATGCAATTTTGGACAATGTTTGTCCTAAATCTCTGCCAGTTTATCCCCCTATATCTGACATTGTGGCCAGGGAGTTTATTCTGAATGCAGAAGTTAGTGTACAGATTTGACCATCACATATTTCAGGCAAATTAATCCCTGTCCCAGGCAGTACATGGAGCAGTAACTGATCCTTTCTATAACTTATGCTTGGCAATGTTTTGCAGTTATAAAGTGCATTGCTTTTACTCGTAGATTTTACCTCTGAGAGCTGGTGTCTGTCTTGCAGGTGAAAGTAAGTACTCTTCAGGCAGAAACTGAGTGAGTAGATATACAGCTGCAAATTTGAGGGCTGTTACCTGAGCAAAGTGTGGTTATTTGACTAGTTTTTAAAGTATACAAAAACTTTTATCATATTTTTTTTATGAAGTGGATGACTAGAAAGACTATACAAATAGTTTTGTGGAGTGTAAGTGGAGTCTCTGCAGTGTAATCAGAAAGGAATATGTCTAAGAACAGAGAAGTTGCTGTGTTATTTCAGTCCTTTTCCTTCCACCAGCTATTTTCAAACCTGCATTTGACTTTCTAACACTAATTGGAGTATTGACTGACCATATAAATGCTTGCCCTCATTGTTCTACTCTCACAAATTAACTAGTGAGTGCCTCCAGTTATCTAAATAAGGTGCTGATTGATCGTGTGGAAATAATTAATCAAGCCAGAGCTGATATGATCTCCAGCCATGTCAGAACTTTCTATTCTCATTATGCTTACCTAGTGCAGAATTTAAATTTACAGCCTGTGGCAAAAGGTAATGTTTTTTTGAGAGGTTTCTACAAGTCAAATTACAAGGAGGAAGTCAGATTTCATTGTAATAAGACTTTAAATGAGTCCAATTACATTTTAGTTCAAACAGTCTTGTTTCAAATATTGTTCTGCCTGTCTGGCAGCATTTAATAGAAGCCAACATCGAGTTTAGAGCACTGGGGAATAATATGCCAACTTTCCTGTCTTGAATCAGTGGAAGCAGGCGTCTTTAGTGGACAGGCACTTAAATGCATGTAATGCAGAAACTGAAACGCTGTTACAACTGTATTTCTCCTTAACAACAAGTAGACAGAGTAAGCAATACAATGCTTTTTGCTGCAGCAACTCATTTATCATGAACAAGCTTACTGTCCTTCACCCTTCACCCTCCCCATGTTCACACACATGCGCTTAAAAAAAGAAAAAAAATCTCTTTAACTGAAAAAGTGGGAGTAGCATACACTTTTGTTCACCAAAGTATGTTACACTCTCAGTGATCATATAAAGTCCCCAGACTTCTGCACAATATCTTAGCTAGGAAAAAGACAGCAGAAGTGATCTTCTAAATCATCAAATCCAGAGTATTGTAATGATGAACAGTCACTCCTTGCTAGTCTTTCTTGACTGGTCTTGGTCCTAGTTAGCACTTCGACACAGTTTTTCTTACAGAGAACTGGAATTACCTAGCTTATCCTCTCAACACACTAGAAATGAGACAAGAGGAGAAAGCTTTTATCAAAGCTGTCGTAATCTTACGACAACACAAGGTAGCTGAGACCCAACCCAGCTATTCTCACAGTATATAAGCACGCCTGCTTTCTCCAGTAGTAACACAAGAAGTCTAGAGGCATGAGATCCTGAGCTAGACTAACATTAAGTGTTGTCCCATGCAGTTTTGAATTTCTGCTACACCCAGAAATACACCACCACTGGAGAAAATGAAACAAAATGTAACGTGATTAATAATTAAGAGTAGTGCCTAACTATGCATACTTCAGCAGCATTCCTTTGATACCATCTCCCATGACATCCTGATAGCAAAGCTAAGAAAGCATGGGATAGATGAGTGGACAGTGAGGTGGGTTGAGAACTGGCTGTCAGACCGAGCCCAGAGGGTTGTGATTCGAGGAGCAGAATCTGACTGGAGACCTGTGACTGGTGTGGTGTTCCCCAGGGCTCGGTGTTGGGTCCAGTCCTATTTAATATCTTCATTGATGACCTTGATGAGGGAATAGCATCCACCCTCAACAAGTATGTCGATGATAGAAAGCTGGGCGGAGTGTCTGACATGCAGGAACACTGTGCTGCCATTCAGTGAGACCTGGACAGGCTGGAGAGCTGGGCAGGGAGGAACCAGATGAAATTCAACAAAAGCAAGTGTAAAGTCTTGCACCTGGGGAGGAATAACCGACTGTATCAGTACAGGCTGGGGGATGACCTGCTGGAGAAGAGCTCTATGGAGAAGGACCTGGAGGTCCTGGTAGATGACAGGTTGGCTATGAGCCAGCAGTGTGCCCTGGTGGCTAAGAGAGCCAATGGGATCCTGGGGTGCATCCGGAGGAGTGTAGCCAGCAGGTCAAAGGAGGTGATCCTCCCCCTCTACTCTGCCTTGGTCAGGCCCCACCTGGAGTATTGTGTCCAGTTCTGGGCTCCTTGGTTTAAAAAGGACGGGGATCTCCTGGAGAGAGTCTAGAGAAGGGCTACGAAGATGATTAGGGGCCTGGAGCATCTCCCCTACGAGGAAAGGCTGAGTAAATTGGGACTCTTCAGCCTTGAGAAGAGAAGACTAAGGGGGGACCTAATTAAAGTCTATAATTATCTGAATCAGGGGATGCAGGGGGAATCAGCCAGCCCCTTTTCAGTGGTCTGTGGGGATATGACAAGGGGTAATGGCTGCAAGTTTGAGCACAGGAAGTTCCGCACCAACATGCGGAAGAACTTTTTCACAGTGAGGGTGACAGAGCCCTGGAATAGGCTGCCCAGGAAGGTGGTGGAGTCTCCTTCTCTAGGGATATTCAAGACCCGCCTGGATGCCTATCTGAGTGATATGTCCTAGGGAGACTGCTTTGGCAGGGGGGTTGGACCCGATGATCTCTCGATCATCTCGATCTCCAACTCCTACAATTCTATGATTCTATGATTCCCTGAGATTAAATTTGGTGGTGAACCCAGGCCCTAGAGCATTTTCTAAATTTTCTTTAAAAAAACAGTTTTAATTGCATATGAATCAGCTTGAGCTGATTCTTACATTGTTAGAAGAGCACAATTCACAGCTTGTCTCCAGCATGCAATAGAAAATTTTTGCTTTTACTCTTTGAATGCAGAAAGCCTGCATGTGTAGTGTGGAGGAAAGAGCTGGATTCTGCATGTCAGACATTTTCCTACGCGAATATATCTACAAAGTGTTTGACATTAAAATGTAATTACAAGAAAGAACTGTTGTACTGAGTATCTGAAAGCAATGCACCTAGTTTGCAATGATCTATCTTTAATAACTGTTTAATAGACATTTAAGATCTTCACCAAAAGGAAAAGAACACAAATCTAAAACATTGCCCAGTTGGGAAAACAAATGGTCATCTTGTTTCACTCATAAATGACCAGTGTTGGCAGGGAACCATTATGGAGAAAAATATTACCTTATTTCCAGTAGTAGACCATTATCAAATGCTACCAGATGCTCACCTCAATTGTGAATGTCATATTTGAAGATTCTAATTATGCTAGTTAGTTTCCTACATGACAAAATTAGAGGGTTTCTTCGCCTCAAAGCTGTTTATCCCAGGATACTCTACCATTTGGCAAGCGGGTTCATATCCATTCTGAATGCACAATTTCTTCACAATAGACCATGACCTACTGGAGAGTTTATTAACTGTTGCAAAAGCTTGTCCTGGTAGCTTTCCACAGCCTAATACCCAAAAGGGAGATAAATACCTGAACTGCAACCTCACTGGTTATGCTAGCAGCATTGAGTTTATCATTAATGTATTATATAAGTATGTTTAAAGAGAATGAGCAAAAAAGAGCAGTGAAAACTTAAGAGTATAAAAATACTTAAGTTTTTATTTAAAAGAAACATATTGTGAACACAGTATAGACAGTTTTATTTACCCATATATATATATATATATAAATATAAATAGAATAGGCATAGCTTCAATGCTGCAGTCCTAAATTATGGCTTAGATTTTAATCCAGCTAATCAGTTTTGGCCTCTCCTTGCAGTTTGTATGGCATTTTAAACCAAGCTTGATTAAAATAAAAATGCCTAGCACATTTGAAAGCCATGCAGAGCATAGCTGTGCTTAGCTAAGTGTATCAAGCCATGAGTCAGAATGTTGAATGACCATTTGGTATAGTAAATAATTAAAGGAATGCCATGAAATAATTTATTACAAATGGAGTTATAAAAGGGAGTCAGTAAGTGCATATGAATTCCTTGCTAGGAGATCTTGCTGCTTCAATCACTGAATTCAAATACTATTATTGAGATCCTGCTGAGAGAACAGCACAGGTACTTTCTGGATGGCCTATTTCCTTGATTCCATCTCTATTCTTACTGTGCAAGTATTCCTTGCTTTGTAGAAAATACGTGACTCCTCAAAAGGTGGCTAGAAATAACAAGCTGAAAAGTTTTTTTAAAGACAGATTTGAAATTGCAATTGCAGTCCACATCAGACAACAAAAGATTTTATCTAATTACGATAAAATTTCATTCACATTTAATTTAGAGATCAAGGCTAAAATCCAAGCCTACTAAACGCTGTCCTGTGCAACCTGCTATAGGTGATCCTGCTCTGGCAGGGGGCTTGGACTAGATGATTTCCAGAAGACCCTTCCAACTCCTATCATTCTGTGATTCTGTGTAATACAGGCTTTGGTAAACATGTTCTAAATTATATCTTGACTTGGTGCACTTACATGGAGCATGTCCTTTTTAAGACCCCCTCTCCTGCCCAGGAACAGGACACCCCAGCCTCTCACTGCACTTGGCAGCATCACAGTCAGGTGTAGATGGACTCCTTCATTAAGCAAAGCCCTGAATACTGGCCATGATCTTCACCACATTTTAAACATGGGTTTGCCAGCACTTGCATTCTTGACAGGGCATTATTACCCATTTTAAAAAAAACCCAAAACCTCACTCTGGGCTACACATAGCACTTTGTGTTTTAGAAAGGAAGTGCATATATTTACAGCATTTTAAAAAAATGCTAAAATGATTTTCAAGAGTTTTTAAGAACTACAGAATCACAGAATTATAGGGGTTGAAAGGGACCTTTTGGGATGATCTAGTCCAACGCCCCCAAGTCCAACTTCCTTTAGTGCTCTGAAAGAAGGAGATAGGCTCAGTTCAAAATTTCATTGCCTTCACAAGAGCCTACAATTTTCACCACATGTGTGATTTCTTTAAACTACCACTATGGTTTATTTTAATAATTTTCCTGGATCCAGAAATTGCTGTCATCTCTCTTTTGTTATGTGAACAAAGTAAATGTTTCGAGCACATCAGTGTCAACAAGAATTGTCAGTGAAAGTCCTATGTTTCATTGTTTTCATAAGAAAAGCAACTTACTTCACAACACCTAGCACAGACATTAATATTCAGGTTGAGTGTTTCAAGTTAGTATTGCATGGCAGGAAGTTTATGTGTATTCTTTGATGCCAGAATTTATAAATGTTCTGTATTTGAATGACCGTGCTCATGACTTCATGAGTGTCCTACAGCAACCTATAAACAACAAAATTAATCTGCCGAATAACTCATCATATACTGTATAGAAATACATTTTAAGAGTCCAGCCTTGAAATCAAGATACAAATGTGCTTACAAATACTTTTGCTTCAAGTCCCATGGTATTTGCATAATTTTTTGTGAAAGCACACAGCTAGTCTGGACATTCAGAAAATATTTTTTATATTAGCTAGGAACTACAGAGCCTCTTAAGCTTTCTAGATAGAAGTTATATTTATGTTCAATAATCACAATATTTTACTTTGTTTCACAGCATCAATATCTCTTCAACCTCCTCCTTACTATATTTGGTTATTTTCACTTGGGGCATCCAAGTCTTTTGCTTGGGAAGCAAAGAACAATGATTGCACATGTGAAGACATCGTGCCTCTATTTCCATGAGGTTCATGGGATTTCTATTTCTTCCCAGGAGCTTACTGATCAGGATTATGTATGAGTGCTAAAACACATCCTGTAATGGTAGCCACTAGGAGTCATTTGGTCAAAGATTCTACTAAAATAAAAAATAAAATTATGGGCAATTCATATTAAATAGTTGCTTGCAGATGCTCTATGGATAATGCCAATGTGACATATGGACAAATTGTAATCGGAGTCACAGGGAAATGGATAATCTTAATAGCAGAGTCAGACGAACAGAGAAGAAAATACTAATAAATACTAATATTCCACTTCTGTTCTGAAAAGCAGGCAAAGAAGCAGGTAAAGCAACAGTCCAGAAACCCTGTAATTCACTATCATGATGTATGTATAATATGGGCTCAGAAGGAGGGAATTAAAACTGTAAATGATTACACTAAAAAAATAAGATTAATTTGTGGGAAATGAATTAGGTAATGGGGTGATGAAGGCTAAGCAAGTGTCTAAAATGAAATACTAATTGTAATATATCACTTATTGGGTATTTTTAAATTATTAAATAACCATACATAAGTATTTATTATTTAAATATTTAAATTATTAAATCTATACATCTACAAAGAACAGACTTTTCTAACTTGTCTAAACTTTTAAACATGTGAATTGATTGGGTTCCCTCATATTTTTACTATTTTATTTTAGAGAAAGCAGTAAGAATACATTAATTCATGATGTTGATGAGAAAATATTACTTAAAATGTTAATGAAAAAAACTCACAAAAAATGTTAAGGTCTTTTAGCACTGAAGTTACACACTAAACAAAGCCTATTCAGTTTAGAGGATACAATAGAAACACTCTTATACTGACAAAATAATAGCACATCTGTAATTCATTGCAGAGGTAAAAATGATGAATCTATTAATGCACTGAGTACACGATATGGATGCAAAGAACAGTTTGCAAATTAAGTAACCCTTTTGCAAACTATCATGAAACACATTATATTGTCTAAATGCTATTTAATTTAAAGGGTATTATACTGTACTGTTTTGAAAAACAAACAAAAAACCAACCAAAAGACAAACCAAAACAAGAAAAGCCAACGCCCCAGGCAAAAAACAGATGGTTTTGTGAAAATTTCAATCCTAAAGAAAATGTTGAGACAAAAAGATAGTATAATTCAAAAATAGCTTTAGAACACAAATGGGACTTGAAAGATTATAAAAAAATAGACTGGCCAAAATAAAATGGAAAAAAAAATTATTAGTTCACCAAAGCCAGAAATACTACAGCACCATAGCAAATGAAGATACCTGTGAAGAAGGATGCATCTATGCAAAGCACATTCTAGGTAGGGATAACTGTACAGGAGCATTCAAAGGCATTTGATACCAGATGAGGCCATGATACTTTCAGTAATATAAAACCAAGCTACAATAAAAAACGGAGGGGGGGGGGAGGGGGGGGGGAGTTGGAGGATAGTGTGAGTCTTACTGTTTTGGATGTCATGTATAATTCACTCTAAAGCACAGCTTTTGAATTATATGTTGTTTCACAAGTACCAAATCTTGCCTTGAAGCCACGCAGAGTGATCAAATTCAGGCTAATTGGAAACAAAACTTAAGCCTAGTATTTCTCGATATTTAGGTGAAACATCTTTTATTTTTCACACTTTGTTGGTTTATTTATTTTAACCATTACATTGGGAAAAGTCACACACATACCATCTTTTGGGGTTCTATAATGTGATAATCCAGTTGTGTAAACCTATATTTATTATTAACTTTTCAAAAATTATGTTAAGGATATTCAGTCTGAAGTGTGAACAAACCACTTTGCACATTTCATGTCTACAAACCACACAGATTCCCCATTCCTTTTCCATATGAATCTAAATATTTTTTAATAGACTGGTCAGTTGCCAAATGGTCAACTAAGTTCCATTTTAACCAACAGTACCACCCATTTTGTACAAAAATACCTCTAGCAGACCCTAGAATATTACAGATCCTTGTCACCCTGACACCACCCACTCAATCCCTGCTCAGAAACAGAACAACTGATAAAAAACTAGAATAGTAAAGATGAATCTGTAAATGAAAGAAGTAAATATTTTCTGGATATTGTCTAGTGCTTTACAGTTTGATCAGATGAGAAACAGGAGCACATGCATAAGAATTACAGGTATTGGAGCAAGAATATATGTTCTTTAATATAACAGTTTTTCATTGGTTGGTCATAAGCACAAAATGCTGTGTGTTTTCTTTCCAATACCTTCAACATTAACTAAATGGTTAAGAGGCCCATAGAGGATTCATATTAGAAAGCGAACATGCAATTTTGTTTCTATTTTCTGGCATGCAAATATCATCTTACTACTGAAAAAGTGGCCTGATACAAAACTTTATTTCAAGATCCTTCTGCTTGGTGTAGCATTTTGTTTTCTGACTGTTCAGGTGGGTCCATGTTTACCCGCGACCTGAGGCAGAGTTGCCAGACAATCCAGTCTGTCCAGCCCCCTGCAGCCAGTGCCAGCTGTGAAGGGACGGCATAATAAAGGCCTGATTTGAACAAAATCATCACATTCCTCTTGCATGTACAGATGTTGCCTTGGATCTACATCTCTGCTGAAGAGCAAATTGTCTCCTGACTCGCTGCAATCTCAACAGGCAACTTGTACTGCCCATCAGTGCCAGCCTGTATGTTACTGACTGATGCATGTTTTCCGTTCCAGGATGAGGAACATTTATAAATTTGAATACATTTTTTGGCTGATTTTTTTTTCCTTCTCTTTTTGTCTGCTGAAGAGTAAACGAATAAGCTTCTAGAAAAGAGCTCAGATCTCATGATTTAATCTCATTCAATTAACTGGAAACTTCATCTATTTATTTCCCATTTACAACATATTGAACCTAATTAATTTGGGTGAACTCTTTTTATATGGAAAGAAAATGAATACAGAAAATGTGTGGTTAAAGTGCTTACTGAAACTGCAGGGATCTGAGTCCAGTTTCCCATCTGAGAAAGACTTCCGCTGTGATCACTGGCAACACATTTCATCTCCATGTCCCAGTTGTCCCTCCTTTGCTTGCTTAACATATCCTTTTAATTTACTTTTGGGTTGTTGGCTTTTTTTATTAACAGAGACTTTTCAGAACAACAACAACAAAATTCTGTTTCTAGGATGATATGAGGATTGTTCTTAGATTTATTGTATATGTACATTGCTGTGTGTATAGGTGTGTGCAAGTATCCCTACATCCAAATCTATACCTATATCCATATAAACATACAGCTACTTGGAATTATCTTTGACCAGTTAATATATATGTGAGTAAGTATAGCTCAAATAGTACATCTGTGCTAGCAAAATTAAGTATCAGTAAAGATAAAGTTTCTTATATCTAGTATAGCACTGTGTGCAAAATTTGTGGTGAAAGGTAAGTGGATAGAGTAATACCCTGCTGAGACCACACCTGGAATATTGTGTCCAGTTCTGGCCCCCTCAGTTCAAGAAGGACAGGGAACTACTTGAAAGGGCCCAGTGCAGGGCCACCAAGATGATTAAGGGAGTGGAACACCTTCCTTCTGAAGAGAGGCTGAGAGAGCTGGACCTCTTTAGCTTGGAGAAGAGGAGACTGAGGGGTGACTTTATTAATGTTTATAAATATGTAAAGGGTGAGAGTCAGGAGAATGAAGCCAGGCTCTTCTCAGTGATGGTCAGCGACAGGACAAGGGCCATGGGTGCAAACAGGAGCATAGGAAGTTCCATGTGAATGTAGGGAGAAACTTTTTCACTGTGAGGGTGACGAAGCACTGGAACAGACTGTCCAGAGAGCTTGTGGAGTCTCCTTTTCTGGACATGTTTCTGTGCGACCTAATCTAGGTAATCCTGCCCTGGCAGGGGGGTGGACTAGATGATGTTTTGAGGCCCCTTCCAACCCCAAACATTCTGTGATTCTGTGATATTCAGTACATAGCATTCATTTCTTTTCTGCTAACATTATAGTAATTTACTATAATTTGCCAGTACTTTGCCAGAAATTTACAGGCATCAATTAATGTCAGAGGAATGTACAGTGGGATATATATTCTTATAAAACTACAGTGTTAACATGCATGTCTTTTATGAAACATTTAAGGGCTACTATGCTAATAACAAAATCAGTAAATAGCCTTTGTGTAATTTTAACACTTGACTGTGAGAGTAGTAAGAGAGTAGTAAGGCACTGTAACAGATTTCCCAGAGAAGTTAGGGATGTCCCCTCCTTGGAAGTGTTCAAGGCCAGGTTGGATGAGGCTTTGGGCAACCTGTTCTGAAGATCAAGATTATGAACTGAAAATTCAGGGAAAACAGAGTTACAATAGTTACTAGCTCCAGTAAGTCCAGCTCCTTTGTACTAAGTATGTCAGAATTTTCTTTTCAGGTTATAAAAAAAAATTGCATCTTTATAAATGACTGCAGATTTTTCTGTTCTTCGTACCGACGAGCTGCACATGCTAGTGTTAGATTTAACTGTTAACGTTGATTCTCCTAATTTAAGTATTTGAAATTATAATTATTTGCAGTGTTGTTGTTGATTGAAATGGATTTTTGATCTTCTTAATGGATGGTGCACAGATGTTGTTACTAACTAGAGTTCCTATTAATGCTGATGTGCTGTGAAAAACATAGTATGTTAAACTCACCTATGAAAAAATGCTTCACTCCTAGCACTGTAAGTCAATATCATGTTTGAACTCAATCATACAAAATGCACTTTAAGCATTAGAACACCAAAACTTAAAGAGTGAGACAACGTATCTCAGGCTTGACAATATTGTCTTATCAAAAAACAAATTGTAAGAAACCAAGTACAGCTTGGATTGTAAAGTGCATTATTTGTATTCACTTTCAAAATCTTCACGATTCTCTGCCCCAGTGATCACGCTGTTCTGATGCATCCGTGGTACAGCAGGTGATTTTTACACAGACCATTAATAGGTATTATTTATAACTATTATTATAAAATGCACCTATACCTTTTCAAGACACCTCTATATAATCAACAGCCAATAGATCACAATAAGAAGCGTAAATGCTTGAACTTCTTTAACACCTAACAGTCATCAGGTTTTATGTGTATCTATCTTGTGAATTAAAATTGTTTTACAAGTCACACCAGGAACATCGACTCCCAACGAATAGAAGGTCAAATCCATGACAAGGTTAAAACCAGACCTTACTGATGACTACTGTTTCTATTTCCCATACTCATTTTTTCTGTAGAAACATGAGTTTTCACTCTCACTGTTCAGATACAAGAAAGTGAGCATGACCTCTTTTCAAACTCAAAGAGCAACAAGAATTTTAATTAGGTTACAAGCAAAAATTATGTATAATCAGAAAACACACATTAGCTTGTCTGTCCAATTCTAGGCTGATTTTGTTGACCTGGCATTTGGAAAAGATTATTTTTATTTTGTGACTGATAATTGAAGATATCTGAGAAAAAAGGAAAAAACCCAAATACATAACACCATGCTATCCTTTTTTCCAATCACTTTGTATCTCAGGACTGCACTAACATATTCTCCCCTGTTGCAAAACTTCAACAATGGGTCTTTCATAAAGACATTCTTACAGAAGAGTGCCTGGGCCCCTCATTCAAGTAAATCTAAGCCAAGGCTTCCAAGGAAAACTCCTGGCCATGATTCACATGACCTACACACATCAGTTAGAAAAAAAGACTGCCCAACAAAAGAACAAAAAGAAACAATGTCCCTTAGAAACAGACGATCCATTCAAGTAAAAAAATTAAATACACAGTACTGCTATAACTGAAAAGACCATGTGTAAAGAATACTAGAGGGTAGAACCTTTCTGCTAAAGCGATGTCATACTACCAGCTGACCTTCACACTTTCACCTCCAGTGCGAGGCATTATGCACAGTACAGTGAAGCAGTTACAGAACAAGGAGAAGGAAAAGAAGCAATTAGTATGCTTCAGCACAGCATAGGGAAAGGTTAGAAACCCCCCCCACCAAACCCACAAAAACAAGCTCAAAACAAAACAACAAACACCCAAAGCACTATGAAGCTATGTAAGAGCAGCTACAGCTAACTCACTCCTTGTTCCCCTGTCTGTGCTCTCTCCTGCATATTAAACAGCAAGTTCAGTAAGGGACACAGCTTTTTGGATTGTCTAATGGAGAAGCATCCTTTTTCCATTCCAAGTACATTATATAACTGTGTAAGCGATGGAAGCCAATTCCACTGCCATGCCCTCGAGCAGCATTCATCTAATGCAAACAGCCATGGAGAAATCTGCTGCTGCCTCACATGTGATCCCAATCTAAGGAAAACATAATTCAGGACTTTGTTACACACCACAGCCTTAACCATTTGATTTTAACTTACTGATTTCATAGGGAAAAAAAAATATTTATTTTCATTGTTCCTGGTTCCAAAGCAATCAAGCAGGCTCCCTACAGTCAAAGCTGATTTGTTATATAACAGATTTAGCTTGACTCATTGCAGGGAAACAGTTTTGGTTGAATCTCTGAGAAGATTCACATTGATATTTAAAAATAAAACAGTAGCTTAAAGTGTTTGCATTTATTGGCTATCAGAGCCAGAGTTTACTTATCTGAACAGGCTGACTATTTACTGCAGTTTATATGCTAACATTCCCAATTATTACTTTGCAAGACAGAAAGCACTGTTTCCTTATGCCCTGGAAAAAGAACCCAACAAAGCCTCTAAACCTACGCACAAACAGCCCCCACCCCCTAATTAAAAAATGCTTTCAAGTATAGCTTTTCAAGCTAGTAAATACAGAGTTAAAGACAAATACGTTTGTAAGGAATGTATTCTTAAGTAGCAATTCTTCTCCATACAAAAGGGTTGTTCATGAATCATCTTTTGAGTCTTACAAATCCTATCAGCTCTCGTGGCCTCTGATTCCTGCATACAAGTTCACAGAAGACCCCCTAAATTATGCATGTGGCTTGGCATGATCAGTCTTTGAATGTATGTACTTGTGTAATGGAGATAAGTTAATTTATTAAAATTATGTGGTTAAAAAAATTAATAGAGGAACTACCAAAAAGAAAACAGAATGACAAAAATGTTCCAGTTTCACCTATGGGAAAGACAGTGTATTGCAGAAAAGAGCAACTAGAGCACAAAGGAAAAGCTGTTTAATGTTTCCTGATGCTTCTAAGGTTTCTTGATTTGGTAAGAAAAAATAGTTTCTCTGAGGTTGCTGCAACTGTTGGCAGTAAATATTAATCATGGGTTGGTTACTATCAAGTAAGTACACTACATGCACAAATCATTAAAATAAGGTTAAAACTCTGGATTATTTTTTGACATTTTCAGTTACTCTGCCAAGATTTTTAACACCATTTGAATGCTAAATCTATACCAGTGTTGCTGCACGATTAAATTCCATTTTCATTGATGAATTTGAGGCTTTAGCAGACTGAAACAGTAGGAGTTCTGTCAAATAACTTCATGTCTCTGTGATACAGAGATGTCTGTATGTCAAGGCAAGTTCGTCTGCTTTATAGTCATTTCAGAGAAACAGAAAAGTCCTGGATAGTTTAAGTCATACTGCAGGGGACATCTAAACCAAGTCATATGAATTGTTCCTTAAAAGTGTCTATTTATCTCCACTGACAATACAGATAGTGACTGGACGTGGACACCTACAGTTTAGAACAAATTAATTCCAGATCTTTTGCAGCAGTGAAGATCTACCACAAAAGAAGTCAGCGCTGAACACTGAACGTACCTAGCATTTTTGTGGCATTAAAAAAGGAGTCGGTTTGAGACTCATCGACACTTTGGACAGAGCTGTCATATTCTTAGACATCTCAGTACTAACATCTTTTACAAAATCATGTGCAGTGTTAACACCTTTCACAGGGGTTTTCTTGAAGCCAGCTTGGTACAGATGTTTAAAAATGAGGTAATAACGTTGATAATCAGTAAAGAGCTGGCACTTTTACACATATCCGGTGTTTCAAGAGGAAGGATTCTAAGCTCAGCATATCTGAGCAATTAGTTTTAGTTTTCAATTTTAGCCCCAGATCAGGTGGAGGTTATCAGAAAACAATCACGAAAGAAAAGGCATTTTTCTTTAATTTTCATTCTCCCTGTAATGGAGTTATAACCTGCTATTTGAAAATCACAGCTTTATTTCTAAATTATGTTAATATATTAAAAAAAAAGTATAAAACCTTAAGTGGCGTAGTCAGCTTTTCAAAAATAGGAATGTTCATATCACATTTTTCTTTGAGTCGGCTTTGATGTGGATGACACAATACAAAGATAAAAGGCATAAATATCACACTGATGACCTACTAGTACCCTAAATACTGCTCAATGAACTTAAGACTTCACTGGGGTTTGTTTGAGTGTTTATTTTATTCAAATTCACCTGCTTATTGTTTTCTATTTTTTTCTTTTATTTTTCTTTTTAATTATTATTTCAGCTTTCTCGATAAGTTTCTTTGGTTTGAAATAATTGAACCCCAGAGTTCCAGAATAATGGAGGTCCAGGCATAGTTGGAAATCAGCCAAGTGCCACAATTTTCCCTTAAACTGCTTGCTGAGCAGGTCAGCAACTTGAGGAGTGTGATACTGCTGAGTGTGAAACTAGAAGCTAGTTACTGAGAAGCTATAAATCACAACTAAAATTTAGGGTCTACGAAAGAGATTAAGAAAAAGAAGCATGTGATGCTTTTGGCACCCACTGTGCAATAGGGACATTGCTTATAAAGGAAAAATTGTTAGAGCATTGAGGCTTTTTTCACAAAGATAAACCTACTGCACTTTGTTTTATGGTTTACAAAGTATCTGCTTTATGGTTTATAAAACCTGATGAACGAAGTCAGGAAACAGTGCAAACTGGTATTCCGGGGTTAGGCAAACATCTCAAAAGTTTCCGGAGTTGGTGGCAGAAATGTTAAATGAAAGGCAGGGGGGAGAAGTAACTACAACAAAGAAATGCTGATATAGTTCTAAACACTAAGTACGAGGCTATTTTTTTTTCAGTTCACTGAAAGATATCTGAAAGCACTGGAAACACAGTTTTATCGGGGTTTGTGTGTGTGTATATATAGATATATCTTCGTACAGAATGTAGAAAAAAGTCAGTTAAATGCCAAAGATTGGATCAGCCTTAACAACAGTGATGCAACTGTTCAGTAGTGCTATAGGAATACACAGATAAGAGGAAATAAACACAGAGCATATCTATACTGTTAAATAAATGAGACTAGGGAGCAAACTGAAGCACCAGCAGCATTCTAACCAGCTCTCGCCAGGACTCAGTCCTAGCACAGCTCATAGGGATGTCTCTGCCAGAGACCTTTACAAAAATTTATCATGGATGTGCTCACAGCAGTTTTGGATCCCTTTGCCCTGTTCTGCTCCCTGTCAAGCATTGTCCCAGCAGACTGGCATTGGTAGCCTAAATTTAAAAAAAAAAAAAAGCCTTGGTGTTCTTTAGGACACCTGAAACATAACATGCATGCTATAAAAACATGGCTTTGGTGGTTTGCAGCACAGCCTTCAGATCAGTTCAAAATTGCTTGGAGCCGGTACTAATGCCTCATGCAGGAGTACCAGCTGGGAATCTCAACTCTCGAGGAACACCACAGCTCAGCACAGCCAGCCTGCTCCAGAGGCCCACAGGCCCAAATAATGTGCATATGAAGCATGCTGCAGCACTTGCTATATGTACAAAGTATTACTTTACTTAGGACTTACTATATTTACTATGTACCTTAGAGGTTACAAAAAAAAAAAAAAGATTAGGGAGTAGAAATGCACAAACTTTTGGGCAACAGAACCTGTATCACTACTTGACTCTAGGTTGGTATTTTGGACAAATCAATTAGGATGCCTTTGGTTAACCTTCCTAATCAGTGGAAAAGACATAGCCTCATATTTCTTCACCCAAATTAATATCTGCCTAGTTAAATGTCTAAACTTAGATAAGATGCTTCTGAATACTGAAAAGCTGAGAGCTTGAGAGAGCGAGCAAATGTGAATGTGTGAGAAGAAAAGTAACAGAACAGCAGAAGAAAACAAAATTTCTGTTCAAAATGCTGAACAATACAGTGAGGTGTTGATAGTCTGTGGAAAGAAAAACACCCTTAAAACCTGCTAAGTGAACTACTGTGATTCTTTTTCTCAACAGGTGGCTATGAGAAAAAAAAAAAATGTTTAGATGATAAATTGAAAGCAACAGCACCAGCGCAAAGTTCAAGAAATGCTGTAGGAAATTTTGAACAGGTTTTGTTCTATGTAGTTTTCTAATAAACCTGCTTTTCTTACTTTTGCTGGAAACCTATGAGAAACTTCAAGACCAGCCGTTTTTATCCTCAGTCCCATATATTGCACATTATGTCTTTTCCCTGCAACCTAAAAAAACTCATCAAGCAAAAAACCTCAAGAAATTCAGAGCATATACATGTGCAAGAATTTGATTTTTCAGATAATGTTTAAATTGTATATCTTTGAAGTTTTTACCTACTTTACATGCTCTTTAGATACTTCTAAGAGCAATGAAACAGAAATTAATCATTATGCTCTACAATTTGGCTTACTTCCATGGGAAAAGAGATAACAGTATTCCACTGTAGAGCATTTTAAAGTATTATGTCTCTACTTCTTAAAAAAAAAAACACAACACATTTTTGATGTAAAAGGAGAGCCTAAGGAAATACATAAAACAACACTTCAGTTTTTATTCTCACATCACTGCACAAGAAGTACCAAACCATACTTCAGAGAAAAAGAAAGAAGAAGGAGGAGGAGGAGAATCCTACACAATTGATAAATTAAACTTCATGCCTTAAAACCTCTGCTAAATGAGTGATTAAACAATAGAACATTAAAGAGTGAGTGTGTATTGTGGGTGTGATGAGTGGGTGTAAGTGAAGGACAACTGCAGTAAGCACTTTTGTGAAAAACAGGAGTAGTAAAAATACCTGTATTCCCATCTTTTGTTCCAACCACAGTGATTTGAAAACAAATAAATAGCATACAGTAATTTATCTCCTGCAATAGTCTCCATATGCACAAAGACATATATTCTAGGACATACAGGTTTAGATTTTCATGTTTTTCTTATTATTGCTCAAAGAAACAAATAACTCCCACAAAGCCATGCTTTAAACTCACAGCTGGCTAACACTAACAAACTACTTGAAATTCTGTTTAACCTTTATAAACATTATCAGGTAGTGATTATAGGGCTTCTAATAGAATAAAAAGAATTAATAAGCCTAGCACCACATTATCGTTTCTATACAGTGTTGAAATCTCATTGAGTTGAGTGACTTCAATGATAAATTTATTTGAGAATTTTGAGTAAGAGCATTTAGGCTTGTTTTACTCTCAAATGCTTTCACACTTAATTCTTACTAACTTCAAGGGAGTTGCTGAGGTATGTCTAATGAAGATTTTGCCCCTTAATGCAGAATTTTCAGACATTAAAATAGTGCTATGCTCTTTTAGGTGGCTATATACAAAATATACACCTGAAATAGCAAAGAGATTAGTCAATATGCTGCTGTTAATCAGTAAAAGGCCCTGAAAACATATTTATAAACCTGACACACCATTGAAGATATTTTATAAATTGGCATCCTGTTTTGGCATTTTAGTCTATACCACTTTAAAGTACACTTTTAACCTCATGGCTTTATTGGATATAGTATAGGCAAATAGATTTTACATTCTATTTTTACAGCCTCACTATAACAAATCTATAGGATTTTTCCAGGCACCATCCAGTCCTGAAGTAATGGCAATGATTATTGCCCTTCTGAATCACAACCAGCAAGATTTCCTCCTAACTTTAAGATTCTAACATTCCTAAGGTAAAATTCTGAGATTGTCAAGGCACAGAAAAATGGGTTGCAGTTTTCCATAAAATAAGCAAAAATCTAATGAAAACAGAATCTTGGAAGATTTCCACACTTTCTGATGAAGTAAGAAATTTCTGTATGTGCTATACATAGTATATAGTATATACTATATTATTATGCATGATGATGATAAATTAGATTACCCTTACAGATTATATGAAGTAGATCAACATAAATAATATATACAGTATTTAAATTGCAAGCCAGCTAATTCTGTATGCCAATACTGATTCAGTCTTAGTTCATTCTTATTTCATTCAGAAAGGTTTACTTATCCTTAGTATCATGCAATGTCTGCATTATTAAATTAAAATTCTATGTGGCATAATCAATAATATATGACATTATAGTAAATATCTCAATTTCTATTCAAAATTAATCAACAACAAGAAAAAAAAAAGCCAAGCAAAACTATACCAACCCATATTAACACACAATATAATCCCACGTATTATTTTAGAAGAATGGCCATAGAAAGATTCACAGACACTGGTTCAGAACTGTTCATTTAGCAGTCTCTGGAAATTTTGCAGCAGCTTCAGTGAGAGTAGATTTGTATCTTGTCTAGGTATAAATGAGCAATTTAAATAATTTTCAAATTAAGCAAACTAAAATGTAAAAACAATGGTAATTCTAAATACACAAATGTAGTGCATCAGCCTTGATCTTGTAAAAGTTACCTTTTATGTTCTAAATGTTAGAAACCTTTTGGCAAATTGCTTCTACCTCTAAGGTGAGCTGATGGTGACAAGGAATGAACAGTGGAAGTGGATATTTTTGTGCCACCTTTAGTCATCTGAAGGGGAAGTAGACTCTCGATACATTAAAAATTGACTGGAGAAGGTAACCTTGACTTCCTATTTGTGACTAAAGTACTATGTATATTTACTGTTCTGTAATTATAATTTCCTTTGGTGTTTAATCCTTGAGATAAGAACAGATGTAACTCTCCTGTGTTCATGGAATACCTAGTCCAGAGATGACTTTCACCTTTTTGTATTTATCTTACGTACTGTCTTATCTCTTGGGTGTAGAACCTCTACAATTCCCTTGAAAGTACATATGAAAGCCTGGTTTTACAGTCTGAAAGTATAGATGTACCAGTACAGATATGACAGACTTCCCATGCTTATGCTTCATTTTATCTTCTTTTTTTTTAAGGGAAAAAAAATCTAGTTAAGCAGCTTAGAATGCACTGATGTGAAAAATCCATCGGAATTCAGTAATGATGTGTTCATCTTTCTGCACATCTGCTCAAATTCCAAGTCACGATGAAGAACCTATAAAAATTCCAAGCGAGTGAGAGAGAGAGAGAGACACTCAGAAGTGTAAAAGTGCTGCTGAATCAGTATTTCCACTACAGACTTTTTATGGCTAAGGAAGTGCAGCAGTTACAGTCACTGTCTCCCAAGTGGGACATGGAAATGCATGGGTGACAAATACAAAGATGCAGATCTGGCCTGTTTCCTGCAATTTGTTATAGTCATACTTGGTTCAAACCTCACAAAGAAGGAGGGGTGAACCTGCCCTTTGTCAATGTTGATTTAAACTTTTGCCATTTACCTAAAGGGTTCAGAATTACTTATCATCTTGCTATTCTTTTTGGTTTTGCTTTCAGCTAGGAAGCAAATCTTTTCTGTTTACATCTGAAGATAAGCAAGTAAAAGAGAGAATATCTATACTGCTCATTAATTTATTTGATCTGTTGGTCTTGAAGCCAATATATAAAACTTTAAAGAGGGCATTACTTTTTGTCTTGTGTAGCTAGCAAGAAGTGAAGGCAATGAGTTGTTGCAAGGAAGAAGAAAATATTGTCAGTGAGAAGAAAAAGATTGGAAGAGAAAGTGTAGAAGAAGGAAAAAAACCCACCCCAATAGTATAGTTCTCAGTTCAGCATATTACTAGCTGGCCTATGATGAATCAAACAATATTTGCCTTTCCAATTTTCATAACATTTCCCTAGAATTTGGTAAAACTCTTAAAATATGTTAGTTTTACATTGTTTTTATTATAATTCATAATAATTATAAATATTACAAGTAAAATTGGTGATGCATTAAATCCTAGACCATATTCTTTCTTTGTGGTCTAAGTAAGCCTTCAACTATCACTGACTGCTCCTTTCTCGGAGGAAAGTATGTCTATATCCTAAACTTACATGAAATCACAGACAATGATTGAACTGTCATTGATGATTTTGTAAAAGGGTTATATGTACTCCTGGGTAATGAGGGGAGGAGCTAAATTCCTAACAGCTGGATGCAAAGCCTGAAACACGTTTTTAAAAAATCAACTAATAATTAGATCAAATTTTCAACATCTATTTCAAAATACAGCCATACAAGAAGGTGCAGCAGCATCTTGTTAGTCTCAAGTTTGAAGCCAGCCTGACACTGCATTTGTCCATGAAGTTTTCTTCTGACATACAGTACTTCAGTTATACTGGACAGAGCAACTGATGCAGGACCGTGGCCCTTTGCCTCAGGTATGTCTAATGAACCTGAAGAACCCACTGAACTTAGAAAATTGTTTCCCATAGGAATGACAGTGGTCATCTTTTGCTTTTGCTATTTTTACTGTTTTTATCATGCCTGACAATATTTGTTACAGAGACTTTCTTTAGACCCTGGGTAGGAGAAGTGAGTTTTTACTGTTCAGATAAACAGATAGAAATATTCTAAGACTGTAAGATTCACTTTGTCCCCAGTGTGGTTCTTACAATGAAATAGAATATGTAACTTAAGATATCTTTCTCCACAGCCTATCTCAATGAGAACTCTGAAATCTCCACATAAAATCCTTCTGGCATGCAATAAAACACAATTAATAAAGAATATATACAAATCATTATAACATATTGCATCACACATTATATCATATTGTGGAGAGACTTTTTACAAGGGCATGTAGTACTAAGACAAGGGGTTATTTAGATTAGATACTAGGAATAATTCTTTACTGTGAGGGTGGTGAGGCACTGGAACAGGTTGTGGAGAGAAGCTGCGGCTTCCCCCTCCCTGGCTGTGTTTAAGGCCCGGCTGGATGGGTATTTGGGTAGCCTGGTCTAGTAGAAGGTGTCCCTGCCCATGGCAGAAGGGTTGGAACTAGATGATCTTTGAGGTCTCTTCCAACTCAAAGCATTCTATGATTCTGTGATTCTATGATAACATTTAAATAGTCATACTAGAGTTCAGATGTGTTAATTAGATTACAAGTAGGAGAAAAACAAATTATTCAAGATAAATGATATGTAAGTAAACAACTGAAGATTTTTTTTTAAGGGACAGTGCTCAAATTGTAAACTCAATTAAATCTTCCCAATGTTAACCTCCCAAACTGATTTTAAATCTATACAGGAATGGTCTCCAAATGATATGTTAATGTTAGAACTACTGTAGGATTAATGAGCCATGCTTCTGTAGAGAATGGACATTCTTCAGAAAAATCAGACTGAAACACTGAGTAGGAAGAAGTGTATCTTAAATTGCCTGAGTTGCCATAAAAGGTGATAAATTTGAGGTGAGGTACACCCACACATAGATTTTTTTTTTAATTTAAAATAATATATTTTCCTTGGGACTTTTGTATCTTCTCTTAAATGAATTGATACTTCATTTGAACAAGGCTGTCTGATCATTTAATACCACTGCTCACAGATACCCAAGGTAAAATGTATTTTTCCTTTACATGCAGCGTAAAACAGTTTGATACACGTGAACACATATTCTGCAACCCAATCTATAAATGAGAAAATTATAAAACAATTCTATGAGGGATAAAGAATGAAGAACTAACATCTTAAGCCATATGCAACAAATATCTTTATCTAAGCTAAATGTCTTTATTATCTAGTTTGATCCCATATCTTCACTCCTAAATTTTCATTGCTACGTAAATGTCAGTTCATTCATAACTTTCCAGACTAACCCAATAAATTGTTTCCAAAAGAAAGTCTGTGTACTGTCTCAGGGCTCATTTGTATGACCACGATTACATCAGGTTGGCTCTCTTTGCCCTACACAGTTCTCCAACACATTTCCCACAGGTTGTATACCTGTAAACTTTTCCACTAGCCTTCAGGCTATAGAATAGGCCATCTTCACACCCTTCTTTATGCTTTAAAGCATACTAGTAAGTAATATAGGTGGTAGGAGGACAGTTGTACTAGATGACCTTGGAGGTCTTTTCCAACCTTAATGATTCTGTGATTCTATGAAAATTATTTTGCTGAGAACTGCAGTGCAGTGCACATACTTCCATGTATTTCAGAACCCTGAACTGAGAAAGCACACATGAAATGGTAGCATTGTCTCAGGGTGATATAGACACCAGAGAGAGCCAGGACCGCATGCTATGTAGCATGGATGCAGCAAGTCTGGTCTGAGAGGGGGTAGCCCTGAGTGATGCTCTGCACATGAGCCATTCTGCACTACTTGGCATGGGATCAGCCCCTTGGGGTGAGTGCAGGTGCAGCCAACTGCTAAAAATTAATCCAAGGTGAAAACAGCACTAAAAAATGTGGCAGCTGATACCAGGTTTCTGTTTCCTGGTCTCTTTGTAATACTACCCTGACAGTCTTAAATCTCCCTTTAAATACTGGAGATTATTTTCTGTTTAGATATAAATATTCACGTTTGTACTAAACATCATTGTAGTCAACACCTCAGCTACATGCACTTAGAGAAAGAAAACAAACCAAAACAAGCACATAAAAACAAGGCCTACTTTATCGCACTGCAGCTGAGATTTATAAGAAATGTTGGAGGTAATTTCACCACTGTCTATATTCCAACAGTACGTGAGGAGAGTATGTCTATAAGCACATACATACACAGAGAAAGACAGTGTAAACTTACCTACCTCATCCTCAAGGCACTATAAAGCTATCAGCTGAGAGGGGCATGAAGTATATCAGGCCTGGTTTCTCCAGGCCCATTCACTTTTAGGAGCAGCAAAAGTCTCATCACTGAAGGAATGTTAAACCACAACATGCTGCAAAAAAGACCCAAATTTATACCCTCAGAAGCAGCCAAGGTAGAAATTATTACCCTGGCTTTCCCTAAGGACACGTGTACAATTAGATGCGTAGTTAGCTGTAATGGAAGAGTATCCAGACAGAATTAAACAGGTGAAAGCTTAGAGAGTGTATATGTCTGACACCTGACTGAATCTGCAAACAAAAACTAACTGGCATTTTGTAGTACGAGCATCTTTAGCAACTCCTTCTCTTGCTGTTCCTCAATAACTGTTGTGTCATTGGGGTAGCTTTCATCCCTCAGTGTAGAATACAGCAGAACCCACAAAAGAATTCCCAAAGTTTAAATGGACCCTCTAAGTGTTACTTGGTTTTGTGCTTCTCCATTGGGAACTGTACTATGTGACATATGCTATGGAACAGCCTCTTATGAGATCAGCACCCCGAGGGCAGCAACCACATACAGCATTAACAGAAGCATTGTTACTGCTCCACTTTAGGCAGGGAAGCTGCATGTCCTGACCATGGGTCTGTTGACCAGTGTAAGCAACACTGTTTCTCACAGATACTGGGTCTCACAAAAAAAAAACAAAGAAAAAAAAAAAGGAAAGCTAAAGGAATGCAAGGATCAATAGAAAAATATTAAAGACAACCACCAGAAAATAAACCATATGAAAGTACACAAAATTATCTAGTATCTACCCATTTACCAAACAGGAAAATCTAGGGACCTCTTCAAATACCCTCAGGGTAATAACATGTGAAAAGAAAGTAGGGATTTATTTAGTCTAGGAAATGATAAGGACAGGGGGCATCAGCTGAAAACAAAGAGCAGAAAAGTGGTGGCAGTAAATAAGAAAAAGGTCTTAACTTTAAAATCACTTGGTTGCAGAAATAAGCTCCTTAAGGGCATTTGTTTAAGGCAACTGTCATTGCAGATGCTACAGCAAAGGCTAGGTAAGTCATTAGTTGGAATGATGTGACATGGTTCTACAAGGGGCTCAGTAGCAGCCCAGTGTGATTTTTTTTTTTTAATCATTATTATTGCACAAGTAATATCGTACATACAGCTCACTTGCCCCCAGGTTTCACATTTTCATTGAAATGCAGGTCTAAAAAAGACCAAAGATGGGAGAAAAACTATTAATTTCAATGTCCAGCTGTTTGTGTTTTTAATGTCTTAAGAATTAACTTTAAGAATTAAATTTAGGATCTCATTTAGATACTGCTGAGATTCTAATTTTACACTAACTTTTTGTGCATAAGAACTAAAATATTTGTCAACACCAGCTAGATTGATGCTAACCACAATCTCATCATTTAAAAGTAATTTTTTGATGTATGCCTTTTTGTTACAAAGCTACTGTTGTTGGCAAAATTTCATTTTCATTTTTTCAAATTCTTTTTTTAGAAATATGTGAAGGAAAGACCACAGAAGTATAAACCGTTAAAGAACAGCCACTAAGAGGGAAGCCGTTTTCTTCATTCATTCTTAAAAAATTTGTAGGTGAGACATTAAGTAATTTTTTTTTTTAATTGAATAAAGAGGAGGAAAATATGACTCCACAGAAGTCATGAGTAAGTTGTGTGAATTCCTTATTTAAAAGACAATCACAAAATTCCTTTGACACTAGCAAGACCAGGATTTCATTAAATTTCATGGACATCAGCTCTCATGAGTACACAGATTAAAATGATAGGATTAAATAAACAAAAAACAGATCATGTAATGCTGTGAATGTATGCCCCTAAATAACTAAGCCTATTATGCCTGATAAACTATTAAACAAATAGAACAAACATTTAAGTACTGTGCCTTTTTGCAGAAAGAAAATGTAATTACAAATCCACTTGCTTTTTTTACAGTGATAGGAAATGATGTGGCATAGGGATCAAGTTAACATGTCCATATGCCAAGCCACTATCACATAGCAGTAAAAGTAACACAACTGCCTGCACTGTAACCGTGTTGTGGCAGTGTGAGAGCAAAGCTTATTTACAGGCTCCAGGGAGACAAAGTCCGATACCAGCAGCTAATAACTAACAGCACAATATTACAACACAACTGGGCTAGCTCAGATCACTGAAGAAGACTATGTTCAGGGATTTTCTGCAAAGATGATAGATGAGGTTTGCTTTCTTTCTACTAAACATGTGGAACTACATTGTCTTCAAAGCAATATTTTCTTTACTACTTTTCTCACTGTGCAGTGTCCAGACTGCATCAAAATCCAATTTTTACTCCTCTCAACTATTACATTATGATCACTTCTCAACAGCAAGGTCATTTAAGAAGACCTAGGAAATAACTGTCCCCAAACCTTATGCTCTAGTAGTCGGGGTTTTTTTTACTAATGGAAAACTAATTTTCTTCTCTACGGTCTCTGTGTAGAGGTTGCAAACAAGAGTCCCACACCCTAGTCTTTATATAATCCAAATCCTTTGTTCCAGGCATAAAACATTAACCTTGTGTCATGTGAAGGGTTTGTTACAATCTGTTTCCCTAAATACATGTTAGAAATGGAATAAACATAAGTACAGAATCACAGAATCACAAGGTTGGAAAAGACCTTTAAGATCAAGTCCAACCATTCCCATCCTATGCTAAATCATATCCCTAAGTACCTCATATACCCGTTTTTAAACACATCCAGGGAAGGTGGCTCAACTACCTCCCTGGGCAGCCTGTTCCACCTCCCCACAACTCTCAGTATTTTTTTTTTTCTAATATCTAATCTGAACCTGCCCTGACACAGCTTCTTGACATTTCCCCTTGTCCTATCTCCTGTCACCTGGCTGAAGAGACCATTGTCCACCTCTCTACAACCTCCCTTCAGGTAGTTGTAGGTGGTGGTGAGGTCTCCCCTCAGTCTCCTCTTTTCCAGACTAAACATCCCCAGCTCCCTTAGCCACTCCTCATATGATTTGCCCTCCAGCCCCTTCACCAGCCTGGTTGCCCTTCTCTGGACAAACTCCAGGAAGGACCTCTACGTCTTTCTTGCAGTGAGGGACACAGAACTGGACACGGTACTCGAGGTGCGGTCTCAGCAATGCCAAGTACAGGGTCATAACCACTTCCCTGGACCTGCTGGCCACGCTATTTCTGATACAAGCCAAGATGCCATTAGTCTTCTTGGCCACCTGGACACACTGCTGAGTCATATTCATTCGGCAGTCAACCCACACTCCCACGTCCTTCCTCACCAGACAGCTTTCTAGCCACTCTTCCCCAAGCCTATAGTACTGCATAGGGTTATGTCCCAAATGCAGGACTCTGTACTTGGCCTTGTTGAACCTCATCCTGTTGGTCTCAGCCCACTGATCCAGCTTCCCTCTTAAAAGCCTCCCTATCCTCAAGCAGATTGACACTTAGCATGTGCTTCTTTCTCCAGGAGCAGGTCACAGAAGAAAAACACTTGATACAGCAGACACTCTAAAGCATGCTTTTTGGGTGTTTTTATAAGGAGCTCAGAATGGCTTCTGTCATCTGTGTTTTGTGCTACCTCATACTCCAATACACGTACAGATCTCACTACTGTTGGAGAAAAGCAGTACTGAAAATGTGGCTTACAGCATTCAGCAATATTAATGGATGCACACCAAAGAGATTACAGCACCTAAGTATATTATCCAAGAGAGTTTCTAGTAGTCCATTGGCTTTCACTTGGACTTAATAGTTAAAGGGACATGTTGTGGCTACTGGATCTGCACTGTATGAAATATATGGAAGGTTAAAATCTGAAAATCATCTCTTGATAAGTTCTAACAAATTATAGAGATGTGAAAATGGTAGGGCACTGGTACAAAATTAAATTAACTGGGTAGTAAGGAAGCATGTGAAGGCTTAGAGGAGGATTGAGAGGAGAAAAAATGAAATAGATACAAGGGGATACAAAAACATGGAACAAGACAAAAGTACATGGTGTCTTGGAACTGCCAAGACTTTGGAATATTGTGATAAGTAATTTTTTTTGTCACCTTGGTAGGGAACTCCACTGTATTTCTATTCTCCTTGGTTCCACTTAAAAGTCAATCACTAAGACAGTATGATTTGTCCCTCACACATTTCTCATATTTGACTTCAGGAATGCTTATAATGCTTAGTTAACCGGCATAGTTCAGCATAGTTTACAAATAATTTTCTGTAATTTAATCATAGAAGTGTTTCAAGTGATCTTGAAAAAACAGATCAAAAATCCATTGATAGATTTTGGTTTTCACTCACTACAAAAACCATAAAGAAATTAATATATTAATATAAAGGAATTAATAAATATTTTATTCCTTCTCTTCTTTTAGTCAGCACAATCCAACTAGAAATGAACATATAGCCATGCGTTACTTTTGGAGGGGATATAAAAATGAAAGTGTCATACTGTTGTGGGTTAACCCTGGTGGGCAGCTAAACACCATACACCTACTTGCTCACTTCTCTCCACCCGACCCCAGTGGAATGGGGGAAGAGGATAAGAATAAAAGCAAGAAAACTTAGGGTCAAGATGGAAAAAACAAAGAAACAAGCAAGGAAACAGGAAGAAAAAAAAAAGTGCAAAGGAAGAATGAAGAAGGAATTATTTAGTAAGCGGAAGAATGAAGAAATCAAAGCTAATGATGCAATCACTTGCCACCTTCCAAGGCCAGTTCCCAAGCAAAAGATAGCTAACTCTCCTAAAACCCCCTCTTTTCATTTTCATTGCTGAGCATGACTGTACATGGTATTGATTCTCTCTTTAGTTAGTTCAGGTTATCTGCATGGTTGTGTCAGCTGCCACCACACTGTGCCCCCCAAACTATTCACTGGAGGACAGTGAGAAGCAGAGGTGGCATTCATGTTGTGCAAACACTGTTCAGGAAAACCCAGAATATTAGTATCCGATCAGTATTGTTTTGGCCAGAAATCTAAGATATATCACCATATGAACCTCTGTGAAGAAAATGAACTCTATCCTAGCCAGGCCAAGTACATATACATAATATTAGAATTTTAAAATAGGTAAATTATTTTGAAGTGGAGCATATTACTAGGTATTTCCCTTCAACATCAGCACAGCTTCCATTTCAAATGGGTTTCTAGGCAATTTTTTGAAAATTTTCCAATGGGGAAATAGGATGTTTGCAAGAAGGGAGGCAAAACAAAACCCTGTAGACAAAGACCCACCATGACAAGAATAAGTTTTTAAGATAAATTTTTACAGATTAATAAAGCACTGAAAGAACTCTCTACAACTACCTGCAAGTTAGTTGGTCTCTTCTCTCAAGTGACAAGCAATAGGACAAGAGGAAATGGCTTAAAATTGCACCAGGGGAGACTTAGGTTAGATATCAGGAAGAATTTCTTTACTGAAAGGGTTGTCAAGCATTGGAATAGGCTGCCCAGGGAGGTAGTGGAGTCACCATACCTGCAGGTATTTAAAAGGTGTGCAGATGAAGTGCTAAGGACATGATCTAGAGGTGGACTAGGCAGGGTTAGGCTGGGATTGGACTTGATGATCTGAAGGGTCTCTTCCAACCCAGGGGATTCTATGATTCTATGAACCGCAGTTTAATATTTTAATCTTAGGAATTATGCCTGCTAGCTTCCCTTTATGATGTCTCTACTCCATGTGCAGAATGATATACCTATTGTGAATGTTCTCTGATGTTGTACTGCATAAATTATTAACTTAGGTTCATAGCTGTCACACAGAAATAAAGATAAAGTACTATATATTTTAATTAATACATTTATTAAATGAAAATTAGCAGATTATAAACTATATTAAAAAGCTAACATATAATTATCATAGTTTTAAATGGCACGTTAAATGTATTATCATCGATTAAAAGCTTAATTCATTAATATAAGGAGAATTTCAGCACATTTTTGCATTTGTAGTTTTTTAATTATAAAAGAATAGGTCAAATTATCTTGCTTTTCAATGATGTTATGTAAAAGTTACATGAAATTAACATGCAATTAAAAATGGATAAAATGAACTTTTAGCTTTGCAGGGCACTTATGTGGCTCCTAAGAAGATAAATTAAAGGAGAAAAAGCCAAGGGCTTTTTGCCAGTGTGGAAACTGATTATTGCTAAGCAGAAGAGTATTAATCAATGAATAAACTGACAAAATGTGATTTTAAAAAGTTTTTTATCTTAGTGGAAATCATCAAGAAAGTTACCATCAGAGCTGGCAGAGCTATATGTCTTGCATGACTGATGCAGATTTCTATCATATGTAATATCATGCACCTTCGTGTGAGCAGCCAAATCAAGACTTATTTACTTATGGTGGCTAGTTCTTCACAGATTGTAAATGTTAGCTTTTGCACCTGTCACAGATGTGGGCATCAAATTTAAACCACTCACTGTTTCTCCTCTATGTATACATACATTTAGGGATTCTGTTTCCTATGAATTTTAGTATTTGGGACTGCCCCTCAAACATTATTTTTTAGGTCAGTAGACAACAGCAACATGAGACAGAGAATTGTATGGAACATACAATACAATACAATACAATACAATGCTTGATTTTAGCACTCCTGCTTTTTGTTGTATGTTTAAGAAAGATGAAATGAAGCTTGTTCCCTTAGAAACACCAAATTCCTTTTTTCTACCCAGCAGGTTCTTGACCATTGGTTTTTACATGAAGATATGTCAGAGAAGTATTAACTAGAATATTTTTTTTAAACTTTTTTTTTTTACTGCAAATCTCACTATAGAAATCACAAAATCAGTGACAGTTCCAGTGCCAGTGATTGTTTTCACCTTAGTGAGGTCACTCACTAAGACATTATCAGTTTCTCCTACAAATTTCTCTTTCAGTTTTATCAGTCCCGACTAGTCATATTATTTATACCAAAAATTTTTAAAAAGTATTAAAATCCACTTAATGTTTAGAAATCTAGAATATTACAAAATGCAGAAGCTAAAATAAGTAAATGGCTTTGAGATGATCCGGGGGAAATATCATCACAGCAATCAGAGCTAGCAATTATGTTGTTGAATAATACTATTAAGCAGCTTGTGAAATAAGCAATGCCTGCATTTATCAAGGAAACTTTTTTGAAAATAATATAGAAGACAACAAGCTCAGAGTGACAGTTATTTGGACAATCCAGAGGAAGAAGTCCGTTTAAATTAGCTTTTATCATTCAGCAGATTTATTATGATAATAGTCAGGTATTGTGATTATTTAAGAAGTCTCACTCATAGTATCTATCACATTTTAATGGTAATAAATAACATTTTTGAATGTGTTTGTCATTTACACAGAGAAATGAATTTGTTCTGTTTACTGTATTTTTTTGTCATAAAGATTAAAAAGAGATCAGTATCTCAGGCTGAGCTTCCCTGACCCTGGATGAATAAATAGGACAGCAAAGAGCTGTATTCATAACCTTTAGATCCCTGAATTTACACATCAGTGAAACACACTTTGCCAGAGAAGGAATTAAACTAGAAACTGCCTCTTAAGGAGGGAATAGAGAAATCCATTAAGTCTCGGCTGGATTCCTTGGTGTTTCAGGGAATGTCAACAAATTAGCTTTTATTATTTGTGCCTCAAACAATTACAAGCTCAGTGATGTTTAGAATAGAACCTAGTGAACTGAAAATGCAAATCACAAAAGAACAATTTAAAAGAAAATATTTAAGGTAGTGTAATTAAAATAGAATTAAAATACACATAACAATGCTTTAATCTCAAGGCTCCTTGCATTCAGCATCTATTTAAGAAAGGGCAACTTCATCTCATTTGTGGGGAGAGGGGAAGTAAGAGAAGAAACACACGGTAGAGGCTTTAATTCTTTACACTGAAAAAGCAAATGAGTGTTTAACAACTTCCTTTTGGCAACCAATTCAAAAAATTGTTAACTAAAAATATGATTATCTCCCCTTAACTACTGTCACCCAGAATTTAAATCTTGCATTAATCTTTTTCCTCTATTTTTTTAAAATCAAGTCAGCTGTTTCTTCTGAACTCAAGCTGAGAACGTATTTGAACATGCCTTAGAAGGCAGCATCTGCTAGTCCTCCTCTCTTCCAGCACAGGCTGCCAAACTTATGATCAGAAAGAAATTTTTAAAAATGCACTTCGTGTATGGAAAGAGCAATTTTCATTTTCTTTCATTAGCTTTCTACTTTCCACTCTTCATTTCTTTTTAATGTCTTACTTATCTGTGTTCTGAGATAATATCAAGCTTCCTGATTCACCTGCCCTACACTGCTTTCTTCCTCTTTTTTCTTTGTATTTTATTCCTCTTTAATGATCACTTTTACTAAATATTCCACCTTTTTTGGGGTTTTGTTTGTTTTTTAAAGCAGCCTTATTGGGAAAAAATAGAAATGGAAATGTATATTGTCTTACACAGTCTAGTTTTAGATGGACACAACATGACAAGCTTCTGGACATCACAGATAAATCACAGCCCAAAATGACAAATGTCTGTCAAAATAGCTTCAGCATTTCTCTAAAGTAGGATTTTATTGCATGATTTAAAGATAGAAAACGCCAATATGACTTAATGATATATGAGGAAACCAATGTCTGTAGTATCGTAAAATTAACTTTTATGGGTAATAAAATGTCAAGTAGTAGCACAAGAAAGAGACTAAAAAATAAAAGAAAATCCAGCAACCTAACATTTTAAAATTCACTACTGTTAAACTCTGGTAGGGGCATTAATGATGCCATTAGAAATCACTGAAACACCATACTGTTTAGGACAATAGATTTAATAGAAATACTTAAAGTATTTGATTATTTTTGTTCTTATTTATTGATGAACTATTTGGCAAAGTATAGAATTCTGAATATGAACAAAAGAGCATCTAGTAGCAGATGAGATTTTTTCTACTTGTATTTGAAGAATGTGTTCAAGCTCACATGTTTACTGAAACATATTCAGTGCCTAGAAACACACATTATAATTTGAACCACTTGAGGTCCACATCTCTCAAAGCCAAGATCGTCATGAGGTTCATAAAAGAAGCATGCAATCAGACACTCTTTTCACTCCAGGTTAAATTATAAAATATTTGTATTTTAAGGGGACGATAACTGTAGTATTACAAATGGTCATGTAAAAATAATGGAAGGAATAACATTCAAGCAGAATATTACCACTAAAAAGTGTCAGTTACCCATGAGTTTTAGCTGTGGGCTGGAAAATGAAATGTAATAAAATGTAATGTTTTCCAAATTGTTACTTAATTGTTGATAATACTACAAGCTTTACAAAGAGCAACAAACAAATCCTTATGTTCTTCTACGGTGAACGTTAAAATTCTATCAGTTGCAATGAATGAGGTATTGAATGACTGTGCTGGAGGTTTTATTAAAGCCAGCAACATTCTGAACAAAGGTCTTATCATATACTCACTTCTGTATCGTATTAATTGGTTTCTTATCACATTAACCAACTCCCCTCTCCCTAATAGCATACAAAAGTGAGTAATATGTTAAAACGTTGATAATACTTTAAGACTTATTAGCAACTTTCATGAGATTAGCTTTTTCCTTTTTCACTAGTGCAGTAAAGCTCTCAGATCATAGACTGTCAAGTACCTTTCATATCATATTAGTTTAAATGTAATCATTAAGACAAAAGACAGGCCAAAGATATGATATAAAAGTCTTGCTGTTTAAGTAACTTCCTAAGTGTACAGGCTTATATTTTATTACAATAGATCACAGAAAGCATTTCAACTGGCAATATTTCCCCCATATCATTAATACGATGATAGATGATTATGTTGTCTATAAAAGTCAAACAAAAGGCAGAATTAGCATCCTCCCTTCACAGTGCAGCCACTGTAATAACTCACGTTCCTGGAATACGTCCACTGATGTATGACTATTGCATCAAGGGGCGATGATGCCCTTTTCCTGTATTTCCACTTGGTTACTCTCTGATAACTCACTTCCATACTACCATGGTATCTTAAATATGTTGGACCTGAAACGATCGCTGATGATGGATATAAACACAGCTTTACAGCTGCCTTTTATTCATTTGTATAAGAAAACTATTCCGAGTTGAATTAACACAATTTTTAAATGAAACAATATTTTTTGAAAAGACATAAGCTGCCAGTTATGCTCATACAAACACATCTCTATTCATTAAGAAAGTTGAGGGGAAATTGCCAAAGAGGGAGTTCTCATAACCAAATATGCAGGATGTCTGATGCTATCCCGTAATGCAAATAGTGCATGACGCAAATGGCCTCCCGTTCTCCCTGGAGGACAGTGGTGACATTTGCCTCGGGATCCAGCAAAGCATTGTGAGAGTGACATCAGCATTTGACATCAGCAAAAGCAGATGACTATGAGAAAATTTACATGCATCATTGCTCTCTGTTAGCACTGGGAATAAGCAGTATTTTAATAAAGATGCCTATAGGTATTAGTAGCACTGTAATTTGACTAATAAGAACTTTGGGTTTATTTTGACCAAAATGTTCAAATATTGATTAAGCAATCAGTAAATTCCCAGTGCTTCATAAGGTGTATTTCCTTAGTCTGCACAAATTTCACAGGTGGATAGAATGTGTCCACATTATCTGTTGGCTTCCTCTTGCACTTAGGATGTACCCCAGATTTATTTAGAAAAGCGTAAGCTCATCACAGGTACTCCTCTTCCTGTGACTATTCATGGAATGATCTGTATTCATCTTTTGAGCCTACAGACAAAACTGCTGTCTGCTATTACCTGTGTTAGCATGCAGGTCAGAAAAGGGTAAAATGAACCCAAAGACACTTATAAAAGATACCTCTATAGGTTGCAACTTTTTATGAAGATATGGGAGCGGTGGGAATGAGTGAATGGAGACACAGGCATAGCTTTTACTCAGCTGTCACCCTGAAATGCCTAGCCCAGCTGAGTTAGAGCAGAAAGAAGCAATGTGTCATATATCCACAAGTGGGATAGTTTACTTTCCTTTATGAACAAGGGTGTAAAAAAATGACAGCTATGATTTTCTAAAGCACAATGTGGTCTCAGCTCTGTATTTCTGAATAACAAGAATTGTGCTTTCTTTTTCTAGAGGCAAAATTTTGCTGCAGTATTTCTTCAGTAGAGGCTGTAATAGAGGTATGGTGTTGCAGATTGAACTACAGACTTGAAAACTCTGGAAGCAATCCTAAAGTTTCAGTTCTAAATTTATTTATTTTTTTTTTTTTTTAGTCAGCTGTGTTAATAGATCTTCTCTGTAGCATTCCACCCTCTGGACTGTAGCTATAATAGGACAGATAAATCGTAATAGGTAATAAACCACCCAATTCCCTCCCTATCAAATACATAATATTTGCATATGAATGAAAGCAGAACTGTGCCTCAACACACATTTTAGGCATGATTTACATTATAGTGCCCCAGATTTCCTATTTAAATAAGTTTATAGTGCCTTTGTTTCCTCCAGTTAGATTAGTTTTGTTAATTTTGTGTTTAGTGTTTATTTACCTAAGAAAAATGCCTCAAAATAGAGGCAGCAGATAATATACATTATTCCCTAGCGGTAACCTGGAAATCCATTAATTAAAAAACAGAATATAAAATCCCCCACCAAAACCTCCAATCAACAGCCAAAACCCACAACCCCAACAAATGAAATAGAAATAAAACAAGTTCCCAGTGTATAATGGTAGAGACACATTTTAAAAGATATTAAGATGAAGATTAAAATAATATAGTAATGAAAATTAAGCATATAAACTTCAATATTTTACTGTGATAGGAAACCATTTGTCTTGACTATTACTATAGGTCCCATTTTTCAGATGGAAAGGTAACAGATACACAAATATATACCTACACCATAAGTATACATTTGCCTGTGGATTATGTGGTTGAACATATACATTGATAAATACTTATATGTATGTATTCAATAATATCAATGATATATTTTCATACTGTCAAAGGAAAGTATTATATAACTCTTTTATTGCACATGCACCATTTCTGAAATGTAATCATCCTTAAAACTGAAAGCAATACAAGTACAGAAAGAACCAAGGAATTATTAACTTTATTTTTAGTAGGCCTTGCATATACACAAATTTGATAAGAAAATAAAAGTAATAGTTAGGAAGCTAAGTAATTAAATGGCATAGTTTTAGCTTTAGAAACTTTTTCAAGAATTACATGTATTTACGAAGAGAAAATTAAAGGTACCGTGTTTTTCTAAACATGTTGTCTGAACATTTGCCTTCAGTACCACACCTTGCTGAAGTTAGTATACTTGGCTACCCAGCCATTTTCTACTGCTAATCTAATCTCTCTGTAAAGTATCAGCATCATTCTGTGGTCCCGTTACAGTCTTTCCAAGGGGGCTGAGTCTCCCCATCTGTTTCCAGATGAATAGTCAAAACATTAGACCACAGAGACAACACGGGTACAATTAATCTTATCTACTTGAAACAAAACTACAATGTAGGCAACAGAGCTAATCAGTATAGTTTCTTTTATAGTCAATGGAGAGAAACAGATGTTGTTAGCATAAAATTTATTTGATGTCTTAGATATCTGCTTTAGGATAAGACAAATTATGGCTAGAACTGCCTTTTACTTCTGTAGCCTGTAATCAGAATGTAGATAGGTACCTCAGACATAGATGCTGCCTGTAAGATAACTACCATTGCTTTTTGCTCTCTAAGTGTACCTACTTCATTTTGGGGGGCATATTGATTTATATAAAAGGAAGGATTCAGATAATCCATTCCTGAAAAAGAATAAAGATCCTGTTCCAGAACGTATCTAAAAAGTTCAAAGAGGGACAACTACAATGAGACTGAGACAAACCAACCAAAAAGAGTTAATAAATGGGGTTTTTTGGAGCATCTGCTTTGACTCATTCACAGCAATTTTGAAAAACAGGTATTACCCATTCTTTAAAAGTATAGTAGACCTCATAAAAATGGCTATTCTGAGGTAAATAGTTCTTACTTTCTTCTTGGAGTGTTTTAGGAGTCTTTGTTTTTGTACTGGTTTTGACTGGTATTAGTTAATTTTCTTCACAGTAGTTCATTGGAGCTATGTTCTGAATTTTTGCTGAAAAAAAGTGTTGATTGCACAGGGATGTTGTTATTGCTAGGCAGTGCTTGCAGAGTCAAGGCCTTTCCTGCTTCTCACACTGCCCCAGCAATTAGTAGGCTGGGGGTGCACAAGAAGTTGGTAAGAGACACAGCCAGGACAGCTGACCCCAAATGACCAAAGGGATATTCCATACTATATGATGTCATGCTCAGCATATGAAGCTGAAGGAAGATGGAAGAGGGGGACATTCGGAGTGATGGCATTTGTCTTCCCAAGTAACCATAACATGTGATGGAGCCCTGCCTTCCTGGAGATGGCTGAAAACCTGCCTGCCCATGGGGAATGGTGAATGAATTCCTTGCTTGCATGCATGGCTTTTGCTTTACTTCTTAAACTGTCTTTAACTCAGCTCACGAGTTTTCTCATTTTTCCAATTCTTTCCCCCATCCCACTGTGATGGAGTGGGCAAGCAGCTGCATGGTGCTCAGCTGCTAGTTGGGGTTAAACCACAACAGTTTTATTAAATGAAGACTACAAAACTCAAAGACTCTTGAAGTACTTCACAGAACATAAAAATAAAAATAATTTTAAATTTCTCATTCAAATAGGGTATCAAAAAAGATTTTAACAAAATGATAGTGTGACTCACAATAAAGTTCAATAACCACCATTTAGAAAGTAAATTTGTCTTCAACCTGCAAAATCCTTTCAGCCAAACCTGCAGTAATAGAAACATGCCAAGGTCCTTGTTTGTCCCTTTGAGCAAGATGGAAGTCAAAGCATTGGAGCTAACTATAGAAATGAGAAAAGATATATGCATGAGCTGATATTTAAGGTGACTTTGGCTGCTAAGAAGCAGGGTTAGAAGATTTTCACTCTGGCTCTGCCTTGGCTTGGTGTCAATTGTTAACACAGAGCCAAGCCAGCCACAGGTGCTGAACTCTAATTTAACTTTCATTACACTCCTCACCACATTGTGGCCAAAACAGTAGACCTGCCAAATCTTCATCTGGAACCAAAAAGGCTCTTAATTGGGCACCAAGGGTGAAGACAGTAAGAAAGAAGTCCTGTTTTATTTCCCACTGAGATACTGAGAGTCTGATATTATAAAGTACAATGATGAGTTCCAGACTCCTTCCATGTTTTTGGCTTCCAATATATCAGTACTTCCTCTCCTCTTCCAAATCATTAGGCTAGGCAAAATGTTTTCTCCTTCATTTTGTATTTAAACAAAATCCAGGAAAATAATTTTGTTTATATAGTCAATATTCGTGCAATCACATACACACACAAAGAAACACAAAAGGAAATCCAGAAATCCTGTTAGCGTGGCTTTAGTACATTGCTATACTGACAATGATCCCAACAGCTTTCCATCATATCTTCTGACCTCTTCTACAGAGAAAGTGAAAAGCAGCTGAATGCTTAAACCAGTCTGGCCTGTGGTGTTTTTTTTAAAGACACCAGGGCAATATCAGATAAACAGAACAAATGGTTAATCACCAAGTCACTCTGTCATTTGCGAAATTCCTCAAGTGCAAGATTCATTCACCTAAGTTAGTAATCTAAAACTAAGTTGAATATATTTATATTTCCTTTATACTTAAAGGAAATGAAACACACTTTGAAATTTAGGTTAATAAAAGTGTTTTAAGATCAAATTAAATAATTGTCTGAAGGTACATATCTCCATTGTCTACAGAGAGAGCCTGGAAGAATAGCTGGATGAGACAACTAATTGCTAAATATCTTAACATTATATTTCATTGTAACAGAGTTCACTGGGATCTAAGTGACTAATAGTCTTTCTTCCATTAAAGGAGAGACAAAAGAGGTAAAATAACATTTATTTACTGATAAAATGATAAAAAATATTTTTTTGTTTTACATAAAGCACAACAAAGCTATTACAATTGTTTTCCATATAGATTTCTCATAAACTGTTTCTTCACTTCAACTTTGTGATTTTTTTCACTTTTTTTTAACCTTTTTTTGGAATATGAACCATGGGAAAATTGGAATTGTACTGTTTTAATGTACAAGTATTATGTTTTTGGTGGCACGGGTGTATGGTATACATATGGTGTACCTGTGGACTGAAAAGCTTCTCAAATCTAGAAACACCAAATGCTGATCACTTTGTACCTGGTTCAAGACATAGGGAATTCCTATAAAATGATGGCCTCTCTTCTACCTTGACAGTAATACTATAAACATGAAATGCTGTTTGTTCGAAATGCAGAAGTTTGATATAGCCTTCTATGACCTCTTCTCAAACCTCTGTAAAATGTTTGGATTCAAAATATACGACAACATATGACTACTGCCTCTGTATATCAAACACATTTTTTAGAAAGAAAAAACCAAAAGCATGTTTTCTGAGCATATTTTGGCAAAGTAGCTATATACCTGTCTAAACACTAACCTGCATACAACATTCTTACTACTTTTCTCATTCCAGCACTAGGTTTTAAACTAGCATTTGACTATCCTTGAAACAGACAGTTAATTTTCTCATGTCAGCTTTTCTTGCAGCTCCATACCTTCCAGAAAACTACCTTTATTTATGTCCAAGTCCTGGATGCTGTACAGCTGATACTGCAATCTGCTAATATCTGATTTTTGGACAGCCAGTTGTACTTGTCTCATAACAAAACATTCTTACTCTCTAACACACAAAGAATTAATATTTACCCTTACTGAACCTTTCAGCCTGTACCAGAATCTTTAACATAAGCTGTCCAAATCTCCATCCACCCTTGACTGGGAAGATTAATAATAAATCCTTTTGATCAGAATTACTCTGTTGGGCAGCAATGGTTTCCATGGTAATCAGGTGGTAGACAGAGCTGAAGCAGATTTCATCAGTTGTAAAACAGCATTAGAATTATCCTACACTTCTAATTATATCTTAGTATGACTGACTTTTACATACTGTAGCTCAGAGGCATAAAACGAAGACAGTTTTACCTATTGGAAAGCTTCCACAAGGAAAGAAATTGCAGTGCCTTCTAATAGCTGGGGCTTTTGGGGGTGGTTATGGGTGGCTTTTTGTTTGGATGGTGGTGGGTTTTTGTTTGTTCGGGTTTTTTTTCAGGTAAGAGTGTTGTGAATTAGCGGATTTTTGTAAAAGGAATATAATACAGTGGGCTTCAGTTAAAGCGCACTGTCTGTATAACACTGAGACTTTCAGTCAGTGTTTCATGTGCTAATGGGAGCAACTAAAACTGCTGCAGGTCTTAGGAATTTCATGTCAGAATAAATCATATGTCTTCAAAAACAGTGGGTTTAAATGTGAGGATAGGTGATTCCAGCAGCAAGGACAAACACATTTTCCAACTCACGCTGTTAGCATTTGTATTGCTTTTTGGTGGGTTTTGGGGTGTTTGGGGGGATTTTTTTCCTGATTATTTCTGTTTGTTTCTTTAAAGAAAAAGTCCTTGGGAAAATCCAATATGAGATTCTTATTCCACAGTCCAGCTGGTTCCCCTGGCATAGCAGTAGCCAGCGTATGATAAGCATGCCAAATGAATACTTAATCCTTATTTTAGTGGCAAAATCAAGAGTTGGTCGATGCATGTTTGGAATATGAATTAAACTAGAAAAGAAGGCAGCTGTAACTTACTATATATGCCTACATTTACCACAGCACAGCTTAATTCAAAGGGTAGCAGTACATTTGCAGTAAGTATTCCTGGAAGCTCTAGATAGACTTTGGAGCGAGAGAAGGGGGAAGAAGAAGGGAATAAACATGAACTCATTACGTGGAATTTTTTTTTCAGGTGAGAAAGACGAGGCATAAAGGATATTTGATGAGACTAGGATGACAAATTTGGCAGCTTTGGCTCAAACTTTAATTTTAAGCCTATAGGCATTGTGTACGCATCTGACTGCAAACATTTTTTTACATGAACAGCTATAGCTGTATACTCCCCAAATCAGGGAATCATCTTTGAAACTATGACCTTCACAGTGAAGCATGTAGTCAAGTACAGGAAATTGCAAAAGGGAATGCTAATGCAACTTTCCTTTCTACTAATAACTGTA
Source organism: Laterallus jamaicensis coturniculus (assembly GCA_022605575.1). Taxonomy (NCBI): domain Eukaryota; kingdom Metazoa; phylum Chordata; class Aves; order Gruiformes; family Rallidae; genus Laterallus; species Laterallus jamaicensis. Next base: position 14,655,527 of record JAKCOX010000019.1, read on the forward strand.
GAAGTCATGGTAGGACAGAAGACATTGAAATATTGTAAATATTTACTTTTTCCAGTTTGAAATTGTATAAAGTTTAAAACTACTAAAATTCATGCCAGAGGCAAAGGAGGCCAGAAAAAAGATCAGTCAGTTTCCTAAAAATATAATCAGAAATTTAAACACGATTCTAGTTCATGGAGTATAAATGATCAGTGACTGCACACCATGAACATGCTCTTCACAAAGGAGCTGCTAGGTTTGAGTTTTGGAACATCAGCAGATGCCAAAAGCTGGAAGGCCCCATAGCAAGATTCCTTGAGAATACAGACTAGTGTCTGCATGGCTGTCATATCCTTACTGATCTCTGTTCACAGAAGAAGCAGGCCAAAATCCTTGTCTCAAGTCACTGCAGTTTCAGTAAGGATTCTTGGAGCATGAGGGAACTCCAGCTGTACACACACAACTCCAAACCTGGAAATCTTCCAAATGAGATCTGAGATCTACACCTCCAGGATCATGCATCCAGAGGCTATGAGCAGTTAAATAAATCATTCTGATTACTGTGGAGAAGCAAGCATTGCTACTTCCATTTTTAAGGTCTAATTTTGCCTGGAGATCTAGTTGTTATTTACTATTAAATTTATTAGTCCAATACCCAAGAGATCCAGTTAAATTTGAGGACCTAACTATACCCAACACAGTATAAACATGGAATAAAAAATATGTGAAAGTTAAGGCATTAGGACAAGGCTTAGAAAACAGTTTAAAAGAATACTGTAAGAAATAAGAGAAAAAAAACAGAAGGAGAATGAAATAGAACATTTCAGAGCACTAAACAGTATAAAGAGTGGTAAAAGGACTACGACCTTTCAACTTCTGACAGACCATTAGTTTGTATGTGATCAAGTTCATTAATATGTCCAAACAAAATATCATTACTGACTGATGGCTATTCATTTTCTTATGAAAATTGATCCTACGGTCTCAGTTCACTTCCTGTTGGACAGATATCTGTATTACAACTGACATTCTTGTTGACAGTATCAAGAAAAAAGCCATGAGCAGAGCAGAAGTGGATAAAACCTGCAAAGAGATTTTGATGTCTTGTAGAAAGTTGTTCGGTTGGTTGTCTTTTTCAATACAGGACTTGAAATACTCTTTCATAAAGATATTCTTTGTAGCTAATCTCAGATTGACAGTAGTCTTTTCCTCAGTAGAAATGTGGTACTCAGCAATATTTAAAAAAATGAATTAAAAGGATGGAATTTTGTATTTAAATCACTGTAATTATTGAGAACTTACTTTGTTTGGATGTGTGATTTTTTTTTTGCATTAGGTAAATTACTATTCCAGTATTTACAGAATTTCAAAAATGTTTGTGTCCATGTAGTAGATTATTGAGAAAGAAGCCCCTACTTCCAAATGGTAATTACAGACAACCCTACCTTTCATCCTGAACAGTCTCATTAAATTTAGTATTACACCTAACACAACTGTAGATAGTTGTAAGCCTAAGTATCTTTCTGAATGAGGGCAAAGCTGAAGTAATTTATAAAACATAACTTGACAAGACATAAAGGGGACGACTATAAACCAGACTTTTCTTTTTAAACCGGACACAAAGTTTAGCAAAAACTAGTCATTCACTTATCAGTCCATTTGTTTAAGAGGGAGGACACAGAGCAAGCAGTAAAGGAAATAAAATGAGTTCCATATTTGCCCCATAATTTGCAAGTGTTGGGTAATTAACAAATTAAGTTTAACATTGCAAGAGAAAGCACAGAAGGACAAAAGTGTAACATAATTAGAATCACATTAGAGTAAGAAGACTGAAGACCTGATTCTGCATTTATCAACAGCAATAGCAAAACTCCATTATTTTTGACTCAGGCGAGATCGGATCCCTTAATAACTGACATGTTTCCAAAACAGCTAAACAATGGCTAGCAGCAGCAAAAGAAAACATATTGTTCAGAGGTTGCAAATAGAACATAGCTAATAGGACCAGAAAGGAAACTCAATCACATATTTATTAGCATGAGGCACAATGTTTTCTAAGCTATGCAAAATCTTCAAGGACCCCTGGATTGGAATATTTTACAATTGGGGAAAAATCTAGATTTATATTTTCTCCCATCCACTTAATAGCGACTGAATTGTAACAGAAATATCCTGGGGAAATTCAAAAGAAATGTTTCTATGTGAGATTTATCTGACTAAATCTACAACTAAGAGTTTCTTATACTCAGTAAGAAGTGCCAGTATTTTTAGAGTATGATCTCATTTCATTACCAGGTAGTTGTCTGTAATAAATTGGTTGGATCATATCCTAGAAAAGCCTACTACTGTTCACTAACTAAAGAGGTAATCTAGGTAACAAGGTAAAGTTAGGTGAGATGAATCTCACACGATGTGTAACTGGTGGGTAAAAAGCACATGGTTTAGGGTAGGAGCACCACTTCATATGATTGGCTAATCAATACGGAAGATCCTTGAGTTGGAACAGAAAACTCAAAATATTGTAACCCTCTATCATGACATGTAACATACCTAACATGGATTTAGACTTGACAAGCAAAGCTTCAGTGTCATGATGCTCACACAGGAAATATCTGGAACAAGAGGCCACTTCCACCCCTCTGCTCTTTGTGCAAAGGAACACTTTCTTTCAGCAATTTAGCCTGAAAAAAAGCCAGCCTAAGGCCAGTTGTTTGCATCATTACAGGAAACATGCTAATCACTGAATACCCGAATATCTCTCACAGGTAAATTGTACCTGACCAATCTGACTGCCTTCAATGATGAGAAAATTGGTTGTGTGCATGAGAAGAGTAGACATGGCATTCTTTGGCTTTAGCAAGGCATCTGTCACAATCTCTGTATTCTTATAGCCATATTCATGAGCTAAGTGGACAATGAAGTGGGAGAAAATCGTTTGGACTGTTGGTCTTAAAGAGTGGTGACCAGCAGATAAAAACCCAACTGGCAACATTACTGGGGCATACTGTTCAATTACTTTATTAAGAAATTGAAGGACAGGAGAGAGGACACTCAGCATATTTGCAGATGATACAAAATTGGAAGGAACAGATGATATGCTCTAGGGCAGGGCTGCTATTTAGAGGGATCTGGACAGGTGTGAGGAATGGGCTGACAGCAACATCATGAAGTTCAACAAACTGTAAAATCCTGCATCTGGGAAGGAATAACCCTTAGCCAATGATATAGGCTGGGAGCTGGCTGGATAGAAAACAGCTTGACAGAAAAGTATCTGAAGGTTCTGTTGGACAAATTGAGCATGAGTTAGCAGCACACCCTTGCAGCAAAGACAGGCAACTGCAACATGGGATTCATTAGCAGAAGTGTAGTCAGCGGGCCTAGGAAATCAACCCTCCTCTGGTTAGCAGTTGTGAGACTGTATCTCAAGTTCCGTGACCAGTTTTGAGTTCCTCAGCACAAGATAAACAAAGATACATTGAATGGGTCCTTGAGTGGGTGAGGGAGGTGGAGCACATGATGTGCAAGGAGAGTAAATAGAGTTCTGCTTCCTGTGAGTATAGCTTGCTCTGATGAAGTACACATTTCTGAAGGCAATCCATAAAGGCTTTTGCCATTTACTACATCTAGCAGAAAAATCCCAGTCACATCTGTCCCTGGGTTAAGTAAGGGAGGGGAGTTATTCAGACAGCTTAAAACATTGAGGTTAAAAAAGAGAAATGTATATATGCTGGCTCTCAGCAATATAGACAAATTCATATTTAGTTCAGATAGGAGTACTTCAAAGAAATCCGTTAAAGAGGCATAAATGGGACTGAAGAAAAATAAACTTGACCAAGACTTAAGAAACTAACAGAGTATGGTAGCCAAAGGGAAATTGATGCTTGGTGCTTGGAAACAGAGCTACGGGGAAAAAAAAAAAAAAAAAAAGTAGCAGACAGATACGTAGCAAGAGCTATTTGTGGAGGCAGCAATGTATTAGAAAGGATTGGTTCCTATGTGATTTTGTTTTAAAGTACCTGCCCATTACAAATAATGGAAAAGCTTTCATCTAGAAGTACACTAAGATAGCACTCTTTAACGAAAAAATACTTTAAAAATCCTGTCTCACAGGCTACCACTGAAGGTCACACTTGTTTAGTCTATCATACAGGACTATTTTCAATTTCTATTGTCTATCCAGCTTCTATCAGAGGACATGAGACTAATATAAAGAAATTAAACTGTGAAGACAATCTCTTTAATGCAGTTCAAAAAGAAATGTGTGTTTGTAATTTAGGGATGAACTGAAAGGACATCTGCTCCTCTCAGTGAAACCTCCCAAATTTAGTTTATGCATAAAAAGGGACAGTAGGTATGTGAAAAGGAGTATGATCTGCTTTTCTAAGAGCAACTACATGGATAGCCTCAGAGTTCAATAATTTCAAAGATGATAACTGCTTTTTTGAGCTATTAAGTAGTCAAAAGAACCTGAAAATAGTAAGGATTATAAAGGCAGATTCATAATTCAATCCTTTACACAATAGAACACTTACAGTTTCAAGATTAATATAGTTTTGTATAACTCAGAGTACAAAGGTATGCTTTCTCAAAACCAGGTATTATTTTCTTTGTTGAAACTGTAATCTTGAAGTACCTGCTAACAGCCAGTGTCCTTTTCAATGTTTCAATCACAATCTAATTAATATGAAAATTCCACATTCCCTAACATGACAGGTATTAGAAATATTTTTTTTTCCTTTTCTTTCCTATTTTCATCTGCTGTTGGTAAACCTGAGTGGGCAGCAAAGCACCACAGAGACACTTGCTCACTTCCTCCCCACTGTGGATTGGGTGAAGAGGAAGGAAAGAATAAAAGCAAGAAAATTTACATGTCTAGATTTTTTTTTTTAAAAAAAAGTTTAATAGGTGAACAATTAGTGGAAGAAGACAGATGAACAAAACAAGTGATACAATCAATCATTCACCACCTCCCAGTGGTAAACAGACACCCTGAAAATTCTGGAATAAAAGATGGCTAATCTTCTTAAAACACCTTTTTTCCTTTTCATTGCTAGCCATAATGTTACGTGGTAGAGAGTGTGTCTGGTTAATATGTTAATATGAACAAGACCATTGCTTTTGCAAAATAACAGCATAAAGTAGTTAATGAAGAACTGGCCTTCACTCCTCCTAAATATTCAGTAAGTAACATTTAATTTATTGAAAGGTACTGAATCAATGAATAATGTTGCATTGGTTTCTGCAAAAATTGCAGCCCTCATATAAGTGTCCATCAGTTCTGTCACTCAGAGGAAGTACCTAAGGGTCACATGCAGTTTTGTATTCCTTTCATACAACTAAAACAGACCCATCAGAGTAAAATACAAATGGTTGCTTATAAACAGGTGCTATAAGCTAATAAATAGCTGACCTCTGTCACTACAGACCCCGGTTGCTTTAGACTATTTAATAATTTTAGTCGTGCAACATTTTTGTTAGTGTTAAGTATTAAATTCGTTTTAAATATGGAAAATTTAGGTGAAGACAGACCAAACGAATACTGCATAAAGTCTAGTGGAAATTGGATGTACCTTTAGCAGGAAGAGCATAGAAATATGATTAATATCCAAGTACTGACAGGTTTTGCCAGGAAAGCTTATAGTTGCCTCAAGTTCTGTTATTGCTCAGACCCAGGGGCTACCCCAGAGGCTACTTTACTTACTCTGAGCATTTCAGTATCTGTTTCATACCTGAAGCCCATTTGAAAGTCAGAAATGGACCTGCGCCTGAGATCCCTAAGGGACCTTATCTGATAGGCATATCTGATACATGGGCACCACTGAGTTCACAGCAGAGGCAGCTCCTGGCTAGCGTGTGTGCTTGGGTGTGTGTGTGTGTTTGTGTGTGTGTATGTGTGTGTTTGTGCTGTTTTTAAAATAGGGAAAATATCAGGCAGGGGGGAGATGTATAAAACCCTTTTTTTTCAAGAAGGGAGAGAAGTGAAAGGAAGGAAAGAGAAGGGAAAAATCAAGATGCAGTTAAGTAACTTTGGCCTAAGGAATTACTGTTCATCAGCTGAGTTAGTCAAATTTGATGTTTGCGAGCTATTAGCATAGCATAAAGAAGAGGCAAGTTTGTTTGTTCATACCACAGTTGCTGTGACCTTTTGTGTGAGGAAAACAAAAGTGCGATGCAACTCCCTTAGCTTTATCCACTTAAAAGCTACATATCTACTACTCACTACTACCTGAGACTCATTCTATATCCAGTAGGGTATTTACAGAGGAAAGTTCTTTCATTTCAAGATAGCTGGCCAAAACAGGTGATATGACTTCTCTTAACACTCATCTAAGGATTGGAGAAGACATTTTTAATGTGTTAAGATGAACTTGATTCACTTGTGCCTAAAGTGTTGCAAAAGGGGAACGGTACAGTGCATCCTGCTTTTACTTTACTGGAGTAAAAATATCCACACTCAAATAAAGCCATACAATCATTAGAAGGCCATTCTTAGGATCAGACTTCAAACTATTTTATTTTCCCACTTAATCCTTTGCTTTTCAGAAGACAAAACTCAAGTCTGTAAATAAAGATAATGCCATGCTATTCTTAAATGTGCTCCTCTAAAGCTTTGTCGATAGCATATAGAAGATTCCTATATCCAGTGATTAGGCTAATTTAAGAAATGATTATACTGAATTATAAAAAATTGGCCCAGAAGGAAAAAGATTTGAGGAATAATTAGAAGAAGTGAATCTGCCCACTCCAGATGCTAAGCACATGGTGATATGATGAATTTACAATATTCACATAACACTCAAACATATTTGCAGCAAGTAATAGTCAATCATTCAATAAGATATGCTTGATAGGTTAGCAAGTTAGGAGTATATTTTCTGCAGAATTACTGAGCATAAATAATGCTAAAACTAGGTGGTATTAAAAGCAAATTAGGTAGTTAATTATTTCTTTAAAAGGAATCAAGTACCTTACTGAAAGCATTAGTTTTCATTCTTTCAATGGCTTGTTGATTTGTCTGAAGTCTTGAAGCAAGCCCTATTTCCACGTTGATCCCATGAAATCTTAATGCAAGGAATGGGAAAGCAAATCAAGGAAACATCAGGGAATTATTTTTCATTCCCCTGTCACTTTGTCAACTCTGATAAGCATGTGAACTCATTCTAAAAGCAGTTCCAAATCCATGAAGTGTGAGTTCATTGACAGGAAATCAGTAAGTTCAAAAGATAATGCACATGTGAGTTTTTTTATTGGTGTCTATCATCCTTCCTGCCACGCCGTGATCTTTTAGCTCTATGCAGGCTGAGAGTCTGAGCACTGACACTGCAAGACCAGTTTGTGGCGTTCTCATTCCAGGAGACACAAAGAAGATGTTTCTAGCTACTGCTAGCAATCTATACAATAACAGTGCACTAAGCCCTTGCTAGTATATTTAATATATTAGAAAGCAGTAGTTTTCTGTTTCACACATAAAACCTCTAAACTGTGTGAACTATGAACTATAAATCATCTTTTGTGCTAAATTTGATCAACTCAAATCACTCCATACATATATTCACACAATCATATCAAAAGGAAAGTTTGCATCTCATCTCTTCACAATCGCAGTACAGGGGGGTATTTGCAAAGGACAACCACTTTTACGGTCCCATTGGTCTCTGCTTACAGTATGTAACACCATTACTTCAATTATAATAACTCTGCCTCTTTGTGACCTGGTTCCCTGAGGCTTAGCAGTCACAGGAGGTTAATCTGGTTTTCTGATTTTTGATTTACTCCAAGTTCCAGTATCTTTACTTTTATGCAAGTTTCCTAGAGGCTGTGCACTGGAGTGAATACACACACAACCTTTCATCCTCTTCAGTTCAAGCATAAACTCAGACCAAAATAAAAGCCTGGTTTTAGAAAGCTCTACAGGAAAATGATGGTAGAGTCACCAAGTCATTAAAAGTAAACAAAATCTAGAGGGGTGCAGGAAAGCAATGCACAAAAAACTCAACAAACCCAAAAATTGTGTAACTTGGAAATAGAAATAGTTTGGCTCCTGTGAGCCTCTGAGACCCAGCCTTCTGCTTACCTACCAAATTCAAAACCTACCAAATTCAAAACCTACCACTTGTTTTGGAGGGTGGGAGGTAGGGGATATCTCATTCTCCATTAACATTACTATAATCGCAGTAAGGAATGAAAAAGCTCCTGTTCCTTGAGAAAAGGCCTCTGGGTAAAAAAAGCCTGCAGCTATTTCACTCACACCTTATGAAAGAATAATACTGTATGCCATTACACATACGAGAATTCCCAGCACCTGTCTTGGAGCATAATAGCTTTTTTTCTTTAAAGACTATGAATCAACAAAAGATCCTATTAACAGCTTGAGACTAAATTCAAATATACAGTAGGTACATCTATGTTTAAAGGAAGTATATTACCTCAAGTTCCATTTTGAGTCCCAGAACCCCACTTAAATGACCATATGGATGTCACTGGCTGGAGACATGTTTACTTTGCATAAAATATAATTCAGATGGATTATCTACAGGCATGAGTTATATGATGATAAAATCAGTAGCAAATAAAATAGTCTATCTAGTATCTATCAAGGTGATCCCTTTAGCTGTATCCAAGGAAGATTATTTAATTCTTGACTATGATAAATGGAAAACACAAATTAAATATAACTAGTAAATCTGCTGTAAATCGGCAAGCATTTTCAAGACAGCAATTATGATGAGGAAAGCTACTTTTAAGTGCGTGTCACTCAAGCTGATGTGGATTGTTTTTCCTCATGTGGTGATCATCCACTCCTCTTCCTATACCTCCACTTTTAAGCCTACCTCATTACTCCTTTGGGTCTTTTTTTTTCCCCTTCAATTCTATACAAAATGTAATTTTATGCACCATAAACTTAGGTATTTTAATAACGTTCTGCAAAGTCAAGTAAATTATTAGTAGCTTAGACAAATGCATACTCTATATATTGTATTTGTTTCTCCTGCAAGTCCTCTAACCAAATTTTAGACAATACTCTTTCCTCAATAATAGTGAAGTAAGCTAGTCCAATTAGTGTCAGTGGGTATCACTACAATATTAATTTCCATTACCCACTCTTGCATGAGATGATATGGTGATGATACAAAATAGCATTACAGAAAAATGTGTCATCTAGCTGAAAAGCCCGTTAAATGTAATAGTACTGCCAGTGAGGAAAGGTTTATTGAATAATGCTAAGGTAATTGTTTGAAGCAAGGGCAGGATCATTTCAATTCAAGAAAAAAAAATATGATGATGAATTTATTTTCTATACCCTTCTCTCTCACAGTTCACTTGTGTGGGCTTTGTTTAAAGAAAGATAAACATCTACTCCAAAATGATACTCAGTAATATTAGAGATAGTCCGAGCAAATTTATTTTAATAGATGCAAAAATGAAGATATTTCCTTACCACTGAAATGGTATCTTAAATTCCACTTGCAGAGAGATTCATCACAAAGTTAATATAAGATGTTTCTTTAAAAAAAGAAAATCAAATAAATTCAAACATATGATAGTTGTACTTTTCTAAAAGCGTTTGATTCAACCTAAATTTTATATGTAAGCACTGCGCTGACTGTGGTAGCAATTAAAGACGCTTGTAAATAGTCCTAGGAAAAGAAATTTAAAATGCATCAATGTAGGCATTTGTAAGTAATCATTTGTAAGAAAAAAAAAAGTATTTCCAAAAGAAATAATTGTTAAGGTATTTGGTTCCCTTTTTTCTTCCTCTCTGTTAATGAGTTTTCCTACGTTGCTACAGGTGACTTGAAAATTAAGAACTTTTACTAATGCATCTGGATTTATTCCTTTGGGATTCCATGGCAGAGTGCTACAATTTCCCTAGCTGTTCAAATAATTTCCTCTTCTTTGGTTAACAACAGCCTGTTTATTAATTTCCTAGAAACAAAGTATTCTGTCTCCGCTTGTTGGCTATTACGAATAACTTTAGCTGAAGGTCCTATTGTTTTGCAGTGCAGTTCTTAGCAGAACTAAGTATACTAATAAGTACTAAGTATGCTAATAGGTCTTTGTTACATGGGCACTTTACATAAGTGTCCTCAAGGTAGCAGGTACCTTGCTTAAATATTCACCACAAAGACTAGTAATGAAATGGATAACAGCAGCGTACATTTTTTCCTTTACAATTCTTCTCCTGTCTTTTATGCAGAGTACTTTATTTTTCAAAAGCAAATTACATCTGAGTATTTTAGTAAGTTAAGGCCAAACTACAAACACAAGGAGTTAATTTTCCTCAAAATACAGTCTGTCCTATTGTACTACATTAAGAGTTACTGTAACTGAACCTTCATACTAGAACATACCACAGAATGGTGCTTTATTTTGCTGCAGAATTTGGAGAATGAAAGAATGAGTGGGTCGTCTGGCTTATTTATTCTATGATCTGTATTTCAGGATAAGGAATTTATATAAAAAATGCTATTCCCCCCCACCCCCCGCCCCTCTGATTAGTGTCAGAAGTACATATACTATGCCTTAAGACATGCCTCAATCAATAGCTGTTCTCCATAGAGAAAACAAATCATAAGCATTGTTTATTAGAGGGAAGTAAATACCATATGCCAAATGGCAATAATGAGGATAGGCATACTTACAAAGAGAGAAAAAAAAGATATTTTCTTCATATCTTTCAGTTTGACAGAACCCGAGAACACTCACTGAATGTTAGACTCCCATCCTCCCATCCTGGTAAACTGCTGTCGGTGCCCTTGGAAGAACATGTAGGAGGATTACTTTTTGTTTAACTTCTCTGTTTAACCTTCACAGCATTTGCTTACTGTGTTCTCAGTAAACACAGGTCTTAAAGGATATGTGCTGCTGGAAGGATGGTTAAGTGCAAAGTTAAGCAACTTTTCTTCAACCTCTCTGTAACTGCAGGTGGGAGTGTGCGGATATAAAAATACAATTCTTAAAAAAACAGAAAAAGAAGATTGAGCAGACATTAAAGGTAATTAGCTGACAGGCAAAAGACTCTTGCTTTGATGAAGATTTCTCTAAGTGGATTGCAAGTCTAATTTATCTGATGCCCATTAATATAGCCCATTGTCATTTGAGTAGCCTCCTGTAGATTTGATTTATTATTTCTTCTATGATAATATTGTGCTTTTGCCAAAAGCAGGACAAGTATGTATCCAGAATTCTTGAATGAGACCAAGACTCCTGAGGAATTGGCTCATATAGTTGCCAACCCACTCTCCAAGATATTTGAAAAGTCATGACAGTCAGGTGAAGTCCCCAGTGATTGGAAGAAGGGAAAAAATACATCTCATGAAGTTTAACAAGGACAAGTGCAAGGTCCTGCACTTGGATCAGGACAATCCTTGCTACCAATACAAGCTAGAGTCTAATGTGATAAGAGAGCAGACCTGCAGAAGTATTTGGGGGTACTGATGGATGAAAAGCTGGACATGAGCCAACAATGTGCCCTCACAGACCAGAAGGCCAATCGCATCTGTGTTGCATCAAAAGAAGTGTGGCCAGCAGATCGATAGAGATGATTCTGCCCCTCTATTCCGCTCTGGTGAGACCCCATCTGGAGTATTGTGTCCAGCTCTAGAGCCCTCAGCACAAGAAGGACATAGACTTCTTGAAACAGGTCCAGAAGAGTGACACGAAGATGATCAGAAGGCTGGAGACACTGGAACAGGTTGCCCAGAGAGGTGGTGGAAACTCCATCCCTGGAGATATTCACGGTCAGGCTTGATGAAGCTCTGAGCAATCTGGTCTAGTAAGGATGTCCCTGCTTACTGCAGGGGGCTTGGACTAGGTGACCTTTAAAGGTCCCTTCCAATTGAACTCATTCTTTAATTTTTTTGTAAACTTGTGAAGAGACAAACTGTTGCCTATTATTACCTGCATACCCAAAACAATCAAAGAATGGAAAGATAGCTAGAAACAGAGGTTAGATGAATTGCTCTAAGTCTTATAATAGTCAATGGCAGATTTATTAAGAAAATTGAAGATTTCTTAGCCATAGTTCATAGAATCATAGAATGGCAAGGGTTGGAAGGGACCCCAAGGATCATAAAGCTCCAACCCCCCCCCTGCCACAGGCAGGGACACCAACCTCACACCTGGATCTACACAAGGTTGCCCAGGGCACCATCCAACCTGGCCTTGAACACTTCCAGGGATGGGGCATCCACCACCTCTCTGGGCAGCCTGTTCCAGGACCTCACCACTCTTTCTGTAAAAAACTTCCCCCTAATATTCAATCTAAACCTTCCCTCCTTCAGCTTTAAACCATTCCCCCTTGTCCTGCCATTATCTGCCCTTTAAAAAAGTTGATTCCCCTCCTGTCTGTATGGTCCCTTCAGGTACTGGCAGGCTGCAATGAGGTCCCCCTGCAGCCTTCTCTTCTCCAGGCTGAACAAGCCCTGCTCCCTCAGCCTCTCCTTGTAGGGCAGGTGCTCCAGCCCTCTAATCATCCTTGTGGCCCTCCTGTGAACCCTCTCCAACAGCTGCACATCTTTCTTGTATTGGGGGCCCCAGATCTGGACACAGTACTCAAGGTGGGGCCTCACGAGGGCAGAGTAGGGAGGGACAATCCCCTCCCTGTCCCTGCTGGCCACCCCTCTTCTGATGGAGCCCAGGATACCATTGGCCTTGCGAGCTGCAAGAGCACACTGCTGGCTCATGTTAAGTTTCTCATCCACTATGACACCCAGGTCCTTCTCAGCAGGGCTACTCTCAAGAAGCTTAGTTCAGAAGCTTTACATTATGCAACCAATTCTTTTCACTGGATAAAACTGCTAGCAAGTACAGAGGGCTCCGTAGCCCTTATCTTAGTGAGTATGGGCGTTTTGCTTCATTAAGGACTACGGGATTAACAGGAAGCAATGTCTGTTAAGGAAAATTAAAGTGTTTAATTTTCTCCTCTCCATTCTCCTGTTGATAAAGAAGCTATAAAACCAATTTAAATAGCCAGGCATACAAAGAGAAATTGACAATTTTCAAATTTCTGTTTATTGTGTAGATTGGTGAAGCAATTGATTTACTAAAAGAAAGCACACACTTAAGTCAGGAAATCAAATGTGTTTGCAACACCTCTTCACACATGGATTCACTCAAACATGGGGACCAATAATATCTTTTTTCCTTCTACTTACAGAATATTGACAATTTTGATTTGCATTGGCTAATATTGTAAAAGAGTTCTGTTTAGTTGCACAGCTATGGAAGCATGAAAATACTTCAATCGCAATTATTTGCCCTTGGTGAAATTCAGTGCAAGATTTGGAAGCTTGCGTGCTTGTAGCAAAAATTAATTTGTGCTCATCAGCCAGAGACTCAGAAAGTTGAAAATACACTTTCATATTATGTACCCATTTTAAAATACAATTTTGTTGGGAGACAACAGGGTACTTAGCATAAATTTCTTGGAGCTTTTCCATTTTCTCTTAATTTAGTAGAATTGTTAAAGTATACATTCTCTAACCAATTTCTGACCAGTTTGTGATGTTTGGCTTCTTAAGACTATTGTTCCATGATTCTTCATGGCACAGAGGAAGATGCAAGGGTTCCAGAATATTCATCCCTCTCAATGGAAGTTTGCAGCTTAAAAATACTGGGACTATAAAGAATCTTTTTTCCCCAGTCCTGGCACTGAGCAGGCAGTACAGAATGAGTACTTGAGATCTTACATCTTACCATTCTAATGAGATTTTATAAAAAATTGATGTTGCAGGCATGTAATCAGGTTTTGACTCATTCTTGCAACATTGCTAGTACTCTTCCTATAGATTACCACATGGAAATCAAAACAGATTTAATGGTGACTCATTTAAAATGCTATCCACGTTAATTACAGTTAATTAAGCTATAACATCACAGAAAGAGAGATCATTACTTACTAACCTGCTTTCAAGCCTCTGAAGAAGACATGTAGACATAAAAATAAGATTATTAATTTTAGATAAACTCTGATTTCTTTGATTATAAACTGCAATAGAAATCATATTCCTAATTTCTGTGGTTTGGCTACCATTTTTCCTTGTTTGTTTCCACATCCCTGCTGAACAGAAGGTATGAGGCAAGTGAGTAAGTACTTATCTCATTTGAATTGTGAAGCCAGTTGAACACAAAAATACTGCATCAACAGAAAAATGGGGCAAAACTTTGATTCACTCAGGAACAGGATCTGAAGACCATTTGCACTGAGTAAACTGTGACTTGCTGGAAGTACGACTGTTTTACGCAGCAGATGAACAGCCAATGTATCCTCCCCATAAGAGTGACATGGTTTTATGTACTAGGACTACATTACTTATGTCAACTTAACAAAGTCATCTCACATGTACTCTCTTATGTAAATCATGCTCTGTTCAGGATATTAATTGCTAGAAGAAATCTCCAAACTATCAACAGTATCTGAACAGTCTGTGTTTCAGATAATAATTTGTAACATCTACTGTCAAAACCCTGACATTTTATTTAGGCTAATGCAGTAACAGAATGTGAAACTAAAGCAATATTCTTCAATTACAGTAGCTAATAATAAGTAAGGAGTAGCAGGAGAACACTGTAATCTTCACACTTTTTTGCTGAATAGTTTTCTCTGCTTAGTACTGACAACGCTGCCAGCAGAAATTTAGGGTCCTGCTATAACCTGGGTAGAAGTGAATCAGTCTCCTTTAAGCGGCTGCCTACGTGGATGGGCTGACCTAGAGCAATAGATTCCATGCAGCTGAGCAACACAATAATGCACATGTTCAAAGGGCTCTGCTCCAGGGAAGGTTGTGTGTCATGCCACTAAGTACAGCTGTCAGGAAGTACATAAGTGCAGAGAGGAACGGATGAAAAGGCAAATAAAATAATTAATTGTATTCTGTATGACTTGAAGACAAAATACATGGTTTTCCGGTGCTACTTCCATAGCTGTCCGTACTGATAGATTCTGACATGATCAAAAGCTCTCTATTTTTACAGTGGCAAGAAAAATCTAGGGTGTCTTTGTTCAGCCATTGTTGCAGTTCTGACAGCTACTCTTCTCAGTATGAAAGTCGGGAACTAGCTCAATGAAACTATAAAACAGACTACCATTTACAGCAATAAAGTTAATACATGGATACATAGGTGTGTATCTAAACATTTTAAATTAACTTACTGGGTCTCTCTCCAGCAGTTTCAGTACAATTTATATCTCTCTTTTTCATCTTCATATTATAATCTAGCATAAAGCTCATTCAGATGCCCAGGTATTTAGTATTGCAGCAATTAGTAAATATCTTCATGCTGCATTTCAATTTAAATTCAGTGTTACACACTTAGTGCCAAATTATGGTATCTGCAGATATTAAAAACAAAAAATTGCACAAACACAGGGAATATATATATTTATGCAAAGTTTTAAAGGGATGTGTATCTTTTGATGTTCTACTTTTTTCCATCATGTAATGCAGCTACATCCTGAATTTG
Organism: Laterallus jamaicensis coturniculus; assembly: GCA_022605575.1. Taxonomy (NCBI): domain Eukaryota; kingdom Metazoa; phylum Chordata; class Aves; order Gruiformes; family Rallidae; genus Laterallus; species Laterallus jamaicensis. The sequence goes on from JAKCOX010000019.1 coordinate 14,670,971, forward strand.
ACTTTAAATTGTCCTGAAGTCCTCCTGTCTACAATGACATACATGCTGCAGTTTTAAATCTGAAGATCTTAAATTAGATATTGTAGCAGTCTTAAATGCAAACAACTACATTTTTTGTTGTTATGTTTTTACTATGTGTTACATTCAAAATTTTTTGAGATTTACTGAAATGCATAGACATCACACAACAATTATAAGTTTATTTTTTAAAATATTTGTAATGCTGATCCACGTGTCAAAGCCCCCCAAAAACCAATATGAAAACTGGATGAAAAAATTATCAAGAAAAATTTAGGTTGTCTCTGAACCCATATATAAAGGCAGAAAGAGCTGGGGAAAGGTGGATTACCCCGTCGTTTGAAAAATTAAGAGGTAGGAGCCACTTATAGAGCTGCAGTTTTTTTCTGACTGCTAGGAACACCTGAAAAGCTTTACCTGCCTGAAAGGATTCTAACCCAAGGCAACCATACGGAAGACTAATCTACAGTTTTCCAATACAGACTGATGAGTAAGACTACCCATTTAAAGTAGTGATTATAGAGAAGATGGGGGGCAAAGTTAGGAAAACAAATTCAGGAAAGAGAGAATTTCAATGTTAATAGCTAAGCCAGATTCAGAATGACGACCTCCCAGAGAACATTTTTTATCTGAAGTGCTGCTGAGTACCACCTTACCCTTCATCATTTTTTTTCTCTGTGCACTCCAACCACAACACAACTCGCCTGGAAATTCCTATTCTCATGTCGTCATTTTCATCCCATTTAAAACTTGCTCTGTTGTCAGTGTTACCACCCTCAATATTCTATTTGCTTGAGTAGTAGCCCTCAAGGCATGTGGGAGCAACCTGTAAATGCACTGTTCTTGCATTAGGATCTGCTTTACTAATCAAGTTCAACCCAAAATAACACAGTAGCTACAGAGGTACAGCCGTCACTTTCACTCAATTACACTCACAGTTAGAAGGCAATTATTATTACAATCATTTAATAATAAGTAATTAATGCCAGGGCCCATATTTTTCCATGAGTCATAGTGTGCTAAATACATGCTATGCTTAGGTGAACATTTATTGTGAAAGCATGAAATGGTCCAAAGTAAGTGCATACTTAATGGAAGCCTTCAACCAGTGTAAATGAGAATAGTTCCATCAGCTATAAAAGAATAATATGCTAGATCCAAAATAAGTCTCAGGGAAGAGACAGGATTTTGAAAATGCCTTCTGTTGTCAAATCTTGGAAGCATCTACCTTACATCAACACCTCCACTTTGGACCTTGCAACTGCTGTAACATCTATATTAGTTTATGTGCAGAAGTAGGAGGCCTTGACAGGGCCTGCTGGTTCTCCTGGTGATTCAGGCCTTCCTTCCAATTCAAAATCATGGAAGTCCATGCTCAGAGCCTGTCAAAGAATGTCAACAATGGAAACAGGAATTGTGTAGACATGAGGCATAATGCTGAGGCCACTGCCATGCTGACACCAACCCATCAGAACACTAAATTGCAGAAAAGCAGGTCAAAGATCATATTGTATTCCTAGCATCTTGCATGGCTTCTAAGCACAAACATCAATTAAAGTCATTTTCACAAAGAAGGGTAACACATTTTTTGTGTGTGTGTGAATTGCAAAGGAAAATCATAAAAAAGGGCTGAGGCGTACTATAAGTGCCAGAGTTGTGTGACAAGGCCTGAAGGAATAATGAAAAGTCCCAAAGGCAGAGAAGAAGTGGCCATGGTCCTGCAGAGGAGGTTGAAATTCTGTCTATCTGTCATCACAGACAATATGAATGGCTTGACAGAAATTACTGGTCTGTCCAGGAAGTTTATTTTTACATTCTTGTCACAACCTCCACTAGTATTTATGTGTTTTAGAGAAAAAAATCATTGAAACTCAGTCCTAGGAACTGGAACCACGTTTTACAATTTTGCCATCTTCCTAATTGTTCTGAATTTCTATCTGTGCAGTGATGCGTTTTCAGGAGAAAAAGAGAAAAATATTGTAAACTATATATAACTTTGTGGAGAAATCCTCAGCCTTTCCAGTTTACGAAATAAGATCCTGCCTTATCTTTTTTTTTTTTTTTCATTCAGACAAATATTTAAATAGATCATACAAGTACAGCAGAGAAAAAAGAAAGATTGAGGAAGGCTATATTCAAAATATATCTATAGCCTAGTACTTGATGCAATCTTCTAGGAAATACGCATTCAAGTTTCATCAAACACTAAAAGGATCTAAAGAAAACTTTATCATACAGTGAATGGTTCTTTAATCCATGAACTGTTACAAAAACTGCACAGAACTTTGCTATGCTACATTTTGTGTTAAGAGAATGGCTTGAATCTGTGTTTCCAGAACAGATTTTTCTAATCCAGTGAGAAGGACAATACTTTTGCAGAAGTGAGGCTTAAAGGACACTCCTCTCAGTGCTCAATGCAACCCCAAGCTAAATAGGAGTCTGTAAATTTACTGGGTTTGTTGCTTCTCTCACCTCTACTCCCAAATTAATTTGTGTACTCAAGCTACTCAGTAGAAAATACCAAGCACACAATAAGGTACTAAATAAATTTTAAAATATATTTATAAAGTTCTTATGAATCACATTCTTTAAAAACTGTTTCTCCATTCTGGGGCATTTGTAATACACCAACTTTACAATTAATATCTAGGTACTCAGGGAATAAGGATTTCTTAAGTGAACCATTGTCTCTACATGGAGCTAATGTTGCAGCTATTAATACTTCCCACAATATATTGCCATGTTTCAGTGCGGTGCTGGAATGAACATTTATGTCTGTGAAATTATATGCACTAAAACCAGTAAAACTTACTAAATATATTAAAAAAAAATACTAGCTGCTTATTCATAATGCAATGAAGGCACTCACCTTCATCTAACTGGAAAGTTAAGAAACATAGAAAACAAAAAGGAAGAAAAAAAAAAAGATTTTACCCCCTTCTATTTGTAATCATTACTCATTCTGAGCAGAACAAAGAAAGAAGTGAAATTAAACAGAAAGGTCAAATTCTGTTTATTACCATATTATTATATGTAAATTAAAAAGCATTCTGTAAACAAAAAACTCCAATATATAATCGGAGACAGAATTCACTTCAGTCACTTTACAGCTGCATAGTGACAAAGTGTAGTCAGCCAGTTACAGAGCTTACACTCACTAAGAAAATGAGAAGTTACCATTCCTTACAAAACAGTTAATTGTCCAGATCAATAGTTATGAGGTTGTCTGCAATGAACAGAATCCATACAATTGCATTTAAGAGTGTTACCCAGAAAAAAGTCATATGCCAAAGAGCGCAGACTTTGCAGACTGAAAGGCTGAGGTCAACCTTCCAAGCTCTATAAGGAGGAACAGCCCTATGCCATGTTTAGATTTTAAAAAAAATATATATATAATTTTTGTGGTACTGAGCTTTGATTTGCACAATTTGTTAGTTAAAAAGGTTATTACTTCAACACATTTTCCTACCACATATCCCCAGAAAGAGAATATGAAATAAATCATCTGTGATAAGGTGAATCATCCATATTTTCCAGGTTACCTAACGTGAGTTAAACACCAATATGGGTAAATGTAGACAAAAAAGCTCAATGTAAAATATGCTAAGCAAAAAAGAAATAAACACGACTGTTTAATCAAATGAGCCACTAGAAGATCTCAAAATGATCTTGGTTCTGTAGATTTACAGTCCTAGTAATAATTAGGCAGGATGTGACCTACTCAGTAAACTATGGTAGCCCAAGCTAAAGTTTTAACATGCCTGCTTAAAATATTTGATACATAACTGTAGAGACAGTGGGAATTTTGAAGCACACACAATTTTGCATAAATTTTGAACTCAGTAGTCATAGTATATGATCATAAATATGAACAGGCATTCTGCAGCCTTGATATGTGTTAGCTTATTGATAGAAACGCTAGTATATATCAGAACATTGTGCTGCCGAGAAATTGCAAGGGGAAATGGAGAAAGATTCTGTTCAACAGCAAATGCAGAATGGATCCCCTAAGACAATGGGGAGAGAGGCAACACAGAAGTTTTCCTGGGTGATTTTTCTACTATTTATAAAATTGAGGGATTTTCAAATAAAATCTAACTATATACAAATAGATGGAAGACTAATTACGAGGTTAACACAGCCATTTTCCTGGTTCATATTACTAATATCTAAATTCCATATAATTGCAAAAGGGGCAAGGTTCCAGCTCTGCTTCATTAATGAGATGTGAATAAACACCTTGATATCTATACTTTTGGATCTGATAAAAAGTACAAGTTTATTGACACCCTGTATTCATGTTGATTGTGCTCCAGGCTTTCTCTTTCATGTTTCCATTGTGAAGGATTTTTTTTCTTTTTTCCTTTTTAGCCTTTATTATCAAAACACATTATTTGTTCTTTGCTCTTGGGCAGGACTCCTTGAAGTTAAAAACAGCAGTTAAGACAAATCAGAATTAGAAATAAGGCATGCCATTTTAATTAATTTTTCAGCAGTGAGAGGGTACTAACTAAAACCAGACTTTGGTCAATAATTGTACTGAATGCTTCATTATTGAACTTTGTACAGAAAAATAATATTCAACATTTCTCCTTAAAAGATATTCAAGCCTTGGCTACTCTTAAAGATCAAGTCAGTTCAAGAAACTTCTGCAAATTTTGTTTTGAATAAAGACAGATTTTTTTTTTTTTCTTGCTCCCCTTCCCCCCAACCCCCCACCCCACTCCCCCTTAGCCTGGACTTTAAATCTCAGTGCTGATTCCCAAGTGGTCATAACTGCCCACACACATATTCTTCATCAACCCATTTTCATAAGATTTTCTCAGGCATTTTACAAAACACAGAAAAACCCTAAACTAATCAAATGTACACATCTAAATTAAACAGTTCTGGTGCAGAATTCGGCTTTTTTATTGGTTCAGTGACAGTCCACTATTCATTGGACTAAAGTTAATTCCTTGATGCTTCCTTTTTTATCTCATGTTGAAATGGAGCTGTCTTAGCTAACTTCCTTGTAGCTAAGCCTGTCCTTCTTAGAAAACATCCAGAAGAATTGTGACATTTCTTGGCAGTCTGAATCCTAGTGTCAAGCACCAAATGAGCAAGCATTCAGTGCTTAGCCATGCATAGCAGTGGACTCATGCATAGCAGTGGCCTCAGGATTGTTGCACGCTGGCTAGGCACTGTGGAGAAACTTGCATTGCTATTTCCCTTTTCAAACTAAATCTCCAAATCTGCCCATCCATGGTCACTTTGCATGGGGTTGAAGGCTCAGTTTAGCCCGCTTAACTTTGGGTAATTACTGAAAGCATGGTAGGTTAGTGTAGACCTCTATGAAGAGACACAGATTCCTTCCAGAGGATGAATGAATCATCCTTTGGAAATGCCTGTTTCTTCATGGAGGAAAGCTAGGTAACTGTGACCTTAATTTCAGTGGTCTTAAAAGCACCAAAATGCATTTCAGTGCTTCAGGTAACATACCACATACCACACGTTCCTATCACATTATTATGACCATGGACATTCCAAATTACAGAGCAGGAGATGTAGGATTGAATTATATGGGAAAGCATTTTTGAGAAGTGAGTACTGTAAATATTTTGAAAGTAACCGGTTTTAGTGAACAAATTAATTTTTAACTGGAAATATTTTTTCTGTTTGCAAGTTTTCACTGCATTTTTACGTCACAAACAAACCAGGATCTCTGTCTTTTTAAAACACCAATCTTATAGTCCAGTGGAATCAAGTCACAGGAGAAAGATCCAGAAAATCTCAAATGATGACATAAATTCTGAGACCCAGCAGCATGCTTGCTGTTAACTCAGACCACTGCAATAGGTCATTCTCAATGTCCTTTGCACAAAATGGTCTTTAAGGTCCCTTCCATCACAAACTATTCTACAATTCTATGAAGAGTAGGGATAATTTTTTTTTAACAAGTCCTCACAGAAAACCCTAAATATTGAAGAACTGAATTTTATTCTTCCTGTTCTTAATTTCAAAAGAAACCCAGCTATAAGAGAAAAAAAGTAACCAATCAGTCTCATATCCTCTATATTTATTCGTATTTCTTTTTAAGGGTCAAATTCTGCCCTCTGATGCTCAGGAAAGATGTAGGTTCCAGAGACTTGTAAGAGCATTGTCTCTGACTCATTAATTTTGCTCTAACCCTAACTTGGTTCCCAAAAGAATTGCCACCTTCTGATAGATTTCTGATAGATTTCTGTCTCCAGATGGCACACAAATGCAGTTAACCTTAAATCAGTGACAATATCAAAGCAAAAGATACCATTAAACATTTCAGTGTCTTTTCCTACATAGAAGTCTGACAATTATATGCTTCTCAGCTTCCATTCTATCAACAAAAAGAAAAAAAAAACACAACAGAATATAAAAATGATACACAGATGTTATACTCTACGTGACAGGTGCTCTTCAACTCTGATCTATACACATGATTTCCCAATCATTCATTTTTGGGGACATGCAAGAAAACAGCACCATTACTTTTAACCTAAGAACACAGCTCTACTTATCAAGGAGTAGGAGAAAATAGCTCAGAATTCATCCCAGAATAAAGTCATAAAATGACTGGAGGCATGTAGCCGACTCCATGAAATGGGATTTATTCTTGCAATGCATCACAACTGTGAAATAGCCAGAGACAGATTTCACCTTAGTGAGAGAATTGAAACATCTGGGTTCATGTTCCTGCTAAGTCCAGAAATTTCCTTGAGCAACCATCATAGGCTTTCTTGCAATTTGCAGCAAAGAAAAATACGGTTGCAGACATTTCCATGCCACAGGTAATATCTGCTGAATCTGACTGTTTAGGTTGGAAAAGACCTCTATGATGATCAGGTTGAACCATCAACCAAACATTTCCAAGCCCACTACTAAACTATGTCCTTAAACACCAAATCTTCAAGTCTTTTAAATACCTCTAGGGATGGTGACTCAACCACTTTCCTCAGCAGCATGTTCCGATGATTGATGGCTCTTTCAGTGAAGAATTTTTTCATAATATCCAATCTAAACTTTCTCTGGCACAACTTGTGTCTTTTAGCACAATGGGACAGCATACTCCTGCATCTTTAATATTTTCTCCTTGGAGAATGTTCATCCTTCCTGGACTCCTTTGCCCTTCATGATTGCCTCTCAAGGGACCCCATTCAGTAGTATCCTAAACTGTCCAAAGTCTACCCTCTAGAAGTTGAAGGTAGCAGTTTTGCTCTTCTCTGAGAACCAAAAACTCTATCATTTTGTGATTGCAATGTCCAAGATGCCCTCTGATCACCCCTTCACCCACAAGTCCTTGTTTGCAAACAACATTTTCAGTGGGGCAACTTCCCTAGTTGGCTCCCTCACCAGTTGTGTCAGGAAGTTATTTTCCACATCCTCCAGGAACCTCCTGGACTGCTTCTTCATTGCTGTATGTATTTCCAGCAGATGTCTGTTAAATTCATATCTCCCATGCCAAAAAGGGCTAGCAATCATGAGACGTCTCACAGCTGCTTATAGAACATTTCATCTGCCTTTTCATCCTGGTTATGTGGTCTGTAACAGACTCCCATCATGATATCTGCCTTCTTGGTCTTCCCTCTGATTCTTACTCATTAACACTCAACCCTATGATCACCATAGTCAAGCTCTAGACAAAACACACATGGCTAGCCCACCACTTCTCCTTTATTGCTAATGCTTCCTGAAGAGTTTATAGCCATCCATTGTAGCATTCCACTCATGTGAGTCATCCCACCATGTTTCCATGGCAACTATATCATAGTTTTCCTACTTCACAATGGCTTCGAGCTCCTTCGGTTTGTTGCCCAAGCTCTGTTCATCAGTGTAGATTCACTTCAGTTGGGCTATTGGTTCCACTAATTATTTTGAGGGGGAAGCCTTAATTCCTATCTGACCACTCAGGCACTTCCATGGTTTCTAACCTATCAATAACCCTTGTGTCTTCACTGCTATATGGATCTCTATCCCCTACCTCCACTGCGATGGGAGACCAAAGGAACTTGCTAGAACACCGGCCCTCAAATGTTGGTATGCCATCCCCAGGCTTGTCTCTAGTGAGCCATGTTTTATCCTTCTCCCTCTTCAAATCTAATGTAAGTTCTTTTAATGAGTCCTGCTAACTCCTGTAAGAAGTTCCTTTTCCTTGTTTGCGACAGGTGTACGTACCCTGTCTGTTCCCAGAAGGTCTGGTGTTGTCTAAACTGAATGAAAATGAAAAAAAACCCAAAAATTCTATCAATGACACCAGGCTGGGAGCCAGGTATCAGTCTTCTGGCTTCTCCTGTTCATCATCATTCCCTGCAACTGGAAGGGTAGATGAGAACTCCAGTTGTGCTCCTGATCCCTTCATCAGTTGCCCAAGCCCCTGAAGTCTCTCTTGATTTGCCTTAGACTTCTCTTAAAACTTCATTGCTTCCTACCTGAAAAATTAATAATGAATAGGAATCTGAAGGTTGTACCAAAGTAGGAAGTTTTCTCTTTACATCTTTAACCCAGGCCCCAGGGAGACAGCAAGCTTCCCTAAGAAGTGTGTCCATTCAGCATATTGGGCCCTCATTTCCCTCTGTTCAGAAGTGAGACTCCTATGAAAATGACCCATCTTTTATTCTTTATGGAAGTAGTTTTGATGCAGGACATAGGCCAACTTATCCTCAGCTACACCTCCAAGCTAGATGAACCATCATCCTTGTTAATACTTGGTTGTACTTGCAGAGCCTCATACCTATTTTGAAACTGGCAAGGTGGGGAAGTCATAGAGAAGACCTTGCCTGCTGCTCTGGGCAGGAATTTGTCACCAATGGCCCCTATCCCTTAAGTCACTGTGTTCATAGGGAATCCTCCATATCATGCATCACGCCTGTCTATTGGGCCTGGCCCAGGGAAGAGAGGGTGTGATTCCAGTAGTCTCTCTCTCTCTCCTCTCCCTGGTACTCCTCAGCCTTCTCAGCTACCCCAGAGCTCTGTCACTAAGCAGAGGACTTCCTCCACCTGGGTACACTTCCCACAGGTGTGCTCACTACTGCCATCCGGCACTGGCATGAAAGCACTTGGGTGCCAGTATCTTCCCACCAGAGTTCTGTCTGGGAAGCTGCATCAACTGTGGTGGGTGCAGAGCTTAGAGAGGCTCTGGGTTTCTGCTGGGTGAATAACAATGCTCCCTGCTTGAGCCAGCAGAGCTACTGCACCCTTCCTGAATGCCCTTACATACAAACTGCTGTGCTGTACCCTGTTTTCCCACCTTCTTCACCATGTTCCAGTTTGTTCCCTAACGGGGGGTGGGGGTTGGCTGCTGGCACTCCTGGCCCAGCCCAGGTCTCTTCAGCAGCTGTCACACAAGCTGTGGGTCCCTGGTGCAAGATTGGGTCTCCATGAGGTTCCCCCTGTTTGGGAAACCCCTCTGTGCACCTCATGAGAGCACTCTGATATGGATTGTGGCAGTACTGGAGCTGCTCACCTCACCAACAGACTGTTAGATTTGGTTACACCATATCTAAACCTCCCACTATTGATCCAATAGCACTGGCTCATGAAGATTTGCTAAGTAAATTCATTAATACTTCTGAGATTCTCAATCAGAAGGACAAAGGCCCACAATGCCAAGTATTTCAGACCAGAATAACTCAAAACTAATTCTCCAATTTTTTGTGGTGGATAGAAAATATGTAACTGTAGGGTAAAACAAAAAGTGAGCTGGTATTAAATTGCATAGCTTCTTGCCACCACACGTATGTTTGGATATTACAAATCTTTAATGTATTAAAGTTAGCAGGAATGTAAATAGATTTACTTAATTCCTCCCAGACACACTGAATTTCTGATAAACAGACTGTCAAAATATTCCACAGAGCTTCCTCTATTTGATTTTTAGGTAGCTGTGAAAGCACTTACTTTTCAAGATTTGTTCTGCTACAACCTGAAGGGACTGGGCTTTCTGTCTCTCAATTTTCTATATTTTATAGCATTGTTAGCATCATTCCAATTATGTTTGCTTTGATCTTGATGCAAGAGCCAGGATTCTGAAAAGTAGTAAGGACATCTTATTCCATGTGTATCAATGAATAATTCACTATGAAGTCACTCACAGCTCATTTATCAGGATAGCTCACCTCTATTTGGGTTGAACTGAACTTCTAAAACGATCAAGCAGTAACTTTGGAAAAGCAACAGTGTTGTGGTTTTTTTTTCAGTGCAGAAAATAACATATTTTAAATTTTATTTTAAAAAATTGAAAATATATATATATGCTTTACAACATGGAAGGATAATGAGAATGGATTAGCATCAGTCCTAAAGCTATAGTGATCAACCTTGACAGATCCATGGGTAATGACACCCTGTATGAATAAGGTGCAACATCATATTATGCTCTTTCTCTTGCTTCTCACTTTTGTCAATATTCAGTGAGTGTGAGATACATTGAAGACAAGATTTTCCCAGTGTACTATAGTCAGAACACTGCCTAACAGATCAGAGAATGCAAGTACAGCCCACAAAATGGAATCTGATAGACTTTCCCTGAGCCTAGTATTCTGTCAAACCCATTTCTTTATTTTCTTTTTTTTTTTAAATCTAGAAATCAAATCTAGAAATCTGTTGACATCTATTTATGCTAAAACCCAGAGTTACAGAAATTACTTTTTTTTTTTTTTTTTCTTAGCTTCCTCACAAAATTCCCATTTGGGCATTATCAGGACAGTCCAGGCAAGTTCGGGTGAAATAAAAAGTTCCTTTTTTTTCTTTTGTTCCTCCAGATTAAACTAAGAAAAAAAACCAGACAACCAATCAAACCAAACCCGGTCACAACTTTCTTCTGGATGCATTAAGAGTTCACTTATTTTTACTGGAAGTGTCTGGAAGTCCAATTGTCTCACTGAAGAATTAGATGGGCAGCAAAAGTATAGTTTTGCATTTTTGGGGGGGCATTTGTGTACCTTCAAAATGCTAGATTTAATCCCCGGATTATTTTAACAGCCTGTGCTGAAAGAGGAATGACTTCAACTCTCCATTCTTCTTGGCTCTCAAATTGTAGAGCTAGAGTTACGCTATTGTAACAGCTTTTTCAATCTTTTCAAACGTGCACTTGAATTAAGAAGTGCAGTCAAGTTGGTAAATTTAAATTGCCTTGACTCTGAAAATGTCAGTTCAAGCTGAAACAAAATTGTTTTGAAAACTAGTAATTTAATACAAATTGACTATATTACAAAGTAAGCATATATTTGAGTATGCAAGCCCCATCTAATGCTTTCATTATACTCCCTGAGAACCTGTGAAAAATTAATATTCTATACCACTTTTCCCTAGGAAACAATATCAAATATATTATCACATGAAAAGAGAGAAAAATCATGTTATAAACCCACACAAACTGATGACCAATTTTGTTTCTTGTGTTATCCCCACATAGCTACAGAAGCATAATACATATGCCTCCATAGGTACTGTACCTTTCATCCTTTGTCAAAGAGCAAATATTTATAAGGGCCCAAACCCACTTCTCAATTCCAAATTATGCTGGATACATAAAGCCCTCGGATCATTTTAAAGAAATGCATTTATGTTGCTCTACCTTCTCTGTACAGTCACTGGAGCAAAAGAAACACCTTGAGGCCATTTCAAAACTCTAGTAGTTATGGTACTGGGAAAGCTTGTCTTTCTTCACTGTCTGGTCATTAGCATTAATAAAATAATAATAAAAAAATAATTCTAGACCTTAGTTCCTTTGGGAATTGTTGAGGATATTCCTAAAATATCAGTTTACCTATGTGATACTCGGCACCTGACTCACACTGCCATCATCATCTGCTGCATTCACTCTCGACTTCTGTCTGATTTTGCAAGAACAGTGTACAGTCTGGCGCAAAAATCTGCAGCACAGGCTGTTTCTTTAAAATGCTGCATTTTCTCCCATTTTAAATGACTCAAGCAATGGGGCTTCCATTTCCTCCTCTGCAACACTATTAGCATTAAGTTTTCCTCTTATGCTATTCTCCTTTGTATTACTAATTCACACATTTTATTATGTGCATTAATAATATGCATTGCTGTAATAATAGGTATTTAGTACTCCTTTCCTTCAACTATCAAATTTTCTTGTTGTGAACATGTAGTTATTAATGCTTTAGAGACTTTATCATAAGCACAGTTTCCAAAGTGGGTATTTTTTCACTGCAGCTTGACTACACTTTCTGGTATTAATTTAGTCCTTCCTATATACTTCTTCGCAATGATTATCGGCTTTGCTTTGCTGAATTATTATTCTTACTGACACTGTAATTGCTATCATATATAGCAATCTGTTTATAAATAAACATGTGGATGAACAGCAGAAAACAAGCCACCAAAATAATGTAATGAGGAGCAATTTGCATTTAGCAGAACAACAGAAAATTGCACAAAGTAACAAGGGAGAGAAATAAATATTTTTAATTTTATTTCCAAAACTTTAAACTTCTTTTCTAAAGTACCCGAGGCTTATTGATCACTTTCTGAGAACAGGCTCCAATCTGAGATAGGGACATATCATTAACTGTGGGGGTAAAGCAGATTTGACACAAATAAGGCTGCCCAGGAAATAATTTTCTCATCAAGACTTACTTTGTAAGTTTTCATAATCTTTCTCATACCACAGTTGAACAAACAAAGGCCTTTCAAAGTTTCTTAAGAGTAGGGAGAGAGCTACCTCCACTCCAGAATGACAAACTGTGGAGAAGGGAACAATGGGGACTGGGCCTGTGCATCCCCTTGGAGTCCTACGTTCAAGTGCCTACACACTAATGAGTGGGACGTGAACTTTTCTGAACACCCCTATGAATGCCAGTTACTGAATGTTACAGAGCAGGTATTTCCTCTCTCTTAATGATTGATGGGTGAAGGAAATACTGTGTCGGACAACCTTCACAGGAACTGGAATGTTTCTGAACAAAGTATGATTTTGCTAGATTTGTGTTTTCTAACACACCCGTCTCCCCTCTTTCTTGAAAAGATAGTTCTTACAGTTCCAGATGTACACTAGAAAACAAAACATAGGGATTGACAGCAGACCACACTGGAACAGATCACAGCTGATAAATTCTTGCCTCAGCATAGCTTAGCATTACAGAAACGGTACATCTTTATTTTTTTCTTACCTCACAAGATATTCAGTGTTTGTGTTTCAGAATGTTTTTCATCCATTAAACATTTTCCCCCTAATTTTTAGTTTTTCTTGTTTCTTGCCGCCCACCCCCTCCTTAACTTTATTGCTATTGGTGGTTCAGAATTTTCAGATACATAATAAGAGGGGGAAAATATAGGTTTGGTCTTTCAATGAAAAAAATTAGGCTGATTTTACACGGTTGAGAAAAGATTCCAGTATTTTTCAAATTATTTTATAAACACATTTTAACCATAAGTATTTTATTAGAGAAACTCTTAATGATAGTAAGCTGGTGTCTCAGAGCAAGCTAAATTCTGTTGATTTATTTCAGGCAAAGGGTCTGACCCCAAGAGCCCTTGCTGTAACAGAGTGAACAATAAAGCCAAGAAAATACTGTCTTTACATGGACATACATCAGTATATATTGAATACCGAAAGCCCAGAAATCAGAATTTCACTCAGATTCATAAATAATTTCCATTCACCACATCTCTTTATAAAAAGCAAGAAAGTTAAATAATTAGATATATAGTTGTGGTTGACAATTTAATTTGTTTTAATGAGGACAGTAATATACCAGTTTCCAGCACAAAGAAACATTGTGCTTTGACAAAAGCATATTATGTTGTCTTACAAAGAAAGCCCTGCAGAAACCACTATTGAAAGCATAATAATATAAAGTGAAAATATGATGAAAATCTTTCTTCTAGTGTCATTTTATTTATGAATATTATACTTCAGAGGTTGCTGGGGTATGGTATTCTTTTACTTACAGGTTTACAAGAGAAGGATCATTGCTTAAAAAAGACAGAACTTCAGATACATTCAGCCATTCCTCCCCCACATGTGTGAATGAATAAGTATTAATCTACTTTCAGCTATTACTTTAACCACTAAAGTGACAGTATTCTCTTACTATTTTTGTCACAATTTTAAGAAAAAAATAAAATTCTATCTATATTAGTTTCCACTACAGTTTTCACCTCTACCAGGCCAAAGAGAAAACCTGATTCTGTGCTTATTGACTCCTTAAGCAATTGATCATGACTGTAATTAATAAATGTTAGAGCAGCATTTGCTTGAGAAACATGAATGGTATATAAGATAAAGTCATCTGTAACCAGATTTACTTTTGATTAAACTGTAGTAGTATCTCCCTTAGCTTACAGGTATCTCTATTTCTAAATCTATGGAAAAAACCCACCAAATAAGGAAGGTCCTGATGGATGGAGATCCTCAGAAATTTTATTATTCTGTTCAAAAAATAGGTTTCTTCTACAGCATAATTCCAATGTAATGATCCAAATCCCTACATTCAATAATGATTATCCCCCCACAGACATTTCCCAACTGTTTCTGGTACTGTACATGTGATTTGAATCTGAAATACTGGAAATATTTCACCATTCTTTTACTCATGGCCAATTCATACAGCTGAAAGAAGAAGTAGTAATGCTGGGAAGGTAGGAAGCCATCTGCTCCTACACTAGCCTCTGCAGCTGGAAGAGCTGGTCTTATTCGCAAAGACCAAAGATCTGCTTAGTCCTTCACCTGATCAGCAGAAACCACTATCAGACAATGAAAACATCAATAGGACATCTCAACCCATTAAAAAAAGGACCCTTGCTGACCTCCAATCCAGCCCAGGCAGAGTGGCTGATTCAGCTGTTTCACTGTTGGTTTGGTTTTTTTAATGTCCTAAAGCAGATTAAACACAGCATGAAGTATGAACATCTCAGTGTGCTTGCACTGTTGGACACAGTCTTGAGAAATCAATCTTAAACAGTGAAGCTTTGAAAAGATTTATATAGTTTAAACAATGAGAAATCAAAAGGTATAGTTAGTAAGTGGACAGAATATAAACATTTTGGTTTTGTATCATTCACAGTTCTCAGTTTCCCAGTCAACACAGAGGGAAATAGTATTTGTAAGCAAAATTAGGAGGAAATATGCTGACTGTGTCATGTTGAGAATTAAATCCCTAGCAGTACTTCTTGTCGGACAGAGCAGAGCTATGCAGTCTGGAAGCAGAAATGACATTTTTCATTGTCACCTTAAAAAAAAAAAAAGAAAGAAGAAAAAAAAGACTTATAGTTTCAGAAGGGTAAAAAGTCATAGGAATTGCAACACTGTCTGCAACGAAGTATGAAACACGGTTTAGTTAACAGCGAAGAGGACTTTGGGGCTTTGGTTCTTTTCTTTGTAACTTGCAACAAGGCCCAAGAGCAGCACAATGTCCTGAACATTATATTAAGTAAAGAGATTAGCTGTAATGATAGAAACTAATTTAGTGCATCCCATTAAAACTCAGAAAGATGTTACAGTTCTTGAGGATTTCTCACAAAAAAAAAAAGAAAATTATGGATGTGTGGAACAGGGATATGACCACTGCTCACCAACTTACAGCCCTGTATCACTACAACCCCTCTTGCTTATTGTCCTTCACATTGAATTCTGGAACCAGATTTTTGTTTGTGTAACATTCGAAAGTCTCCTTAACCTAACCTTTACATAAACTTCGGAAGACTTTTCACATTAAACATTTATTTCGAGACTAAATTACACAGCTGCTTGCTTCCACCAATAAAGTTGTTTTGCTGGATTTAATTTTTTTAGGCTTTTTGGGTTGTTTTTTTTTCTTTTTTTTTGGTTTGGGGATTTTTTTCCCATTTCTCTCTTATGTAATGGTGACAAGCCTTAATGAACATATGCTACATCAGTGCATGAACAGTTCTACCAATACACACTGAAGTTAAGCTTGAATTCCTTTAACAGAATTCCACCAATACTCCTGAATAATGCATTTATTAGACTCCCTACAATATAACCTATAATTTACTGTGCAAGATGTGATAAATGACAAAAGATGAACTCTTTTGAATATTTGGAATGTCATTCGATATTCATTTCACATGCACACTTAGACAAAGTACCTTGCAACACTTACCATCTTTGCAAAATAAAAACTAGCTCTAGTTATTAATATCTTTATTTAAATGCAGATCTTGATTTCCCCTGGAGACTGGTAAAGCTCCGGCACTGAGCTATCAGGGGAAAAGCAAACTTTGAGTCATATATTAACCACAAAGAAAGTATTTTTTCTAAAGTTTAGTGCATTGAGCTTTTTTCCTCTTTTTTTTTTCTTTTTTTTTTTCCTTTCTGGTGTGCTGGCAATCTATAATTGTACATGTTTGCCTTTAATACCATATTGTACTTTCACTCACAGGACACTATGAAAAGCAACTGCTTTTGTATCATGAGTCAGTATGCAGATTACACTCTATAAATGTAACACTAATAGGGATGATAATGCCTGGCTCTTCTATAGCATTCTCTTATCAACATAATTCAGTAAGTTTTAATTGGCAAGATAATTATCTTTGGTTAATGGATAGAGAAAGTGAGGCACTGAAGGAACTTAAAGATTTTATTTAAATGTTTGAAAAACAGGATATTAAGTTTTCTTTGTAAATTTGCCATTTATGAAGAAAGAAGAAGCTGGTGGAAGATATTGCTAGGCCACCCTCCATGGTAAGTTGTGGAAAATGGGAGAGCTGCCTGATGATTGGAGGAAAGCAAATGTCACTTCAGTCTTCAAAAAGGGCAAGAAGGATAAGTCAGGTAATTACAGACCAGTCAGCCTCACCTCCATCCCTGGAAAGGTGTATGGAATAACTTATCCTCAGTGCAGTCCCTAGGCACATCAAAGATAAGATGGTAATTAGGAGCAGTCAACATGTTTTTACCAAGGGGAAGTCATGTTTGACCAGTCTGATAGCTTTTTATGAAGGCATAACCAGGTGGATAGATTATGGTAGTGCAGTAGATGTGGTTTCCTTTGATTTCAATAAAGAATTTGATACTGACTCCCACAGCAGCCTCATGGCTAAACTGAGGAAGTGTGGTCTGGAGGACTGGGTAGTGATCTAGTTGAAGGAAAGAAGTCAGAGTTGTGATCAATGGGACAGAATCTAGCTGGAGGCCTGTATCTAGAGTCCCTCAGAGGTCGGTACTGGGACCAGTACTATTTAATATATTCATCAATGACCTAGATGAAGAAATTGAGTGTGCTGTCAGCAAGATTGCTGATGACACAAAACTGGGAAGAGTTGCTGACAAACCAGAAGGCTATGCTGCCATTCAGCAAGACCTAGACAGGCTGAAGAGTTGGGTGGGGAGAAATGTAATGAGATAAAACAACGGGAAGAGTAGAGTCTTTCATCTGGGGAAGAACAACCCCAGGTACCAGTATAGTTTGGGGGCAGACTTGTTGGAGAGCAGCACAGGGGAAAGGAACCTGGGGTCCTGGTGAACAGCAGGATGACCATGAGCCAGCAACGTGCCCTTGTGGCCAAGACAACCAATGGCATCCTGGAGTGTATTAGTAAGGGCGTAGTTAATAGGCTGAGAGAGGTTCTCCTCCCCCTCTACTCTGCCCTGGTGAGACCACACCTGGAATATTGTGTCCAGTTCTGTGCCCCTCAGTTCAAGAAGCACAGGGAACTACTTGAAAGGGCCCAGTGCAGGGCCACCAAGATGATTAAGGGAGGGAATGCTGAGGGAGCTGGGTCTCTTTAGCCTGGAGAAAGGGAGACTTAGGGGTGAGCTCATTAATGTCTATAAATATGTAACATGTGAGTGTCAGGTGGATGGAGCCAGACTCTTCTCAATGATGTCCAGTGATAGGACAAGGGTCAACAGGTGCAAGATGGAGCATAAGAGGTTCCAAGTGAATGTAGGGAGAAACTTTTTCACTGTGAGGATGATGAAGCACTGGAACAGGCTGCCCAGAGACATTGTGGAGTCTCCTTCTGTGGAGACATTCAAAACCCACCTGGACGCATTTCTGTGTGACCTAACCTAGGTGATCCTGCCCTGGCAGAGGAGGTGGAGTAGATGATGTTTTGAGGCCCCTTCCAACCCCAATATTCTGTGATTCTGTGATTCCACTCCAACTGTTTAATTGAAAACAAAAACATTGTAAAGGCCCATAGAGGGTGCTGACTCAATGTGGTTTTTTTTCTCAGTATGCTGTCAGCTGGCATTGAACCGGCGCAGAACAGGAGGATATATTTTAAATGTCATGTTCCAGGGAATTTAAAGACTTTATTTAAAAAAAAATAAAAAATAACATAGACACAATGAAGTCAACAAGTACAGCCACTAAAATGGAATCCCAAGTATTTTTCCTTACTATGATAACTACAAGGTAATAACTGCTCTTTAATCACAACATAAGCTTTAATTAAATCACTGTACACGCCTCCCTCTCCCCACCCTCCAAAACCTGAAAGAAATGTTACAACGCCGTAGATAGAATAAAAAATGTTCTGTGATTTAAATGGAAAATCAGAATTACCCTGGTGCACAATAGATTTGAAGCTGTTAAATGGTTACAAAAATGATACAAAATAAATCTGAGATGCTGAACACTTTCTACTAAGAACAAGAAAAAAAAAAGTCCAAAAGATGAAGATAGATTTCCCATGAACAGTTATTTGCTTCATACTGCTCTGGTCAGCACAGAAAAAGAGAATATGACCTACAAGATATTTTGATGCTCTGTTTTAGGAGCCATAAGGACATTTGTTTGTACAAGTAGGTGGCTATATTGCAAAATAAAGGTGGGTGGTTTGTAGACATTAGGTTAAGCATATATCTTTTAATAAGACCAACATGAAGGAAGAGAATTTGATAATCTGATTTAAGATTTATACCTACTTGATAGTGAACAAAGAGTGTAAACCAGAGGAAGAGGGTGCCAACTTCTCTCTATGGGTTAGAAGATTTAGAAACATTCTAGACCACAAGACAATGAACAAAACAAGAGAAACACAGGTTTAGAGGTCCAGGGGAAAATCCACATGTGGAAAAGTTCCTCCTATAGGAAATAAATCCTGTTTCATGGGAAGGAACAGAAAATAGCTGAAAACAGTAGCCTAGCTAATCTTCCAGGGTAGCCATGGCTGCTCACAAACAGTAAGAAAAAAGAAAAAAAAGAAAATCCAATTACTTATTACCCAGGATAAAAAGAGTATCCTGCTTTAACAGACAGCTGATAGGATGGTTTTGTTTTGGGGTGGGGTTTTTTGAGTGAAAGTAACTGTTTTCACTTAGGAATGCTAGGGATGTGCTGAAATGTCTAGTGAATGAAACTACATAACCATTTCCAGATGACTCACCTAATCATTAAATGAGTCCTACCCCTGAACATGAGAGATGGTGTTCCAGTTAATGAGACTCTCTCCAGGCTGTTTCTTCCACCAGGAGAGAGATTCCAGATGATTACTCATTTCCTTTTAAGAGTGCCACTAAATTTGGAGAATGGAAATACCTTTCTGCACTGAGAAAGCCTATAGAGCAGCTTAGACAAGATGCCTGGTTTACATTTCTAAAATAAATATTATCCACACCATAAATACAAGATTATTTATGTGTCTTTACTCACTGCACAAGAATTTATGGGTGATGGCCCATTTTAGTACAAGTGCCATTTCTCCATCTGAATTCATAGAACTTGTGGGGAATCAGCTGACTCAGCCAGTCAAAGGACATTAAACTAACAACTACCAAGGAGGGTGTAAAGGAGAAACAAATGAACACTCATTTAGCACAAAATCAAGATGTCAAGAATAAAATTAATCAAGGCACCAAGAAGCTTGAACAGAAATGCTTTAGTTGCCTATATATGAATGCTAGAAGCCTAGGTAATAAAAAAGAGAAATTGGAATTGGAATTGGTCTTTTATGATCTAGCCTGTATTACTGAGACCTGGTGGGGAGATTTGCATGAGTAGAATGTTAAAATCACAGATATACTGTATTTAGCCAGGATCTAGTGAACAAAAAAGAACAAAGGTACTTTATATCAAAAAAGGGGTATTGCTTTCTCCTGAGTTCGGTGGTAAGTCACAAGAAAACCATTTTGTTTGTTCACAGATTCACACTCTAACAAACAAAAAGCTTAGATAGATACTAATTGGTGTCTGTAATTGACCAACAGTTTAGTTAGGGAAAAGGATGATTGACCTGTACAGCACTAATTTCTGCTGCATAGGTGGAAAAACTGCATTACAATGTGTGATTTCAACTTGAATGGCACATGTTGGAAGTCTCATAACCTGTTTTTTAAAAAATTATCAAGAAAAAAAATGGTAATAAAACAAATGTTGCATGCTAAATGTTCTATTTTTTGCTACAGTTATGTCAAACAAGCAATTCTAAAATAAATACACATATAGACACACATCCCTCTCTAAAGGTTCCTTTTTTGCACAAATGATTATAGCTTAATTACATCTGTCACTGGTAAACAACAGTAAGTCCAAACAAGTTAGACATGCATTCTGATCAAGTGTGTGGATGACACCAAACTGAGAAGAGCAATCAATATGTTGGAGGACATGACTATCATTCAGAAGGATTTCTAACGGCTGAAAGAATGGGCTTCCAGGAATACCACAGAATTAAAAAATTACAAAGCCGTAGACCTGCATCTGCAAAGACAGAACATCCTGAACTGGTACAGATAGCCTGGTTTGGGAACAGCTCTGCTGAAAAGGACCTATAAATCCTGATGGACTGGAGGCTAAACTTCCTTTAGTAGACAATTATTATTCTTCCTGACTATTTTACCATAGCACTCGCAAAGACTCCAGTCAAGAATGGAACCCTAGGTTAAACTAGAACGTGGCATCTTCACCACCAAAACAAAAGCCAAAATTGATCATTAAAGGCCATAAACACGGTAAGTATATACATATCTTTAATTTAGAAATTCAGTAAAATACATGACTTCACTAAAAAAAAAAATCCATGGAACCCGGAACAGCCCTTTTAAAAGCCTGTTCTTAGGACATGAATGTATTTATTACTATTTTTCTTTTCTTTTCTGAGTACACTCTCAAAATGATATACTGTTAAGATTTAGAAAACCCCCCGCCTTGAAGGAAGAAAAAATGCCTTCCTTCTTAACAGGCAAACTAATATGAAACAGATTCAATAAAAGGAATGTGAAACATTCCAGATAAGTTATGTTTCAAAGATAAAAAGAAAACTTAGCACAGACAATAACAAAGTCCAGTGTTATGGGGCATAAAACTAATCCAGAGGTCATTCTTGCAGTTGAATTAACCTAGGGGTTTTTAACTCTTGGATAAGGAATTCAGCAAAGCATTACTAAGCTGTACAATGAAAGTACTAATTATTACAATACATTATTTATACTCCTTTTTATCAATGTCTACCTACATAGGGCTTTTTCTGGTTTTGTTTCTTGGGTTTTTTTCTTAGGGAGTCATGCTATACTAATAGGATTGCACGCGTTACAACAGTGGGAGGCTGTGTAAGAAATGAAGTGCCTATGGCTGAACCTCTAAAAGGCAGAGGCAGAAGGGAAAAAGAGGAATACCTTGGGAGATTTTGAAATAGCTAGCTGGTGCAATGCTTATGATGTGAATTACTGGTTTGAATTAGAATGCGTTTCTTTTCTTAAGATGGATAGAAATAGTGTCTACTTTTTTGTTCTTAATTATTTGTAATGTAATGTTTCTTTCACTGGGTCTTTGCAACTTGATTTTTAAACTCATGGATTTTTATGAAAACTAATTTAATTTGCAGTAGAAAAACAGATGTTTTTTATTAGTACATCTTCTTTTTGTAGTTTCAGTCAATTTAAAGATGGTTTATATATCCTACAACATGCAATTTACTGAGCCTTCTAATTATACTAAGAATCCTCCAATATGAAAACTTTATTTCCTTGCAAATTTATAAATTTGGAGTTTCTGCAACATTATCTCAGTGCACTACAAATGAAAGCAAAATATCACCAAGTACTTGAAAATAATTAAGAATACCTTTACAGCTGCAAAAAAGTTTCTGAAATGCTTGGCTCCATAGCCGCATGTGTTCTGCCATCTGAGTTAAACAGCACCAGAGAGTAACAGTAATTGTCAGTTGACCTTTTGATTAGACTAGTCCTATTAAATGTTATGAGAGTAATCAATTGGTACTAAACAATGAGCAAAACAAGCAAACAAAATAATTTCATTAAATGACCTTTTTTAACAGTATTAGCTTGAGAAGGGTACTTTTGTTTTTAGCTTGGCTGTGACATAAAACAATTTGCTGTAAAAATGTCCAACTACAATAAGGACAAAATCACAGTGTTTATAAATCCAGTAATACTCTTAAAACAGCTTTTACATTTTCCTGTGCACCCCTTTCTCTTCCATCATCCTAATCCCTTCCACCCCAACAGGACCCATCAAATGCCAAGGTTGAGTGCAGAACAGGATCCCAAGGAACTGCATGTGGGCCCATGCATAAGGACACTTTGCATAAAGATGTTTTGCCTGATGGAACTAGCTGTTGAATGGACCATGTACAGTGATGCAATATCCCTCATGGATAAGTTAGGGGAATCCAGTCTACAGCTTTAAAGCTCTTGGAAAAGTCTCTTTTGTTAGGGAAAAAAAAATAATCCGTATTTAACATACATATATGACAGTATGCTATGCAGTTCATTTGGTTATTTCATTAGTTATTTTTCTTACAGCATATTCAATTGCCATGGTAATGATTTTTTATGCTGACCTGAGGCTAGCTATTTTTATTGCAGGGCATTCCATTCACTCTTCCTCTGAGATAGATCCAACTGTTCGGTTTTGCTTCACAGTCCCCCGACTCTAAAGCGTAACTGTTCACCTTTTAAAACAAAAGTGGTTCCCCTCCGGGTACAATAACAAAACAAATTGATGGTACTGCATATACAAACTTATTTCAGCCTTCGGAGACTTGCTTACTGCCTTTCATACTCAGACACACATAAACATGGTAATTCACTCTGATTTTATGAATTGTCTCCTGACTATCATTGGGGAGTGATGGTTAGGCAGTGCTAAATGAAAGCATCTAAGGCAGGTTGAGAATGACTGCAGTGGGTCTCTAAAGATAGATGAGTTGGCAGGTAATATTATAAATTACCATCGGGTGCCATTCACAGACGATAGGAGCTTCATCCTGCATGACAGTCATTGATCCGATGCAGAACTAAGATGCAACCTTTGATGACACTCCTTGAGGATAAAAGGTTATGCTTCACATTTAGTTATGAATAATAAGGTCATGTTTTAATTAAAGTAGCATCTCAGTGGAATATTAGGGCAGTGAAAATGTACAAATTAGTATGACTTGTATAACAATTGTTGCTGGAAAACAGCCTAGTGCTGAAGATAATAATGCCGAATAGCAATGCAATTACATTAATGAGGTAAATAGCCCACCTCATTAAAAAGTGCTGAACTATTCAGACCCAAAATTAAAAGAAACAATATTTTTTTGAGTTTATATTTGACACTAATACCAGCAAAACAAAAAAAATTACATTTAGGTAAGTAATTCATGAGGCACACACCAATATTTTGGGATATAGTAATTTCAAAACACTTGATTTCAGAAATACTTTCTGCAAAAATTAATGTCCAAGCTAAAATAAATTTGGGATTGATGATTTAAAGACGTTTAAGAATCTTTTTTTCTGGTGAACTCAAGGGATTTTTTACAATTTTCTTTCTTTTGTACAGTCCCAACAACATTCCTAACCAAGTTTTCTGAAAATAATACTGACCATATAATAAATGTATGTATTCACAAACTGCAATTCAATGAACACTTGCATATGGCTCATAAATATTTCTGAAAACAACCCTATTGTATAGTACAATATAATTGATAAATATTTGTGATAATGACCTAGCCAAATAATTACACTTGTGCTAAATTTAAGCATAACTCATCTAATCAACTCAAATTTTAGAAAATTAATTAAGGGATGTAGGTTGGGACAGAGATGCTATGTAGTCTACTCAATAGACAACAAACAGCACATATTCCAGCTGATACTCTGTAAGGTGATTTCACTCACCCAAGTTTCAGGAATTAACCTCTCATATGGCTAGTGCTATAAAAGGTCAGGCATGAAGATTTAACAAGAAAGTACCATTGCTACCTTTTGCATTCTGACACTATGGCAAACTATTTATTTTTCACTTTGACATACTGCAAAGCATGTACCACCAAGCCTGTCTGTCTTTCCACCCACATCTGTTCTAGCTTATGGTGTCCTCAATCCAATCTAAATGTTCATTTTGCAATTACTCTGCTGTCAAATGATAAGTGAAATATAGGATATATACACAGTAAGTACTTAATAGCTTTAAAAATATACTTTCCATCATAATGTCACCAGTTGCTTGTCAGAATTAGCAAATTTTAAAATGTTTAGTGCTCAAACTAGCAGAACACATGCAGATCAGAAAACAGGGATAGTCGCACTGTAGGAGGCTGGCTATGCAAATGCTTGGAAAACATAAATTGCTCTGAAAAGGCTGAAAACTCAAGATCAGATTGGGAGGTCAAGAGATTATGGAAATGAGCTATCCACCCTCTGTGCTGCACAACAGATTTTCATTTCCTTTGCTTTCCCAACATGGCTGGCCAGACATAAGGCAAAACACAGTCACTACAGACACAGCAATGCTCGCTGTGGGGCTCTTACTAAGTTTGGACACTTAAAGAAATGCAAAACCTCAAGGCAACTCAAGGACCAGACCAGTTACTTTGCACTTCAGAACTGCTGTTAAATCAAGCAAAATTGAGGTAGAGGTTGTTACGAATTTGTTTATAGCTGTCTGAAGACATAATCCACAGCTTTGCAGGGCAGATGCACTTTTTTTTTTCATTTTGACAAGAAATAAGTGACATTCCATATGAAAAATGTAGATCTACTGAATATTTAATTTACATATGCTCTAGATTGTTGCTGCTATCAGACTATAGCTAAAATTGTTAAATCAACACATAGAATGGACTGAGATTTTTTTTTTTTTTTTGAAAGCCACATAAAATCCTCCGGAATCATTGCCTAAGCATTTAGATCATTATTTGTTTCCTATAATTTTTAACTCAACTCAGTTTCATGATAAAAGGTGCATGCAAAATTTAAATATTAACTGTGTAGCATAATGTGGTAAACTGATTTTTATTTCTTCCAGTTTTAGCGAGGAAATACACATTCTTTGCATAAAGAAAAATAAAATATAGTATGTTCTACGAAATATTCTGGGTTCTAATGTCTTCACTGAAATGGTTGTCAAGCATTGAAACAGGCTGCCCAGGGAAGTGCTTGAGTCTCCATCCCTGAAGGTATATTACAAGAGGCATAGATGTGACACTTAGGGACGTGTTTTTTGTGGACATGGCAGTGCTAGGTTAACAGTTGGACTTGATCTTAAAGGTCTTTTTCAACTTAAGCTATTCTATGAGTCGGTATTAAAATAGAGTGAACATACAAATGCTACCACATTTACTTCTCTTGGTGGAAAAATAAAATTCAAAAAAATACTGGTTTCTGGCAATAGTCCATTTGCATAAGTTTATTTTTTCTGGGGCATTTTGCTTGATTTTTTTCAGGGCAGAGGAGAGTGTGAGTTTTTTGGGGTTTTTTTTAATTTGTATTTTCCCCTGTTTCTTCATTGATCCACTCTTTGTTGTGCAAAAATATGGATCAAAGAATCATCAAGATATTGCAGTTCTGAATCCAATATAAATGGACTGTAATTACTGAGGCACAGCAACATCTATCAGCAAAACCTAAAAGCCTTAAGAAGAGAGACTATCATAAACATTAAGGTAAGAAAAAACAAAAAAGCATGCAGGGGTTCACCTGTCACCTACAAACCCACAGCTTCTGAAATGATGGAGGTTTATCTGACACATAAACAACTTGGATTTCATTCCCAAGTGCTTAATGGCAGAAGCTCAAAAAGCCGTTTTCAAGCAATCTAACAAGACATATGAGGAAATTGCAACAGATTTCTCTGTTGTTGAGGACACTTTGCATGTGGAAAAGTTAGATACATGACTAGAAAATGAAAAGAAATAAGGTGGCAAGGTAAAACAAAAGAAAGAAATTGAACAAGTCTAATAGCATAAACTTTTTAATCTGAAGCAAAAGGAGACTTGAATGCTGAATTTCCGGTTTCAACAGCATCATCGCAGTAGATGCCAACATTAACACAAAGTAGAAAATGTGTAGAAACATACTGAAGATCAAAAGTCTAAATAATTATCTGCTTTATTAACTCATTCTAAAATTAAATTTACCGGCGTCCCTGCAATACATACTACCAATATTTTCATATGTTCATTTCAGTGAAAATAGTATTCACCCTTTGGTGACTGTTTAATTACCACACCAAGAAACCTCTGCTTTTCTTCACCCTTTTGGCAAAAATAATATTCTACTTTGTTTTTTTTTATTTAGGCACTTACCCTTCAGAGACGTAACATGTAGTGTGATCTCAATATGTTTATTAAGAGGAAAGTTGACTTTTTGAAGTACAAAATTGACCAATGGGATTTGGTAAGAAATATCTGAAGGAATTATAAAGCACATCAATGATAATATTTAAAAGTCTCCCTAGATTTACTTACGTATTCACCTCTACGCTACAGTTAAAACTAATGCTATGTTGAAGATTCTTTCAAAATCTAAAAAAGAATGTTGTATACTGAAGACATCCCCCCCAAGTTGTTAAAATGTATTAATGCTAGCATTTAATTTCTGCTGTTTCCCTTTTGGGTTATATGCATTTTTCCCTTATTGTGAAGCATGCAATATCTGCTGTATTGACAGTCATCTACATTTGGCATGTTGGTTAGGAAGTGACCTTAGCATTGGGTGAGCCAGCAAACTTTTACCCAACACATCAGAAGTCTTCTCTTTCACAGATCTATGTTAAAATAAAAAATTATTCAAAAGTTGTTTTAAAATCACAAGGAAAATTAGTAGGGGGAGGCTTGTTTAATTGGTTTTGTGGAGGTTTTTTGTTACTCAGACCTGATGGTTGATGTCAATAAAAGTACTGCTTTTATGACTACAGAGACTTTGCTAAATGATTAAGTCAATATCTAGCAAAGCACTTAGTATTTGGGTTTGGAATTTATATGGAGATCCACTGATCTCAGTAAGCTATAGGAATCAATCTATTAGAAATAATTAGAAAAAAACCCAAAAAAACCACATTCTGCACTGTGGAAGAGGGAATGATGCTCCTTCTCCCATTCATATAAGTCTAATTTTTACCATTGTTTTCCTTTCTATCACATATGACTAGGAAGCAAACTAATAGGAGCAAATGAAATAGTATGAGACTCGCTAATATAAATATGAATCTGTCTTTTTTTTTTAACTTTCTGGTCTTTATTCCCCTGGTTTATTCCTCCTACTAATTTCTGAAATACAAATTTTCTTCTTAGAAATCTTACAGGAAAAGCCAGTAAATTATCCCCTGGAAAACTTCAAAGGAAATAGCACATAAGCTTACCCCACAACACACACCACACACACGCACGCCTCCCCACACACCCTATATGCAAATATCTGTGTACAGAAAAGATACCATTTATGAAATCAAATGGAGCTAAGCAGGTAATAAGTGAGATTCTAATCTGAAACTGTCCAAAGATGCATTTCTACATCGACTTAAAATACAAAGTATTGTTTTATATTGTTTAAGATAGAAATGTTATTTTTTAACAAATTACAATTATGCAGTTTTATGATTGTTCAGGACACACTACAATACTTCAACTTAATAAGTAAAAGATCATATTTTGTCATAACAACTTCTCAGAGTCAGCTTTATACCATGATACTGCACCACCAAGGTCTTAGTTTTGTCTCTTATTTATGTTACATGACAATGAAATATTGCAAACCCATGCAGGATTTTAAAATTAAAAAGTTGTTCTCACTCTGCTGAAGCTCCATCTAATTTACTGCCATTTCTCTTTTTTGTCTGGTAGCAAAGGTTCCTTTCCTTTGCATCTTACCCTTTTCTGGTTCCTGGGTGAAGACACGGTTAATGAGGGTTCAGCATAAAAAGAAGGTAGTGAAGACCAGTGCTTGGCTATCAGGTTCCACTATACTGAACAATTACAACAGTCTTGTGGCAAACCATGTTCTGATCTGAACCTAACCCTAGAAGAGGTAAGGAGAAACCCCAGAGAAAAGTAATTTGGGGCTGAGATAAATATGAGCAATTCTTACCACAAGTGTGAAAGTCCCAAGAGTGGATCACAGGAACTTCAATTTTCATATCTGGGCAGCAGGTTGAAATAGTTCTGCTCTGAATCATTTATAAAGAAAAAGCCATAAACTGCAAACCCAGGAAAATGTGAGGAATGCATTTCTCCATTATCCTCAGGCACTGGCTCTTTGTACAATTTTACATATGCTGCTTGTTATGATGATATTGATTAGTAAGTCAACAGAAGCTTTCACAAGGGACTGCAGATCTCTTTACTACTGCTCTGTAATATTAAAATGTCATTACTGAGTCACCAACTTTTTGCCCTGCTGTAATGTTATTCTCTGATGATTGCCTGCCTGAGCTGAAATTTGAAACTGTCACCCACAGACTTGTAGAAGTGATTCAACTTCACTTATAAGGGAAGTGAAATTAAATATTCATC
The DNA here is from genome assembly GCA_022605575.1 of Laterallus jamaicensis coturniculus. Taxonomy (NCBI): domain Eukaryota; kingdom Metazoa; phylum Chordata; class Aves; order Gruiformes; family Rallidae; genus Laterallus; species Laterallus jamaicensis. Next base: position 14,699,687 of record JAKCOX010000019.1, read on the forward strand.
CCTAGACTGCATTTCAGGTTCAAACTGACTGAAGTTCCTCAAGGCAAAATGTACTTAAGTCGGAGATATTTTTTTCTGTTTCAGAAATTCAGGATGTCTATTTTTCAGGGCTGGATAGTCAAATAATAATTTACCTGGAACTTTTGTATACAGATTATTGTCTATGTTTCACAGCATGTTTTTTATTGTTTTGGCTAGGTAAACTTGGTTTCCAATATGGATTACCTTTAGCAAACCAAACATACAGACTGACCTCTACCTACTATTCAGATAAAATAGCAATAAATTGGTTCATCTGAACTTCCTTATAGCGCTGAGCATTTCCACAGGTACCATCCTTTGAAATTAAAGCAAATTACTTTTGCAAATAAGTGGTTAAAGTAACAACTAAGGTCCAGTTATATCCTCAGACAGTTATAATATCTTGAGACTTCAATTCAAAATTACAGATTCATTTCAAGGTTTACCCACTCTGAAACTAATTTACCCCTACACAAGATTTTCTTTGCATAAAAGAAAATCCACTGATCCAGGATGAGGAAGTAAATGATTTTTCTTCACAAGATAAATTCTTCATTGCACAGTTGCAGCCAAATTATTGGAAAATGGCCCACAGACTTGGAATGTTGTTCATTGACAGTGCTTGAAGGGGGAAACACTATTTTATTTAGAGTTTTCTTGTTTTATTCTCACCATTCTTGCTCTAACACTGGGAATCTAGCATAGGATTTGGTATTATTTGTGATGTTTTTATATAGGATTTTTAATGTTCTTTTACTAAATACTACTCAGAGTAAATTTTATTAGATTTTACTAATTGTATTTTCAGAGGGTCTCAAAGCCATATATAATCATACAAAAAAAGTGTGAGCTAAATATTGCAGGTACCAACATGGGCAAAGCTGCCAGCTATTAGGTTCCAGGCAGCCCCAGACCAACCCTATCCAGGTAACAAGGGGGAGGCACAGGGGCTTGGGAAAATGCTCAGTTCGCGGCTGTCCTCCAAGGACTGCTCTTAAAGGACACTGAGACAACAGTAAAAATTGTAATATTTAATATTGTCCCTCCATTCAGCACTATGATTATGGAGTAGTCAAAATACTAATAAATACTCATTTTATATAACTGAGTAAATCAGAAAAATAAAAAAGTATAAGGCAAAAGAAAAAAAAAGTCCACATTTATACATTCATATAATTTTCTAAAAACTGCAGCCATCGCAAATATCCAACTTACTATGTGTAGAAGGGCTTTTCCCTTTCATATCCATTGCTGCAACATTTCTTTCTCTCTCTTACAGAAAGATGTGTTTATATTAAAGATGCTTCTCGATATAATCTATTGGGTTCCTCCATGCTTTAGAACAGATAAGGGGTAAAGGTGGAGGTGGGATATAAAATAATTGCCAGTAGAAAGACAATAAAAGTAGAAGTATATTTTTAGAAAATCTGCTAAATATATGACATACATTCCAGTCTCAGTCTGGTACTGGATTTACATGAGAACCACTGACTATAATGAATGGTTGTTACCTTCAATGAGTACTGGCCCCTTTATCTCTAGAAGAAAATCCTAACTTTCAATTAAAAAAAAATGTCAAGAACACATCATCCAGTAGCCTCACTCAAGCACAAATTCTAATGCTTGGTTTGAGACTTCTGACTTAAGCAATGAGACTGGTTGTAATAACAATGTGTGGATTTTCAGTTTCTCTTTGTTTACAAGAAGGCTAAGGCATACACTGAGAACTTGTCTAGGAGGTTTTGAGTCAACGTAACACGTATAAAGGGATTTTACTTCATTTTTTAATGAAGGATGCAGTATGATTACATAGAATTCAATTTGCAGGTAGAATTTCAACAGGTAAAATAGCATAATTAGCAAGACTTTTCTTCTAGATTGCATTCCCATTTCTACAGGAATTTCCAACTTAAATTAACTATCTGCTTTGACTTTGATCCACAGTATAAATACAAATTCTGCTTTTCTGTGATTTTAAAATTCCAGACAGGTATGCATTTAAATCTATGACATTCATGCTTATCTTCCTTGTATGACGTAACAGTATTTCTCTCCCTAGGCTTCTCATCTATATGAAGGAAGGTCTCGGCCTCATGCTTTTCCTCCCAGTGCAAAGTACTGTGTAGGAAAATTGCTTATAGATTAAAATTGGCTTCTACCTAAGCAGATGACAGAACCAGATTATGAAAGGACAAGCTGAAAATACTAATTGCACAAAACACGTTTTATCTTTTTATCTCTGCTTCTTTTTGATGATCAACACAGCTAGAAATATTTAATTATTGTTTAATTATGTGTACCAGAAATATATCCAAAAACTATAATCTTCCAGGGTTGAAAGAAATTTTCAACAATGCAAACTAATGAACACAGTACTAAAACTTCTGTGTCATTAGAGATACTTTTTTTTTTCTATGAATTTATATTCATGACAAGACCAAAGAAATTGTTAACAGTTCCTCACGGATCAACATTTCTACTTAAAAGAAAGGGAAACCAGTTGAAGAGGATACGAGTATCAGTAATCTGATTGAATTCTTTATCCCCTGGCATAATGAATTGTCCCTGAGTAATGGCTAAGGCTTTGTCCCTAAATCATTAGTACATTCTCTTAGACTGTGCGTGTACCTGAAATCCCAACAGATTTTTCATCTCCAAGGTGAGATAATAAAATCAACAACATCTAGCTATTAAATGCCCATTTCACATGCCAGACAAATTAATTCTCTCATTCTGGGGCTAAGCATAAGGTACCTAAAGATAGGTACTTGGAAGAAAGATTGCTTGTTTATCATGCCACTACTTAAAATTTCCCTCCAATTGATTCAGAGAGGTTCAGGACAGGACTGTACCTTGTACCTTGCAACAAGGGGAAAAAAAAGTAACAAAAAGATTAGAATTTCATAAATCATAAGGCGATATAGGGCGTCAGAACTACATAGTGGACACACTTTCTTGGATTTATGGAATCATCTTCTATCTCCACTCCTTTAGAAGCCCCAGGGAAGATACTGTGTAGAAAACCAGTGGTGAAGAACGCTAGGTTCCTAGACATTAGAACATATATAGTAACTGCAATTATATAATAATTATAAGCATAATTAGTGTATCTTTGTCATATCTGCAACAACCCTAAAACAAATTTTGAAAGTCCCATCAAGTTCTGAAAAGAGAGAGAAAAAGAGGAAGCAAGAAAGAGAGGAGGATAGGAGAAAGAGAAAGAGGAAGAATCATGTTTGTTAGAGGTTTATATCAGAAAGCTTTTTTTTTTTTTTCTTTTGCAATCAAGTTAAACCAGATCACATAAAAAAAGTTTTTCACACTTGATAAAGAACATTGTTATATCCTTTCAGGTGATTCTACTTTATCTCTTAGTAGATCTCATGCTTGGAGTAAATTGAGAAATACCTTTTTTTTTTCCTATGAGGGAAAATTAATACACATGCTGCCATTTAACAAATCTGTTTGTAAATTGAAAATTAAGTTCATGAATATAGAGATTCTCTGCTTTATCAGATATATTACAGCAGTTTTATTGAAGTTATGAATTGTTATGAATTAGGATATAAAGGAGAATCATCTCACTTAACTTTAGAAGGATTAAAAGTTACACTACACTTCACACCAAAGTGCAGTAGTGATTTTAGTGTCCTGTATAATCAATACAGAGAAACAAAGAGTACAAAGGTGTCTAAAATAGTTATCTAACAGACAGGAAGAGTCATGCCCTCACAGTGTCTATGTCCTTTCACTTGGTGCAAATGTCATTGACTATGTCTCATTCCATGGATGACAGCTGAATTTAAGATCTAAATCAAAATAGATTAAAGTATCCCATGGTGGATAAAACATGTATTCATTATGCAACTTTTTTTTTTTTTATGCAACATTATAAATGGGAGAAAGAAGTATAGATTTTAGATTTCCAGAGCTAGATTTGTGTTGCAATTTTCTAAACCCCCAAATAGAAATCTAATGGAAATGTCACCGTTTTACTTTAAGAAAAGATATTACTGAAATTAATTAAGCTATGGAAATTAGTATTCTGAGATTTTAAAAAGGTTAAAATAAAGCATGTATCAAGTGGCACAGACTTATCCTGACAGACAAGAGTTACATCCTGTTACTTGAAAAGAGTTACAAGTCATGGTAGCCATGCACCAGTTCCTCAGTTCAGAATAATAGTGACTGTACTGAACAGGATTTGTTTAGGTTTATGTGTATTTTTTATAGCTTTTAGTATTGAGGGGAAAAAAATAAATGAATTCACATAAGAACTTGGGGGGAAAAAGGTACCTAATATATCTCTAAAAACTCATTTTTCTTCTAGGACTGAACAGACTTGTGATTCAAATTGGAAAGAAGAGGGTTCCCATTTCTTTGAATTCCATGGAATGATTATGACAAGGAAAACACAAGTAATACTCAGCTTCATGCAAAATAAGCAATAGGTGGAGATTAATGAATGATCCAAATTCCCTAAACCCTGTTAATAAAGCATATTTTGCCAAAGCAAATTGTTCTGTAGCAGAAATAAACTGTACTATACATGAATCTGGCTAAATTCCTGCATACAAACTGTTATGAGAATAGATGTCTTTGGGTTGTGATTTTGGTATTAGAAGGAAAAGATTTTGTAAAAGAAATGGAATAGATTTTCCAGTCCCATGAAAGTTTTGTATTCACGTCCAACCATCAAGCAAGCTACCTTATTATGGTTTCCAAAACTTTTGTTCATCTACCAGACTGTAGATTAGAATAATGCTGAAACTTGCATTAAATACAGCTTCAATCAATTAAAAAAAACCACACACCAGAAAAAATAAAAAGTCTTAGTGAAATAGGTTTCCTTAACTGTGTACTCAGACTGTCAAAAGAAAATTTGTGGATTAAAAAAAAACCAGAACAACGTCAAGCTGAATATTGGTCTGCTTATTTTTAAAGAAATTGTCACAAACAACTGTACCAGTAAAAAACAAATAGGCACTAGGTGTATGGTGCATTTCCTTATTCTAATGATGTAAAAGATTCCTGATGTTTAATTGAGGTGTCAAGAACATACTTTCAGGTTCTTGAACTTCACCAATTCCTCACTTATATCACTACTGTATAATTACTAGTTTCTAGTATGTTTAGTACCTCAATTATGGGTACTATTTAGAATTCATGCTAAAACAGACAGTCACACAAACCAATTCATGGAATAGTGCAACTATTACCAGAGACAGTTCAGAGCCTCAATATTCTCACACTAATTTGACAAACTTGAACCCCTCAAAGTATAAAAAGTTGTTTAAAATGTTAAAAATAAACTAGGATTCTTGTATTCATATTGAAATTTACTCCAAGTGACAATGTATGCATGTGTGCATTGTAAAGTGCAACGAATACCTATTTTTCCCCCAAAATCAGTAGCTCAGATGGCAATGTATTAGGTTTCAATATACAGACTGAAGTTGTTATTGTACAGCATGTGTTAATAACAGAATTATTACTGATTTGGTGTTGAACAGCCAGTATGCACATGATATTCACACATATACACAAAAGGGTGTAAGTAAAGAAGATAATTAGAACCTTCTAATCAGAAGAATCTCTTTTCCACTTTTCATCTTTTCACAGCTCCCTCATGCCCTTCTTTTCTTTTTCAGGAGGGTGTATGCATTTTAATACTTACTGGTGTAGTTTGGCTTACTAGAGAACACAATCAAGCAAACATTTTTTTACAAACACGGGTGAATCAAAACATTTTTGAGCAAAGTAACCATCTGCATGTTCTTAGACCCAGGCAAATGCAGGTAAGTCCATAAGCTTAAAGCTTGTTGTCACTGCAGTGCAACTGATGCATGAGAACACGTTCTGTCTGTAGTAGTAGTTTCATTCAGCATCTAGCTTAATTGTCTGTGTTAATTTCCAGTGAGTTCTGCACTAAAGTGGATTTATTTTTTTTACTGCAAGTACATGAGGATGAAAACTCCAATATAAAGTTCTTTGCTTCAGCTGATATGATGCTTAGCAATAGGTGCCATATATATTAGCATTTGTGAACTTAGGAATCTCAAGAAACCAAAATATTTAAAATGTATTTTGCACCCTGACAGGTGAGTTAGAGTGTTGTGTTCCTCCATGATTTCACTTGCACAAGAATAATATCACCTACGGTAAATATTACTATACTACGTATTCCTATCTTAATCTCCATCAGTATATTTTACTCTCAATCAATATCTTAATTTCATAAAAATACATTTATCATTGTGTTCCTTTAGTTCTCCACACAAAGAAAGCCTCTACCTCTCTAGCTGGAATTTGGCACAAGTTAAAACTATGGGATTTTTTTTTTCCTCACAGAGAAATATTACCCTGACAATTTAGACTTTTAAAAACGAAAGACAAATTACACTGTCATTTACCTGGACATTGATAACGGGGTGGGTGAACTGTCTATGAAATTTAAACTACATCATAATGTAGGACATACTTTGCTGTCAACTCAGTTTAGACATCTTCAGTATCTTAAGCAGCAGTCATATCATTTCGTAACCCCAAAAGAAGAGATATGCACAATATTGTCAGTTCAGGCACTGCACATATGACAATATAAGTAAATTTGATGACTATTATTTTTTTCTTGCACTCTCTGCATTTGGGATTTTTTGTTTTTCTGAAATTTTAAGGGAAATTTTTATTATCTTTTTGCTTCCAGTGACAGATATGTAGATGGGAATCAAATTATCTGGAATATCTTACATTCAGTCATTGCTCATGAAAAGTAAGCTGTTCTTTCAGTATTGTTATCCCTAAAGTTTTGTTTAAAATTAAAAATTTACATATACTAGATAGTAATTTAAAAAGCATGAATATATTTTCTCTGTAGCCCTTTTATCTTCAGTGATACCTGCTCCTGTATCTGTATGTCTTTTACATAACTTTGTTCTCCAGTAAAATTCCAATGCCCTTGCTCTTCGCTTTAGACAAAAAAATGAAGCCTATAAGCTCCAGGCATATCAATCAAAAACAACAGAGTCAGCACTAAGTCTAATAATGAAAACCATGATTTCATAAATCATCCTCCGCAGGTTGGGGTCATCTTTTAAAAATTTCTTATCAGGTGCAGCTCAAGATTTCTCAGACTCTCATTCTTCTTTCTTTAATGAAAACAATAGGAAGGATGTCAGCATACAAATGATGTGACCCTCTTTAGCTTAAAAATACCCTGAAAATGAAAAGATTATGCTTTGCTTTGTCCTTGAAATTGTGGAAGTCAGGATTTCTGCCTCCCTTTCCACAAAGTTAAAAGAAAAAGTTTCTCTCACAGCTCTGTAATGAAATAAAAGTGTCTAATCATATGTGGATTAATTTAATAAACTGTAGATTTGATTTAAAGAACATGGTGCTATAGAGAATTAATCTATTCCCTGTATCAAATAGATAATAATTTGTAAAGTTCCTTTTTAAAATTTTTGCAAGGATCTAATCTACTCCCTCAATGAAATAATTCTTTTTTTCCCATTAAAAAAAAGAAAGGAAAAAAAAATTACAGGTACAAAGCTCTATGGGAAAGAAAAAGGAAAAGGAAAAGAAAAAAGTGTTTACCAGTTTTTATCTGTAGAACTGTAAAAGAAATATCCCTCAAATGAGACAGTTTTAAAGCAGCATTGCAAGACAGCACTAATACCTATCTCCATTAATTGCACCTGTACTGTTATGTAAACAAAACCTGGGTTATGCCTTGCTATTGATGAACTAAAATTAGAAAAGTTTCAATATTTGTATGGAATGTATTCATACCCATTATGAAAAGAACAGCAATTGATTGTAAAAAGAAATATCAAGTTGTGGGTGCTGTCTTTAAGAGAGCAAAATCTTTTCTGTGACATCACAAAGAGGAGGGTCACGAGGCTGATCAGAGGTCCAGAGCACCCCTTTTATGAAGACAGGCTGAGAGAGTTAGCCTTGCTCATCCTGGAGAACATCAGGTGGACATTGCTATTAACTTTATAAAGGAGTTTGAGATACTCTGATGCAAAGTGAACAATTCAGATAGATACAAGCAAATCATAAAACATACTGGTAAAAGTAATTTGACTTTCAGCATTCCATCTCTTAATAAGTGGTGGTTAACTTGATTAAAAAATATATTTTGGTAGGAAGCTACTATTTATCAAGAATTTATCTTTTCTACATTTGTCATATTTAAAATAAGTTCATTCCACCACTTTTTTTTTCTTTTTTATTAACAACCTGTCATGAATATCAAATAGTTACTTCCAGAAACAAGACTACAAATAGATTTTAAAGCATTTTTACAAACTGTCAGTGACACAAGCAAGCTCAGAAGATTCTTTAGAAGGACAAGAATTGACTATGAAGAGGTTGCAACAACAGTGATAAGCCAGTTCCTCCCAATGAGATCTTGGATGATCTCATAACTTCCATGCCAAGAAACAATAGCAAAGCACATTCACAAACTCAGTAATTTCTATAAAACATCTGAAATTTCTCATTGGAGTTACCACTGAATTTACAGAAATACCTGAAACCTCTTAATGGAGGATGGAAAATGGTGACAGACATATAAGGAGAGGCAATTGTGTAGTCATAACACCTTGGAGTTTTACGCTCTGGGATGAACAACCGCAACTCTCTCAGATTTTTGTAGGTTTTCCAGCCCCTTTGATCAGGCTTTTTCATGGCCATCTGGACTTGCTCTCACAGGTCCATGTTTTTCTCATAATGGAGACCCCAGAGCTGGATGCCCTACTCCAGGTGGGGTCTCATGAGAATGGAGTAGAGAGGCAGAATCACCTTTGACCTGCTGGCCATGCTTCTTTCCTATGCAACTCAAGATATGATTGGCTTTCTGAGCTGCAAGTGTACATTGCTAGGTCATGTGTAATTTTTCATTTCCCAGTATCTCCAAGCCCTCCTCTGCATGGCTCAACCCACTCAGCCCCAGTCTGTATTGTTATTGTGGTTTTTCCTTTACTAATTTTGAGTAAAATTTTTAGGGGACAGACCTTCAGACAAATAGCATGAGTTTATTAAGATTTAGCCAACCCTGTATCTGAATGGCTTCTCGCATGCAAGTCATAATCTTATGATTTGTGGAGAAGTCATCCTTTGGATTAGTATGAGTACGTACACATCAAAATTCACAATACAAAGCAAAATCCTACTTTAAGCAAGCCCTCCAAAGTTCTGTGCAAATTAATCGGTCCTTAACACAGACTTGGCAATAAATATTTCAACACTTCATGCTAAAAAAACCTTGCAGTTAGGAAACAATATACTTGACTCCTTCTTAAAATGAAATATAGGCATTAAAAATGCAAGTTCCAGGCAAAGATACAGTCCATCATTTTCCAATACCAACTGAAAAGACAGACATCTAACCTCACAAGACAACTTTTTTGTCATTAAAGCTTTTTGTGTGCCAATACACTAGCACCTATCAAAACCAAAGAACACTGTGCTTAAAGAAATAGACACTTAATGTTCCCTTTTGCAGTCCAATTTCTTTTAAAGATTACCTGGTTAATCAGGGATATCTAGTGGATTATATAATTTATAACTTTTTATTCCTATCTTCTGTGGGGCTAGTGCTTCAAAGCTGAATATAATATATGGCAAACCATGATGGTATTAACAAAAATTAACTGGTCTTTGCTAAGGCTAAGAAAATATCTTTTTAATATTATGAGAATTCTTTACATGTCATCTTAATGTGATATGAATCCCCCTGTTTTAAAAGGAATTAGTGTATCAACAAAGATTACTTCTCTTTTCTCTTTCTCATTTATTACTAACCTAAGGAAGCATGTAATAATTCAATTTAATTTATATTTCCCTGAAGAAGTGCAATTCAATGGATAATACATGTGGAGCTTCTGTCTTAATAACACCTAGCTGGAGACAGCAGAATACATATGGTATGTAGTGGTTACAATTAAGTAGGAAGACCTGAGACAGAGGCATTTGTATCAGCAGCTTTGTACTGCTTAGAAAAGTAATGGACCCTGAGGCAAAGCTGAGGGACTTCTTTATCTGCTATGATTAAAACTATTGATAGTTCCCAAAGTGGTAGGGTCAGCTGCTGTTCCACATTTTATTGCTTAAGATATTAATGAGAAAAGAGAAACACTGCCTGTGCTATTTAGTTAATAACCAGAGGCCATATTCCATTTGCCATTTCTCCACAATTAGTCTACATTACTGTTGTTGATTTCACATCTTATGAAATCTTCTTTGGCTTAACCCATCTACTAAGAGTATATAATCACATTACTGGTATGACAGGACCTTTGTGATACCTGAACAATATCTTTTTAATGTCTGGTTCTACAGTTTCACCTATTTCTACCCATCAATACTTGGATATTAAACCAAGTGTAGAATAAACTGTATAGTTCAGATTAAAATATTGTTTCCATTTATGATGCATTGACTATTTGTAGAAATAATGAAATGTTGAGTACAGCAAAGAAATGCTGTCCACAGAGAAGACCAGTAGAACAGTCTTCCCTGCAATCATTACACTGAAATGGTGCTTGACACTGATATCCAGTCAACACAGACTTTGTTAACATTGAGATTTATCCTTTCAAGTGGGATGAACAGTGAAATATTCCATCTAAGCAGCAAAATGTTGGAAGAGTGGAGATCACTGGCTCAATCAGTCACATGAAGAATCAGAGTCAGGAGCCAAGCAATGAGAGTTGAAGCACTAATTTTAATAACAAAGAATGAAAGAAGTTTGCCAAGCTGTGGTGTCTGATGGTGAGAAATAGTCGTGGCAGTAACTGTACAGAGTGGCTACTTGAGATATGAGATAGACAAGAATATCAGACTCAAAATTCACTTCTAATTTGCAGTAAAATTTTAAAAAGCATGCCTACCTATTTTAATAGGTTAAAGCTACTACTTTGTCTCCCTAGCATAAGGAGATTTTATGCAGCTAAATCCCCTTGGAAGCACCACCTTTTCCTTTTTAATTGTTCTAATTTTATCTTTAAAAAAATACTTTTGACAGGTATCTTTTGTTTCTGTTCTGAGATGGTCCTTTTTATGCCTGGTCAGTATAACAATCTAAGATTTAATTTTTAAAAAAAACCCAAAAAAACAAAAAACCAAACCAACCAAGCAAACAAAAAACCCACAGGAAAAAAAACCCAAACCAAAACACACACACACACACACAAAACCCCAAAACCAAAACACACCCCCAAGAAAAACCCTCCCCAAAACAAGAAGAAAGAAAAATAACTACATGCTACTGGTTTTGGAATGTCTGAAAACATGAAAAATAATGACAATTTAAAATTATCTTTACAATAGATTTCTCATATTTAACTAGATGATGTGAACAACATCTGCAGACTGAAATAATTTACTGGGTGAAGAGGCTTTGTCACTTACCCTGTTCACATGACAAGAGAAGCACCCAAATATTTTGGTCTCTAAAGACCATCTCATTATTGCTACTACATCTTTGGACTGGTAAAGTTTCAGTACTTTGAAATTCAGGTTGTTTCCAATGTACTTATAATATTTGTAAACATGTGTTCATGGATTTACTCTGATAGCAGTGTGTAATAATACACAGTTGCAAAGAAAATGACCTAGCTAGTCTGTTGACAATGATTCAGAAAAAAACCCAAACAGATACCTCAATATTTTATTTTCTGGATTGGTGCCACCCATTCAGATTAGAAAGATTATAAGATAAGAAGATAAACGTGTTGTAGTTTTGTGTGGCTGGGCTTTGGTGGAGAAGGGGGAGATATAGGAGTGGCTTCTGCAAGAAGCAGTTGGAGGCTCTCTGAAGGCCTGAGAGAGAAAACATTGGCTGATTCAAGGCCAGAGACACTGTTGATCACAGCCAAGCTGAGCAGCAATGGTCATAGTACCTCTGGGAATCACACTTAGTAAGAAAACCATTAGCAGTTACTTTGTTGCCACCAGAGAAGGGAATGAGAAGATGTATGAAACTGTGCAGACACCAAGACCAATGAAAGAGGAGAGGAAGCGCCCCAGGTGTGGAGAGAAAGATGCCCCACCAGCCCGTGGAGAAACCCATGGTGGAGCAGATGTCCCCCTGTAGCCCATAGAAAAGGCAGAGACCACACCTGCAACCCCATGGTGAGGTCCCACAGTGGAGCAGATGGAGACATACGGAAGACACATTGGAGTGAGCCTGTGCCAGCCCTTGCAGCCCGTGGAGAGAGATAGAGACACAGAGATGAGCAAGGGAGAGATCCGTACCAGAGCAGGTTTGCTGGGGAGTGGGGGGGCTTGAGGCTCCACAGAGGACCAGGCTGGAGCAGTCTGAGCCTGGGAGACATTCTATGATTTATGACTGCACCCTATAGAAGAGGTGACCCATGCCAGGGCAGTTGATGAAGAGCTGAAGCCCTGTGGGAAAGGACTCGTGTTTGAAGAAGTGTGCAGAGGACTGTCTCCTGTGGGTGGGACCCCACGCTGGAGCAGGGGAAGAGTGTGAGGAATGCCCTCCAACAAAACAACTCATGAGGAACTGACCAAAACCCAATTCCCCCATTCCCTGACCCTCCCTGTGCCACAATGGTGGGGGAGAAGGGAGTGAAATAATGACTAAAGTGAAGTCTGCTAAGAAGGGAGCATCAGGGGGAGGTGCTTTAAGATCTGGTTGCGCTTCTCATTATCCAACTCTGGTTTCACTGTATGTGTAGTATAGTGCAATAAAATAGATACTTGTCTTTCATTTATTCTGTGTTGAGTCTGTTTTGTCCATGACGCTGATTGCAGAATGATCTCTCTCTCTCTCCTTATCTCGACTCCCAAGCCCCTCAGTACATATTTTTTCCCTTGTCCAGCTGAAAAGGGGAGTGATAGTCTGGCTTTGGTGAGCGTCTGGCCTCCAGCCAGGGTCAAAACACCACAACATGGTAGGAGCATAATATAGCTTGAAATAATGGCACACTGTTTGGAATAAGACAGATAAGAGATTGTCTGGTCTTATTGTCTCTAAGGTGCTAAACAACCAGTGTGCAAGATACCCTGTCTGAGCAAATGGGCCTATACAGTCAGACTTGCTTCTTACCCATAAGTTTCATATCTTCCTTCAGAGCCAACAATCCAAGGGAAGAGACTGCAATGTTATACCCCCACACTAGATTAAACAGTTATGTATATCCCATGGAAAATTCTAGTTACAGGAAGAATATTTTTTCAGGCAGAAGTTTTTGGCTTTCTCTAATTGCAGAAAATGCAATTTTTCCTTGGAAAGCAGATGTGTTTCATACCATATGAGTCTACACATATTAAACTATATGCTACAGCTGTAAATATATATAAATACATAAAAGCCATTTCTATTACTCTGGTGCAGAACATATTTCATACATGTTTCATACATATGCACAATTTTGATATCACTCTTAATAAAGAAAAGAGAAATGACCCTTAAATATTTTCAAAGCTAAATTTTGAAATTTGAAGAATTGGCAGAAAAAGTTATTAAATATTTCACTAGTGAAATGCAGATCTGTTTTTTATTTCTCAAAATGAGAATGTCGTCTGGGATAAATGGAAATAGATAACTAAACTCCCATGCATACACTGAATAACTCATTACAATTATTGTCTTATACCCTTATGGAATATCTTATGGAAATTTTTTTTCTTTCCTACAAAACAAATTCATAACAAGTACAATTCCTTTAATTCTGACTTGATTGCATGGTAGAATATCTTTTTTAATTTCTCCGGCCATTTTCATATTCTTTGGTTATGTGGCCATAGGCAGCAGCCATAGCTCTCATTTGGATGTCTTTTCAAGACAGGAAAGAGTAACATGTTTAAGCTGCACAACTTACTCTCTGTATTTGACAGATCAGTGGCAGTCCCATTAAAATAAGATATATGCTTTTACATTAGCCTGACAAGGGATTACACTAAATAAAATGTTTTTTGACTGGCATGAGTTTCCCATTACTCAATTTGTCCTTTGCTGCCAGAAGAGGGATATAAAAAGGAACATAACATGTAAAGTCCTTGTCCTCAGGCTCCTTGAAATTACTTCGGAGATCAGCAATCCTAAAATTCATACGTATTCTTTATTTAGGCTTTATAAGTGTGCTGTTTCCTTATCATGATAATGTTAACATTTAAATGCATTTACTTCTCAAAAATAAATACCATTCTGATCGATAATTCACTAACAACAGTTCTATACTGACATTTTTGCATGTCTACAGAACTATTCTTTCACCTCAGATACATCTCTAAAATGTGTTGTCATTCCAACACATTTATACTGTTGTATTTTATTCCCTGTGTCACGTCATAGTGTAAAGGCTGACGAACTTGTGCTACTCCACCATACTTTTTAAGTTAAAAATATGTTATTGAACCAAGGTGAGTTAGGAGCTCTCTTCTCAGATGGGTATTTTCATGATCTGGCTTCTAGTGTGACCAACATTACACCATTCAACACTTCATGTGACCTTCAAAGAATTCTGTCTTTGTCACTCAAACTTAAACAAAACTCAGTCAACACAGAAAGAATAATAGTGGAGTCATCAAATAGCCTAGTCTTTTTTTTAAATGAGCCAAAAGAAAAGTTCCCACCTGCTCAAAACAAAAACCATGCCAGTGTCTGTCCTTATTGGAAATCACTCCTGCCAATTCTTTTCCAGCTTAGTGGAAAGGACACAGCAGAGTTCATCATTTCCACACTGCCAACTGATACAGCCACCAGGGAAAAGCAAAAGCTAAAATAGGCTTAACTGTCCCACAGAATCTTCCTGTCATAGTGACAAAGTGTTACTTCTGTATCCAACAGAAGAGAAAAAACAAATTCTCCTTGGTTCAGAGAAGGCAAAAAAAGTAATAATTCACAATTAAATCAAGTCTTTGTACACCTTATCCCTGGTTTTGAATTAGCAACTCAAGCAGTTCCTCAGTTTCCATGGAGTCAGAGGTTTCTGCACCACCAAATCAAAAAGCCTGAAATAATTATGCTTTACATCTAACAACTCAAATGGGTTCACACCGGCTACCCACTTGCAGATACTGAATGTCTAACTCCTTTGATCCAACTATACTAGCTCATTAAGAAAATTTTTTTCAATAATTCTGTGTATGTAAACATTGAACAAAAGGCTAAATATTGTACCGAAGAAGAACGTGACTACTGCACAGCAGGGTTTGATGCTAGCAGCCAATTGCCTCCCCTGCAGTTGGAAGACAGCTTGGGTAACTATTCCAAAGATAATGAGCAATCAGTTCTAAAATTAAACCAAGACCTATGTTTAAATCTTTTTCCCCTCACACCCTTTACAAGTCTGGAATTTGAGTTACACTCACAGAGATAAAATGCAGTATTTGGCTTTGTTTAGTTGTAGACCATTATTAGCAGAGTGAAAATTTGCTTCTTTAGCATTTCCTTCACATTTTTCAGCTTTTATTTTCCCGAGCAATTTGAAAGGAAATGGACCATGATGAGGTTTGCTGCTTCTGCACAAGGTTATAAACAGAAAGTTCCCCTGTCAGTCATTTTTAGAAAATATACAATCCCATTTTTGAAACTGAAACAGGACTATTGGATCCGTGAGACTCACAACTGTTCTGACTCGTCACTTTCAAAACTGAGTTCAGTTTTTAACTACTGACAAAGCATTCCAGTAGTACAAAACAAATAGCACAGCAAACAATGTGAAGAAGTGTCCATGAGGGCTTTTCCAGCAGCTCAGTAAATTACAAGTTATTTTGTGTCTATGCAGCCTCTGTAACTCTGTACCACTCCCCCCTGTATAAGTTCAATTTCTAAGTATATTACTGATACAAAGCACAATGCTGATAAACTTGTGTTAGGCACACATGTACAAGCATGCAACAGTAGTTACACACTGTAAGCACTGAAGCAGTTTTTAGATTAGCCTAAGTAAATGCATTGTAGGATAAAAATAACATTCTGAGCATGACTGCTTTTGGATAGATGGAAGAACAAACAGAAATCTGTTTCTGACACATTTCTGTTCTGATTTCTTAAGTGACCTTTCTTTCTCTTCCTCCTCCTCACTTAATTCCAGCCTAAAAAAAATGAAGCAGGAATCAAAACATACCTCAGAGACTGACAAAGAAATCAGGGATGCAAAAATTGTCCTAATAGAAAACTTTAAGAACATGTTAATTTGCTGTGTGATTTCCTTCTCCCAGGGTGAATTTCCTCATTTTGTCCATGCACAGCTGATTGTGCACGTATCTACAATAAGGGAACAATTATATGTATCATCAAATTGTGGTTTTTACTTATTGCTTGCATTGTGTAAAGAGAAAAAACACAGGATAATGTTTCTGAGTTTAAATCTGCCGAGGTTTTAAACATTTTGAGATTAATTAAGGTACAGTAAATCACAGACTAAATAGGATTAAGAAAGCTATGTAGTTTGATCAGACTCAAGAAAAAAAAAAAAAAGAAAATCACAGTGATACATTCTGATACTGAATACCAGTCACATTGTGTGCCATTCTGACTTTCAGAACTGGATCTTTCCTTTTCATTTTCCATTATGTATCAAACAAAATAGACACATTTCCTATAAAGATTTTTTTTTAAATAACTAAATAAAAGGGAACGAAAAAAAGCAGCATTACATCACTCATCACTTTTTTACCTTCTTTTGTAAAGAAAGTTGACAGTAAAAATGTAGAAGTTTGGTTTGGTTTGGTTTGGTTTGGTTTGGTTTGGTTTGGTTTGGTTTCGTTTGGTTTGGTTTCGTTTGGTTTGGTTTCGTTTGGTTTGGTTTCGTTTGGTTTGGTTTGGTGGGGGGTTTTTTAAGTAGCATGTCTAAACACACTTCCAACAAAAGGCATTCTATTCAGTGAAAAAGCCCACCTGTGAAAATTACAACATAGCACAACTGTATTACAATACAGCTATTACAGGTCAACGAGGTGATGGCGATTAGATAAAATACAATACCTATTGTGGAGTTCAGCTGTTATCTGAAAGCACACTCTTGAGCTTTGTGAAATAGATAAGAGGAAGCACTTTGTTGGTAGAAAATACAAGAACTGATTTAATATATTTAGTATTGACAATGTGTTTAATATTATACAAAATACAGTAGCCTTCCAAACTGTGCCTTTTCCCTTTTCAAGGAAAATATAATTATATGATTAATAGTTCCCGATATTTTCCATATACTCAAGTAAAACCTATTGATTGATTTTTAAACCATACATACTGTTATTACATACATATATGTCATTTTTAAATCGAATTATTCTTGAAGTCAAGCTAAAGAAATTAAATCTTAGTGAAATTAATCAAATTTTTTTTTCCTTTGGTGTTGCTGCTAAAATAACCTCATTAGAATATCCATCATTAGAAGAACTTTTTTACAATCCTGATATAATCAATTGAACCCAAGACATACATTGCTCACCCACATTGGGTAATGGACCTCTAAGCTGGAATACTATGTCTGTTGCCACCCTATCAGCAGAGCTGGGATACAGAAACTTTATGCCTGTGTCCATTTTCCTGCCAGGAGTTATCAGTTAGACACAGAGCAGTGCAAAAAATAGTCTTGGTTCTTTTAGACCCAAGATATGCCAGTTTAGGAGTTTCTGTACCAAACTCACCTATTTCTAGATATGCAGTTGAAGAAGAAAGATAAGATAGGAGTTGTCTGTAGCCATTACCAAAGATAAGCCAAGAGACAGTATCTTACCTTGATACCTTGATACCTTGATTTTGTTTGTGTCATTATCCTTTTCACCCCTAGTTTCATGTATAGTTTTCTGTACGTGTCTAGTTTTGGTACATAAATGCTGCATAAGGAGAAAAAAAAAGTCTCTACATTACACAGCTTTTGAGTGTTTTCTTGGAAAACACCACATACTGTAAGACTAACACAAATCTTTGCAAAGGTATTAATGTAGTTGGTGTATTTTCGTAAAGCTCAGTAATTGTTGTGTTTATTACTGGTAGCTTAAGCTTTCCCATCATAAGCTAATGTTTTCAATTTATTTAACCATTACTATTTAGCTATGTAGAAAAGAAATATGAGACATAAATAAGGAAACAATCATAAGTTCTTTTTTTTCAAAAGCTCGTGTTCACATTATTTGATCACCGTAGCATTAGAGAAATTGCTGTTATATTCAAATAAATAGAAGATAATGGAAAATGAAAAAGTTGAATTGTCTGTACTACAGCATCAGAGTCTAATAAGTCACGATGTTGTAGAATAGTTATTAATTTCCTTTAGAACCAAATATGCCTTTTTCTCATACACATTATAGTTTTCATTTTGCTCTTCATTACTTGCTGATGATTATTTACTTGGGTGATTTGCTATCCATGAGTGTCAAGAATATACCATTTTACAAGATTGGTTCCAGCATTAAAGATAGTTTTCAGAAATATAGTCTGCTCCTCTCATATAATATGATTGAAACCTTGACATTTTTATTCACTTAATTATCTAACTACCTAGCTGTCCCACTGTAGTTTCCACAAGAACAAGTGCTGTTCTTCTCTACTTGGTGCTTTGTTCCCTGCAAATGGTCTGTCTCCAAATGGTCAGCTCTGAAGGGCAGATCAGCCACAAGTGTGCCAAAGGAGGCACAGATGAGACATAAAAGATTAAAAGAAAAAAAAAAAAGAACAAGGGACACTGATAAAAGAAAGGAGACAGAAAAGACAGAGAAAACAAGTGAACTAAGAAGAGATTAGGAGAAGAAAGTGTCAGAAAAGATTAATTTGAGGAGATGAGGCATAAGGCATAGTATCAGGAATTTTTATGGAACAGCTAGAGAGACAGATAAAAAAAAAGAAGAAAGAAGAAAAGGAGAGAAAGGAAAGGAAAATAAGACAAGAAAAGCCTTTCAAAGTATATCAGAATTGGCCTATACTAAAAGAAATGCATGGCAAGGAGGGAAGAATAAAATAAGTGGTGAGCATAAAGAAGGGAGTCGGTGACAAAACACCATAAGGAAGAATTTATGCAGAAGTGTAAATTGACTGGTTAAATGCATTGGTTGGAGTACACTTCATCCTAATAGACTAGAATACCACCTTCAAAATATAATTTCAGTATCACCTGCAGTAAGGACCAAACAAAATATATGTCACTTTACCCAAAGGAGGTAAAGTCCAATTTCCCTACATTACTGAGAAGATTGCTCAGAGCCTACTTTCAGTTCCTTTGAAAGGTAAGAATATTCAGCTGATGCCGCGTGATGTTTTAATGAATGAACTTCACATCCGCATGTTTAATTGGTTGTATTTTACACACAGCTATCCTGAATGTCTGTTTGTTAGCATGAATCATTAACTTTTTTTCCCCCCTCTTAAAGTTTATGGTCTGATTGTTGAAAATCGTGTTACTTACTGAAAATTAAACACTTTGTGAACATTAACTGAAATTTAGACTTCGATTCTCATGGGAGCTTATAAGGATTTGGAAAATACATAGTTAACAGAAAGGTTAATAAAAGGTTAATAGTTCTTATGACTGAGCAGAGTGGATAGGTATACTTTAGTAGCTTTTTCACATGTTAAGTCATTTCATTGGCAAATCTCTGAGGGCTCTAAAGTGACTATGCTACCTCTGTTTCTCAGATGGAAACAGTCTAGGGACATACCAGGACATTAGTGTATAATCAATTTTACATCAGTTGAGGAAAAAGTGCAAAAAGATAAATTTAGGATATCAAAAGTAATCTACACGAAAAATATTTCACTGATTAATCTTCTAAACAGGTGCTTAAAATGAGTAATCAACCCTGACAATATCTGGCAAAATTCTTACCTTGAAAGAAGTGTAAATCAAGACATTGTATATTCCAGTAATTGTAGATGCACTGATATTTTACACCACAGGATAATAAACGTCAAAGTAGAATATATATTAAGCAAAAAGAAAGAAGCTAAAATAAACTAGGCTAAAGGAGTGTATGCCTGTTACTGAAATACACAACGCATTGTGTATTCTTTGATGTAATGTCTTAAAATATTTATAAAATTAAATGTTTATATGGAAAACTTTTAAGAAAAACAGAGTAAATTAAGGGGTAAATCACAGTATTTTTAAAATTGACAAAAAAGGAGGAACAGAGTTATAAACAACCCAGTCTTCAAGAACCTAGGTTTTACTTATTTGTTTGCCTGAAAGGATGTAAGCCTTTTTTCATCCTCTCAAAAGACTATGCCAGAAACATTTTTGGGACATCTTGTCAATCTACTCTATATAAACAATTAAAAATTAACTGGAAGAGAAAGAGAAAACTGTGTGTTTATCTGCTGGATGGATGCTCTAATCATCAGGCACTCGGCCCTGTAAGTATTTGCATAACTTCCTGTATTGAGAAGAATCTCTGCAGCAGAATGTACTCAGTGAAATCCAAGTCTAAAATCCTTAGACTCTAATATTTAGGGACTTTTACTGAAAAATGAAATATAGTCATTTAGAGATCCTCAGACACAGAATGGACCTAGCCCCTGAAGCTTTGTATAAAAGGAAAGTCATGGCATCCTTTTCAGTTTAAGATTAAATGCTAGCTGAAATTTGCAAATAGCCCCATGATAATAGAAAGTCAAGTTTTAAACATAATAATAATTGAGAAAACGTCATTCATCTCTGGAAAAGACAACCTGAGAAAATAGAAAAGAAACAGAAATCTCAGATTCATCTCTTCAATGATCCTACAGTAAACTTTGTATTGGTGATGGAATAATTAGAAGACATTTGGCTGTCTACCACTGTAGCAATATTGTAGTTCCACTACATGAAGGCATACAGCTCCATTAAGATCAGGACTCTGACATGACTATACCTTCACAATCAGAATCGTTGGGTGTTCTTTATTGCCTCACTGAAGTGCACTGTGAATATTGAATAGCTACTCACCCATCACAAAGCTGGCCAGGGATCACAAAAGACAGAAAACACTCTGTATCTCACTTCCCTCCTAAACAGCAGTTAAGTCCAGTGACAGTAAAATAAAATCAAACACAACTGAGAAAATACTAAATAGGGAAGACCACTAACCTCTAAAGTAATGAGAAGGGGGCTTGTTCGGATGCATATGTTTCCTTTTTCCTTAATTTCTTTATGGATAAGAGATTTTTTTTTCCCTGAAGGTGGGATTCATTTTATTAGCGTCTGATTTCTGAAAAATGCTACAAGAAAACGCTAAGTAGCTAAAGCTAATTTTATCAAACCAGCTGTTGAATTTTTAAAAACCTTAGAAAAGCATAGTTCAAAAGTGGTCTAATAAAAAACCTGTATATTAGTTACAAATGTCCAGACCTGTCTCTGATATACACAGATATGATCAGTATTTTATATCAGTTGCCAAAATACTATTCAGTCTTTTGTTATAAAATCGAATGTGGGTATCTAGATGATTTCTGAATTACCAGATCAAACTGGGTAATCTCAGAAGACAAGCCAAAAATTGGCATCAATTTTAAGACATCCTGGCTAAGGTCCACGCTGGATTTGAAGACAAAACATTTCCAGTAAATCTGATGTAAAGCTGACAAAAATATCAGGCGTACTATAAACATTTCAATTTGGATTTTTGAATTGTTTTTCATTTCTCTCGTCTCCCTCTATCCTACAAACATATATGTTACATTTCCTGAATGAAAGGGAAGGCATGCAAAAAATCAATATTTAGTAAACATTGCTAGGACAATACCACAGATTTTGACCGCTATAACCACATGGGAAAACTGTGGTATACCATAACTCGGATACCACACCATCACAGCTATTAATTAGTGCTGGTTTATTTTTTTCTGATGGACATTTGTCAAATCTTACAATGCTCATACCTAAGCAAAATGGTCTACTCACAACTCAGTGTTAGAAGACATTTTACTGTTTTTCACTGCTAATACAGGAGTTCAGTATTCATCTTCCTGTTCTACTGCACAGGAAAAATTGGAAAGTTACAAAATTAGAAGAAAAGGGTACATTTGCACTTTAATCACTTGTCTGGATTTGCTGAACATAAATCAGACATTCCAAACCCATCAGCACATCAGAAATTATACTCATGGAGTCTTACCGACATCATTTAATCTTATGTTACGTGCTTTATATGACAGAAATTTACAGGAAACTGGTTTTGTGGGCTCTTCTATTCTTTATTGTTTTTAAGTTTGGAGTTAGAATAAAGAGAAGAACAAAAAAGGACCTTTAACTCTATGGTTTGTTAGAAATCAAATTGTATAATCAGACATTTTAAAAACAAAACCCTTCAATGAAAAAGTATTGCACAATTACTAAAGAAAAACAACAACAACAACAACAAATGTAGAAAATGAAGTTATGCACTGAAAATGCCTATTTCACTGTAGATATGCATGGGATTTACTCAGTCCAAAACAAGACTGCTTCAGTTTTGACATCCACTAAATCCTCAACACAGCTTTTCTGACACAATTGCTTTGCAATACAGACAAACTTTCAGGAAATATATGTTTACTGAAAACTTCCGCTGTGCAAGTCTATGAAGCCTGTACAAGTTGTAATCACTCAGAGAGTACTGTAAGTTGGAGCGAGTGAGAGATGTAGTTGGTCATTCTCTTAAACAAACGGAAGCACTGCAATTGCTGGCTATTTCTCAGGGAGAGGAGGGAGAGATGGTCCTCAGGACAGTAAGCTACCCTTTGTTTTTGGAGTCTGAGCTAGTTAAATGCTGTGAGTGTGTTGAACTGATCTCTGTTTTCACATCACATTGTCTTATTGCATCTTTCTAATTAGTACATAAATATTTCTCATTTATTTATGCTTAAGTTAACCTTTTGAATATTGACTTTATATGTACATACTAAGTTATCTGTATACCACAAATATCATGTGATAGCAAAAATCCTTCTCAGTGCAATGACTGCTTTTATACACTCACACCGTTTAGAATGATAAAATTGATAGTATTAAAGTAAAAAAAAGAATTATGTTCCAAGTAGGACAAAATAAAATAATGTAAAAAATTACTTTCATTAGCTTCAAAAAGTTTATAATCTGTCTAGTTTCTCATGAAAGATATACTGAGAAACAGATTTGACAGAACAAGCAGATAAAGATGATCCAAATACATTAATTTTAAAGCTAAATAGTACTATTTTGGTCACTTATTTGATCTCATATACAGAAGGAGTAGAAATTCACTCACCAATCTCTTTTTCGTACTTCTGTATACAAAAGTATTTACTGTTTTTTTTAATTTAAAAAATCCAATAACTTTTCAGAGATTATAATGGGTGTTTAATTTATTATTCTTGCAGGTTAATTGGGCCTATGGTTAAATAGCTTCGTCTGCAAAAGTGACATTCTCCTTATAATTGTCCTTTAATCTCCAAAATGCAATTTTAAAAATCTGATCTTAGAAGAATTTTAAAATACAACTAATGATGATAGAGCACTGAAATAGACTGCCCAGAGAGGTTGTGGAGTCTCCTTCTCTGGAGACATTCAAGACCCACCTGGACACTGTCCTGTGTGACTTAATCTAGGTGATCCTGCTCTGATTGGGGGGTTGGACTAGATGAACTTTCAAGGTTCCTTCCAACCCCTTCTGTGATTCTGTGATGAAAACAAAGGAATAATCATTATAAAAATTGATATGTTTGATATAAAAGCACAGTAAATACCCTGTATATACCTTCAGCAGCTCATGCTTTTACTTAAGAATTCACTCCATGCTCTTTACTTTTTACGGAAAAAAAAAAGTCTTATTATTCCACTTATTATTCCATATCATTTTTCTAGCATAACTATTTTGAAACCACTATTTTAAAAGCCATTAACCCAGAACAGTGAGTGCAAATAATACCTGTCTGAAAAGATATGACAGTCTAAATTTATTTTTTTTTTGCCCAGTACATCGCAACTACTGTGCCTGGCAGATAGCTTCCAAACCAGCTTACAAATCCCATCGTGAAAAAAGTATCAGCTTTTTTTTATTATTATTTTCCTTTCCCCAAGCAAATTCTTTAAACACCTCCACCACTTCCACAATCTGCTGGCTCCTAAAGATAGGTAGGGATTAAAATCTTCCTGGCAGTCACTCTCACTAATTCCACAGAGAAGTGGCAAAGTCAAATGGTGCACCACTGCCAAGGCTTGAGTGGCACTGCTCCCACACAGTCAGCTTCCCCGGGGATTGATTGCTACCACAGCAGCAGAGAATCTCTCCACTAATCTCCTCTAACTGTTGTTGACCTATCTCTGCCATCCCCTCCCAAGTATACAATAAATCAAGCACATTTTACATGAAAAATGAAGTAATTACTCGGTGAATCCAATGCCTAATTGCACACAGAAGCCTCTGGGAGATGTGGGACAAATCCATGTCAGATTTCGAAAGGCAGAGAAAAAGGAAACTAAGTTAATAACTCTTCAAATACTGTCAGAGAGGGATTGAAATGCACCGTTTCTTCAGAGAAACCAATAACCCGCTTAAAGGAAATGGAAAATTCTAGCTATACAGTTTAGCTTTACAGCAACAACTGTAATGATTTTGAGGAAACGCTGTACCAAATTCAACCAGTTTCTGGGGAAAAAATGTCATGGGGCCGCATCTTCTTATCTCGGAAATCATTACTACATGTTATTTAAAATAACCTCTTTTTTATACCTTCCCTGCTTTCCACCTGCTCTGCAAACATGTTGTTCTGAGTCCCATAACTCCTTGTTCAATTTTATTCAGCTGCCTCTTTCCCCAGCTGACCTCTCAATTGCTCCTCATCCAGATAAACCTTCCCCAAACTCCTATTATTGATGTATCCCTCCAGCTGCTTAGATACCTGGTAGCTGAGGTAGCCTGCTTCCTCAGCCCCATTGTGAGGGAGAGAAGAAAAGGGGCTGGGACAGGGAGAAAACAGGTGAAAGACAGACCAATTCCCCTCACTTCCATTTGAGTTCCTAGCCAGCCTTTGCTTAAAGCTGATCACATCAGGTGTGATTATTTTCACCCTTGAGGCTCTGACCTGAAGTACTTCTGTCATATTTAGGCATAGGATTTCATCATCTGGATATTACTAAGAACAGTAAAAGACAAAAATATGATCACTGACTTTTTTTTGAGGTAATAGTCCTGGTAGGTATCTACTGAACATATGTGCTTTTTCAACTTGGCTAAATTTTCTTGGACTGTCACAGGATAGCAAAAGAAACATCCATGACACAAACGCCACCACCCTGCCAAATTTCAAGGTCACTCACAATTTAAAAAACCAACACATTTTACTCCAGCCTAGCTGCTGGAAACAGCTGAACTATTTGGGCAGATTTTTTTCAAGTCACCATCCTTAAGTAACTAGCCAGCATGGAAAATTTTATCCTGTATAGTTATAGAACCTGCCAAGCCTTATATGTTTAGTGTGCGACACACATTTTCACTTATTTCCTAGGTGCTCCCATAGCAGTTACCTTCATCTCACATAGCTACAGGGCAGTGCTGAGGTCTTGCCCGCAATTCAAGACACCATCAGCAGGATACAACAGATCAGCTGATCCTTTTTTTTTTTAGTGACAGAGAAGAAAAAAAACCCCTCAAAATAAACCAAACCAAACAAAAAAAAAAACCAAACCAACAAACAAATTTTGCAGTTGGTTCTTTAAATATATGATATTTTAAAAAATCCAGTGACTCTTAAATTAAATTTGGATGCCAGTGCTTCTCTTTATTGCTTAGACTTCTCAGCAGGGGCTACAAGCCTAGTTACATCAGGGGAGATAACATCATGAGAGAAAAAAGAGGCAACAGAACTGTCTGACCTACAGTTTCTTTAGCTCCTTGAAATAAAGATCATTTAGACTCAAAAGGTTTAGATTAAAGGTTTTAGTTCAGCAGTGGAACTTCAAGGCTTTTTAAAAGCAGAAAACAGGAAGCATTTGCCCAAGAGTTCTAATGGTTTAACACAGAAATATACAAAAACAAAAAGAGAAAAGCTCATGGGCATTGGAGGATCTGAGGTAATTGAATTTGATCAGACAAAGAGGGAGGCAATTATCTACATAACAAAAAAAAAAAAATCCACAGAGGGAAAAAAATCTTCCGTTCATGATACCTTAGAAATAATCAGACATCAAAACATTACTTTCATGCAGCCATGTTTTATCATCTCCTTAGGTTTAAGCAACATGCAGGGATGAATTGGAGATACTTAAACATTAAAAATCCCTTCCTGCTATATATGTTTCCTTAAGTCCTCTTCAAGATGCTTAACTTTCTTAGTCTAATGTACTTGCTTGTGTAAAGCAGGTTTTTTTCATTTTCATATCGTAAAATAACAGTGACATGTCACAGATATGACAAGTGATACACGTAGTATTACAGCTGTTGCAGCAAAGATGTTAAACTTGGAAAATTTGCACCAATCAGTATCCCAAGATGAGTGGATAAATGGGTACATGCAGTGGGCATTATACTACATATGTCTCTGAGTGTTTGTATATGTTAGAAAGAAGAATCTTTACATTATTTGTAAATCTTTTTAATGACTACTTTTTTGAAACACCTCTGATTTTAGTTGTTTTGGCTTTCCAAAACCGTATTTCTGTCATCATTTTCAGAGCACCTGAATGTCACTGCACCTCAAATCTGAGATGATAGGAAAGGCGGCACTAGCCTACTTTGATGAATTCATATACCTCGTGTGGGAGGAAAGAAAATGTTTTGCTCTGTTGTTGATTGGCTAGGCAGGGGAAGGATGCTCAAAAGAAGGGAAATGAGTTTGCTCTGAGATTTGTACTGAAATGGCTAGCACTTCAGTCAGCCTGATTATGTATATACAAGCTTGAAACACAGCAACAATACAGGGAGTCTATAGCAATACATTAGTGCCACTTAAATACCATTTGGGGAAAAAGGGAGGAAATTATTTTAGTTCAAATTTCTGCTGAAAACTTGAGAATGCTCAGGAAAATGAAGATTTTAATAATGTACAAATCAGTCCTTTTTTATCTACAAATACTCCAATTTACAATTTCTGAGAACCAGTATTTCCACTTGATTATATTGAAAATGGATATCTACACAATTATGTATATTTACATGGTTAGAGCCCAGAAATACCATATTAAATCCTATATATATTTTTACATTTACATATTTAATATTTTTAATTTATTTTTGGCAGAAAAGGAAATGCAAACGGATGCAGTAAAAGTACCACCTTCTTAAATACTATCCCTTTTTTAAAGAAAATGCACAACTGGGAATAAGATAATGAAAGTAAGAAATTTGTTTTCTGAAATGTGTTTGTGTCCTAAATTGCACCATGAAAGTCACTTCAATTTAAATTCTGTGTTACCTTTCTAAAAAAAAATTCAACATACTTTTTTTGGGTCTTATTTCAATAATAACTAAAAAAAAAGATGTTGCATGTTTATGCAGTGGAATGGGAGGATCTTGATGCTGTTTTCTTTCACTGTAATCCAAAAGAGTTCACACAGAGTGGAAAGTACTAAACATATTTTCTGAAATATTTTATTAATCACTTTTTAGTTTGAAGAACTTATATAATCAGTGTGGAAACTGATTTTCAGATGACATTTTTGTTTTCTCCTCCCTCACCTTCAGTATTTCACTGTCTCTAAAGGAAACACTGATTTTCTCTTCAAATTCACATTTGTTTTCTATATGCTTATTACTATGCCAATAGTTTTCTTTAAACCCCATAAACACAGCCTTAAATCACTAAGAAAAAAACCCCATACTGCTATTTATATTGAACAAAATATTCAACCTCTGAACATCTTGCAACTCAATTCTTGGTGTATTCCTGATACAAGACTAGGCAGTGATAAGGCAGTGAGTTTGACGATAAAGAGCTGAACCTGACATACTAAAGATAAATGAGAATTACTGATAGAAAGCTGCTCTACTTTTGCCTTCACTGTATGGGAAGGTGGGTTCATTTCCATCTCCCTGTCAGGTACCTGAAAACAACGGACCTTATCCCTCCTTAATCTCAATGGGTTACCTTCATAAGCTCTTTAAAAGTTATATATGGAAGCTGGAGTAAGCCGATTAGCAATGGTTGTTTGCAATCGGACATCAGCAAAGTACATAATAATACTGCAACATTACTGAGAATACAGAATGAGGATGGTACCTGTGGGAAGATATAGCAATGTTATTTAAGACACAGAAGGGTCACATAAAACTCAGAAAGTAGACATGTACATTTTCAAACACCATCTCTTCCATGCTGAAACAGCCATTTAAAGTTTCCTGACTTTGAAGGGGGCACCTCTGCTGACACTACTCAAACTACAAAAGCTTCACTGTAGATCACTTTCTTGGCAGACATTCAGTCTTTCTCAAGTTTTGATTTTCTTAAGTTCTAAAATGATGATTGATAGCACTCGTTTATGACTATTAGGTATACTTTATTGAAATACCATCTGTATGCCTAACACCCTCTAAAGTACATTTTGTGGGCTTGGGGTTTTTTTGGGGGAGGGGGGGTATCCTCCTAGCTTAATGTAGCTTTTAAAATTCACACTAGCATTTTGTACTGGAACATCCTAATATTTGTACTGTGACAATAGTTGGGTTATGAGATATGTATCTTCTCTACCTAATGTGGCAGTAAAACCAAGGCTGAGCAAACTACGATGCCTAATATCCCCTTCTGAACAGATTTTAGCCTGCCTTGCATCCTTTGAAATGGTAACTGTGTCATGTTTGCCCATTTGTCAGTCCTGAATAACACTGAAAATTGAGAGTACAGGAAAAAAAAGGGGGTTGATTAAAAGTAAAAATAAGGCAGGTTAGCATATAGGTTTGCTAAAGTTCTGTGTGATTCTCCTCTGAGATTAGACAACCTTTTGATTTAATTTTTCCTGACAGTTCAGTATAATATCATAATAGACAGTATGTCCTTGGTTATCTCTTTTGCTTCCTCTCACTGTTTGTCCTTGTCTAGTGCAGATGCTCTGTCTGGACAACATCACTTTTTAGACAAAGCAAATGAGAATTTTTTTACCCACATTTTTAGGTGAAATTAGTGTGAAGGGCTTATCTATGATTTTTGTTGCAATCCTAAGTATTGGATTATTTTCTTTCCTTTAACCAACAGCACAGTGGAAGGGAACCTAAGACATATGGTACCTGCAAATATTTTAATAAGCATACATGACAGCTTTCAAGGCTAGATGTACCCCAAATTTACATTAACCCTGAAGGATATCTTCAGATATGCTCATAGTCTGAACTCCTAAATATTCTGAACATGTTAGCATGTTTCTGAAGTTGTGTTGACAAAGCACAGCCATAGCCAAACACAGAATAGCCCGGACTTTATGGTAATCTCTAACTATTTGGGGGGGTACTTTGAACCTTTGCTATTTCTGTGCTATAGAAAACAATGTGGTCAGAATTAATGGGTGCCTGAGTTGGTGAAGTAAATCCCTCTCTTCACCTTGTGCTACATATACAGCCAAAGGTACTGGCAGAGTCACTTAGAGGTGTAAAGGTATCAAACTTTATGGGGGTTGATGACAATTAACCTTAGGGGCATTGATGATGGGGGGGGTTGATGACAGTTAAATGCTAACACTCAGATCCTGAAAGAGGTTTAAATGGCATATCCACAGTAAAAAATAGCATTTTGCATTGGTTAGGTCATAAAACACTTATACAATTGAAAATAATTCCTAAAGCCAAAGTTAGAACAGCAAACTCGACACTCTTCCTTAATATACTCCTATACATCTAATATGGGAAAACAGAAATAGCTGTTAAATTTTTTCTCTCCTGAAGCTTACTTTCAGCAGGAGAAACTGTTCTGGATTTTTTGGCCTGCAGACTTGCACATTGTAATCGTAGTGTTATCTTTGGTTATATTTAACACAATTTAGTTAATGTACAATGTGAAATATTTTCCAGACATCACAAAAAAGATAAAAATTATAAGCATATTTTAAGTGCTACGTATATGATGCTATCGACCTACCCTTAAAAACAGTGATTACTTAAATTTTGACTTGCAACAAAGATACTACAAAAATGTACAGTTTAAATAATAGTCATTCTTACTTTTCGTTCATAAATCTCTAGCGCATTGTAAATACAGTCACTTTACCCCTGAGAAAACAAGACTGTGACAAGTGACATCTCTTTTCCCATTATATACCAGTAAAGGTGGGGAAAAAAACTCTCATTTGGAATGACCCAAGATCCAGACATACTATTCCTTTTGCATTTTTTGAACCTTCCTATTAGAGAGATAGATGGCAATGCAACAGAGGAAATAGGCTAGATGAACAATTCTGATTAAAGAGAAAGCAACTACAACCTTCACAAGAACATTCAAGTATTCTTTTGCAGTTATTCTTCCGCAGCCTACTAAAAGTATTTCTAGGCCTCCAAGCATATTATAATTTCTTAAACTGGGAGTTGGACTTCTCCCTGGAAAGGCGCAGTATCCTTCTCTTCATGGTTCACATGACTCATTACTTGCCATTTCTTCACTGTAATGACTGCAGAGGTTTTAAAGGGACAACAGAGGCAATCTAGCTTTGAAAAGAGCTTTGGAAAATACTTGCTGCATTTAAGGTGTACAACAAATGCTATGAGAACGAGAAATTAATTCTCTCCAGTTTAAGACACCAGTAGAAATCTCTTAAGAATACACATTAAAGATGTTTTGAAGTAGTCTGATATCCAAACTCCTCTGAGACAGCTGATTTCTAAACTTATTCCTTTCCTGGTTTTATTCCATTACATGATACTTCTACTAGTTAGTTAGCTACACAGAAAAACTGAGAATATTAGAAAACCAAAGAACTCATACAACTATCTCTGCAGGTTTAAGGAAAATTATTTTATTTTATTTAAACCAATGATAACTATGACAGAAGGTGGTAAAACTAAGACCCGTCTAAGGTCTGCTTGCACATTTGTTTCTGTAGCACTGAAAGGTAAGTGGAAGTCTAGGAATGACCTAAAGTCCTTTTAAATCAATAGCTATGTATTGGAACAATTTTCCTATACAAAGAACAGGCTAGTTATGTTCTCTGCCCTACTAAGTTCCATACACTCACTTTAACTCTTCTGAATGTGGATAAGTACAAAAGAAATCTATTTTAAAGGTGATGGATGAATGCCCAGTGGAGAGACAGGGTCCTTTTTTAGTTCTAAGTGCAAAAGGATAATTTTCTTGCTTACAAATTTATGGTAAAAACAGTTAGCTACATAGATATTGAACATAATGATACAAAAAAAGACTGACCCACTCTCATTGCCAACAAAGTGTTTCAGATCAAGTACCTAACTACTGCCGTTTGAATGGAGAATCACTATAGTGTTATCCTTAATTTATCTCACCATTTGCATTTATCTAAGGTGTGATAAATAATGAAAACAAAAGGGACTAAAGTTGCTAAAATGATGTTCTTGAGAAGTGCTCAGACTTGTTAAGAGCCTGTTTCAAGACATCTTTAAAGGCTTTGTTCTTATTTTGATTTTTAAAGGCATAACATAAACAGGTACCTGGTTGATTTCACAGAATCACAGAAGTAGGGGTTGGAAGGCACCTCAAGAGATCATCGGGTCCAACCCCACTGCCAAAGCAGGCTCCCTAGCTCATATTGCACAGATAGGCATCCAGACGGGTCTTGAGTATCTCCAGAGACGAAGAAGACTCCACCACCTCCCTGGGCAGCCTATTCAAGTGCTCTGTCACCCTCACTGTGAAAAAGCTTTTCCGCATGTTGGTGCGGAACTTCCTGTGTTCTAACTTGCAGCCATTGCCCCTTGTCCTGTCTCCACTAACCACTGAAAAGGGGCTGGCTATTTCCCCCTGCATTCCATACTTAAGATATTTATAGACATTAATGAGGTCTCCCCTTAGTCTTCTTTTCTCCAGGTTGAACATCCCCAGCTCACTCAGCCTCTCCTCATAGGGTAGATGTTCCAGGCCCTTAATCATCTTCGTAGCCCTTCTTTGGACTCTCTCCAGGAGATCCCTGTCCTTTTTACACCAGAGAGCCCAGAAGATTTGTTTTATAAAATTAGGTGTGACAGTCTCACCTGCATAGGAGTCTAGAATGAAAATAAATCTTAAAAATTCAAAACAACCATACATTAAATCTCTCTCTCTCACACACACACTCGGAGCTCATTATCCTGCTTTTCTGGTAGCTGTATTTGGGAACAAAAATGAACAGGAATAAGGAAACAAATTTTTACCAGGATACTTCATTGAATAATTCAGTGCTCCAACTGTATTCGTGGCTGTAAAAGAGAGATAGAAAAACTTTTCTTCTTCAGTCTATATATACTATGTATTTCTATAGCCACTCACACAATGGGTTGCGATGCCTTTGAGGTTTCTGGTGTTTCTTGAATATATATAAAGGAAAGGATGTATTTTATTTTTTCTTTCTGAATACTGTACATATACATTAAGTTTTCGAGCAGTGAATTAGAACATTCCAGAAGATAAACTGTATGAAATCCTGTGATGTTAAGGATGTAGTGGTCTTTATCTTTACATATATATGGCCATGTGTGAGACAGCATAATGTACAGTAACCATAGCAACAATACAGTATGTTGAGTAAATCAGCTTGAAAACTGTTGAGTGCATTAGATAATCAGGGCATAGAGGGTTGTTTGTTTTTTTTATCCTATTGTTGGATCAGGCCCATACTGGTGCTTTATATTAACCAGTTCTGTTATATATAAAAACTCCCTAACCCTTCCCAAATGAAGCAAGAATCATTTCAGGCTCTAAAAATGATTGCACACTTGAATACAGTTAGGAGAATGCTTTATTTGTAGAGCACTTTGAAAATAAAACCTAAGCAGAGCTTTTAATCTACACAAACAGTAAAATAAAGTGCAGGCCTACACATATTTGTATCACAGAAAATTTGGAGCAGCATATTGTGGGTGATTTTGAGGAAAATGCTATACTGGAAGCATATAACAAAAGTAAATTAAAAAAAATTTTTAAATAAATTTTTAAAGTCAATAGAAATTCAGAGGTCTAAAACTGCAATTGTTCTCTATTTATCTTGCTTCAAACTATGACCTATGCATTTACTTAACAGCTGCAAACCTGTGCTGGTCATGACAATATTTGAAAGGAAAACTAGAACACTTAATCTAATCCCTGGAATTTGATCACATCAGATTAGGATTCTGAATGTATCCATAAAAATGAAGCTAGCAATTATGTCCTCGTGAGACCTCATCCATTATTATTTTTGTTAATTTGCATGGTTCTTGATGTATTTTGTAGGGTAAGTGTATTATAAGAACTGAAGACAATATATTTTCTCAGTTACAATTAAGTAAACAGGTACCTAATTCAGATTTTTGGCAATCCCAAATTTATCATCAAGATTTTAATTTTCATTCTATTTACACAAAGAAATTGAAACATTTCCTAAATATAAATACCTGAGTAGAAGATAAATGCTCGCTAAACTAACTGCATCAGGTGATGCTCCTAAGTTTTCCCATCAAATCCAAAGTAAAATGCTTTGACATCCCAGCATTTTAGATCCTTCACAAGGAAAAACTGCAGTCAGTGTCAGTGATATTTCAGTTGTCATATTTTACCCTCTCAAATTTAATTGTGATGAAGTCCAACCCTCCTGTATCCCTTAGTAAACATTGTTGGAGGAAAATAACTGTTTTTATTTTTCTTTCCTTCACCTCTGCACTCCATTTAGCTGTAGGCAGCGTTGCAGAACAGCAATAGCCACAGCACTGTTGCAGAGATGGCAGCACACATCGGTACTCACAGACTCTAAGGTGCTTCTACAAATGTACCAAGGTAATCAATCTGTTTTCAGAGTTATTGAAATGCACCACAAACTTAAAAATGGCTTTTTTGTAAGGAGTGACAAAAGATATAGTCATTAACACCCCACATCATATTTCTTTCTTTTGTGGTTGCATAAGAGATTCTAAGAATTCTTTTTTTTTTTCTTTTCTTTCCCATGCTGCTTTCTCCCTCCATGACTTCTGTAGACCAGCTGTTTTGAATCATGGTTTCGTTTTGTTTTTTTTTTTACTAAACCATGCCTATAACAGAAATCTTCAAATATAAGTTGGACCAGGTATGTCAAAAGCCTCTAACTAAATTCAGGTTGCCCGTTAGGAAGCCTTCATAGTCTGTTAGCTGCTATAAGGTATACATGATGACTGAGAAAGCAACCTCTGACCCACTGACTTTTTCATGCTCTAACTAGTAAGTAGGAAACAACAGGGGTTGAGGGGAGCTCTATGAAACAGTGTTCGTCAGAGCGTGACAAATTGGAAAATGGGCTCTTCTGTATTCTGTAATGACAAGAATATTTAATAGGCTATGTAGGGGGTACATTAAAAAAGATGTTAGCTAGCCTGAAAGTACACTCCTGGGGTGAAGTCCTAGTCCCACTGAAGTCTATTGCAAAAAGTTCCATCAGATTGAACAGGGCCATAATTTCACTCCTGGTGCACACTCGAGTGAAAACGTCTATTTAATTTTACAATAGATAGGCATTTCAATGTATGCTTTTTGATTCTACACAAACCACTGAAAATACCTGTTTAGGTAAAATGGCACAGGCCAGCACTACAGCTCCTGAGGCTTAAAATAAACCAATTTAATTTTGTCTTCCTACTTCACCACTCTCAAAATGAGAGTCTGCCTTTAGGTGCTCAGTGGTGAATTATGTCAGCTGTACGTTTTTATTCCACAATTCAATACGGCATAGAGAACCATAAAGTGGATTATTGAAAAACAGCTTGCAAGAGTGCAAAACAAAATTTATCTAAGTAGGCTTCCCCCCCTCCCCCCTGCCCCACCTTGGCTCATAACTCTAATATTAGTAATTTTGCTCCTACTGACATTTATAAGAATTGTGACTGCAGAAAGGCTCAAAAAACTACTTTAAAGAAGTGATCCAAGGACTAGGATCTGTGTTGAAGTCCTTTCTCTTCCAGTAATATCTTGGCAAAGTCACTTTGGACTCAATTTTTAAAGGTGTTTGACTTCAAGAAATAAAGACAGGCACCAGATTAGATTTTCAAAAAGCATTTAAAGTATCTAACTCTTTTTAACTTCTATTCTGACTTTACTGAGTCTGAGAAAAGGTAGCGGTTTCTAAGATGGCATAATACAACTTACCTACCTTACACAGGCCTCATAAACCTAAGATACCAAACACTGTGAAATCCGTAAGTACACAACATTCACAAACATCTACGCAGTCACAAGGAAAAAAAGACAGTGACAATCAGGTCCATAATTACTCTATCTTTCCTTAAAATTAGCAATATTTTGTTATTCAATCTTATGTGTATAAACAGACATACTGGGTGGTAAAGTAATAAAGTATGAATAAAGGTATCAGACTTGGCCTGAAAATGATTTTGTTTTCACATGCAACATTAATTACCATTTGGATTAGACTAATGTACCACTTATCACTCAGAAGTGGTGTACAGGGAAAGGAGGAATGGAAGAAACCTTAGTGCAATTATTATTCTTTCTAAGTGAATCAGTATGCTTTACATGTCTGTTTTCTTTAATCTACTAGAGTAAAAATCCTTTTTTGCAAACTGCTGAAGAGTTCATTTCATTAATCCTTTAGGAAGAGTTTCTGTCAGATGCTTTAACTAACAGCTCTTAGCCCCCGGATGAGTTTGAAAGGAAAATATTACTTGGATCAATAATTAAACACCTGAGTTTTGGGGTTACTTTTTTTAAAAGGAATTATATATTATTATTCCTGTCAACCTTGCTTGGCATTGACTAGTGACTTTAGAAATCGTGTTATAAGACAAATCTTTTATTTGCCATTGGCCATTTCCTTTAAGTTTAAATGTCCTAAACATTCTGCTTTGGAGAACATACCTTCAAAGTGCTCTTTAATCACTACTATATTAACTGCTGTCAGTAACCAGCCGCTTCCATGAATGTTTAATACTGGGATGACTGATTTTTACTGAAGTTTGTATTAACCATGGGTAAGTAAACACGTTCCAGAAAATATATGAATAAAAGCCATAAAGCATACATTGAAACAGCTTAAATTTCTCTTTTTCAGTATGACAAAAACTCATACATAAACTCTGGTCTGCAAATGAGTCCATCAATTATGGATCCTTAACACCGTTATTACTACTTTAAGATAGAATTTAATGTTCTTATTCATATTGGGTAGCACTTCACTGTGAAGCAGTGTCATTATTGATTTTAATAGGACTATTTATTACATTAAGTAGTTTTCAATATGAGTCAAGACTTAACTATTAAATATCTATTCAAATAGTTTAATTAGGTGTTTTAAGTAAGGTACCTCTGCACTAGCATTTTAGTTTTCATCAGGAGTGCACTTTTGAAGGAAAGCTCTTGAAGTCCCATTTACTGCTCTTTGGCTTACAGCATAGAGAATCCTTGGAGCATGCAACCAGAGTTATTCTTAGATTAAATTAAGACACAAAAGACACCCTAATTGCCACCATTAATAGTAATGGGTACTCAGTCCACAGGATCAAACCAGAGCTACTAGGAAGAGTATGTACATACAGCCCACAAAACATGTTCAGTGAAGACACAGAGTTCTCAACACCACCTCTTTCACTCCATACATCTGCTCCTACCGAGCCATTCCACTTACTACTGTAGACATATTTCTGATGCACTCTAACTACTAGCAGGCATTTAATCTAGAAGATGAAAACAAAACCAGTCCAAAATAAAATGTCTGAAATGTTCATAGTATGAACACTGTACCCTTTCCCAATTTATTTGTAGTGGTCCAGACTTCTTGTTAGTTAGAAAATAAAAATAGAAATGCTAAGTTACCCATATGCTTAATGGAGATGGGGACAGTCTCTGGAGTGGTGATTCAGAACTGGCAAGTCACTGATGTAAAGGAGACAGTGTTAATACTCTTCTGTGACTATTTTTTTCCTTTCTCTTTGACAGCTGCATGGCTAATTTTGTGTTTTAAGGATAACTGCTATGTTTTAAGGATAACTGCTGTGTTTTAAGGAAAACTGCTAAGCAAGGACCTCAGGCTGGACAATTCAAAGATTCTGTGGCATAGTATGTTCTGAGTAGAAAACTGAACAACAAGCTGTCAACGGGAGCAATAAAACCATAAGCATCTCACAATTATCATTTCATGACTTATAAACACTATCTCTTATAATCACTTTAAAAGCTTGCTACTCCATTTCTAGCTACTTATCTCTCTATGCTCAGCCACAGAGCTCCTGGTCACTGCTAGGTTTCATTCTCTCACTTAATGTTTAACTCCATCAACAGCTAATTCAGCTGTTGGCCTAACTGATGGGGTGAAAAGTTTAAGTGATGAGGGAGGGAGAGAAGAAATGGAAATAAAATGAAAAAGTCAGGAAAATGTAAGCCTGGTTTGCTTCTGACAGAAGGAATCTGTGCTTTTAAAGTGTTCCTGTCCTTATATATAGTTCCCATCACCATAATACATTCTTAGTTTGTATATTATATCATAGTATACTGTACAAATAAATAATATTGCTGTATTTCCATTCTAGTTTATGTTCAGGTCTTGAGGCTTTTCTTGTGTTTGTATGTTTATTTGGTTTCTTTCCATCACCTATTATGAGAAAACTATATGACCAAATTAAGTTGCTGCAGGAGGTAATTGAATATAAAGACTATTTCACAGCTTTGTTCTATGCGGGAATATGGACAGATCAAGTTTCTATCACAAATAAAATCTTCCTTGTTTCCCACAGTTAGCTAAAACCAAGCAATTCAGTTTATTTCTGCCATAAGACTCCACTGAATTTAATCTGTTATAGTTGGGCTGTAGTTGTCCTCAGTGGCACTTCATATATGTAATAAAAGCAGAACATTATTTTTAATAATTATACCATATTCTAAGATTCAAAATAACATTCATTTAAGAGTACTATAAAACCATGTGGAGTTGGAAATGGCAGGGAATGAATGTATGAAAAAATACTTGGGATTTCAGAAAATAAAAGGGAAGCCTACACCATTAAAAATGTGAAAATGTGATTTAGTATTTAGACAATTCTAAGGGAAAACATACAATGCCGGCAAAATAGTAATATTTAACCAGCATCTTCTTATTGAAGAAAGGAGAAAAAGATACAAGCTCTTTGCTACAACAAAAAAAAAGATAAGATCACTTGAATGAACATCAATGAAAATCCAGACTTCAGTGTTAACCCTTGTATTTTAGACAGCTGTAGCAATGCTGACTATTACTCATAGCTGGTTCTCAGATGCAGCCAAGAACACAAAATGAGTTATAGTTTAGTATTTTTCTCAAGTCTGTCTCCTAATTCACCAACTGTACGTACTTTTAAATTTTAATTTCAGACTGGATTTCAACTCTTGGTACTCACTGGGTTTCCCAGACTTAAAGGAATGCCTCCTGAGTTCCAATACATCAAGCAAACAGAATGGCAGGTTACAGGCAGCAGCAGTTGGAAATCTGCTTGTAGCTATCTCAGCTTGTAATTGCTGCTTCACAGCTGAGATCAGAGCCCGAGTATATGAGTATTCCTGCTTTGGTTCATATATTGAAGGTGGCAGCTAAAAATATCGTTTCCCAGCTGAGTCTGGTGCCCAGCTGCTCTTCCTAAGTAATGCATGCAGCTACCTAGGTGGGATGCAGGTCTCAGATGTGAACTAGCGCTATTAACTGATCATGAATACTACACTAGTGCTGCTTTTTTTCCAAGATGGAAAGAATTGCACTGACTCTCAGAGGACACCTGGTCTTCAGATTCCTGCTGAGTGAATGTGAGAAAACTAGAAAGCTTTCACAATGATAGTGGTAGCTTCAGTTGCTACTTCTCAACCGAAAGAATCCCATCCCCCCATACACACACACCAAGTTGTCCTCCTCTCTGTCCAATAGCTAACATTCAGACAGAGCAGAAAAATCAGTAGTCTTGCTAACCAAAGGTAAAGAATTAAGACCTGGACACTTAACAGCACATAACTTTAATCATAAAACTTAAATTAGGTTTCTAAAGGAGGCAGACTGTATCACTTATCATTCTCAAACCTAATTACTGCTCCTGAGGTTGGTTCTGAGATGAGAGTGGTGTAAGAGCTGTTATAAAATGGAAAAGAATATGCACACTCATCAATCCTTTATTTTTCAGAAATTGGTTGAATATTTTGATGTTCAAACTGCTGAGCAAGCTGATCAGTTCAGTGCCAGCCCATCTCTCACAGCAAGGAAGACACTTAATTATTTTGCAATTCTAAAAGGTCAGGTAATTTAAATTAAACACAAATAATTTGCAGGACATGACACACAGCAAATAAAATGTACCAAGAATCAATATACCACAGAGTTGTTTCTGATTCGAATAAATCAATTGGACTATCACATAAAGCCTGCCTTTGCATGCTTTTCTGAAACAAAAGAAAGCTTAAAGTAGGTATAAATCAGCCTGTTTAGTGCCATTTCTTATTGTCATATTTTCAACTGTAATATGAAATAAAGTGTCAAGCTACCTGGTCGACTGCCAGGAGCTCACCTCTCAGTAAATGACCAATGCTTATGTTGCAAGTGAGATGAAGCAAAAATGGACTCCTCTAAAAAACTCTGGTCCTTCTGCATCAAATCTCAGTGCCCCTGGAGACAGAATGCACTATGCCTTTCTCTGTAACATTTTAAGGTTACCAATTACTCTTTTGCTAGATATACACACTGTAAGGATAAAACCTATAACAGATCAGAACAGTTATTTTAATT
Source organism: Laterallus jamaicensis coturniculus (assembly GCA_022605575.1). Lineage (NCBI taxonomy): Eukaryota > Metazoa > Chordata > Aves > Gruiformes > Rallidae > Laterallus > Laterallus jamaicensis. The sequence goes on from JAKCOX010000019.1 coordinate 14,739,460, forward strand.
AGAATAAATGAGTGGTTTAGCCTGGATATCTTTGATCGTTGTCATGTTAACAAACTGAATAACAATGAAGTCTTCGAACAGCAGGCTCTGCTGGGATTTGTGTAGCATATAACGTCCAACTACAGCTAAAACCCACTAAGCCAATCCTTTTGTTTCTTTATGCAGTTTCATCGTAAAGGTAAATGTTATCCAGTACAGTTATACATTAAACACCATCAATGACTGTTAAGTCTTTTATAGAGAATTGTCACTGTCAAAGGCTAATCTTCTTTCCTTTTTATCATTATTTTTATGCCTGACAAAAGGCACAGATAAGGTTTATACGGGTACAAGCAATGGCTGCTCACACTCATTAAACTTATCCTACTTGTCTAGGTAAGAGACAAAGGTGCACTTAAATAAAGCTTTCCATCCTAATGACACACGAGTCGGCAATGCAAATGTTCTACTCATGCTTTTCATTAATTTAGCTCACTTTTGTGTGCTTACTTTCCTATCTACCTTCAAAGAGAGAGAAAAGGAAAAGACAGAGGCAAACAGTTATATAAACCCACATACATTTTAATGTTGCACCACTGCTAGCACTTTATTGTGTCTTGAAGATGCTGATATTTTCATAGCAGACATTTCAGATCACAAGATGAACTGTTTGTTCTTTCAGTCCCCAAGTACAGCTCATCTCTGTGTGTTCTGTTTGATTTAGAAAAAGCAAAAACATGTGACAGCAGGACTTCTTATCAAATAAGGCCAGTAGTTTAAAGAAGCTTTAATAGCTTTAAAAAAACTAAAATAAGAAAGCCTATCATCCTTCAAAACCCCTGTCGGTTTTAAAAAGTGCAGGAAACAGACTGACTTGCAGTGAGCAGGTGTTAAGCATTTGACAGAAGAGTTCACAAAATATAATAAAACTTTCTAGCTAATAATGGGGGGGAAAAATCCTATATCATTATACATAATGGTTTAAAGCATGCCATAATTTGACCTTGCAGACAGAGTCCCCTAGGACAGTAAATTCGCAGAGTGACCTCCTTGACATTGCTACATCATCATCATCTTCATCACTTTACAGTTCCCACAAGCTCAGTCATACTGATGCACTGCTTCTAAACACAGCCATGCATTGCCATCACTCTGCACCGCAGCTGCCCAGCACCTTTCTTTTGGCTTCCATTTGACAGAATGGGCCATGTGTCCTTAAATGCACCAAAACCTGAGAACAGTGAGAGGAGAATCTGTGGCAAAATGACTCCTCTCACTGCAAACACAATACAATTTTACTTGAAACACAAAGGGCAGGAGAAGCGTATGCTGGGGTTTTTTATCCCCTTGTTACTAGTGCTGGCCTACTGTCCTGTTGTGGTCCTGCAGAGAGGGTTTGTAAATCCAACACAATTCCTGTACTTTTTACCAATAGTTTACTGGATAAATTAGCATTTTTACTAGTGAAGTTTACAGATGACACAAAGATTGATGTAGTAATAAACACTAAGGACATGTTCTTTTCAGAAAACATTGTGGGTCACCAAGCTCAAAGGCCCCATTGAACAAAATGCATTTTAATAGAGGAAATAAAAGCTAATGCACCTGTGAATTAACAATTCAAGCTGTACTTAAAAATTAGGAGGCTTAGCAAGCAGTGGCTTAGAAAAGTGTTGTTAAGGCCTTGAGGGCATCCATAGGACTCACTGTCCCTGCCCAGACCCCCCATGGCCCAGGTCCCTGTGTCATTCCCCAGGGCCATCAGCCCCAGTGACACCATAGCAGGACGAGTCTCTGGCACCCCACAGCCCTTCACTGCCCAGGCCCTGATGAGATGGCCCCACTGGCCCAAGGCCTGTCCTCCATTGCTACTCAGTCCTTTATGCCCAGGGCTGAGGCTGCCCCAGTGTCCTCTTGCTGCCCTGCTCCTAGCTGGGGGGTGGGACAGGCCTTGGCTGTCCGGCCCTGCCCTGGAGAGCCCATGGGGAACCCCCACTGTTCCTGGACACTTGGTATCGCAACAACTATTTGTGAATCAACATAAATAATTTCTCTCAGTGCTATAAGCAGAGGAAATATTTTAAACTTTGCAGACTTGACACTGGTTGACATAATAAAAACTACATACAGCGGCCAGCTCAGACGTCATTTATGAGAAAAGTGAGTGTGAGAATTGGTCATTGTTTCCAAGTACTTGCACATCTGGACCAAGAAGTTTGATAGCCTCAAGTTTCAGTCTTCCAGACTTCCAGACTTCCAGTATCAAATGGCTTTAACCTGAATTTGAGCACATTCAACTTTGAAGCAAGACTTGATTTTTCTGACTGTGTGGGTGAGTAATCACTGGATGATGGGATCACAAGGACTTGCATCAGGTCCCAGATGTGTTATAAACATAAATTACCATTTTAATTTGAAGATTATTCATCTTTTTGAAAGGTAACTTCCAGTTCAGGTGTAGGAAAAGATTTGCATGGTATGAATTCAGGAGTTGACCCAAAGCAACAGTGCAAACACTACATTTCTGAGCACTTTGACTTTCCTCATACATGTCAGTTGCTGGTTCATGCAACTAGCAATTAATCTACACTGCCCAAAAGGAGGGGACTGAAAGTTACTCAAATAAAACCATAAGGACTCTAAACAAACAAATTATATGGGGTGCTTTGAATGACTTTTTCTTTCTGTGTAGATATAGACATGCATGTCTTTTGATCCATTTTGTTTTACCTTCTTATTGCTTAGTTGATTTGAATTATGTGCTGGTGTGATACTTATAAAGTACTTCTGTAATGGTCTGAAACATACCCCCATGTTTCTGTGTATATTTGACTTTTTCCTCCTTTCTGGATTTAAATCATCTATGACCACTAATATGATTTAGTAGAATAAATAGACAGAAAAATATATGAAGTTGCTGGATTCAGGGGTTCAAATGGTGCAAATAAAGGAAAAAAAATGAAAAAAAAAGCTCACACAGGATGTATAAACCTCACTTTGCTGAGCATATTCTAGAGGCTAGCAATGGAAATCACACTGGTATTGTGATTGAACTGTATATTTCAAGTGCTATATTTTGCTAAAACTTAAATTTGTATTGTGTTTTCAGTATATTTCGTATCACGCTAGTAAATGAGAAATTCTGTGTAACATCAATTGTCTTCAGATAAGTAAATTTGCTATTAAATGTTCCACCCTTCATGTATGGGATATCTAAAAGAACTTGATCAGAGAATATTCAACTCTGACACATTATAATAAGTAATAATTCAATTCTCTTTAGTAACCACCTGCAGCTCTTGATACAGAGGCTAAGCCAATACTAAATCTAGTGTAAAACAGAATGGTTTCAGTTGTGAGTGAAATTATGCTAATTTACACTAGCTGAATATCCAATTTGTGAAGTCCACAAGATATGGAAGACTAAACACATGCTTAAATGATTTACTGAGTTAGGATGATAATCAAATTTACTTACTGTTAAAAGTCCTTCTCTTTGCTAGACTTGGAAGGGAAAAATAAAATATTGTGTAGCAAATACGCTTACCTGATTTTAGACATGCAGGCAAAGGAAATCTCACAGCTCCTTTAGAGGTTGAGCGGAAGAGAAATAGCTGAATTGCAGATCACTTAAGCAGAAGGATGCAGAAAAATTTAATTGGCCACAGAAACTTATATACAACTTTCCTGTTACTACAGAGATCATAATACAGCAGGAGGAAAAAATTCTTCCTAACATCTGTCTGGATATATATAACAAAAAAAGTTCTGGGGTGTTTAAGGTGTCTCATATTCTTCTGGTGGCTTTCTTATGTTGCCCACAGCACTCTTTCTCTTTAGCATGGATTTAGTAAATTTAACAGATTATCATGTTGCCACAGATGAGTGGGTGTTTAGCAGTAGTCACTCAAAACTCTTTTTTTTTTTCCTTTTTTTTTTCCTGATAAATGGAAGTAGAAGATACTTCTTTTAAAAATGTTTGTATTTATAAAAAGATAACCTCTTTTTGCCAGCTCCCTGGCACTTCTTTTCATGGAGACAGCAGTCCTTCAAAAGGTGGAACTGATTGCAGGAAAGGACACCTTCATCGCAGTTTCTTTAAATGCATGTTACTCTGGAAAGGCTGAAGTCTAGTTAAACTAAATTTGTGATACTTATCTTTCTTTGCAGTAGTGAAGGGGAGTAGCATTCTATGAGCTCAGAGATGTCATTGGCAGTGTGAGAGCCTACGGAAATCTAGCAGCATTTTGGCAGGGCTCAGAGGGTTGTGATAAGCAAAGCAGACTCTAATTGGATGCCTATTGCTAGTTGTGTGCCCCAGGGGTCTGGTCTTCTTTAACATATTCATCAATGACCTGGACAGGGGAACAGAGTGCACCCTCAGCAAGTGTACTGATGATACAAAACTGGGAGGAGTGGCCAATGCACCAGCAGACTGCACTGCCATTCATTGAGACCGGGACAGGCTGGAGAGTTGGGCAAAGGGGAATGTAATGAAATACAACAAGGGCAAGTGCAGGGTCCTGAACCTAGAGAGGAATAAGCCCAAACACCAATGCAGGTTAGGGGTTGACCTACTGGGAAGCAGCTCTATGGAGGACCTGTGAGTCCCGGTGCACAACAAGTTCTCCATGAGCCAGCAAGGTGCCCTTGTGGCCAAGAAGGCCAGAGGTATGCTGGAGTGCATTAAGAGTGTGGCTATCAGGTAAAGACAGGTTATCCTCACCCCTCTACTATGCCCTAGTGAGGTCACATCTGGAGTGCCTTGTCTCGTTCTGGGCTTCCCAGGTTAAGAGAAACAAAGCACTACTGAAGAGAGTCCAGTGGAGGGCTACAAAGATGATGAGGGGACTGGAGCATCATCTCCTTTATGAGAAAAGGCTGAGAAATCTATGTCTGTTTAGCCTGGAGACAAGAAGACTGAGAGGAGTCATCATTCTCATAAACATCTAAAGGGTTGATGTCAAGGGGATGAAACTAAATCCTTTTCAGTGGTATCCAGTGACAGGACAAGGGGCAATAGGCACAAACTGGAACACAGGAAGTTCCATGTCAGTATAAGGAAAATCTTTACTCAGAAGGTGACAGAAGACTGAAACAGGCTGCCCAGAGAGATTGTGGAGTCTCCTTCTCTGGAGATATACGAAACCTGCCTGGACACAATCCTGTGCAACCTGTTATAAGTGATTCTGCTTTAGCAGGGAGGGTTGTACTAGATGATATGCAGAGCTCCCTTCCAACACCTGTGTTCTGTGATTCTGTGATATTCTTCTTCAAAGGGATCTACAACTCTAAGATAAACACTTTCTTCTCTCATAAAATCAAACAATCAAAAAAAGGGAAAAAATGTATGAAAGACTACAAAAACTGATGACCAATCTTCTCCTGTTCAGAGCAGGAGAAAACAACATGATTTGCAACAAAATTCTTAAATCCTATAATATTCTTGTAAAACAACTAGTAGATTACTGTGGCACATTTGACGTTGCTGTGCCAGTTTCACCAATTTAGTCATTTCAGCAAGAAATTAAATTTGACCTGAACTGTGTATCAAACTATCACTTTAATTCACCAAAATGAGATGGAACTTGTGCTGTCCAAACTATGCAATCACCAAATTAATCATTAGGTATTTTTTATACTACAACTAAGGTTTAACGTTCTCTGAGGAACTCATGAGTGTAGTCTCATATGCAATGACACAACTAAAAGTTTATGTACACTTCCACTGCTGACAGGCATCGAGGATGAAATAAAAAAAAAGGAAAAGCTCTGAAAACTCAAGCTACTTTTGTTTCTCTGCAAGAGCAATTAACGCATATTCCCAAAGGAATGACTGAAAGAGGTAAAGAAACTGAGGATTCCCTTTGGGGGGGAATAGTAACTGTAGGAGGCATTAAATATGCAAGCAGCCATTAGGCATGATTAAAGATTAATTCTGTGCCATAGACTGGACCGGGGGTCATTATAGGTCACAACTTTCATCTTAATTATTTGGCTTACAGTTTTTATTTAATTAGCTTGGCCTAATGAGTCTTTGGTTATAGATGTCTGGCACACTGGATTACTGTACACCATAGATTAAGTAAAAGGCTCAGCTATTTAACTTCTAAGCAGATGATTTCCACAATCTCAGCAATAAGATTCTGAATAAAACCAAATGGATTCTATGTAATAACATAATGTTGCAATCTTATCTATCTCTCCAAAATCTGCATTGCAGGTTCTACTGAAATTGGTGGAATGTGTTAGCCTATAATTAGATGGAATTATTTGAACTTTTAACAGAAAAAAAACCCCATCTTTCAGACTTGAATTTTTTGTTACTGCCTATCATTAGTTACATTGGTAAAAGTCTGTAAGTCAACACTCACAGCTCTCAGTAGGCACTGTATATTGTACTGGCCACATCAGGGTATTTCAAGTCTTTGTGTTCATTTTATTGGTCTTAACACAATATATTCAGATGGAACATAAAAGGACTGATTACATTAAAATTAATTTAAAACATAGTTTTTCTACAAGCTGCAATAAATGTTTCCATGATAGAGATCTGAGCAAGACCTTCATATACTTGTTTCTTACACGTTTTAATTGAGTAATACCATTGTGCTTTAAAGGCCTACCATCTCCTCCCTTTAAACCCGTACCTCTCCTACCTCTCACTAAACTTTGCCTAACAGTCAAATAAATCACAAGTATGACTAAATCTCAGTGTAATGTGTTTTTTCCTCCTGTTTCAATTTGGGAGTAACTAATAAAATAATAATTAGAGCACCTATAGGAAGGAAAGGACTGGGGGGAAAAGGCTCATGCTGTGAGTATAGCTTGGGGAACAGGACATTCTTCTTTTCAGATTCTTTGTCTTCCGTAACAGAATGAAAAGAAAATTACCCTGTCCTTAAAAGAATTGAAAAAAATAGTCAAAACTTCAGCAAAAAACGTAAGTGAAGGGAAATTCCCTTTCTCAATACCCCCAAAAATGGATGGAATTTGTCAAGGCAAAAACTAGTAACACCAGGACAGAACTTTTGCTCTGAATTAAGAGTGGTCTTAAGGCACAGCAAATACTAGGGAAAAGAACAAAAACCGTTGTGGCCTAGAATAAAATGGAGACAACTAAAGCTTAAACCTGGCTTAATGAAATTCACAGAATTAACATTAGAATATTTTTTCAGTATGTCTAGTGCAAAACAGAGAGTAGGAATCTCAGTTCATCTAACAGTTACATTCAGGATTTCCTGAATGATGAATCTAAGGGACATGAAGAAGAGGAAGAAGATGATAACCCTAAGGTCAGGTAACTAATCCATTTTTAAAAAGTTGAAAAATTAAAGTAAATTTAATTAACTTTTTTTTATATATATACTTTCAGTACAAGAAAGTTTTTGTCAAGGATAGTAAGGATGCTTGTATGTATGAGCACTTTGGGAAGGACAAATATTTTGCCTATGAAAAGAAAACTTTCTTTGTATAGAAATATTTGGAGATGGATCAAAAGAACAAAAGGTCCTAGGAAAAAAATGAAGGCAATGCAGTTCCTGGTATCAGGCTTGCTGAGAATGGAAGACTATCCAGCAACTTTTGGCATAAATTTGTTTCAATATTGGTGCACAACAATAGGACAGATGTTCTTGGTCACTGATCCTTATAATCATGTTATTTAAAAACTTATGCCCAGAAAGAAAGTTAATGATTTAATGACTCTTAACAGTTAATGATTTAATGGACTCTTTTATCCATTGAGCTCCATGCGCAGCCAAGTCAGCTGCAAGTTCTTAACTGTGCATGAAGGATGAATCCATTCTCTTGCTACAAAGTTAGTGTCTCTTCAGCACTCACTCATGGCTGACAACAGTTTGCTTTTAATTCTTTATGTTGGTAGTGACCAGAAGACTTATAAGAGAATAAAAAAATAAAGTTCAGAGGACACCAAACTCAGTGGCAGCTATTAACAGTGCAGTTAGATTGGTTGGTTAGAAATGTTTATGAAAGTTTTGCAAGACTGTGAGCTTGTGCCAGACGCTGAAAGAAAAAAGGACTGGAACAATGTGAACTATAAAGCTGCCAAGACTGTATTTTCTGAAAGTGTGGCAATTGTGCAGAAGTCTATCTGATATATCAGATGGATGAACTATTTAGGGATGACAAATTCTACCAGATGAATGCAACCTTAGGGACTACTTGAGAAAAACTACTTAGACTAGGAATGAGTTCAAACAAGCCAATTTTTTAATGCAATGGCAAATACTTGGGACATGTATAGCTAAAAAAATTTGGGGCTAGCAATTAGCTTTGTACCTTCAATTCTCACAGACTGAGCCTCCGACTTAGTACCTTTTCCACGTGGAAGGAAGCATATATGATTCAAAGCTGAAAGTGTCTTACTTTAGTTTTTAGGTATTTAACTGAAGACCAGATCAAGTTAAATCAAAGCTGAACCTCCTATACTGTTCCTCTGCCTGGGCTTACACTGATAAATTCTGTATACCCACTATCTACATCGTTTCCTCTATCACACATCTCCCTTCATCAATAACTTCCTCGGCTTTATTCCCATCTCTTTTTTCCTTCTGTATTTCTGAAATAAGGACTATGCCTCACTACAGGGAACCTGCATTTGGTATTAAGAGATCTTTATTATAAAAACATGGTGTACCGAGCACGAAGAGAGAACTGATACTCTGGAATGGATCCAAGATCTATTTAGTTCAATAACCTGTCTCTGAGAGAGGAAGACATAAGAAACCTACAACAGTCCAATCTAGGGTTATTCAATCTAAAAGAAAAAAAAACCAGAGAATACTTTACACTTAAGACTGAAATATTCTTTTCAAAGCCATGGTTTACAATTTGTTACAAGAAGCTAAATGTGTGGTCAATGTCATTACCTCTTGTAAAACTGTCCTCAATGTATGTTCTAAACCATGTCTGTTTTAATGAGCTCTATATTCCATTTACATGTGCATGGAAAACAATAGTAAACCTTTGAGCATTTCTACATTGCACAACATTTTGAATTTACTGTTCTTTTATTCTTGTGTTAAGAGATAGGTAGAATTTGCCTTGTGGAAATATGTAATTTATAACATAAATCAGAAAAACTATGGCAATGTTCCTCATTTACTCACATCTGCTATGCCCGTAGTTTCAACAGAACCTTTCCACACCCTTCATGATTTCATTACCTGTTGAACCTCATTCTGTGATATCCTTTAAGACACAGGATGGTCAGTAATACATATCATTCTAGAAGAGGTATTTAAAGCACTATTATGTCTTTTCTATAGTTTGTTATCCCTTTTCTTATACATGCTGAAAGCTTGCTCTTTTTTTACTACATCTATATGTTAAGCTGTATTGCTCCATGATTTCTACACATACATTATAGATATGCATTGCTTATTTTTAAGTGGTTATATCCAATTTAAAAGACTACAAATATGTGATTAAATTAAAATATAATCTATTTTTCCTATTTATTATTAAACTAATTTGAATGTATTGCATTTTAATTTACCATTCTTTTCAGTTCCCTTGGACATCTAAAAAAACCCCCATGATTCCTCTGATCCTGAACAAACTTCTATTTGTTGTTAAATATATGATCTACAAATATATCTACCTCATTACTCTCTGTATTTTCAGGCTATTAATACAGATATTTAAAACAAAGATGAAAAGTAAAAGAGCAAAAAAAGGACCTGAACTCGGTCTCACTGCTGAAGTTTTCTCATCATGTTTTATCCATTATTTGAGCTGTGACAATATTTCACATCACTATTGTCCTGGTTTCAGTGGGCCATGTTTTGGCCAATGAGGATATTCCATACCAATTACGTCATGTTCTGTATAAAGGAGAAAAAGCGCACCAAAACGGAGGCTTGAGGCAGGTGTGGTACGGCAGGCACGGCTCCGGGCTTTCTGCGGTGCGTGGCCTATCGGTGGTCGACGAATCGGGCACGGCCTAAATTGCGTAGTGTGGTGAGAGATTGCATTGTGTATCACCTGTTTTGTGTGCTCTGTGTTCTAAAGTAGTGTTAGCACTGTTGTTTGTTGTTCTTTGTATCCTTTTCTGCTGTTATAGTAAACTATCCTTATCCCAACCCACAGAGTTTTGGGGTTTTTTTCCTTGCCCCGCGGCTTTTCCACTCGCACCCCCGCCCCTCTCTCTTAAAGGGACAGGTAACTCTGTGTGACCCAGCTCTCAGCTGAGGTTAAACCACCACAACTATGTATAACTATTTACTTCTTTTAATAACCTACTATGTTATAAGGATATTAGCAGCATTAAAAATAAGCAAATTATATGAAAATGGACTATTGCTGGGGCATCAGAATATTCCTTCATTTATAATCCCATATTCACAGAGAGATTCAATACTGAATGTCTTTCAAATAGTTGTTAATCTGTTTTTTCTCAAAACAGTTATAGTTTCTTTTTCAGTTTTTAAGATGTGAGGAGCATAGAAAAAAAAGTAGAAGCAAAACTAGAACAATTCAGAAATGGCTATCACAACTCTCATTAGTAAAAATCCATAGTCCAAGGATAATGCCACAACAGTGTGATACTAGAATTGGTCTACTTTGGGTAGTAAACAGACAGAAAAAAAGTCAGTGGTTGGTAGCTGGTGAATTTAGTTATTTATTCAAAACTCAGTTCCATGTGTATTGTATTGGTAGCTTATCCTGAACACATTCCTGAACATAAACAATAGAAAGAGTCAATTTTCCATGTCAAGGAAGGGAGTATGTTAAGCTTAGAGTAAGCCTTTTATATTCAGCAGCTAGTTTAATGAAGTGCTATAAACAATTTATATGACCGAGTTTTCAGGGGAAAAAAGTTTCCTCCTATTCTATTTTCTCATTTTGCATAATGTTTTTCCTAAGGGAATGGCATGAGGGAATGGGGAAATCAATTGTACATCAAATTGTAGAAACAATTGACACATTCTTCTAGATCAGTAAAGTTACCAGGCAGTAAGGGAAAAGTGTATATAATTTGTCCATCTGAATTTATCAAAATATTATATGACAATTCATTAACCCACAACAATTCTAATCACATCTGGCACTAAAATTTTTTATCTGCCTTCCTAACAGAACATCACCAAGCCAAATTTCTAGAGGGATAAAAATAGTGCAACATGAGTAAAAATCTAGTTTAACCAATGAAAAAAAAAAACATTTCATACGGTCATTATTTCCTGACACCACTCCACACCCACATTCCCCCTCTCTGAGATTTTCTGGTGGTTATTTGAGGTTAATTAAGGAAACAATGTCCCACAATAGGTGGAATCAAACTTACAGATAGAAAAAAGGATGATATGAAATACAAAAGGTAATTGGGTGACAAAAACTGAACTAGGAATTAGTTTATTGGAAGAAAACATACCTCCATATAACTGCATAATCTGTGATAGACCAAAAAATATGGATTTATTTACTTAATAATCAGACAAATTCACTTTACTTCTACCCATACGGTTCAATTTTGTATTGGTTATAGATACTGATGTCATAACAAATATCAATAGAAAGTGGTTATAAACACACAATTTACTATTATTTAGCTATTTTTTCATAGATTTTTTTTTTTAGTAATTTCTTGAAATACTTTATTCTCCATTTAATGCTCTGACTCTTCCTGTTATATAGTGAAAATAGTCCCTCTATTTTAGAATTTGTTATTGACTGTCATTGCTATATGAACCAAAAATATAGGGCAGAGGGGATTTCAGCAATCTTCCTCTTATTCATAGGAAACGATGCTGACTTATTTTCTTTCTGTGAAGCAACAGTGTTGCCACAGATTCAATTCCCATACTATGATTAAAAAATAAACAAAACTGATATGCTTTCCAGAGTGGTCTGGTTGGTTTTTTTTCATTTCTACTATTTGGAATCCTTTACTAGCCAAAGACATTTAAAAAGTAGAGAAAAAAAAAAGTGGAGGGAGAAAAAACCCACATAAATACACATCAAGTACTTATATGCTTCAGTCAGGTTTTAGATTTGCATTATCCATGAGGAATGAAACTTTCCTTGTGGTTCATACACAAAACTTGTATTGCCTGGACCTGTTTTATTCATGACTGCCAGATAAGGATCAAAGCATGAAATTAGAGATGGTAGCTCACAGGAAGATGTAAGGACAAGGATATAGTGGAAAGCTATTGCCTATTGATGAGAAAAGCAGCTATATTCCTTACACTCTGAAACCTGTACTTTGTGTTCACATTCTTCCTTAGATTATATATATATATGTATTCTCAAACTCACAAATGTAGAACTAATACGTGAGGCTGGATGGGATTCACCTGAGGATATTAAAAGAGCATGTTGGTATGACTGACTGGAAAGCTGAGGATTTGGCTAACAGAAACCTCATGAAGTTCAACAAAGAAAAGTACAAAATTATGTGCCAAGGACAGAATAAATCCATGCATTGATACAGACTGGGAAGCAGCTGGCTGAGTACCAGGCTGCCTGAAAATTATCTGGGTGTTACAGTGGAAGGCAGGTTAAGTAGGATCGAACTGTATGCTCTCATTGTAAGTGAGGCAAACCACATACAGAGCTACATGAGACTAAATGAGGTCAGTGGATAATGGGAAAATTATTATCTTCTTCAACTCAGTCCCACTGAGGCTACACTTGTGTCTAGCTTTGTGTCTCAGTTCTAGAGACATGCTGGAAAACTGGGAAGTACTCCTGTGAGTACCTGCCTGCCAGAAGAAATTGAAGGAGCCAGGTTTCTTCAGTCTGTCGAAGAAGAATCTGAGGATATACCTACAATCACCTGAAGAACATCTATAACCATAACTCTCAAACTCTTGGCAGTGGCAAATTGTAAAACAAGGAACAATCACAGAAGCTGTGACTTGCAAGGCTTACATATGGCATTAGGGAAAATGTTTGTATAGCAATGGACCTTGTGAAATTTCCATCTTTGGAGATTATTGAATCTCAGATTGGGAAAACCATGGGTCACCTGATAAAGTCACCATGCAAGAGTCTGGCTTCTTGACTTCATTGGGGATGCTGAATTACACAGCCTTCTGAGGTCTCTTTGAACCCATATTTCTGTAATGCAGATGCACATCCTACTATAGGTAGAAATATGAGTAATAATTGTTAGAGAACAGTAAGAATAAATACTGAAATAGAAATATGCTGACACTACTTGGTCATGTAGACTGAGTTTTAAGTACAACAGGACACCATGTCCTCTACTAAAATAAAAACCATGTATCTTTCTTTTTAAAGGAAGACAGCATTTGACTAGTTTCCTGAAGCCTTACTTAGGACTGGGAATAATTGTCAAGAGGTTCTAAATAACAAAATACAAGGAACAAGATTAAAATCAGTTGAATTTGTAATTTGAACAACTGTCACCCTTAAGACAAAAATGGCCTTTTTGACGACACAGTACATTATTTCCATATGTAATTTTATTGATATTTTTATCACTCCATTATTGATATTTTACTTGTTTTGGCATAAGAACTTGTTTATTATGCAAAACCCACAAATATAAACCCCTAGGTTAGAAGAAAGAAAAGGTCCATTTATAAAGTGAAAAATTTGGACCCTCTTACGTGATCTGAATGATAGTCACCAACTATGTTAATACAATACTCTAGACATTAAAAAGTAAAAGGTCACATTACCAGATCTAACTCTGAAGTTAGCCCTGTTTTGAGGAGGCTGAGCTAGTCCAGAGATTCCTTTGAACACAAATTATTCTGTTAGTCTATTATTACTTCTAGCTAGTGAGGGAGAAAGAAAATAAATGAAAGAATCTTCTAAGGCTAGAAAGCTTTTTCTTAGGGCTGAAAAAGCACCCCGTTCATAAGTACACACACAAAAGTACCCCAGATATATAAAAGGGGGGGGGGGGGGGGCATATTTTTTTTTCTTTATTTCCCCAGAATTAAAGTACCTTTCAATCACTCAGATGTCAATAGTAAAGTCTTTGAAAGAGTGACTGATGTTACATAACAGAGACAGTAATGTGTTGTAGTGTGGCAGGGTGAGCTAAGGACACAGCTTTATTATTCAGCACTCAAAATGTCTTTGGTATAGTGGGTTGAAGTCAAACCTTTAATGTGAGCAAAATGTGGCTTTTATGCGTTAATAGTAAGATAAGTGAGGATACACAAACACAAATCCATCCTCGACATTTATAAAGCCCTTCTCTTCATATCTAATACTTGCCTTCACATCCCATTATGTCAAATCAGGTGCTATAGTGCTACATGATGGATATAATCTAATGTGACAGGTTACAATGTAGCACATTATTTGGAAAATTGGGAAAAAGGCAGTTGTTATGAAATTGGTTGCTAAAGATGTCTCAGGTTTGTTTGTTTGTTTGCTGGTCTGTTGTGTTGGGTTTTTTTAATTTTTTTTGTTGGTGAGTTTATTTTTGTCTGTGTGTTTTTTTCCGTGGGTTTTCTTTTGTTATTTTAACCCATGCAAAAGAAAGCCCTAAACTGGCAGATTTTATTTTAAAAAGCATAATTCATCTCAAATTTAAAGCTAGGGATTTCTCCACATACAGCAGATGTTTAAAAGGTGTAAGCAATTAGAGATGGGATCACTAAGCAGACATTCCCTCTAATGAGCCAGCAAAAGGAAAACTTGTGCATGTTGCAATGATGATGCTTTCTCCATTTTCCTCATCAAGAAACTCTAGCTATGCTAAAGCATATCTCTGTAACTATAAAATAGGAAACTAAACCAGATAAAACTTATGTTCAAGTAGTTGAATGAGTACAATTACAGCTCTTGTATTTTATCATGTTTGGCTTTGTGTCCCATTTTTAGGATTTTAGAATTCATAAAACATGTTAGCAACAGTTAGAAATAGGAAGTCTGTTAGAATTTGTTCGTTTTTCTTGAATCACAGAATCACTAAGGTTGGAAAACACCTCCAAGATCATCCAGTCCAACCATCTCCCTATCACCTATATAACTAAGCCATGTCCCGTGATTATTTTTCCTTATAAATTTTGAATGGTTTCGCCAAAATACCGTATGTCATGGGATCGACAGCCACACTGAACTTACGACAATGAAAATATCAATAAATGTATCACCTATCTTTCAGCACAACAGACATTATGGAATACTGTATCCTAATGTACATATTTTAAAAGTATCTATAAGACAACTACTTTCTGAGCATTCAGAAGACCATGACCTCATTCGCTTTTGGAAGTTCCCAGATGCATATGATGATGTCAAAAAAGAAAAGTGATTAAAGTTTTCCACTATAAAGCTGAACAAATGTCAAAAATGTTGATTGTGTGTATTCAGGATGTATACATATACACATAAATGTACATATACATGTATGTGCATGTACATATATATACTGTGGAAGAACTTTTTGTGGAAGAACTTTTTCACAGTAAGGGTGACAGAGCACTGGAACAGGGTGTCCAAGGGGGTTATGGAGTCTCCTTCTCTGGAGATATTCAAGACCCATCTGGATGTCTACCTGTGCAGTATGTCCTAGGGAACTTGCTTTGGCAGGGGGGTTGGACCCGATGATCTCTCAAGATCCCTTCCAACCCCTACCATTCTGTAATTCTGTAATTCCGTTAAATATATATATATATATGTAAACGGAAAACTTGTCTTTCCATTTCAGTGGTGGCAAAATGTAGCAGGATGGTATATTAGTAAGCATATTTGCATGACTAATGCATAACTGAAAGATAATTTAAAAAATTATATTACCTGTAGTTGTCTGGGAGGAATTGTTGTGGTTTTATAACCCAAAAGTAGATGCCATAACAGATGCTCTCCTGTATTTCTCCATAGATCTATTATGGTGTCCATCATTGTAAGTTGCTATATTTCTATTATTTATATTTCCATATACCAAGAGTAAATTGAAGAAGTATGTAAATATATGGGCCTAGGGGATTGTCTGATCAATCTTTAGAACACTACCCCATGAAATAAACTGTTCTGGCTCCTTGATATCAGTGAGGACACAAGATGCTGATATTGCAACCACCCGTTAAATAGTAAGTGTGATCTTAGGTTTGAGAAGCATCATCTCAAAAATAGCATCTCAAAAACTGAACAAAGAATACTTGACATCTCTGAAGGAAAACTGCAATTGCTGACATACGGTAAAAAGAACCATTTTGTAAACCAATGCAACTGAAAGGGATACAGATTTTCAAGTACTGTGAAGAAGGCTTCTTTCACATAACATTTTTACATCAGAGCTAACCCACTTCTGGAGTGGAAACTTTTTTTTTAATGATTATTTCTATGATTACTACAAAAAAGATAAACTGCCAATTTATTATGCATTTTATCATAATATGTCCTAAATTTCTATCACAGTTTAGTATCCATTCAAGCATCACAGTAGGGAAAGTGTATTATTACAACCATGAATCTTAGGTGGCATTTTGCAAAGGTTTATCCATTATTACCTTCCATTAAAAGACAAATGATCCAGTATGATTAGCTCTGCATGTCCCCTCTGAAATTATTTAAAATCCAGTCTTCTGGTATTATCTAAATCTGTAATAATTTAGATAGGAAAAAAAATAATCCAAAATGGGGCAAAATAAATGGTACCAGGTCTTATTTGGGATTTATTTATTTTTAAATTTGTTATATCTTACTTTTTTTATAGATGAAATGTCCCTAAAGCTAAGCTTCTTCTTCCATGATATGCCCAAAACTCAACAGACTTCAAAACTATTGCATAAGGACTTTTTATGAGGCTCACGCACATACACGTTTAGAAAAGCATAGCTGAACTCTGTGAATACAATACTTTCAACATCCTACAAATTAAAAGATTCTCAAAGGAAAAAAAATTTTTTTTTAAAAAAACATAATCATGCAATGGATTTTTAAGCTTTCCCATAACAAAACAGTTTAAAAATTCCAAAGTTTTATATTTAAATATCCTAACCATTGAAGTTGGTTCTTTTAGGAGAGTTAGAAAAAAAAATTATACCTGAGCATCAGACTGACATTTCATAGCAGAATAATCTTTCTTTATATTTTAGGTCATTCACAAGCACACTGAAAAAATGTCGAATAATGTAGCAGCATGAATGTTTATATCTCTGTGAAAGACACTCACTACTGACTAACACCCCTGCATTTTCTATTACACGATGCCTAATTAAGCCCCATGACGCCACTCTCAAATCTGACAAAGCAGAGATAATTCTTGACATTTTCAAAAACTTGGCTTATGTTCCCCTTCTTTTTACAGTGACACAAGCTGGGGCTTCAAACCGAAAATGACATTGCAGCAAGTTTCTGGTCTTTTAGTCTTTTTCACACAGTAGTTTACTCAGAATGAAGAGAATCACACAGACCTTTATTTGCCTTTGCAATCTTCAAGCACAGAACAGCGGCAGCCAAAAGACCAGATTTTGCCCTTACATGCCTCTGTTCAGCTCTCACCAAAATCAATGGAAATTACGTGTTATGCTACCCAGGGAGTGATTGGGTTCATAGCACACAGAGAGAACTGCCACAGCCCATATGAGGTGATAGGTCACATCACTTCAGTTGTCCCTATCTTCTTTCAGCACTAGACAAACATCAGAGGAGACAAACATAAAACAGTAAAATAGCAATAGTAATACTCAGTGTCCTGGTGCTGTCCCTGTCACTGATGCTCCTCCAATCCAGCCATAATGCAGAATTTTCTCTACCACATGCGGTGACTCACATTTACCTTTCTTGGGCAGCAGCAGGAGGCAGACCAGCAATATTTGGAGGCTGTCTTTAATTTAAGAGTCATCTCTTTTAACATGAAACTGTGGCTTAGACAGGAGGATAAGGACAAGGCTGAAAAAGGTCCTGTATCCACTTCTGAAATTATGAAAACTAACAGAGGAATATCCTTTCCTTTAAAAAACAAAAACACAAAAAAGCAACCAACAACAACAAAAAAAAACAACCCCAACACCAAAACCAACCAACCAACCAAAAACCCAAACAGGCCTTTGCATTGCTTTGTAGTATCACTGTGTTTTTATTTATTTTACTATGTTCACTGTGACAGCAAGAGACAACACAAGATCAGTTTCTCCGTTATAAGAAACAATAAAAAGAACTGGTAATGACTTACACGTTTTTTTCCACAAATGTCTTATAATGATTAAGAGCTGTCTGACAGATCTTAGGGGAAAAAATACTAAAACTCAAGTAAAATTACAGAAGCCTATACAAATCTCATTAGTATATGGTTTAAGAAGGCACAATTTGCCATTTCATTTCTCAGTCAAAAGGGCTTAATCTCCCGGAGTTAAGACTAATGCAAAAATCATTAATATTTTCCACTGTAAACTCCCGAGACCTGTGCACCAATAGCAAAATGTCTTGCTTTTCCACAATTTTCTTCTAGAAATTGCTTTAATACAGTTTTACAAGAAACATCATTTGTTCAGGTTGTGTCCCAATTCACCCTGCAAACACAGACAACAAAACTAATTATTTTCAACCCCAACCTTTACCCAACTATATCTTTTGAAGGCAGACACCAAATTGGTAGAAAATTACATCTTACATTGGATTTCATGCTTATCAAAATTTTCCTCTACCTTTCTTTCTACCTATTTGATTAAATCATTTCACATCTTTCAGAAGTCATAAATGGCAAAGAAGAAAAAAAAAAATTCACCATAGAAAGATTTAATGTCTATAAAGAATATCCCTATCACAATTGTGGATTTTGTCATTTGGCCAGTCAAGCTAAAAAGCACACTGTATTCCAACTTGTTCCTGAGTAACAGTAGTCACGAGACATGATCTCTTTTCTTACACAAGCTAAAAGACTAGAAGATAAAGCTATCTGCTTTACAAGAAGCATCATTTGAGTTTGTATTTGTTTTGGTTTATTATTTTCATTATTGTGACATTAAGGTTCTAGTGAAACCAGGCACTGGGCAGCCATGAAGTAAGAAAAGGCTCATGACCAGACAGATTTACATTTGAACCAGAAAGATCAGTCACAAAGGTTGAAGACAAACTTAAACCTAAAGCAAAAAAAAAATTACATGTCCAAGACTACAAGGAAGTGGGTACTAAATTCATGACATATTACAGGCACAAGTTTTCAAATCTACATTTCAACTCCTTAGCGAGGAGGCTACATTGCTTCAAATAATCAAACTCAATAATTGAAAAGACATATTTTTCTCCTTACTTTTAAGTGTCAAAGAACTATCACTAAAATCAATTAAAAAAAGGAATGCAGAAAATTAAGAATCCAAAGAAACATTACTGTTGGATAAGGACAAGAAGTGACAGAAAAAAGAAAAAACATCAGTATTTTTTTCTATTTTTAAATGAAACATTTTCTTGCAAAATTCTCTGATCAGCTGCAATAAATATAGCTCATTGGGATTCCACTTTGTTATGGGATTTTTACTACTGTTAGGAAGCTGGATTTGGGCAGTTAACTTTTAAGAAGAAAAGTATAAAGACGCTCCAAAGTAAAACATAATAAATTCCTTTATTTCATGCAAATCAATAGGGTGCAGTAGCCTGAATGAAAGTTCTGAAGACTGATGGTTTAGAAAGAACATTGTACCCACAGGATGGAGTAAAGAATATCATCTCTTTGAACCCTTTAACATGTTTCTGCACCACCAGGTGCCTCATGGCTGCACTGTCTGTTCATTTCTGTTAAATCCAGCTCTTTAAACACACTCAGGTAAACTGCAAGTTTTGCGGGGAAACTCAAAACCATAGCAAAAAGACCAGCAACTTTCTGGTAGCGTTTCCTAGCTATGCTGAAGGGACATTCTAGGATTTTTCTGCTTGTAGGACAATTCTTGGTTCAAGGAAGATGGAAAACTTTTTTTTTTCTTTTCCCCCCAGTGCTTTCTCCTACTTTTATGTTCTTTCATTAACTCTCTCACATTTACATGGTCAAAGGCATTCCCCATAGGACATGCACACTGACATGACAGTAATTTATACCTAGTGACATTATGTATACCCTTCATATGAGTCAAATTTGAAGCAGTACAAAATCCTAATAATCATATTGACAGAACAGGCATATCTATTTGCATATATCAATACACTGTTTAGTTATCTGATGCAAAATCAACTTCTGCTTTTCATGTAACTCCAAACAGACCACAGGAACTACAAGCCTGACATGGTATCATTCACTAAGGAATGGACGTACATAAGAGGTTTCATAAATACACCAATATGGTGGATTCTTCTTTCACAAGTATAACAGTAAGGGTTCTGTGTGAACTCTACAACATCCCACCTGAAGACTACAGTTTTCTCAAGAAAACTATTTTCATGGCAATATGTGAATCCAGGATTGATGTATTTCTATTTATGTGTTTTTCAGATCAAATAACTCGTATAAAAGATATTATTTTACTTGAAACAGATTCAAATGAACTGCTTTCTTGAGTCTTTCTTGAGTAACTCCTAACAATGACTAGCTTGATTTGACAGCTTGTTTGTTCTTAGGTAAAGCTGGATGACAGTCATCCACAAAAGCATTTGATTAGTTTATCATTACCTGTGTCTTTGTTTAGCAGATGTTTTCAAAGTACTTTGCCTCAGTACTCAGTGTAATTTGTCACCATATAACGTGAAGTGGGGAACTCTTTTTTCAAGTTACCGCTGAGTCCTTTCAACATTTTACAGCAGGATTTTTTTCATCACTGAATAAGTTTAGATCGTTTGTAAAGTACAATAGTTGTGTTTATTTTTAAAATAGAGGGAATTGTGGGAATACCTGGAAAACTAAGGTGCCATAAATGGATATTAGGTAGAAAAGTTGAAGGGGGGGGGGAGAAGATAATAAACAAAATATTTTCGAAAGGTGCCTATATGTATTATTTATACATTAGTCCCAGTAAACCTAATATCCAACAATCATGGCATATGTTTTGTCATGTTCTACCCGAAAAGTGAAGGATAATGCCATTGTAGTAAAGAAAGTGTTGCAGTGTGCCAGCAAGTAGAAGTGTGTTTGTAAAAAGAAACATTAAACAGCCAAAAGTAAAAGTTTCAAAAGACAGTACTGAATTGCCTATCAAATCAGAAATGACGTTATTATTTTGGAGTAAGCTTTTGCAAATTAATATTACCTTTATATAACAACTTAAAACTCAACTGTAGCCCAAAAAAACTGGCAGAACACTTGGCTTTCTGTCTTTGTGAAGCTATCTCTTCCACGATGGAGAGCTGATGGTTCATTTCCTCTCACTTACGGAAGGATTTAATTCCACATAACTTTTTATTGTAGAATGGCTATTTCAAATATTTACCCAACAAAATTTTTTTTAGCAGGTGGGCTACATAATCTAGGTAATTTACTAGTGTGTTACTAAACGTATCTGGCAAGAAGGAGTTATATGATTTAGCTAATCTCTAATGTACTGCATTACTCACTAACATTCATATGTCTAAAAACGTTAGCATTCAACCCTCTATCTTCTAAATACTGCAAGTTTTAATCTGAATGAGAATTCATTTAGGTTAAGCAAGAATTATGACAGATCTACTTTACTTCCTTGAAACAAAATCAATATTTAAGAATTTTTATTAATACTAATGATATATATAAGATATCCAGTTTTGTATTAGTGAGAAAGGGTGCTATTTTCCCTAATATGTATATGCATGAAAATAAATATATTCTATTAATACATTCACATCTACTTGCAAAAATCTTAATGTTGGAACATTTTTTTCTAATCCCAACCACTTCATGCAGACTGGCATAGTACAGTGAAGTTAAGGAGAAATAGCAGAAGAAAAATGTGGAGCTTTGCCACAAGTTTTCTTTGCTTGCTAAATTGCTAAATTCTGGAAACACTGAGGTTGGAATAATCGTACTGCTAGGAGATTACAATGGTTTACTACCAGAGAACTTGGATTAAAAAAATAAAAAATAATAAATACACCTTTCAGTGAAATTGCAGCTTATCTTTTACCAATAGCAAATCTTCTAAACTAAGGTGATGCAAGCATAGAAGCCATAGGGATTGGAATCCTCATTTACTATCTTTCCATGGACCATGCAACGTCACTCTCAGATGCTCCTCAGTTTGCCCCTCCACTGGTCCTCAACCTGTCACAACCACCTGGTAGTGCAGAGGCATGTCTTCAGTCAGACAAGAGAGAGTTCAGCAACACTGCCCTAAGTCACTCCCTAGTGTCTAAATAAGACCCTAAAGCAGTTAAGCATGCTCAACATTTTTACTGAACTACATTTATTTCTGTTGAAACAGTCAGAAACTGTCATGATGAGTATATTCAGTTTGATATACAGAAAAAAAGGATTAGGAGCAATCTAAGTGAAAAGATTTAAGCTCATGATATGCAACTCCTGTTCTAATTTTAACACAAGTTTTCCTTTAGCTACTTCTATATTTATCATAATTTGTAATGATTTTCATGACAGGCAATTTTCTTAAATTTTAAGTGACAAATACGAGTAGATTAGCTGGAATATCACTTATGTGAAGTCCAGTGTATTCTTAGCTCACTGTGTGGATACATTGACTGAGAATATGAAATGGATGCACAAGGAAAGAAAGAAACATGTACTTTCCTGTCCCTTGCTGTCACTTTGTTATCACATACAGCGAAGCTGCATAAAAGATATGGGTATAAGATCCAATTCTTTAATGATTTCTTTCTTAATGAAAGAGCTCTCAAGTTTTGTTTGAGGAGAAAGTCAGCAGCCTTTACATCTGGGTAATTCCCCTTCACCCTAGCCCCCATTTAACTAATTAAATGTTCTTTAGAATTTGAAATCACTAAGTATAACAAAGCTCCTGAGAATCATAAGGAAAGTCAGGAGGAAATCTCAAACACAGGAATGGTTAGTATAGGGCAGTCTAGGGAGTACATGATGCTTTCACTATCATTTTGTACTGTACTTTAGGGCTTTAATAACCCTTCCAGCAATGTTGCACCAACTGCTAATCAATACCAATTATTTTTCTCACCATAGAAACAAGGTTTAGTTAACCCCTTGAGTGTCTTATCCTGAAAGAAACAGAGGATATATTTTTTACATGGATGAAGAAAACATTCCATCCAGTACAATGAAATTGTAATGAAAGTGCTTCTATATCCAAATGTTAGTCATTCAAAAAATTACTCCAGTCCAATAGTTTAAAGTCATGTTTTAAAACTATTAATTTAAATAAACATGTGAAACATTATATTCTGCTACCATACTAATCCATTCAATGACACAAGTGGGAAAGTCTCCTACACTTAGGTGTCTTGCACTGTTTCAATCACAGAGGTCTGTTTTTTCTCTTATTACTTTTTTGAATTACATTCAGATCAAACAAGAGTTAAAACATGTATGGGAATACTTATTTTATTGCCAAGTTATGTAATTAAAACATTTTCATTTTAGAAGCAGGTCAGGAGAGAATTTACATGGATAAAACTTCTCATTATCAACTGGGAAAAAACAAAAACCAAAAAACTTTTCATGCCCCATTCCCTTGTACATCTCCATATTTTTTATAATATGCTAGGCAATTATTAATGTAAATAAGCAATACTTTTTCTTTTTTTTTTTTTGTCCAGCTTCATAGAAGACACAAAGTTTCAGAGCAAACATCCAAGTAGATTGTTCAATATTTTTTCCTTTTTTCTGTAACTAGGCAGATAGACAGTAGAATTAGTGAACTACCTAAATACATCAAAGGTCTTAATTATTAGTTTGGAAGTCATTTCCAAGTAATTAGTCTAAAGAAAAATAAAAATATGAGTAGTGGAGGTGAAAGGTCTTAGGAAAATGACTACTTGATAATGTTACTGCTGCTATACAAGCTCACCATCTTTGTTATAATGGAAATCTACATACTCCCAAAGTAAACACAAATCTCTGCTAAGGGGCCATAAATTGTTGGGGGGGGGGGGGGGAGGGGTGTGTGGGTGGGGGTGTGTGTATCTGTCTGTCTGTCTCTATTTGTCTGTTTGTCTATATATCTGCCTACCTATCTGTAAGTATGGATGGAATCTTTAACTAGCAGGACATTGTATATATTTATTCAGTGTAATATACCATCAAAGAAGAACAAATTAGAACACCAGATGGTTTAATTTGGTAGAACAAAAAAAGACCGGACTATAGCTGCTTGAGCCTATAACAGTTCCCAAAGATGACAATTCTAATAGGACTGAGAGACGGATAAAAAAATAACCACTGCTGGTGGGTACTCTTCTGCAATGGATTTATCAATACATATAACTAATTGGCTTTTTAAGTCACCTGAGCTAATATGTCATTTAACTGTTCATTTTAGAAAATGAAGCTGTCTATAAGCATTCAGGATTGTGTAATTACTCAAAATACAGTGCAATATTCATTCAATCTGAGTATACCATATGGAACTATTCTAAACTAGTTTTCACAACCCATTTCAGCTGAAACAGAGTTCTCACAAGAGAACCTCTGGAGCTGCCACTGTTCTCTACACAAGCTTGAAACACTGTTTTCACATTGATATTTTTCTGGCTTTCATCCCAAACTAGCCCACATTATTACTAATACTTCCCGTATCCTCTGACACACTGGGGACTATAAGCTGTTGTAGTGAAATCTATTTCAAAGCCATGTGAAACTTTTTTCCAGGTAGTCTAGAAATGTTTTCCTAAGTAGCATGATTTTTTTAAGGTGGAAGGAACAAAATTTGTACTGGCTTGATAGTAATCTCTGCAAAAAAGAAAATTAGGGACTGGTGACAACGATAAGGTGAATCTTGTTGGAAGTTTTTAACAAAGCTTTCAAATGATTTTTTTCTTAATGTTTTAATTGTTTCACTGCTTTTTCTAAGTAGTATGAAAAGGAAGACAGAACAAAGACCTCAGAATTTTAATGTTTTTTTTAAAGATTGAAAATAATAATGAAAAAAAAAACCAAACCTAACTTCCTTTCATTACTTTCTCAATCCACTGCAACCAGACACAGTAACATAAAACAAAATGTCTTGAAAGTAAAAAGTAAAAAAGGCCAAACCATTTGCCTTTGCTTTCACCATTACACTTGTACATTATTTTACTAAAATATTGTCTTAATTCTGATGCCACGCAAAAAACCCGCAAAAGCTCTATATTTCAAAACATAATGTATTCTTGTAATTCAGACAACAAAAGTACCTGTTTAAAATATTGAAAGACCTTTTCTTCTGCTTTAAATTAGGTCTTTTTTGGTGTTTTACTGCATAAAGTTCACCATATTACTCTCAACATCTTTCATAAATTGAATTTGCTAGAATATCTTGCTGGCATAGCAGAGGGAATGGGAGAAAATCCCAATAAAACAAAAAGCTTCCATCTGGATTTCATTAGGCAGTCATTTTCTTATAATTTGCTCTATCATTTTAAATCATGAAAGCCATTGGATGTATTATTACATAATCATAATTCTCAGAGATTATAGAAAAAGTATGGTTTTACTCAAGCATTTATTCTATTGTTGCATGGCCCAATATTTCATAAGTTAATTATCTGAACAGCAACAAGAAAAAGTTATTTGCTAATGGTGTTCTGTCTTGAATCTGTCACAAATTTCACTACGTTTGAATTAATCATTGAACTAAAAGCTAATATTCGTTAACAGGTAAGAGACCATAATTTTATGTACTTTTATATATACAAATAGAATATGCCACCCTCCAGCAAACATGTGGTAGGTATTGAAAGAAAACATTATTGTCTTAATTACTTATGAAACATAAATTAAAGTAAATATTTAAAATTATACTAATGACTAATTTTCATAATATTTATTAGAATTTCAAAACCATAGGTCTTCTTTGATAAAATAAGGCAGCAGTCAGGATGGTTTTAGTCACAACTAAAAGAAAAAAATAAGGAACTGCATGTTGCATCTCTAGCCGATGTATTATCCTATTATAGCAAACTTCTTAGCAAACTAAAAGACTTTTAGATACTCCGTACTTTTGTGTTTGATCTTTGTGCTAGATCGCCATCTCTCATGCAATGCCACCTTGAGTACTGTGTCCAGTTCTGGAGTCCCGAAAACAAATGATAAGGAATTGTTGGAACTGTTGGTCCAGAGGAGAGTCATGAAGATGATCAGAGGGCTGGAGTACCTCTCCTATGAAGACAGGTTGAGAGAGTTGGGGCTTGTTCAGCCTGAAGAAGACAAGGCTCTGGTGAGATCTTATAGAGGCCTTCCAGTACCTGAAGGGGGCCTACAAGAAAGCTGGGGAGGGACATTTTAGAAGGGCATGTAGTGATAGGATGAGGGGAAACATTTTTAAATTGGGAGTAGATTTAGATCAGATATTAGGAAAAAATTCTTCACTACAAGGGTGGTGAGGCACTGGAATATGTTTCCCAGAGTGGTGCTAGATGCCCCCTTGTTGAAGGTATTGAAGGCCGGGTTGGATGAGGCCTTGAGCAGACTGGTATAGTGAGAGGTGTCCCTGACCATGGCAAGGGA
The DNA here is from genome assembly GCA_022605575.1 of Laterallus jamaicensis coturniculus. NCBI lineage: Eukaryota > Metazoa > Chordata > Aves > Gruiformes > Rallidae > Laterallus > Laterallus jamaicensis. The sequence goes on from JAKCOX010000019.1 coordinate 14,765,924, forward strand.
GGTGGAACTTGATGATCTTTAAGGTCCCTTCCAAACCAAACCATTCTATGATTCTATGATCTCCTAGCTAACTAGGACTGAATTGCTCAACCACCTTCAAATTCATGAAGCTTGGATGTCACAAAATCTGATATTCTCTTGAAATATCTATGCCTTTGCAAAGGAGTAGGGACAAATAATTTTCTCACTATGACCTTTTTGAACCTTTCTTCAGTGCAGATCTACCTCTGCTTTTCAGGACTTGTACAGTTATGTCCAGCATTGAATCTTTTTTTTTTTCCTTCCCTGGAAGTTTCTCTCACTCCTGTTTCAGTTTTAGTTTTTTTTCTTTACACCATGCCAGTATGTATATGCATAGGTAATCAGAGAGCACAGAGGGCCTAGCACCTAAATAGGGGCAGCACAGGTATAAACTGTATCTAGCTCTGGAATGCTTGCTTCCAAAATAGTGGGGGGAAAACTAAAAATAATTTTTAAAAAATTTAAAATCTCAGCAAAGATTTAAAGAAATGAAGCAACACCTTAAATATGCTCTTAAAATGAGAGATTTAAGGTAGCCTAAGTTCTCTGTGTGAAGACTACATGTCACTTTGATCGTGGGTTGCAGTATTCATGTGGGGAGAAGATTTCTTCTAAGAGAATTCAGGTTGTACTTAACAGAATTTATGAGCTGGCGTCAGAGATGATATTATTTTTACATATTGCAGCTACTATAGAAGCAGAAGCCTATTTCAGCATTGCAAATCAACAGGTCTCTTTCTCTCTCTCCCACAGAGTTAAATAGTAGGGTAGGGGTTACCTATGGAGACACCAAGTTATAAACCAACCAGTCTTTGCAGTGTAACGTTGAAGAATTTTATAATTTCACTGAAGCACTTGGGAAGGAATATTTTTTATTCTAATAAAAGAAAGGGAGAAAAAAATACTGTTAGTGAGAGGTGAATTGAGTGCTTAACACTTGTTTCAGTTTACAGGTCGATTTTAATTTTGTGTTAGGGATTACAGAGAAATCTGTCAATAAGACAATTGAACAGAAAACATCTGAAGGCAGTAGAAAAGTAACTGTACTATATAGCATAAAAGTTCCCATGTAAATTATAATACTGAAAACAAAATAAGCTTATATATTTTCCAAACAGACTATCTAGTTTTCTATACTGTCAGAGGCATCATATTTCTTGCTGGTTCAAGCACATGACTTCCAGATGTCATACAGAAACCAGAAAAGACAATTCCAGATGTACAGAACAGCTACATAAGATCTGACATTTAATTGCAAAAGTACAAGTCTTTGCTCTAAAAAAAAACAAAAACAAAAAACCCAAAACAAAAATCCACACACAAGGTAAACAAAAGCACTTGGAATTAGTATAACTTTATAATGCTTCACATATTACTCTAAAACCATCTTCACTGAGGCAGCTATCATAAGACATTTTCATTACATACACAATGACAGGACGGACCAGTTAGTTGTCAGTTGAGTTTCTCTGCCTGGTCTGGACCCTCCAATGTTTTGGGAGTGGGGAGCACTTGCAAGCAGAGACTGAAACACCTCACCACAACTAAGCATGCTGTCACTCATAGTCCCTTTGTGTGCCCCCAGGAAGTCGGCAGGAGTAGTAATGTTCTCTTCTAAGTCCCTGTTAGTAATTGTTCCCAAATAAATTAACTGCAGTGCACATTACTAGAGTTCTTAAACAAAGTAGGCATTTAATATCTATTGGTGCCCCAAGACAGGAATGGTACAGAAAGTAACTGGTGGTATTAAATCAGAGTTTATTAGGACTTATTTTAGCAATAAGGCATAAATCTGTTGTATTTCTACCATACCTTAAGAACTGAAAGAGATCTAAACCACTATTTGAGTACACTGACATATTATGTTAACATTTAAATCTCAGTGACTTAATAAAAAAATGCATTTGTGTTGCATTACATTATTGTAGAGAGGAGATGTTAGAAGGAATGATTTGAAACCACAGTATGATGTCAACTTCAGAAACTGGTCATTTCAGGAGGATTTATACTGGTGAAGATGCCTAGTAGACAACGCAAAAGTCCTGAGAAGAATATCACTCAGAGGATGATTGAAGTATAAGCTGTAATTGGTTTACAGAGCATTAGTCATACAAGAGAAGTCTGATAGCTTTCTAGTTGGAAATTAAGAATTTTAAAGGAATCAATCAAATTAAATATAAGCTTTCCAGGGTATTTCCTGAAACCATATTTTAAAACACAATTCCATTGAGATACCTATCTCTTATGAGTTGTTCCTTAAAAAAATAAAAGCTTATAAAAATTCTAAGTAAATATTCATATTGCAATCAAACTGTTATTTGAATAGTGATATTCATTCCCTCTTTAAAAAGATTGAGAATTGCAGATGAAAACTGTTTAAGTAACATTTTCTTCCCAGATCCTGAACATTTAATTTCTAACATGTCCTGAAAATCATACATTTTTCTATGAAATATGGTTCTATTCAATGTAATATCAGGTTTCAAAACTTTTTATTATGAACATTGTATTTGAGGTCATTGTCAAGATGCAGTCTGTTTGGCTCAAAGATGTAACAACAACCAAACAATAGAGCTGATGACAACTGAAGAATAAATCTTAATTCCAATTGCCTATTTTTCCTCAAATAGCCTCAATGCAGCTTTTTCTTCCTAATCAGATTAAAAAAAAAACCCTCATTCTTAATATATTAGAATATTTCCTCTCTTTTAAAAAACAAGGAAAGTCAAGACAGGGAATTTAAAGAGAATGTATGAAGGCTATGTATGAGAGTAGTATTTTTAAAGATCTTGAGAAGGAGTTAGAGTACATTTTATTAAAGGGAGCTTACAACTTGTATCTGAAGATTCTCTGTCATGCATATCCTAGCAAGTTTCATAGCTAGCAAGTAACTAAACCACAAGTTTTGATATGCTGCAGGAATAACGCTATTGCCAAGGCAACAAAACACAATATGGTGTTTACTGTACTTTGTCTATTAAACTGACGCATTTGCTTAAAAAATTTATATTTACCAACCTAATATGAGATCTGTATTTTAAAGAGGATATTTTCCTTCCTGTTTCCTCAACTGTCCAAATCATTCCAGCTACAGTACATACATAATTACATTTGTATACATGAAATCTGGTGAGTTATATGGAGGGGTAAAAATGCAACAACTTAAACACAGTATCAGATGAAAAAAAAGGGTTCATGGAATGTCACTAAAAACAATTTCCACTCAAGCAAAAGACACAGTAATATCCAGGTAAGCTGAATTGCCTACATGCTTCTCTTGATTAGTAGAAAGCCACTAGAAAAAACATTAGTTCTAATTCTAAGGTCTTTACTTGTATATAAAACTATTGTATTACATAAATAAAAGCAGTTATTTAAAAAGCAGAATTGACCTTTTTTTTTTTCAATCTCTCTTATTTAATGTATGTTTTAGTAGATTTGTATGTTAGTACTGTTTGGCATGAGTGGCAACAGACCTGGAATTGTCCTCTACTTGAGTATCACAGGCATTCATAGGGTAGTAAAAACTATGACACCTTCAAGTAAAATAAAACATGGAAATGAAACCATGAACACTTGAGCAGTTACTCATCTGGATTTATAGACCTAGGAGGTGGTTTGTTTGTTTTTAAAGAAGGTTGATCAAAACAGTGTTGGATATTCCTGACACAATTCCCTTTACAGTCTACCCCTCTGCATATTCTGCTAACTAGCTGCTAGATGAAGCTGTTAATCGTCAAGCTGCCTAAAGACAACTACTCATGAGAAAACTCAGTGTTGCCAATGACACAAACATAAACTAACTTCTTTAAAGGTAATTTTAATGCCATACAATCTTTATTTTTAAAGTTTATAACTGATACTTGTCATTGGCATTAAAATTAGGAAGTGTGTAATAGCAGAAATTTTCCTCCTACCAGAAGCTCTTCAATTCCTCAGCATTAAAACCTGTGGTTTGGTTGGAAGAGACTGGAGGGGGGAATACAGTTCCACTGGTGATCACACCTGAGCCACCAGGCTCCTTAGCTGGATTAAAATGAACCTACAGTAATTACATTGATAGATGCCACATAGATGAAGGTGTATATGTAGATTCCATTAACTGCTGTGGTTCTTGTTAGTTTTGCTTTGTTTTTGTTTAAAATTGACTGCTTTGCCCCCTCCCTGGAAGAGTTCAAGGCCAGGTTGGATGGGGCTTTGGGCAACCTGGTCTAGTGGAGTTTCCCATGGCAGAGGGGTTGAGACTAGGTGATCTTTGTGGCCCTTTACAGTCTAAACCATTTTATGGTTCTGTGGTTTAATAGAAGGTCTACAGACTCATGCAATCTATCAAAGTACAGTAGCAGAAACTACTTCACCAAGTGGAGTAATTTTAAAAAGTAACTTATTTTCACTGGGATTAAAGACCTCCAGTTTCCAAACTAGAGATGAGGGTCAACAGCCGATAGAGCAATAAGAATTTAAAATGCACTAACATTTTCCATGTTGTTTGAGGGGGTGTTAAAAAATACATTAATGAATAGGTTTTACCTTAACTTATCCCTTTTACTATGTGAGGGAAATTGCACTGCTACTGATAATCCATACTAATGTTAAACCATCTTAAAACTGTTAAAAAAATCAATTACAATCTCTAACAGAAAATACTTTGATGTGACAAAAATGTCATTTATAGAGAGTTATTTAGCCAGTCTGCCTGGGAAGATATTTCCAACAACTGTTAAAGAAAGATAAACAAGAATTATGTAAAAAAATACGCTATTGCTTTGTAAATTTATTAGTTGTAATCCAAATTAAAATTCACATTATTTTAGATTAATTGGAGAACCTGAAATTGTTTCTTGTTTCAGATTGTTGAAGTGATATATGCAAGTATAGTCTCAGTCCCCATGGGTCATTATATAAAAAACTACTAATGGGAAAATCCCTTTTTTACCAGCCTTGGGTGTTTCTACTCCATTCTGCATGGTTGAAACCACACTAAAACAGAGAAGTAATCTGTTTTGTTTTGGAATCATAATTACATATTGACAAGTTAAACTGTGAGACCTAAATCAAGGGGATTTGGGCTATTATGTGAGCATTCTCATGGGGCAAACCTAAAGGAACATAAATTATTTTGCCGGAACCTAACTCCTTTTCAATTTTCCTTTTTTGATTGGCATTAAATACTTGGAGAAAAGGAACTATAGAAATAAAAAATGCAGTGCAAATGTAGCATGGATGTTAGAAAGAGTTATGACTTATAATTAAAATAAATATAGATATGCTTTATTAGGAAAATGTTCAATGAAAAGCATTTTTATTACTACAAAATATCTCCTCATGTTTCTTAATTATTTTTCTTTGGGTTTTTTTCCATCTTAAATAGTTTTGATTATGTTACTAAATCCTTACCAAAAACCTTAGAGAAAGATCTAATTTACTGAAAAATTACAACTGCTAAATTATTAGTCCAAGTGTTTTCAAATCATTTACTAGTTGATAAAATTGAGTTTATTAATAACATACAGTGAAGAAAGGATTCTTTTCTTTTGAGCTCAAATATTATGGAAAAATTTAAAAATATATTGCACATGGTCAGGAATAGCTTAATTATCCCCTCTTGACATACTGTAAAGTCACTCATTAGGAGCCAATTTTTAGATCAGCCTAGCCTCTCTATGTTCATGGTCCACTTAGACAACACATATTTTTCATTTAATTTCAAGAACACATCTATACAAAAGTAAGAAACATCAACTACATTATATCTACCATTTACTCACTTCAAAAAAGAAATCGTGCTACCAATTCTTGGCTTAAAGTTCTAAGAAAAAGGTCAAAGAAAAGTATCAAACACGACAGATTCAAGAAGAGGAAAACAAATAGAAAAATATACTCCTATTTGAGTTCTCACAAAGCGAGAAAATCTTTAAGTTTCTGAAGAAAAAAGTTCAGTAGAAACTTGCTGTTACATGAAGAACATGAGAAAGCAATAAAATAACTTTAGGAATTTGTATCTAATCATATCAATAATATAAGACTGTATTATTATGTATGGTTGCATTATTTGTTCTTTTGCAGTATTTGATCTTTGTAACTAAATCTCAAGAAGAAACAAAACACTGTAAGACCTGTTGGAATTGTTTTTACTGAACTCGTATGAAATATATTCTCCAAGCATAAAAGTATATGAAAATTCAGTGCAACTACTTTTTTAAGGCTGATTTTAATTCCTGCTTGAAGGTTTGGGTTTGCCTGTACAGGAATGTAACATGCCTGAAATGTATGTTCCACTGACTTGGGGTCCCTAATTTCTATGAACGGAACAAGTGAGGTTTGGTGTGTCATTGCTCATGTCTGCATTTTGTTTACTTGTAAAGCTCAATAGCAACAAAAATAGAAGCAGCCTTTTCTAGCAACTGGAGATTGCTTTCATATTTTACTAAGATTGGGTGTTCCACTTGAATTGTATAATAGTGGATTACTTACTGGTTTAAAGAAAAAAGAAAAATGTTTACGGAGTAAAAGTTTTGATTCTTTATGAATCTAAACGTATGACATTCAGCAGTCTTTGCAGATGTCCAGTAAGGTATCAGTTTCAGGGGGAAATATCAAAAGAAGATGATGTGGTTGCATAATAAATGACCAAACTTTACGGATTCTATTTAATTAAAAGAGGAAAAGTGAGCATGAGTCTAAACCAGCAAAGAGGAACATAAAAACAAAAAACCATCAACAACAAATGAGTAGCAAAATGACACAATTATAAGGTGATGGCATAATAGTTCTGACTTTTCCCAAGGAAAAGTAAGCAAAATCAAGTAGATGAATGAAAACCTTCCCCACATGGAACTTTTATCAAATTGTTCCTTAATGAGATTGTAGTTTGATGACTAAAACTTTTCTTCTTCAACTATAAATAGCAAAAACAGGTTGTTGAATGATTTTGAATTCTGTTTCTGACCTTCTTGGCAGGTTTCTACACTGACTGCGAAGGTCTCTTTTATCCTAGAAGATATATTTACAAAGGGAATAGTGAACATCCACAATTTCTTTCATCCTTGCTGTTCCTCTTCTGCACAGTGAAGCCTACAGAGGAGTTTGGTGTGGTTAGAACAGAAATAGTTGAAGCAGCCACAAAAGCATTTAAATTCTGTTTATCCAAGATGTTTAATGTGGGACCAAGTAACAAATAATTTCCTGCCTGCAGATCGAAGGTCAGAGGGGACAGTCATTCCCCAGGCAGACAGTACTACGATGCTTCATGCATATGACACAAATTCTGGTTCACTCATGCCTGCTATGCCTCATGATCAGTTGGATGCCTCCAAGTGAGAGCTACATGACCATGTCTTGAGAACTGTAGATTGCTTTGTAATTTTCTGCTTGTTAAGTTTTGGTCCTCCTTCTTGGTTCTGAACCCTGCCTTCACTGTTTGCATCCTTGAATTGTACTGGTCCTCCCCACCTATTGCTTGGTAGAAAGTGTTTATTTTCTACTATGCATGCCCAGTTCTTTCCATTATTCTTCCTCTTGAATTTGCTTTCCATATTTCCACACGTAGTGAAAAATGTGAACACAAGAAAATACTCCAAGAGTAGAAATAGGATAGGCTGGTACTTCTCTTAAAGCTTTTCCTTATGCATTGCATCTTTATGGTTAAAATGCATCCACTGGTCTCTCTAAGGCAGAAGTAATCCCCTGTGGTAGGACAGGGCTCCAGTATCCAACTTCTTTTATGGGAATTTTTCAATATATTGCATTCCTTCCCGAAAGCAATCCTCCATGCAGTTCCCCACTCTTTTTGGCTATTATGTAAAAGGAAACATTCCTTTTTTTCTTTTCCCAGCATTATTAATGCCTCAATTACTTATTGGACCCACATAAGCTATTTAAATATAATTCTAGGAATACATTGTTGATTGTGAATCATAACCTCACTGTAGAAATTTAATCTGAATCACAAATGGACAATTAAGTCTAGTGACATACAGCATCTTCGTTCTGACCATTTCTAATTACTGATCTTAGTCAATTTTTTTCCTCAGCATATGGAACTCTTAAATTATGTTCTTCGGAAGCATGAAATTGCTAAAAATTGTAGAAACTGGTTTGCAAAATTCTCAGTTTCCTGGGATCAGGTATATGCCTCAGCTGTTTCCTAGCTCCTCAGCAGGGCATCAGTTGTGTTAACTAACGGCTAGCCACACAAAGCAAACTGTGATGCACAAGAAGACAAACTAAAAGAACCATGGAACATTCCAACTGGTGCCTACATCAAAACCTAAGAAAACTAGACCTTCAATGGTACAATTGTGTACCCTCCCATCAAATACAGGTGCCTAAATTCTCCTTTATGTTTGTGGATACCTAAATCAAATATCTAAAAGATTGATCTCCATGTTACTGTTCAAAGATGTGATGTCTCATTCCTGTAAATATGATCTATGCTTTAAACTCTATTCACAAGAGCAACATCTTTATTCAAAACATGAATCATGTGAAACTTTCAAATTGAGTTTCATTTTGCCATTAATGAGCATGTCCAACTCCAGAGAACTTCAATACTGCAAACGAGGACAAAATGTATCCCTTAAATTATTAATTGGAAGTCACATTCATAATAAATACTGTAATTTAAAGTTTGCTGTACAGCTATTCATTGTCAATCAATATCATACTTGCTTGGAAGAAACAGATATTATGTTATTATTAATAATGACTTGATGTTGCTATTCTTTCCATTCAATAACCACAGTTTTAAAACATCCCACAAGGGGCAATGGCCTCAATTGGTTTTTCCAGGCATTTTTATCTAAACTATAAAAATACAAAGCAAAAATCTCTCATGCCAATACATAGATGCTGTAGTTGGCATAATTTATTCTGGGTTTAATGTAAGCACAAATCTTCCATAGGGTTTCAGTGTGCAAATCTATGGTTTTAAATTAGACAGAAATTATTTTGAGCGATGGCTCCTCATAACATCAGGGGAGTGCTTACCTTTCTCACTTTACTTTGTACGTGGCAGGCCTCCAAAACTCCTACTGTTTAATCTGAATTAAGTAGCCTTAATATGTATGATATTTAACATTTTCAGAAGCTATGCATTAAATCTGTAGCCTAAAACTTCTAGATAAAGAATGAATCCAACACTTCAGGGCTTTACGCGCATTTCTTTATCTTTAATTCCTCTAGCCAAGTGGATGTTTAAGTGCAAACTGTATAAAAGTTCACATCACCTGGATCTGTTTCTGCAAGATTAGTGGAGTAACATCTTAGTCTGAAACTGATGTGGTTTTTTTTCCACATCTTTTTAGTTTCTGAACTCTAAGGCTCATATTAAATATGAAATAGGAATAATGAGTTTTAATTTTTAAAGACATTAAATACCCTGAACAAGCTGGTTAAGAATTGTAGAGTGACTTTGTCACCAAAAAAAAAGGAGCCTGGCAAATCCAGTGAAGAACAGTTAAGTTTTCTATATGCATGATTATATATATTTGCTGTTATGAATGTCTGAGAAAGTGTTCCTTCCTTGAAATTTAATTTCTTCTGAACAATGTTAGATCATGAATGAGTGAATGAAGTCCCAGTTACCCACACAGCATCTTGCCACTACATTGCAAGTCATACTAACCCTTCATGTACTACTCTGCAAAGGTGTTTACATGTTCTGAACACGTATGACATTCAGTAACTTTGTTGTCAATGAGTTCCTTTCTTGCTTCTATGATAAACAAATGGATTCTTTCTTATACTTTTATAAGACCATGATATAATTAAGATATCAACATAGGTTCCATATTATAGTAATTTATTTTCATTCATTTATTCACATTTCTCAAAATAAATTTATATTCAGTTTAACAGACTCAGTTGGCAATCAAAATTACCTTAATTAAATCTCTGAATAACAACTATCAATAATTAGGTGTTTATTTAGAGGACAAGGTATCAAGATATATATAGAAGCATCTCCTCCGAGAAAACTGATAATGTGTGATAATCACACATTCAGTCACAGACCAGCACTTTTCCCATTCACTCATAACATCTTTCAGGACTGAGGATTCTATTGACAGTACTAAGTGGTAGACCTGGAACTACCTTTCATCAGTGCCTTATGAAAGCTCATACTTCTGTTGGCAAATCACTGTGACTTTGTTTCTATTAATACCTATTTTTTTGTGAAAGACAGTTAACATTGTAGAGAAAATAATGAGGTAGAACTCCTGGTCTGAAAATAATAAACTTTTTAGTTATTAGTGCTGTAGGTTGACTTTAGCTACCAGATGCCCACCAAGCTGCTCTATCACGCTCCTCCTCAACTGGACAGGGGGAGGAAATGAAATGAATAGGGAGAGGAAGATTACTTCCAAATTACTGTCACAGGCAAAACAAACTCGACTTTGGAAAATTAATTTAATTTACTGTCAATTAAACAGAGCAGGATAATATGAAATAAAAACAAATCTAAAAACACTTTCCCCTCATCCCTCTCTTCTTCCCAGGCTCTGCTTCACTCTGGACTGACTTCTCTACCCTCTCCTCAAGAGCACTGCAAGGAGAAGGCAAATGGGTGTTTCAGTGAGTTCATAATGCTTGTCTCTGACAATCCTTACTCTTCACACTCCAACTGCTCCAATATGGGTCCTTCCCATGGGATGCAGTCCTTTACAAACAGACCTGATCGTTTCCCCACAAAGTCACAGTTTCTGCCAGGAGTTTGCTCTGGTGTGGTCTCTCTGCAGGTTACAGCTTCCTTCAGGGCACATCGACCTGCTGTGACATAGGGTCCTTTATGGGCCTCAGTGAGGACATCTACCGTCCCATGGACCTACCTGGGCCACATGGAGACAGCCTGCCTCACCATGGTGTTCTCCAGGGGGCTGCAGAGGAATCTCTGCTCTAACATATGGAGCACCTCCTTCCCTTTCCTTCTTCATTGACCTTGGTGTCTTCAGGGCTTTTTCACATTTTCTCACCCCTCTCTCCCGGGTGTTCTTGCATAGTATTTGCTACTCTTACTTAAATGTCAGGATAAGGACAATGAGAGATCGTTCGGCAATTAGTGTCATGGGCCAAATAGACTCAACATAGAATAAAGGAAAGAAAACATCTAATTTAGTACACTGCACTGCACTCACAGTGAAACTAGAGTCGAATAATGAAAAGTACCATAGAGTACACCTCCTCCACCCCTCCCTTCTTAGCAGAAAAACTTAACTTTAGTCATGATTTCTCTCCCTTCTTCTCCCCCACCACTGTGGCATGGGGAAGGTCTAGGAAAGGGTTTCAGTCAGTTCCTCCGGAGTTGTTTTCCTTCTTAGCTGGGGGGCCAAGGGGGGAAGGGGTGTAATTCCTCACACCTTTCCCCTGTTGCAGCATGGGGTCCCACCCATGGTAGACAGTAGTCCACAAACTTTTCCCACCTAAGTCCTTTCCCACAGGGCTTCAGCTCTTCACCAACTGCCCCATCATGGGTCACTTCCATGGGGTGCAGTCATAAAATCACAGAATGTCTCACAGTCTCTGAGGCCCAGACTGCTCCAGCCTGATCCCCCATGGAGTCACAATTCCCTCTACCCCACCAGCAAACCTGCTCCATCATGGATATCTCTCTCTCTCTCATTCTCTCTGTGCCTCTGTCTCTCTCCATGGGCTGCAAGTGCTGGCAGAGGTTTGCTTCAACATGGGTCAAAGCATCTTCTGTATGTCTCCACCTGTTCCAGCATGAGGCCTCTCCATGGGCTGCATATGGGATTTCTGCTCCCCATCCTCTTCCACAGGCTGCAGGGGGACACTTCCTTCACCATGGTCTTCTCCACAGGCTGCAAAGGAGTATTTCTCTCCAGCACCTGAGGTGCCTCTTCTTCCCCTTCTCCACTGACTTTGGTGTCTGCACAGTTTCTTACATCTCACTCCTTTCTCTGCTGGCAAAGAGTGGCTGCTTGTGGCTTTTTTTCTCCGCACTGATTCCTAGAGTCACTGGCCTTGGTCAACAACAACTCCGGCCTTGAGCCGGCTGGTGTTTAATCTCTCAGGCATGCAGAAAGCTTCTAGCTGCTTCTTGCAGAACCCACCCCTGCAGCTACCCCTCCTGCACCAGAACCATGCCATGTAAAACCACATCACCAGTGGCAGATCCCTCTTGGAGACAGCTGGAACTGGCTTTGTCCAATGTGAGGACAACCTCTGGGATCTTCTCACAGAAGCCACCCCTACACCCTACTAGCAAACCTTTCAACATATACCCAATGCAAGTAGCTGCAAGGATATTACATGGTAACAAATTATATAGGAAGTGGTGAAGATATGGAAGAATATGTCTACATTAAGTAAATATCACTCTATGAGCAAAATTTTAAGGTCCTCCTACATTAAAATTTATTGTCCCGCAGTACAATTTATTGTACGCTATATATTAGAAGATAAACTTAAAATGGCTTTTCTCACTATTTACTCGCAAATAGGATTACAACACAGGCCACACTACCTACTATTCTCTCTAAGCAATACCTTAAGGCAAACTGGGAAAGAAAAATATTTTTGATGCCGAAGACTATCTTAATACCCATTTTCTATGTAACTGCTGTCATCCTAACAACAAATTTCCAACTGTGAGAACACAGATAGCTTCCTGCCGAGCTTCTAATCTCAGGGCCATTTTGCAAAGCAGCCAGGAGGATGTGCTCACGTAATGAGAAAACTGGTAACTACTGCCTAGAGATATAACACTTCATGTCTGCTCACTTCTCAAGCTCTGTTGGCTTGAAACAGGGATCCTAGCTTGGCTCCTAAATCTTTCCTTCCCTAGAGAGCAACACATTATTCTCACACCAGATAGCTTAACTTACTGGCTGCCTACAGAGCCCCTGAGATCCCTTTTAATTATATACAAAACTAACACACAAGGTCCATAAAACACTTCTGAGTCAGTCACAACTGCTAACTACTTGGATCTGAAGAGAACATGCTTATGGGTGGATTAATTTGGTACCTAAATGTACAATACAAGTGAACACAGAATATTCCAAAGATCAAGGTGGAGTACTATGCACAAGGTTGTACAATGGACTTCAAAGTTAAGTGTCCCAGATTTGCTTCATTTAAAAGACAACATAGGGTTATTTTCAGGAAAAGATTTCTAAAGTACGTAAAGAAAGGATACTATTTCAGTACTTTTTTTTCCCCAAAATAAGTTTAAAAAATCTTCTTTTTCTTGACATAATTTCCCTGTGGCATTGTGCCACCTCCACATAGCCATCCATAACTCTTCTCCTGCTTGAAACAATCTTCAACATGCCACTCTTGTTAATGACTGAGATACCCCCTGATGGTGCTTAACATTTAATAGTGCTAGAGCTCCACGTTTGCCCAAACAACCTTTTCCATTTACCTTACCTCAAAGGCGTTCTAATTTTTCTTGAGAGACAGAAATCCTTTAAGCCCATTGTATCCTAAGGCTACAAATTTACTGAGATTTAGGTTTCCAATAAGAGCGCTGAGATGAATGCCACCTTCTCATTTATGAATCAATTTTTGCCCATCGGCTTTTCAGTGTTATTACTTTTTATTTTATTTTACACTCAAAGGGGAGAACCTCAGGAATACATACATACATACACACACACACACAATATTGGGGGAGGGGGGAGAAGGAGGACAAACTTAAAAGCAGAACTGAATAAAATATATGACACCTTCTCTTCAAGATATCCTAAGCACAAAAATCTCACATAACATGTAGTCATAAATACATTATCTTTCTCATCTTCAGGATGCCTGTTTTGGTCATCAGCACTTACCACAAAGGCAAACATGCTCTTTCTTAGCTTCATGAGCTATGTTTCTATATAATGCTTGTGAGTGGCTAAAGAAGCATTTTTGATTCAACACAATTCTACTGACACTGTCATCCATTTTCAGTAATTAGCATGTCTCAATGCAGACAACACTGTATTTTGCAAAATCCTGTGAAGAAGGAGTAGCACATGAAAAAAATTTCTTTTCCTGAACTATCTAAAGATCCTGTCCCCCTCCTTTGTAGGTAAATTTTAAATAGATGAAGCAATAAACTGAATAGTTTAGAAAGTGTAGTTTCAAGATTTTTTTTTTCAAATGACTAATTTCTAAATTGTTTTATTTTAATAAAGTTTTGACTTGAATATTGAACTTCATGTAAAGCCCAACAGGCTAAAGAATTCTAATTAGAGAATTATGTGGCCATGGACATGCATCAGGTCTAGACAAACTGCAATCCAATTTTAACTGCTTGCTGGTGTCAGATACTTTTCTTGCTGCATGGCTCAGAATTCAACCCGTTTGAGGAAAGCCATGAAGATCACGAGACGGAATCAATCTTCTATCAGAAGTTAACCTGTCATGACAGAACTCTCCTTGGCTATAGAAACACCCCATGTAAAAAAAGAATTGTCATATTAACCAGGCAACACATTTTCCAAATCCTGATCACATGTGCAAATTAGAATTTCAATTGCATTTATGACAGCTGTAATATTACCTTTAGTTACATCATTACATCATAAGAAAGTATTAAACAACAGGAATAGGTTCAGTTAATGGGAAGGGAGTTATCTTGAGTGTTCATAAGCTACGTACAGAGTTCTAACAACTGAGTAGAATCTTTCTGGAAGTGCGAAGTTACCTCTGAAGATTTTACAAGAGAGACGGAAAACATCTTCCAGGTTAGCTGAACTACAATATTAATAAAAACAATAATACTTAATTCAGTATTATCTATATATATATGGTTAGAGGATACTCCTGGTCAATAGGTGACTAGGTCTCAAAAGACTGTGCAAAAATTGAGACACATCCCATAGGAAGTACTGTAACATGGACACCCTGACTGCCTGACTGGTCTACTCCATTTACCTCTTACACTTTTTTTTTTTCCTACCACCTGCACGCCTTTATTCTACTCTCTTTATTGTACATCTGGATTTCCAGTTGCACAGACAGAAGGTGGAAGTGATGTCGACAGTTGTGGGCTTACACTCCTAAATATGCCTTGTAGTCAGATTAGGAAAAAGAAAGAGGAACAAAATCAAAGAAAAAACAAAATAAAACAAAAGAAAAAACCCTCTCAAGAGTGCTGTTGCTTGCATTTGGAGAACAGGTCTTGCATAGCAAACATCAGGAAAAGCCATTTTCAAAGGTTATCTGAACTCATGTTAAATAGTTGACTATTCAACCAAGCGAAAAATAGATCCAAAGGATGAAATAATAAAGCACCAGGGACAAAAGATCCACACACTATTTAGCACAGAATGAGGCTCTCTATAATGGAAACATAAGCAGAGTCTCTTACCGTACTTTGAAAAAAAAAAAATTGCAAGCAAAGCCTTGTGAAACATCAACGTATTCTGTGACAGCTGTTTACAGTTTTTCCTTTTAAGCTGTTCACAGTTGTATGTCAAGGCAGTAATTTTAGGAAAAAAATAAAGATCTGAATGCTTTTCCAGATACAGGTATGCAATAAAAATATACTCACCTGGAAATAAATTATAATGGTATTGTTGGGTTAAAAAAAGTTTTGTGCAATGTGAATTGAAAGACTCTAACCCTTAAGTTTTCTAAAATGCATTTTTCAGGTTTAGATATGCATTATTTAATATTCAGAATTCATTTTCATAGTTTCTGGATAAGCCATTCAGAATGGTAATGTATTATTGTTGAGAGGGGAAGGAGGGTAAGAGAATACAGTACAAAGCATCTGCAATATCTCCTGCTCCTTTTTCGTGGAAAAAAGAAACCAAAACAACAAAAACACAAGTATGAAAACCCAACCTTTTTTGTTCTGCTGAATCAAGAAAGTGACATTCTTAGCATAATGTGTTTAAAATAAAGCTAGATAGCAATTCAAAAATTATCAGTGCCACACGTTTCATATCCGTATCTTAATTTCGGTTTATGACAGTAATGCAGGACTTATATTTTTATTTATAGCTGTTATTTTATAAGAACTGAAAGGAAAAATATCTTTTAGAATTAATATTAATATTCCGAAGCATTGTTGTTATACTCCACTGCTGTGTAAACCAGTCTTCAAAATCTCTGGGAAGCAACAAAAACGAGGTGAGTGATAGCACAACATGGGTCATTTGGAAGCTGTAGCAGCTTCTGTTGTGCAAAGCGGATTGGCAAATGCTGTGGCTTTTGGGTTTTTTTCCCCAGACTCCCTTTTACTTATATGAAAAGCAAAACCTTACACTATGGAGGTGCTTTATTTTAATGGTATAGTTACAGACCTTGTAAAGGGCTGAAATGGCAGAGTGACTTAAACTCTCTATAGCTTCTTCACGTAAGAAAACAGGAAAACGATCTGTGCTTAACAGATTCTAGTTTCTTGCTGCTACCTCTCCCCGCTGACCCTAATATAGGTGAGACACGGCTTATTATCTTTGGCTTTATGACTCCAATAATATTCTCATATGTCACTAAGGAAGCTTGCCTTCCTAGATGGGAAACACTTACAGAATAATACAGCTCTTTTAGGAGAAAGCTTGCTGTTCCAGATGGAAAGATTTTGTCGAGGAATCAAAGGCTTGAACAAAACCTTGGTTTGAGGCAGTGGGAGAATAGTACTTCTTTCAGCCTAAGTCCTGTTGTGAAATTTATACTTAGAGTTGCTTCAGTGGCATGACAAGATCCTTCTCTGAAATGCTAATATATATACATTAAAAAAAAAATCCTCAAAACTTCATTATGTATGATTTATGACATCTTCCATCAAAATTCCTCATATATCTGTATGGTAATGTCAGAGAGGCATTATCTGACAAATTTCACTTCTATGAAATTATGGGCTAGATAGACTAGAGCTTTGTCAGGAAGGTAAGATAAAATAAAAACTGAACCATTGGAAATGTAGAAATTAAAATAATATAGATTAAAAACTGGCCATAACATTTTAACTGGAAGGTTCAGTGGTAAGGGTGAGTATTTCTTGATTATTTTTTTTCCCCTCTAAGTTCTGACTCTATTTATCTAGGCAACTAGATTCAACTACCACTTGTGGTGGGTTGACCTTGTCTGGTTGCCAGATACCCACCCAGCTGCTCTCTCACTCCCCTTCCTCAACAGGAGAGGAATGAAAGTAAGTTAGAAAAGCTCATGGGCTGAGATATGTACAAAAAAAGACTGTTTAACAATTACCACCATGGACAAAACAAGCTTGACCTGGGGAAAATTAATGTATTGCCAACTAAAATAGAGCTGGGATGTGAGAAATGCCTTAAGAACAGCTTCCCCAAGTGTTGTGGTTCCGCCGGAGCCGGGGACCACGCATTCAGATTGATCATCAGTGGTGTCTGCTGTGGGGATTGCAGCAGCTGCAGTGCAGGTTACAGGGGTTGCAGTAGCTGCAGTGCCAATTACGGGGGTTGCCGCAGCTGCAGTGCCAATTACAGGGGTTGCTGCAGTATCTGACAATCTGTTTTCTTCCCCTCCCCCCTGACAGTACGGACAATGCTGACAGCGCTGTCTGCTATCAAGCAGTGTTTGAGCCCAAGTGGCCAGAGCCCAGCACAGTGCAGTGCTTTTCACATCCCTGGGAAACCTACAACAACTTTTTTTCAGAAATGCAGCCATTTTATGAGAGTCATGCAGCTGCTCAGGAGTGAAGCTCCAAGTCATCGGGGGTGAGAGAGTACTTAGGTAATGGCCTATGTTCTGCCCCTCGTGGTTGTCCTGCCCCTCGTGGTTATCCTGCCTTTGGGAAACCTCTTGAGCAGTATTCATAAACCTGCTCTTAATATATGATGAAAGCAGGATCAAGTGCAGAAGAACTTCTAGCACTGTGGCCATAGTTTGCATGTCAAGGTGATGGTGAAAGTTTTCAAAAACTCTCATAAGAGCTGTTATGTTTAGCCCAGAAAGGAAAAAAACAGTGTAGTTCTCTCCCTCTGTGCTCTCACCAAAATGGCCACCACCACCAGCCCCTCTCAGCCCAGGGACTAGACAGGGCAGCAAAACCTCATACACTTTCCTGATTAAACTCATAGTCACTAATATAACTGTATCATAAAACATTGTCATAAAGCACACTAGAGCAAAGTATGGGAACAAGCAGGGAAGCTGCAGCCCCGAGATGATACAACATCCTGCCAGGACTGCAAACAGCCTGCTGAGGTTTTTTTTCCACAGCCAGGTCCACACCTTTGTAAATAATACCCACAGCATCTTAAACAGCATCCTTACAACTTTTACCGTAATTGCAACCGGGTCAGAGTCAGAACTACCGTTATCCCAACCTTTATTGCCCCACGTTGGGCGCCAAAATATGTTGTGGTTCTGCTGGAGCCGGGGACCACGCATTCAGATTTCCCCTGGAGCGGGGGGGGGGGAAAACCAAAACCAGAGCCCCGCAGGTTGGGATAAGGGTATTTTTACTGGAAATAACAGGGGAAGAACAAATAACAATGAACAATACAACCTTTTGCTGAGATGAGCAGTTCAGATCGCGCACTCCCCGTAACGGACATCGCGCCGCAGCCCGCGCAAACCCCAGCCGCAACACAAAGGACCCGAGCTCGCGCCGCGAGTCAAACAAAGCCCGGAGCCGAGAGCACGCTCCCGCCCGGTCCCTGCTGTTCGCGCCCCAACACTGCAACACCCCCTGCTTCTTATACTCGGCATGATGTAACTGGCATGGAATGATCCTATTGGTCAATTTGAGTTACTTGTCCCGAGCCCAGCAGGTTAAACCCCTTCCTGGCTGAAGCCCCTGGCTGAAACCAGGACATCATCCACCCCTCATTCCATGCCATTTACGTCATAACCAAAACCAACAAAATCTTTTATACAACATATAACAATTATAATTATGGCAGTAATGAATATACAACAACAAGTTATTTTACAGTCATTATACTACAATTTCTACTTAGTAATTATATTGGTTATTCTCCCCCAAAATCAAATCCCGTTGAGGTACACATCGCACTTCTCCATCTCTCTGCATTACCCACCAGGTACAACCAGGTCCTTGTGCAAAAACAACTCCAGATATGGGTTTGCCTTTGCCCGAAGCAGGGATGACCCAAACTGTCTTTCCCAGTATGCTCTTCAGATGCACTACTGGGACTCTATTTCCTTCTACAGTATGTGGAAACTTTGTTTGGACAGGGCCATCCCGATTGGTAGATCCTCTGGAGTTGACTAACCAGGTGGCTTCGGCTAGGTGTGTGTCCCAATGCTTGAATGTTCCACCCCCCATTGCTTTCAATGTAGCTTTTAAAAGTCCATTATATCGCTCAATTTTCCCAGAAGCTGGTGCATGGTACGGAATATGGTACACCCACTCAATGCCATGCTCTTTGGCCCAGGTGTCTATTAGGGTGTTCCGGAAGTGAGTCCCGTTGTCAGATTCAATTCTTTCAGGGGTACCATGTCGCCACAGGATTTGCCTTTCAAGGCCCAGGATTGTATTCCGGGCAGTAGCATGGGGCACAGGATATGTCTCTAGCCAGCCAGTTGTTGCCTCCACCATTGTAAGTACATAATGCTTTCCCTGGCGGGTTTGTGGGAGAGTGATGTAATCAATCTGCCAGGCCTCCCCATATTTATATTTCATCCACCGCCCTCCATACCAAAGGGGCTTTAACCGCTTGGCTTGTTTAATTACAGCACATGTCTCACATTCATGGATGACTTGTGCAATAGCATCCATGGTCAAATCCACCTCTCGATCGCGTGCCCATCTATATGTCGCATCTCTCCCCTGATGACCTGAAGTATCATGAGCCCATCGAGCTATGAATAGCTCACCCTTACGTTGCCAGTCTAGATCTACCTGAGCTGCTCCAATCCTAGCGGCCTTATCCACCTGATGGTTGTTTTGATGTTCTTCTGTGGCCCGACTCTTAGGTACATGGGCATCAACATGACGTACCTTTACGACAAGCTTCTCTACCCGAGCAGCAATGTCTTGCCATAGATCAGCAGCCCATATGGGTTTGCCTCTCCGCTGCCAGTTGTTCTTCTTCCATTGCTGCAGCCACCCCCACAGGGCATTGGCCACCATCCATGAATCAGTGTAGAGATAGAGCATTGGCCACTTCTCTCTTTCAGCAATGTCCAGGGCTAACTGAATAGCCTTAACCTCAGCGAACTGGCTTGATTCACCTTTTCCTTCAGTAGCTTCTGCTACTCGTCTTGTTGGACTCCATACAGCAGCTTTCCACATGCGATTCTTTCCCACAAGGCGACAGGAACCATCGGTGAAGAGAGCATATTGCTTCTCATTTTCTGGCAGTGTGTTGTAAGGTGGGGCTTCTTCAGCACATGTTACCTCCTCATCCTCTGGTGACATTCCAAAATCCTTGCCTTCTGGCCAGTCTGTGATTACTTCCACAATTCCGGGGTGATTGGGATTTCCTATTCGAGCTCGCTGTGTAATTAATGCAACCCACTTGCTCCATGTAGCATCAGTGGCGTGATGCGTAGAAGGGACCTTCCCTTTGAACATCCAGCCCAGCACTGGCAGTCGGGGTGCCAGGAGGAGCTGGGCTTCAGTTCCAATCACCTCTGAAGCAGCTCGAACTCCTTCATAGGCGGCCAATATTTCTTTTTCTGTTGGAGTGTAATTGGCCTCTGATCCTTTGTAGCCCCGACTCCAAAAACCCAGCGGTCGACCCCGAGTCTCCCCTTGTGCTTTCTGCCAGAGACTCCAAGTAGGGCCATTCTCCCCCGCTGCAGTGTAGAGCACGTTTTTAATATCTGTCCCTGTCCGGACAGGTCCAAGGGCTACTGCGTGGACTATCTCACGTTTAATCTGCTCAAAGGCTTGCTGCTGCTCAGGGCCCCATTGGAAGTCATTCTTCTTTCGAGTCACATGGTAGACTGGGCTCACAATAAAACTGTAGTTTGGCACATGCATTCGCCAAAAACCTATAACGCCCAAGAAAGCCTGTGTTTCCTTTTTATTGTTTGGTGGAGACATGGCTGCTATTTTATTGATAATGTCCATGGGGATCTGACGACGTCCATCCTGCCATTTTATTCCTAAAAACTGGATCTCTTGTGCAGGACCCTTGACTTTACTTTGTTTTATGGCAAGGCCAGCCTTTAAGAGGATTTGAATTATCTTTTCTCCTTTCTTAAACACTTCTTCTGCTGTGTCGCCCCATACAATGATGTCGTCAATGTACTGTAAATGCTCTGGTGCTTCACCCTTTTCCAAAGTGGTCTGGACTAGTCCATGGCAGATGGTGGGACTGTGTTTCCACCCCTGGGGCAGACGATTCCACGTATATTGTGTACCTCTCCAGGTGAAAGCGAATTGTGGCCTGCACTCTGGCGCCAGTGGGATTGAGAAGAAGGCATTGGCAATGTCAATCGTGGCATACCACTTAGCTGCTTTCGATTCCAATTCATATTGGAGTTCCAGCATGTCCGGCACAGCAGCACTCGTACCTGGAGTGACTTCATTTAGGCCACGATAATCTACTGTCAGCCTCCACTCTCCATTGGACTTCCGCACTGGCCATATGGGACTATTAAAGGGTGAGCGAGTCCGGCTGATCACTCCTTGACTCTCCAGTTGACGAATCAGGTTGTGGATGGGGAGCAGAGAATCTCGGTTGGTTCGGTACTGTCGTCTGTGTACTGTTGTTGTAGCAATTGGCACTTGCTGTTCTTCAACTTTCAACAACCCCACAACAGAAGGATCCTCTGAGAGTCCAGGCAAGTTACACAACTGTTCAATTTCGTCTGTCTCCACAGCAGCTATTCCAAAAGCCCACCGGTACCCTTTTGGGTCTTTGAAATACCCTCTACGGAGATATTCTATACCTAGAATGCATGGAGCTTCTGGGCCAGTCACAATGGGGTGTTTCTCCCAGTCCTTTCCAGTCAGGCTTACCTCAGCCTCTAGTACAGTCAATTGTTGGGACCCCCCTGTGACTCCAGAAATGCAAACAGGTTCTGTGCCTTTATAATTTGACGGCATTAAAGTACACTGGGCACCAGTATCCACTAGAGCCTTGTACTCTTGTGGGTCTGACGTGCCAGGCCATCGAATCCACACCGTCCAGTAAACTCTGTTATCCCTCTCCTCCACCTGGCTGGAGGCAGGGCCCCTCTATTGCTGCTGATCATACTTGCCGTTCATTGAGTGCATGAAGGACTTGGAGGTTCCCTCAAGAGGATCAGACATATCAGGAGTGTAGATAGGCCTTCTGCTTGGTCGAGGGTTCTGTTCGGTGGTAACTGGTGCAGCGTTCCTCCTGTTGAAATCTCGACGTGCGATTGTTTTACCTTGCAGCTCGTTCACTCGTGCTCGAAGGGCTGAAGTGGGCTGCATATCCCACTTCCTCATGTCCTCCCCTTGGTCAACCAGGTAAAACCACAGTTTACCTCGTGGTGAGTACCCTCGGTTTTCTCCCTCTCGGGATGATGGACGCCTTCTTCCAAAAGCTGCCACACTGCTCTGCAAGGGTCGGGAGCTGTACACATTGTTGTCAAGGTGCTGGACCAGTTTCTCTACTGCTGCGATGACAGAGAGGGAAACATTGTCTTGGTATTTGCGGAGCCTATAAGACACATCGGCTACAGTTGGTAGATCCGTATCACTCCAGTCTATTGCTGCCAGTGAATTGACGTGCCCTGATGGTACACTTTGTACAACCTTTCGCCACATGCCTGGGGTGCACGGGACTTCATCAGGATCGGCAGGGAGTTGTGAATTGTTCAAATCATAACTAATTATCTCCCATACAGCTAATTCTCTAAGGTACTGGACAGCTCTTTCCATACTGTTGCACTTGGGCATATGGCATGTAACGTATTCTTTTATGGGGTACCTTTCCTTCACACTTAACAGTAATCATTTCCAGAGGCTGAGGATTCCTGACCTTTTTCCAATGGCTTTATCAATGCCTCCTTCTCTGGCAAGGGATCCCAACTGCTTGGCCTCCCTGCCATCTAACTCCAAGCTATTAGCCCCATGATCCCAGCACCGAAGCAACCAGGTGACAATGGGCTCACTAGGTTGGCGGCTAAAATCCTTTCTAACCTCACGAAGCTCACTCAGGGACAGGGATCGGGTGACAACCTCTGGTTCTGCCTCATCTTGATATCCCCCTGATGGCCCCGGTTGATCATCATCATCAGCTGTTGTACGAACTGATTTTTTTGTGTATTTCCTCTTTTGTACCGGGGCGACAGACACTGGTGGGGATTGTTTCTTTTGATCATCAGTGGTGTCTGCTGTGGGGATTGCAGCAGCTGCAGTGCAGGTTACAGGGGTTGCAGTAGCTGCAGTGCCAATTACGGGGGTTGCCGCAGCTGCAGTGCCAATTACAGGGGTTGCTGCAGTATCTGACAATCTGTTTTCTTCCCCTCCCCCCTGACAGTACGGACAATGCTGACAGCGCTGTCTGCTATCAAGCAGTGTTTGAGCCCAAGTGGCCAGAGCCCAGCACAGTGCAGTGCTTTTCACATCCCTGGGAAACCTACAACAACTTTTTTTCAGAAATGCAGCCATTTTATGAGAGTCATGCAGCTGCTCAGGAGTGAAGCTCCAAGTCATCGGGGGTGAGAGAGTACTTAGGTAATGGCCTATGTTCTGCCCCTCGTGGTTGTCCTGCCCCTCGTGGTTATCCTGCCTTTGGGAAACCTCTTGAGCAGTATTCATAAACCTGCTCTTAATATATGATGAAAGCAGGATCAAGTGCAGAAGAACTTCTAGCACTGTGGCCATAGTTTGCATGTCAAGGTGATGGTGAAAGTTTTCAAAAACTCTCATAAGAGCTGTTATGTTTAGCCCAGAAAGGAAAAAAACAGTGTAGTTCTCTCCCTCTGTGCTCTCACCAAAATGGCCACCACCACCAGCCCCTCTCAGCCCAGGGACTAGACAGGGCAGCAAAACCTCATACACTTTCCTGATTAAACTCATAGTCACTAATATAACTGTATCATAAAACATTGTCATAAAGCACACTAGAGCAAAGTATGGGAACAAGCAGGGAAGCTGCAGCCCCGAGATGATACAACATCCTGCCAGGACTGCAAACAGCCTGCTGAGGTTTTTTTTCCACAGCCAGGTCCACACCTTTGTAAATAATACCCACAGCATCTTAAACAGCATCCTTACAACTTTTACCGTAATTGCAACCGGGTCAGAGTCAGAACTACCGTTATCCCAACCTTTATTGCCCCACGTTGGGCGCCAAAATATGTTGTGGTTCTGCTGGAGCCGGGGACCACGCATTCAGATTTCCCCTGGAGCGGGGGGGGGGGAAAACCAAAACCAGAGCCCCGCAGGTTGGGATAAGGGTATTTTTACTGGAAATAACAGGGGAAGAACAAATAACAATGAACAATACAACCTTTTGCTGAGATGAGCAGTTCAGATCGCGCACTCCCCGTAACGGACATCGCGCCGCAGCCCGCGCAAACCCCAGCCGCAACACAAAGGACCCGAGCTCGCGCCGCGAGTCAAACAAAGCCCGGAGCCGAGAGCACGCTCCCGCCCGGTCCCTGCTGTTCGCGCCCCAACACTGCAACACCCCCTGCTTCTTATACTCGGCATGATGTAACTGGCATGGAATGATCCTATTGGTCAATTTGAGTTACTTGTCCCGAGCCCAGCAGGTTAAACCCCTTCCTGGCTGAAGCCCCTGGCTGAAACCAGGACACCAAGATACCCCCACCTCAGCTGGGGGCTCAGCCATGCCCCGTGGTGGGTGGGTCGGAGCCACCTAGAATTGGCTTTGTCCTGCTCTGGGCAGCCCCGGCCTCTCCTCACAGAGAACACTGCATAGAGACAGAATGAGTAATGAAACAGACTTTATTTAGCTGTAGAGATTTTTTCATATACTTTTCTGATTTACAGTCAAGATTAAACACTAAAAATGAAATATTTATCTTTTTTAAATCTAGTTGAAACACTTGAGCCAGAAAGGTTAAAAAAAGTTCAGGCTACAATCACACAAACAATTTAAGGCCATGATTTATGTAGCAGGTTCAGAGTGATAATGAGCAAAACTGCTAATCAGTGCCCACAGATATTATATAATAAATTCAATAGGTTGAAATGGGTATTTGTAGCGCAGCAAACATTAGCCCATTTATTGAATTAATCTTAGCACAGATAAATTCTTGCATGCCAAATTTGTTTGCCATATGACATGCTAATGTAGATAAAACTGGTAGGTCTTCTTTATCCTTGTGAATTATAAGAGTTATTTCAGAAGAGTTGAAAGGTCAATAAATGATGAAGTAAGAGACACATCAAAAGATTCGAGCAAACAGGAGATGCCAATTGATAAGGTATTCATTCTTTATTACACTTTGTAAGGCTGAATAGAAATGATTCAATTAGTACAGTGTATCAAAGAACATACTATGCAAAGTAGATCTAGAAATAACCGAAGTGCTTCATAATTAGTTCATCATTCTGGTGCTTCCTAAAACCCCATTTGTTGGATAAGGAGGAAATCTCTGTATATCTGTGCACACACGGCTGGAAGTTTAGATCTCTATGCTAATTAACTTTTTATTCCTGATCATCAAACAAATGTGCTTATAATGATAACTAAGGATAACTTTCCTCAAATGTCTTGCCTGAAAAGGCAGCACCTTGAAGAAGCTCCAACAACGAAAACCATTGCTGTTCTCTCCTTTAAAAATGACCAGTTTCTATCATGGGGCACAAGCAAATATTACAGCAGAAAGCACTATTTTCAAGTTGCTTGCAGTGTGGCCCTTTAATACACAGCTCAATGGCCAGTCTGACAAAGCTTTCAAAAGACCCTCACCTACAGAAAGCAGCTCAAGATTGGTTTAAGTGGGTTGTTTGTTTCTTTGTTTTTTAAACCGGTCATCCTTCAGCTATTTTAAACTGGGACTTTACTGAAGTATCATCCGAAGAAGTATAATTAGCTACACCAAACCACCCTTTTTATTTGTGTCTCACTGATTCAAATGATCAAGGCTGTGGAATAAACTCCAGCAAAACAAAAAATGTTAATGCCTTAGTAATGACTTAGGTAAACACTAAACCCAAGTTTATAGTCACTTTTCTGTTTGGTAGAAAAGAGATTTGATTTTTTTCATCCAGTAAAACAATTTTAAAGACCAAATTGTTTAATCTGGGCTAAGAAGAAATATATTACATATTTATTTGGGGAAAAAACCCCACAAAACCCAAACAAAACCCACATTTTGTCATCTTTACCACATTTTCCTAAGACGGAAGATACCCCTCTGTATGTCTGCCATTTAAAAAAAGATTAATTTGCATATAAATTATCACAGAATCACAGAATTGTAGGGGTTGGAAGGGACCTCAAGAGATCATCGGGTCCAACCCCCCTGCCAAAGCAGGCTCCATACACATTTGAGGAAGAAATACAACATATGATATAAAACCAAAACAAAAGGAAACCCAAACCAAAACAAAACCCTGTTCCTATACTACTGATAGAAGGGATGTGCAATATGCAAATATTTCCTCTCTCTGCTCTTAAGCATTGCATCTGGCACCATGATAATTTAACACCATTGGTTAGTCTAGACATGCTCTTCAGATCTCATAATCTCAAATGAATTATATAGATTTTAATGTGCAAACAGGGGAGAAGAGTACTGCTGCCAGTAAACGTCCAGATTTATGAGATGCCATACACCTCGTAGCAAAATACAACATTGAGTAGGCAGGCATCTTGTGATAGGCAAACAGTTGACAAGACCAAAAAGGGAGGCTGCATTAAGCAATATGACATTCATCTTTTCCCTCAATGAAGAGTGCACTTTCTCACCTTGTCTTTTTTTCCAGTTTGCTCTGGAATTTTGCAGTCTTCCGAGGACAAGCATTCTTCCCTTCAAGTTTGTTCAGTTGATAGAATGATTCACGGACATTTTTGAGCCATAAATAAAACAGTTTGCTGACTTTTGAGCAGCACAGAGCTGTTCTAAAATGGTTTCATGTACATGGAAGAATTACCTGTACCAAAGTCAGTTCCCGGCACTCCATTTTTCATATTCCATGCCTACGCTGTTGTGCATGATCTATTCAGCTGGCAATTTACCTGATACCTTTCAAGTCATTCCTTTCTCCACTTCTCCAGTAACACCAGTCTCATCCATCTCCTTTTCATTCCCTACACTTGTGCAACAGAATAGGCAATATCAACAGTCACTTCTGCACCTGCCCACCCTGGCTTATCATCAACACAAATACTGATTTAGAAATGAAAGACATGAGATACAGACAGATGTCAACACACAGTGCTTCCAGGATTTAGTCTTTTACTGTGTGAAGATACACAGCAGCTGAACTAGCTTAGACAGAAGAGGAGAATATATTCAAAAGAGTAAGTCAAACAAGCAAGCAAGAGATAGATACTTATAAAAAGGTCACAGAAAATGTTCATCCAAAAATAAAAGACTGTGACCCATGAATCTCTTTCGTCCTAAGATCTCTTCCAAGAGATCAAATTGTTATTTCTTAAATGTTTCTCTAACATTGATTGTTCTTTTATAAAGATTTTTCCTCTTTTATTTATTCATGAAAATTCTTGTGGAACCCACAGATCACCCTTAAGCCTAGAAGAAAATAAAGCATGTAAAGCAATTTACTGTTCTGTCATTCTTCATTATTTTTCCCTTAACCAGATTTCTTGTCATGCAAAACTCTTTCACAATACTGTTGTCATTGTTTGCAAAAAGAACATGGATCAACTCAAAAGTGTATCTGAAGTTCTTTTTTCATCTGACGGGATGACCCCGTCTTCCATCATTTACACAGAGAGTAGTTCTACTGTGTGTGTGTGGCAGTTTTTTGGTAGCAGGGGGTTACAGGAGTGGTTACTCTGAGAAGCTGCTAGAAGCTTCCCCCATCTCCAGTAAAACCAATGTCATCCAGCTCTGAGACACACCCACCACTTGCCAAGGCTAAACTTGTCAGTGATGCTGGTAGTGCCTCTAGGATAACAGACTTAAGAACAGGGAAGGTGGAAATGGAGCAATTTGCAGCCAGAGAGGAGTGAGAATATGTGAGAGGAAGGAACAACTCTGCAGACACCAAGTTCAGTGAAGAAGGAGGGGGAAAAGGTGTTCAGGTGCTGGAGCAGAGATTCCCCTGGAGCCCCTGGAGAAGACCATGGTGAAGCAAGCTGTGCCCCTGCAGATCATGAAGGGTAATGGTAGAGCAGATACCCACGCTGACATCTGTGGAGGACCCCAAAATGGAGCAGGTGGGCACCTGAAGGAGGCTGTGACCCCATGGGAAGCCCATGCTGGAACAAGCTCCTAGAAGGACCTGTGGCAAATAGAGAGAGTAGCCCACAACAGAGCAGGGTTGCTGGGCGCACTTATGATCCCTGGGGGACGCATGCTGGAGCAGCCTTGTCCTGAAGGTCGACATCCTATGGAAGGTACTTATGCTGGAGCACATTATGAAGGGCTGCCCATGGGAAGGACTCGCATTGGAGACGTTTGTGGAGGACTATCTCCCATGAGAGGCACCCCACACTGGAACAGGGGACAAGTGTGAGGAGTCCTCCTCCTCAGGAGGAATGAGTGGAAAGGACAAAATGATGAACTTGCATTGAAATCATGCTGAACCACAAATTCCATTCCCAATCCCCCTATGCTGATGGAGGGAGAGTATAGAGAAATCAGGAGTGAAGTTAGTCCTGGGAAGAAGGGAGGGGTGGGGGTAAGGTGTTGTAAGATTTGTGTTTTTATTTCTTACTACCCTACTCTGACTTAATTGGTAAGAATTGATTGGTTAATTGCTTCCCCAAATTTATCAGTAATTGGTGAATGATCGCTCGCTGTCCTTATCTTGACCCATGAGCCCTTTGTTGTATCTTCTCTCCCCAGCCCAGCTGAGGAGGGGAGTGATGGAACAGCTTTGGTGGGCATGTGATCTCCAGCCAAGGTCAATCCAGCACAGTAGCTCAAAAATGCTGCCTTACTTTCAGAATAGAAAGTTACTATTACCGCATATTTTTAATACAGATGTATTCTGATCTATTGGGAAGCATTCGTCTTAATAGTGCATAATACATGATTAGGGTTAAACAGACTATTTATGTTAGGTATCCCACAGATGAACAGATCAACCACCCTATGACAAACACAGCAATCCATGTATTCAGTAACAAAGCTTGTAAGCATAGGCTTCTAGACAGAATTTCTTGCAAATGTGACCCTAAGAGTCTTATTAGACTGAGCAGAGCGTCAAGAGAGCTTCAACAGTGATGTACCAGGTTTCTTTCAACTGTGTCCATCTTTAAGATCAGTCTGGCACTTTAAATGCTGAAAGTAAGTTGGGTAAGCACTAGATTATCTGAACTCTTCTGCAACCTAGCTGAATGTGTTATATCTATGCATGTCAGTATGCATAGATATGCATATATTTATCTGTCACGGCTGGCACAGTGACCTATATCCATCTATAACATATGTTAAATATTTTTATATTTCTGTAAAAAATACCATTAATATGTATCTAAACAGTGTTGGTTTTCATGCAAATATAGATTTATATTACTGTTTACAATTAAAAAGATACGATATCCATTCGTAATGAAGCAACGATAAAGGACATGTACATACAGTATTAAAAAAAAAAAGTGGAGTAATTGCACAAAGCAATTTCTTCACACTATTCCTTTAATTTCTCATGAAAAGAAATATATAAACTGTGAAACTATCATCCAAACAATGAATCCACTGTGGTGTGGATTATTATTTTTGAGTCATTTGGTTCCTCTTCTGAATGTTCCAAGGAATCTTCAGTTAAATCAGCTGAAAAAGGCAACAGTGCAAAGAAATTTTTGATTACACTTTTAATTTCAGAAGCTAACCTACAAATGACTTTAAAATTTCTGGTAACACTACAGTACTACTAACCACCTACACATTTTTATTGAAAGACTGTAGCTACAATCCATTACTTAATGACTATGCTGTGCTTGCCAGAACACATTCACACTCTCAACAGCTAGTAAGTGGCTCGGTTTCAAGGGCCTTGCAGTAACACTACCAATTAAAAACAGCCCCTTTTGTTAAAGTTTTTAAAAAACTAAGAAAAGAAGAACCCCAAACACTCAAATTGTATTGGCTTCTCTACTGTGAATAAAATCTATTTTGTATTCCTTTGCTGTGTTACAGTCTAAGTCTTTAGCAATATTGAAATATGTGCTTGCATATTTTAAGTACGTCTTAAATTGCAACAACTTACGTGTTTTGACTAGTAAATTGCTTTCCCTTAAATGCAGTAACTGACCAACGCTATTTAACAGAAAAAGATTTAATATTCTGTAAAAACTAAACATCAAAACTGGTTAGTTGTTACCTCACACTGTAATGTCAGTCAGATACATTATATTACATAAGGAAACAGAATTTTTTCTTTGTTGATAAACATGCCCACCAAGAGGTTTTTTTGATTTAAAAAAGAAATACAATGATTATAAAGTTCAGATTTTATTTTTTTCCCAGTTGTTTTAGACGTTTTTCCATAAATGCAGCTATGCAATGAAATACTTCAGGTCTGTTCAGGAAAGATAAAGTGAAAGAAAGAAATTATTCAATCTTTCTCAGCAAACTTAAACACTTTAGAACCTGAAAACAACACACATCTAATCTAAAAGGGTAACTGGGCATACCACCACGAAAGCAAAAAGAGTCCACCTCCTACACGGTAGGCATATAGAATTTAATTTCCAGTGTTATCTTGACAATCACTTTTTCTGTGGGTTTTTCAGGGTGAAGAAATTTAAAACTGACATAAATAGACTAGGAATATTTAACCATGCAGTATTTGGAAGATAATTCAGTAATGTAAATTTCTTTAAAATGATACATGATTTGGACAACACAGAGAAAGAAATTTATTTTATTAAACAGTATGTCTACATTAGCTTTCATAAGTGTACTTCTTACACAAATCTCCTAGCCATCTCCACTTGACACACTTGGGTGTGTGGTGGGAAGCCCTTTTGGAACATGAGTGAGATTCCTTTTGGATAAAATTAAGTTATAATTATTCTCCAATAACTAATGGGTACTCGGTCCATGGGACCACAAAAGTCCAGAGTAAACCTCACAAAAGCTTATGGAGGAAAGGAGGTGTCCTTACCACCAGCTGCTTCATACTCAGATATACTCCTATTGTGCTGTATGTTACTTGCTAATGTAGCTATAAGCACATGGATTAAAGTATAAAAATAATACACAGGTATATGCAATATTTTTTTTCTACCTTTTCCCAAAGAGGACCAGATGTTCCTAAACAAAAAAAAGTTTGGGGTTTGTTTTTGTTGGGTTGTTTGGGGATTTTTTTAATTTAATGGTGATGTAGCATGGACTATATATTGAAAATCTTTTTTGTCAAAGCAGCAAATTTTTCTAACCTTCCTGAAGAATTAAAGTCTTATCTATGTATTTATTTATCTCTTTAATTGGTTGTGGATGGGTAAAAACAAGGTTTCAGGCTTTGGCAAAGATTTTGTACACATTTCCCTTTCCTTGCCAGAGTTTAGTAGCTTATGATGTTACCACCTCTGGATGACTTCTGTCCAGCAGGCATGCCTTCATCTTGCAACCAAAGAAGAAACAAATGTGACACACTGTGCAAATGTGACACACTGTGCACAGTGAACAAAGTATTCTATGATTCTATTATTCTATTATTATTTTCATTCTCTCTACTTAGCTTCTTTTAACATGTATTTACCTGGATCAGTATGAAAAGGGATAAAGTTTTAGAGCTTTAAGAAAAGATTCAACATTTCCAGGTTTACTTTTATATGTTTTAGACTGTAAATATCGTTCCTTGTTTGTTTTCAATCCACTTAATTCATCTTTCCTCCCCCTTCTCCTCTTGTTTAAGACAAACAGATCAAGTTTATGCATAGAAACATAAAGCATTCCTTGAGAAGGCAAATATTTGAAAGAAAACAGAATATTCATTACCTACAAAACAGGTAACTTTCAGATCTTACTCAGGGTACCTCCCTTCATATGCATGGATTTCTCTTTAGATTTGCAACAAAGAAGCAACATAAAATATGAGACAAAAAGGAAAAGCCATAAAATAAATAAAATAACAAATTTAACACTTACTCTGGACAAGAATAGGTCAAATCTGAAGACACTGATATAAAAGGGTTTTTCTTAAGATGACACACTTTTTCTCCAAAGAATTGGATTTCCTTCTTGGAAAGGAAAAACTTATCAAGCTATTTGCTTTATGGAAGGAACTCAGTATCCTGTGAGTGGATTCCACGAATGTCCCATATGTACATTCTTAAAGAGACAGTCAAAATGCAAGATCTTTACTTCAAACATGCTCTTTTTCAAATTGGCATGAAACTACTGCCATTAAACTACTTACAAGCCAGTATCTGGTCACTGGGTTGGAAGAAGGAAAACTGGTTAGAAAACAAAAACATTATCAGAAATTATTACTACTTTAAAAAACAGGATGTTTTAACATGAGTTAAAGCAAAAGGAAAATAAAAAAATGGGCAAGGAAGAGGAAGGTATGCAAATTGGTATTTGTATTCAATTAGTAGTTGGTTTTGGGTTTTGGGGGGGTTGTTTTTGGTTTCTTTTTTTTTTTGAAAAATGTTATATGCAGGTATGTAAGAAGGACTGTTAAATCTCCCAAAAGATAAAAGCATTCCCTTAGCAAAAAGAACAGCTGGGATTCACCTCACATAAAAGGTTGGATTTGTTGGAATCAACTACATTTAAGTGTCTAATCTTTCCCATAAACAATGGCAGTCCAGTCAATACAGCCTGGAAAACTATGCCTCTCCCATTAGAGTAGACACATGTTTGGTAACTGAATGGATCTCTTGACTCAATTATGATATTGATTAGGTCTCCACTCGCTACAATTGGAGCTCACACTACCTAACTCACATCTAAATGAGTTATAGATACATAGAGAACTTAGAAGTATAACACCTGCAATCATACCAGTAGATTAAACCTCATTTCTCCTGCCTAACCATTAGCATTTTGCCCACATTAATAAGGTTCTCCCTAAGCCTTCTCTTCTCTGGGATGAGAATCATCTTTGTAACTCACCGCTGGACTCACTCCTTATTTCCACTTCCCTTGTGTACTGGGGAGCCCACCATTGGTCTCAGCATTTCAGATGTGTCTCACCAGTGCTCAGCAGAGGGGAAAGATCCATCAGCCTGCTGGCAACACCCTTCCAAATGCAGCCCAGGAGGTTGTATTATTTTCTTAAAAGGTGCATTTCTGGCTCACAGTCAGTTTATTGTCCACCAGGACACCCAGTTCTTTTACTGCAGAGCTGTTTTCTAGCTGGTCAGGCCCAGGTCTGTGCTGGTACAATGGTGTTAATTCATCCTGCACAGAGCTGTTTCTCTCATTGGAGCCATCAGCAGTTCTAATTCTACTTACAATTTGCAACCACTTGAATGTTGAAATTAACAATTCCATGCTAAATGCAACACTTTTATTCTCACAACTATAATCTTTCTTTTAAACAAGTGCGTGCTTGCCATTGTGAATAGGAGTTAGACTGCTAAAACTTCTGTTAGAAAAAGAATGTGAAACATCAGAAAATCTAAGTATCAATGTAACAAAGAGTCATAGCTGGCAAAAATAATTTCCACTGAATTTCGGAAAAAGCAACCTCAAAAATCTCAAATACTGCTACCATAATCACACTACCACACTTCCAAAAGGTGTATTGTCTCGAATATAGCTATCTGATAGAGCACCTAGAATGCTAATAAAGCCCTTATAATATATTTAACTAAGATATAAGTATTCAGTTGTGCTTTTTACTTCTAGTTCCCATCTCTAAAGAATAGAAAAATTCAGCTGCTGTTCTATTGCTAGAAAGCACTGTTAAATAACATGCTCTTGCAGCATGGAAAAGTACCCACTCAGGTCAAAACAATGAATGATAAAATGAGAAACTGATTTTTAAAAAGTCTGTGTTTTACAAGAGTTGTATTCAATTTTTCTTATTATGAATATTTAACTTGAAATTATTGACTAACTGTAAGAGTGTTAGAAAGGACCAAATGATTCACCATTCTTTTGTGTTCTGGCCAGGTATATTCAAAAAGAGAGAGGGAAAAAAAATAGTCTTCAACAACAAAATACACCGCAATATTTAAACTACTATGAAAAATGAGTTTATTACAGATCCAAGATAGCTTGACGACCATGTCTAAACTATGGACACCAAGCATCCAGTTTATCAAGTAAAAGATGAAAAGTCGATTAAATCAAAATCAGTAAACACTGGAATACTGTTTCCTCTGTCACTGAAGACCATTAAATTATGAAAACATTTTGAAACATATGGTGCAGATACAAGCATAAGATATGCACTTTTTGTAAGTCATTGGCTAAGATTTCTGACCTGTCTTATTACTAGCCAAAATAGTCCCCTGGATCTCAAATATCTATGCACTTCCAGAAGTCAAAGACTTCCTATTGACAAAGGGCTCCACAGTCTCACAGACAAGAGCTGGAAGCTGAAAATAAATGCTTTCAGACTGAGAATACGATACCCATTTTAACACTCTGGTGGGTTAACCTTGGCTAGCTGCCAGATGCCCAAGAAGCCACTCTATCACTCCCCCTCCTCAGCAAGACAGGGGAAGAAAATAAGATGAAAAAGCTTGTGTGTTGAAAAAGGGATTGGGAGATCACTCACCTATTACCATCACTGGCAAAACTGATGCAACATGGAGAATATTACCTTAATTATAGACAATTAAAAATAGCAGTGTGATAAACAAGAAAAAGAAAATTAAAAACTGCCCCTCCCCCCCCCCGTTTTTTTCAAGACTCATCTTCACTCCTTCATTCCCTACTCTTCTTACCCATCCTTCTCCCCCTGCCACCCCACTCCGTGTGAGTGGTGCAGGTGGACAGGGGTGGCAGTTTCAATCAGTTCTACCAGTCTCACATCCCACTGTTCCCTTGCTCCATCATGGGGTCCCTTCAGAGGAATACAGTTCTTCACTAAGTGCTCCAACATAGGTCCCTTCCACAGGGTCCAGGTGTTTGAGAACAGACTACTTCCAGGGGCTGCAGTTCCTGCCAGGAGCCTGCTCCTGCATCAGCTCTTCACAGGCTGGAGCTTCCTTCAGGGTGCACCCGCCTGCTGGGGCACAGTCTTCCACAGGCTGCAGGGGACACCATGGTCTTTTCCATGTGGTGCAAGGGAATTTCTGCTCTGGCACGTGGAGCACCTCCTCCTTTTTCACTGACCTTGATATCTGCACAGCTGCTTCTCTCACATTTTTCTTACTCCGCTCTTCCAGCTGCTCCACAGCTCTGGGCTGCAGTGGGTCTGTTTTGCAGCCAGCAGGAACTGGCTCTGCCTACCATGTGGCCAGCCACTGGCCTATTTTCATAGCAGCAACCCCTGCAGCACAGCACACACTCCCCACCCTCCCCCAAGCCCCCCAACTTTGCACAATACAAACACGAAGCAAAATAAATCACTGGACCATTTTAAAACACAGAAGAAATTGTGAGTGAAATTCTATGAACTATGCTATGACAGAGGCTTGACTAGATAATGTTTTAAAACTTAAAAAATCTATGAATCTCTGCAGTAGATTTGGGCTTGCTGTGATAAGAAGAAAAGTCTTACGAGCAGATAACTCTTACTGAGAGGAGAAAATAACTCTTAGCAATCCTTAAATCAGTCTTTTGTTTTAGCCTGCGCCACTGGCAAAGGATCTCTGGTTTTAAACCGTCCCAGGTATCAGCAGCACTGGCAGTCACAGGCACCAGCTTTCACATAATGTGCAACCTTCCCCTTCCTTTAATCCTCTAACCCTTCTAAATTTTTCTTACAAGTCTGAGCAGTCCCCATGCTCCATCTAGCCTTTTCATCTCACTGTGGAGGACCTGCAATTTCTCGCCTTGGATGGCAGCAGCAGCTAGAAAGTTCAGACATGTTAGGTGTTCATCTTACAGAAGCGATGGGACAAACTCCCCTGTTGCTGCCCATTCAGTGGCTATGCCACTCTGATTTACACTCCAATTAGCTTCGGCATATGGGGGAAAAAGTGAGTAGAAAAGGATGAGATATAGCACAGTGACTTTTCTAAACCAAGACAATTTTTTAATCCTTGCTGTAATGAGGCAGCAAAGAGATATAAAGAGATAGAAATACCTCTTATGCCTTTCATATCTTATTTATCTTTTTAAAGAAATAAGTGCATGAACTAAGATTGAATTCAGACTTCAGACTATTTTATAGCTCTTCAGTAGGCTAATTCACCAACTTGACTCCAGTTTTTCTTACTCCTACTTGCCCGTAGCTAAATGTGACAGTGTTAGATTCTGTGTGAGGTATGAACTTGTGTTTAATGAAATGGAGGAAATGACTCAAAGGCAAATGTTCCTATTTTAGTTCACATAGAGTCTCATATTATGAAAACACAAGAATAACTATGGACAGTGATTTATCTAGAGCTAAAGCATTAACAGAGTAACATTTCTTCCTGCACCTTAGGATGTTCAGCTATGGACTCCAGCGTTGCCAAGAATGACAAGAAATTTTTGAGGCAGCAAAATGAAAGGCAGGATTAAGCAGAGGGTATGCCCGCAAGGTTAAACCATCATCACCCACTGGGTGTAATGATAGTGACACTGTAAAACCAGAGCTCTTTGCATGAAAGGCTTAGCATCTCCACATGGGACCCTATCATATGACCGAGTGTAATACAAGGCAGTCTTGCCATTACTCTGAACTTTAATCATAATTAAACCACTGCCACTGAGATATTCCTACTTATTACTGGAATTATAGCATGATTTAATACCCCTGACATCACTTGACTAAACCACTACAGTATTAGGTTTATTAAAATGTGAGAACTCAGGTATTTATCAACCACATTTATCCATAAAATTTTTAATGCACTAGAAAGAAAAAAAAAAGCTATCCACCAACATTATTATTGGTAGAGAGCATTGTGACATTGCTTTCAAGAATATGGAATAGCTTTGGAATTTGCAATTAATAAATTAAGACATAATAGAATATTCTACTTAGTAAAAGGGATGACCTTCAAAACAGTGCTTTTGTTACAACCTTTTCTACAGCTCCCTGCTTTTATCAAGCTTTTACTTTGCGTTATGTAACATATATTGATACTACTTATTAATGAGGTGTAGAAATTAGGCAAGCATTTACTTAACTTCATAAACATATATCAGAAGACATAAATATTGTATTTCTGTCTGGTTTTAAACCATTGAAATTATTGCATAGATTCATCCACAGCGTATAGTAGGCTTTCTCCCCAGAGCAGTTCTAACACTCCACTAAATATATGCTATTCCTCTTTATCTCTTTGAAGAAAAATGAATCACATCCACAGCTTGCAGCTATCAAAATGTGATTTATCAAGCATTTTCATGAAAGTGCATTTTCCTCCTTCTTTACACTAGGAGGCATATTTTTCCTTCATACAGTTCTATTGCACAGCTCTGTCGAATGAAACCCTTGGATATGTTAACGATTCCATTCTAATTTTAAGTCCCTGAAAACCTTGACTAAACCACAGTAAAAGAATAATTCTTCACTAATAAGGGCTTCTTAGTTTTTGGGTTTGTTTTTTCCAGGCCGATGAAAATCACACTTACAGTAAAGAAAACAGCATTCTGCACTTGACTGCTGGCAAACCAAAATATAGTTTTCTTTTGACTGATTACTGAAGAACTAATTCACATTAAAATAGAACAGACACCTCTACATTTTTAATGTAACTGATGATATAGAAGATGACTGAGTTGAAAGTACACTTCCTGACACGCGCATTTATAAACACTAAAAAGCAGGAATTTTTTGGTAATAAGAGAGGCTACAGACTCATACCACTAAATACTTTTTTTTTTAAGATCCTAAAGAAACTGTTTTCTAAATTCTAAATATGGTACAAGATAATAATAATCAGCTGATTTATCATTGGAATATATTCCTGTAGTTTTTACAGGAAGTTTATTGTACAGACCCTCCAAATGCAAAAGATTGTGCTCATTTGGAGAACACATCAAGTCAGCACTCCACACACCAAAGCACAGTTCTGATTGTTCCAAAACATAAGTTGCCAAGAAATTATAGAATCACCTTCATTTTGTCATTTGTTTCTTGCTGTTTGTTTTTGGGGTTTGGGGTTTTATTTACAGAATTGCATCATGTGTGATTTCCAATCTTTCTTTTTTATTTGTCATCATGGTGACAAAGAATGTAGTTAGGCCATATCATACTGCTTTCCTTTTGTCTTGGACCTCGCTTCTGGCAAAGGCATGGTCAGCAATGCAAGACTGAAGTTGTTAATCACTGCATTTAAATGCAGTAAAATATTGTAACATACACAAGGCTCAACTTCCAAATCAATATTGTATGCAAAATTAAATCATCATAACCATGACTCCTGAATAATGAGACTTCCTGTAGTAAATTTGAATTACTTGTTATTATCATTTAATAATGCATAACAAAACCACAGCGCTGGTGTCACTATAGCATTGTGTTGTTTTTAAGCATGGTGAAGTGTTGCTCACTGATGGAAGAATTCTTATAAAGTGCATCAAGGTGAGACAAAGGTGAAATATGAGGAAGTTGCAACTGACAGGTTAAGATCACTGTCCTCTGATGATCACTTAACTCTGATTATTTAACCATGGTAAAATGGAAGTTATCTAAACCTTCAGGGGTTAAAAAAAAACAAACCCTGACATTTAAAGAAGACAGGTTTAAATGATGCAAAACCAACTTGGACTCTACACATCAGTATTAAACTTCTTTTAAACTTTATTTTTTACTTTATATTTCTGTTTTGTTGCCTTTCTATCAAATCACAGTGACAGTGTGTGGCTGACAACACTAGTTATTGGCATCTCTCTTCATCTCAGTTTCCCCCAGTGAGAGAGATAACTGTTTTAAGATTAGCTAGATGAATGTACTCTCATTGTGTATGTTTCTTTCATTAAATCACATTATTGTGGTTCTTGTGAATCTGTAGAGCTAATGATTGCAAGAAAATACAGCAATAAGGTTTCTCACACCTTTGTGTAATAAAATATAAAAACTTTTAGCTCTTTTTTTTTTTTCTATTTTAAGTTTTGAAGACTTAGGCCTTGGTCACTCTTCAAATATAATTAAAATAGCAACATAATACTATTTGTGAAACAATGGCTGCATTTTTATTCACACAACTTCACAGTGTACAATAATAAACCACACAACTCACTGAGCATTAAAGCCATTAACCAAAATTGCTCTCACCATGAGGCAAGGACTTTACAATGAAGATTAACATTATATTCCCATGAGCTAAAGAAAACCTTTACTTAGAATGAACTTTCATAAAAGTACAGCAGGTCAAATCTGTATTTTTTTGCAGATCTTATTCTTGGAGATCATTACAAAATATTCTCATAAGCAATTCTCATTCTCTTCAGATGAAACATGCAAAATCAAAGTAAAATATTGTTCTGCAACATGTAACATCTAAAACTGGCAGCACTGTATCTACATGGTAATACTACTGCACTTCACTAAAACTTCTTCCTTGCTTTATAGCTGTATGTTTTACCTCAGCATGCCCAAAATATTTTCATAAACAGTAATCCCTTAAACAAACACAGCAATGAAACTACCTCTACTGATGTACACAACTTTTTAACATTTCACTGTAATATAGCTAGAAATTCAGGTTTTAAGTGTCAAAGAATGCAATGCTGAAATGATACTACAGCAGTTATTTTAACCATGAACATATATAAATACCCACAAAGTAATTTTGCCCAGTCACCAGATAATAGAGTGCTTTTCTGTAAACTGCCACAGGATCTTCAATAATCCTGAATTGCTTTAAACTCTGTTTCACATGTCATCCAAAAAAATTGTGCCTCCAGTAGCAAAATAACTTGTGAAACAATGTCTAGATATAAAAGTCACATCCATCTAATGGGCAGCATCACTCCCTTCTTGCCATGGGATCCTCAGGATGATTTCTGTCACAGTAATGACCATATCATTCCCTTCTTAGTTTGTGAGTTCTGATAAGGTATGGAATGCACTATTTCAATGTCTCTCCTAATTCAGTCCGATAAAAGGTGAAAAACCAATACTTCAATACTTTGCTAATCATTAGTACAACTTGATGATTATATTTTCATAAATTTTCCATGAATTTAGCATCCCCGAGGCTAAATCAGAGGTAATCACAGACAAGTAAAACTTTTCAGACAGCTTTTAAGAACAATTATTCACTCTGACTAATCTGCTATTAGTCCCTGTGTTGAGGATGACTAGATCATCATGATTAATATACTATGTTTGCACAATGTGCTTGACACAAACTTTCTAAAACCACATTTTTAGTAACTCGGTTTAAGGTAACTAAGCCATGATTTTACCACCTCTCCTGGAGTATTTTTATGCTATGTTTTGAAGATGTGAAGCCACTCAGAGCCAGTGAAGCCAATTGTGACAGTGCCAACATGCAACGCTGCCTTAAAACTCCTCTCTGATCTTGTTAAATCTTTCACACGTCTCACACGTGGTCAGAGAATTAACAGGATAATTCCACTTAAGCTCCTCACTTGCTTTAGCAGACATACATTCTTGCTTCAGAGTCAATCCATTCATAGTTGAAATGCTTTTATAGTTCTTTGTATTTCTATGCATTTAAGGTTTAAGATCGTAGTTACAACAACAGTTCTGTTTTAGTAGAGAAAATAAAATTCAGGTATCATAGCCACAGTCAAGGAAAAGGAAAAGGAGAAAAGGGAATAGGAAAGCACAATACAACTCTGAGACAGCAAAGCATTTCTTTGTAGAGTTTTACCTAACACACCCTCTCAGTCTTCACGTAAAAAGTATGAGAAAAATGCTTCTAAGATCAATATCCCACAGTGTGCATTCTCACCTGCCATGATTTAAAAGTCATAATTCCGATCCAGCTCTGCCCAAATGAGAACATGGACCTTAATATTGTTCATCAGATCTGAAGGCCATCTTCTCTCTTCTGGTTTGTACCGGCCCAGTGACAATTTAATCATCTATACAAAAGGGAGAAATGCTAAAGGGAGAAACTAATTCTTATTTCTATACTCTTGGGATGCAAGAGAACTCAAGTTCAATTACCTTCCAGGAGCACAGATAAGACTTTTAACCTTTGTCTTCACATTCTAGACAGAAAACAAGAGGCTTAAGGGCTGTGTTACTGCACAGCCTCGCAGTTTTCAGAGTGTACAAGTCTTCACATTTCAATGCCAAAATACAGTATTGGTTAAGACCTTGCTTCAGGTTTTAGTACTGTCACAGTCACATTATAGAGAAGGAAGGAAGAAGAAAGACAGAAATTGCTGTACCAGACAAACTGCAGATACTTAATATTTGTATCTAATCACCTGACTCTTCCAAAAAGTAGAACATCAGGCTATTCCAACCCAATGAAGAAATCCTGTTTCTTACTGTTAGAAGGGGGAATTGTGGGTGTGTTCTGGTAATCTGGATTCTTAAAAATTTTTCAGTGCTTCACTGAGCTGCTGTTCTCTATGTTAGTCAAACAGATTGTGCTACCTCCATGTCCTTGCTCTTTAAATTTGTATTTAGAATGGCTTTCCTAAAACAAAACCCAGTGCTGAAAAGCAACATCACCACAAACATCAAGAAAAACTTGCTGCCTTGTAGGACTTCCTTCTTCCCAGCTGTTCTCACTTACTGTGCAATTTGTATGGAGCTGTTTTTTCTCACTGGATATATTTTTGTTTCTACAGTCAAATTACAATACAAGGCACTTAAGGCGAACTACATCATTTCCTGCCAAGCGTTACGAGCTACATGACCAAATACTCATGCGTGTGCTTAAAAATATCTCTACCATTGCAAAGCTCAAAGGGATGAAAAAGAAAGTAACCAAGTCACCAAAACAACTCAGATAAGCGGAGTAGAGACTCTCACTCACCCGAGTTGGGGTCGGAGTTGCCATCAGCTTCAGTCCTCTTGTCCGGTGAAGCCTGGTCGTAGAATTCGTCCTGCGGCTGAACCAGAGGGAGAGCGTGTGAGATCAGGGTTCCACCACCCACCGGCTCGTGGTCTCCCAGACCACTGTCACTGCAGCTTTCCTGGGAGCCATCGGGGAGGTGAAATGTAACACGGCGCTGGGACTACAAAGAAGAGCACAGGACATGCTGATTAGTGCTCTTCTTTTCTGTTCTCTTGACTTTTTTTTTAATGTTTTTCTTTTCCCCACCTCCCCATTTTTAACATACAAAGAAACGGCTAGCACTGTTTGAGAGGCAATTATTATTATTGTCCTTGCTTGATATTTTGTTGGCCTTTGTTTGTGTACTTTAGAGCAACCCAGGGAAGATGGCAGCCAGATTTCAAAGATCTGCATATGCTCATCTCTGAAGCTTCTCATAAGAAAGTGATCAGCACATAGTAGGTATGTTTTTCATAATTTAAAACATACAATCTAAGAAGCAAAAAGTGTTGCAAACTATATTATAAAAAGCAAGTGACACCAGAATATGTAGTAGGCATATATAAAGTGAAAAACCTGTATTATCACTATTCATACTAGAAAAAAGAGTCCACCAAGATAAACAAACAAATAAAAAGGTGGTTGTTATCTTCTAGGAATAAAAGAGTATATAAATATATATCCATAAGGGTATTTCATTGATAGCAGTTCTCTAAGTAATATGGATATTTAGGACTAACAATTTATCTGTGAAATCACAGTGGTCAGCAAAGAATGACAGAACGCAACGTTGGAATAAACAATTATCACTCTGGTAGAGAAATAAAAATAAACAGCACATATGTTGTTCAAAACAACACAGCGAATGACAGTCAGAATTACAAATTTTCCTGTAGTTTAGAAAAAAAACCAAAACACAGTCATCTCAAAAGAAAAAAAAATCTACAGTGTACACTTGGTTTAGTTAACCATTATTGATTTTGAACCTCTCTCATCCAGAGAAATAACCTGACTTTGTGAATTGTGGCCACAGAATGATACAGTGATTCCCCATGAGCTCCAGAGCCGAGAGCACTGCTGCAAATTGTTTAGCAACCGCGACTGTGGGATTCATGAAAGGAATATTACAGGTCTTCATGGATCAAAATACTGCAGCTTTGAAGCATTGGAAACAACTAGTTCAAGAGCATCTCAAGAGAGCGGTTAAATTAAGTTAAGCACATCTTCCCACAAAAATGAGTTTCAGCAGCAGGGAGCCTGAGTGATCTGGTTAGCTAGATTGGTTTAGAATACAGAAGAGATTTAGAAAGTTTACATTAAGCTTGATAAGCTTGATAATCATTTACCTTGGTGGCGACTTTCTTATCGATATTAGCTGTGTGAAAACTATGGGTTATGTCTAAGCTAATCACTCAAGATTTTTACAGAAAGGACCATGAGAAGATACTACTTCACATATCTTTAACTGGTTGCCTGGTTTTAAGTAGTTAAAATCAGGTGTCTTTTATCCATCCCAAATCAAATAAGCTAATGGAAAGTTTCTGAAGTTAATGGAAAAAGCATCAGTCCCTGACTTTTTTTTTTTTAAATGAGAAAAACCTCAAGTTAATAGTACTAACTCTATGTTTACTTATTAAAAACTATTTGTTAATGGTAATTGCCACCATTTTACACGATGATCAGTATACTCTACCAGGTTTCTTTTTATTCGTCTCCCTTGGGTGGACATAGATAGTTGATTAAGTCAATTTTGGATTAGTCTGTAATTCAGTATAGAAGTAAATGTAATACTATTTGCTCTTGGCTGTGATTTTATAATTAGCATTTTGCTTTTAAGTTCCTATTCTAGCTTTAGGATTAGAATCCAGCTGTAGCAAAACCAAATAGATCCTCTGAGTCATTGGGCTGTATGTTGTTACATCAACAGAAGACCTAACTCTATATATTATCACTAAACAAATTTTTACTTCACTTCATTACTTTTTCTTTCTGAAATTGGGAATTTTAATTTTTTTTAATTGGTTCTTTTCCTTGAATAAGAACAAGAATAAATAGAAATATATCTAGCTACGCAGCTTAAAATCTTATCTTCCTACATTTATTTTCAGTAACTCGAATTGAGAGACCTGCTTTTCCAAAGTAAGAATTTATGTCACTAGTAAAATCAGTATGAAGCACAGGAAAAGGAAATAGCTTTCATTTTTTTAAACAAAAGACTCTATGAAAGTAGATAAATGACTAGAAAATCCTTAAAGAGGGGAGGGGAGATGAAAAGTTAAATTTTCTGAAATAGAATTAAATCACTGTAACTAACTAACTGCCCAAATATACAAAAAAACACATAATTACAAAAAAAAATAATTCCAGTTTCATGAGTTAGGTAGCAAAAAAAAAAGCAAGCTCCTCATTCTAGACAAAATCTGATCTGACTCTATACTGACAGGCAACCAGTTACCCAGTAAAATGGCACAGGCCTGACACTAATACTGGCAACTTCTTAGCTGATACTGCTATAAATTTTTTAATCCATACTTTAAATGATAAGAAAAAATATATTGCCTTGGCTTTCTGAGCCTCTCACTGAGGACCCCACAAATCATAGAGGATTATAAAAAAAAAAATCTAAAGGTCATATAAACAATGATCCAGTTCCAGGGATGATGAACGGACAGCATACAGTCTGTCAAGAAACTTTAGACTTAGCTGTGATATCAAAACAATGAGGAGAAAAAGCCTTCTGAAAGAGAAACTCAAAGCAACC
Source organism: Laterallus jamaicensis coturniculus (assembly GCA_022605575.1). Taxonomy (NCBI): domain Eukaryota; kingdom Metazoa; phylum Chordata; class Aves; order Gruiformes; family Rallidae; genus Laterallus; species Laterallus jamaicensis. The sequence continues at coordinate 14,810,699 of JAKCOX010000019.1, forward strand.
GCTTAAGATTAGGCATATCTGCCACTCAGCATTCTGGGAGCTTGTTTAGGGTGTTCCGTGATATGTGGTCCCATCCTTCAGCAACCCTGTTTGAGGACCCTCCTGCCTGGCTGCTGGACACCAAACCAGTACCTGGGGACCCAGGGTGTCTGCTTGAGTTGAGGGGTGCTGCTGCTACTGTCCCCTAAACAGTAGCAAATCTGCTGCAGTGCTGTTCTGAGCAGCGTATAACCCAGACAGACAGACACACTCAAGGACACACAGGTCAAATGGCTGTAGCTACGATGACAGGCCTTATAGAAGGTGCTGCCCCAGGCAGCTCCCACCTCCAGGACTCACCCCAGTCACAGACATAAACAGCCATGTCCACTCCTCCTCTTGGGCTGTGGCAGAGGCAGAAGGCCACCGATGCAGCACACACACACACACCACACTCTGCAGGTGCACAAGCACACGCACATTCACAGACCCTCAGAGCCCCATAGGCACGTGACTCGCTACCTGACCCAGCTGGTTGCTTGCTCCAAACTGCAGTGCACACACACTTGTGGGTCCTCTCAAATACCAGCATGGACCCTCCAACCACTTGATACCCTGTCCCACACTCAGGACCTTCTAACTCGTTGGCTGGTCCATCTTGGAGTTTGCCAGCAAATCCACATGTGCACCCCACATACACCCAGTTTGGGGCAAGTATGGACACTTGACCACAGCAGCTGTCACCCAGGCTGTGAGCCAGTGCTGAACCCCTCTTACACACTGAATTTCTTCTCTCTACAGTATTACCAGGGACTGTTCTTTAAGAAGAAAATCCTACAACATGCTTAGACTGTGTTAGTATTTATCTACTCCCTTCTGCAACAAAATGCAGCTTTCAATTCTTTTCACCTAAAGAAAGAATCAAGCTATTCTGAGTAATGAGGTTTGTAGTTGGTACAACACTGGGACTAATGATAACAAGTAATTACAATTTCAATTATGCTACAACATATGCAGGATTATATACAGCATGAGGTAGGGTTATGGTTCAGGTCCACAACACTTGGCCAAAATTCAAATCTAAAATCTGTGACATATTCAATCACAAACCATTATTTGAGGGTTTTTCCTCAGGTCCTAAAAAACCTCCACTCTTTATGTTGGATCAGAAAATATCACACCATTGTTATGTGAAATCCAACATGGAAAGGAAAATTCTGTTGAAGCAGTATGATTTTAATCTCTGTCAAATTCATTTCAATATATAATTTGGAACAATTCGACTCAAATACACTGTTGAACCTGGGATGAGTTTAAAAATCAGGAGAACAATTAGTATCAGTTACATGGAATCATTTGTCTTTTAATCACCTATTGCAGCAAATTCTTTAAAGCTCATCCAGGTGAAGCATGACTTTACACCCACAAGCTATACAAAGAATTAATTCTGTATCTTAAATGTCAATAAAGGATAGCAAACTCTGGTGCTGATAAAAGGACAGTTCAAGCATACCAGGAACATTTCTGTTTGTTTGTTTTCAGACCAGGTGGTCAGCCAGCCAATACTTTTTTTAACAACCAGCATTATATCAAATTGATATTGTATGAAAACAGCCCAGCTGCTTCTTTCCTGCTACCACAAAATGCATACCTAGTCCTGTCTAATAATTGCAATTTGTGGAATTACTGGATATAAGTAATAGCTGTGGTACTTGAAAATGCCAATAAAAATATCAACAAGATCTCTTGGGTGGAGGGGAGGAATGTACAGTAACGGGTGGGGATATTCCTAATCTTATTGATCAAGACAGAATAGTCCCTATGCTTGAAATAGGATTTCACATCTTTCATCATTACAATATTTTATTTGGAGATAACAAAAACATTTTAAAAATATATTTTAGTCACAGATTATAATTTTCCTTTTCTTATACTCTTCTGTCCTAATTTTCCACTTCTGTTTTCTTGATAAGAGGAGTTCAGTGGTAGCCACTGACATGACAGGCAACTGTGGGCACAATCTAAGTACAGGAAGTTCTGAGGATCAGAAAACCCTTTTCTACTTGATGGGGAGATTGGATCAAAAGGCCTCCAGAGGTCCTTTCTAATCTCAACCATTCTGTGATTCTGTGAATTTTATAATAGAAAACACAAGAAAATCTAGAAGTATCTGGAGTAGTTTCATAATTTTCCAGTGCTGAAAACATAAGTTTGTACTGAATTGCTTTATTTCTGAAAACCCTAGCTGTGTGAAATGTATTCTGATAGCAGAATTTCATTCCATTCAGATCTATTGCATTGGAAAGTGGCATAGAGCATTAAAAATACAATCCTGAAATCCTTACTCCAGGGGAAGAAAAAAAAAAAAGAAATTGTACCTCAGCATGTATTCCTAGAAAAGGTGGGTCAATGCCAGTGAGGTTTTGGCACTGTATTTGAGAGTGAACTTTTTGCTGCTGCTTTATTTTCCCCAAAACCCCTCATACAGAGGCAGAAAATGGTCTGTAAATAGTGCAAGTTATTTTGTTGACCCGAGTGGTAAAACCTGGAGTAGAGGAAAGACCATTCCTTGTGATACCGATTGTTTGAAATGTCCTATGGCAGATGAGTTACAAGTGCTGTTGGTAACAGAACTTTAATGTAGGAAGTATAAACACTAGTTTTCAAAACTGTGCAGTGCTTTCCATTGTATACTAGCTTCTAAAATGCATTTTCCTTCCTATTATGTGCTTGAATCAAATAGTAAGTTTCAGAAATCAGCCTTGAGAGGAGCTTTTGCATGGTGAGATTGTTTTATTCTGAAAACCAGACTTTCAAGCTTTGTATAACTGCTGTATTGTTTCTGCTAATCAGGGATCCAAGAAATAATTATACTATTGTTCCATTGCTGAATGTCTCACAGGGACAGATTTGGCTACAGATCCTACCCATTGTTATAAAACAAGCTATAATTAAAAAAAACACTTCTACACTGGGTTGTTACAAATAGAACGGGCTGAATTTAAACTGAGCTGGTTTCTGACTTTACAAATCAGTTACTTTAAACAAAGTGCCTTCTTGTCCACTCAACATAGCTGTAAGCTAAGAGCCTTGATTTTTGTCCTTGATTTTCCAGACAGACTCAAGTCACCAGAACATTAGATTCATAGCAAGTCAAATTAAGCTTCACAAAATGGCCCATATGTTTGCATATCAGAATACATATTCAAGCATGACACATTGTCAACTGTCACTGAGATCGTTTATTTTAGACATGGAGATTTTGCATCAACAAAAATTCATTCCCTTTGTTTTCTGAACTATTATGCCATACTTTGTGTTAAGATGAAAAATGAAATATTATGAAGGAAAAGCAAAGACAGAGACACATTCCAGGAATATCTTCCTTACGGAAATTTTGTTTATATAAAGGCTTAAAAAAAAAAAAAAACCACCCCAAACTAGTTATGGAAAATAAACAGAAGAATCTATATATAACATACTTTACTCAAAGTCCACTCATGAATAAAGAAGTCAGAGAAGAAACATTAAAACAGAATGAAGTGTAAACAGTAGGCACTTTAAAAAAGCTATAAAATTATGATGATGAAGATACTGGTTTTGCATCGGTTTAATTTATTGTAAGGATGTGAAAAAACCCTATGCTTCATCGGAGGTTTTCTGTGCAAGATATCTGTCTGAAATTGGTTTCTCTCAAAGGAAAAAAACTCCTGGTTCATACACTAAAACATGGATATAATTTTTTTATAGGATCAAGCCTGTGAATAGAAGTCAAATCACAAAAAACAGACTAGTGACAGTTTCAGAACGGAAGAGAAAAGATGTGCTGGGTACCACCAAGCTTTAAAGTATAGTTTTTAACAAACCATACTTTGAACCCATTTCTCCCCATCTTTTAAATTCTTACACTTGAAACACAGTGCACCTTCTAGTGCAGCAACAGCGTGATTTCAGACAAGGAGATTCTTTTTGACTAAAATACAACAGTAAGCTACCAAAAATATCTATATTTGTATTTGCTCCACAGAAAGAACTGACAAGGTCTTTGAATTAAAATATAGTTTACATATTAGTTTTATAAATAAACAATGGTTTATTACACAATTTTTTCGATTCTTACTGACTTAATGAAAGCCCCCTAAAATCTACAATCCACCTTCTCCTTTCCAAATTGTAAAGATGAGTGAAAATACACTCTTGGACTATGACCTTCTCTGAAAGGGTGTAGTTGTAGTGCATCTCACAGGAAGGCCACAAAGGGCCTCAGGTGGGGCTGAGTATAATGTATAATTCAGTTCAGCGATCACTTGTACGCATCTTCTTCCTTCATGTTTCACTCAAGCTTACAGAGGAGTATGATTGCAAAAAAAAAATCATTGTACATTCTTAGTAAAAGCCACCCTTGCTTCTCTCAGATAATCTTGGCTCAACTCAGTTTTACGTACATATTTTTTAGTAGATCCCCGCAATTTACTACAGGTGTTGTAGTTTTGAGTGGCTGTGTTCTGGTGGAGAAGGGGGGCTGTGGGGTGGCTTCTGCAAGAAGCAGCTAGAAGCTTTCTGCAGGCCTGACAGCGCAAACACCAGACGGCTCAAGGGCAGAGTTGTTGCTGACCAAGGCCCGGCTCATCAGCAATGATCACAGTGCCTATGGGTGTCACATTTAAGAGAAAAACAAACCCATAAGCAGCTGCTTTTTGCCACCAGTGAAGGGAGTGAGAATATGTAAGAAACTGTGCAGATACGAAGGTCGCTGAAAGCAGGGGGGAGGAGGAGCCCCAGGTACCGGAAAGAAAGATGCCCCTGCAGCCCGTGGAGAAGCCCCACGCTGGGGCAGGTGGAGACTTGCAGAAGACACTGTGACCTGCATTGGAGCAAGCCTCTGCCAGCACTTGCAGCCCATGGAGAGAGACAGAGGGAACGGGATAGAGGGAGATCCACGCCAGAGCAGGTTTGCTGTGGGGAAGATTGTGACTCAGTGGAGGACCAGGCTGGAGCAGTCTGGGCTTGAGAGACTGAGAGACATTCTATTTATGACTGCACCCGATAGAAGTGACTCACGCTGGGGCAGCTGGTGAAGAGCTGAAGCCCCGTGGGAAATTAATCACGTTAGCAATGTTCATGAACGACTGTCTCCTGTGTGTGGGACCCCACAGTGCAGCAGGGGGAGGGTGTGAGGAATGACCCCCCACCCCCAGCCAAGAAGGAAAACATCTTGTGAGGAACTGATGGAAAACTCTCATTTCCCCATTCCCTGCCCCTCCTTGTGCCACAGTGGGAGGGCTGAAGAAGGGAGAGAAATCATTACTAAAGTGAAGTCTGTTAAGAAGGGAGGGGTGGGGGGAGGTGCTTTAAGAGCTGGTCGCACTTCTCATTGTCCGACTTACCTCACTGTGTGTGTAGTGTAATGTAATAAATTAGATGTTTTCTTTCCTTTATTCTATGTTGAGTCTGTTTTGCCCATGACACTAACTGCAGAATGATCTCTCCTTGTCCGTATCTTGATTCCTAAGCCTCTCAGTACATATTTTTCTCCCCTGTCCAGCTGAAAAGGGGAGCGATAGAATGGCTTTGGTGCGTGTCTGGCGTCTAGACAGGGTTAAACCACCACAAGAAGAGAGTTGTTTTGTTTTTATTCTTGGCTACCTCTGAACTAAACTTGTTTGTTCAATCTCCATGGCATTGCTTATTTAAGTGTCCTATTTCCATCACAGGATAACTCATCTTGGTATTTTACCCACAGAACCGAGATAATGGAGGTAGGGAAGGTTTCCATCAATCTCTCAGGTCAAACTAGGAACAACAAAAAACCAACTGAAAAGGGAGGTCCTACTGCATCTTCAACCTAGGTTTTCATACCATTCTACCCATATAACTAGCTGGAGCGGTTTGGTATTTACTTGGTTTTACCCCCTAAGGTAAGATTGTTGATACTGATTTCAGAATGTAAAATGTTATACCAGACAATCATTCGACTTCTGCTCAAGTTCTCAGTACTAAAATTTCATAAAATCGATAAATTACACAGTAATATATTAAAAGGAAGGACAAATGGAAACACTTGTAATATCTTTCTTGCTACTTAGGCTGCAGAGAACTGTGCTTTTCTTCAGGGTGGAAATATTATCAATTACAGTCTGCATAATGACTGGGGAGTAAATGACTGCCTGATGGTCACCAGTGCTTGTAAACATGGGGAACAAACAGCCTCCCTGGTTGGGGGTTGTTTTACTTCTGCAGAGACAGTGAATGAAGAAAGACCTGTAGTCAAATCCTGCTGTTTCAGTCATATTTTGGGGTAATATCACTTTCTTCCTTTCCTTATGTAGTGATGTTCCTCCATTTTATTTCTATAGCCTTTCTGCCCTTTTTTTTCCTGGATTTTGTTGGAGTTGTTTTGGGTTTTTACTTGGACACTCTAAAGACTGACAAACCTTTACCTAAAGACACTAAACACAGGGCTATCATATATCTTAAGTTTTGCCTTCCTAATACCCACTTAGAAGGCAAGTACTCCTTTCCCTAATTGATATCAATCTGCAGTCATCTTGACAGCAAAGTAAATCTGACCTAATAGGAAAGCGGAGTGCTACATTTTAGCCTAAATCAGAGTATTACCTTGTTCAAATTGGGAGTCCTGGTAAAATGCTAATAAATTTTCAACATTTTCAATCTTAGCCCCCACCCTCTGAATTAATTGTCTGAGACTCAAGAAATCAGTTCTAAGCCTACAATTATGCAAATTAATATCTCAGAGGCATGGAAAAGCAAGTGGGGGTAAGAGATGAAAACTGCTGTACACAATAAAACATAAAAGAAAATAGCCAGGTGTGCTAACAGTAGACAACTAAGCTAATGTTCAGAAACATTTTTCACCCAAATGGATAAGATGATAGTAAACCACATATTGCTATATTTATTGCATGTTTCTTAACAGAATCTCTGTGGAAAGTAATCCTGAGAAAGTATTAATTAAAAATTCAATAATTTTGTAGATATCAATCAAAAAATAGTGTCTAGGATAGATTTCTAAATACACTTGTAGTTAGTGGCGAAAGAAAGGCAGCTCTAGTGAATTTATGCCATTATAAAAAGAAAGTCATTATAAAATAACATTAAAACGCCTTTTTGATATCTAAGTCAATTTAGGAGACATATCAGAAGACATAAAACAGGTTAATCCCTTTGACAACTCTGTTGTTATACTCATTGACAGTAGAGAGACATAAAATTCAGAATTTCAGATTTAAATGCCCAAAGATAACCTACCAGCAAGAAAAAGTAGATCTTGAATTATGTTAATAACTATTTAGACACAACTTCAGATACTCATCACTTTAAATTTTAGCTGCTATTAAGTATTTAGTAAATAAAAACCTGGTGAAACAGATCTTACTGTCAAAAAGATACTGCATTATGAACTGCAGTATCTGTTGCTCTGGCACATTTTATAAGAATTTATTTGTATTACAGCATGCAAAGCAACCCACATATAAGGAAATTAGTTGTGATAGAATTATATTTTATGTGATCTTTAGTAATTTGGAGACTTCAGTGATCTTCAATTTATTTGTTTAGTTTGATTTTCGTGATGAGCTCCTCCTAGCAAGGCAGATAATGCACATTACAAGTGCACTCAATTGAAGAAGCATTGCAGAAGCACTGTACCAATTATAATGATAACCAGCATAACTTCTCTACACTCTCAGAAGTTTTACATTAGAAAAAGCATGTGTTGATCAATAATGTATATGAACTACTAAAACACAGAAACAGCTGTTGCTGAAATTTAACAAGTTTAATTAGAATAATAAATCTGCCCTGATTTACATTCTGTGAAACTCATCTGGCTTTGGTAATGTGAACAGAGTAATAAAGTTTCTGCGGCTTTATTTTAACTATAAATTACATTTTTAAATATGAGAAAAAACAATTGAGATTATGCCCCATCTGAGGAACGCTTTTTATATGGAGGCTGTTTATAAAAAGAACTTTATTATTTTCTTGTATGGATGGCATAAAATACTGAAAATATTGACTACTATGTTTGCAATTATATTTATAGTGTTAACATAAATTATGTTTATAGTATTTCATGAGTTATGGATGTATTCCATCAACTTAGTTTTATTAATTGCATTGAGCAAAGTGATACGTGTGGTCAATAACCATTCTTGATACTGCATCTTATTGTTGAAGCTGGCAATTATTATGTTATAGAAGTGTTTTGTATTTATGCTTTCTTCACAGTCGGTCACTACAGCAGATATGCAGAGTTATGCAGCACCAGTACGCAAGAAACTTTCCAGTGATCTTCAGGAAAAATAAAGATGTGATAAAACCCCCTTTAGTATTCTGTTCTATTAGCACTCTACTACAGCATATAACCTTGGAGCAGGCCACAGTTCTTGTGTAAAGGTAGGAATCTTTTGTCTGGGGAGACGCAGCCCTCACTCTACATTATAACTAATCACAGGATTTGAATACTTCATTTTCAATTGTATATAGAAGAACAAAAAAAAACATACTTCAGAATCCACAGCACAAATGACCAGCTGTCCACTAGGAAGCTTTGTACCATAGGGCTTTAAAAGTAGTTGGATTAACACTGTTTTAAAAAAGGAAAATAAAAAAAGAAAAATTCAAGCCCTTTAAACAATCACACTGTAAAACAGCGAGTGCTCACAGTGGCATCATGATGTCAATCTTCACTTTTACTTATGTACATTTGAGGAAATGCAATTAAGAACATCATATTTCTGCTCAATAAAGCAAGAGTTAATATATGCAGAATTATTTTTTTTTAAAATCTTGTCAAGATTCTAAGGATATCCTATATTAGCATGGGGGTAGAAGGAGGGCAAGGAAGGAGGCTCTCCATTTAGGGCTGCTGAAGGGGGAATAGTACATTAGAACATTGCCTCCTGAACTAGTACTAGCATGTGTAACGGGTATCTGTCACTGACAGCTCACTGGGTTACAATTAATTCTGAGTCATCAGTCATGTCTTCTCCTGCAAGCACAGAAAGCAGAAACAGCAGCGGCATTGCCCTTTGAGGATAAGACCTTTTACATGCTATGATTCTAGAACACAGCTGTACATCTATTAACACAATGGACACTATAGCTGTCACATTAGATAAATGGATCCACATTGGAAAAGCTGAAAGTGGACATGATTGTCAAGGATAATACAGTTAAGCTGGTGCATCCTGGGAAAAATACAATTTCTATAATGTTTTAATTTTGAAACTAACAGTATTATTCCAATTGATTGCACACGCTACAAGTTAATTAAAACACCCATGTTAAAATACATCTGCATCTCTATCAGAAAAGTAACTAGACAATAATGTATTTGCACCATAAAAGCCCCTATGTTTTGTTGGGACAGGACATCCTTAAGAATTGGTTTCCTAAGATCAGATTTCTAAATTTTATTTTACACTTTCCTATATTGAACACCCAAATCTATGGAGTTTTTGCATAAACAATCACAGGCTACAGAAAATAAAAATAAATTAAAAAAAAAAAAAATCCGGCTTTTCAGTTAGGATTCTTTAGAGAACAACCAGTATTATGACAAACACTGAATGCAAATTCATCTTCCACCACATAGAACACATATGTACATCTGCCTGGCAATAGCTGATGATGTCAAAGTTTGGAAAACTAAATCCACAGAGAATATTAGGACTTTCAGTGTATGAATGGACATTTTTGTTTTGATAATGGGTCTTCCATTTCTGTGCCAGATTGACTATTAAAGCAAATCTCTGCTATATGAAATTATATTCCCAAATAAGAAGCAAAATGAAGAGTAACCATATTAAGGTGTTTTCACACAAAGACTTATAGAGAAAAAAATACAAAATATGCTTCAGTAGCATAATCAGTGGGAAAGCTAAAACCTCATTTATTAATGAACAAGATGAAAAAAGAAGAAATTGGCTACACAGAGAAGACTGTTATTACTGTTCTATCAAAATGGCAGATACTCTCACAGGTATCTTACTGTGAGAGGAACTAGTTAGATATGTATTTTCTGCTGGCCTCAAGTAGAAGTCAAATGAGAGCTGACAAGAATCACTATTATTATTAGACTTCATCCAATTTTCAGTATTTTCCACAAATTGTATATGGCATGCTCTTGACACATTAAAAGTTACAGGGAAAGAAGAACTCTGACTATCAGAATAGTTTTAGAAAATGCTGCCAATGCCATGGATCCCCTTGGAATAGGTTGAAAGATAAGTTTGATGGTCTGTGTTCATGTTCTGGTATTGATGATCTAAGATAACTTGTGCCAGTGGAGTTTTATGTTAGTGAAATGAACTCAGACTGATGAAACCCTACCTCCCCCCTTGCTTCTTTGCCTCCTTGCCTCCTCTCCTTCCCTCTGTCCCTCCCTCCCTCCCCTCCCTCCCTCCAAATAAATAACTTTGTAGAAGTCTTTGAAGTTACATCAACTGATGATAATAACCCTTCTGCTTAGTTTCTGATGGAAATAGATTCACTAAGTCACATATACAAAACAACAGACCTTCATACGATCTTGGCCTGTGACTTCTTCAACATTATCTGTCTACAAAAATGGAGAAAGCAGGACATTGGACAGTTACTTTGGGCATAAACTATTTAATGATCTGTGCATTTTTTTTTTTTCAAATTTACATGCTAGCAAGTTTCTCATTTCACCGAATTTGTTGGGTGCCATCACCTTTGATCCCAGTGTTTAAAACTGATGGACTTATCCATGCACTTTCCACCTACAGCACACGACCATGTCTGTTAATACAGATAGTCAAGGACTGCTGACTTTTGAGCCCAAAATTTACTAACATTTCAACATTTCAAGGGTAATTTATATGCATTTTGCAAATGCTAGCTTTTCATTAGATGAACTGACAAGCACAAAACTTCTGTTTCACATTTTATTTTATGCAAAAATAATAATTTAAATAAAAGCATGAAAAAACATTGAGGCACAAAAGAATGAATTTTCACTTTAAAAAAATATTAAATAGGTAAATGAACATGCTTTACATGTCTCTTTTTCCAAAGAATATTAAAAAAAGAAGTCCAAAGATGTTGTATCCAAATATAAGCCAGTAGTTTATGGGCATTACTGTTATGTCATGACATTTTCTGCATTGCATTACTAGAGAACAGGTGAAGCACATTACTGGGTCATAATTCAGAATGAGAAAAATTATTAAATAAATTAAATATATTTAAGGGCAAATTTAAATGAGCTGCATTATTCCTTTAATATCAATGATGTCTTGCATAGTAGTAGATCAGAATCCATTCTGATATGTACTACTATGACAGATAGAAGAAAATGCATGGTAGTACTTTGAGATTTAAGGTGTTATCAGACAATGGAGTAGATCACAGAGCTCAGAACTTGTGGAAGCCTCTGTATCTAAGTCTTCAGAGGTTGACAAGAAATGTAAGGAATGGGGGGATTCAACCCCCCTGGTTTGATCCATATCATTGACAGATCACAGACATGGAAGTCTGAGATATTTCTATAGGAATTGCAAGTAACATGATAACTAGTAAAAAATGGCAGCTAGCCACACCTACTTCAGCAAGAATTTGAAAATAGAAGGGGTTTTTTTTAGAGGGAATGAGTGGAAGAAGATGTCACTGTTATATTACAGTTACTGGTAATATAAAAAAAGCATTTGAAACAACTTCAACTCTGAGAAAATTGTCTGAAATTGACACTTTAATCCTTGTTCACAGAATTTTGACTTTCGTTTCTAGAAGGAATAAACGTGGGCCTAGACTAGAATTTAGTAAAGTCACTGGAAAGTTTCTCATTGGTATCAGTGGGATTAGGATTGGTGCAGCAGCATCTTCAAGAGCCCTAAAGCTAATAAAATCCCACGTTTTTCTTGTCATCTAACAGTCAATGTTCTGAATGTTTCTGACTTCACTGACCTTTTTAATCTAAATTGCATTACTCACAGATACTATACTTTGTACTGAAGACACTCATCATACATAATCTACTTTTTTCCCTTGTAGTGTTGGATTTTCTTTTCCAGTGTGTGCTAATAAGTGTTCTTTGGATATAAAAATTTAAATCTGATTATGGCTTCTTAAACAAGCTTTAAATATATTAAATAATCACTTAGGTTCAACATTAAGTGTTTTGCGTGCCAATGTTTTGTAGCTGTGTGTGCAGATTTCCATGTTGAAATTCTTAGAATCAATTACATATATATTCTTTTAATAAATTATCTATCTGCTTTCTAAAAGGAGATCAAATTTTTATGTGTAATTAATGAACTATATATGAAGCATGCGCTCAACTTCTTAATTACACAATGGCCAAAAAATCTTAGTAAAAAATTGTGCTACAGTCAAAGCTAGATCAGCATTTCAGTATGAAGTGACAGGCATCATTCATTAAAGGTCAGATCCTGCAGTTACTCTTCAGAAGGTAATGGAGGCCTTGCGCTGCAGTAAGGATTGCTGATTTCAACAATTATTCCACTCATACCTCCATGATGCAAAGACAGAAGGACCAAACTACTAAAGTGTCAAGCAGCCATCACTTCTCACCAGAACAAAGAACATGTACATGCAGGTTATAGAATATCCAGAGAAGTCCCACAGAGGTACTCCCTTTGCTCCTCAAAACAGAACACACATCGTACCGAGGCAGAGGGACAGCAGCTATAGCCATGTACTGGAGGGAAATAGCAGGTAAGCTAGTTAGATCAGTGGCTTTGGTATCAAGCATTTATCTGGAAGAATCCCCAGAACTTGGGACAAAAAACAGGTAAGACTATATTTGGATAAGTGCTTATCACAAAATTATCTTTTTTCCATGGGAATAGTCATAAATAATATTTACTGTAACTAGTTCTATTGAAAGGAATATAATCTAAATTATGAAATAATTAATTCACCATCTAATGCAAATGAGGGCCTAAAACATGTATGTATAACATATTAGAGAAATGCCTTAAGTGCACTTTGAAAAAGACCAGAGGGTACAGGCTTAGCTGTACAGAGGCAAAATTATTTATCACTATTTTTTAGGAAAATGCATAGTTCAAGATCTTAGAATTGAAATGAGAAGCCCTCTGGGTAGTATATTTTGAATAGCAGTCCTAGTAACAACACTAAAAGTAGCTAAAATAATCCAACATAAAACTGTACATAGTTAACTTCATAATGAGGAAGCCAAATGTTTCCCACACTAGAAAAAAATTGATATGGTACATGCCCCGAGTTGACAGATGGAAGGAGAAGTGAGACAGATGTGCTCTAATTTCTTGATTCTTTTTTTTTTCCTTTAGGTTTTTTTTTGGGTTTGTGGGGTTTAGTTTTTTTTTTTCTATAGGATGACTATCAGGCATAGGTTAAACTGATTACTCAATAACACTGCCTACTGACATTCACCAGAGCAATAACGCCAAATATCCTTTAGCACTTTGCCCACTAGTATAATCTCAAATGATATTCAGTAACAAGCAAAATGACTAACAGCTGGCACTTTCCTTAGAAATGGCAAAACACCAACCAGGTCCAGTTTGTGCAGCCCTTGCAGAGGGGACCATCTGGAATGCTAGCCTCAATCTTAACAATTAAAATCAGGGGCCAGGTCAGACAAGTAGCATCTTAAAGAATTCATGATACTGAGTTTCTAAGCTAAACTGAAAATGACAGAGAAGCTAACATGTGAGAGGATATAAGTAGTCATTCTCACCCAGGGGATGGAGGGTGATCATGTGGTTAAAGGACAGGACATGGAGTTAGAAGACTGACTCTGTGACAGATTTCATGCGTAATAAATCGTAAGTCACTGTAATCAATAGAAAGTTTCCCATTAGACTCAGAATCATGTACCTGGCGTCTATCTTCCAGGTACTGAGAACATCCTGACAGTGGCCCGCTGCTGTCAGCTGACAGTGATGTGAAATGCTCAACATTTTTGCTTATTGATAAGAGGGAAATATCATTGCATGATGCTTATCGAAGCTAGCATGATATTTTCAAATGAATTTAAGATGCTTAAATGACAAATGCTATCCCAAAAACAAATATTTTATTATTTTATCATTTTAGGTGGAAGAGTTTATAATTTACTTGATGAACACTGAGCAGGGGGAAGGATAGGAGAGAAAACAGGAGCGGCACTGTGAGAGGTAATACTCAAACAACATAAGAAAGAATGCTGTTCCCTCACAAAATTTACAATCTGATTGAAGACTGGAGTAAAGACTACAAGAGAGCCATGGGGAAATAACAAAGGTAGCAGTAACAGCTCCTTATGATTCCTGTGGTTAGCTATGTGTCTTGCTTGATGGATCTAAATCATTATGCTTTCTGGTTGTTTCTGAGGATTTACTTTCCTTCTTAAAAAAAACTAAACAAAAACCAAACCAAAACAACAACAACAAAAAAACCCAAAAAAACCCCCAACAAAGCAACAGGACAACAAAACAGATCTTTCTTTACTTCTTTCATAACTTACTGCTCTTTTCTTTAATCTTCTATTTGTACTTTGATGATGATGAATTTTCTTTCAAGATATTCATTTTCATACTCAACTTTTTTAAGAAAATAACAAATAGAAGTTGCATTTACACCTCCCCATCCTTTAGTTGTTTCCTTGTAAAATCCAATAGTGATCTTCCTGTAAACAGCTAAGACGTCTTTGGTAAAATTAATATAGGAAGACCCATTATCACATACTGGCAAGAACAGGATACTCTGCATAAACAGTTCTATTAAATGGTTTTGAAAATACTTCAGTGTGAGTTTTCCAATAATAGGAGGAGTTGTTTTAATTTTGGCAGAGGTCGGTGATACCAGTCAGCTCACTGTTTTCAGGCTATCCTTTATTGCCATTTTAAAGTTATTTTAAACTAAATTGCTTCAAATTTACAACCTTTTACTGAAATTATATATCATACATGAGTAATCCAAGCAAAACCACAGAACTATTCATTTCTAGAAAATTATGACCACAGAAATTTATCTATGATGATATGTAAATGTTGCTTACATAAATAAGTGTGAAACTCTTCCAAAACAGAAACCCCAAAACTGCTTTACTCAATCCTGCTTTCTGTCTAAACTCAAATATGACAAATCCGTGTGTTCTGCCAGCCTCCCGAATAAATACTTCAGACAGTACCAATGACAATTTTCACTGGTATCTAGCACAAAGACCTTCTATATTTATTTGTGATTGTGTTTATTTCATATTGAGATGATTAATCAGAGTAAATGTCTTTATTTTCTGCTGTTTTAACTTCAAGAAATTATCTCTTCTGGTTTTATCCTATTATAAGGATCGTTACAAAACCAGGAAACAATTAACACTGGGTTTAATGTGTGAATGCCATAGAGCTGAAGTAATTGCACTCAAGGTCTGCTAACTTTTTAATCAGGCATTTGCTTGCAAGCTGCTCATGATTGATTCTGAGAGAAGAACTAACGCAATCTAGGCAGCAGAAGCAGGTGTGCCAAAAAGCAGACATGTTGGCAAGACCAATGAAAGAGTCTAGAGGGTGAAAGGAACAAAAAACAGTGGAAAATCCTCCTTAAAAGACTTTTGCCTTCATAACTGAGTGAAATTAATTGAGGCAAAATGAGCATAGAGAGTTTTTTAACCAAATAATTGAGAAATATGAACAGCAAAATCACAAAAGCTCAGTCTAGAGAAGACTTGCCAGTCAGAATCTTAGTAAGGAGAATTAATCAGATTGGGGAGTTGAAATTTTCATATGCATTTTGCTAAATAAATAAATAAGAAATACCACGAGAGATTTCCAGAATTACAATTAGAACGCTTACTATTCTCAGCATTTGTGGTTTGGTTTTTGAGAAAAGAACAGATGCATTTTTATTTCTATGCATTAAAAATATTTTTTCTCCTTTCACTAATAAAACTATTTTCCATTATTAAGAAAGTCCTGAATACAAAATTACATAGTGTAGCACTGGGTGCAGTTATAAATTACATGCATTAATGAAGACTGTGACTACACACCCATACTCACATTTCTATAGAATCACAATTATGTCAAAGAAACAAGTGTATCTAAGTGAAAGTTTGATGCTTAGAAAACTTTTCAAGGGAAAATACCCCTCCTGGTTCATACAGTACTACAACAAAAAACTCCTTTCCAGAGTGCCCTCAGGGAAAATCTCATAATTTTTATATGTTTGCATGCCATCTTCAAGGTTTGTGGGTTGGTTTTGGGTTTTAATTAATATCTTTAACTAAGTCATCTATGTACCTAATTTCAATGATTTCTCACACTTCAACAGTGTGATAAATCAATAGTTTTTATGAACTTATATAGCAGCTCTGTATCAGGATCTTGACCAAACTCCCCAAAACTTCTGGATTAGAAAAAGAAAATTATACAGATAATGAGTTTCTGACCCTTGTTAATGCAAATCAAGAAAGAATCTCACTTATGAACCAGTAATCACCATCCATATTGGAAATAAACCCCTAGATAACAGGTAATGCAAGAAGTTTGGAAGATTTATTTCACAGATATCTCTGAAAACCTTGTACAAATAACACTTTCTAAGAGACTGACAAGAAACAGTATTGAGCTGAAACCCAGGCATCTCTAAAACAGAACTATTTTGTCAAATCCTACTGAGCAACAATTTCCCTGTAAACTTGAGAAACAGGTTTCCTGTCATTTAGGCGCACTTGGTAAAGAAATGACTAACAGCAGCTTCTGTGCTTTGCTATTTCTAATGCAAAGCAGGCAATGAAGACTTAGAACCAGACTAATATGTTATGTTTAAAGCAAGGGTATCTAACCATCATAATAAACCCTCGCTGGGGTTTTTGTTTGTTTGTTTATTTGGTGTTGTGTTTTTTCAGATGAGTGAATCCAATCAAATACAAGAGGTATTAATTAACATAGATAGAAAGTCGAAGTATACAGATGCCCACACATTAAAACACATGGATCTAACAGCATCACTTCAAATTCTTTTGGATTTGCTTGAGTACAGAACTGGTTGGATATAGGAAGCTTTAATTATTGCCCTATTTCCTTTCATCAGTAGCATCATCTATTCTCAAATTGTTTACAAACACTTGAAAAAAAAAAACCAAAACCCAAGCTGCAGCAGCTTGGGCACCAGCAGAGTAAAATAGCAAGAATAGCTTCTTACTGAAAGAGATGACTGGAGATGCCTAAAAGTTTTTCTCACTGCTGAAATGACAGTGATTATGTGAAGCAATACCCAGCTCCATGGCCACTATCTCGCTTTGGGATAAGTATGGAGGAATAGCAACATATTTGTGAATCTGCCAACACTCCAATGACAGTTTTCTCTCTTCCACCTTCCTTCTAACAGCTATCACTCAGTCACTCTACTGTCTGTCATCTGCAGGTGAAGGGTTTTACAGATATGAAAGGCAGTGGTCTGGCACAGGGCCACCCACACACTCTCACAAAGAGACCCTTAATCATAAGGGACTTTCACATCTCTCTGATCTGGGAGCAATTCAGGATAGATGCCAGAAGGAAGAAGAACAAAGAAAGCAGCATTTGAAAATTCCCTCAGTGGCTTAATAATACTGCTGAGATGGCTTTTGCCAGATTAAACAGACATGCTCCTTTAGACCCTAAATATTGCTCTGAAACTAATTCCCCAAGCATTGTCCAGAGTTTAACAGGGGTTGGGATACCGACAATCAAACTTTGAAGTAATTCTTCAAATTCCAGAGGAGCTGGAGGCAGAAACAGCTAGAATATTCAGGTCTTTCCAGGCGAAGGAGAGAGAGGGCAGTTTGATTTCTTTGCAATTGTTGTCTTTAAAGGACTTGGACAAAGCAATTCCAACAAAACAGCTTATTTCTAAAATGCTTTAAAGTAAAAGATAGGTGTAGGAGGTAGTGAACTAGCTGATATTTTTGAATGGTGCCTACATTCAGCACAGCATTCTGACACTTTAGGAGAACACTACAGGAGTTGCAATGCGTTAGTGAAGCCTGACAGGGTAAAGATCTTCCTTCACTTGCCATTTTGTTTTGAAGTGACAAGAAAGCTACAGGCAATAGAGGATTTCAAGATGAGGATGCTATCTGATACCCACATGAAGCATCATTGTATGCAGTCTTCTAAGCGATGTCAATAACACAAACTATAACTGTGTATAGGAAGAAAAAAAACCCTTTTAAAAACCTTAGAAGAAGCATATTTTGAAAGTGGCTAATGCTTTAGCTTCCTATATGCCAATACTCACCTACATAATTCCTCTGAGACACACTCAGATATTAAAAGAGCCCATTTGCCTATCTATGTTCAAACGGTTGAACACTCAGCAGGATCACTTTCTTATGATGTTTCTAGTAGTTGGGTTAATTTCATTACACTCTGTGAGATATTCATCATAAAGAAATATCAGGATATCAAAATGCAATGTAATACTTAATTCCAGTCCACTTATATGGGTGAATCAAATTAATGTCAGTCTGGGAATTTTTCTCAAGAGTTATGAGTGAATATATTCACTCCTCCCAGGTCCTTATCAGCTTCAGCAGAATCTAGGGCTTTTTTTTTTAAAAAAAAAATTCTGAAAAGAAGATCTCAAAACTATAAACTGAATGAAGGCAATGTGGTGCTTGCTTTCTAAATCAGCAGACAGACAGCTGGAGTGCCGCTGCTGCAACCCAAAGATTTGACAGGCTACAGCAGAGTTAAAACTGACAAGAGTCTTTTGTCATATTTTCCTGCTGCTATTCAAAACTCTCTGAGCAGTAGGAGACTGACGAGAAGGAGGTTAATTTTGCTCTCCGGCAGTTTAGACTATGGAAGACTCAAGAAAGTAAACACTGTAGTACTGCTTCATTCCTGCAAATTGCTGCACATGTGATTTGGGAAAGATGATTTAGCAAGGCAGCTTTTTCAATCAGATTTTATTATGTCTTTAGAAGGTGGGTGGCTGTTTTGTTGGTTTGGAGGGGGGTGTGTTCATTTGGTTTTGGGTTTTTGTTTGGTTTTTTTTTAATTCCTTGATTTCTATCCTTTTAACAGCAAAAATCCAGGAAAGCATGCCTGAAAGAAATTTTCAATGTATTACATTGTGCCAGAATACAGTCATTTATGGAGACACAACACTTTCTTTTGTCTCTTGGAGCAAGATGTAAGAAGCAATAGACTACCCTAGGTGCATAAACTAGATCTCTGCAGAGGATGCCAGGTGTGTACGTTGTGACTGGAGAAGTTGCAAGGAAGCTGAATGTAGTAATAAAAACATAACAGGACAGATTACTGAAACTGGACAGAAAAAGAAGAAATGGACTCAGAGAAGCAATCTGAAACTTGTAGGTTGGAAAGAAGAATGAAATGAAAGGCAGCGCATAGACAGTAGGTAAGACCAAGGCTGTACGACAAGCCAAGCACAAAATAACTATAGATATCCATTCTTATTTATCAGTGGGAGAAAAGGGAGGTGGTGAAAGGAAGAGGATATTACAAGGAACTGGGAGAAAAGCCTCTAGCCGGCCTGCATAGTCAGGACTAGGAATACACAAGGAGAAATCCACTGAGAAAATAAAAACTCCCTGATGGAATGCAATAGGAGAAAACTCTACCGGGAATGAAACAAAATTCAGTAGTGAATAGTGTTATAGTGGTCATAAATGGATCATTTGTTTCAAATCTACATATTAAAAGAGATATGTTAAAGGATTAAAAAATTTCCCCTGGAAAAGGCATACAATGAATCCCACTCTGAATTGGGATTTCTCCCTGCCTTCCCCACACAAAGCATGTACACGGTACATGGTACCAGGGAAGTTGTTACACTTTATACAAATGACCAATTTAGGTGAAAAGAACAGGTTACTTTTCAGGTCAGTGGGGAGAAATAGGCATTTGCCAAGGATGCTATGTTTAAGACATCATCCTTAAGATGGAATGAATCACTTCCTGTCAGTGCTACTTACTTTTTGTTAACTAAAACCAGTGTCTACATGACCTCCTCTAAGCAAGATGAAATGTTACTGAAGTCAGGTAATTTCACCTTTAGTTTCTGTTCTTTATTTCTTTAGTTCTAATTTAGGGTCTGAGAGTTGAGACCATGTATGCAACAATGGCTCCTCCACTTCTCCAAAGCTGCAAACGGTACTAATATCCTTTCGATTCTGTGTTGAAGAATAAATGCGTTAATATTTGCAAAGCATTCAGATACAGTAGTGATAAATGTCATAGAAAATTCCATGAGAAAACTAAGCGCTATCTTTAAAACAGGATATGAACACTGCAACAAATAGCGAACAATGAGAAGAAAGGCAAATACTGAGGTTAGCTCGTTATCTTGCATGGCATATTTTGCGCACTGAATAGGATCAAGATTATCTGGAAATAATGATTGATATATGACTAGGTAATTAAAGACTGTATTGTAATTCTGGAGGGGGGGGCTGAAGTTTCTAAGAGCAATATTAATACTGACTTCTGGGTACTAGATTCTGCAACATTAAAATTATGATTAAATATACTTTATTCTTAGTAAATCTACTGCAACAACTTGCAAACAGTTAGGGAGAGATGGTGTCTTGCCAAGAAATCTACAAAAGTATGAGATACAGTCCTGCGGGGAAGAAGATCAAAGTAACTGGAAACAAAATCTGTGCTTTCTGCACAACTTTTCCAACTTTTTTTCAGTTGACTTTGCCAAGTAATTTTAAAATCTTTTCGAAACGCGGTTCAGTTTTTTTCCTGGTTGTTGTATTTGTATGTTCTTTATCCTTGTTCAAGAGTTTTAATTGCTTCTCTTCTTTACAAAGTAAAGACAAACTGACATTACAAAAGACATTCAAGTTTCTGTTTTCCATTCTGCCTTTTAAAGCCTTCACCGGAAAACACTATTTTTGACCATACTTACATTAAACCAAATCCTTTTTTTTTTTTTTTTATATTCCCTCACATTTTTAAACACTCACTGTTTAGTTACTATTTATAAGTCTCACAGAGTGCAGACTGAAGTGCTTCCACAAAGACATCCTTGGCTCAATTTGTATGCTAGTCTAACTGGCAAGAAACAACAACAGTGTTCAGGACTGACTGTTTGTAGAGAAAGTCTCTGTGAAAAGTGAACCTATGTATGCAGCCATTGAGAAATCTTAAAGTGCTGTGATTGGAAGTGACAATATGGCTTGCTTGGTGAGGATTTGTTTTGAATGTGCAGCTTCAGAATTATTTCCTAATTAAAAATGTTTTACCACGGAGAAACCCCTTGAGATTTGCCTCTTGTTTCCTAGGGTGCAGGAGCGTGAAATCATGGATGAATGAGCTATAGCACCATAATTTGCTTCTGTCAGTTTAAATGAAAAGGTCTGAAATGAACTGGTGAAATTACTTCACAACATTTTTACCCACCAGTAAATGCAATTTAATTTTATGGTAAACTGTAAAAGCATACTCACCTTTCACAAACTTCTAATCTTACACCAGACAGCAGACTTATTTGCCCTATATCCTATTCCATGCCCTCTTAAGACTAGGGAAATGAAAGCATCAACCAATTGACATTGAATTCCTGACATTCAGCACTGAATATGTCGCTTGCATGTGGATAAGGCTGAAATTCACCTCTGCACACAGATAGCTCCTATTCTGCCTTCTCCCTGACATGTAGTAAGCTGAGGCTGTTTTATTCTGATGGTTACTGTGCTGCAACAAATAGCAGCTCGAAAGACACTGGGAAGAAAGAAAGGACACTTGCTGTCAGTAACAGATACACACGTGACTAAAAAGGACTAGTATCACTCTTGCTAATAGTAGAATAAAGTCACTCAGCTGTGAAATGACTCATAATTAGGATGACCTCATTCAAAACCCAGTTAAAGCAAGATACTAGATAAGCAAATCAAAATCATCACTTCATTTCTTTAAAGACAGATACCATGCAGTATCCATCTGTTAAGAGATACCACCTGTTCTATCAACTCACTACACTGCCTCAAGTATTAAGCAGGAAAGTCAATTAAGTCGATCTATGTGCAAGAGGACCTTCATGGAGGCTGAGCAATTGGTCTCTGCTACCCGGTATCTCATCCTAGCAAGGAAGAAACAGGACAACTCCAGAACAGCTTCATCTGTTCCCTGTCAGACTCCATCTCCACCTCTTGATTAATAATATAGGAGGCATTGAACAAATACAGCATAGTCTATATAAAATGGGTTGTCTTTTGTAATCAACACAAGGTCATTAGTCTCTGTGCCGTACAGAGACTCATACCCAGAAATATATTGAAGCAAATTGGTTTTTTGTGTTCCTCTAAGCAAAAACTAAATTTCATGTGTCAAAACCCACTATCATCTCAAAATGCTCAGTTACCAGAATATGTTGTTTCAGCCAAAACCTAATAATAAGTTACGTGCATAACCCGTGATTGCCAATATATGCATATTTACACAAAATACAAGTTTCATTGCATGAAGAAGCTATACTCTGTGATTCAGATTCTACCTCTATAGGTGGAAATTAGTATCTTCACATGGGGTTAGCTATTTCCTTGCATTCACAATCATTAGAATTATTTACTTCTTTAAAATGTTTAATCACAGAAAAAAGCACATTAAGATTTGCTTTTCTGATGTTTATTGGGAAGTAAGAGAAAATTCTTCATTAAAATTCTGAAATTTATATCAAAACTGATTGACACTTTTAGGATGCCTTATTGAGATTTAATTCTTACAAATGTGGGATTGGATGTAAGTCACATACACCCCAAGACATCTTCATAGAAGACACACTTAAGCAATGTAATACTGACACACAAGAAGTGAATCCCAACTACATAGCTGAGAAGTGATTCTGTAGACTTATGTCTGCTAAATACAAAGAATGAGACAAACCTCTCATCACCAGAAGAGCTGACAGTGAAATCAGTCTTCCTGGAATCTAAAAGGTAGTGTGCCAGGCTGACTAAGTTCTGCAAAATCATGGCAAGGCTGAGTTACTGTCTTTATAGTGTTTGATTAGGGAGGGATGTGGTTCCCTTAGTAAATGTGGCATTGCTAGGGAAATCCTTAAAACCCCTGATTAATATTCAATAAAACTAAAAAAGCAAAAGGAGCTTAAATATGCCTTCAGTGATTCATTCTCTTTAGCTGGGTAAGATATCACTTAGCTATAAGCATGCTTTCTCTATCTGCATTCTGGTCTTCTTATATGAATAGAAGTCAGCATCTGCTTTAAATGTGTGGGTAAAAAGGAGTTTAGTCTTCTTCAATTTTTATGTGCAATCTTATGCAGTTTTGTGGTTTGGAGGGTTTTTTCTCTATTATTTTTTGGATAGTGACAAATATGAATAATGCTGAATTGCTGGGGAAAAAAACCAAACACACACTAAAAAACCACCTCAAGCCCAAAGACCACCAAACGCTGTACCCATGGTTGGACTTGATGATGTCAATGGTCTTTTCCAACCTAGTGTGTGATTTCATAGTAATGTCATTCTTCTAATGATGACTTCATGTTACTGTTTCAATTACCCGTATCTAATATATCCAGAAGGTGCATTAACACCTCCAAACAGATTTCAACTGTGACTGCAGAATCACAATGAAATAACAAATGACATAGGTCTTTATCTGCACTGAGACTGGAAAGAAGGAAACTGCACAACAACAGTCTAAAGATCTGGGTAGGCACAAACTCTGGGCAAGATGAAAAAAACATTCTATAGAATAAATTAATGTCAGCCAAGCATATGTTGTTGAAAAACCACTTTTGCCAGTTGAGAATTTATTCCATGAAGCTGCTTTTATATTTTTAGTTTCTTTCTGAGACTAAAAGATTTACAGTCTAACAGTCAATATGGGTGTTCAGGGAAAGTTTTGTATTCCTGTAAAGATACTCACCTGTGTTTGATAACATAAGTGTGCCTTGGAAGTTAGTTGCATTTGGGTTTTTTTTTTTCTTTCAACAACATAATTTTAACTAGGAGAACATTCTTTTTTTTTAACCTCTAGTTCTTAAGAATGTAATAATCTCCAACTGAAGAATTCTGTAGATTTTTAATTTGGATTTGCATGCAGGAACTAATCTATGGAGAAATTAATTTGCTAGTTGCTTGTTACTTTGCCGTTTTCTGATTACTCTAAATATCATTTCGTGTCACTTAATGATATTTTAAGTAATGTTTCTCTAGCTTCTTTTTTCTTGGTCTTCACATCCAGATACTGCCTAAATTTTAAGGACTCTTTCTGACAGAAGTTAGAAAATACTCCTCATCTATATCTCCACAACTAAAATCCCTATCTATCTTATGCCTTGATTACAGCAACATCTCTTCCTTACACTTTAGAAAATACAGTCTTGCTCCATTCATTTCCATTCAGAATACTATCACAAAGATCATCTGACCGCATTATCCCTACCTATGTTTTAATGACAATACATATGAATTTGAGTTTAAAAGAAGAAAAGAATAAAGCTTATCCACAAATTTCTTCTCCCCTAAATGCATGTCTGTTGATCTTCGTAAGGAATTAGGTCCTTCTCGCTGCACAAGGGCAGCAGAGCTAGCAGCGTAGCATCCCACATCACAAGACCTACCTGCTGAGCAAATCTTCAAAGCAATAGCAGAAGCATTCACGCTGCTCAGCAAAGGAGAGGGCACAGGGAAAAGGATAACAGCAGCTGGAGTGAAATGCAATGCTGATGCCTCTGTACATACCTCAGGAGCTAGATCTGGTTTTCAGTTATCTTTACTTTGCCACTACACACCTGGGAGTAGCAGTTGCTCTCCTGCCTGGAATACATATACAGAAAGCAAGCGTATTCCTACATATGCCAAAGTATCCCACCTCTGAAGCTTTTTTTAATTAACTTCTATTACACGGTAGTTTTTCAGCAAATTTCAGTGGAGTCTACACTTCCAGCCTGCCGTGACTGAAGCACATCACTCAACCTTTTATCAAGGACATGTAAACCTTTTCTCAAGCAGCCATATACACTGGTACATAGCAGGATAACATGGATTCAGCCCCTTTTGGAAACCCATTTATATTCTAGCTTTCAGAAATTCCTCAACTCAGTGGCCATAAAGGACTCAGTTCCTTCCTTGAGACTCAGCAAAATCCTTTTTTCAAGAGAATCTGTTCACAGTGTACATAGCTAAACCAAACCCAAAAAGAACATACTTACATGTAACAGTTCTTATTCCTGAGAAAAATACTTGTGAGCTTTTCATTTAGGTAAACTACACTCTCAAAGTATGCTAGAGGGTGTTCAGCATGCTTCTTTCAAGTATGAGTTTACTTCCCAACAGTTCGTTTTCTCTCACAAAACATGCCGATTACAAAAATAGGCACAGCTATTTCAGATTCCTTCTCTGCTGCTCTTCACTGGCATGCAGAGGCAGGCTGAATCTCTTCACAGCACTGTGATGCTCATAGTCTGTCTTGCTCTTAGGCTGCAGCCAAGCAGAAGGTTTAGTTCAGCATTTATCACCATGATCTGTGACACTGGTACTAGCTTTATCATATTTCACAAGTCTACATAGTTTCATATGGTTTAAGGTGAGAGGGGACTATTAGATCATCTGCCCTGACCTCCCATATATCATAAACCATTAAGCTTCACCCACAAGCTCTTAAATTAAGCCCAAAGACTTTAGTTAGCACTTCAGTTCTCAGAAGACTAAGCTTTTTGCCAAAGGCAGACAGAAAATGAGAAAAACAGATGCTACCATTCCAAACTCCTCTGCAATGGCAGGCAATTGATTAAGTGAGATAAGTGATTTATACACACCTTCTCTGGCATTAAGAAGGCATTTGCTGTGGTGGCTAAAAATTGGGAAACATGAATTTTATACCCTGTTCTTGTTGCTGACTTCAGGCAAGCCTCTTCCCCTTTGTTTGCCCCAGGTTCTAATTTTGGAAATAGTTGTAATTAAAATTTCCTTTCTAAAAGCTTATTTTTACACTGTTCATGAGACAGACTTATTAAGTACTTACATAAACCTCTTGTCTTTCTTTAAGTAATGTTCTAGTTAGGAAAAGTCCTATAGCATAGCATTGCTGTTTGCTATTCTGTTTCTAAATTCAAATCCACTGCTAGTTTCCATGGGGCCATAAAACAGATAGGGTATGGTCTTCCGTTTTTGCACTCTGCCTTTTTCTGTCTTATAATGTCTCAGTTCACGAATGACAGGCACCAAAGAAGAGACATCAGTCATAAGTAAAACCTGAAAGGATGGAAAAGAAAAGTGCAGGTAGAGGATTTTTATAGGATTACTGAGTTATGATAAGAGCAATTCAAGGGTAGCAGCACAATTTCAACTTCTAATAATTCACGGTGAAGAAAAAGTCAGCACAACTAGAAGGGCTGTTCTGCATACACCTTACCTACAAGATGGCAGTCTAATTACTTCTACGAATAACTTTTTGAAGTGTATATTAAACACAGACTCATAGAATATCCTGAGTTGGCAGAGACCCATAAGGATCACTCAGTCCAACTCCTCACTCCACACAGGACCATGCTGGGTAATTTGTAGGAAAAGAAAATGTGGGAAGCATTTTCTACTGGAACATTGAAACAGTGTTGTAATTTTGCTGAAATTTTGTTTCAAAGAAGCAAAAAGCTGACAATGTCGACTGTCTTTAATCCTTTCTTCTGAAATTACTATTCATAGAATTGAAAGAGATCTACTAGGTTAGCAAATCCAAAACCCTGCTGTCACAGGCAGCCATGAAATATCATCCTGTTCTATTTTCTATTTATATTATTCTGTGTATTATAGTACAAAAGAGAATTTAAAGTGATTAATTTGATTTTTTTTTTTAAATCCCTTCATAGAAATTTTCAGATTTAGCTCCAATTCAGAAGGAAGACACATTTCAAAAGCTTGAGATTGTTCATGGAAAAAAAAAAAAAAAAAAGGAAAAAATACCTTCAGAAAGCGCTAATAAAAAAAAAATCCTTCTTATAAATGGCAGGTTTATTGTAACATTTCTTCCACTGACCAAAAAAAATTCCTTCAAATAAGTCTGACAGGGTAGCAAACAGGAGAAAGAATTGGTAGCAAATAGCAAGTACAGCTCCCACCGTTCATCTGAGAAGAGAAGGCAGCAGAGAAACAGTATGTGAGCCTGGTACGCACACTGCAGTAACAGCACAAAAGTCAACTCAGCAGGGTACGCTACCATCTCCACCCACGCCTACGCCAGCTCCATGCAGAAATCCCAGCACACGGAAGATAGAACATGCCCTGTTCTCAATGTCCGCACAGTGCGCCTGGCAGTTCCCACATGCTGCATGTGCTAGGAGGCCGGCTGTTCTTTTATGCTAAACTGCAACTACACCGTGCATGCCTGTGGAAAAAAAAAACCCAGCACACTCATCGAATTTAGTACCAACCAAACTTCCTTTTAAGCCACGGGGGGGCAGGATGTTTAATGCATGCCAAAGCTTCTAAGATGCAGCGCTCAAAGCACTCGCATCTGGAGGAAATATGCAGTATTGTTTCATCTTGTATTTTTTTTTAATCTTTTTTTTTTCTCCTTCACTTTATACTTCTATTTTTATCCTCATGCAACATTGCTGAGAAAAGTATTGCAAAGCTAACACGTAATGAATGAAGGGGGAAGTGAGCAGGTGTAAAATCTGTTTTGCTCATTAGTGCATGACAGCATTTTGTATGAATAAAATGTTTTGTGCCTTTTTTCTTTGCAAAGAATTCAGAAATCTTGCATTTAGAAATGTGATTCTTGATCAAAAAAAGTGAAGCATAACTGGTGTATAGACATAGAAACAGCTTGGGCAATATTGCCTTTGGATCAGATTTGAACTCTATTACGAAAAAACCCATAATGATCCAATTGTTTGATGCAGAAGTCAAACAGAAATTACTGCATGCCTCTGCAATTACAGAGTCAAAAGTCTTATGTTTTTTTACCAGTCTGCTTAAGTCCTGAGGCTCCTGGGTATCAAAGATAAGAATTACACATCGTGAGACTTTTTTGTGTCAGTGTTAAACTAACACACCTAAATCTATTTTGCTTCCCAAAGTAGTTTGCAATAAGTAACTTTGTCTTCAATTATATATTCAGAGGAGAATCTCATTTTACATTTTATTCATCAACAGAAGAGATAAAAGCAGTTAGAAAATACTTGATAGCAGAGTTTTATTGGAATAGTAAATCATACCTCTGCTATAAAAGTTGAGGGAAGCATTATGTGAGGTTGTGTTACACTCCAGGATTTTATAGCCTTGAAAAAACTCAGCAATGAATTTGAATAAGGCTGAGGAGGAAAGCAGCTGGAGATGCAAAAGTGAAGTGACACCTTTATACTGTACTCCTGTTTACCGTTTATCTGTCATTTTTACCTTCACATCTTGAGATTAGAAATTTTTTTTGCA
Organism: Laterallus jamaicensis coturniculus; assembly: GCA_022605575.1. Classification (NCBI taxonomy): domain Eukaryota; kingdom Metazoa; phylum Chordata; class Aves; order Gruiformes; family Rallidae; genus Laterallus; species Laterallus jamaicensis. The sequence goes on from JAKCOX010000019.1 coordinate 14,839,071, forward strand.
CAGATAAAATGTTGATGACAACTTTCTATTTTAACATCTTAGGCTGTCAATGACACTTTGTTTTAATAACTTCCAAAGAACTTCTGAATATTATCTTTCTTACTTGATAGAGGAATGAGAAATACAGAAGAGAAAAATGTTTGTGGATGGAATACTGTATCCCAGTTTCCCTTTTTACATGATTAAAACTAGTTAAAAACTAGGTTAAAAGAATAACCAACAGCTTGGAATTGTTTTATATAAATAACAGAAATCAATATGGGTTACTTCAGTAACAAAATTTATGTATAAAATTGGAACTGCTATTTGCATGCAGCACCTTTTAGCTAAAGTATATTCTACTACTCATTATAATGGAAGATACTACAATCTGAGAATAATATAATGACCATTATTGACTTCTTGTTTCGTTTTGCAGGGGCGGGATGGGGGGGCATTGCAACCCCTTTTAGATAATGCTAGCAAATCACTTAAAGATCTAATCCTGAGCCAAACGATAGGCATAATCCACTTCTCAATTGTTCCAGAGTCTATAATGCTAGCAGTGAGTTTCATAAAGGATTTAGATACATTTGTAGCTTCCCCCACCCCCTCAAGATTTCTAATATCACAGTTTTATAATTTACAAATCCTTCTCACAAATGCATCTGGTTTTTAGAGTACTAGAAAATTCATAGCATAACACTGAGCTTTTCTTTTACACTTCACAGTGGCTCAAGTTACTTTTGAAAGTAAATTTCAAAAAGCTATTGCAACAAATTTAATTTTTGTCCTTTTGAAATGATTAAAGCAAAATGAACTTAGTCATTCTGAATATCACTGAAACCAGAAATGTTTTCATCCTTTTTTGGAAGAAAATTTTTCTCATGCATTATGCTCAGAGTAATCCCAAATTTGTGAATGCATTCTACAACCATCTCTGTTGTACACCTAGGACTTCTAGATACAAGCACATCCCATTACCATTTCTCTGGTAACAATTCTGAAGTACAAAGAATTTTAAAAGGACATTCTCTGTGGAGAATGCTCTGGTAGAATATTTTCTACTAGATTTAACATTCAGAACCTTTCGTCACTATAGTTAAGGATTATTTCACCTCCTATTTTATAAAGAAGATGGTTATGTTTTTACATGTTTAGGAAAATAAACTAGAAACAGTACAGCCTGAAAGCAATGAAAAGTATCTTTGCCCTTTATGAATTTGAAAATCCTGAATATTAAATGTATGTGAGTTATCTCATGCAATTTTAAACTTGCTTAAAAAGTAAATGCCGTGCACATGAACTGCAAACACTTTCCATGCTTGACCAACCCCCATCTAGTTTGCACCTTAAACCTTAACAGGTTTAACAGGTGTGACACCAACACCAACCATAATTGAAGTAATTTTTTCATGGATAATCTGCCTTTTCCCCAAAATCAAACAAACAAAAATCTAAACGTAGCCCTCAAATTCTTCTTAACTGTATATGGAATAATTAAAAATTATTAAAGTTTTTGCTTTGCTATATTAAAAGATAAAGAAATTTTTTTTTCTAATGATATCTATTTAGATTTCATTTACAACTCCAGATAAAAATCTGGCCCAAACTACACTTGACAAAATCCTTCACAGTTTCACAGTCAATGTATATCTGCACAGCAGGTCCATGTATTTACATGTCTTTCTAAGCATGTGGGCAGGGTGGTAGATAGATAGACCACTCTATAGAAATGTGCATAAAGATTTTATAATCTACAACATATTCATAAAGATCTATATTTGTGTCTCATTATCCAGGGAAGTTACAGATATGGCAGTTTTGGATTCTGTAAAAAGGGCTAGGGGGGCAGCACTTCTTTTCATTTTGCCACAGAACCATGGAAAACTGCCAAAATAATAACACACAGAGGAAAGAGTAACAGTGTGTCCTATTTTAACCCTCAACGAGCCAAATAATTTCTGTTGAATATTTTTGTAATGACTTTTTTAAAATAGGCAAATCAACATCATTTACCTTTATGCAGTGGCTAACAAAATGAGGAATTCAGTGAACTTTAACACAGAAATCTGTTCATGAAAGTAGTACAACATGGTATTCAATGAGTTCTTCTAAAGCTTTGCTCTCTATCCCTCACTTCTGCTCTGTGTAATTTCCTGCTATAAAATGAAACGTCATCATCACATTTGAAAACTTATGAACTAAAAAGGTGTGGCTGAATAGGGAAAGTTCCTAAAATAAACTTGAGAGGCACTATCAGGTAACTGAAAGGAAATTTGAAAATCTGTGGTTTGTTTTTTGATTTTTTTTTCAGCCAAGTAGTGGCTGTTGGTGTCCAAGTCTGGTCAGAGGAAATAATTCAGAGCAGTCCAATTAGGAATCCTTAAAGATTTTCAGACATCTTGTTGTTTCAGTATAGAGGTTTATGAATATTTTGTGGAACTAATGAAATGCTATAACCAAAGGTCATTGTCTCTAGGGAGGAGTTTCACTGCATAGGTGCTGCTTTCCAGCCTTATACTTTGAATGAGAGACAAAAAATTCCCACATTTTAAAGGTAAACAATGTGATCTTTTTGGAGCAGCATACATCTTTGCTAACAAGAATTATTAAGATTAAGGATTCACTCTCAGATAATTGTCTAAATCTATTCCAATGTGATACATAATGGAAAAAAACCCAACAAAGTTTATGATGCATTTGTATTTAGATATAAATTTATCTAAAGTGGGTAAGATGAAGCAGCCTGTGGAGGTGGCTGCATCTTTCTACTTATCAGACAATTGTAAGGTACCTAATTATTCAGACAGTTGAACCTATTAAAGGCTAGTCCTCTGACAACAGTTTTTATAGTGAGGATCCACATGATGTAATTTTATTGATAACTGGATTGTTTCTGTGATAGGTATTTTTAAAAAAATAATCAAATCTGCTAATACAGAATAAAAAGTGAAAATAACCATTTTGTATTGAATGTTACATTTACAAGTTTGACATCGCACTGAACCGGTGTTTCAAAAGACTGCGAAATGTCAAGAATAAGATTTTTTTTGAATCTTGAGAAAAAAAAAGTTTGCAACTTGTCCATCTTCTGTTTTTAATAGCAAATCATGAATTTTCTAAATGAATTTATTCATTTTTGTGACTGCCTGTCTACTGCTACTGTCAAAACTGATTCAGGTTCTCTGAGTACTTAGAAATCTTAGCTGTGACACTGTAAAGTTTTAACTCTTTCATACAAGAAAGCCAGGAACACCTGTATGTGTATTTCTTCTAATAAATTGGCCCATCAATTAAAAGAAAGGTGGGAAGGGGGAAACCCCATACCACTGAAAAATGAGGGTAGCAAGGTAACACAGGTCTCTAGTCTTCTTTCAGTGAACTCAGTGGGGGGTTCCACTACAGAACTGCAATGTAAGTTACTGAAGTTAACTTTTCCTTCAGCTGAGCTCTTTGATGATACTCAGATGCAGCTGTCAAAGAATGGTATGATCAATGTATTTCAGTCTTAAAACCTAAGAATCAGATGTTTAAGTTGAAATTAGACATCCTGAATAAATTACTCTTAAGATTTTATTCTGAGGAAAAAGCAGTTAGAGAAACAGGCAATACTACAGAACGGTGCATCTATTTATGTCCTCTGACTACAGAAAGAAGAGTTTTACAAAGGGTGGGATTTAGGTGTTTAAAGTAAGGTAGAACAGATCTTTTTCCTAAGATGAAAAAATCACCCTCTTCACCTTTCCAAATCACTTGCTGGTTGAGGATTTGATGCAGTGGTGACAGCAGTGAAAACCATATCTGATGCTTTAGATTTAAAAAAAATAATAAAAAGTTACTTAATTCATATGTATATAATCCTACATTATGTTAACATTAATTTGAATTTAAACTGCATTCTCAACATCTGTTTTTGAATTTGCTTATTTATGAAAACAGAGACATCAAAAATTGCATGTAAAGCTATGGTGTACATATAGTGCGCTCATCTAACAGCATAGCTCTTCTGACACGTATATAAAAATAGATAAAGCATACTTCTCTCACAAAAATATGTGAGGATTGATGTTTGCAAACTCCCCAGAAAAAAAGTTTCTAATTATAGTCTGATTTAAAACAAAACAAAACAAAACAACACAAAACCCCCACCAACTCTCTCTCGGTATTCAGCATTCCTGAATTTATAGGACTTTATCTCACATCTGTTATGATCAATGAAAGGAGAGTATATTATGGAAGCTAGTTGACTATGGTAATTTCTGGTTTTTAATACTGTCCTGTGAATAGGCTTCATTTGTCTTCTAATGTTACAGTGCTAAAAGCCGATCACAAAAATGTATAGATTAATTACTTTTACCAGGTGATGCGATGTAATTGTTACTTACTGGTAAATCTTCAACACATTCCTGATATTCTGTGTAAAATTCAGTTCTGGTGAGCCATTTACTACAGGCACCTTACAATTTTGATTCATTCTACCATGCAACTTGAAGCACAGAAGCGAGACCTCAACTAGGAGTCTATATAATCTAGCCTATCAACTTGGGTGCCTCAATTAACTGCTAGAAATGAAAGCATGAACCCTCAATTTATTGTAATGGGAATCCAGATTTATCTTATTGCAGGGCTGGATTCATGCAGGAAGATATCATCCATATATGATAAAGTATTCAAGTACCTGGGACTTTGTTTCTTAGTGATTTTTCTAAGTCTCTGTGAATAATGTAAAAAAAATATATATATTCCAAAATTTACCACATTGCTTTTAATACCTTCTATGAAAAAAAAAAAATATTGACATTGAAGCATTATGAAGGAGTTGTGGGTTTTGATTATATAAATAATATACACAGCTACATAAATTTTTCAGTAGCCTTAGAGAACCAGTTAGAAACACTTTCCGTAAAAATTAGGCCTGGCATGTACACCTACAGACACACTTCCTGAGAAGAAAACAGTCAGAACATGCACATGCTCTCAGGTGCTGCAGCACTGAAGAATTTAGAATCAGAAGCTACAGAAGTTGAGCCCAAGAAAATTCTGACTGATTTTAAGGTTGTTTTTATTTCACTAGGTAAATAGCTGCTTCTGGCCGCATTTTATGTGTGGGGCACATCCATAAATGATACCGCACTATTAATTATAATTTTCCTGTTCATTTTAATGACATTTGAAAAGCTTTTGTAGCTCACTAAATGAGCCGCTTGGACTCCTTTTCTGCCTGGTTAGTGACTACCAGCAAGTTGCAGTGTACAGCAGGGATAGTCTAATTACTGCCAAAACCAAAGGTCACCTAATTCCAGGCAATGCAAATAGACTAATTATATTGTTTCTTAAGGAGTCTTCCAGACATGTGTCAATCAGCAAAAATAGCAAATAGCAGAATAAGAAGTCCTGTACCAGCATAAATTCTACATATTTCCATTTAGAATAATGCAGTGAAATGATACCACATGAAATTGGTTGATAGGGAATTTAATTACTATGCTTTATAAAAAGGAAACCATGGGATATTAAAAAATACTGGAAAATCTTTCTGTGACCTTTAAGTAATTAGCGTTTCATAATTATGTACATGCAGCCTGTAGTTACTTTTAAAAGTCCCCAACAACACCCCCCTAACAAGTCACACATTACAGTTCTTTTCATTTTTATTCTAAATAAGAAAATTTCTTATTGGACCAATATTTTTCAGGAAAGAAAGCAAAAAATCACCCACATAAGTAATATAGAGCTCTGATTTCTGCTTTTATGATTACTTCAACTCTATGTACATTATCTTTAAATTTTTATTTAATGCCTTTGGGAAAATTGTGCTATCAATGACACACGTATTCAAATCATCAAGGGAAATTTCAGTGAGCTCACCGTGTCTTTTCAAAAAAATCTATTCACTAGAATGACAGTCCCAGTTTAAAACTATGACCAGTCCTGATTTGAAAATTCTCTCAGAAAAATCTGTCTCCAGTGAGAGACAGCTCAACTCCAAGCACACCATACTAGCATGATATTATTCTACCATATGGGTAACATGATCATTAACAGTAAGAATAAAAAAAAAATAGCAAATTATAATGCAAGACTGTTGAAAAAGCAGATAAGCCTATGAATGTACACATTATGTGATACTCAGCTGCTATCTTTCATGCAAATGCCCAAGTAGCAAACCATCCACTGCCTCCTGTGAATAGTACTGAAAAATAGCGTCAGCTTTGAGATATCCAAAACAGCACTGAAATTTCCTAATATACTATGTACGTTTTAATTCTAACTTTCAAAATTACTCCAAAATACCATCTTTACTTGGACGTGAGGCTCACAAAGGCTTTGAAGTTGCTGATAGGCAGCATGTGTAGGTCCAAGTACCAGTAAAGTCTGTTTTCAAGAGCTCGAAAAGTCAAACCCTGAAACACAGAGACAGACACACAGAACACATGACAGTGCAGTCCATCCTGACTCAAGGGCTGTCAAGAGGAAGCATAAAAGAAACAAAAGGAAGCACCCAACTCACTACTGGCATTCTCTAATTTGTCTGTACTAGAAAAGACGTCATAGAAAACTGTTATCAGCAAAATCCGTAATACCTATGAGAACTACAAATGTCATAGCTGTCATTTAAATTTAGTTTTAGGACAGGAGTGGGTTTCTTGCAAATCCCACAATCAAGAAAACTTCAATTTTGATGGCAAGCCTATGAGATAGTTCCAGTTCGTATTTTCGGCCCAATGGACGGTCACAAACTATTGGCCTAGCACTAGTTTTGTCCAAGCACACTGTCAATTTACAGAACTTAACCAGAAACTCAGGCCTGTTGCCAGTCATTGTTCTCAGAGGAGTTACACAACAACCCATCAGATACACGGACAAATAGTTAAAAGAGGAGAAAAACATAAAGTAAAATCCAGAAAAAAACCTCCACCAACCAAAACAAAAAAACAACCCTGCAGCTGCACATTCTGTGTTGCTTCCCTCATTATCAAGGCAGAAGAATTTAAAGATATACATGATGTGATGTTACATCCTATAAACTGTCATCCCAAAGTAATGTAATCGCAGTGCCATTAGTTCACAGTTCCAGAGTTCATTCTTCATTACTTAACTTACTGTGCTGAAAGTGAAATTAGTGTATTCACATTGAGATTGCAATTCTACTGATACATAGTTTTCTATGGATGTAACTAATTGTATAGGTTCAAAGTAGTGGAAAATGTATTTGCTTTTATCCACCATTTTTCTATCCTACTTAACTAAAATTTCAGAAGTAGAAGCAGGCTTTCATGTGGTGAAGTGTCCACTACAATGTTTAAATGAATAATTTACTATCCAAATTGACTGCACCGATCATCTAAATTTAGAGATATCAGACTTTTAGCAGATGGTGCACTGCAGACAGTAACTCTTGGTCGAAAGTGCTTCTGGAATATGCAATTTGCTATGGTAAACTGGTCCATCAAATCAATCTGGCATTCTGCCTCTGGGGAAGGGTTACACTTAATCCTCTACAGAAAGATGAACTTCTCCCATAATACATTTGGTCAATTGTGCAATGCTATACATTTTTGAGTGCAAGAAAAAAAAATCTCTATGCTTTCAGGTAAGTAGAATTTGTTATGGTACCCACTGGAAGACAGCCAATATCCAAATAAATTATATTTTATATTAAGGGTATGACCCTAATATCCCTTAAACTTATTGACTTAAATGGAAGCTCTCTACACACAGTATTTTCAGGACTAGACAACAAATTGGCAGGTAGTTAAACAGGTAGGGTATAGAAAGGAAATTAAAAGAATAAGAAAGTGTGCATGCTTTCTATTTTAGGTTAATGCACTTCTAAGGACAGGAAATACTATTGTGGTTATTTGACTTCCTGTATATTATAGATACTACACTTTAATTATTTCTGCTTCAAATTCAATATTTAAGCTTGATTTAGACTATATCTTTAAAAGAAGAAAATGAATAAAGGTCATATTTTTATTTCCAGTGACAGAAAATCTATCAATTGCATCAGAAAGTAGTTTCCAGGATTAGATAAAATATCCACCTTATTTTTAGTTTGATTTGGTCTATGTTCTGCTTTTAGCCATTACATTTCGACATTTTCCTACCTTCAGACTTAATAGACCAGCATTAACAAATTTTTGTTCTCCGTGTAGGTATTTATAGCTTCTAATCAAATCTCTACTAAGGCCACTTTCACTTTTTTTTTTTTACCCTAAGCTCAGCTTTTCATTGCAAAGCACATGTTCCAATCCATTCAGTTCTTTCTTGGTGCTTCTTTGACATTTAGTGTTTTCGTTTTTTAACTGATGTCACTAGAATAGGAAACAATATTTGTGATATAGTCATACTGATGCCAAGAGCCAGGGCAATTTAATCTGAGCATTGCTCAATATTTGCATAGCCACATCTCTAAAAACCTTTCATTTTTGTGAGCTCACATTCTACTGTTTATCCAGTATTTCCCTCTACAAAATTTTCACTTCATGAAAGTGACTTCTCTCTTGAAGCAGTATTTCCCCCATCTGTAAGCACAGTCTGTCTTCCCAGGATTTTCCGGTCTTCACAGTGGAATTCATATCAGTTTACCAAGTCTGATCAGAATTTGCCATTTATTTCTTTATTACCAACCATTTAGTAGCTTCTGTGGCACCAGAAAACTGTATCATTACTGAATTTATTATTTAATTCCTCAAAACAAAAAGTAATGGGGAAACAAGAACCAATTTCCCTCATGCAGCACAAAAGCCCTCTTAAGCTCATTTTCTTCACGTCTGAAAGTTTCGCTCTCGCTTTATTTGTGTAATCAAATATGAAGCTCTTTGGTCATACTAGGCACACTTGACACTGGAAAACCTGTTATATCATCAGATAAATCAATAAAGTAAATTTAATAACTGGTATCACAAGATTTATTTTTACCTTCAGTTCTTCAAGGACACATCAGTAATGCAGTAATGTTACAAAGAGCTCAACAAGATCATCCAGAATGGTCAGTTCAAAGGATATTAAGCCCTGCTTGATGCCAAGCAAAAATATCATAATTAAATAAGCCCTGATGCTCCTTGATCAGATGATTAGTGGATTTCCAGCTGCACTATAAACATTACTAACACTTTAAGCACTATCAGATCAGAATAAAATATGTAATAGTTTGCAAACCTGAACTAACTTGTCCCACAATTTTCTTTTAGCTGGAGTGATAGCAGTAACCTGCTATACATGTTTGGTTTGTCCTTTTCTGGACAGTTTAGAAAATGCGCATCTCAGTTTTGCAGTATTTTCCTAATGCGAAGAAAATACAAAGAATCATTGGAGTAGTGCTGACTCTGATTTATATTTCCCACTTTATAATGCTTCCCCACACCCCCGCTTTGCCCAGATTGAGTACCTATTGTTTTCCTCTCTTGTAATGAATACCTGGCAGCAATAGCTGATAACAAACCCTACTAGCACTGTACTTTGACAGTTGAAAACACTAGCAAAAGGGTTGCTATTCTATTCTAGTTTGAAACAAAATCCATTTGATTATAATCCACAATAGAAAAAAAAACAAACCAAAAACATTCTTAACAAGCTGACCATAATAAGAGATACCAAAAATATTGCAAACTGGATGCTGTATTCTTTACTTCCTATTTCAATTGTCACCTAAGGTCAATACAAATCAGTAAAGGCTGCCACCCTCTACTATATAAATATCTGACTTTCATCATGATGCAAAATGGCCTCACAAACAGTATAAGCATGTGTTGAATGAGTCTATAAAACATACTGCAGCCTCTTATGAAAGGTGTTATGAAAACTGTCTGTGGTTCATATGTCCTGAGCCATCTAGGCAAATCAAGTATCCTATAGCAGTTTCCAAAAATTCCATGGATGCATAAAATTAAATAATATCTATTGCAACGAGGGATACAAAAAAAAAAAATAAATTGAGTGGCCCTAGAGAGCAGAATCTGAATCTAATAATTAACATTGTCCATATAGCCTGTTATTAAGAGATCATAAAATCAAATATTTGAAATGGAAAAATTATTTTTGAGTTCTGTATCTTTGAAAGCATGGAGGAAATTGTTACCAGAAAAAAATAGTTCTATTTACACTACACATAAACTCACCCCTCTGCAAAAACTTGCAGGAGTCTTTAAGATCAGAATAGTATACAGGAACATTTTTTTCTGCTTCTAACTTCCTCCAATCATATTTGAGATCTCCAAGGAAGTATATGACAACCCTTGTTCCCTGCCCAAAGAGATAATGGCAATAACAGTGTGAGGTAAGATTTGGGATAGAGGTGGCTTCTTTCTAGGTGAGACTGGTGTACTGAGCAGTACAGTTCCCTTCTGAGTGTAATATCACATGAATTTGTAACAGACAAAGTTATGAGAATAAACCATTCTCTTCTTTTAATGCATAATTAAATTTCCGTGTTATAGCATACTATCATAATTTAGAGTTTTCAAACATGGCTTTATCAAGTAGCTGATCTGGCCTCTAATAGGAGCTCTACATTGGGTTGCACCTTAAATCAACCTGGAAACAATCTAGTATAGGAAGGTGTCATTCTGCTTGATATGCTTTGTATCCCTTTATGAGCATTTGACATCTGCTCTCCAAATCTGCTCTGGCTGCCTGTTGTTTTTCAAGTGGAGTCTGAAGTGCTATTTTTGACCTATAAAGCCCAAAATGACTTGAATCTTGCTTTTTTGAGAGACTGACTCACTCCCCATGTGTTAAGATTACTGACAGCACTGAAGCACCTTCAAGTGAAAGATAGGAAACTAATGACAAGGTATATGAGCGCTCTTTCACTGCAGAATTCACTTCCACACCTATCTGAAGTGATCTAAATTTGTTAATCTTTAGAATATACCAAAAACTCATCCATCTACACAGACATGGAGGTAGGATTTCTGTCATGAGAAGTGAAAAGGGGAAGGGAAGGTTTTGTGTGTGCTGTTTTCTGCAGCAAGGGAACGACTGTTGCCTATTGACTAATGTTCCTGTCCATCGTGAATGGCATTTTAATTTGTCAAGGGCACCAATGGGTCAAAAAAGATATTTGAAGGTGTTCTGAAGACAACACACAGGCTTTTAACACTATATATACAGAGATGGGAGCATTAGAAATAGCTCTGAGTATTAAAATGAATGTAACCCACCCCCCCTAAACAAACAAACAAACAACAACAAAATAACCCAACACAACAAACTGCAAGACAACAGTCACTTGCTATTAATTAAAGGATGAAGTAAGGGACAAATGTTATTCTGAATTGATCTATAAAGTAATGACAATTAGTACATTATTAAAAGTCAAGACATATAAAGATCTAGTTATAATTGCACTGATAATTAAACTCCTTGCATTCTGATAATTTAAAGAAATTTGAAACTAATGCTGTTTTGAAACTTGTTTAGTATGTGCATTTATACCTCCTCCCCTACAGAAGCACTTCCATTAGCCCCACCACTTTCTGTCCCAGAGAAAGAAATCAAAACAAAACAAAAATACCTGTCACTTGTACGTAGGTGACTAGAAAAGACTTCTACAGCCCTCTAGTGTTGCCAAACTACTGACCCTGGCTAAAAAATAGACCAAAGCAGAGCTAACTTCTGCCCCAAGTCCTGAAAGAAGCCCTGCTGACTTTGCCACCGTTGGGCATACAAGTTATTCAGACAACTGAAATCACAGCTCTGGCAGAATGAGCTATATTGCTCTTGCTCCCACATCACGAGAGAGGTGGTGCAAAGCAGCCAAAAAAGCTTAGAAGTGGCCTTTGAAAAGAAAAGCATGTTTTGTGAAGGGGGGTTGGGGAGGGGGGAGAATTATATCAAAGAGCCAGGTTAATTTGCTGTGTACATATTTAAACAGCCGACTGGAGATTTTGTTATGCCTGATTGCAGGCCTTCAGCAGCAGCAATCGCTCGTTTTTCTCCTCTTGCTCCCTCTCTGCTCCTTTCCCAGCAAGTTTCCGTTGACAGAGCCTACGGCTATACTCTCAGAAATCATATAAAACCTGACAGTGCCAAAATTTCAACCGCAAAAAGGTGTTTTAAGGTGTTGCCTTTCAAATTTAATTTTAACAGACAACTGTGTTCGGCGAGAGCACATCCCAGGGTGGCAGCACTCGGCTGCCCATGGGCTGCAGATGGAGCTCTTGACAAAACAGTTCGGCTCACTGGAGACGGGCTGGGCTGGCACCGAGTACTACGGAGCCCGAGCTGGCTTTTACAGCGGCCGCGCTCCTGCATCGCTACTATTCGTGTTGGTGTTGTTGCTCTTGTTGCTGTGGTTATTGCTTTTAAGTGTCTCCGCACGACTGAAAGAGTACGGTCTCAAACCGCCCCCAGCCTTAGGAAGCCAGGGCAGGACTTCCTGGCCAACCTTCACGATATTATTAAAAGAACCGGTTAACAAATCCAGACAGGTGAATAAAAAAAACCAAATGCACAAATCGTCTGATGAAGGGGGAGATAGAGAAGGCATAGCTGTTTCTGTTACCAGCATTAACTCCTTTTTGAAATGAACTTTACAGAACCTAGTCGATTTCTACAGCAGGAAAAAAAAAAATCATGGTCTACACACTCCCCTAGAAATCCTATTTATGAAGCAAACGTTTGTGCATCAGAACACCTGACACACACAAGCATTATTGATAGGAGAGGAAAAGAAACAGGGAAAAAAAAGTAACAGGAAAAGAAAAATAAAAATTCACGCTGTTTAACTGTATATTGCCACTTATTACAGTTGTACACATATCGCTGTGCAGGATGGCTGCTGCAGCACAACAGTTTATTTTGCACTTGAAAATTCTGATAAATATTGCCTGGAGATCTCTGCAGGGAACTAACAGATTCCCAGCTGTTATATTTACTAGCAAGGAAGTTAGCTCAACCCTCCTTTGGACAACTCAAATTAAAGCACTGGGTCATAATTATGCATCAAGCAAGAATGATGACACAGATGATCTTGGTGTTCTCATGCTATTGAAAAAAGCTACATTGTAATTAGTGTTGCAAGCATGATAACGTGTTGCTACAGCTTTGAAACTTCTCATACTTTAATTTGAGCAGATAAGTACAAAAAAATAAGTAATTGCCTAATCTGAATCAAAGGTTTGAATTAAAATTCACAAGACTGGGGATTAAGATGGATTTTCTTATTTTGTTAGTTAACATACTGAAAAGAAAAAAAAACAAAACCAAAAAACCCCAAAAAACCCACCCCAAACAAACCACAGGCAAATTGTATTCCTGGTTGCTTTAGGGTTTCTTCAGTATATATGAGAAAGAGTAGTCTATTAAAATTCCTGACTGCTACTTCATTAAAAGCTTATGAATCCAAATTTCAAACTCATTCTGCTGCAAGATGCATATGTCAGAGTGGCACTGCCCCTTTATGATTGTTTTTTAAATTATACTCAAGTATATGTTACACATTCTGCAAACACTCTGAGCATAAACACCACCCCCAAGAACTAAAATTATCTACATCAAAGACTGCATATGACTAAGTGAGTCAATATAGAAAAAAGTAGCAAAAAATAAGGTTACAGATACCATTTTATTAGAGAAATTTAGGAGACAATGTCCGATAGTACACATTGTAATCTGTTATTCTTGGGGTTTTTATGCATTTACCCTGCATCGCCTAAATTATAGTCCTGTTTTGGCTTGTTTGCTTGTTTGTTGTCTTTTGTTTAAACCACACAAAAACTTGTGACCTCCATATACCATTAGCATTTAAATAGCCCTTTAACTATTTGGTGTTCAGACACCACATTAATCTGTTTCAGTTTCAAGCTTGCCAAAGCACATTAAAAGGCTCTAACATGTTTCTGCAAGATTTAATTTTTTTTTTCTTTATGGAAGGCATATAACATAAAAGGAGTATTTTATAACACTCTGTTGCATTTCATACTTTTTATCCAGGTGAAAAATTGTGAAGTTATGAGTAGTTCTAGAACACAGCAAAACAAAGCTTAAAGAGGACCCCAGAAATCTGCAAAGTACCTTGTCCTTGCCCTGCAGGTTTTTACAAGGAACATTCAAAACAGGCACCATGCAGTGTCTTATTTTTGAAAACTCCAGACTCCTTGGATCACAAAGAGAAATGTGCTGTAGAGAGGGGTATACCCTTACACAGTCCAAATGCTGACTGAGCCTCTGGGCCATGATCAGTCTCCAGCTCTCTTTTATTTAGCAATATAGAGTCTTAAATTCACCTGTCACTTCTGGAGTTCTTAGACCTTATTTATACGGTGCACTTGCACAGGCTGAGAAGTAAAGAAAAAGCATTATCTAGTTGTGGGGAGATTTAAACCAATAAAATACTATATAAGCAGAAAAATTACTACAGTGATAATACAAGTAATGTTAAATCTTACAACAACATGCAAAGTTCTTACAAAAGATCCCGGCTAAATAATTCAGTGTACTCTGATTTGCAGTCATTGAGGATTAAGGTTCACTGCTGTCCATTTAATTGTGCAGTGAGTTTGTATTACAGGTCTGGGTGAAATGGAATGTCACAGCCCTGCACTGCATGGTGAGGAAAAGTGGATTAAGAAATGAGGTCAGTAGTAAAATGTTTCAAATGTATAGACAAAGAGGAAGAACTCTTAGGAAAAAAGTTCCATTAGAAGGTTGCCTCATGGTTTGGTAATCATCTTGATGGAGGGGGGGAAGAAAATGGAAAAGTTGAAGAAGGTGAATTGAGGATTTCATGGCTTATAAAAACTTTTCCTCAGTAATTCCCTACGTGGGAAAAAACCAAACCAAACCAAACAAAAAAAACCAAACAGTACAATGAAACTGCAAAATTACTTATCAATAACATGGTAAATAACTTCACAAGCTAAAGGAGCAGTCCTACAGAAGGATTAATAGGTAGGCTCTAAATTAAAAAAAAAATTTTAAAAAAAAATTTTTAAAAAATTAAGTTTTATAAGATCTAGATATTGGAGAAAATGCAAATACATTTTTCAATAGATTGACATGGAAGTTGAATTAAAAGTTTGGAGTCAATGTTTCTGTAGTCAAATAGGATATGACCAGGGTAACCTAATTTTAAAATATATGTTGATATGTTGACAGGATTATTTTTCTCTAAATGTCTGCCTTAATTTCTAAGTTCTCACATTCCTACTCACCATTAAGGTCTGTTTTCAATTAATTTATACATGTATATTAAAACTATTGTGTTTAACAAAGATGAACACAGTGAGATTGGATGTGAAAATATAATCTTGTTACACTTTAAATAGGAAAACACAAAATTTTGATTTAGGTATATTAAAATCAATTATTGAGCTACTAACAATGTACAGGTATACTGTGTGAGATCTTAGACCTGTTGGGGATTTTACTAAGGCACCAGGTTTTATATGTTTAATTTAATATTTAAAATTTTCTTATGTATCTTCTATTTGTTTTATTTAAATCAGGAGAAATGTGTTTATATAATACAAATACTATTTTTGGCAGGCACATTCCATATGGTGATCCATAATTATAAAGTAAAATTCTAAAAATTCTGAGAATCTAAGACAAGACAAATTATTGTCAAGCATTATTAATGGGCATTGGATATATTTGTTGCACAAGTTATGAATATTGCAATGATTGCTGATATAGTTTCCTGATAATATAAATACTAAATACATTGCACACCAAATAGCTAAGAAGCAGACCCAACAAGTTTTGCATAATTCAGAATGTATGCAGACATAATTTGAAAGGAACATGTACCAAATTGAACATGGAAAAGTCATTGAGGTGTAAATGATACCTATTAACATGCAATGCTGGTTAAATGTAGGATGAGAATTGACACAGTTCATAATAAGGATCCAAGGGGAATGAGGTAGCTGAAGAAGACACTGGTATTCTCTTAGCAAAGAGCTCAAACACACAGGTGTTTGAGAAACATCACAATATCCTCAGCGATCTCAAGAGCCTCAAATTTGTGTGCCACTCAGAATAGCATCAATTCCCCACAATTTCCCCATTGCCCCTTCCTGCCCCTCCCTGTCCTCCTTCCTCCCCCTCCCCCCCAACCTGTTACTTATTTTAAGTTCTAACTTATGTAAAATTATTTAGGAAAGTATATTACACTAGCTATCCTCTGTTTTTCTCCTTTAGTACATGGAGGGAACAATCTGTTTCTCTAGCAAGTGAGGTAGCATATCAAAGTTGTGAGAAATTTACAGTAGGAAGCCAATGGGACATCTAATGTCTGATATGAATCCTGTTGAATTTAGCATGAATGTTGATTCTTAATTGTTTTAAGCAATTAGTGCCAACTATAAAATCCTGTGTTTCCATTTACTTACCCAAGCCTGTATTTATGTAGTCATTGTGAACTGCTAAAAAATTGCTATTTATAAATTAATATTTAACCAACTAATAAAAAACATCACTCTACTATTGCTTAGTAATAAAACTATTTCAATAAATCAAGTCACCAAGTACATGAGCAAAGAATAGAGCATATAATCTTGAAACTACACCCTAATTTGTGAGGAAAACAATTCAATCTTGTCTTGGGGGCAAGGAGAAGGGAGAAATCTGATCTGAATTTTAAATAAAATTCTACAATGGTAAACTACCTATTCACACTAATTTTATTTCCATTTTGCATCTACCCATCATTCTTGTGTTTACTAGAATCAGTGAAGAAACTATTAAGCAAAACAAGGTGGTAAATTTCGTAGCTGTTCTAACCCTATCAATTTTAAACTCATATATGCTATGGTAAAACCACGTATCAGTTCCTACTGTGCAATGGCTGTTTTATACGGTTTGACTATGTGATGAAAGGAACTAGTTGACATGCACTTACCGTATTAAGCCCTGGCACCTGCATTGCAGACACTAATCAAAGTGCTCCTTCAGAGGGGTGAAAGAATCACCATTTGTAACGCAATAATTAGGCTGGGTAGAAGGGCCTGAAAAGTAAATCAATCTCGTCTGCTCTCTAAATCTGACACCATTCTCTAGGCAGATTGTTAACATAATGAGACAGAAGCCTACAAGAGGTCCCATAAAAGACCTATGTCTTTTTTTTTTCCCTCTTTCTTTATACTTGCAATGTTACTAAGAGCATAATTACAGACAATCCTACCCTAAGTCACTGGCATAAAAGCAGCTTTTTCTAAGAAGCTCATCAAAAATAAGTTGGCAGAACAGACGGGCTATATAACACAGCAGCAGGCTGACTGTATTTGCCCAACTGGATGATTATTTTAACCTATTCCCTACTAAAATTACCATGATAATGTCTGACAAGGAAAAGTAATAAGTTCCTATAACATGGCAAGAAAATAATTTTGGTGAATTAATCTGATTCTCTGCTCACACTGGTCAAATGAAGAATAATACCACGGAAATCAATATTATTATTACAATTATGTGAGAAAAGAATCATGTCCAATATGATCACGGTGACTTCCAAAAAAGGAAACTAGTAGCAGAATAGCAACACTAGCAGTACATTTTTTTAACAGGCAACTTTTTATTGTACAGCCTATCAAAGTGCAAGAGCACAATCTGATTTAATGGCCAAAAATAAGCAATTCCATTTTCCTTTGAGAAACAGTTGGACCATAGTTAATGCTTTGCAATACTAAAAGCTTAGGACCCTTTGTTACAAACAACCCCTTATGAATGCTGTACATTTTGACATTTATATCAAAAAAATATTTAAGAAAATAGAAAAATAAAAATAATCTAAGCAGCAAGTGGTGGAATGCAGAAAGAGAATGTTAGTGTAAAACAACAAAATTAATCAGATGAATCTACTTTCACAGTCAAATACACATTAGTCATTATTTTTCGTTATTTACCATCATTTCATTTAATCACTCCCATTTACATGGTATAATTGTGCAGCCCAGTAGCACAGTATTGTCATTGATAGTACCAAGGGTAAGTTTCGTACTGCATCTGCAGGGCCTCTGGACCGCGCTGTCAGGTGTGCTCTGCCTGAGCTTTCCTGGACCTGCAGCTTTGTTTTACTTGCTTGAGTTATGACAGCAATTTCTCTATTTGGCCAGGTGGCTATGGATAATCTGTATTACTTCTGTGTGTCTTGTATAGATAACACTAACAAGCAATTAATTCTACATGGAATGAGATATTTATGACTCCAACATGATGATGTAGAGAATTAGGATGATAGCAGCGGCCTTGAGAAGTGGGGACACAGCATGTGGCACAGAGGACTTCTAAGGAATATTCAATTAAATTACGTGCTTTCCAGTGGTTTTGGGGTTATTTCTGCTGTCCTTCGTGCCAGTTCTTTCAAAGATCTTTATAAATTCAAGATACTCAATGTGACCAAGAAATACCAATAAATACCACTCAATAATTTCTAAAGGTTTAAAATACATAATTCATACCTATTTCATATGTACCTTCATTCTCTCAATACTTGTATACAATTCATCTCACTTTAAATGTCTAGAAATTGTGTTGCAAGTTAGCCAGCTTTCTTCTTTTGCAGGCATGTCCAGAGCGTAGTTCCTGCAATCTATCTCACTGATCTTAAAGTGAGATTAACTGTGGTTGGTGAGCACGTACTTTTTAACATGGTTTGGATCATGTGGCTTACATTTGGGCATCTAAATTCAGGTAAAGAAAATTAGTAAGAAAGGAACAGTGTAAGGGCGTCAAACTTCCCACCATCTTTTAATAGATTCCTGATTTTTTAAATTTTTTTTTTATTATTAAGTTTACTTTGTACACAGGTTGGGTAAAACTTAAACTTTGCAATCAAAATCTCACACAGACTATCTGCCATGTCTGAATCCCATTGTTCAATGATGACTAGCAAAACAATCTCCTATCCCGCTTTTGTCTCTTTTACAATATTGTACCCTCATATTCTACACTGATTTGATGTGTTTGCTCTATTGGGAGTTTTGTTGTTGTTTTAATTCAGAAACTCTGCCTTGCAAACTGTAAATGCCAAACAGAGAAGGAGAAGAAATCATCTAAGGCTGAAATGGCTGCACAGCACAGGAATGCTATTAACAGCACACAGAAGCTTTATATAGTCATTTAATATGACAGGAAAAATTAAATTGAAAACTGGCTTCAGTCTGAAACCTGGATAAACAGTGTTTGGCTAGGACAACACAGATTCATTCCTATAAGTCAACAGATTTAAGTGTGTTAGATCAAGATTTTAGAACCATGCTTCACAGAAAAAACAACAAAGTTTCTCTATCCCAACACCATTATCAATGCTCAGCATCATTTTATCTAGAAGAGCAATACATACAGAATTGCTACTATGCTATTTCTAAGATTTATCAGAACATACTACATATGTATATAACATTGATATGTATACTATATAACATTAATAGCAGATTTGACAGTTTGATTAACTATTTTACTATTTCTTTACTGGTTAAAATGGATATAGTGTAGGGTTTTGGGTGGAAGGGAAAGTCCTAATTTTTCTTACGAAACCATTGAGTTTTGCAATGGACATCCTATATATTTAAAAGACAGGATCTGTATCAATATAATATTATACAACATTTCAAATTATGTTTTAAAATATTTAGTATATATTTTCCAGGTTTTAATAATTTGTTAATGGCTTTTATCTTGAGAAGAGTGTTTGGTTTTGGGTTTTTTTTGGTTGGTTAGTTGGTTGTTTTGGGGTTTTTTTCCAGATTATTTAAATGAAAAAATAGCTTTTTTACTGGCAGACTGATGTACAAACATGTTGCTGATTTTTCCATCAAAATAATGCATGAAATAATTTTCTGAATTTTTTTCTTGGCTTTAGCTTTCACCATAGTATATGGATATATTTCAGTCTTAAGCCTCAAACTGAACTCAAGTCTCAAATTGTATGTGACAAACACAAAGGTCAAGAAAAAACATACCTTTTCTAGTGCTGGTTTTTTCCATAAGCTTCCAAAAACATACATACAGATCTGTGCCTGTACGTGAGTTTGTGTGTGTATATATATATATATACTAAGACAGAACATACATGCTTTAATGAATAAACGAATGCAAGTTTGCAAGTCATGCTGCTCTTGTGTTTACATAAAACGAAGGTGAACACTATAAACAGTGTTTTGCCTTTTGTAAAACCCTTAGCTAAATTATCAGGGAAAACCAATATTTCAAATTTATTTCCTAAATAAGGAAATTAAACGCACTGAAATAAAACCAACTCAAACATAAAAGGGCTACAAAGAAAATGGCAACCACAACTCATATGCTAGAGGAGTGTATGCCTCTCCTTTCTGGAGGGGTGACAGATAAGAATCTGAGCATGCCAAGAGGAAGAAAAATCTCTTTAGATGTTTAAAAAAATATAATTAAGGTTAAAATCTCTTCCTCAGTGCCACTGCAAAGCTCTTATCTGCAGTGCCGATCTTTATTGCATTTATTGGTGTGCCTTTGTGTACTTCCTGAGAGCAGTGCAACATGTGCAAATCACAAGAGAAGATCCCCAACTGTTGCCAGTGAGTCCATATGGACCCAGCACCTCACTGGATGAACATCTCACATTCAACCAGAGCAGTCTCAAGACTTTTCAGGATATCAAAGAAATTTAATTTTTACTGGCCTTTCTATGTCAGACAAAGATTTCGCACATGCTGTAACATGGGCAGGGACAAAACTGTAAGAGAAAGTCAGAAGGAAAACAGTTCTGGCTTGCTGACATCATAAAGCGTGAGGGTAGTAAAAACTGCTGTTAGGTGAAGCCTAACAAGATCTCTTTTGGGAGCACCTACAGCCGGGCTGGTTTCCAAAGTCTTACGTTTCCAAAAATAGCACAGCTATGGTCATTTTGCTGTTCCCCTCCTTTCACACCTGCAGTTTCAGAGAGCAACAGGAGCAGGAGTGCTTTAGAGTAAAAGGTGGCAGGGGGCGGGGGGGGGGGGGAAGAGCAGTGTTACCTGATTTCATCCATAACTGCAATTTCAAGGAGGTTCAGGCAGAGATTTAAGAAAAGATATCAACTATGTGCATTCTAACAACTTAGAAGAGAAAGTTGAAGATGTTTCTAACATTCCTGATTCAGTAACTTTGTTTTTTTCAAGATAAATCAAGGAAAGACTGATGCTACAGAAGTTAACTAAAAACATTAATGTGTCCATTTTAATTATTTCAGACAATTTCCCCTGTAGCTTGAAGGTCTTTGAGAGTGAAAAAACAAAGAAAGAGTGGGAAAGAAAGGGAAAGAGAGGGAAAGAGAGGGAGGCATGCAAAAGAAAGAGAGAAAGAGAGAAAGAGAGAGAAAAAGAAGGAAAGAGAGAAAGAGAGAAAGAGAGAGAAAGAGAATAAAAGAATCCAGTAGAGGCCAAATGTTAATGTAGAATAACTTCACTGCTTTACTATTCACAATTTAGATTTATCTAACTGCAAATATGTTGATAGATTCTTTCAATTAAGCTGAAAAAAAAAGGAAAAAAAAGAAAAAAAAAAAAAGAAAAAGAAGTCCTCTCTAATACTGTGCAATTCTAGGTGCAGTTCAGAAACTAGAACTTGTTCTACACAGCAAAAGTTTTTTTAATGCTTTTTTCAGTTTTCAAGTTGAAAACATGTCCCTGAAGACATGGACCCTGTAAGACACTATGTATGTGTCTTATTTTGGGGTCATACTTTGAATAATAGTTCTTGGTTATTCACAGACCAAGTGGGTCTGCAGCTAGTTCAAAAAACAATAGAGAGTGTTTCAGTAGCACAGATTCACAGAATTGTAGGGTTTGGAAGGGACCTCCAGAGACCATCGAGTCCAAGCAATATTTAGATTTTTAAAAGGATATTCAGATTTAAAAGAATGGCAAGACATAGTAGGCATTTTATCCTAGTAGGCATTTTAGCCTACTGAAAATTGCAAGGCCTCCATAATAGTTCAATAGCTGAAGACATTCTGGATCCATTAGGCTGAAGACTACATTCAACTAGGTATTATAGGCAGGCATTAGATATAACCCTCCCAAACGTTTAGTGGGACAGACTAATATCCCAATTTTGTCAAAAGGAGCAAGAAAGGTATTTTACACACTCTTATTTCTACTGACTCTTAGTGACATATTATTAATGTCTCATCCGTGATGTCTGTGGACAGCCAGCCTAATTTCAAAGGTGTGGCAATCTAAAAACGCCATAATCTTCTGGAATGCTATGGGCAGTATTGTAACACTACAGCCCTGATGCATTACTTGCCTAACCAGCATGGACCTAGTTATCACTTACTTTTGTTGAAGCTACAGAACTTCTCAAAATTTGTCAACTTGGAGATGAATCACTCACTTTTACATTGTCATATGCTCCCTTAGGTTTTCCATGTGCTCTGTTCTGGGTTTCTGTGAAAGCTTTTATCAGAGCCATTGTTTTAAACAGATAAAATAAAGAGGCCATCAAGGCAAAAACTGACCTTCAACAGAAATTTAATTAAGGGAAAAGAAGCTAATAAATTTGAAGACCTTCTAATTGCAAATTAACCCCGACTCACCCACCTGATTATCGGTTTAGCTTTGATGCTACTTAAATCTCTCCACACTTGTAAAGTAGAAATACTCATCACTCTTCCTAGCCAGCATTTGTTTCAATCTGAGAATACAACAGGAAGACTATGGGTCCAGTTACTAAACAGCGATAATAAACCCACCTTAATTGCTTCAATTAGATCACCCACAGGGAATCACTTTACACATCCTATAGGGATTAACAGGTTCTTCATGAAACACTGCAAACAATTACACAGAGATGAGCAACCATCAAGAGCTGGCGTAGAAACAGAAGTTGCTATCTATAGACAGTTTTCTGACTTACTCTTTGTGCTTATACATGGAGAGGAATTATTCCTCACTCAAATACAAAACAGCTAGGCAAGAAAAGTCTGAGACAGATTTCTGTAAAACTACATATTGGATATCTCTAAGAATCAAGCTAATATTAAGCCCAAAAGAAAATGTAATCTCATCATACAGGATGTGTCACAAGAGCAGGTGTTTAGTATTTTGACACCAGCATTGCTCAGCCTATGTGTCTTGCCCTTTTCAAATTGTGCTCTCCTTGTGTTTTTCAAGAGGTGTTTATTTGGTTTAGCAAGAGAGTCAAATACTGTAAGTACAGAAAATCAAAGAGATTAATGTTCATAGAAAGCAAACACAGTGGAAGTATTTCTTTTAATGGACAAATATTTAAACTGTTTTAAACTTCATTTGATCATTTTCTGTGGACATGATGTTTTTAAGTCACTTCTATTGGCAATGAGACTTCAGAAGATGAGAAAGAAAATGAAAATAAAAACCTCAAACAAGCACCCCAGTGCTTCCTCTGTGGCAATATGTATATGTGGGTAGACATGGACACATGAACTTAAATATTCACTCACGTCGCATGTGGCGAAGAATATGAGCACACACAGGAGGACAATATAGGAAAAAAAAGTGTGTTAAAATTACAAATGCCCTAGGGATAATTAAGTAATTCTAGAATTGTACTCTGGGCACCACATCCAAGTGGGAAGGATGTAGTCTCCTGAATAATGAAAACTCTGCCTTACAGCTAAAACTTCAGCTCTAAGGAGACCATGCAGGACACCACATGTTTCATTGAAACTATGCTTGTAGAATGGAACTTGGCCCCCATCCAAATTTATGGTGGTTGGTTTGAGAAGTCTATTGTAATTCCACAAAATGACAAAGTAGAAGCAGTCTTGTCACAATTTTAGAAGTTAAAGTAAATTTTTGGATGTGATGAAAAGTGAGACAGAATATTTTAGCCATAAGAAAATCCCCGGGGGTTTTAATTTTGCCATATGCCTGATTGACCTGGTTGATTATAGCACTCGACAACTTACATACCATTTCAGGGGGAAAAAAAGGCTTATTCTGAAGCAATGGATTGGTGACAAAAAGCTTCTAAGAAGCTTTGGTTGCAAATGATACAATTGCTCATTAACTGCATCATCTGAGTCACAAGCATTTGACTTAGCATAGAAGATAGCTTTAGGACCTTATTTTATTCACCTGTTTTTGCTCACTGACACTGTGCTTCCCTAACAAGCTGAAGACGCAAACAAAATCCCCACTATCTTCCTTTCTTTTCCTAATATTTAATGAAAAAGCAAAACACTACAAAGTATCTGTCTGATAACATGCCCTTTTAACTGTGGGATGGAAATAAAACTATGTTGAATAACCTTTCATAGAATTATAGAGTCATAAAACCATTTGAGTTGGAAGGGCCCTCAAAGATCATCTAGTTCCAACCTCCCTGCCATGGGGAGGGACAACCAGGTTGCGCAAAGCCCCCATCCAACCTGGCCTTGAATGTTTTCTGGGAGGGAGTGTCCACATGTTCTTTGGGAAACCTGTTCCAGATCCTCAACACCCACCAACAGCTGAATACCTTTTTTGTACTGGGGACCCCAGAGCTGGATGTAGCACTTCAGGTGGGGTCTCATGAGAGCAGAGGGGCAGAATCGCCTCCCAGGACCTGCTGGTCATGCTGGTTTTGATGCAGTTCAGGATATGGTTGACTTTCTGAGCTGAAAACCTGAAATGTTTTATGTTGCCACTTGACAAAGACATTTTTCCCAACATGTAAACATCCCCTTTTCATTCACCAGAATGGAAGAGAGGAAATGGCACAAATGAATGAATGCCTGCACTCAGTCATTCAATCAGTATACTTGAATAACCCAAATTATCTGCTAGCTCTCCAGAAGCAGAGAGGAAAGTTCTGAAAGTGTTAGGCTGGGTTGGGTTAGGCTGGCAGCAAGGATGTGTCTGATCATTTCCAAATGATGAGTGACATCCTAAAGAAAGAAGTATGGAAAGTAGAAAATGATTGCCTGAGAAAAGTAGAATAAAACCAGCACCTACGTTACAGTCAGACAGACATTACAAAGGACAGATAATGCTTCTAAGACTAATAACATTCCTAGCACTCAAATTGGGGAGAAGATTTTTATCTACTATATGAGCAGTCTTACTAGTATATATCTTTTGCTCTTCCAGACAAGCCTTCACTCCCTCTATCATACCACAGTACTTAATTTGCAGCTATTGCCAATTCAGTGTTTCATCTTAGCAAAGCTGGCAGAATTTCTACAGAAATGTAATGCTCACATTGCACAAAAAATAAAATAAAATAAAATGATGATTCACGTTATTCCATAGTGCAACTGAGACTGAATTTGATGCCCTTTATTGAATCCTTGTTCTCTGGAGGTTGATATGGGTAAGTAGGAAGTGTTATGAACTTAAGAATTACTCATTTCAATAGCAGTGACTTTGCTGTGTGGCCTACATTTTGTAAATTCAGGGTTGATTAAGATATCATGTTACTTCGATTCAGATTTTTATTCCAAATTTCTTTCTAATGCCTAAAGCATTTGGAAAGGAACTTTTCAATACTTCACAAGAAATATACTAAAATAAATAGAGACATACATCAGATCCCCAGTAAATCAGCTAGAATGTCAAATCTAAGAAATAATAAATATTCCATATTAGTGTATTTTATTAAAAGAATAGTGGTTTGGTTTGGGGTGGCTTTTTTGGTTTTGTTTTTGGTTTGGGTTTTTTTTTCTTGTACTGCAGCATTCAGGATTTTTCAGTAGTATTTTCCCATTTTGGTGCTTTTGGAGTTTGAGATGTGGGGGGGGGTGTTTTAATTCATTTAATTCATTTATTTCACACTGTCTGACACAATATCCTTGTCTCTAAACTGGAGTGAAATTAATGTAATGGATGAACCACTTAGTAAAAAAGGAATTGGCTGAACTGTTGCAATGTCCAAATCGAAACCAGTGACAAGTGGTGTTCCTCAGGTGTCAGTACTGGAACCAGCACTGTTTCATATCTTTGTCAAAGACATGGACAGTGGGATTGGGTACTTCCTAAGCAAGTTTGTTGATGAAAACAGACTGGGTGGTGCTGTTGACACACTGCAGAGAAAGGATGCCATCCAAAGGGGACTTCACCGGCTTGAGAGGTGGGCCCAAGCAAACCACATTAAGTTCACAAGGCCAAGTGCAAGGTCCCGCACATGGGTCAGTGTAATTCCAAGCACGACTACAGGCTGAGTGGAGAATGTATTGAGAGCAGCCCTGAGGAAAAGGACTGTGGGATGTTGGTCAATGAGAAGTTCAACATAAGCCGATAATGTGTACTTGCACGGAAAGCCAACTGTATGCGTTAAAACAAGCATGAACAGCAAGTTAAGCATGGTGATTCTGCCCCTCTGCTCTGCTCTTGTGAAAACCCATTTGCAGTACTGCATCCCACTCTGGGTTGCCCAGTACAAAAAAGATGTTAGGCTGTTGAGGCAACCCTAGGGGAGGGACACGAAGATGATCAGAGGGCTGGAGTACCTCTTCTATGAAGACAGGCTGTGAGAGTTTGGCTTGTTCAGCCTGCAGAAGAGAAGGCTCTTTGGAGACCTAAGTATGGTCTTCCAGTACCTAAACAAGACCTACAGAAAAGATGGAGAGGGACTGTTTATCAGGGAGTGTAGTGATAGGACAAGGGACAATGGGTTTAAACCTAAATAAAGTAGTTTTAGACTGGATATTAGGAAGAAATTCCTTACTGTGAGGGTGGTGAAGCACTGGAACAAGTTTCCCAGAGAGGTTGTGGATGCCCACTGCCTGGCAGTGTTCAAGGCTTGTTTGGATGGGGCTTTGGGCAACCTCTCCAGTGGGGCCTGTCTCTGCCATGGCAGGAGGTTGGAACTAGAGGGTCTCTGAGATCCCTTCCAACCCAAATCATTTACGCGTCTATGATTATTTTTAAACAATAGATTTTTTTTTTTTTGGATACAGAACAAAACCAGATTCACTGTTTTAGCTTGACTCTCTGAAGAATGTCTGACCTTGTTTCAACTTCAAAAAAAATGTGAAAAGAAAAAAACTCCCCATGAGACAGCATGACAAGAATGCATTCTCTGCCATGTACAAAATTACTCTCTCGGTGTGAAACAGACACATGTTCTCCATCTGCAAAGACAAGTGCCTTTGCCATGCCCTTCACTACATAAAGGTTTTCCAAAGCTATATCCACTGCTTGTTTGTATCTTTTTCAAGTAATGCTACAGTAAATAAAATTTGTATATTTTAAGGGGTGATTTATACTATCATCAAAGAAAATATGTTACTAAGAAAATGGGAAAACCTTTCCAGAAAAAGAACTGATCATATATAAAGAATAATGGTCGAAATAACTAATTCAGCTTGGGATGCTTTGAACTACAAGTATGAACAAATTAATTAGTCTTCCAAAACTACAAGAGGAAGAGGCATATCCATTCTCCAAGAAAAAAAGGACTTATAATAATTGTATATATATATATATAAAGGAAGTGCTGAGATTATTTGTTAGAAAAGACTGGTGATTTTTCAGAGATGTTTTGGGGGCATAAACAATTATTTGTTAAAAGCTAGCACTGCAGTGGTTATGTACAGACCTGCAGCAGCATGTGGTACCTGCCACAAACTGCTTACAGCATACGTACAGGATTGTGACATTTGCTGAGCATTTCCACAGAGGAATAATAGAGCAGAAGGTTAGGTTCCTGTCATGCTGAGACCACTGCCCATCATGCTGACCAATACTGTCTCATGGCTCCTTTCTGATCCCCCATGGCCTGGACATATTTATTATCTCTCATCTTAGACTGTGCAGAGACATTTCAAATGAGTCACAGTGGCAGGTGGCCCATATTAATACCTCTTAGGATGTGAGAGATGCTGGAATGCTTAACCAGGGAGAAGGAAGCAGAAGGTGGGACAGGAAAAGTCCTGTGAGGGAACACATGAAAACAATTAGTTTTGGAAGATAAATATGTTTTGGTGTCATTTAAGTTAACAACAAAAGTGTGGTCCAAGAAAAGGACAACTTTGTTTCATAATAGTTAGATATATCCTCTGTTCAGAACAGGGTGAGGATTTATGCTATTTTGTACTACCCTTGAAAATAAGTAACAAAAATCACAGATGACCTTACCATAACAGAAGATAAAAGTATTATAAAATTAAACTATGGGCAACAAGTTGTTCCATTTGATAACTATAGCTAGAATATATAAATTTTAAACATAGCTATTTAATGAGAGCTAAAAACTTTATTAACACTGATGTTGAAAAATACTTTTCCACAGAGGTAAATTGGCTACCTGTTCTCTGATGAAAACTTAGACTCCAGTAAGAAAAGGACTATGGAATAAAAAGAAAATTCTCTCTTTTCTACTCATTTACTGCAACTGTATCTCAGTTATTTTTTCATCATCCTTTTCTTGAATGGAAGTTGAGAGAACAGCAGTAGGAGATGTGCGTATGGTCTATAAAGAATTTAAAACCACAAAAGCAAAAGGAGTAGAGAAATTGTTATGGAAACACAACATACTGTAGTACGTAGAAATAATAGGGAACTACTATTGAAAAAAATACTAATAAATTAAACACAGGCGTTAATTTTTTTTTAACAATCTTGCAAGACCAGTGTAGGAACTTAACTGCTTTGCGCAAAGCATCACAACATATGTATTAAGCAGCAGGATGTGATGTGAGTGAAACTCTTCGTTTTCTCCATTTGTAAATATGTTATTGGTATGGTTGGTCACACGCTAACCAGTATTAAACCACAATGAACGACTTTTTTTAATAAAGCCCATATTGATTAAACAGGGGAACTTTCAGAGTGCCAAAATTAACCAGTTAACCGAATTAGTTTTGTTTTTAAGAAATCAATTGCTACACAAAACTATAAATACACGTGTCTACAAAGGTGAAAGTACAGACACACACATATTCTCATATACCCATGAAAGTGGAATGCCCAGCATCAGAGGACAAGGTGTTTTGGATATAATTTTCAGCAGATAAAACATCATAAGCCACTTTTTGTAAAGTACCTGCAAATTCACAGTGTGCTACAGTGAGTCATGGATTACAGGCGATAAAATTAAATTTATTTTAATCACTGGAATGGTCACTTACACCATTCAGTTTTAAGAATAGCTTAAGTTTTAAGAACAGTTTTACTTTACAAAAAAAAATGGCTGCTTGTCAATTGCTGTTGCTGTGAGCTATAAAGAGGTATATAAAGAATTACTTTTCATGTATTTATAAAATATATAAATATATTTATAAAATATGTGCATATGCACATAGAAAGAAAGAATGACGTAACTTTTGTCTCTATTTATTGGAGGTATTTACTATAAAAGACTTTTGGAGTGTGTTTACATTTATTTTTATGTTAATAGGTAGATCAGCTTTATGCATGCAAGTCAATGTTGCTGTGTAACAGAGAGTGAAGGTCTGGGCCCACAGAAAGCAATTACTGTTCAGCTACAACAACAAGGAAATGAAAAACAATTGAAAGCACAGCTAATTCTCATCTCCAAAGGAACTCTCTCCTCAAGCTGAGTCATCTGATCTCCAAACTATTCTATGCAGTTCTTAGGGGGGGGTGTTGGCATGCTGTTGTCTTTAAGAGAGGAAGTAGGTCTTCACATACTTTCAGCTCTGAAAATGTGTTTAACCGAGAAGTAAAAACATGAGACTAAGTATCTAAAAGGAGTCAGGAATCCAAAATTCTCAATACAGCATACCTAGAAAAGGAAATTAAATAAGATCAACTATAAAAATACAGTAAGGATTTGTGGGAGTTCCCTCAAAGCAAAGTAAGATTCATGGGGAAAATTTAGACTTGGAATCACAGAATCATAGAATCATCCAGGTTCAAAAAGACCTTCAAGATCATCAAGATCATTAGCCCTAAACCACTGAACCACTAAACTGTCTCCTGAAGCGCCTCATCTACTCATTTTTTAAACATCCCCAGAGATGGCAACTCCACCATCTCTCTTGGCAGCCTATTCCAGTACTTCACCTCTCTTTCGGTGAAGAAATTTTTCTTAATACTCAATCTGAAATTCCCCTCGTGCAACTTGAACACATTCCCTTTTGTCCTGTCACTAGTTACTACGGAGAAGAGGTCAACACTTGCCTCACTAAAACCTTCTTTCGGGTAGTTGTAGACAGCTATAAGTCTCCCCTCAGCCTCCTCTTCTCCAGGCTGAACAGCCCCAGCTCCCTCAGCCTCTCCTCATAAGACATGTTCTCCAAAGCCCTAATCAGCCTGGTTGCCCTTCTCCTGCACTTTCTCCAGCACCTCAACGTCCTTCCTATACTGTGATGCCAAAAACTGCTACAGTACTCAAGGTGTAGCCTCACCAGGGCTGAGTACAGAGGTAAGATCACCTCCCTGGCCCAGATGGTCACACTGTTCTTGATACAGGCTGAACTTCTTAGAGTGTTCAAGAGAAAAGGCATCTAGACGCCTCAGCTATTAATCCAAACATAATACCGTAATATTTAGAGATTATTTCAAATAAATGTACCATCCAAATGAAGCATAGAAGTCCCTTTGACTGTCAGGATAACCTGGACACGCAAATAAACAAAGCCATAATCAATTTTTCATCAACATAATACAATTTTACTTGCAATGTAAACAAAAATATTTAGAGTTCTCTTATGTGTACTTCTGGTTTGAAATGTCTGAAGTTATTACAGTGAGTTGACCGCAGTATTTTTTGTTATTGATTATTTCAGGAGTTGGAATAGGCACTTCTGTTTGTGAACGGCTAGCTATGTATGAGATTTGATCCAAACTACCAAAGTAACAGCTTTATTTTATCTTACCTCCCACTTTTCTGTTCCCTTTCTAGCTCATGAAGCAACTATTTTTTTCATTATAATCTCCTTCATGGGTTACAGATCAGGAGCCATGATAAAAAAAAAAAAAAAAAAGCCGTGACATATGAATTGGAATTTTATTGTTTAACCAATTATAGTTGTGAAGTATTAAAGCAGAAATAAAACTTGAGCTGCACTAACTGGAAATCCAGAACTAATTTTAACTTCAGGCTGGTCCAGTTCTTGTTTCTCAGACCTTACTTATTTTTCATTCCCATTCCATCTTCATTCCCCAAAAGCAATTGCTGAGTTTTGAGATTATTAGTAAAGTAATTCAAGAAAATGTTGTCATGCTGATTAGCTAGAGTAAATGCTGGCTGGTTTCAGTCTAATAGTTATTTTTGATCTGGGGCTCAGATCCCAATAACTGTCTAGAAAGAAGTGTAGCATGCAGATTTGAAAAGGAAGTTGGCCTCTGCTCACCCTTAGTTTAAATTAATACTTTCTTTAGTGTAGAGAAAAATGTGCTTTGTTCTTCCTGAGGTTAGTTCCTTTCTTGCTTTAAATCATTTCTGGACTAGATCTGCCAAATAGCCTGCACTTGGCAAGTCAGTTATGCATTCCTACAGAACGGAGGAAAAATGTACCTTGCACTGTCTCATCCCCCTCTCCAAACCCATAACCCTTTTGCAGGCTATTTTGAGCTGTGCTTTGCCTGACCTTTATCTATAGGTCTCTTATTTTGATCTTGAGGAACGAAACCCGGCACTCGTTAATTATACAGAATTGTTGCACGTAAGACTGCAAGCAGAAATGGGAATAAAACTCCACTTGTAATGTATCAAATACAAGCATTATCCATTTTCCAGAGTATGTTGGTTTTATTTTTATAAATGCAATGCATCATGTTTTATTTTAATGCTCACTAGTGTACTACTCGCTCTTGTTCTGTCATTTAGTTTAAACTAAGAGGTTTATCAGAGTGCTGTTGACTCCACACTAATGAACATTAACCTTTAACTAAAGTGGTTTTAGAGACACAGCTCTCAGGCTCAGTTCCTTGAGATAACTCAAACACAGTTATTGTTACTTTTGCTGTTATGTCAACAATATCAGATGGTCAGGGCAAAAGAAAAACCATAGTTCATTCTCTTCCTGTCACCGTTAACAGAAGTCAAAAACCACTGGAATAGAAAACATCCAAGCCGAGCCTTTAAAAATACACAGGTTTTTCCTTCTGGACTACCTGGATAGTCAGTAATGACAGGTAGGTTTCTTGATAAGTCAATTCAGATCTCAGTCACACTCAGACCACTGAAACTTGGAGCATCCACGCTCATGTTTCAGCTGCCTCATTTAAATGTCTCATATTAAGTGACATGAAACTGGGCCCCAAGTGTCCTCTTTCTTTTCTGCAAGGGGACTAGCTCACACCTCCTTAAAACACTGTGCATGTGTATGGATGGATTACTTAGGCATTATACTTGTTCAGGAGATAATATACTAGCTACTTGCAAGTAGAAATAAAAGCTTCCCACAGAGAATTCTACTATGTACAATGTTATTTAAATCTATCGCTACTTCCTGTATACCAAGGGAAATATTTTCTCAATCTTAATGGAAGAGAACACTTTTCACTTTGTTTCTGAAGATCAAGCATGATTTTAGAAAGGTTAGCTAGGAAAGGGAAAATACCTTGATTGTTTTCCATGTCTCAGTCTATCATTTTTTCAATTCATCTATCTGTCCATCTGAAATAACTTGAACAAACGATGAAGAAAACACTCCACAAAACTTGGAGAATAATCTGCATTTAAATACAATTTATACTTTACAAGGGCTATATTTGGTCACTGCCTTGGTTACGTACTCTTGCACCATGGAGACGTTTTAAGATTTAGACAAAGGTTTCCTATACCATCAACAATTAAACCCTTTCTAAGGTGTTATTACTAATGTTAATACCAGATCTAATTGCATTATCATCTTCATCATAATTTTGACCAAGTCAGTTTGGAAAAGACTTATGTTTTTTAGATGTACTATTATAAACATCACACACTTTAAATATAGGTGATTAGGCGAGCCCAGCTTTCAGAGGGACAGGCAAGGGCAAGGATGACTAACAGAGTGTGGCTTCTTCTTTGACTACTAGATTTACAAACAACCACTTATAATATGAAGCATAAAAAAAAAACAACTCAGGAATTGCGCACATTGAAAATTTCTTTCTGTAACAAATAACAATTAAGAGGGCTAAGTAAGTGTCAAACTCCAGTCAGGTTAATGAATGCAAATTATGCCATTTCCTACATTTATACAGTCATAGTAGTATTTCTTTTTTTTTTTTTTTTTTTTTTTAGTTGTTGCAGCTGTTTTGATGAGTTTTTAACTGAGATTGAAATATTATTAGACAAATTGAGAGCAGCCCTGAGAAGGACTCGGAGGTGCTGATCGATGACAAGCTCAACATGAGCTATCAGTGTGCGCTAGCATCTCAGAAGGCTAACATGTCGGGCTGCGTCAAGGACAGCATGGCAGGCAGGTCAGCGAAGGTGATTCTGCCCCTCTACTCTGGAGTACCACATCCAGCTCTGAGGTTGTTGGAATGAGTCCAGAGCAGGGCCATGAAGATGATTGTGGGCTGGAGCCCCTCTCCTATGAAGACAGGATGAGAGAGTGGGGTTTGTTTAGGCTGGAGAAGAGAAGGCTCAGGGGTGACCTAATTGTGGTGTACCAATACTTAAAGGGGGTCCTACAGGAAAGTGGGAGAAGGGCTGTTTACCAGGGGGTGTAGTCATAGGACAAGGGGCAATGGCTTCAAGCTGAAAGAGAGTAGTTTTAGG
Organism: Laterallus jamaicensis coturniculus; assembly: GCA_022605575.1. Lineage (NCBI taxonomy): Eukaryota > Metazoa > Chordata > Aves > Gruiformes > Rallidae > Laterallus > Laterallus jamaicensis. The sequence continues at coordinate 14,872,605 of JAKCOX010000019.1, forward strand.
TTAGATCTTAGAAATTCTTTACTATGAGGGTGGTAAGGCACTGGAACAGGTTACCCAGAGAGGTTATGGAAGCCCCATCCCTGGAGGCATTAAGGCCAGGTTAGATAGGATTTTGGGCAACTTGATCTAGTGAGGATGTCCCTGCCTATGTGAAAAACAGTCCTGTGAACACCAAGGTCAGAGAAGAAGGAGGGGGAGGAGATGCTCCAGGAACGACAGCCGAGATTTCCCTGCAACCAGTGGAAAATCCCATGCTGGAGTAGGTTTAAACTAAAGGAAATGCAGCCTGTGAAAAGGACTCATGCTGGAGGAGAGGAAAAGTGTGAGCAGGAAGGAGAAGCAGAGAGGAGCTGTTAAAGACTGACCTCCACCCTCCTGTGCTGCTTGGTGGGGGATGGTGGTCGGGAAAGATAGACAAGTCAAGAATAAAATTGGGCACGGATAAAGATGGAAGAAAGGTGGTGCCTTAATATTTCGGTTTGTTTCTCACTATCCAAATCTATTTTAATTGGCAGGAAATTAAATTTTTCCCAAGTCAGTAAATGGTAAGCAACCTCCCTCCTTTTATCTTGACCTACCAGATTTCTCAGATGATTTTTCTCCCTCTGTACCACAGAGAAAGAGCAGTGACTGAGCAGCTGGTTGAGAGTTGTTTCCCCAGCCAAAGGCTATTCCACCACAGCAGTGAAATTAAACGTGTATCACTCCTATGGCACTATAGCAATTCTTCTAAAATAAGACATGACTTACCCCCTTGGCAATGTCTTCAATTCCATTAAGTCCCACATTTGCAGAATGCGTCAAGTCTGTAAAATGTGTTTTATTTTTCACAATAAAACACACCTGAACTTGTATGAACGTAGGTAATTCAACCCTAAATTAATTCCAGAAGGCTTAAGTATTGTACTTTGAGTTAATTGTTTTCACAAATAACTGCATCAGTACTGTACATAATAGGATCAAGAAGTGGCCTGTATATCCAAAATGTTTTTCTTTTTACTAACTGTAACAGGTAGCCTAATATCACCAACAAAATGCAGCCTTGTATTACTCTTAATCACAACTAGTATACAACAGAATATTTACCTCTCTGAAGTTTGTGTTTCAAGCTTTCCTTCAACATCAAACCTGGGGTTTTTTTTCAGGTTTTCCTTAGCAAAAACTATGAATACTTTCTACAGTGGTAAACATTTTTATCACAGCAGCATTCAAAGAACTGTGTGGCAAAGGCCTTCAAATCCACTGCTTATACTGTCTAATAGGGAACACTGATACAAAAGTTCTGAAGACTTGTGTGATCAAATGAACAAGAAAACAGATATTCCTAATGTAAGCATAAGATTCCTAAGAGATACAAATAAAACAAAACAAAGCACACAGACAATAGCCCCCAAACCCCCAAAACCCAATCCCCGCACATACACTGGTAAGGAAGGAGAAAGGAAATTTCCTTTCAAATTCTAAACATGATGTGGAGATCTTCTTAGAGATCCTTTAGGAAAGAAAGGAAAAAATACGTAATGCCCACTCCACATGGTATTGTTAAATACTTTTGTGAATTATTCCTGCAACCCAACTGTGAAATGACACCGTGTTCTATTTCCAAGTACCTGATAAATGTCTTAAGTATGAGATACTGTATATGCAGCAAGGGACATATTAAGGCAAATTGCCAACAAAGCATTCCAGCCTTACACAGCTAAATCTCATCTATTTACATAGGTTCTCTCTTTATCCAGTTCAGAGACTTCTTCCAAACAATTTCAACCACTCAGACACATGTTTGAAGAGTATTAATCACATGATGTCATTTTCTTTCCACTGACCATAGGAGGAGCTAGATGTCCAATTTACAATTTGGCAACAATTCTTAGACAACTGAGGAATAATATCCTCTTTGCCAGAGGGAAGCTAATGCAAGGTCAGCTTTGTTAAGTATAGACTGGCTATGTTTCTTTTCTCTTTCCTTCTGTTTTCTTTGCTTCAATTTTACATTGTTCCCTTTATCTTTAATATCTTTTGATTTAAGCCACATCACAAAACTAGTTCCACAGGCCTGCAAAGGAGAAAGAAAACCAAAAAAAAAAAGAAAAAACAAAAAAAAGAAAAAACAAAAAACTACAGATTAAGCATCAACACAGAGTTTGGAAAGTTTACCTGGATTTTAAAAGCCAATCTTAGTAGAAAATTGTTAGCCTGCAGGCAACGGTACAAACTCTAAAAGAGGCTACTTTGTAGTTTACCTTATTGGACTTCTATTTTTTTGTTTGCTTGTTTGATTTGGAACTTTAGAGGGTATCTTCTAGGTTAATGGGTACATTCTGAGACCGCAGGTTAGACTCATTCATTAACTTAACACCAGAGGGAATGCACTTCAAACAGACTGGCATAAGTGGTGAAATGATGACATCTATTTATTTCTTTTGTTTCAGAGTAGAAAAAAGACTGCTTTTAAATGTAAACAACATAAATGCTGAACTTTGAAATTGGAACTCAGAAAGATCTCCCATTTAACAGAGTGTAGTATATTACCTCATTTCATAGGAGCAAAGAATAATTTCACAGCCCACCAAACCAATGAGGAACTGCAGTGAAAATTAGCAATAAAACACCAGGGTGTTTAGCTATAGTGTAAAATATCCTAACAAAATTTTCACCTTGTATCTTTGACCACCCAGGAAGTAGCTTTAATTAATACAAATTGAAGCCTTGTGTAATGAGGGAAAAAAGTATATATTTTGGAAAAGACACTGCACTGTGAAAATTTTCTTCCTTTTTGCTGAAGATTTTTATCATATTTGACCATGAAAAAAGTTGTTTATGGAATAACTCTGAAAAAATACTGATTAGAAAGTGTGCATACTGAAAAGACTTGTTTATGTATTAAATTCTACCATGTGCATCGAAAAGTCTATCTGTCTCTTCCATGTAGCATTCTCAAGAAGTGAGACTTGATCCTCTCTGGTGTTTTACCTTGAGTAATCATTTACACTCCTGCAAAGACAATGTAAATCACTGCTAAATCAGATTATCCTCTCAAATAAGACAGCAGTCAAATAAGACAGTGACTATTATCATAGCTCCTGTGAAGTCAATAGCACTGTGACAATTTGTGTGAGCAGATCTTCTCCTGAGATGACTTCAGCCACTTTACATAGGATTTTCAAACTTTGCAGAGCAAAGAGTCCAATGGTAATCAAATAGTCCGAGACTGGCAACAACGAGGACCTCAAGCAAAGGCTGAACAGATAGAGCACTTCCGCATACTCGACTATAGGGTGGTTTTGCAGAAGAGGGAATTGATGTTTGTTCATGAAGGGCACAATATTGTGTCAAGTGCTAGGATCAACATCTGCCCATCATGACACACTGTACGCTCAAGATCTACAGCTTTACACTGTCTTCAAGAGAGTTACCACAAAGGTAAGAATCTAGTCCTGATTTTTGAAATTTAATTTTATAAAAAAATTTTTTCTTAATAAAACCCTGCATTTTTCCAATGAAACACAGAATAAATTACTACTTTTTTACCTTTGTGGATTGTTTATAAAATATATTACAAATTTAATTTAAAACAAATCAAGCTTAAATCTAGTTCATAAATGATACAAGGGTTTTGATAGCAAGAGATTATACTTATCTTTTCAGAAGGAAGAAAAAGTATGAGGTCCTTTAGCATTTATTTACTTTTCAAACTGGAGTATAAATAATTTAGTGGTGATATGACTTCATTTGAACAACATAAAATTTTATAATCTGTTCCTAAGCAAACTCCTTGTTAACTGTGTCTTATGCTAAGGCAGGTCTTTTACCTATTATATTTCTCATATCTGCTCTTTATACCCCTTTGAGTTTTCTTCTATACTATTAAAGCTTTTAACAACTAAAGTAAGTTTTTGGGTTAGGTTTTGCAGTGTGGGTTTTTTTAATAAACAGAGAATCCCTTTTTGGTCTTAGTGTGACTTCATCAAGTGATTTAATCATAAACAAATTATGGCAAAATAAGCACATGTAATAAACACAGCTATAGATAGTGTATAGATCAACATGAACATTATAGTTTGCTTTCACTGTCTTTTTAACTCAAAGGAAACCCTTGCCACTCACACAGAAAATCATTGAGCTTCCACTCCGTCAACATCTTCTCATTAAGAAATCGTCACACAATGTGATGAAAAGTATTTTTTTCAGAACTTCAAAGGAAAATTGTACAGCATCGTTCTGTCATGCTCATCCATCTTAAGACAAAGTTTTTAACTTTAAAACCATAATGAGGTCTTAAATGAAGATGCAAGGGGGGAATACAATAGAAGAGAATCTTTTTATGTGCTGCTTAATCAGAGAATTTTAATAATTATTTAGGGGTTTATTTTTAAATCACACTGCCCTTAAAACACCATTTGTCATTCTCTCTCAAACCACTTAGTTCCTTTTAAGATATTTTCAGTCCAAGATAGTGTATTCTACTAACATTTTTGTGAAAGACTTCCTCTCATATCTGGACATAGAGACATCCACATTAACCAATTGTTTATTCTTTCTCTCTGGAGTAAGGTAGTTTCTATCTCTTTGTATGTCCTCAATAATGTATTTCCTCTTAGCTTTTAAAAGTATGTATTTTTCTTTTTCTATACATCTTTCATCCTAAAAGGATGTGGAAGCTCACTAGTCCACCAAAGGAAATCAGCACATTTAAAACTATCTATATAAATTAGATACAATATAAGATGCTTACACAATTCACTTATATCCAATACAGATACTTTCTGGTATTTACAGGCTTAGGATAATTATTTCTGGCTATTTGTAATTTTACAATTGCTTTGCACAAGTAACAATTCTAAACACCGTTTTGAGCTTTTTAGATCCCACCAAGGAGCCAAAACCAACAGACAACCTTCAGCTAAAAACCTAAGCAAAACCAAAGAATAAGCAGATAGTAAAATAAAAGTAAATAGAGGTAGATTGGTCTTTTCCATAAATAGAAAGTCTTCTGAAATGTAAACTGGTAAAAGAGAAGTATATCAAATAGATAGTAGATTTTGCTTTCCATGCTTTCGAAATATCTGAACAGCTCAGAAAAGTAATATACCAGGAATATAACTTGAAAACTGGAAATAAGTGTGATGAGAATAAATCCCTTTTAAAAGTCAGCCACCTTATCCTGATCTATCATCAGCTGGCAGATTCATGCCAACTTCCCACATTTCCAGAATTCGATGTTATTTTGCCATGATTTATACCAAATAGTAAGGCTATTTTAAGGTATACTTTAGGCTGAGGAAGCCTCAAACCTCAGCTGGTGGCCGAGAGGGAGAAATAATACGTGTCTTTCTAAAAAAAAAAAAAAAAAAAGATAAGGAGATGAACATTCAAAGTTCTGAGTGAGAAAACTGAGAAAACATCTCTGATACTGCAGTTTCCTCATGCTTCCAGAGTTATATTTACCTGGAATGTTCCTAAAATTGTAAAATAAAAGAAATGGTGAAAGCAGAGCAAAGTTAAAAAACAGCTACATAAAAGTTTAAAAGCCTGCTTGCTTTCTACACAAAAATACATAATCCCTACCACAGAGGCACCCTTGATGAAAGTACTTTGTTGATTAATAGAAATCAATTCCTCACTCACATCACCAAAATTATAATTTGCTCATCTCAACCACTGAAAAGAGAAAGATACTGTAATTACATTAGATGCATTGGAGTTTTAAAGAGCTAAAAGTTGATTTAATTTCTGTAATTCTTTACAGCTTGGCTCACCAAAGATTTTGATGTTCATATTTATTGCTATATTCCCTTTTTGTTCTGTGTTTGTCTGTTTTCTTTAGTAGACTTTTACAATCTCTGTAGTTTTTTTCCAAGACCCTAGTGGGCGTATAAGAAAAAAAAAGCCTCTAATATATTTGATACAGACAAGAAATCACACTTACAGGTTTTGACTGCACTGTTGTAAAGGGAGAAAAAGAGCTTATTAAATATCTTTAGCTTCCAAGGAACAAGAACATTTTCCAGCATGCTTCAGCAACTGGAAACTGCTATAAAATGCAACAGAATAAGGTTTCAATTCATAATGAGGTATATTAGGGGAGCAAGACAAGATCACTAACATCACTGCAGTTCCTAATTTGCCTTCAGATGATTTGGGATTAAGAGTTTTGAATGTTTTTTTTTAATATCTGGAAGTACCAAATACTAATGACACATTTATTATAAATGACTGTTGATTCCTGTAACAATGGATTCATATCCTTCCTCCACTGTGAATATGTTACAGTATTTTGATGGTGTAAGATTATTTCTCATCTTCAGGAAGAAACTAGAGCAAGTTCCACAGAGATTTTAATCACAGGGACAGTATCAGTATAAATTGCAAAAATCACACCTTTGAGTTTTTATATATATTTTACTTTCCAAAAGCATAGGTCAAGACTGCCTCATTCATCTCCAAAAAAACCCACACTATTTAAACTTCTGAGTCTCACACATATCAGAAATCACAATGGTTATGAATTTTCAAAAAGGTTAGTCTGTAGAAAGGTGAACACCACAGTGTAGTAAAGCTACTGCTAACTTTGTATTGTTGAAGGTGTCAAAACAATACTGTATCAAAGGCATGACTTTTGTTTTGATTCCTTCAGCTTTTACTAGGCACTCTAGGTTGATTAATTTTATCTATAACCCCAGTTAAACTCCACTAACTGTCTATAATCGAATAAGAATGTTAAAAGTTTAGTTCAGTAACTCTTTCTGCTTTGGATAGCATCTCTCTTGATGGAGAAAAGTGAAGAAATATATATCTGGCAAATTGAATTATAAGAAATGGCATTACCGTATTATCCACTCCATTTTCAAGATTCTTTATGGACTTTCTTTTCTCAGTAAAACTCTTATTGTTCAGTTACTAAGTACTCTAATTTTTCTAATATTGAAATTTATTTGGGCTCATCAATTTGTTTCTGTAAAAATAAAAAGATGTTCCTAAGACTATTTTCTCTTATTATCTCAAATATTTTAAGTCCTCTACCTTAACTCCTGACCTGTAGAGTTGTTTTGGGATCCCATTTACAGGGAAAAATAAAAAACAAAATAAATCATATCCAGGCTCTTCTATTTCCCCATGTGCTAGTAAATGAATTAATTTGTATTCAGTCTTTATCTCATCACATATTGGACAGACACTACCATATATTCCTTAATTAGCTCAATATTAATTTATCAGCATTTGCTTGTGTAGGCTATATGATTATTTTCCATCAGCATGCTTACGCATTTTATATCAACCTTCAACAGAATTACAAAAAAATTAGCCATAGGCTTCTAACTTAATGGTTTATTGGCCTGGCTGTCAATACTAGCAAGGTGGGGATGCTGCAGAAATAGGATGAATGCTTTTGAGGAAGCATAATTTCCTTAATGTTGTAAAGATTCCATTAGCTCAGGAGGAAAGGAAGATTTATTTCTATTTTTACTTATATTTTTCTTTTTATTTTATAAATTCTTATTTTTAAAAAGCCAGGTAAATATAAACATAATGGATTCCATATTGTGTAGAGATACTTTCCATGCTTCCTATAATGTGGAGAATTTCTGAAATGATACCACAGTCTAAAAGAGGCTGCACATCTTTCTCTTCCTTTAAAAATGGCAAAAGTGGGTGCATGCAAAAATCCAATTCTGTGTTATAAAAAATGAATATTCAGAGCCTGCTGAGTGCAAAAATAAATCACTCAATAAGGTTAAAAGAATGCTGAATTCTGGGAAACTGATAGAATACAAGCTACAGCACAGATAATCATTAGGCAATGAGAAAGATCTGGCAAGATTTCTGTAACAAAATTAATGCTGATAACTGCATCATCAGTTTAGAAGTACAAGTGGGATTCAGGATAAAAAAAGAACCATGTCCTGTTTAAGTACTGACAGAATATAATACCATATGTTGAAAAGGACACTATTAATAGGACAATCTTTTCTGTGAGATGGAGAAATACAATTTCACTTACAGAAGCTGTAAAATTACTAAATTCAGAGGTTAAAACTCTTAAAAGCATTAGAGGAATCACTCTTTATTATTTAAAAGGAAGAAAGGTTTAAGTTAAAACACAATTCCATAAAACCAATCAACAAATAAAACCACCATGACTTAGTCAAAATTATATTTTCTGATTATTTATCATCTTTCCACCAACTGAGGTGTTTCTCCTTTCTTTTGCAGAATCTGATTATTCTTGTACAGAGTTTGTTTTATGTGATCACTAAGCCATTTGGGATAGTTTTCCCCCTGTGTCTTGACAAGTCTTCTCTATCTACTTTTTCACTATTCAGACATAATCTACCTCTCTGGAAAAATAATTACCTGCTACATTTGGATTGCTTGAGGTTTTTTCTCTCTCTGCAGTTGTACAACTCTACACCTGTGCCAATTAACAGAATAAAATAGGTATTTGTATCATTTACTAATCACTTACAAACTTGCATACGACGCAGGAGCAATTTTACTGCTTTATTTAAATCCCTAGAACAGCTCCCTTAAAACCAAATCAAAACAGACATGCTATATTAATACAGAATACTTTTTGACTAGGGAAAATGCAGACATCAGTAAAAGGATGTCTGCATAACATAAAATCCCATTAAAAAATCAGTTAGTTATTAGTTCCAAAATTTGTAACCTGTAGACCACTATCAATCTGTTGTCAACCCAGTATTTACAGTCTTTCATTCCAATTCTAGCCCTTTAACCTTCCAATATCCGACTCAGGCCTTAAGAACTCCTTCCTAGCCGGCCTGTTTAAATTAATTCTTTCTGATTCAGCTGTAGGCTGGTTCTAATACCCACTATATATATAAACCATATTTCTTCCCACAGCATTTTGGCTAGGATCATTTTAAGGACAAGAAAGAGAAAAATGGCTATCCTGCTGTTGATGCATGTTTCTCATCCTAGACGTATAAAAACATTCTATAGTTCAGATCCAACTGAACTGTCTACTCTGTTAAGTCAGATCTGTCCAAGAGGAATTTCTAGGGAATTCTGCTGCAAAACATCCTTATTTTAATGTTTTCCTTTTCAAAGTACCACTAAAATTTCAATCACATCTTGAAATCGTTTTCATAGCTAATCACTTCAAATGCCCAAGCATTTATTTTCAGGTACACTTCATTATTGTGTACCCAGAGGAAAAAATAAAAATACAAGAAATCAGATCAAAACATGTATCACCTAACTATAAGAAAAAGCAGAAAGAAAGGATAACAGAAGGCAGAACAATGCTACCTGCTTTAGGGATCTTTTTTTTTTATGTAAATTCCATTAGGACAGAAAACGACAACTTAGCTTATACACTTCACCAAAATAATTTTTTAAGACTAATAATTTTGACCAGGGCTGCCATTCACAGATGAGGCAACAATAGATACAAATATATAGAAAATTTATTTCTTTGTAAAAACACCAAAGAAAACATTTCTCTCCTTACAACAAAGAAATCCCTATATATTTTATTTAATTCAGAGGACTGAAAGCAATCCTGAGGAGATACAGAGTATATAATCATGGACTAAAAAAGCTAGCACTAAGTTCAAAAGATCACATTTTCTGCCCTTTTTTCCCTCTATAGAAACAACTGCACTTGTTTCTATCTTAGCAGATGTCTGTCCAGTTTCAAAAACTCTCACTGGTGAAGTTTTCAAAACCTTCCTCAAACATCTAACCCAGTGCTTAGGCATCCTTACTGTTAGAAGATATTTCCTAATGTCTAATCTAAATCTCCCTTGCTGATTTTAGTCTTTGTTTGTTATGCCCACACAAGTTTGGTATTGTCTAGATTGAACAACCACCGTTCTTTACAACTTTCCTCATGGATTATATTTTCTTTAGGCATCTGATCGTTCTCATAGCTCACCTGTAGTGAACTCTTTTCAACTGGTCCACATCTTTTTACTCTGGATTGTCACCAATTGAGCCTCATCCTTTCAATTATCTAATATCAGAAATCAAATGTATGCTCTGTTAACCCAATCTTTGTACAGAAAACCTATAATGGCCAGCATTTCCCTCAGAGGTTATATTAGAAATAGAAAATGCACTTCTGTATATACCAAAATCTGGGTTATTACTGCAGATTGACACAAAGGATAACCTGCAAGGCCTCAGGTCTTCATCAGGTATAGCAGCAACACTTTTAATTGCTGAAGGCTTCAATATATGTACTTTTTCACAAAACAAAATATTGTATGCTTTTTGATATTACCCAATAGATAATTCTAGAACACAATAGCTTTACATATATATATGTATGTATGTACATATATATAATTTTAATAATGTTTGCCTGGTGCACTAATTTAAGATTATCAATTTCACATCAAGAAAATGACAGAATATATCGAAAAAGAAAAAAAAGATCTGTAAAAATCTGGCATTGTTTTAATGTATAGATGCTTACACATTCTACATGCATGGAATTTTGGGCCAAAACGCATGTGCATTCTTCAACCAAAGGTGTCATTGCAGTTTGCAGGTGCTATTTGCATGAGATTGCATATGCACTGCAGCTCTTGCAGCTGTTACTTTGCTAATTACATCTAGCAGGCTGACATACTGTGGTAACAGGGAATCTAGCATAAACATGTATTTTGCAAAATTATTTTACCCCACCCAGTTCTGAGTCAATGAATTGAAAGTTTGGTTGAGTATGTCAACCGGAGTCATCCCTCTGACTGCAATTCTGACATACCCATAAAGGGATGAATACCTCTAGGGACTAGTTATTCAGCTCTGGGAGGAGCAGCTTCACATATGAAAAGGACTAATTGAAATTTATTAATCAGTCCTCCCCAAGAGTTAAATGAGCTACATCAGATAAAATAGACTTCTCACTGTAGCAGTAAATATAAAATTTGGAAGCAAGGGTACTTTGGAGATTCTGTCAATGTTTAAAGTTTCCTTCAGTCAAACTAAACAACCAAATGTTGATGTTGTTGTTCATCCCAGATCTGTTTCTGTGTCTTGTTTTAGAAGAAATCTTTGCAGTTTACCCCTTCTCCAGCAATGCAGCAAATTTTCAATATTTTTTTCAGACATGTTTCCCAATCTTCACAATCAGCGCACTGGCCTGGAAATTGGAGCTTTTTTTTATATGGTTTGCAGTTGTTTACATTCCTATATTTTCCTGCATTTTAAATATAGGGGACAATTCTACATATGTCTCAGTTTTATACCTAGGAAACTTCTTTCATTTCAAAGTTCTTTGCTTACATATCAATAAAAGATGAAGCAGGCACCAGACTTATTTCCTGCATACTATATGAAATTCTCTTACCTTTGAGATACTAACTTACTTAATGAATGTCCCTATCACTAGTTTAATAAAAAGTTAGAAAATTTCTGTATTTGTTGGCGGGTGTACAAATGTGTTTAAAGTATGATGAAGATAAAGTATAAAGAAGATGTCAACCTTAACAAACTTCTTGTTCATGTCTTTATGTGTGTATACATATTCATTATCTGTAGATATGCATATACATATATAGAGATGCACACACACACATATCCCATAAAAGCCCCAAAATTCACAACTGGCAAATTATTACGATACATTCTAGCATATCTCACACTGAAGTTTGTTGTTACAAGGTTAGAACGCTTCCTATTAAAGTGGGTTACTTTTTTCTTTTGACCATTCGACTCTGTCACTTAAGCACTTTTAAATGAAATGTTGGTGAAAAATAGTAAAATAAGCTGAAAAATTATATATATGCGCAAACACATGGGCATAATAAATATATATATGTGCTTTTGTATGAATAATCAAGAAACAGTTCTTTGTATTCTTGGTACTCAATGATTGTTTTGATTTATTTTTTTTTCCAGGACATGACAGGATTTCACAGAGATCAACACCTTTAAATGGATACAAATTTAGAATATAATTATGGACAGAGGGACATTGGGAGTAAAAAGAATTCTTGACCAGGGGATTTTGTTCTATTTTTTCCCTATCCCCACAGCTGGAAGAAAACTGCAGAGCCATCATCTTGATTAAAATGCACAGAACATAAGTACCTATTTTATTTTCTTATTTCAGTTTTCACTATAGCTATAGGTTATTTTCAGCACATTTCTGTCATTATCTCTAGCTGTATACTGTGACAGAAAGAATCGCAGAATCACAGAGTTGTAGGGGTTGGAAGGGACCTCGAGAGATCACTGAGTCCAACCCCCAAAGAATCCTGCCCACAGTCCCCATGATGCCCTTCTGATGTACCTATATATACTTCACTTGGCCTTTCAATATGTTTTCTAATGTTTCAATATGTACTAATGTTTCCATTCCAACCCTCCTCATTTTAAATAAGCTTGGGAAAAGTTGTTTCTGAAACAGTGATTTAGCTCATTTTCTGGGCCTAGAGGAATATAGTTAACTGATTTATTGCCCTATGGATGTTGTAATTGTTGCAAAACATGATGTATTCCCAGAACAGTGATATCAGTATGTCACTTTGAAAATATGCCTCCCAGCATTCCACTGAAATTAACGAAGCACTGTTAAATAGTTGCAGTTCTTAAGCATGTTGTACATTCCAGCATTCAAAGAGTTATTGACAAACTTCAAAATGTCAAGAGGTAATATTTGTCAACTCAAAGCAAATACAGTAATAGCTTCTGAAGGCAGGTTTTAACAACATCCCATGTTTAAGCTCTTTAACATGCACTGTAACTTTGAGAACAACCTGTAACAGGGAATGAGAAATGGTTGGGTTGACTTCAAGTATGCAAGTAATTTAGGTGTCACCACATAGCCATTATAAATTATCAGCTAGAACCCTCCCCCCCCAAAAAAAAACCAACTCATATAACTAACATTACTGCTTGCAAAAGACAATCTTGATAACAAGCAAAATAAGAAAATACTAATCCTTCTCTAATAAACCTTTACAAGATTCTTTCAGAATATTTATACTCAAGTAGAAGCAGATTCTTTTTATTACCATCTGCAATTTTCCAAATGAAATTAAAAGACAGGACAACATTTTCAAGATCAGGTAGCAAGCATTTTCAATATTCTCTACAATTTAGATTTATATGGCTACATAAAACACCTGGTTAAAAATATACTGCATAGCTCCTATTTGAGCATAATTTTGAAAATTAAGCTACAAGAAACACATTTTCAAAGGCTGGTAAAAATAAATGAGTTGAAAACTACATTCAAATTTAGGAATCTAATTTTTACCATATGTTAAATGTTATTCTTGTAAAATAAAATTAGATGAGGACTCAATGCATACTTCAGCCAAAGCTCATCAGCTGTCCAAAGTGCCACATACTATTCTGTAATGTGTCTTGACTATAACCAAGTCAGCAAAGTCTTAAAGGAAAATTAGAAACAGGGAGATCCACAGCACTGTGAACTCAATCACTCACTGACAAAATTAAGGAGACCAAGGTTCCAAGTTCGCCCTTAGAAATTAATTCTAATTTTCTAATCACGAAAAAGTTATCCTGGCCATTTAATATTGACTTAGCCATCTGAATTAAGTGTCTCTTCTAAGCAGAGTTACAATATACAGCTTGGTTAGCTCATATAACATAGATTATTTGCCCTTCTATTACAAAAAAAAACCCCTTTCTTTTAAAGGTCCGTTCTTGATATTGGTCATCGATGCTCTTGATAATACCAGTAACCGCAAAATAATTTGTATTTATCATCGTCATTTTCTGAATCAGTTTATTCAGCACTGCATAAATGGAGTGTGCTCAAGTTTTCATGCCAATAGGCCAACATTCCATTATATGTCATATTTTTGTTTACAAGGTACTTACTAGTCTCCATATGGCTGGTATTCTAAGAAATATTGGAGCATAGTCTGTATTTACTTATGCCAGACAAATGGCTGGGAATTTATTGATTGAGACTTTTTTATTTCATATAATGATCTGTCAATCAAAGTACAAGCAGGTATTCTATTATGGTTACTAAGTACTTCATTAACATTTCATATTACTTACTGTTCTTAAACTACCAGAGCAACAAAGCACCTTAAATGGCTATAGACACAGTAGAAAATAGATATTTGATATATGAGAAATACCAGCAATGAATAAGTATTGCAGGCACTTAAATACTGGAGACAAAACATATATACATAAAAATTCAGATGCACAATGATAAATGTTTATATTCACTATATATATTTAGTGTATTCAGGATAGCTGTGGTTCTTATCTTTCTCCTCCAAGAATGTAAAAAACCCTCTATTTAAATTTCTTTTATGTTTTCTGTATCCTACATTTCTGCATAGATTACACACTGTCACTCTTTAATAAATAGGGGTTGGGGGATAAAATAATAAAATGACTAAAATATATACCATCCACCTGAAACAGTCAAAAAATTGTGGATTCTGTATTGATCAGGTCACTAATACCCCATGAAGGGGAATTTTAAAGACAAGAATTCAAGAATCCATTACTTGAAATGATAAATAAAGCCCATAAATATTTTAATAAACAAAATATTTCCATTTGCTGCACACTGTCAAAAGCCAAAGGCAGAACAATATTTTGCATGTAGGCTGATGATAGTTGCCTGAAAATGTGATCAAAAGTCACCTTAGCAATATTCTCCTGTCAGCTGAGAGTACAGATGCCACCTATACAATAACTTAAATTAACAGCATCTATTTAAAAAAAAACCCAATGATAGCATTAATTAAAATCAACAATAACAGTAACCACTTTAGAGCTTCTAATTATTCAGGAAGCAAAGTATAATCTTCCAGGCCATACAAAATCATGTCAAAAAAAGCAATAAAAAGTTAACAAATTAGAGAACCATTCTTTTTGGTCTAAAGTAATATTTGCATAAATTATCATAAAAATTCTATTATTTTACTTTAATTCATTGCTTCATGACAACAGAAACAAAAACAAACACCATCACCCCCTCCCAAAAAAAAAGGTACACTCAGATTATAGTGCTGGATATGAGTCCAAATGAAAGAGGCAAGGCCCTCAAACGAACTCTGAAATATGAAGCTTGAAGATTTGAAGATCTTTATATTCTACAAATTCTACAGAAAAAAAGTGCTACAAAATTGTTGTCCAAAGAAAATCTTTCACTATACAAATGGAACTTAATACTGAAAAATCTATATTTTAATAAACTGGAGGAAGGGAGGGGAGGAGAGGAAAAGCAAATCATTCAACAAACAAGGAAAACCTTTTGTGACCATGGTGGGGTTTTTAATTATCTCAAACCAGGAGAGTGCTATTGTTCAGCTACAGACTCTCTACTGCCATTTACTTCATTTAGAAAGCACTCATACACCAGGGTGAGGGACAGCAGCCTACATCAGAGAGATTAGGGTAGATTTAATGCTTGCCTTCCCAATTAAAAGTCTAAGAAATTGAAGGAGGCTTGGTCCTATATTCTCCCCCTCTCTATTGGTTATTCACTGGCTAGCTGACAGCAAAAGGAAGTAACCATCCATCACCTTCAATGGGGAGTCAAAGCAAGGAAAAAAAAAATCTTAATAATGTTTTACAAAAACAGCAGGAAAAAGGCAGTGTAATTATGAGATGCAAGAGTGATACACAAATCCTTGATTTTTATCACAAGGAGTACCAGCATAGAGAGCTATTCACATCTGGTATAAAGCAAAGCTGCTCACTTTTTTAATTTACTCCCGAGTCTTACTAGTTTGGATACCTCCCGAATCATTTTGCAAGGTAAAATGACAGCACTGAACACTAACCATGGGAAAACCATTTACCTAGTAAAAGTTTATTGGCTGAGAGCATATGAGTCTTATTAATTGGACTTTAGAATTCAGACAGGAAAGAATGACAGGTGTCCAGCATGTCAGCACAATGATAATGATTTCTTGCATTGAATTAATAGCAATGAAACATGCCTGATTTCAGCAGCTGTTGGAAGCAGCGGGGTTGCTCCAGTCAGAATAAAGAGAGACTTCTACCTCCCCAGATAAATGCATTCAAATCAAACAGCACATACCAACAGTCGGCAGTGCCCTGCTCTTATGTTAACAGCGATTAATCACATTGCTGATTGGTTCTCAACTATCTTCACTTCCACTTGCTGTGGACAAGATCGCTGAGCTGCTCATTAAAAGAGCTGCACATGAGCTGCAGGAGGGGAGGATGGTGATCCCTGAAGAATTATTATAATCAGTATGAGCCCTTTTCAGCACTTTATATAAACTTAACTGAGGTCAGGTGTCAGTGATTCCCCACACCTCTCTTGAGGCCAATACCACTTTGCACCCCGCTACCGACAATACTGTCCAAGTAGCGTAATTCACTTTTATTGGTGGAACATTTGCAGGAACTACAGCATGGGGAAAAAAGACGGTTGACTCTCTATATTAATAAATGATTTGCAAGTGCTGGAATATGTGAATACAGAAAAATGGATAGGACATGGGAAGAGTTGTACAACCTGGATAATTTGTCAGAGGCGCATTATTATTTAACCCCTCTTCCACTGCCTATTATTTTAGCTTTCCACAAGTTAGGCATCCAAACTAAATTACTCACCCCATCCACTTCTATAGACCAAAGAGAAAGATTCTCCAGAGGATAATTCAAACAAGAGAAATGAGATGCCCTGGAGAGCATAATTTACTCCCTTGAGATTATTGTTGTTCTACACTGACCATAGATAGACCTGGGATGATGACTTTTGACTTAGCACCTAACTTTTAGATAGCTAACTTTTGTGCGAGAAAACAAATTCCTCTGAAAACAAATTATTGTTTCAATCATTACATTCTTTCAAGTTGTTGACCAATCTTTTTCCATTGCTGCTTCTTGGTCTGTGGGCTTTGGTCAGATTGTCAGAATTATTTGCAATATGACTGGACATTAGACCAACCTGACCACATTTGTCCAGTGATAACACTGGCCCTATAAAGACCTTGGTATCTATTCTCAGCTGGATTTGTATAAGGCATGGAAAAGGCCTGTATTGATTGAATTAATTTTTCAGCATTCTTGCAAATCACCTTCCCCCCCATTTCTGCTCTCTGATCTGACACACGTACTGGTAGCTCTTAAAATCAGATCTGTCTCAGCTCATCCACTGCTGTAACAAACCTCGATACTGGAAACTGAAAAAGACCTAATCTACGTACAAAATGCTGTGGAGGTCACCTCATTAAAGTTTTGCTGTAAGTTACTGAACAGTAACAAAGCAGACAGTTTTAAAGGCATCTGTTACTTAGCCACACATCCTTGTGGATTTTGGTCTCTGTAACTCTTGACAGCTGCTTAAGTCATTACCATATCCTCATCAATGTAATCAGTACCCTAAGGCTGCCCTACCTCTCAAATTCACAATCTGCAATGCTGCTCACTTCAGTGCTTTGGGGCATATTAGCAACTTGAGCTATTTCTGCTTTGATGTGCATGTTCTGTACCACTGACCCCAAAATATGCAGGTCTAATGAATTGGCTTTAATAGTTTTCTTACTCACTTAAATGTTTTTGTTTTAATTGGCTATACTACCATGTGTCCTGAACTACACTGAAAAGTTCACAGCATAGATGCTAATGGTGCCTTTCTAATTACTGCATAATGAACAAAGGTCTGTCAGAGCAATTTCAGAGGTTAGACTTCACAATTAGAAACCCCATTTTAATAAAAATCAACCTAAAAATTTCACACACTTAATAGAAATAGTCTACACCACAAAATAATATTTTTTTACATACCTGGGGTTTTTTAAATATTTGTATAAAATCTTCTAGTTACACAAAATTATTATTTTCTTCATTCCTTTTTATTCTACCTGCCAACAGTCACAACCTCAGCTCTATCACATTGTCCCTGAAGTGTACTTAACTTTCATGGATCACTGCTCTGGGGCTGAACTTTATTTCTCTTTTCATTTACTTTAGGGAGCACTGATAACTGAGGGGCAGGGTCATGCCATCTACTGGCAAGTTTTATATCCAGGCTTGTATGGAGCAGAATCAAATTATTTGTCATAGAAAACTCCAGTGCTTTTTCAATTGCTTTTTTTTCCCAGTATTTCCAATTGCATAGGTATCAGTAAAGATATTATTTCTAATGGAGACAGAAAGTGTAGCAGCTGGTCCTATTTCATCCCCTGTGCCATCTGCTTTGTGCATCAGTGGCACTAGATAAAACACTTTTCCATCACTGCGAGCTTAAAGCACTGAGATCATGATAGCATGGTGAAAGTTTAAGATTAGAGCAGATTAAAAGGATGGAAGGTCTCCCCAGTAATGTCAAGACTGTGTATTAGCCATGAGCAAGGTCCAAGATCAGCAATATCCATTATAATATCCGCTCTCCACTCCCTTCATTCTCCTCCTGTTATATTAGGTTTGACAGCTGGGGAGTTTAGCATATTCATACACCTGTGTTGCATGCATTAGCTGGAATTAAAATCACACCCGTTGTTGGAATAGTTAGTATAGTTGCGCTTTTAAATGTTCAGCCACTAGAACAGATAAAGTTCAACAACAAAAAACATTGAGGCCTTTAACAGGCATTTCCACTTAAACATTTAGAAGTTTCACAAAAATGCAGTGCAATTTCACACATTTTTTTCCCTACAACTGTAGCTACAATAACATTTTTCTTGTGACATTTTTATCCTCCTATGTTTTTTGGGGGGGTGGGTGGTGAAGTGTCTCTTTTTTAAATTTTTCTATTAAAAAATCCCCTTAGAAACTAAAAAGTTACTTAGTTGCAGATAGTACAACTACTCATTAGGAGGAAAATCAGGTAACATACAGATTTTCAATAAAATTAACAACATGGTGCCAATAGTTCAACTGCACTAGATAGTTTTGGACTGCCAGAAATCCACATTATATTCAGATCAGATATGTATCTAGGGGGTTTACTTATAGGACCATTTTGGTTTGAAACAGGAACAAGTTATAGAAATCAACATGGAGCTTGTGTGCACTGACCAAACCTTTGTTTACATTGTGGAGAGGTCTGGAATGGCACAAGCTGGCTTTCTGGTGAATTCTGCTGAATGGTAAGATGAGTTCCAGCTCACAGCATCCAGCACAGGACCAGACAAGAGCCAAACCTTGCAAAATTCTAAAAATTCATAAAGTATAGAAGTGAAGACATCAGCATCAGTTATTTCACTCTAATGTGGTCTTTTGGGTCACTCCACCTGATAATATTAGATGCAGTCTACCTACTTGCAGAAAGAGTGAAGTAGAAAACTTGAACTCCTTGCTTTTAGAAAAACAAACTAACAAATATTTTTTTAAAAAAAGGTGCGTAAGGCATAGAAGTTTATTTTGCCATTTCCTTTTTTTATTTTTTAAGAATAAAACAAATTTTGCACTAAGCAGAAAGCCACATCACATCAGCAGAAAATTACCTATGCCAAGTGTAGACATTGGATTTTTATTTTTTTAATAGTATATTATGGTGATTGTTCAAATGAGTATTAAAGTCACTTTCTCCTTTACAGACTTTGCTAAAATGACTGTCATCTCTGTGGAATTCACAGAATTACAAGTTCTTACAAGAACGTGAAGGTAAGAGAACAGAGAAGAAACTCTTCAACTGAAATCTGAACAGTTTCAAAACAAGATCCACATAATTATCTTAATTAAGAAAGTTTTTTCAAAGACACAGTATCTCCACATACCCATTTCCAATTATGTCATCTTAGGGGAGAAATATTCACAGAAAATCTCTTACTACAGAAGACTAGCCACATGTGTTTCTTATCTTCTCATCGCACTGATCATTGCAAAAGAAGGAAAAAATCACCAGCAAGGTAAGTTCTCAAACTGAATTTTAAGGTTTTTTTCCCATGTTGTTCTCTAGCAGAAGGGTTGAAGGGTACCAGTGTGGAAAACCTTAGTCATATTCCTACCCAAAACCCAAAAAGCAGAAACAATCCTTTCCAACTCTTTAACAAATACCCAGAAGTCAGGAAGTGGACAACACACATTTCTTGACTCTTCCTTGCTACTCCCTTTAGTCACTTCAGTATCACCACCTTCTCTATATAGTAATTGCTAATGGAAGAAAAAGACAACATCCAGGCACAAGATTAGCCAGTATTTTTATATACTATTCCTCCTAAAATAAAAAATTATGACTACTTCACCATTATACTATGCTACAACCAACGACTGTAGAAAATATATCAGAGCCTCTTCTCTCTGTAATGATTATCTTCCATTCTCTTTTATGTAGCCTAATTAATTTTTTTTAAATGCGTGTTTGAGGAGATGAGTGTAATCTGTGAACAATAATTATGATTCTATTTTGGTTATTTTCATTGGTGTCTTGTTGAATATTGCTTCCTTCCATAAACTTTACCATTTATGCATAAAGAACGCTAATTGATTATTAAATGTATAGTGACTTTCAAGTGGACAGCTAATTCACTATCCATGAAATTAATAAAAAAATAAATAGTTATCAAACTGATGAAGGCTTTAAAAGGGAATCTGTGCATCACGGGAACAAAATATTTCAGGCAGTGATACTATGTAACACATATATCAAATAGAGTTTCATTGGCTGGCTAAATTCCACAGTTAAGAAGGCCACAGCTGATCACTTCTCTCCTAGAAGTGAGTCACAGTTCCAGTGGGTAAACCGTTTGATTTTTTGATGGCGTATAGCCAGGGAATATCACTATGAGACAACAAAGGAAAGGACACTGTCAGATAAACCAATACAGCTTTCTATCATGCAGAGCTGACACAGGAGTGGAGGGGTAAGTGAAATTCCCAACAGTCTTCAGATAATATTCCACTTACTGGATGTTTTTTGTGACTACTTAATGAAGCTTCTATTCCTGCCTACAGATCCCTGTTATATAAAAATGATTTTTCACAGGTGAAAGTAAGAATGAAAACAATCCTTTCTATCCAACTTCCTCCTATATGCATCCTCTTAAATATGCATTAATGAAATACAAACAAAACCAAGCCACAAAACCCCAGTAAAGTGCTAATTCAGAATGTGGCTAGAATTTTGGGAGACTGAACCACAGATAATTGTGCCTTAACATGAAAAAAAAACCCAAACCCCTTTAAAACTGGCTTTAGAACAAAGGAAGTGTTCACTCTCTCGCTTGGTACATATTTACATTTAATTTTCATGTTTAAAGGGCTTGCATTCCAATCTCCAAACTGAACTTTAATGCAAGCTTTGGGTAAAGAACATCATCTTCATTAAGCATCAACCAGCAATCAAACAAATAAGAACATTTCAAAGTAGAATTCCCACCCTGCAGGGTTCCAGTGAAGGAAATAATAAAGTGAAATATGAAAAATAAAACTGTTCTTCAAGAAGAACAGATCTAATTAAAAGGAAGACCTAACAACTTCATGGATTAATTGGGAACCAACTGAGATAATTAGACCTCTGGGAGTAAGATTACACCCATCATAAACTGCTTTTTTCACAACTACAGGTTAAGTGCTTAAAGCTTTAATTGGGGGCAGCACTAAGAGGAAAGTGGAACTTGCACAGAAGAATTAATATTTGGTGAAGCTATATCCTGAAGTAGTTTGGCATCGTTAAAAACCACATTATTATTTTTCCCCAAGTGCGTGGGATTCTTGTAGCCAAGTTGACAACTGTGGTTACAATTTGTACCAATCAAAAAATGCTCACACTATTATACTTTGACCTATAAACCACATGTAGCTACTCTGTACATTAGTAGTTCAAATAAAGTTTCACCCTCTGTGATTACAGTTTAAATGAACTGCTATTTTAACACATACATACACACCCCATGATAGTTTCTGCAGTCAAACCATGTCTTTCAAGAGAAATCTACCCTGAGACTAATACAAAAAATAAATAATTTTTTTAATTCTAAAGACTAGGTAACTGCTGCAAAGAATAACTTTCTCAAAACTGCTCCAAGGACTAATTTTAGTTAAACTATTTGAAACTGAAACAATATAATACCATAATCAAAAGTCATGAAAACTTTGGCATCCAGCTGATGAATTGTGTGCCCATTAGACAACTTGGAAAGCACAGTAGGAACGTTTTACTAATAAAATACAAAAAGTGGTCAGAGTTCCTACTTTAATCCCCCTTCAGGGGTAGGAAAACACCTGCAGAAGAAATAAATTACATATTTTCTAAAAGCACCATATGCTTTTTTCTAAATGGTAACTTTTAAGATAAAGGGAATTTCTTTTCAATTACAAATTTTATTTGCATTCAAAATAGCTGGCTTCAATACAAACTCGCTGTCTTTTATTTTTGCCTGTATACAACAGATGAGATGGTTGAACTCTGTATTTTTTTTTAAATACCATGGAATATACATGGGATTGGATTTACTGTGATATATCTTTTTGTGAAAAACAACTTATGTGGACTGTAATAAATCTGAGAGTTATCAGTCTAATTAATCACTGATAAAAATCTGATCTAAAGAAGAAAGGTTCTGAGATGTGTATTTCAGAGGGTTGTAAACGTGTTACAAAGTGCTTCTCTGAATATGCATGGTATGTCCCATAGCTATTTGTTCAATTTACTAAAATATTTTCAGGAGATGTCAAGACAGTCTTGGTTTAAAATAGGAAAAAAGAAAGTGTCTAAAGTCACTTTGTAATTGCTACACATTCACTTCATTTTGTCTCAGTCTTTGTCAAGCTCCAGGTGTCAGGCTCTACCTGCATAATTAATCTTTGGCTATCCACTCTAGGCACAATGAGTTTTCTGAAGGCTAAGAAACAAACCTCCAGGCCTGGTATGGTTACCACAGCTAACAGGTAATTTCACCCGATGCTCTCTGTTTCAGATGCTGCTTGAATGTGACGGTTGTTGTCTATTTTATGCTATCTCACATCTCCTGCTCCTACAGTTCAGGTTCCTCCCTTTTCTGTATTTTAAATTCCATCTAGTTAGAAGACTCTGGGATGAAGAAGAAGCATAGGTGGAAGAAACTGCTCAGAGCAAAGACATCCCAGCGTCATGTCCTACAGACTGGCAAATTTCTTGATTCCCCCAGTTCTCTGATGATTCTTATGGTCTCTGACCATGTTCACACTTTGGTCTTTGAATTTTACACTTTGCAATTTTTCTTGCTCTTAGAAAGTCTCTAGCTTCATCTTATTAGAACTATACCACAGAGTGATACTTTAATTGACATAACCACAGATGTCAGTTTTAGTCAAAGAAATTGTGTGATAAATTTGATATAACACCATGACTTAGTAAGATAACAATAAACACATTGTTAGTAAGTGGCATCTAATTTGTAAATTGGTGCGAAAAATAAACACACAATAATAAAGTAGATCTATTAGCAATCTTATCAAAAACTGTATGATCCTGGTCTCTCAAAACACAGACAAAAATCTAAAAAAAATTGTTATACTATTTATAAGTGCATTGCATTCGAAGCCAAGATTGTCAGTTGATTCTAACTATTTCTATATGCCTTCTGGATTCAGGCACTAATGAACCAATAGCTATCAGCATGACTTTTGCTGAAATACTGTTACATTAATGAGTTTGGATCAGCTGCTCAAACAGTTCGGCTGAAAAAGATGTCTGCTCAGGAAATATATTGGGGGAGGGGTATATAAACATTAAGTTTTAGCCCCTTAAATTTAGTTGATTGCAAACATGATGCCCAAAACTTTTTTTTTTTTTTTTTAACATTTGGCTTGATTTCAGACTGCACTGACTAAATTATGCTGTATATAAAACTGCCTTGTTTATCTTTCATGGAAAAAAAACTGGGACAAGTTAAGTTCTTCTCTTTATTATACAATTCATAACCCAAATAACATCCTATGTTACACCAGTGTAAACCACTAGTGAATTTGTCACTATCATATTGAAGTCAGCATTATTCAAACCTAAAAGTTATTCCCTCAGTTGTGCTATACCTCTATATTATCCTGTCTGAGACTGACACAAACTCCAGTGGGGTCACATATCCCTAGAATTAACATTCTGGTGTGAAAAGGCAACTGGGATTTACATATGACATTGCTTAAATTAATTCTTTCTGTTGTCTTCAGCACAGTACTTCCCTGGAGCACCTTTAGTCATTCAATCCAGAATGAGAAAGCTTTCTGTATATTAACCTATTAAAGGAAACAGAATATGAGTCACTAGTCATGTACTTTGACTGTAAGGAAGACGTCTTCAAATAATGATAATAATTAGATTATACCTGAATGAAATGCACTCTGCACCTCTGATAAGGTAAAGATGATACGCCTGAACCTGATGGTTCGGCACTCTCTAGACCAAATGTATTTGAAAAGGGAGGGGAAAACCATGTCTGTCATCTTTTCACCTACACATTACTAAACTGCACCCTTGGGGGAAAAGCGGAAAAAAAAAACCCACCAAATTTAAAGTGCATCAAGCCAATTTGACTGTAAAACCTGAAACTAAAATTCCACACACAGTATTTTAAAAATATTTTAGTGACATTTGTCCTATACAAGAAGCAGCTGCATTTATCTAGTTTAAGTCAGACACCAGCACTTGGGATTTGTTCAGCTCCAGGGCTGTATCATAAATTCCTTGAGGGAATTCACAATTCACTAAATGACGTATTGTTATTATCACCAAATGTGAACCATATTCAACAAAACAGTACTCAGTGGGCAGCAATTCTGTAGTGTATAATTACAGTTGCCATCTCCCATCCCAGGATTAAATGTGTTTTCACTTTTCAACTTCAACAACAACAACAACAAAATAACCCCCAACCTTTCTCCACCCCTCAAAACACCTTTAATATTTAAAAAATTCTTTATCTTGATTCTTTGACTAAATCCCAGCTATGCTATTCTTTCATTGGAGCATCTGGATTTAGCTTCCTTTCTAGTATTACTCTGGGTTCTGAGGATTGGAGTTTCTTCTGTTTTATTTTTTGAATATGACACTGCTACCATATATAATTATCAGTTGCATCTACATTATAATTAAAGTCTTGCTTCCCTGTTGAATACTGTAAATGCATTGGGGGGAAAAAAAAACAAAGAAAGGACTATTTGTCTTTTTTTTTTTTTTTTTTAGCAATATAAAAGACACTGTTGCTCCAGTTTCTGAGTTATGGCATTTTAAGCAATATTGTTGGCATCTTTAGCTAGCTAAAATCCTCCATATTTCTCACCTGAAAGCCTAAGGTCTTGTTCCATTTTCAGTCGCACTTCTGTAACTTCAGAAAAATTCTCTCAGTCTACAGACTTTGGAAGTCCTTGCAGATAGTTAGAATGGATATGAGTCCTATACTTCTGTATAGGGCAATAGATCTATCTCATAGCTCAATAGTTACAGATGTGGTTTCATATATGAGATCACATGATATTCTTCATTGGTGTAATAGGATTCAATTGGTCTTGAAGTACATTGAGCATCCATTGATGAATACTATTTTATCACTATATTACACCTCCTGTCATTTACAGAACATTGATGAGCATATCCATATCATATAAGTGAACACAACATATATCCTTGAGCAAGCATTGTCTGGAATACCTTTGGAATAATCAGCAATGTAGACACATTTATGCTATGCTGAGAAAATAGGTCCTTGGCATTGCTGCAGTAAAATGTGACCAAGTGCATTTGCATGGTGATGTGCCATCTGATGCAGATTTATTTGCTTGCATTAACATTAGCTCACAAATCCATATATCCGAATCTATGTCATTATGTTACTTTTACCCTGTCTCAGTGTGGTATGAATTCCTTACGTTACACCTTTTCTGATATCCAAAGGTAGGTGTGCATTTCTGTGCTAGAGGAGAAAGATGTATGCTAACTACCATCCTGAGGATCCTTAAAGACCACAAGACAAAGATTCTCATTCTGTCTTTTAAACTCCCATACTCTTCTCTTTCTTCTCTTTCTTTTCCATATTCCCCTATGAATTGTGAGAGGATAATTCACACCCTATCCGTGTCTTCTCATCTGAAATTTTAGTAACCTACTTGGCTGGGTGGGTTTTTGTTGTTTCTTTTTGTTTCCCTAAAGATGAGATGTTCCTTACAACCTTTTGAAGGTACAGCTTTGCATCCATAAAACTTTTAGCAGAGGCAGGGAGATTATGAATATGAGAGATGGTATCTTTGACTACCAAATATGATTGCAAATTATGTAGTCATATGCAGTTATTCTACTGACCTAGTTTGTAGGTAAGGAACTGTGCATCTGCTCCTCCACCTCTCTAAAAACATGCCACTGAAAACTGCCTACCACACCAATGAAAAACACATATGAATCAAATGCACTTTCAGAATAAATTTACGTATGTTTGTAGAAGACTAAGAAGAGTACATGAAGTTTCTATCTGCTCGGATTCACCTTTCTGTTTAACACACAGCTGAAATGACAGTAATTCTAGAGTTGCTTCCTGCATTTAACTGCAGACTTGAACTCTGCAGCCTTTCTAATTGGTCTTGCTTGTCACACTTAATTTGTTCTGATTTTATTTTAAACAATTATTAAATACAAATGAAAACACTAAAAGCTATTTTGCTCCATTAGCCTTGTGCATTCCACTCTGTATTCAGGCCCTACATCAACAACTGCTGCAGCAATACTGTTTCTTTCAGGATAAAGACAAAACATGGACTACATCCAACTTTTAATCAGCTGTACAGATGGGTTTATTTCACAAATGCACTAGGCTGCACAGATGGAAGTTCCTGAATGCCTGACAAGGTGTTAAAATGGTTACTGAGATTACAAAGGAATAAAAAAGCAGCACAGAAAATTATAATTAGTAGGGACTTTATCTCATAAGGGCTTATTAGTTCAGAACTTAAATTTTGTCCTTGGTGTGTAGAAAATGGTTTGCAGAGGGGGAAAAGGTAAACACATATCAGATTAACTACGATAACTGTTTTCTATCCCTTAAGAACACACACAATCTTACAAATATCTAAGTCAACTGTTATACCTGATACAATACCCACTGAAACCAGCCAAAACCATGACATAGTATTTTTGCCTATTCAAAGGCAGAACAAACAGAGCAGCAGTTTGTACTCAGTGGCATACCAAGTTTAAAAAAAGTCCTGCAGATATCAGTGGAGAAAAATAGCTTTATACACACTTAATGGCATTATGCTTCTGAGCAGTTTTATTATAAACTCACAGATTCTATGCCTAAAAATGTTAACTGAATTATCATACTTGACTGAACAGGTTATAACAATCATCACCTCATGGAATACCATGCCAATTTACTATCATGATGCCAAATGTTCTAAATTGTGTTTTGGAAATAACACAGTAATAATAAAGGTCATGAATAACTGTGATCGTTACAGATTCCTGTGCTCTTGTTTGCAAGAGTGGAGGGCTGTAGAGATAACGCTATCTTTATGCTAAGAACACAAACCTTTTCTCCACCTTTTATGTGGTAAATTATGGGTCATTCAGCAAAGAAATAAGGTTCCACAAGTGCCTCTGCAAACTCCTCCTGTATACAGTTGCGTACAGGTAAATCAGGAATAAACTGTCCCATTGCACTGGAACCTGCAACATAATTTTATGCAGAGCTTTGTGCTGAATATTTTATTCATAATATGTTCTTGTGAAGATCTCTTATCTTTCAGGACTATGAATAAGAGATGTTTACTGTCTAAAACTCTAGTTTGTTTTCCATTCAAAAGACTCAGTGATGAGTATAGTACATAAATGTGCATGCTTGACACAGTATAGACAGTAGGTCCTTCTAAATGGTTCAGATTCGTGTAAGGGATAAAAACATTTTACTAGATCCCAAAAGATACTATGATCAAGAAAGTCAGTGGTACTAATTTTAAAATGTAACTTAGAAGGGAATGGAAAACATCTTTAAGAAGTGGGTATTAAAAACAAGGTAATCATGGTGTGACTGGTATGGTGGGATAGTAGATGACACAAAGGCAATACAATAATATTCCATAAATACTTTGTTTCTTTTCATAGAAAAAACCAAGAAGATATGAGCAGTTTTAGAACTGAACTTTACTTTGATTCTAAGCAAAATAATACATACCTGTAGGGATAATATAATATATATAATACAAATAATTCTGTCTTTCCATGACATTTTCCTAGTGAAACTAGATGCTAGAGTCAAGGCTCTACATATTAAATAAATACATTTTTAAATGGCTAATTAATAAATGTCAAAATGGAAAGGTAAACATAGAATCATTATCAAGCCTGTTTATTTCTAGTGGTATTCTTCAGGTCCCAAATCTTAGCATTGTGATTTAAGATTTTCATGAACGGATGAAACAAATAAATTAGGGATGAATTTTGCAGATGACATAAGGGTTTGGGGAAAGTGAAGAAATATAAAAAGTGACAGATTAGGAGGAATTTGGGATCACAATGGAATCTGGGCCTAAGCAAACTAGGTATTTTAACATGACCAGATATAAAAAACATAAATGTGGGATTGGAGTGGTGGTAGGCAATGAACAAACAGAAAACCTTGCAGACCATGTTTACACAGCTGGGGAAGTAATTACATACAAGAGGATTTGAGGGCTGTTATGGATAATTAGCTGAACATGAGTTCCAAATACAAGACAGCAAACAAGACAACTAACATGATTCTTACATACCTTATATTCAAAATAATCATATAGATACTGAGATTTCTATATAAAAATATAACCAATGCATTTGGTTTTTTGGGTTTGTTTGGTTAGGGACTTTTTTTTTTCTGTTTTATTTATTTATTTATTTATTTTATTTCATGCTGGGGAGGCCATGACTAGAATGTGATGTCCACATTTACATCCGAAAGAAAACTAATACAGGTAGGGAGTTCAGAGAACTATGCAAGATAGTTTCAAGGCTGAAGAGCTGCACCTGTGAGAATCTCAACAAACCAAATAATAACCTTTAATTGTATTTAAAAATTGTTGTTAGGAGATGCTTTACTCTGGCAGACACAAAGTGCAGCAAGTTTAAATGACTAAAAACTAAAATTCAACAACATAATTTTTTAAACAAAATTATTTCTTTGATAAGAGAGATACAAATTGAAGATGCAACCAATAAGAGGAAACTCTGTAGTCTTTGTAAATGAGAAATGCATGTTAGACTATCACATGGCCCTTCCTGTCTTTATAAACAAGAACCAATATGAAATAATAACACTGATATGTTAGTAAATTTATTTGGAGAAATATTGAACTAGGTAAAGCCTATATAATATCTGTGTACATGGGAGGATCTGCATTCCTCAAGAGGTAAAAATTGACCCACAGGTGTCATTCCACTGTTTAAATAAATAGAAGTTAACTTTTTAGTCAATATATGGCTTCATACTACTCTACAGAGTAATCTAATGAAATGCAATTAGCATTTTTAGTTTCTGAAGTTGATTTCAGCATAAACGTATTTGTAAATAATTTATAGCATGTAAAGATTATGAAATTACTAAATAAACTTATAAAAATACATTACTTCCTCATTAAGGAGTAGAAATGGTAGATTAATAGTCCTACCACCAACAGATTAAAAATACAACATTTAAAGAGAATATATTTTATCCAGATAGGGAATCAGATGTTAAATTATATACTATGCAGATCAGTAAACACTGGGATGGAAGAATGTCAATGGAAATATCAGCAATCCAGAAGGGTATCTTATATTTCATCAGTATCCGTCTTTTTTTAAAGAAAATTGCAAGGTAATGATGTGTTTGGTAAGGAATGGTGCTAGACACTGGAGTGTAATGCTAATATGCTGCCTCTCAAATTAGAAATAAAATCAAGATCCAGATCACTAGGGATTGCTTCAAATCTCATTAAATATTTCCTCATATGAAAAATACTATCAGTGTTAGATTTGGTGACCTTTGCAAACTTCATTAATTAAATTTTGCCCAACTCAGACATCTCAAAACTTATATTTATCTGACAGCACAATCAATTAATCTATAGAGTGTTCATTGTCATAGAAGCTTGGAATAAATTTTACAAATTAACAATAATAATAAAAATTTCTATAAACTCCCCCCCAATGAAGAATTGTTGTTTCCTACAGAAACATTAGAAAATGCAATTGAATGTCTTTAGAATATAGAAGGACAGAGGTCAGTAACATGAAATACACTTCAAATGCAGTCTTTATTTCATCTAATTGTAGATGTCACAATTTAAGTCACCTACAGTAAACTGCATAGATAATCTCCTTATCTAGATTTTGAAGAAAAAACACACTTCCAGAAGCAGAAGACCACCTAACCTGTTGGAATTTATCTTCAGATCCATTTACATCACTATCTTAACCATAACTTAAATGACTGAAGGTTCTTCAGTTTCACGAAAAGGTATTTCAAGGCTGAATTTTAGACCACAAGTACATGTCTATCTTTTCTAGACAAAGAGAATTGCATTTGGTTTGGTTTGGTTTGGTTTGGTTTGGTTTGGTTTGGTTTGGTTTGGTTTGGTTTGGTTTGGTTTGGTTTGAATACTAGCTAATTTAAAAGTCCCGTGTAAATTTGAAGGCATAGGAGTCAAGTGTCTTTTCAGGTTTAACATATACACCTTTCCAAGAAACAAGAATCCTCTGTAACTTTATGCAGTTCACTCATGATGGAGCTCTAGATGACTAAAAAAAGGCATATCTCATGCCCATTTTAAGAAGAGGGAGGAGGATCATCAAGGAAACTGCAGGGCAGTCAGCCTAGCCTCACTACTCAGAAAAGGTTCTTGGAAGGCGTATCTAAGCACATACGGCTGGAGGCGACTGAAAATGGCATACTTGCACTTAACCAATGGCAAGATGTGCTTGACCAACCTGATTGTCTCCTGTGATGAGATTACTACCTTGGTGAAATAAAATCTACAGTGATGCTAGCAAGACACTGTCATGCACAGTATACTTACAGATTGGTGAGATACGGTCTGGAGCTGCGCTTCTACTCAGAGGGAGCTTGACAGCTTGGATACCTCAAGAAGTCAAGCAATGGAAAACATACAGTCCTGCTCCAGAGGGAATAACCCCATGTAGCAATGAAGTCTCAGGGCAAACTGGGTAGAAAGCAGCCTAACAAAAAATGGACTTAGGGGATTTCATGGAAACCACATTGAATATAGCCTGGCAATGTGGCTTTGCAACATGGAAGGCTAACTAGATTCAGGGCTGTATTAGCAAAAATGTAATCAGCTTGAAGAGGGTAGGGATACTTTTCCTCTTTTCAGATCTTGTGAGGCTGTATCTGGCATAAGGTACTCTGTTTTGGGTTCTCTGTTTTAAGATGGGCTTTGGACCTCCAGGGATCACTTCCAGCCTAAAATATTTTATGATTGCTACTTTTGCGTCACTTTGCCAGATTCATTAAGGATACAAGTCAGAGAAAATTTTATACTTTAAAGCTTACACACTTGGTTGAAGTCTCAGAAACTAGTAGTCCTATAGACAATATGACTTTTCACATAGTGAAGCACTTGATTTCACCTGAAATCTTGACATACAAGTAACAAGTACATCCACTAAGAGTTCGTCTACCAAGCAAGCTGGGTGAAGTACAGAAAACAAATGAAGAAGCATTCCAGTGTTCATTCAGGTCAAAGTAAAAATTCACATTTTGAAAAGCCTAATTTCCCTCTAGTTAGTCTTGGAATAACATGAATGATAATATGGATAAAAGGCTGCAACTACTGAAAAAGAACTAGGATCACAGAATACTTCAATTTGACATTAATCCAAAACACATCCATATGCACCTCTCAGTCTTACAAGAGATGATGGCTGAGAAACAAGTCTCTTGTTCCATGTTGTCGTTAGCAAAAATTATAAGATATGAAATGGAAATGACTTTTTCATGAGCAATACTACATTTTTGACATTTATTGGCCGGGGAGCTATTAGGAAATAAATAAATTATATGACAGTTAGAAGGATAGTGATCTATCAAACATATTGATATATTATGCAGTCCTTGAAGAAGCAAAGAAAGAAAAGAAGTCCAAACTAAATGATATATTCTGTGATGAACTTGAATAATACATGGTGCTTCAAATCCACAACAGAGATATTACTGTAGGTAACACAAATGCATAAATAATAAAGAAAAGGTGTAAAAAAATTTTTTAAGATTTTAAAAATAAGGAAATATATTCCTTCATATTAGTAATGGCAGGGGAGGTCCAGGAGCGGCTCAAAGGGATTAATGCACAAAAATCCATGGGCCCGGATGGGATGCATCCACGTGTGCTGAGGGAGCTGGTGGAAGTGATTGCGGAGCCGCTCTCTATCATCTTCAACAGGTCTTGGAGAACAGGAGAAGTACCTGAGGACTGGAGGATAGCCAATATCACTCCAGTCTTTAAAAAGGGCAAGAAGGAGGATCCTAGCAAATACAGGCCAGTCAGCCTCACTTCTGTCCCTGGAAAAGTTATGGAACAGCTTGTTCTGGATGCCATCACCAAGCAACTGGAAGAGAAGAAGGTCGTGAGGAGTAGTCAGCATGGATTCATCAAGGGAATATCGTGTTTGACCAATCCTATAGCCTTCTATGACCTCATCACCATCTGGGTGGATGGAGGGAAAGCAGTGGATGTCATCTACCTTGACTTCAGCAAGGCTTTCAATACTGTCTCCCATGACATCCTGATAGAAAAGCTGAGAGAGTATGGGATAGATGAGTGGACAGTGAGGTGGGTCGAGAACTGGCTGTCAGACCGAGCTCAGAAGGTTGTGATCAGTGGAGCAGAATCTGAATGGAGGCCTGTGACTAGCAGTGTTCCCCAGGGCTCGGTGTTGGGTCCAGTCCTGTTTAATATCTTCATTGATGACCTTGATGAGGGAATAGCATCCACCCTCAGCAAGTACGCTGATGATACAAAGCTGGGAGGGGTGGCTGACACACAGGAACACTGCGCTGCCATCCAGCGAGACCTGGACAGGCTGGAAAGCTGGGCAGGGAGAAACCAAATGAAGTTCAACAAAAGCAAGTGTAAAGTCTTGCACCTGGGGAGGAACAACCGCATGTATCAGTACAGGCTGGGGGTTGACCTGCTGGAGAAGAGCTCTGTGGAGAAGGACCTGGGGGTCCTGGTTGATGACAGGTTGGCTATGAGTCAACAGTGTCCCCTGCTGGCTAAGAGAGCCAATGGGATCCTGGGGTGCATCCGGAGGAGTGTGGCCAGCAGGTCTAAGTAGGTGATCCTCCCCCGCTACTCTGCCCTGGTCAGGCCCCACCTGTAGTATTGTGTCCAGTTCTGGGCTCCCTGGGATAAAAAAGACAGGGATCTCCTGGAGAGAGTCCAGAGAAGGGCTACGAAGATGATTAAGGGCCTGGAGCATCTATCCTATGAGGAAAGGCTGAGAGAGCTGGGGCTGTTCAGCCTGGAGGCAAAGAAGACTGAGGGGGGACCTAATCAATGTATATAAATATCTTAAGTATGGGGTGCAGGGGGAATTGGCCAGCCCCTTTTCTGTGGTCTGTGGAGACAGGACAAGGGGCAATGGCTCTAAATGGGAGCACAGGAAGTTCCGCACCAACATGCGGAGGAACTTTTTCACAGTGAGGGTGACAGGGCACTGGAATAGGCTGCCCAGGGAGGTGGTGGAGTCTCCTTCCCTGGAGATATTCAAGACTCATCTGGACGCCTATCTGTGTAGTATGAGCTAGGGAGCCTGCTTTGGCAGGGGTGTTGGATCCGATGATCTCTCAAGGTCCCTTCCAACCCCTACAACTGTGTGAAAAGCAGATCAGTTTTACCATATTTAAAATTCTGTCATTTCTTGGAATATGCATTCACTTGAATATCAGTAGATGAGATGTAGTAAATTGCACTCATCCCTAGAAAAATTAAAACTTTTTTTTTAATGTTACTATCAGAAAATTGAGATGGTCATGATGTCTATTTTTATCACAGTGGTTACTCAAGAAACAGAAAACCTGGTCTTCTCAGTCTATATTGAAGTCCTGAAGGATGTCCTGATCACCAGGCTAGATTATAAGTATTCTTTACTCTTTCTATAGAAATCTCTTGTAAAATCAAGAATGCAGAATTTTAGTCTTGAAAGTAAAGCAAATGAGGCAGTATCAGCACAGATTGAGGAAAGGAAGTCCCTGGCTCCAGTCCCTACTCCTCAGGATTTTACGGAATGCTGCTCGAATGGAAAAAAATATCTTGAATGGATTTCCCTCTCCTAGGTTAGTAATCCTAAAACAATAGAGCTATGCTTTCTCTTGTGCTATCTTCTTTTGGACTTTTTTTCTTTTTTCTTTGGGTTTTTTGTTTTTTGGGGGGGGGTTTTTTGGGAGGGGTTATGCATTAAATGTCACTTTTCTATCACACTGACACTGGATAAGAACATTAGAAACAATTAAAAAAGAATGGTTTATTATTTATTTTAATGTGTAAATGGTCACCAGCATATCATTCACTGCGTGTGTTGTTCCTCACCTGCCACTGCACAGACTATACACTCTATTCACAATTTTGTTTGGTTCCCTTAGCATAATACAATACATTGCTGAAGTGCCCTTGCTATCAGTAATACAGTGGCTGGACACATGGTTTACACCAGAAATGTGACAACAAATTACCCAGCCAAAATTATTCTAAATGTGCAAGGAGACTATTTGCCAAGGAGACAACTAGGCTGACTAAATGAAGGAAACAGACAAGTGGGAAGTAGAACAGGATATTCTGGCACTGATTATTTTAGTATACTCTGGTGGGCATTGCATTTATTGAAAAAGAGAAGCAGGCTACTGGATACACAAAACCAAAAAGAAAGTTTTTAACTAATCATGGTACAGTATTTCACTTCATGGCAAAGAAACAAGACATATTTCTCTTTATTTTTCATTCCAAAAAAAAAAAAAAAGACACCTCATGTGGGTTCCACTGGATTTTATTTTAGGGATACCTGAGGCAGTTTTTATTGCTTAACAGCTTCCGTTCACCCATAAACATAAATGGGTGTTTTAGGTTTGAGAGCAGGAAAAAAGACAGATACCTAATTCCTCTGAGAAAGAATTGCACTGGAGATTTTGCCATCTGGCAATGCTCGATTATTGAAGCTTTATTTTCATTGGTTTTTGAAAAATGCTACAACATTCAAGCAAGTAGATTAAATGCTATTAGCTTTAATACCTTTTTAAACAAAGTAATCTGTTGAGGTGATAATGGATTTTTAAGTAAGTATACTCATTACATTGGCTTTTGCACATTGTGTTTTCCCTGTTGGCTACATGAATCTCTAAACCTGACATTGTTAATTACAATTATAATATGTGGCATGTGAACACTTGATTAACTTCATACTATATTTAAGGCAGGCATAAAGGTAATTGAGGGATTCTACCACCAAACTTAAAGAGTGTTATCACAGAAGCCCAAAAATACTGCTTGCCATTTCATTCACTTGGAAATGAGCTGCATAAGATTTCCAGAGCAAAGCTACCATCTATTCAAGCTTGAAAATTAGTTTTATTTGAAAGGCGATCGGCTAATTCTACGGGCATGAGACAGGCAGTAGAACTCATCAAAATTTTATCGATGGGAAAGGTCTGAAGCTGTCGTGCTTTTACATGTATACCCCAATTTAGATTTTTAGTTACTTTTACTTGAAAAATTGGCTTCGACTCTCCACATGGCTTGAGGCATAGTTTCAATACTACTTTTTTGTGTCAAAAACACCTGTCTTTTTACTTTAGTGCCAGAAGGGCTTAGCATCTTGTCAGTGAAGTAACACAGCCTGCACATTTATAGGTGTCACTCACTTTACCATCTGTTTTTTAGGATAACAGTCACTACTATCACCCAGCCCCTCCAGAGGCTCTAACAATCTTTATGGATAAAGGTTTAGATCTACAATGAAGAATAGCTAGGGGTATCCCACCACTTCCAGCTCATTCTATGTGTCCTTTAATCTTAACTCTAGGAATATTTGGTCCTACATGAATTCAGGAAATATCCCTCATGCAAAATGTTTTTATAGTAGAATCCTACCACTTCTTTAAAGTGTTACAGCAAATAATTGTCAAACAAATGTCTGCATGCTTAACACTGAGAAAAAACTCCATGCATATAAACCCCAGCCCTAGCACCATATCCAAAACTTCATCACAGGCAGCTTACTTCTAATCTCAAGAGATAGGAATAACATCATCACTAATCCTAAATTACATTTCAATTATAAAGTTGTTAATCAGATAATTTGGCCAATGGATTAATAATAAATATGTATGTAAGAAAATACAGACTTAATTTATCTATTAGTGAACAAAAAAGGGTTTAATTTAAAGAGGCTTTTTATTTTTTTCCCAGAAAGTAGAATTCATTAATACTTACTTTTCATTAAAACAAATAAATATATAAATAAATAGCGCCATGGACCACATTACATGGTTTTTATGTACCAGTGCAGCTAAGATTATTTTTTTTTTGAGATATACAGGACCAAAGTCAGAAGACATATAGATTTTGATATATGGATGACATCTCAATACTGCTGTGAGAAAATATATATGCTAGTTGGAGTAGCAGGGAGAAAAAGGTTTTCCTTATAATAGCATTTAAAGCATGGTTAAATGTTTGTCTCAGTTGCGGACTTATACAATTGTAAAATATGAGTGAGACAGGTTCAGGTCTTGCAGTACGATGAAAAGGAAGAGGTACTACCAAGCAAGTACCATTGTGTGATATGATACCTATATTCTTCCAGAAACAATATAGCCTCAATGATTCTTTGGCACATAAACATTGTTTTATACTTTCTCTGATGTTAAGGTACTAATTAAGAAGCATTTATGTCACCTATGATTTGTCCTTGGCCTGGAAGTAGCACTTTATCAGTTCTACAACTGAGGAGAGCCAAATGAACATTACAAATACATTTCTAAGTTAAAATCCTTTCAAGGGCTTTCTAGTAGTAATGTTTTGGTTGTTAAAAGGCTTCATGTCTTCAGGTCTAAAGAAACACAATGAGAACAAATTACAAAGGTAAATTTCCTGCTATATATTCCTGATAGATATCTAAATGTATAACTCTGTCCAAATTACCTGGAATAACACAACCTCCTCTTTTTCCTAGCTCGTGCATCATAATATACAATTCACACTTTATTATCCTTTTCATTACTTTCCTTAGAATCAGACATGTGTAAGGGTGGACAATGATCAGTGAGACTGCCCTGAACAGCTATAAAGTTTCATATGAAGACTCCTCCTTTCCCTTTGTAAAACAGGCAGACAGATGCAGCTGCTGTCCCACATTTCTCTGTAGCTGAGCTGCCTGTCTGCCAAGACAGTTAGTTAGAGTTTGAAAGCAACGGTAAACATGCTCATGTTGACAAAATGAATTTCTAAGCCAGAATATACAGTACAATTAAGAAAAAATATACTAAATCCGAGTGCAGACTGGAGCTATTAAACAGCACCATTTGGAAAGTCTAAACAGGTAATTCTGGTCTCTTCTCTCCACTATCTTGGATGGATTTGTTTCAGCTTACTGAATGAAATCTGTTAATTTCTCAGATGGAAGGTGATGGATGCTGCCCAGCCTTTCCCTTGTACACTGAACCCACTGGGGCAGGTTCCTCCTCTCTTCCTTTTCACCATAAATTTGATGTACTAGGTTGTTTTATTGTGAAGCAGTGTCTCTGTCACCAATATAGCATACCTTCAAAAGTAATTTAAGCAATCATGTTAACGTGCCATCACTAGTAGTCTGTAATTATTGTGCTCTACACAGAGACATTTTTTTGTTGTTGTCATTAGATGCTGGTTAAGCAGTGTTCCTGGCATTGAGTTGTAGCTGGCCAGTGTTTTTCCACTAGGCCCAATTTTCTTCCCATTTTGAATTGGAAAAGGAGCAGCCTGAAATTCCTCAGCCAAGTCAGCTTGTTCACTACATTATGACATTTCGGCTGTGTGGGTGGAGGGGGTTGAGAGTGGTACTGTCTTGCCATCCCTGTAAAACATTTTAGTCTCTCACAGAGCAACACAGCAGTGTCAGCACAGCGCACTCATTACTGTGGAAATATTACATGTAGCCATTAGTCTTCTCCCTTCAATTAGCGACAGTCAGTTAAGCTGTGCCCCCAGTCTGCTTCAGCTGTTGGCAGCATTGCCAAGTCAAACTTGTCTCCCATTTGGAAAGTAAACTGGGAAAACCTACTGTTTACCAGCCACGCTCTTTGGCTGTGAAAAGAAAAAGAGGACAAGGGCATAGACTTGTTTGAAAATATTGTGCAATTAATTTACAGGTAAGCAAATGGCGCTGGAAAAGATTTAGGAGATCTTCATGATAAACAGCTCACACAGTGTTAATATGATACAACTTCTGGAGCACCATTTCATAGAGTTCCTCTTAGTTTATCTTATTCTTCTCAATTTTTTTTCTCTTTTTTTTTTTTTTCTTCCTTCTGTTAATTTTCAGGGGGTTGGATAGAGTTCTATACAATGAACAATTTGAATTAAGGAATATTCTGAGAGTTACATTTTTTCAGCTGGACATCTCAGAACAAATTTGAAAGGTCAGCTGTAAAAAGCAGTTTTGTCTTCTGCAAGGTGAAATCCAATTCAAATTGGCAGAAAAGCGGAATCTCTAGCTTGACTGATAAAGGGAATGCAAAGCTGAAGTTCCTTTGATAAACTCTGTGGGGCAAAGAGTCTACCAAAATAAATGGGCATAGCCAAACTGATGTTAAATGGAATCTCATTTATTGATAGTAAAGGAGATTTGGGTGCTATATCTGTACAAAATATCCACTAAACAGCTAGTGCTGAGATATGATCAGACAAGATCAAAGTTTTCCTATGTGTTAAATCAACATGAGATTTTAGATTCTAAAAACACAATAAACTTTGGAGTGTTCAAAATAATGGCTTAGAGCTGCTTTTCTACCATCCTGAATACAGAATCAAAAAGCTTGAAGCCAGGTAACAGTGAATGCTTAATGTAATCTGTATACTTTGGCTCTGAAAACATGATCTTTATCTCTATTTGTACTGTAATTATTTTGCTGTTTTGTTTTTCCACATGAAACCAAGCACTTGTGGCTGTTAAACACCTGAGCATACATAAACTCATCACTGCTTCCATTGTTCATTCTATCAAAAAATCCTACATTTTTTGATCAGTTCTCTCTGAATGCGGTACTTCTGTTAGATGTAACTGGAGACCTGAAAGTTATGTAAGCTATTAAGGAACTACTTTTTTTAACATTTTCAGTGAAGGAGATTACCATTGCAAGATATCTTTACATAATAAAAACAAACTTTCGACCTATCACTAAGTTTCTTTACAGCTTCAAAAAAATAGTTCTAGTTTGCCATGTCTGCCAATCCAGTTAACTGCTCTAACATGAAATACCATTTTCAAACAAGACTTCTTTAGGTTATCTTTTCATGTGAAAATACTGTATGTAGTTTTTACTACTAAAGGTCAGTTAATAGAGGGCTTGGATTGAATAACAAGCAGGAATCAACATACTGCAAGAAGTCTGCTATCAAAAGACTTCTGCTACATGACAGATGGCTGGCATGCTGTAAAGAGCCTACTATTAAAACACTTTGAAAAAAAAGAAGAAAGAAAAAAACCCCAAAATAAGGTAAACCCAAACCACTAACAAACAGGAAGAAAATGTATGAGCAACATCCATGTATTATCATATCCATATTGGTAAGTCACCTGTGGGCATTTGACCTACTTCCATGATGTCCTCCTACAGTGATACAAGCTTTTCTTCTTCTCAGCAGGTAGTAATCTTCCAGGAAGAACTGCTGAGAACTGCAGGTATCCCTACTTGCTGATCTCCCAAATTGTTTTTGGTGATACGGGCATTTCTGCAGTGTATGTACCTTTTGCTCTCTCTTAATTTTCCATTTTCTCTTGACACTCAAGCAACAATACAGCACAAGAAGATTATAAAGTCTGAGAGAAAGGTCAATACTAGCTGTAGTGGCAAAGTCCTATGCACCCTCAATATGCAGCATGTTCAGCATTGCTTTTGCACATTTTATAATCATATAATACAGGTCATCAGTACCTTGTTAGAAGAATAAGAACCCTTTCAGGTATCACATTCAATTTATGTTAGCTTACTGGTCCTTCACATTGTGTATTTCCCCACTAAACTCCTAAATATGAAAAGTCAAGATATCCATATTATCGCACAGGGATTCACTTACCAAGTGCGTTAATTTAGGCCTAATATAAGTAGATATTCCCAGCTGCTGATGTGCACGTCCATTCACTTTCATCTGTACAGGTACATACAGAAGAACTACCCTATCTGTTTAAAAACAAACGAAATAGGGTTCATATTCACAGACCAATGAACCCAAAAAAATCAGAGTGGGCAAATGTTGCTTGGAAAATGTATCTCTCAAAAGTAACTTATTTATGCCCTTCTTTCTCTCCCTTTTCCCACATTTCTCACAGAGAGTAGAGAGAAACAATCTTCTGAATACATAACTTGGGTAAAAAAAATAATAGATCGCAAAGTTTTCATAAAAAGAAAAAAAACATAACAAAGTCTTCTTAATCAAATAACCTCGTTGTTTTTAACTGTTTGTAGAGCAGGATGTTAAGATTATAAGAAAAGCCATTCTTCTCCCATCATGCTAACTATTTCATATTGTGCCATTTTAGGTACAAAAATAAAGGAACACTATATGTTTCAACCTCAAATACTCTTTGGGACTGATTAATACAATTATACACAGTTATATTTGCACTGCAACAAATTTCCATCTAAAGGCAAAATGAAGTTTACAATCACTCTAGGCTCTGCACAAATTAACACTTCATTGAATATTAATGAATTACTCTTTGTGACCAATTGCTATGCAAATAATACTTGTGTCAGAATTTATAATGATATTTATTTCAAGATAAAATACATGAATATTCACATTAAAAAGACTTCCACAATAAAGTGAGTAAATCAATTAAGACACAAGCCACAGCATTACTAAACTAATGGTTTTGTTGCTGATTTTGCACAACTAACACTATTTTTTCGTACTTATTTCTAATGATTATGAAAACTCAATATTGTCTTTAAATTTTACCTCTATAAAACTGAATTTGTGTTTCAAATCAAACACAATTCATATCAGTTGCACCATACACCATTCTAACTTATCAGTTAAAAGCAAACTGATACTGAATATTTTTGTTGACTTCACCAGACATTTTATATCACTGGACCTAAGATCATGTAATGGTAGGTGGAAGCTACACCATTTCTTGCATCCTTTTTCCCTTAATGACAAGCTTTTTTTAGTTGTTTATGTGATGTTTATAGAAGTAGCTTGCAGGACCAAATGCTGAATCTATTTGTCCTCCTAATGCAGCCTTGGGAGAAAAGAAACTGCTGCAGAATCATCTCAATACCAAATAACTAGTATTGATTCTACAAAAGTCATATAGGTTCTCTTTGCTTGAACTGCAAGATTGTTTCAACATGCTCCTAAAACACAGTCT
Organism: Laterallus jamaicensis coturniculus; assembly: GCA_022605575.1. Lineage (NCBI taxonomy): Eukaryota > Metazoa > Chordata > Aves > Gruiformes > Rallidae > Laterallus > Laterallus jamaicensis. The sequence goes on from JAKCOX010000019.1 coordinate 14,914,066, forward strand.
GTCAAATAACAGAGCCATAGTTTTTCATAATAATACCTCAAATATCATTTATGAAAGGTGGGGTGAAACATGTTTCAGATTTCTTCGCTTCTCTGTAAGGAAATCTGGGTTAAACTTGTGTTTTTTCCAAGCCAGTGCAAGGTGAAGTGAAAAAAAAGAATTTTTCCCTAACTTGTTTTTTTGCAAGAATAAGCTACATGAGAGGCTATGATAAGAAAAAGTAAAAAGCTGATAAATTAGAAAAATAAATAAAATATTAGCATCGATAATACAAATTCTATAGATTTTTTTTAAATATATCCTGTATTGTGGAGACTACACTAACAGAGAGCTCTTTAATTTAACAAGATAGTCATAAAGTATAGAAGCTTTTACTAATCTCATGGCATACTGATGGTGTTGAGGTTATTAAAGTGAATTATATAGGTTTACAAATGGGATCAATTCTAAGTACACAGTAAAGTCAGGAGTGAATTTCACTGGTATGAAACAAATGGATATAATTAATTATGGTGTCAACCACTCTAGGAGAGGGCATCATGCCAGCAGAAGACCAAACAAGGTTGTGTTGTTTTCTACCTTTTGCCATAACGGCAATTGTTTCCTTGTGCTCTATTTCTCTTCTCAATTTCAAACAGATGTGTGATCCCCAGCACAAGATATAATTTTGCAAAGCCATAAAATTCAGAAAATGCAATATATATTGCTACTGCTTTGCCCTGTTCTTGCTGCAGTAGTGAGCTACAGTGGAACACCTACCACACAGAAATACATTCAGGAGTTATATTAACCAAGTATCCTTGTCCGAAACAAATTTATGATAACTATCACTCTAATTTCACACCACCACAATTTCATAATATTCTGAAATAGGAAAGCCTCATCTCCCAACTCTACGGAGTTAATGCGGAGCTATTAGCCATGCATTAGAGGAGGGACTGGAAGTCCCACCAGCAACTTAATGCAGCCACTGTAGCCAGAGCCATGCACTCAGTGAAGCAATACTTTTCCTTTTGCTGTCAATCTTCAGTACCAGAGCAGCAGGGCTTTATTTTATCTTTCCTTTTTTACCCATTTCACAAGGGTATTTAAAATTTGATCACAACAATGGTTCAGTTCATATGCATATTACAAACTGCTTTGGGGACTGCTCAGTGCAAAATGGGCGGATAATGTTACAGATTAACTTGACTCTGGAGTGTGAACTGTCAGCTATATCCTTTAGCTGGGGAAAAGATTTTAAACACTACCTGGAAAATTGTGAGGCCTAATCTTTCTGCTGTGCTGGCTTGCAGAATAATCCGAATAATGTGAATGTGCTTTCCGTCTGACTGAAGCAGGCATGCTGTTAAGTGATTTGAGCGATTTGCCTGGTATAATAACCAGTTTTCTCTGTCTCACTGGATGCCAGGAACTTCCTGAAAATCTTTGCCTATGGTTTGACACAGACTGCTGAGTAGCCACAAAACTGGTTGATAAAAGCACCAGTTTTGTCCAGTATAAATCAATAGAATCCTGCTGCAATAGCTGTATTTGACTGCAGCACTCAGCTGTTATCAAGTAGGGGACCTGTTCTGACTACTTTAACTTCAGAGTATGTATCTTTTTCCCAGCTGGTCTGCAACACAGCAGGGGCGGCTGCAGTGGTGTGCTCAGTGTGTTAGCCAAAGAACATTCAACATTCACAGCACTCCCCTGGCCTCTGGACAAGGATTAACTAAAAATGCATTTCGATGCAAATATCAAATTGGTTTACTAAAGTAAGAGTACACAAAGGGTGGTTCCTCAGGTGCGAGTTCTTAAATCTGAACTGGAAAGACTTTCCAGTAATTTCACCTGTCCTTCCTACCAGACGTGGCCCTATTTTTCTAGGAAAACCTACCAGGAAAAGTCACTTCTTACATAAGTATTTGCACACATTCATGAAATTAACTGAAGGAATTTATTGCCACGGAAAGGAAGCTGGAAAACAGCTCCTAACATCAATGTTCAAAACATTTCTTGCTTCACCTCCTCTGTACTTTTTACAGAAGTGAAAATGTTTTTTAGGTAACAAGACAGTACGCATGCCACAAAACCATAAGTCTCATGTAGTTTGCTGGTCAAGTGGACGGTTCTTTTATGTTCCTCATGCCAACTGGCATATTGGGCAGGCCAATACCCCTTTTCTTCCCACTTGCCCTGAGGAATATTATGAAAAATCACAAATGATTCCAAGACCTGATTGACACACATTTTCCAAACTTTTCCAATACTCTTCTGTATGAGCATTTCAATGTTACTATTAAATTAATTAAGATTGCAAGCTCTTATTTTCATTTCTACAAACTAAGGTTCAATGGTCTTAAATTATTTGTAGCCTGAAAGGGCAAAAAAGAAAAAAACAGTAGGAAAATGCTCCGAAGGTTTCTGATTTAGTTGGGTGTAGAAATCACTTCTAAGAATGTGAGTAGGTTGGATTGGGCTGCCCTTAACAAGTAATGTCATAAATAAAGGATGTTCACTTATAACAATCAGCACAGTATCACAAGTCAGGAGCAGGTTGGAAATTCAAGTGTCCATTGTATATTGAACAGGATCCACACAAAACATGCAGAGGGAAACCCTGAATACCTATCTACAATACCTCTAGCTTTTCTGACCTGATTTGCAGCAGACTTTTAAATTCCAGTTAGCATACTTTGAAACCAACAATTTAATTTTCTGTTCTGAATCGGGATGTTAAGCACTGTCAGCTGCTCACTTTGACCCGAGCTCCTGTGAGAGCTTTTACATGTTATCCACGCTATCATAATAAAAAAGTGGAAACTATGCATCTGCCATATTAGAGGAGAGATGAAGGGGAGGGAAGGGAAAGGGAAAGGAGAAAGAAAGTCTGCGTGTAGCTAATACCAAATTTTAAAAAAAGAAAAAATCAGCTTGAGTATCTGTGTGCAGATATGACATGCTAATATAGCTAAACACAGTAACAGCCAAAGGGGATCTGCTGCTCAGCTGCCTTGAGTTATTTTAAGTGAAGATGTCTCCTAAGCACACACATTTAAATTATGCACACAATCTCTGTAAGGTTTTCTAAAATGCTACAGGAGATTCAGCATGTTCAATACCACAAGGTGCTTCCTGTTAGCAGTACCCTCTCCGTTTCTTCCAACTGTAGTGGGTTGACCCTCGCTGCAGGCCAGGTGCCCACTAAAGCTGCTCTATCATTCCCCTCCTCAGCTAGACAAGGGAGACAAAATACAGGAGAAGGCTCATCCAGCAAGATAAGGACATGGAGAGATCATTCAGCAATTACCATCACAGGCAAAATGGACTTGACTTGGGGAAATTAATTTAATTTATTACCAATCAACTCAAAAGTGAGTAATGAGAAATTAAACCAAATCTAAAACCACCTTCCACCAACACCTCCATTCTTCCCAGGCTGAACTTCACTCACAATTTCTTTCCCTCCTCAGTCCCCCAGCAGTGCAGGGGCATGGGGAATTGGGGTTGCAGTCAGTTCATCACATGTTGCCGCTCCTTCCTCCTTGTGGGGAGGACACCTCACACTCTTCCCCTGCTCTAGCATAGGGTCCTCCATAAAGTTCTCCAACGGGAGTCCTTCTTCACAAACTGCCCCAGTGTGGCTCCCTTCCACGAGGTGCAGACCTTCAGGACCAGTCTGCTCCAGCATGGATCCCCCATAGGCTAACAAGTCATGCCAGAAAACCTGTACCAGTACTGGCTCTTCTCTTCATGGGTCCATGGGTCCTGCCATAAGACTGCTCCAATTTGGGCTTCCCATGGGGTCACAGCCTCCTTCAGGTGCCTCCACCTGCGCCAGAATGGGGTCCTCCATGGGCTGCTGGTGCATTTTTACATGAACATCATTCCCCATAGGCTGAAGAGGAGCAGCCAGCCTCACCATGGCCTTCAGTGTCTGCAAGGGAATCCCTGCTCCCATGCCTGGAGCACCTCCTGCCTCTCCTTCTTCACTGACCTTGATGTCAGCTGAGTTGTTCCTCACATATCTTCACTCCTCTAACTGAGCTGCTGTTGCCCTGTGATATTTTTCCCCCTTCTTAACTATGTTATACCAGAGGCATTACCACTCTCATTGATGGACTTGGCCTTAACCAGCCACAGGTCTGTATTGGAGCCAGCTGGTATTTATTGTACATTGGGAAACTTCTAGCAGGTTCTCACAGAAGCCATCCCTGTAGACCCCACTAAAAAAACCTTGCCATGCAAACCAAATACATTTCCCTAGTCTTTCCTTCAGTTTTCCAAGTTAATTATTTGTGGAAAATTTAAATTTACTCATTTAGATTAGTAGATATTAAGAAAAAGTACAGAAAAAATGTGTTAAGATGGTTTTCACAGACATTCAGAATAGCTCTGTGATTGTCTACTACTATTACTACTTCTACTTTGTGATTACGGCAAACTCATGATTTTGAATTGTTGCTTATGGAAAGAGAGTCCTGTTTTAAACTCAGCGATTGCCACCTAGACTTTGCTCGCCAACATGGCAAAGAAATTTTATACTTGCCTCAATTTTCAGACTATCTATATCTGAGTATTCTCCTGTGGGAACAGTTTGGTCGGTGTTTGCTAAGAACAACACCCAGGTCCTATTTAAACTTGCATATGTTATGATGAGACATTCCTTGCTACAATAAATTGAGTTTAATTAGAACTTTCCTAGTGCTTCAACCTTTATTTCAGGCTGATATATATGACTGAGTTTCAACCTGTGTTAAACTATTCCTGACTCTAAACCATATTTGGGTTTACTATAGCCAAACACCGCCCCCCCCAGGTTCCCCTAAGCAACAGGTTTGGGGCCCTGGAAGTTGAGGAGGAGGTATGTGAGGGGATGAATGCAGTCCCTCTGCCTCAGAGGAAACAGAAGCCTAGAGTGAAGTGAATGTCTGCACACCTTGAGACTTCCTCTGTTAAGTGAGAAAGAAGGGTAGTAGTGGTAGGAGATTCCCTACTCAGGGGGACGGAGGGCCCCATTTCTAGACCTGACTCTACACGAAGGGAGGTGTGCTGCCTTCCTGGAGCCCGGATCGGTGATATTACCAGAAGGCTCCCAGGGCTGATAAGACCCTCTGATTACTATCCACTATTGATTGTTCAAGCAGGCAGGGATACAATCATGAAGTGTAGCCTGAGTGCTATCAAAAGGGAATTTCATGAACTAGGGAGCTCTGTTGAGGGTGGGGAGCTCAAATAATATTCTCCTCTATCCCTACTAGTGGGAAGAGGGGTTCGGAGCAGGTCAGGAGAACCCATGTGTTGAATGAGTGGCTGAAAGACTGGTGTCGGCATAAAAACTTTGGGTTTTTTGACCAAGGGAAGGTATACTCTGCTCCTGGCATGATTACTGCTGATGGGGCTCACTTGACCCAAAAGGGAAGGCGAATCCTTGCCCAGGAGATGGCAGGGCTTATTGATTGGGCTTTAAACTAGTTAGGAAGGGGGAAGGGGATATTAGGAAGGGGGAAGGGGGCATTAGGAAGGCTGCTGGGGTCAGGCAAGTGCTTCAGGAGACCTGACGTGAGTTGACGGTGGAAGAAGGGAAATGCTGGCAGTACAGTGACGGACTTGGGGATGTTCTATGTGACAGTAGGGAAAATTCTGTGGATTGCCCTGAGGACTCGTCAGTGGAGCCACAATTGCCCTTCCCCTGTTGGAAATCTCGCATTGGTCTGTTGAAGATACCTGCATCTGCTGCCCCATTAAAATGCCTTTTATACAAATGCACATAGCATGGGAAACAAACAGGAAGAATTAGAGATCTTCGTGCAGTTGCATGGCCACGATCTCATTGCAATCACAGAGACGTGGTGGGACAGCTTGAACGACTGGCACGCTGTCGTGGATAGCTATTTGCTTTTCAGGAAAGACAGGCTAGGGAGGCAAGGTGGAGGAGTTGCTCTTTATGTCAGAAAGCAGCTGGAATGTATTGAGCTCCACCTGGGAAAAGATGAACCATCAGTCGAGTGCTTGTGGGTAAGAACCAAGGGTCACGCTAGTATGAGTGACACTGTTGTGGGTGTGTCCTGTAGACCCCCTGATCAAGAGGAGCGGGCTGATAGTGCTTTCTATAAGCAACTAGAAGTAACCTTGAGATCCCAAGTGCTTGTCCTTATGGGGGACCTCAATTACCCAGATATTTGCGGGGCAAGCAATACAGACAGTCATATGCAGTCCAGACAATTTCTGCAATGTGTAGAAGACAATTTCCTGCTACAGTGGGTGCAGGAACCTACAACAGGAGGGCGGGTGCTGGACCTTGTTCTTACTAACAAGGATGGGCTTGTTAGGGAGGTGAAGGTCGGGGGCAGCTTAGGACAAAGTGACCACGAAATGATATAGTTCAAAATCCTGGGTGGAAGAAGCAAGCCAAGAAGCAGGATAGCTACCCTGAATTTTGGAAGAGCTAACTTTGATCTGCTCCGCAACGTATTAGGAGCTATCCCGTGGGCTATGCGGTTAGAAGGAAAGGGGGCCTGTGAGAGCTAGGTAACATTTAAACAGCACTTCTTCCAAGCACAGGACAGGTGCATCCCTTTGAGTAGGAAATCGAGAAAGAGAGGCAGAAGACCTGCGTGGATGAGCAGGGAGCTAATGAGTAAACTCAAAGGGAAGCAAAAGGTTTATGAGCTGTGGAAACAGTGTCAGAGCACCTGGGAAGAATATAGGGATGTTGTCAGGGCCTGTAGGGATGCGTCTAGGAAGGCTAAAGCCAACCTGGAAAAGAAATTGGCAAGGGACATAAAGGGCAATAGAAAGGTTTTTCAGGTATGTGAATAGTAAGAGGATGACGAGGGATAAATGTAGGTCCCTTGCTGATTAAGGCAGGTGTCCTGGTAACAGGGGATGATGAGAAGGTGAAGATACTAAATGCCTTCTTTGCCTCCAAAGGCTCCTCGGGACCCACAGATCCTGGATGAAAATAGGAGTGTTTGGGGAATGAAGAGCTTCCCTCTAATTGAGGTAGGGGAGGTCCAGGAGCAGCTCAAAGGGATTAATGCACAAAAATCCATGGGCCCAGATGGGTTGCATCCACGTGTGCTGAGGGAGCTGGTGGAAGTGATTGCGGAGCCGCTCTCTATCATCTTCAACAGGTCTTGGAGAACAGGAGAAGTGCCTGAGGACTGGAGGATAGCCAATATCACTCCAGTCTTTAAAAAGGGCAAGAAGGAGGATCCTAGCAAATACAGGCCAGTCAGCCTCACTTCTGTCCCTGGAAAAGTTATGGAACAGCTTGTTCTGGATGCCATCACCAAGCAACTGGAAGAGAAGAAGGTCGTGAGGAATAGTCAGCATGGATTCACCAAGGGAAGATTGTGTTTGACCAATCCCATAGCCTTCTATGACCTCATCACCATCTGGGTGGATGGAGGGAAAGCAGTGGATGTCATCTACCTTGACTTCAGCAAGGCTTTCAATACTGTCTCCCATGACATCCTGATAGAAAAGCTGAGAGAGCATGGGATAGATGAGTGGACAGTGAGGTGGGTCGAGAACTGGCTGTCAGACCGAGCTCAGAGGGTCGTGATCAGTGGAGCAGAATCTGAATGGAGGCCTGTGACTAGCGGTGTTCCCCAGGGCTCTGTGTTGGGTCCAGTCCTGTTTAATATCTTCATTGACGACCTTGATGAGGGAATAGCATCCACCCTCAGCAAGTACACCAATGATACAAAGCTGGGAGGGGTGGCTGACACACAGGAACACTGCGCTGCCATCCAGCGAGACCTGGACAGGCTGGAAAGCTGGGCAGGGAGAAACCAGATGAAGTTCAACAAAAGCAAGTGTAACGTCTTGCACCTGGGGAGGAACAACCGCATGTATCAGTACAGGCTGGGGGTTGACCTGCTGGAGAAGAGCTCTGTGAAGAAGGACCTGGGGGTCCTGGTTGATGACAGGTTGGCTATGAGTCAACAGTGTGCCCTGCTGGCTAAGAGAGCCAATGGGATCCTGGGGTGCATCCGGAGGAGTGTGGCCAGCAGGTCTAAGTAGGTGATCATCCCCCGCTACTCTGCACTGGTCAGACCCCACCTCTAGTATTGTGTCCAGTTCTGGGCTCCCTGGGATAAAAAAGACAGGGATCTCCTGGAGAGAGTCCAGAGAAGGGCTACGAAGATGATTAAGGGCCTGGAGCATCTATCCTATGAGGAAAGGCTGAGAGAGCTGGGGCTGTTCAGCCTGGAGAAAAGAAGACTGAAGGGGGACCTAATCAATGTTTATAAATATCTTAAGTATGGGGTGCAGGGGGAATTGGTCAGCCCCTTTTCTGTGGTCTGTGGAGACAAGACAAGGGGCAATGGCTCTAAATTGGAGCACAGTAAGTTCCGCACCAACATGCGGAGGAACTTTTTCCCAGTGAGGGTGACAGGGCACTGGAATAGGCTGCCCAGGGAGGTGGTGGAGTCTCCTTCCCTGGAGATATTCAAGACTCATCTGGACGCCTATCTGTGTAGTATGAGCTAGGGAGCCTGCTTTGGCAGGGGTGTTGGATCCTCGAGGTCCCTTCCAACCCCTACAACTCTGTGATTCTGTGATTCTGAAAAGGGAGGCCTGTTGAATGCAGTAACATAGATGTCAACTAAACAAGAAAATTAGTTTTTACTTCCCTGAATCACACTAAAATGGCATAACTAAAGATGGTATATGAGCATATTTTAACATTGTTAAAAACATTGACATCATCTTGCAATACAGCTCAGCTTTAATGTATAAATAATAGCCTTAACTGCACAGGAGACGATGCAGTTGTGACATAGTCGCACAAAGAGGGTGCTTTAAAAATGTGCAAGTATTAAGCTCTCCAATATAAGAATTGAGGATGCAGAGTAGGCAAGAATGTTGTCTGGTAAAACCAAAATAATCCTGCAGAGCAGGCAGGCAGAGCGTCTGATGGAACCAGAATAATCCTGCAGAATATGCAGAACAAACCCTCATCCCAAAAATAAATGTCAAGAGAAGCTGAGATCACCCAATTTTCTTTTGGGAAGGAGCACAGAACATCAATGGTGTTTTATGGAGAAGGATGGAGAGGAAAGAATGTGGCAGACTGTTCTGGCTTTCCCTCTCAAATTGTTTTCTAGACCAATCAGTATGAACTAAAACTGCATCACTTCCATGGTATTTTACACTTGCAACTAATTTAAGATAAAATTTTATGGATGATTGATAGTGATTAAATTGTAACTACTGGTAATGTGCATTTTTAACAAGCTCAGTCAATTCAGTAAAGAGTAATTTTGAAGCTAGAAGCAGGCTGGTTTGGGAGTCTTCTCCCATCGCATTCCCATCACAATGTTCTTCTCTTAACTTCCTAGTATGTAGAGATCTACCTATATGAAGTTGCAATGTTATGTTTGCACACTAAGTTTTTCACAGGACTTTTACAGAAGTTTCTAAATCCCTAAAGACTCATCACAGCAAAGCAAGAAGCAGCATGAAACATATACAGCTTTTCCACCTTACTTTGTTAGATTCTTACGGGTGAATGTAGTCTTTAGGACGTTCCATAGTTTTGTATTGTTTTTCTTCCCTTTTCTGTACAAAAACAGTCTAAAATAAACACCTCAGTAAAGATGTGAAAAGCAAATGTAATTGTGTCTATTGCTGTGGCATATATGAGTATACCATATATATCAGATACAGGGAGTGTAAGGATTTGCTTCCATATCTAAGTCTGAGATAATTTCTCCAGTGTATTAACAATCATTCGTGGCATCTTGAAGTCACTACATGTGTGTACACACACAAACACACACATTATCTACTCTGTAGATACATGGATACTTTTTACTAGAACAGCAAAAGAGAGAGAGACCGAAAGAACATGGTTCCCACTCCACATTCTAAATAAAAAAATTGTTATTAGGTGATGGTTTTACACAATAGATTGTTTTATATATATGTAGCTAAAGCTCCTCTCCCCTCAGTTGTCTCTTCTTTCTGGATACCTCTGATACTATACAGTGTTCTTTCCATGAGACAGACCTGCAATTAATTCTGTACAGAATAAATGTCTTCACATACAGAAAAGCATAAAAGAAGAAAAAAGGAACCACACCAAAAATCCCCCACATTTAATGATTTTTAAAATCTATACTCCACTTTCTCCAGCAGTAAACTTTTCAGTGTATTAAAAGGCGAGGAGTGGGGGGGAGAGAGATAACGACTATATTTTCTCCTTATTCAGTGAAATAGTGTCTGATATTTAATTCTACATCATTGGAATAGTTTATGGAAATAGTGATGCTAATGGTGAGGCTATCAGTGGGCTCGTTAATTTGTAGTGGCTATTTCTCCTGACCTAATTTCCCTTCCTGCTTGAAAACTGTTTGAAATTTCATCTGACTACAATCAGGTTTATTGGAAATATTAATGTCTGTGCTCTCCCCATAAGCCACCAGCAGGGTAATTGACTTGAAAGATGAATTACAACATCTGCATTAACAGAATATAGAGTTGTAGTGTGGATCTGGTTCTTTGTCCTTTACTGCCCTCCCTTCCTTCACTCCGAATGTGATTCTGACAATTGAGAATTTTCATTTTTTTCAAGAGACACAGCCCTAGGAAAACATCATTAATAATACACATTACACATTGCAGTTTATAATAGAAGGTTGCTTAGCCAAGGGTTGGTGAATGACTCTTGAAACTTACTTAGTCTCTGAAACAAATTGGAATTTCAATGAACTACAGAGCCCTCATTATATTTATGGGTGTGTGATATAAGCATAATTTATTAACATTATTTGCCGCAAAACTGAAACAGAGAAAGGAAGGAAATATTTACTCCTTAGATAAAATAACATTTCCAAACTGCTCAGTGAACATTATTCTACAGAGAAATTAGTATGGGGCGGGGTAGGGGGGGAATCATTAAAAACTTTCATGTAAGCCTTTATTGAGGTCTGTCCTACTTACAGAAGTGTTTAAGCATGTAAAAATTGAGCACACAAAGATACACTGAGTGGAACTCAGAAAAAAGGATGTGGCAAGAATCTGTGGTTCTTCCAATGCAATGCCCATGGTATCTGTGCTCCATATATTTAACATGACACTACTATATGTAAATACAACTCTATATGATAAATTAAATTAGTGTTAAAAATTCAATACAGAGGCATAATGCTGATGACATTTCAGCATTTTCTGTTATTCTGTGAAGAAGATCGATTTAATACAAAACCTAAAAGGAAAGTCAGCAGAAAGACATTTTAGTTTTGAAGATTTGCATCCATAATGAAGTATTTTCTTCCTCTACAACAATTATGTAACAGTTTCTTACCAATATTTCACTATTTACCCTCTTAATTATTCATGCTTTCAGGATAGCACATGGACAATAGGATTTGGAGGAAGGAGGCAGTGGGAAAAGTAATATATTATCCATAACAGAACTGCTTGAAATGCATCATGTCCAGCTTCTTAGAAGAGAGGATGAAAGGATAATAAGTGTTCCATGATATAAGGCTTAGATCTCAAATGGAAAAACATACAAAAGCTACTTTCCTTGCACAGAGTGAAGGAACCAGACAATTGATTAGACAGATAAATGAACCAAATTAGCCTGAAGAGTATTTAGGGTTTTTTTCAGGCACAAAACCCAGACAACTGACTAGAAAGTCAGCTCAGAACTGGCATTATCATCCATACTGTCAATAAGTGTGAAGCAGCATTAGGAGGCTTCTATGCTGTGTTCTTCATCCCAGCTCCTTCTATGACCTCCAAAGCTTTCTCAGTACATAGACTATTGCTACATCTTTTGGGTCATTTTCTGATACTTGTCTCCTACTGATGTAAACAGAGATCAAGAATTCTTTCTGTCTCCCACTGCTTATCTCCTGAAGTACTAACTTACATTTTTCTTACAGTATTTTTCCCCCCTATTCATACCTCCAACTTAAATCTTGTTTTAAATGATTAAAATCATCAAATGTTAATAGTAACAGAAGCAGTTCCTCTAGTTCCTCCCATGCCTTAACCTGAATGCTCCATTATTAATGAATCATAGAATCATAGGATATCCTGAGTTGGAAGGGACTGATAAGGATCATCAAGTCCAAATCCTGGACCCACACAGGACCAGCCCAGTCAGAGCATGTGACAGAGTGCATCAGCCAGACACTTCTTGAACTCAGTCAAGCTCAGTGCTGTAACAATTTTACTGCTCTACCACCCTCCAAGTAAAGAACCCCCTCCTAATATCCAGTCTAAACCTCTCCTGCTGCAGCTTCATACTGTTTCCTTGTATTCTATCACTGGTTACCAGAGAGAGGAAATTGGCGCCTGCCCCTTCACTTCTCCTCATCAAGAAGCCATAGAGCACAATGAGGTCTCCCCTCAGTGTCCTCTTCACGCTGTACACACAGAGAGATCAGCCTCCTAATACTTCCCCTTCACACCCTTCACCATCCTTGTTGCCCTTCTCTGGTCACTCTTCAGAATTTTTGTGTCCCTCTTGTACTGTGACACCCTAAAGTACACACGTGACTCAAGGTGAGGCCACACCAGTGCAGTGTGGAGCGGGACAATCACCTTCCTGGACCCGCTGGTGATTTTGTGCTTGATGCACCCTAGGGTACAGTTGGCCCTAAATAGTTGATATACAGTTGAGACCATGCATAGGCCTCTACAACCATTTTTTAAGTGATAAGTTCTGCCTTTATATTTATTGAGAGATCTTCAGTCATAATGAAGTAGTTAGAAATTTATACAAGTGTTTTTATGGTGAAATGTTTTTACTCATATAGTAGTTATAAAACCATGAAGCAGATATGTTAAGTTTACAATTCATAAATAAATTTATGTAATTATGCAATTTCCCATCAGTTAACTAAGATGTTCTGTCCAGTTAGATTGGGCACACAGTTAGATTCCAACTACAAGAGTTCATTTGGAAGTTGTGTTTATTCCTACAGACATCACCTTTATAATTGCTTCTCTATGCTCCCCCAAACCTGTAAAATATTAGGAAATCATTACCAAACACTGTTCTTTCCCACCCCACCCCTCCCACCACACTCCCTCCCACCCCTACCAAAAAATTTTTTTAAAAGTCTGCTAGTCACAAATAAAACTACTCAGAATATCTGTGCTTGGACTTGGATGTTCACGAAATGTAAAGATTTATTGTACTTCTGTTGACATTAATTTCACCTCAGTCAGTATAACCTCTCGGGTTAATAACTCCTGATGCTCACCTCCACAGAAGTCAGCATCACAAAAAAGTATGTGCTAGCACCAAGCTTCAGTTAAAGTTGAAAAATAGTTTCGATTATAGGTACCTGTTTTCACACACCATGCTCATTGTTGCCAGAAGCATTCAAAAACACTCTGTCTCCACAGCACAGTTCTGTTTCTTTGCCCAAAGATGAGGAGACCATGGATAAAGTGGCCACATTATAGGTGATGTCTGAAAATTCTATGTGTGTTTATAATTCTGAGAGCAAATTTTATCAACAATCAGCTTCAATTTTTCTGTTCAACTCCCAGCCTTACCAAGAACCACACACAGTGAATATCAGTTTTGCTGATGGCATACTGTCAGAATTTCTGTTCTTAGGATTTAACATTTTTTAAGCATGCCTTTTCTTAATAGCAATGACACTTAACTGCTGTGCCACACTGAGTTCTTTACCCTCATATCCGAAAATCATGGTTTATTAACTTACTGGAAGTTCTTCTAGTTTCTAAGACTTAAAGAACAATCGTGGTTTCTATTTACTTTCAGCTGCAACATTTAACAATTCATTCCAGGAGGAATAACAACATGGTATAAAAGCTTTGTAACTTCTAAATAGCATTTTCAAACATTAGAAGGCAGGTAAAACTGGATAAAACACACATAGAAAAAAATGTTGGGTAGAATGCAATTTGACATCTACCTTTAATTTTCTCAATCATCAGGAAGCTCTACTAAAACCTAAGCAAGGTTCAATTTATTTAACCCAAGTTTTTGCAGAGTGTCAGCTGGTTTTGTCTGGGCTATCATCCTCTTTCAGAGAGAAACTTCAAATTATTTATTTGGGTTTGTTTGTTGGTTTGTGGTTTGGGTTTTTTTTTCCTTTTAGATTTCATCAATTACTCATACAATAAGGTGGGAATCTTCCTTTTATCATTTAGCATGTAGATGTGCCAGCCCTTCACAACTAGAAAGCTGTCCAAAACTAGAAAGTTCTAAGACACAAACATGGATGAAAAGACATCTTCAAAGGACTTAAAAACTTTCTAAATCTTTTTTTTCTTTTGTTTTCTGAAAAGAGAAAAAGGAATGTGATAATTTTTAATACTTGCTACAGTAAGTGATTATTACTCATCATATTATACAAACTCAATGATGGGAGGAATAGAATTTCAGGAATCTTGTGGAGTTTTTGGGGGGGTTTTTTTGGTTTTTGGTTGTTGTTTTTTTTTTTTCCCCTGGTATTTTAACGATGGACGACCACGGGTGAATTCTTCCCTGCAGCTAAATAACAGAGAGATTTCCCCCATTTTAAAATATCTTTATAGTACTTTGCTTTGGTCTTGCAGAACCTTTTTGAGAAATTGAGATATTCCAGTATCTCTCAAGGTGGCAATTAAACTACAAGTAGCAAATGATAGTTATAACTACTTTTTGTAACAGAAATAAAGGAAATTTGAGGAAAAGGAGTCATATAAACTTTAAAGTAAAATGCAAATGGCACATCTTGAAATCTGCCCCTCCCCTCATCAACCACATTTAGTAATATTAAATGTAAGTGGACAACTGCATGTCTGTACAGCAAGATGGCAATGCTATTCACAATAACAGAATAAAATGTGTGCTAAGACTGACTTCAACACAACTTTACATTTCAGTCTTAAGCCCCCAAACATATTATGGGGAAAAAGGAAATTTTCCACTGGCACAAACATACCCTACAGACACAGCATGCATCCATGGCAATGATAATTCTGATTTCAATTAGAACTTACTAGCTCTCTTGTGCCTCATTTTTACAAGGAAAATAAAATTGAGAAAGGCATCGCTGTGATTAGCTCCTACAGCCACCTTTTCTGAGTAGTCTGAAGTGACAGCCACAGGGGTAAAAATGATTGTACTAAAATGTCTACTAATGAGGCCCCTGTAGTACTGCTCCAAGAAGGACCATTATATGCTACATTTGTCAATTTCATCTCTTTGGCTTTCTTTTTATCATCTGGAAAAAATACTGATTAAGAGAGGGTTTCTTTTTAAGGCTTTATTCTTGTTTAACCTTCATAATAATGCTCATTGCCTTCCTGTACAGCTAAAATGTTCCAAACTAAAACATTAAAATGTTCCATACTTCCTACTGACTTTCCTCAGTTTCTTGAGACTAATATATACTTTATGATAACAATTCACAAACTTTCTGCTGGGTTATAGAAAAGGAGGTATGAAAAAACCCTGCAAATATCCTATAAATGCAAAGCAGTGAGTTGAATGGAACCTAGTAATACTTTTCTATTCATGTGGAAGATATATTCATGACAAAAGACCTAATTATCTCTGAGATGAAAAAAAAAATTTAAAAACAATAAAGTAAAACAAAAGAGTAACTAAAAAAGAAAAAGTATAAGAAAAAAAAGAGGTGTTATAGGAATAAGCAGTAGTTATTTGGGTGATTACAGAAAAGGAAAATGAAAGAAAACACATTTCCAAACATGAATGACGACAGAAGCTGATAGTGGAATCTCCTATTGCTGTCATTCTGCATTTGAAAAACAAATACATATATATGCATATATATATATATATATATGTATATATATAAAAAATTACCGTGTTTATGGCTCTTAAGAAGAAACATGATTAGTCCTTGTGGACAAACTAACTTATATTCTAGGAAAATTCCTCAGGAACACATATCTTACCTTGTTTTTTATGTGCCTAAAACTATAATGTTAAGGAGCAGCTGATCTGAGAAATTGAAATCTAAGATGGTAGTAAAGAGAAATTTTGAACAGAGTAAGTGACAAAATAAAGAACACAGACATGGATTTCAAAAAAGAGCTAAGACATTCAGAACCATTTTGTTTTCTCATGTCATAAAACAGTAATGGGCCAATACTTAGTAATGACTTTAGTTAACTAAACTTTAATAAAATTACCAAAAGTAACATAAAAATCTCCAAAATATGGAATTAAAAAGAAAAGGGGGTGGGGTGGGTGTGTATTTGGGTCTACAGTTATATATCTCTGAGTGTATATATTTATATACACACATATCTCTGGGTGTCTGTATATGTATATATACACACATGCATAAATTTTTAAACTTTGGGAGTTCAAGCACATGGCCATTATTAATTGTAACTCTTTAGAATGCTCTCTAGGCTAATTCAATTTTTACAGAAATATTTTTGATGGATTACAAGGAACTAGCTGAAATGATGGAACATCAGTCTTGATTAATTCTGTTGATCAGTCAACTTTTGAAAGACGTGTGTGTTTTAGAGACATGCAGCTTGGAATAAGAAGTCTGGAGTCTTGATAAAAATGTAGGAGAGTGAGTGCTCACTTTTATCCTCCCAGAACAACTTGAAATTACAGTTAATGGGTTTATATTTCTATTTTAAAGATCTTGAAAATTTATTATCATCTTAAATTGGTAATGCCAATTAGAGATTAAATGTCTTGGTTTTATTTTCCTCAGTCATTCCTCTCTCACTCATTCTCTAGGCAATACCTTATTTATTTTGCTAACAAAATAACTTTGCATATCTGATTAGTCACTCATCGTGATGATTAGACTTAACATTTTACACACAAGGGTTTTCAAGTCATTTTTTTTCTGGTTGAAGAAATTCAGCCAAGTGTAATCTTCCATGGCAAGAAAGATTCACCTGCCATTAATACCACTAGGCTTTGCCTCACAGTATGAATGTCTTAGATTTATGTATGTTTGTATTTGTGAGTTCTTCAAACATTGGGCTTAGCACATCCAAGTACTCTTTAAATATATATATCTGTACACTATATTGAGGTCCACTGTCCTGAAAATGCAAAAAAAAAAAATCGTTATCAAAACCATCAGACTTCTTTATCAAACCAGCTAACACAGAATTACTCAATTTCTAAGATTTTAAGAGCACATTTCTGGAAGAATATGTGTTATATCTTTCTCAAGATGGGAGTAAGTACAAAGTACAGTCTCCAGTACTCATACAACTCAATTTGAAAGAACCTAATGAGTTGCGACTTTTAATGTCTGTTAAATATGTTGAACTCTATGGGGATATGATTAGGGTATTATCGTGATCAACTATCGTTGTGATCAGTGGAGCAGAATCTGAATGGAGGCCTGTGACTAGCGGTTTTCCCCAGGGCTCGGTGTTGGGTCCAGTCCTGTTTAATATCTTCATTGATGACCTTGATGAGGGAATAGCATCCACCCTCAGCAAGTACGCTGATGATACAAAGCTGGGAGGGGTGGCTGACACACAGGAACACTGCGCTGCCATCCAGCGAGACCTGGACAGGCTGGAAAGCTGGGCAGGGAGAAACCAGATGAAGTTCAACAAAAGCAAGTGTAAAGTCTTGCACCTGGGGAGGAACAACCAACTGTATCAGTACAGGCTGGGGGATGACCTGTTGGAAAAGAGCTCTGTGGAGAAGGACCTGGGGGTCCTGGTTGATGACAGGTTGGCTATGAGCCAGCAGTGTGCCCTGGTGGCCAAGAGAGCCAATGGGATCCTGGGGTGCATCCGGAAGAGTGTGTCCAGCAGGTCTAAGTAGGTGATCTTCCCCCTCTACTCTGCGTTGGTCAGGCCCCACCTGGAATACTGTGTCCAGTTCTGGGCTCCCTGGTATAAAAAGGACAGGGACATTCTGGAGAGAGTCCAGAGAAGGGCGACAAAGTTGATTAGGGGTCTGGAACATCTCCCCTATGAGGAAAGGCTGAGTGAGCTGGGTCTGTTCAGCCTGGAAAAAAGAAGACTTAGGGGGTATCTAATTAGTGTTTATAAATATCTTAGACATGGGTGGCAGGGGGAATTGGCCAGCCCCTTTTCAGTGGTCTGTGGAGACAGGACTAGGGGCAATGGCTGTAAGCTGGAGCACAGGAAGTTCCGCACCAACATGCGGAAGAACTTTTTCACAGTGAGGGTGACGGAACAGTGGAATAGGCTGCCCAGGGAGGTGGTGGAGTCTCCTTCTCTGAAGATATTCAAGTCTCGTCTGGATGCCTATCTATGTAATATGAGATAGGGAGCCTGCTTTGGCAGGGGGGTTGGACCCAATGATCTCTTGAGGTCCCTTCCAACCCCGAAGATTCTGTGATTCTGTGATTATTTTCCTTATTAGGTGAAGCCTGCAACAGTTCTCTTAATCTGTCAGTTTCTGATTTCTAAAATTGTAGTGATTTCTTTCACCCTCAATGTTAAGCTGTTGTTTATGAAAGTTTAGCCCTTCACACTAAAGTGAAAGTCCCCTTTATTCTGGATGAAATAAAGATCTAACTCCTTAACTCTAACTCCGTCTCTCTCCGTCTGTCTTCTCTGGCTGTGAAAACATAAAATAAGTGACAGGAGATACAGGGTAATTCTTTTTGCATATTACATGTTTGGTTAAAGCATTACTTCTTTTTTATCATGCATGATCCAAACTGTCAGAATACTGTTTGGCCTTTTACAAAAAAAGGCACAGCCAAGAATATACTTGTCTCATCCTTTTGGTCTTAATGAGAAATTTTCAGAACAGTTCACCAAGAGTCCAACAGTTCCCATATTGGCAACTGTAAATCTCAGAACTATCTGGTTCTGAAATAAATCAGAAACAAATCTAATGCTTTTTTTAAACAATCCAGCATGCCTTGTGACAAATTTTTCCTACAAAAGTGCTGCTCTAATGCTTCTACTTTGTTGTTAAGCAAGAGTTTTATGGCTTTGGTTGATTCTAGCATTATACTAATATGTTTACTTCTCTGTGTAAATTGAAGCAGTGCATGCTAACTAATTTAACCCAGTCTTACCTATAATTAATTAGTGCTACTTTATATCTTATAATAGTGCATAGTCCCAGGACTGAGGACCAATTTCTTTTTTATTTGCAGTGCGGTACCCTGCATGCACAGGTTAAGCAGCATTAAGTACTTCCCTCCAGATCTTTTTCACCCTTTTATAAAATCGAGACCTTCTGACCAGCAACTATTCCTCTGTCTCTACTTACATTAAATACAACTTCGTTTCTTCCAGACTTGCTAGATATTCTTTAACTTGCATAATATTTTACACTGGTGACTTGACTATTTAATGATAATAAACTTATTTGCATATAAACTGCTTGTTACATAGTATCAAGCCAATTTTGTCAGTGGGATTTTTTTAAAAATTAGAATTTTTTTAAAAAGGCTTTGCCAGAAGATATATTAATTCATCAAAGGGAACATAATTCAATACACTACACTTTACTCCCTTACATATAGCACACTGAATACCTTAGTGCCCACCCCGATAGTTAAACACGGTTCCTTTTTACTGAAATGTTTCCCCTATTTCCTTCATTTATTTCAATTTCTTACAATTTATGTAAGTCATATTCAAATACACATAAACAATAATGTTTATATGGATAAGATGTTGAAAATGTTTAGGAGTCTATTTGAGCCATTTTATTCTGAAGTGTGGGTTTAGAACACGCCGGTCAGTACTGAACAGTAAAAAATGCTGAGGAAATGCTGGTTGATGAGTAACAAAGGTAGGAGAATGACAATACTGAAAGATGGATTATTATTTTATTTCTTTCCTTTTACAATCTTCTGATATTTTTTTCTTCAGCCAAGTTTGAAATTTGTACTGTTTTTAGCAAATTGCCCTGGCACTATTACATCCTCTCTGAATACAGTTGTGTGGGTTTTATTGCTTCACAGTGCTGAGTGGAAAGGATTTGCCAGCTTGGGAAAATGCCAGAATTTGCATTTTAATAAAGATATGTCAAACAATAAACTTGCTTAACATCCTGTGACAGATCTGGTGAAACTGTGTCTTGTAAGTGTGTATTACTGCACTCACTACACTTTTCTGCAGTTGTTTTAAGAGAGACAGAGCTAGAAACAAATTTATGTATTAACTTCTTTTTCGGCAATACCTGAAGAAAAACCTGTTACTGTGGTACTGTAACTCAGAAGTGCAGCGATATGTAGGAAATACATCCCAAATTCAACACCTCGCCTAGTCTGGAGTTGGGATGAAGGCCTGAATCATTTCACAAATATACAAACTTTTTCAGAAAGGCAGCTGCAATTAGAAAGGAGGTAGAAACCCAAAGATCTTGCAGTAAGCACAAGATGAGAACGTGAAACATGCAAGCCACTGCTTAAAACTTAGAGGACTTTTCCCATTAGGTATTACCTTTACTGCCTGTGCACCTGTGAAAATATAGTACTATGCCACAATCTCTCAGAAAAAGTAAAAGGATAATAAAGCAAAAATCCACAGCTAAAACCTAAGTTATTAATTATTTTTAAAATATTATTATATCAACTCTAAAAATCAATAACAGTTTTTTGACAACTGTGGAAATTGTCAGAAAAGGACTGAGACACATATCATAATAAACTGACATAACAAGAATAAACAAGTGTCTTCTGGATTCAGTGTAAGAAAACTGGAAATACTGAGTCAATAGATGTATTTGTCGACTCACTCCAGGTTTCTGCCTGTCACATTTTATGCAGTTACAGGTGGTAAAAAACCCAACCAACCAACCAAACACAAACAACCCCCCAAAACAAAATAAAAAAACATTCCTGTATCCAGGAAAAATAAAATAAAAAAAAAATCAGGATTCCTGCATTTTGGATAACTTAGAAAGTCTCTGGGATTTAAAACATTGCCTATAGGAGTTGTTAAAGTCACATGAAGGAAATACCCAGATAAGAAAGTACTGTGGAGACCAACCAAAGCAAAAAGATATTTTATAGCTCATCAACTTTTCAAATGGAGCATAGAGGTGATGAAGAATATTTCTTTGATCTCTGTTTCCATAGACACAGAAAATATAACAAGCTTACAAGATCTTGGTTTTCACTGAAGTGCAAAAGAGTAAGTCAGGAGGTCTTCCCTATGAAGAACCCCCACCTGGTTAGGCAGCCTGCATACAAATAACAGGAATTCACCAACGCACATCACATTTTTCATATGATTTCTTGGTTTTATTCATTGAGAAATTCCAAGTAAAGAAATATAAGATTATTGTTGTTACTGCTACTTTGCTTTCTTTTGTTTGCTTGCTAGCTGATGACGAAGCCAGTTGTGCTGGGGCACACATGCTGGTGCAAACTACTCCATTTCTGCAAACTTTAAAGTCATAAATGCAGCTTTAATTCATGCCAGCTTTAAAGTACCAGCTTTCCTCACAAATCCTGAGTTTATTCCACCTGAAACAGCACTCCTTGAAAATGGCATGAAGAAAACTACAACTATTTAGTACAGTGTGGTTTGTGATAAGGCAGTAGCGTGAAGGTCTGTTCTTAACTCCTTATTCAAATAGTTACAATTCAATGCTGAAATGTCACCATCTTTAAAAGGGAATAGCATCCAGCAATGACAGATACCTAATGACCTTCATGTAATCATACATCTTCCATGCAAATAGTGAATGAAGTTTCGGTGCATCACAAGGTAAAATGTAAAAGCACCAAAACTATTCTGCCTATAGGAATTATGTAATTACATTTGATGAAGATGCACCAAAGGTTTTTTAATAGCTGGTAAATACTTTTAACAAAAAAGACAAAATTTACAATTATTTTATGCTTTTAAACTGAGAAAAACAAATTTTCCTGACATTCTTTGCCCATGTTTTATTTGTAAGTTTCATAGCCTTTGAGGCATAACAAACAATTTGCTATGGGGAATCTGATCTTGTTAAGGATTAGACTTTTCTATAATGTTATATTAGATCATCAATTAATAAGAAATCTTTCTAACACCTGCATGTCTCAAATGTGGATTTTTTTTTGTTGGTTGTTTTTGGTTTTGATGGTGGGGTTTTTGTTGTTGTTTTTGTTGTAGGGGTTTTTTTTATGTTCATTCCTTTAACTCTCAGATTTTATAACTCACTTTTGGACATTAAAAGTGTTATTTTTACTTCAGATACTAAACAGTGTTTATTTACAGAACCTTCATCCTGAAGCCTATTCCAAATTTTCTGTTGAGGGCACTCGTTCTTAGAATAAATTGTTGTATGCAAGAGAGAAAAGATAGAATGCCAGCCTTGCACCTGTCTTTTTTTGGTTTCATCAAAATAAATTTTCTATAAATTTTCAAATACTTTAAGGATTTTAGTGTTTTTTGTTTAGGTTGCTTTTTTGGTTGGTTGGGGTTTTTTTGTTGGGATTATTTTTTTTTTTATTTTGTAGAACAAGAACTGCAAGCTCCCCCTCAAAGTCTCCAACTGAGATCAGTAAGAAGTAGAGTCAGAATATTTTATAGACAGATGCTCTTGCAAACTTCAGCATGCCAGCTAAACCATAGTTGGCTACAGTTTCAAAATCTCCTGGAACATGAAATTGTCCTTGCTCTAAATATACCACCTTCCAAGAGCTCTGGGGAAATGCAAGGGTACTAAAATGATACAGGAGGTGCAAGGTGGGGGAAAGAGGAAGGGAGTGGGTGGTAGCCATGTGAGCTGGAAAACTCTACTGGAAAAACACCAACGTGTCATTTGCCGACACATTAGGCCAGTGCTAACTGCTTAGATAGGGAACCAGAGCTTGCAGCTATAGTGAGGGAATCAGGCAAATATATTTACATTATCTGGTTGGTAATTAGTGTGTTGAGAATGAGGTTTTCTTTTAAGGTGCTGAACACATTAGTGCATGGGAGTCATTCCACTTCTAGATTCTGCAAAAATTAGTTTCAGTTTATCTGAAATGAGCTACAGTTCCCTGTATAACAGAATGGCCTGGATTCTGAGAGAACCCTCTGAAAGGGAATAAATAAAAAAACCCACTGTTTTCTGTATCCAGCCTCGAAGTCTCCTCATCAGTCAAAAGCCAGGCATAAGTACCTACCAGAAGGCTCCACTTGTATATGAAATTAGTGTATATGTGCTGAACACTACATTCAGACCTGGGACAACAAGGTAAAATAAAGAACAAAAAACCCAAACAAAACTGCCAAATGCAAATTATCAAGGGCTTAGCATACGTTTAAATGTGAAATTAATTATTGAATATGGATGTTCTTCAGAATTCTATAGCCATTTCTTATGTTGCATAACAATGTATTTTTATATCACTAAGTGAACTATTTTGCTAAATAAAAGCAACCTCCAATAATAGACCCTTGATATTCACCTTGCTATATTACCTTTTGGGCCTGTTCTAGACTGTTTCAGCAATCACTCTGCAAGTAAATCTTCCACAGAAGCCTCTAGGTATAAGTGCTGTTTATATGAACCACTCAGGGTCAAAGCGAGAGAGTTGACCATAGTGTATGCTTTCAGATAACACTACAAGCATGATCAGTATGTTCAAAAAAGTGTTTCTAAACTGGGAGAAAACCAAACCACTTTATTTTGTTTGTTTGTTTTTATAAAAGAAAATTTTTTTACTCCTTAAATCATGCAAAATACTGTGTATTAATTCAAGGAAAAAAAACTAGTCATGCTGCTGTCCAGCTGGATTAGATATATATGATGGCTTCAATCTCAGGCTACACTTATAAATGAGCATAGCTTTCATGTCGTACAAAATGACTCATTTGTTATGGGGAGATGGTTACAAGGATTACACTACATTTAATTCTGGACCTGTGCGAAACGCAATAGAAACTGTTGATTTAATCTTCGAGGACCTTTATATCTTAGATCTTACCTTCCTCAGAAAGTACCTTTTAATCTATGCCAGATGTAGTAATAGAGATCAGAAGAGATCTTGTTAACAGGGTCTTGATTCACAGCTGGAAAAGCCAGAATGTGTAAAGACTCTACATAGGTACTTGGAACTTCAGAAAGTTTGTTTTATCATACAAAGGGTGACACCTTGCTAACAGTTGCAAAAGTGTAACTACTACTACTACTTCTCTGAATCTTAGTCTAAACATTACTCCAAAAATCACAGTCAGTGAGAAAAAAATATTTAGACATAATCAAAGATATGGATTTCCTTACAAACATGTAGTGTATGCTATATGTAGCCTGACAGACCTGAAAGAAAACGACATACTTGATGATGCTTACATTTAAGAACAAGAGACATTCAACAAGTTGCCTCTAATAAATTCTGGAAATTCTGATTTTATATTTTTTTCTATGCAGATATTTAATGTATGGAGAATGTAATACACAGTGCTTTGGCAAGCAACATATCAAAAGAACAATCAAAACTGAACTGAGTAAAGACCCTAAATTGCTGTTTAAGGGGCAATTGATATTCTGAGTTAGAATGAAATGTGATGTTGTTTTTAGTTCTCACAGCAGTTTCACTTCTTGGCTGAAATTCAACTATAATATATAGATTTTGGATTTTAAGCACCACAGAATAAAAAACAAATAATATCGCCATATAACTCTTCTTCTTCTAGAGGGAATTACTTCCCACAAGACATTCTTAGGAACTTTGTCTGATCTCGTATCAGATATTTGAGAAACTCATGCTTTCACTGTTTTTCTCTGTAATATTTACGTAAGAGAATTACAAAATAGCAACACTCGTACTAATATTTTCAGCAAATTCATTTAAAATCCATTCTATGCAAAAAATTACTGAGTAAATGCCTCTTCATTAAAAAGTGAAATAATTCTACATTCCAAAATATAGGGTAGCCATAAATTGTGGAGTCATGGGCTCAGGAAGGCCAAGGAGTCCTTCAGCACAGGAATCATAGAATGTGTTAGGTTGGAAGTAAAAAGTAAGACAGCATAGATTCAGACTAGTTATAAGGAAGACATTTTTTACAGTAAAGGTGGTGATTCACCAGGACAGGTATCCCAGAGAAGTTACGGATGCTGATCCCTGGAGACATTTAAGGTCAGGTTGGGCAGGGCTCTGAGGAATCACACCTAGTTAAAGATGTTCCTGCTCATTGCAGGTGAGTTAAAGGTCCCTTCCAACCTAAACCATCCTATGATTCTGTGACTGAAAAATTAGAAATCTCAATAAATAATATCTATGACATCAGAAATTCTATCATATAAACTCTAGGAGTACATCTTCCCAAATCATGTGCCCTTGAATCTTACACCTTATCCAGATCCTGTCAGAATCCCTGAACAGATGGATTGGATTCAGCATTCCTGAAATGGGGTCTGAGGGATGAAACCGTATTTGAGTCCCTGAATTAATTCATTTAACCTGACAGACATGGCCAAAAACAAAGGGAAAATAAGAATATCTCATTTTCTGGGACCTAAATGGAGGTCAGCTCATTTAACCTAAGCTTCCAGAAGTATCAGATGGTGATTATTTCATTACCTACCCTTGTATTAAGAGGTTAAATATATTTTTTTCACTGTGATACCCCCCCTACACAGCTCATATAATTTTTACAGATTTTGTTTTTTGAGAGAAAGCAGGTTGATAGGGCTGTGGTAAATTTATTATGTAAAACTGATAAATAAGTTAAAAGTTTGCACATGAAAACTTGCATGAAAATTGGCCATGAATTCCTATCCTTCAAGATTACACAGGTTCACCGTTCCCACGATTTTACTCTCTTAAGTAATCTTCATTGATATAGCCACAAAAAATCTATACTTACAGATCATGAGAAAAAAAAGAAAGATATCCAAGAAGGTCCTTTCACTCCGTGGACACTAATGTATAAGCCTGAAAACCTAATTTCATTGTTTTCTAATCTTCAGGTGGACTTAAAAATGAAATAAAAATCAATCTTAGTGCTGCACTCCAGAACAAAATTTGACCTTGCAATTCATCTGTTCCTACTGTGCTTATGAGTTACAGCTGTCCATCTTTCTTCGGGCATAATTTGACATTCTACAAAAATCATGGTAAAGCTTCCAAGGATTTCATGCTAGCATTCTGGGGTTCAATAAATTGTTTCGCAGAGCCCAGGCAGCAGTCCATCTCTTGACATATCCTGACAGTGTTTGTAAACCTAACGTCATTTGCAATTCAGAATGCATTTTATGTGGGGTGCTGAGCTGTATTTTGGTTTCACGATAAACTAATTTATATTTTCCTCACAGAAGCAAAGACAACAGAATCTTTGTGGATTACACAGCATGACCTGTATAAACAGAATAAGGAAGCAGCTGGTTCTGAGGGAAAGAATCATGAAGCACAATATAACAAAATATATGCAAAATTGAAGCTGTGCACCCTAAGTCTCATTAGGCAAGATGCGAAAAATTGCCATTGACCTATTGGAAGTTGCACATAATCTGCAGAGAGGGATTTCAAGCCCTCTGAATGCTGCAGTATTAAGGATTCAGGGCAGCATCATGTATTTTGTAATTGTCAATCAGTTGTAAGTCTCAGTCTAGTCACTGCAATAGAAGTGTAAAACAAGCTCTAGAATTATTACTTCTTTATTTTAACTTGTCAAATTTATTTCAAAATCACTATTACTTATTGCATTAGGATTAAGTGCTCAGAGGGGTATGTTCATTGCAGAGATCTTAGGCTCCTTAATAATACAAAAACAATACATTAATTTCTCTCTCATCCTTTTTTTTTTCCCCAAAAGCTTCCTAATCCCACGTTCTCATGTCTTTAAGTAGCATTATAAAAGAAATCTGTAACCTGAGAAATAAGAAATTTGTTTCTACGTATAACACATCTCTGAAAAGACCAATAAAGGACATTAGGTGTCTAGGTGCCTACTCTCAAGACAGCTACACACTTAAATTCTTATCAAGAAGCTACACGCTTGAATTTTTATACTGAACTCCTTGGAATGGAATTTGCAAATGTGAGCTGGGACAAGCAGATAGTGATAGGCACAGAGAAGAGCTATGCCGATCAAAAGAAAATACCCAATAGAATCATCTTTCTCTCATGGACTTTGTAAAACCTGCAAACTTGAGCTAAACGTTTAAGTGAGATTATAATTTTAAAATTAATTCACTACTCCTTAGACTTAATTTTCAGTCAAGGAAACATAGAACCCAGGGCAAAAATTAATGTTAACCTCTAACTGACATCTCATATTTAAGAAAAAAATACTCTGGTTTGTTTGGTTTTAATTGTTTTTGCATTAAGATGTTTGGGCAAATAACATTCCAAAAATTAACAGCGCACACATGCCAAAATGACTGAAAATATGCTACTAAGCCATGATTCCTTTTCTTTGAGCTCTCTCTCTTTCTACACCCCATACATAGGGTTCCCTGCCATACAGAAACTGTACTAGCTTCAGCAAATTTGCCAAGTGTCTGTGCTGCAAGATTCATTGCCCAATATGTTAACTGCATAAATACCACAAGTTCAAAACTTTAATTCTGTACGTGTAAAGTAAAAGGATGTGCACTATTATCATTCCATGACAGGTCATGACACATATGCTGTGCAGTCAGCACATGTTATGCATTCCTAAAACCCACTTTCTTGGTGATATATCTTCTCACAGGGATCATTCAGAGTGGCAACCACTTTGTGCCTAGATGTATTTGCAATTCAGTTCAGTCAGGGTGTTGTCTCTATGCATCCACATTGGAAGATTTTTAGATATATAAATATTATCTGAAAAACCTCAGGTACTTACA
This sequence comes from Laterallus jamaicensis coturniculus, assembly GCA_022605575.1. NCBI lineage: Eukaryota > Metazoa > Chordata > Aves > Gruiformes > Rallidae > Laterallus > Laterallus jamaicensis. Next base: position 14,941,760 of record JAKCOX010000019.1, read on the forward strand.
GACTCTCCAACACTGAGGATATTTTTTTTTTTGTTTTTCTTTTGAATTACCTTCTACAGCTTAGATGCTAACTTCTAAACACCAATCCACATCTGAGAATTTGCCATCCCACTGCTTCTATAGTCTTTCCAATTTTTAGTTGTACTTCCAATCTTAGATAAAGGCCAAATTCTCATGCCAAGCATCTTTTACTTGGATAAATACCTAAGAAGTTCTCTGATTACATGAATATACTGTCTGTTGTCATTTAAAAGAAAGGTGGAAGATAATAGGTGATTTTTAAAAAGAAATTACCACAGCAAGCTGAAAAAGAAACCCCAAAGGAAATTTATGGAAGAAATCTCATAAATCAATTTGAGATTTGTTATTTTCATGCAAAAAAAAAATCAACCCCCAACACCAAAACCCAAGGAAATGTGTGAAAACACATGATCAGCTGTAAATAAAGACAATGATGAATAATTACAATATTAATATAATGAACTTAACCTCATAGGGTTTTCTTAGTTATCCTATGCATACTTTTTTTTGAAACAGTAGGTCACCATTTGAAAACCACACTATAGCCTTACGTTCTGGAATTAATATTGAGGTAGTATTGAAAGTACAGTAAGAAATACTGAAAGATGATCTAATTTACTGGTCCTGGCTTTTCATTGCATTAAGTTCCAAACTTAGAGTGAATAATAGCACGTCAAAGCAATCTCTGGTTGCTTAATGAAAGTCTAGCAAAAAGGAAGTTTAGGTAAAAAACTGTAAGCTTTCACTTTCTGAATTCCCATTTCACATTAGAAATATTCTAAATGTGCTGGAAGGGCTTAAATGGTTTCTCTCTATAGACTGAATTCATGCCGTTAAACTCAAAACCAATTTTGCATAGACTTTAATCAGAGCAAGATCAAACACCTACTCTTCTTCAGACCTACTTCCAGCAGGAAAGACTCAGCCAACTGGAATAAAATAAAAGCAGGACATAAGAGGTGTCCCGAAAGAGTCTTCAATATTAGCGGTACGCGTAATGAAACAGTGTTATCAAAAAGTGTCTGCCCTTAATACAAAGCTACTTTTCATGACTTATGGCTGCAATGAGCATTGTTCGGCGCAACTGTCAGGGGCCTTCATACAAGTAGTGAAGGATCTTTGCTACAAGCAGGCACCCATTGATCCCACCTTCTCCCAGCATCATGGTTTCTAATTTTTGTCCCCCTAGCCTTTGCTTTCTGAGCTGCACTACTGTCAAAAGCTATTCTGTTACACATTGTTGGTAGTACCTGATTTTCAGTACCATGGACATCCAGAGGCTGGATTTGCATGGTAAAATGGATATGGAAACTGTAAGGCTCACAGAATAAATCTTGGTTCTGTTATCAGGCCTGCTAGTGATTTCCTGTGATGCTTTGCTCACTTTCATAACTAATCTCTGCATACCAGCTTTTACATCAGTAGTAATATGCATGAAATAACCTATACACATTGCTATATGTAGATAACATTATAATTGAGAACTGTATTTTTTAATGTTTCTTTTCCCCCATTTAAATCCATTATTAAGATGGGAGAGGGAAATTTACATCATGTTACATTGACTGTCTCAACTTCATTGCTAACACTACATTTCATTGCCATATTAATTCATCAAGAATATTTTTTTTAAACACAAAAAAGGTAAAGAAATTTTGTGGAAAACATGAAATGGCCCACATCAATTTTGTATGCAGTGAGTATGAATAATGTATTTTTTTGTATGTATCATATTGTGTTGCATAAATTCATCTTTGGCCTTTTACCTTCCACCAATTATATGATTTAATCACTAGCCTGATTTAAATCAGCAGCAGTGAAGGGTGTCAGAGCAACACGCATAGCCGCTGGAACCCTGACAGAAATTCTGTGTTAAATATCTATTTTTTGCTGTATATAGTTTTTTCATTTGATATTTCTGACTTTGTAAAATTATAGTATAAGGTAACAAGCCATGCTCTGCTAAGCATACTAATTCTCCCCTCCCAGTATCAAAGTGTGATAGAATAATGTCATGTGATATGGCATAAGGCTGGAGAATGAGGAACAAGTAAAGCAGAAAAACTGAACCTAGATGTCAGTTTGGCATGCAATCAAAGCTGTCGACTTCTAACCACTGCAGCTGCCTAGACTTTGGTTAACCTCTCATTGATTTCTCCAAATAGGATTTCATCTAAAGCACCGAATTAAAAACTGAGACTCGGGGCCGGTTCTGTAAATTGAAAAGCGTACAAATGAATTGGTAGTGAATATACTTGACAGCTTTCATCTCTGTCAAGCCTCTGATTCTGAACCTAACAAAAGTTGGTAGAGGTCAGGTTAATTTTTGGGAAGAGGGGGAAACAGAAGGAGTATGAAAGAAAATATAATGATTTATTTTACTCCATGTTAAAGAAGTATTTGGTGATGAAGGGCAGTTCTTAATGGATTTACTGTTTCAGACAACGGAATGGTATAATGAAAAAAACCACAGTAGATAGGAGGGAAAAACCAAAAAAACCCCACCAACCCCAAAAGAACAAACACCCATAACCAAAAAAACTGCCCCTCTTAGATGCAATAAATCCCTGTGATCTGCAGTACGCTGTCAGACTGAAGAACATGCAGTTAACAGCCATTTCACTTTGTGCTATTTCCTGATTGCTACATTCACGTACCCAATTGTGTATACCCAATCTTCTATGGGTGCTAAACGAAGGTCTAAGCTGTGAGGGGTTACAGTGGTGCAATATATAAGAAATATGACAACTCAAAACATCACTTTGTAAACCCAGAAAATGGATTTTAAAGAATCAGCACTGCTGAAACATTTCAGAAGAAAATACTTTCTCTTCCTTTCCTACAAAGATCACTGACTGTTTATCCACTCTATCCATGAAGGCCCATTAATCCTAAACAAGGAACAATTAATCTGATACATCATGCATGCAAAAAATTGAAAACTCATTCTTATTCATATTTTGGATCCTCAGAGGCTACTAAATTCGTTACAAGTGTTTGATCCTAGTCTGCTCAAATCAGGTGAATCATCACAAATGAGGAAAACTTTTTAAAGCTATTAAGTAATGTCTGCATAACTCACCCTGAAGAACAGAATAATAATAATAATGCTTTTACCCAGAACTGACTACATTTCTACAGATGAGAGGAATCACCTGCACACATTTGTCCAACTTCCATTTCAGTCAAATAGAGTGGGTAAAATCCAGAAGTATTATGAAGGTCAAAGGCAAATTCCACTGACTGTAATCAGGATAAAGGTGTGCTTATCTATACTTCTTGAGTCATTGACAAAGATGGTGCTGAATTACATTTTATGTATCACTTCTGTTTATCCCCACAAGACACTCTTGCTAGGCTACACTGACATTTCATGTACTTATTCAGTTTCTGCATCTGAAAGCTTATCAAATTTTGCCCTCCATGACAACCATGTGAGCTGATTTTTGCAGGTCTTGATGAGGACATAATCTGATGTTGCCTCCACAAAAAAGTTGGACAAAAATGTTAGGTGTCCATAGAAAACTTCAATCTCTGTAAGTAGAGTTTTCCTGAGTTTCTTTAACAATCTCACTGGATATGATTTAGAAAACAACAACAACAGCAACCCACCCAAACAAACAAACTACACAATCCAAACAAAAAATAAAAAACAACCCAGAATGTAACTTGAAGGCTGTGTTTCAACTCTAGTCCCAGACAAGCAGCTAGGCAGCCACAATATAGGTGTTTTCACAATCCATGTACAGGAGATGAAGTACTATGACTTCATTCAGTTGTCTAAACATGAAGTCTGGTAATATTTGTGGTACTATAAAGTATGCTACTTGCTCTCTATTACAGTCAACTACCCATTTAGAAACATCTAAGAGAGGGAGAAACTTATATAAAAGAGACTTAAGCATATAAGAGAGAAGCATGGAAGAGACTTAAGAAACAATATCTCAGGTACGCACCAAAACCAAACCAAACCAAAACAAAAAAAAAAGAAAACAGCAAAAAATTGTTGCACTATAATCATAGAATCGTCTGGGTTGGAAGGGACCCCAAGGATCATACAGTTCCAACCCCCCTGCCACAGGCAAGGGCCACCAATCTCCAGGCCTGGATCTAGACAAGGTTGCCCAGGGCCCCATCCAACATGTCCTTGTATACCTCCAGGGATGGGGCATCCACCACCTCTCTGGGCAGCCAGTTCCAGCACCTCACCACTCTCTGTAAAAAACTTTCCCCAATATCTAAACTAAACTTTCCCTCCTTTAGCTTTAATCTATCCTCCCTTGTCCTGCCATTGTTTATCCTTCTAAAAAGGTGATTCCCGTCCTGTTTGTATGCAACCTTCAGGTACTGGAAGGCTGCAATGAGGTCCCCCTGCAGCCTTCTCCTCTCTAAGTTGAACAAGCCCAACTCCCTCAATCTCTCTTCGTAGGCTAAGTGCTAAGTGCTCCAGCCCTCTAATCATCTCTGTGGCCCTCCTCTGAACTGTCTCCAAGAGTTCCACATCTTTCTTGTACTGGGGGCTCAAGATCTGGACACAGCACTCCAGATGGGGCCTCAGGAGGGCAGTGTACAGAGGGACAATCACCTCCCTCTCCCTGCTGGCCACCCCTCTTCTGATGGAGCCCAGGATACCACTGGCCTTCCAAGCTGCAAAAGCACACTTCTGGCTCATGTTAAGCTTCTCATCCATCAATCAAAGGAAATGCATCCCTCCCCACCTTCTCCCTCCCCCTAAAAAAGAGCATAATTTATACGACTGTAAATCACACCTGCAACCATTTTTTATCCTGCTCCCCACCTTTGTATTTAACACTAGATGATAAAACCTTTGAATTATGGAACATAATGTTCTTTTTTAGTTCTCTCATCCTCCAAGGGAAAATGCAACTGAGAGCATTTCCTTTTAGTACAGCAAGTAAATTTATTTTAATAGGAATAGAACCGATGAAGAAACTTTGTGAAGAAATGTTCTCATGCGTACTTCCTCACCTCTCCCACCTACAATAATTATTGGTTTAAGAAAACAAAATAGCATAAGCGATAGCATACAGACAAGAATGTCCTAGAGACTTCTCATATGAATATATGATCAAACAAAGCCACTTGGATAACCTCTGTGGCATCCTTCTTCCCAAAAAAGACTGGCATCTTAGTAATACTAAATAATAGATACATCTTCCTTAAAATATTCAGATACATGAAAATGTCTTTTTTTTCCCCTCAAAGAAAAATAGCTTTTAAACACAATTATCTGTGGGAGTATTTTAAAATGCCTTTTTTGATGGCACAATTCAGTACTACATTCAAATGTGTTTATCATACTATATGCTGATGATTTTTAAAATTTATTTTATGTATGATTATTCTTCTGGAAGAACATGAGAGCTGCTGTATCTCTTTAACTTGTGTTTTGAATCCCTATACAGGAACAGCCTTTCTAAAACATTTCAACACCTTTTCTACAAAGAAGAGTAAACCATCACCATCAGATTGGCCAGGCATATGTATGACTGCTTTCTGTTTCACACGTCAATGATGTTCAAAAAAACCCCAAAACATTGTATCATTTGAAAAATCAGACTGAAAGGTAAGTGTGCCAGTAAAACATGTTGGAGATGAAAAGCTGAAGACAATACTCCCAAACAAAAATATAATTATTCAGTACTTTAAGAAGTTTTTACATTTTCCGGTTTCTCTTGCTATGCACAAATGCTTAACAATACATAAAAAGTGTCTGTACTTTTCATAAACTTGTATACAGTATTTATGTATAGGAATACACTAAATATTTGCAAAGATTTTCATATGTACACATTAAACATATATAATGAAATATTTCTATGTCATGGCATATTTAATAAAGTGGGGTAAGACCAAGGCTTTCAGAGATGCTTTTTAATCTACTGAAAGGGGTTTTGAACTTCTGGACAAGATGGACAAAAGATCCGAGACTTAAAGGAGGGATGGGTGAAAGCAAGGAAGTACTCAGGAGCAAGCATGACAAATGAGGAACATCCCCTGTAAACACAGTGCAGCTACGGGCGGGGTTCACCTCAAATGTCTGTACACAAACACATGCAGAGTGGAAAGTGAGCAGAGGAGAAACTCAGTTGGACCTAACACTTAAAACAAAAAAGAAAACCTCCCAAAAAAAAACCCCAACACAACCCTAGACATTAGAAAAACAGATTATCAGATTTCAACTTGTTCAGGGATATTCTTTGTGGGAGCTAATGGGAGACCACAGTGAGTGGATAAAGGAGCCCAGAAGAACTGATTGATCATCAACACCGACTTCCTCAAAGCACAGGAAAAGTCCATTGTGATGTCCAGGAAGTCAGCATAAAGTCAGCATGGATAATGGAGAACTCCTGACTGAGCTCAGCTGAATTACAAAAGCCAATACTTTCTTGGAGTTGATACTAGCGATGATTGTGAAGCATAAAAAGAAAGTTACACTTCTGGTGGACAACTATCTCAGCGTGAGTCAGCAGTGTGTCTTTGAACAAAGAGGACCAAACATATACTACACTGCATCAGTAAAAATGTAGCCTAAAGGCTCAGAAAGGCTATTCATCCTTTCTATTCAGTATCTATCAGACTGCATGGGGAATGATGTGTCAAGTTCTGAATTCACCAGTACAGAAAAAAACACTGGACTAAGACCAGCAAGGGGTCATCAAGTTGGCCAGGGGGCTGGAGAATATTAGAAAATGCCTCTTAGAGGTGCACATTCTCACCCTCAAGATGCAAAAGGTAAGGGGAGACCTTATTGCAGTTTTAGCCACCTAACAGGAGGGCCAGGAGAGAATAGAGCCAGACTCTTTTGCAGGTGCACAGTAAAAGGATGAGAAGCAACAGAGACAAGCTGCAACAAGACAAACTCCAATTTGATATGAAGGGAAAAAAAAAAAAATCACAATGGTGATCAGACACCAAAACTGGTTTCCCAGTGAGGCTGTGGCAAGCCTTGGAGATAGTCTTGGATATATTCAAAACTTAATTGGCTAAGACCTAGAGCAATCTGACCTTAACCCTCTTTGGGTCATTGTATCAGATGATCTCTGAAGGTCCCTTCTAACTTCGACTACGCCAAGACAATAAAATAGTGCCCCATACATACAGCAAGACTTACATCTTAATCACATGCCTAGTTTTAATATATTTACTACTCTTCACTATTATATAATATTTCAAAATGTAAAAAAAATCTTTATATTACATAAAGGTGTATTGTCCAAAGCTAATCTGTTTGAACATTGCACATTTTAATATTAGAATCATTTTAACTACTTAAAGTGTTGTGATGATTCTGTTAGAAATAGTATCGTACAAATAATCTGACAGAGACAGTATGAAATAGGTTGATGTCATTATAACACACAAAACCAAACTACACCTCTACTTTGTATATGATCTTCATAACTACAAAACCAAACAAACAAATTGGAGAAGTTAAAAGAAACCCAAAGCAAGAAACACCACAACCAACCAAAAATAAACCCCACCAGCTTCTCCCTCTGCTATCACTTATATTTATTTCATTAAAGTCAGACAAAATACCACTACTGGTTTCAGATCATCGTTTCAAGGTAGAAGGTGATCAAGTTGGAGGCAAGTCTATTTGCAGGAAACAACTGACAACTGCAAATTAACTTAGTATATTTTATAAAGGGAACACTGAGTCACAGAAAGTTCATGCAATTTTGAGAAAGAGGAAAAAGGTCAAGAAACTTGAGTCAAACCCATATTTTACTCTCCCCTCTTCCTGCAGAGTGGAAATCCTCAAGTGAAGGATATTTACAGAACACAGATTGGGAAACCACCATAAAATTTGATTGCAAGGATGTTTTTTCTAATTGTGGTTATGACATTTAAATTAACACCAACTGTTTGATTACTCAACTCTTTTCCTCCTCCATGATGGATAAATATTTAATGAGAATAATTTCCACTGTGATTGTGAGCACTGTAAAGAAGTTAATTTCACCTCTATTTTTCCTCAGGTCCCTGAGAAACCAGGTATAATCTAAGGAGTTACAGAATAACTAGCTTTCCTCCAAATGTCTTTATAACTATTCACCAGAAAGCTAATATTTATTTAGATATACCTAAAGGAACTTTGTTACCCCAGGAGAGATCCTGCTGAACTTTACACAGGGCAACCATACTTAGAAGCAGGAATGGTACAGAATAAATGTGATTTTTGACTTAAGCTAGGTCTTCAGTCATAGTTACAGATGCAATAGCTCAAAGCCTTAGTCTGCCTAACTCAGATGTACTGATAACACCTCTTTATCAGTGGCAGTGGATGAAACACATGAGGCTCCTTTCAATATCAGATATGAAGAAATCCACACAGGGGACTATTACATTATTTCTGCAAAGAAAATATGACTCAAAATATCTCAAGAAATCCAGCAGCCAACAAAATTATTATTAACCTAGGACTTTGCTTTAGTTCTATATTTAATTACTGTATATTGTATCATGAAAAGAAGCTAGAGGTAGAAGAATGCTATTAAAACTATATAAACCTTCTAGTGTAGGAACCAGAGTAGATTCCCAACAAAGAGGGGAAAAAACCCAACCTAAATCCCACATGATTTAAAATATTAAAATATTACTGTAATAGAAAAATTCATGACTGATGCTCTTTTTTCTTATATGCTATATACAGAGATACAGAGAGATATAGGAAAAAGGAACATTTTATTATTTTATTCACTAAATATTAAAATGTTATGTGGTTTAAGAGATGGAAAAAAAAAAAAAGGAATATTTTGAAGTGCTGACAGACAGCAGCATCCTGCTTCCAATGGCAGATTCCTAGAAAATGTCTTCACCCAGAGACAAAAAGATGCACTCTTTATACAAGATTATGATTTGCACTAGATGCCAAAACAAGGGTGAGAGAGAACATCTACATTTACATTCCCGTACGAGCCATTAGACCTGTCATAACAATGCTGAGACAGACACTAGAATACTTTTCTTTAACAACACAAGAGAAAAGAGTAGGCAAAAAAGATAATGTGTAAGAGCAGACTGGAGTCACAGTTCTTCATGAGAACAGAGCAACATGGCATAACCATTTTGATTAAAACATAGTATATATTTCAAATTTTCTACACATATCACAGTCTTAAAGGTGAAGTAGTTGATGAAAGCATTGGAATATTGTAGAACAAAACAAGAATGGTTTATCTTCACCCCAGTAGGACACTTGGTTCTCCATATGTCACTTCATGCACTTCTGGTGTGCATCTGTCTCATAGCAAACATTAGATGGCTAGATTCACTATCAATTACAGGCTGGAACAAGTGTGATTTCAATTACAGCAGGAGAGGAAAACAGCTGGGATCCCTAAGGGGAGGTGCAGGCACCAAGGGGTTGAATCAAAAATCAGAATGGTACATTACATACTGCTAATTAGTGAGAAATGAAGTCAAGTTATATATGTAAATATTTATTTTTATATAAGCTTGAAGTTTTTCAGTTTTACTGCGACCACATTTGAGATAGAGGAGTAGTACCTCATTCACCAGCATCTATTTTGATTTATTTGAAAGGGATATTTCATAAGGAATTTTAATGATGGGAGTAAACTAAAGAGCAGCTTAGTTGTGGAAACAAAGTAAAAATAAAATATAATTATAAAGAAGATTGGTGTTTGTCCAACATCCAAGATAAGAGTCTTCTTTTACCAGCTAATAGGCAGCAAGTGTTACGATCAGAGGAAAATGCAAATTGTTAAAACTTTACCAGGGTTAAAAAAATATCTGTATATGCAAACTCCAAAAAATAAAATGTACAGAGCATTCTTCTTCTGAGAATACTGACTCAAGCAATTATTAAGATTACTGAACAGCAGGGAAAAAAAAAAGGTTTTTTTATTTCATTAAAAACAAAAAAGATTACTGCACAATCTATTATTTGAAAACCAAGTAATTTATATGGAACATACTCAAATTAGATATTTGAATAGTCTCAGATGCTTTCCTCTAACCTTAGCCCATTTCCTACAGCTCTGCATCTCTCTCCTCTCTTGAATAAATATTCTGTTACTTTAGGATAAGCTCAGTCATAAGTTTCATGTTCATAACACATCCTTCACAAATCTGTCCCTTCCTCCTACTTTCGATTATCCCATGCAGATTTTCTCCATCTTATACATGCAGACTCCCAGATTTGTGTGTTCATGTGTTGGGGCGGGTGGGGGTGACTCCATCCTAAAGCAACAGATGTTAATGTTATCAGTGCCATAGTACTGTTATATTTCTAGAAGAGATCATGTATCACAAGACAGAGCCTACCCAAAAGCATTCCTCAGATAAACGGGACCATGACTACATCTACGCATTTGTAAATTACAAAATTAACCTCGTATGAGATCAAAACCAAAGCTGCACTAGTTGAAATCTGCCATACAACTGTTGCTGATGTCACACTTCTGTAACACACTTGGGTTGGGAGACCAAAGAATGGTAGAAAACTCAGTGACAACTGCTAGTTGGCCTTACTTATGGATGATACCAAGAAGACTGGCCTAAGGTTATATGACTAGTGAGGCCACATGGCTGACCAGCTTGCCTTTTAGTGGCTTACACCAACAATAAACAGTTAAGGCAATGACTCCTTGGCTTACACCAACAATAAACAGTTAAGGCAATGCCTCCTTTTGAGTGAACACATCCATGGGCATTCGACCCAGATTTCCATAGAAATCTGAGCCTGAACCATGCACACCGGGGTCCAGCTGCCAACCAAGACCCAGGCCTGTTGTACTGCTGAAGTTAGTGTCCTGGTCCTCTGCATGCTGGTGTGAACTGGACAGGAGAAAATGCCTCTTTGACTGGGGGGTTGGAGGGTGGAGGGGGTGGGATGCACACACACACATGTGTGTGTGTATGTTGAAGAACAGTTTTCTTACAACACAAATTACTATCCATGTGCTACCAGTCCTCCCGCAGACTAAATAAATTTTAGATTATTTATCACTGACTGGTGTGTTCCCAGTCCTGCACCCATTCTGCCCCAGCCCAGTTTCCCCAGAAAATAATGCTGGTCTGAACTGCAGCTTTATCAGGTACACAAGACGCTTACCTAAGAAGTTCTGCATCTAATCTTTAGGTCCAGATATCACCAAAATTTAAGTCAATGACTAAAATTTAACTTCAAGAAACAGAAAATCCATTAGGTCTGAAACTTGTTTTAAGAGGGGTTTTTTAACATTCTATTACATACGATGCTAATGGAGATTCGCTCTGCCAAAAATCTTTTATAAAGACATTGTGTAGTTGCTATTTAGATGAACGAAGTACTCACAGGTAATTCAATTGTTTTTTTTAAAAAGCAAGAATACAATACATCTTTATTCATACTCAATAATGCATTGCAAAATGAGCAGTCCCCATTCATTCTACAGACCAACATTACTTACTTATTGCTCAGACTGTGAAGATCTATCAATATTAAAATGATAAAAATAAATCTAAATACTTAGAATGCTTTCACAAGTAAAAGATTGGAACATCTTTTCAAAGCCTAGCATACATATGGAGGGAAATGAAGCTTTAATTAAACTGATTAGCCAAGTTGCTGCTGTCAGCTACAAAAAAAAAAAAAAAGCCCAAAGTTTTACATGGCAAATATTGGCTGGTAAAGAGACTGAATTTTCACATTTCTTAAAAACTAAAACAGCCACAGGAAATTGTTATGATTTGTTTAACTTTCTTCAAGTATTGAACGTAGTTGAAAAGGTTTGCCTGACAAACAGGAACAATTCTTAGAGAAAGGCTGAGACAGCTCCATAAAATTTTCCAGAAGTTATCTTAAAAGCTTGGAACTTTCTTCCTGATTTTAGAACATTTTTTCTAGTAATTAACACCGAAGTTCCATGAAAATGATTTCCCTAACACTTATGACTCTGATAAAAGGACCAGCTTTTACAGTGCAACGTATAGAAAAATATACTTTCCTGCAAAAGCAGACTCCATCATGAAGCATTACACATATATATATATATATATATATATTTCTTTGATCTTTAAATAAAATGGTAAAACAGGACTCTCTAGTTTCTAATTTCTATCCACTAAAAAAAATGTTAGAAGCTATAGCACTCGAACAAGAAAACTGAGCTAAGACCTTCAGTGCATATTTAGTCTCATATAGTACTCCATTGCCAGAATCCATGTCAGTGTGGCCTAACCATTGTTCTTTGCCTTGACAGGAATTTATATATAGCTATAGGCACACAAGTTTCTTGTATGCAGAGCTGAATCCTAGTTATTATTATGTTCACTATAAAATACTGTGGCCCAACTGTATATGGCAGATTTTTTCATTCAAAATTTACTTCAAAATTAATGTGCCACTGAATTAATATATAACCACAGCATTCTCTGTCACTGAAGAAGATATAGATAAGACAGATATTTAGATTTATCCAACAATGTTGATTCGGAATATTTTACACTAGAAAGTTAAAGCAATTCCTTTATCTCTGAAATGTCTATATTGTGGCTAAAATAGCTTATTATTAAGGCTAAAAGGTCAAATAGCCAGTAGGTAGTTGGAAAATACAGTTCTAAATTTAATGTCCAGTTTGCAGGAAATTTTCTTTTGTTGTAGCTTAGAGCAAACACTACAGAATGTTTAGTTTTAGGGAAAGAGGCCTGTATTATAAGTTAAAAAAACCTTACCTTTTTACTGTGATCTTTTAGTTTGAATAGTTGAACAAATATAATCAAATATATCATAAGATACAACTGAATTTAAATTGCATTTATTACTTTTAACCTTTAAAACAATTGGAAGTTCTGCACTTCCACATTGAGTTTTCTGGTATTAATTTTAGAAAGACTCTCTTTGAAAGTCACAGATAGTAGGCATATACCTATTGGTTTGTGTCCTTTACTTCACACAAACAAAACCCCGCACAGAAAACAATGGACCAGAATAGAGTTTTACACAGAGAAGAAAATGTGAGTCTAAATAGACCATGGCTCATCCTTATTGCAGAGGTACAGAAATCAAAGCAGCGAACCCTGGTTTTTCTCTGATTACTGCCTCTGGAAGTGGAGAACAGACAGCATCTGCCAGAGTCGTTTTCTTAGAAGTCCACATGGTACTCAGAAGGAGATTGATATTTTCCTTGGCTTATTGGGTTGGAGTTCAGAGCAAGCATTAAACAAGCCTAACAAGAGGATGCCTGAAGAAAGGTGCTATTCACTAGTCCCAGCTGTGAACCATGAATTGCTATGATGGGCAATAGCTAACTGCTCGCTCGCCTGAGCAAAGATAAGAGAAGAGGTCTTAATATAACCTTCAGCTGAGCAATTCTCTCTTTCCCCTGTCAGATGCTACTGTACAGCTCTAGCTCACTACAGGCATTACTTCAACTTCACACCAGTGTGACAATATTAAAAAGAATGGAAACACACTTGCATAAATTTGCAGTAATGCACTTGTTACATGCCCTGCAGGAGTTTAGCCCATTGAATTCAGTGACAACAGGGCCCAAAATACCTATTTTAAAATTAAATGTTTATTTTATTTATTTCATTGTATCTGATATCTTACCACCCATGGTTTGTCAGGTACCCAAATCTCCCACAAGTACTTCGGCATATCTCCAAAATTCAGTGCCTAAAAAGCAATAATATTTTAATAAAAAAGATGTGTCATTCTTACTACAGATCTTCAGATAACCCACCTCCCCAATGGCCCAATATTGGTAATGTAGAAAGCCAAATGTCCGCAAATTTCTACTGAAGATAGATAAATAACTTCTTATGAAGGTTCACAGAATTCAGAGCCCATAGCTGAGTGTTACCAAATCTAAGTGTGGTAGTATTTAAAATGCTACATCAAACGTCGGTTTGGTTTCTGAAGGCTGATTGTATAACATTTTGCTGCAAACAGGCAACAGATTTTCAGATGGGTTTTATTGTTCTGTTTAGTGAACTACCAACTGAAATTGCTGTCTCATAATAAGAAGAAACTTTTTTTTTTTTAATTTAATGCACTATTAAGCTTTTTATTAAGATATTATTAATCAACACTGAGACTCTAAAAAGCAAAACCAGCAGATCTTTAAAACTGCAATTAAAGCTTTGTTTAATGTGGGAGCATTAATGGATGTTCATGCTCTGTTACTAACTGCTGAATATAAATAGTGCTGTGCACTTCAGGTTGCCTCCTGAGTACAATACTCAGACACCCCAAAATATCATGTCTCCGAGGAGTCGAGTCATAAGGACTCTGTGTATATGTGACTGTAAGAGAAGTGGAGGGAAGGTTCAGTAAGCTACCAAGTTTGTAGAACTTTCAAAGCTGCATATTCCGGTCAGAACTAAATTAGTTATCCAACCCGACAGCAGAATAGCGCCACAATAATTCTGAACAGCCTAAGCTAGCACAACACAAGCATTTGAAAAGACAGTGAGAAACCCAGGTATCAACCCAGCACCAGGCCTTTGAACTGTTCTATTTTATTTGAGAAAAGAAAGCTTCCCAGAGAGAGAACATTACATTAAGAGTAATGCTTCTGGAAAGTCAGACAATTTCAAATCCATTCTCTGTAGAGTAATATGCCCAAATTGCAAACAAACATTCTGTGCACCATATTCAGAAAGGACATTAGTATTCTGTACAGAATGGTTTATCCGTTCCTTTACCATCGTACAGTGAGCAAAATCCTCAGAAAACTTTAGTTCAAATAGTACTTTTATTCACAATGGAAAACACATGTCTCTTCCAAAGTAATCCCAACAGGTAGCTCAGATATCTTAAAAAAGTTCTGTGTTCTTGGAGAATTATATCACAGTTCTGAAAGCTTTTTCAAGAAATCCCATTGAAAGCAGAAAGTCATCTTAAGTATTTTTATCTACCAAAAATATTCTCTGATATCTGAAGTCACATTTCCAACTAACTTCAGGAAGTCCCTTCCTTGTCATCTAAAATTTCATTTGAAAGAAAACCAAATCCAAAATGCTTTACAAAAGCAGAAATGTTACTTGGTCGTATACTCTGAATCAAAAGACACTTATAAAATCCATGGAGATTAATAGCCATAGCTTAATAGAAAGGTAAAAGCCACTAAGAATGCCTCATTTTAATATCTGTGTGTACCTCCTCTGATATTTTACATATGATTGTTTTCCTCATTTACATGAGTACAAGTGAAGTGCAATTCACCCAAAGGCAGCAAAATTAAACTGGTAAAAAAGCAGAGAGGGAGCCCCTGTGGAACAAGCTCTTTTTAGAATGTATATTGCACAGTTTTATCCACTTTGATAAACTGATGAGTTTCTGAAGGCAGACTGTGTGCCATATTAGCACTTGTTAAAAGTCACCTTTACAGAACTAAGTCACCTTTGCAGAAATAATAAGTATAGTTTCCTGAAAATAATTGGAAAGGAATCACAACAGTAATTTCAGTAACAACAAATATTGAATGCTTCCCCCATCCCCTTTGCTAGTTGAAAGCTTAGGGAGAACAACTAGAGCAGGAATAAGCAAGAATAAAATCTCATTCATATAAAAATTGCAGATTGAAAAGACAAATGCATGGCATTATTAAATAGGATGCCTTCTTGTTACGTAGCTACTTTCTCAAAATGCAGACTACTGCTGCATACAAAGTGAAAACATCTTTTTCTCTTTCCCTTGTTTTTGGGAATGGTTAAGATCACTATGTACCACAGGGGCAACAAAGAGAATGAAGGAAACCATGGCTTTGCAACAGTTCATCTGGCTCCCCATCCTTGTGCAGCTTCACTGTGCCTACTGGCACTTGGTAGAAAGCTATAAAGTTGCCTCTGCTCTCAGTCTTACTACCAGTGGCACTTCCAGCTGGAATTAAAATTGGACCGTTTTCTTCGCCAAAATAAATTACAGCTAGAGGCTGAGGGAAAGATGCCTTTTGGAAGTGGGCTTGAAAAAAATATCTGTTTGGAAATCATAATATGAAATGTGTTTTTAAGTATTACAAAGAATGGTTTGAAGTTCTAACAGAAGATGAGTACCTTGTTTTGGAGGTCAGTGTAGAAAGTACTCACATCAGTTGGTGACCTAAATTCATGACTCCTGAAATGGCTTGTGACTGCCATACATTTAAAATTCAGCACTGGATTCAAAAGGTCTTAACTATATACATGTGTATATATATGTGTGTGTGTGTGTATGTATATATATGTGTGTATATATATACATATATATTTATGTGTTGACTTTAGAACATATTTTAGCTAATAAGAATATACCTTCTTCCCTAAAAGATGTTATATATATAGCTACCTTCTTCCCTAAAAGATGTTCTAAAGTCAACATAATTTAATATATCATAAAACAGGCAAGATTTTTTCTGCAAAACTTAGTACAGTTTTCTCTTTTTCTGTCCAACTGTCTCTCTGTTTCATGAGCTGACATCAGCAAAATCCTTCAACCAAAATGCACACTGGCTTTTTATTTCATTTATCATCCAACATTTACAAACAAAAATGTGGGAATATCTTGATTTAAACAGTTTGGATGGAGGAGGGAAATTACAAAGTCAGCATCACAGATGAGATTGCAATCCAATAGCAAGGAAGATAACAAAGAAAAAAACTTGCCATTTGCTTTTTCCCAATAAAATGAACAGAACCAAGGACCTCTAAGAGTAATGAAAACAACTTACTGTGTCATCATTTTATGCAAGAAAAGGAGAGAGAAGATTAGGCTAAAACTCCTACAATAATATGGATTTTTTCAGCTGACAAAAGCAATACTATATAAAATCTTTTCTGTGCTTTATTTCTAATTACCGTCTATCCTTTAATGAACAAGAAAGTACTTGATCTTGAAAGTCCTTGTGCAGTCAAAACTCCCACTAAAATTAATGGGACATTTTTTTCCAGCCTAAGAGCTCTGAGATCAGTCCTCAAACTTAGCTCTTGCTAAGCTTCTTCCATTAATCAAACTTCTATGGTTTTTTCCTCTCCTTTTCTGCTAGGATCATATATTTAAAAATACAGACACCAGAAATCATAACCTTGTCTGAGGAAGAAAGTCTGCTGTACTTTGTTATCCTCAAAAGTTTAGCCCATTTTCCCAAGTACAATTCTGGTTGTGAGGAACCATGATTCCTGGACATCAAATACTTAATTTTGGCCTCTTCAAATAGTTTGTAGAGATGTTTTTGCACAGTGTTTGTGGAAGTGAAGCTGCCTGAATCACAAAACTGGTATCTCTGTACATAAACTTTCCAATCAGGCAAATCTTTCTGAAACAAATGGACCAAAACATGTGAGCCTCTGAACAACCTTGTCTTTCCAAAAAATAAGGAGATCAGGGACTGAGGTTCAATGCCCATTTCTCCCATCTAGCCTCACCCAACCTGCAATGTATGTCTGACATTTCAGTGCCCCACTATAACTCTCTATTTTCTCCTACTGAAATCGTGTAGAGGTTGTTGCACAAAAATAAAAATAAAATACACCATAGCTGTCAAATCAGGTAGTACTAACAGTGTCCTAAGAAAAAACTATGAGACTTGTTTATGGCTGATCATTAATAGGCCTTAGCAAGGATAATTTCCTTTGTTCATTTTTACACTTCAACAGTGCAGTAGTGTATATATGAGAGAGCTGACAAGAGAGCATAGCATTTAATTGCTCATTTAGAGAGCTTGTGAGAGGCTGTACTGCACTGGCATACACTCTAGAAATGATACATTTCTGCAGGTATCCTTACATAGGATTATACCTTCCTGTGAAGATGCTGCAATATCTGTGAATATTCTGCAACACTGCCTCAATTTATGAAGAATTCAAGCATAGTGAACTGCTGCTCTTTTAATTGCAATGAAGAGAAGAAAAAAAAATTTGATCCAGCAGATGACAGAAAGAAGAAGAAATAAAAATGATGGGCTGATTTGCACTTTGACACACTAATATGATTAGTCTTTGCCAACTCACTGGATTCTCTTCTTTGTCAGCTAGCTTGGTTTGAATTAACTTCGGCATTCTTCTGCCTACAGCTTGTATTTTTAAATGATGTAATTTACAGGACTTGAAAACACACAGGAATATATTAGATACATAACACCTACTGGTGACAGTTGCTTATCATGGAATTGGAATGACCCATCCGAAAGAAAAATCAGCAACTACGTCAGTTACAGAGATAAGCAATTTTGCTTGTTTACAAAAACAACCCAAAGAAACATCACCCTCCACAAATATACACAAAACCAAAACCAAACCAAAAAAACAGCTCAATGAAACCCATAAAGACATCATTCTAAAGTATGAAGTAAAAACTTAGGAGCCTTTTTTTTTTTAAAGAATGAAACTAAGAATATAATGTCAGTGTTAGAAGTGAAAGTTTCACAAGACATGCAATTATTTTCCTGTGTGAGCAATTAAGTATGTTTTTAGAAAGACAAATGAACATTTTGTTAGATAAAGAAGCCAATTATATTTTTCACTGCTTAAAAAAAAAAAAAAAGAAAGAAAGAAAGAAAAAAGAAACCCAAACACATAAAACCCCTACTTTAGAATCTACTTGTAATGGTGCTAGCAGTGAATACAGAACACATAAAATCTAGGAAGAGAAATGTCTTGGAGATCACAGAGAAATTCTACCCCATGTGAATTAAGCAAACAGAGACTTCATAATTCAATTTTGATTCTCAAAGCATGTGCATTCTCTGTGCAATCCCTGTACTTGCAACATAATGCTCTATCCTATCAAAATTGTACTGTTAGCATCGCATCTCTTAGATCTCATGGATTTATATTCCCACCTTTGTCCTAGACTCTTTTGTTAAATAAATCTTTGGTATTTGCTTAGCAACTGTTAAAATAAGATATAAAGAGGAACTAGCACTACAAAGATAGCAGTAAGTTCACCTTTCATATTCAAAAGTCAGTTCATTGCTCTCATCTATTTATTGTCTATGTAATGTCTAATTAGTGCTGATCTCCTGATGTGAGACCAGGTATAAAACTTTATCACATATAAGGTACCATATAATTTCAGCAGAAGATTTTGATTATTTCAATCACAGACATCTAGATGCAATCCACACATAAAGACAACATAATCCAATTACTAACTAAAAACCTCTTGGCATTTCATAGTACATTGCAGTTTTTTATGGCTGATGTGGATCTGGACTGACTGTTAATGATGACAGTTTATAACAGGTTTCAGCCATAAAGATTATATTATCATCCTGCAAATATCAAATTATTGTGGTTTTTTTGCTTCTTCAATGTTGCCTAAAATTACGATCTGCGAAGTCTTCCATCCTCATCTCAAGG
The DNA here is from genome assembly GCA_022605575.1 of Laterallus jamaicensis coturniculus. Lineage (NCBI taxonomy): Eukaryota > Metazoa > Chordata > Aves > Gruiformes > Rallidae > Laterallus > Laterallus jamaicensis. The sequence continues at coordinate 14,961,098 of JAKCOX010000019.1, forward strand.
GCAAAGAAAAGACATGGTTATGCAAGACAAAGAATAATGTGTGGTTCTTGAGAAAGAGATGACCACTACTTAGGCTTGTGTGGATTACTCCTACAAGAAATAAATCAGTGGTTTCAATTTATCTCAGAGTAGATATGATTTATCTATGAAAAACCACAAGTAGACTACTTACTGGCAACTCTAAGGTCAAAAGGTCAAAAATTCAAACCACTACCTGACCAACAGTGACCGAGTCTTTGCACTGCTGTTCATTGTGCTGCATCTGCTCTGTGGACATACTGTGACAAAAGTGGATGATAAATATCTACACACTACCTCTCAACACTGTGAAACTCTCTTCAGATGAAACTAAAGAAAGTTCAATTGTACGAAAGCACAGTAACATCAAGGGGACATAGTGTTTCAGGAGCCGCAACATTGTTGGAAAACTATAAGTAATGGGGAAAAAAACAAACCAAAACACAACAAAGCACCAGTTCTGCAATCACTGGATATTTCTAAACGCTAAGTGACAGTATGTTAAAGGGGAAAAAAGGAAAAAAGAAAGTGAAATAGAATCTCTCTTCAGAAGTAATAAAATCTCTCTCATTTTCTTTTTCTCTCAAAGGCAGTATTTTATGTTGTAAGGACAATCCTTTACACCTCAAAAGAGGACTCTAGTCTGGTGGGAAGACTTAGTCATGCAAAGCTACATTTTACCAAAATCCCAAAGGTAGATGTGATTCAGCTTTGAAATTGGCACTATGATTCAATGTACTAATTTTTTTCCCCAGTTTAATGCTTTGACTCCCATCCTATGAGTTCTATGAGCTTGAATCCATGCTGGGAATAAACATATACACTAAGACTTTCTGGTAATGACTTGCACAGGTAGCACGGCAATTATCTGTTATGTAGTGAACAAATTACGAAGTGAACAGCAGCCTTCTGTTTGAGGAGGAGGGGTGCAATTAATTATTCTTGCCATTCAAAGAAAATAAGTGGAAACTTCTGACAATAGTCAAAAGAAAGTCATAAGGAATTTATTGTGATCAGTTTGTTTTTCTCACTATAAAGAATAGTGATAAAGTAATCCTAATGAAGACCATCAGGATATCAAAGAAACAAAAAAAATACTTGAAAGGAACTTCAGAAGTTACCCTGATTACAGTGCCTAGGGTATGATTGACTGAGCCCACTGTTAGTAACTTTTCTCTTTCACAAACTGAAAAAAATATTTTGTCAAGATTTACATAAAGAACCTACATTGTTACAGACATTCCTATTCAATTATTCATATAACTTGTTTATACTAAGTCTAATCTTATTTTCTCTTCTGTCACAAATTTTATCCCAGTTCTTACAAAGATGTTAATATTAGCAGGAGAGGAAAGGGTTGTGCTGAGTTTTAACCCATCACATAATTAGTAATACAACTAACATAGCTGGCTGACTGCCTGTCTAATCAAAGGCTGATTCATAACCTAAGAGCTTTTAAAACCATATTTAACTTACCTATATTGATCCCACTTTCATCAATTATCACTATATTAAGAAAAAACCCTACCCTTTTAAATAACTAACATGGTCTTCAATCTTTTTTCTTTTTTTTTTAATTCTACTAAAGTCAAGCTCAAAGTGAAAACAGAAGTTAACAAATAAATACTGTCTTTGCAGTAACTTGGATAACAAGCATGTTCCTCTCATGTTAAAGAACAAGATAAACAACATTTTTCAACAAGATACTGCCAAACTGAACTCAAAGGTCTGAAATCTTGGCTTGTTCTACCATCCCACACTAATCCTGAAATTGCCAGCAGTTGATTTGTATCAGTGAGTATTACAATATAATGTAATTAGTAATGGTAATATTACCACAAATAGTATAAACAGCCCCGCTCTACTGCCTTTAAATTAGTTTTGTAAGCATGTTAATAACATACCATCAAGCATCAATACAAATCCTTGACAGCTTCTTGAAAAAAGATTATGCATGTCTAAGCAATTTTCCTATACAGGTTTTCTTTAGAAAACATGTTGTCACTATTCCATTAGCTCAAAAGGAAGCATATGCATAAAAGAATCGCTGCTAAAGTCTGACTGCTAGCCAGGAAAGCATATGTTCAATAGTCTGTATTTACTGCTGGCTGGGATAGGGTTGTAGGTACCACATCATCAAATGTATCTCTTCTTTAAAAGATATCTAGCAGTGCAGTGAATGCTTTTCATTTTCAAATGGGGAACCCTTTGAATGTCACAAAACAGTATTTCAACAGGGACTGCTGGAATGAAAACAGAGTAGATTAACAGATACATGGAACAGACATTTTAAGTCTAATCCAAAGTCTCTGAAGTCCATCAGAATTTGGATAGTGACCTAAATTAGTCACCTTTCTGAAACCATTAAAAAAAGAACACACACACACACATACACGCACACACACAATCCAAAGCAAACACTAAAACACCAGAATGAAACCCAAAATTAAATTGATTTATTTTTGCTGCATATCCTACCATGCCCTACAGTCAATTGTTACGTTATTGGCAAGGTAGAAACATGGTCTGTAACTCAGTTTTCCAACCTGTATTATGCTGATCTGCCCTCTGGAAATACCACTCCTTTTTACTAGAGATGGAGCCCAGCGTAGGTGTTCTAACTTCCATGTCTATCATTTTGCTGTCGAAAAGTTCAGCAAGAGGATTCTTATCATCATTGTTCAAAGATATTTTCCATGCCGTCAGACAGCTGATTTGATTCACTTTCCATTTTGTACAGAATTATTTGCTTAATAAGACATTCAGAATGCCAATAGGTATCCTTAACTTTATGATACAAGCATACAAGGTTAGAGAAAAGTCTGTTTTGTAAAATTAAATTATATAGAGATGGAAACCAGATTTTTTTTTTTTTTTTTTTTGGACATTGGAACCATTTTAACTCACTGTTCTTCAAAAGTTTTTTATGTCTATAGTCAATGTATTTAATTTCCATTTTTTTACAGTTTGGTTACTGCAAGCATAGAAATACTGGATGTGTGAATTTGGTTTTCTTTGGGTTTTTGGGGGGAGGAGGGTCTTGGGTAGTTGTTTTTGTGGTGATTTCTGGGTTTGGCTTTTGAAAGCACACACAATTTTAACTATGGATATTCTTTATGGAAATTTACATTCACTGATATATTCACACAGATTATCTGAAGAAGATTAATGTTATTTTTCCTATTAATTTTTTCCTGTTTCCACTTATCAATAACCTTCATAATTTTATTGAAATTATAATCTTGAATAATAGAAAATGTCAATTCTGATTTTAAGTTCTACCTCTTGCTTGGGAAACCAAGAAAATGGAAAAGATGGGCAAGCCATCCCAAAAATAATCCTTCCCTTGACCGTCAAATAAAGCTCTTTTGCTGTTACTTAGATGCATCAGTCACCTGTTTCTTCTGAAGCTCAGGTGAAATTTTACTGCTGCTTTCCACTTTGGTTTAATTTAACATTTTTACATTTGAAGTGGCTGATGTTTAGCAATTTGTCATTTTATGCTAAAATAAGCAACAATTTTAATCCTTGAGTTCAGGGTCATCATGAAGCCATCCCTCCTGTAGCGAAGTATTCCACTCCAAGAAGAAGAAAAATAATCCTTCAAGATTCTCCCTATCTAAGGATTGTTTAGACTGTGAAAATTAGAGATCTATTATATCTCTCATTTCTATGACAGCTGGAATGGAAATTGAGATAAACAAGATATGACTCCTCCTTTCCCACACTTTGCCTAAAACAATATAAGTAGGGCTGACCAGGTTGATACCATTCTGTGATGAAGTTTCAGTAGCCAACATGAGTTTCTTCATTAAGCTACTGACAAAGAATAAAAATAATTCGGTCTATTATAGTATCAAATTTTAAAAATATCAATTATACAAGTTTTATATTACATTAACATTTAGTGTCCTATTGCAAATCCAATGTTCTCTGATGTGATACAGAATCCTCTGATTGCAGTAAAGTGCTATGACACAATTTCTATAATTATACAGAATCTTCTAAATTCTGAATTTAGGAAAATAAAATAATTTTAAAACCTCTCAATTTGAAATAGAAGTGATCAGTTTATTGTCAAAAGAAAATAATTTTATGAAGTCTCAAAGAAACTGTGAAAATCCTGTTAGAAGACAGGCAAGGGAAAGGTATACATTAATTTTTTTAATTACATAAATTTTGTCTAGTATGTTTCACTAAAAAGCATTTGCTGCAATATTATTGCACAAAGCTCTTCAAATCACTCAACTGTTTTTACTCCCTTAATAAATTCTAATCACCAAGTGTAGCATATTTTTTTCCCTGGGCAGCTTTTATTAGAAGTATTATATAAAGCAGGTCACTGATGTTATCTCTCTTTTGTATACATAGAGTACTAATTTATTTGTACTTGGTAAGTAAGAAGAAGAAATCAAATTCCTGGCCCCCATCTGATTGGGGATTGGAGGAAAACCTCAATAGTTGAAAACAAAAAACTTTAAAGTTTGAGCTAAAGATGTACATTAAACTGTCTCAGACTTTAAAACCCTCTGTGAAGCCTAGGTACTACATAAAGACCCTCTCACGTTTAAAGTTTTCTAGTGTGGTTTTCAAGACAACATCAGCATTAAATTACATAAGCTATAGTAAGTACTATGAATCAAATTACAACGGAAATAGTCATACTTTTCAGAATTTCAGAAATTAGGACAAGTGTTTAGTTTCCACGTCCAGGCATGTACAACATTAACTGGGTGCCATGACTAAGAAAACCCCATTTCTGCCTGACAGAAAGAACCTAGGCAGAAACCAAAACCACCACCAAAACCAAACAAAACAAAGAAAAAAAACACTGTAAAAGGCATAAATATTTGAATATGCCACATGAGAGGTAGTGGGTTGTTAGATCAGATGATCTCCAGAGTACAGCCATACTGGCTCAGGCCAAGGACCTGCCTGGCTCAGTACCCTGTTTCCAACCGTCTTAACAAGTTTTGTTAAATGACCACAGTACAAACTCAAGAAGACTCAGTCATCTGGATCTACAGTGGATTTATTCCTTCATAGGTCTAAAATAAATGTGCAAATTCTTGTATGCATACATCATGCAGCATTGGTTGTTATTCTTCTAGAGGAAAAAACAAACCAAAACAGTCAGTTCTTTATTTCAGAAAACAGACTGCAAAACAAAACTGATAACAAAGAATTCGTGCTGACCATGGGAAAAGTAAGAAATAAGCAAGCATCCCTCAAGCTTTCACCCAGCCTCTGATTATTTGAAAATCAGCCCAATAGAAATTTAGAAACCCACAACTTTTCTCAATGTTTCATACTTATTCAGGATAATGTCTTCAGGAACTGATAAAAAGGATCACATGAATAGAAAGAAATAAGCTAAAGCTGGGACTGTCTTATGGAGGCAAGTGTGAGGGGTTTAGGGTGTGTTTTTGATTTTTCTAATTCTGTCTTTAATAATGGCTACTACTTAGTGACTCAAATTTCACATATTTTGGATTCTTCAGTACTACTCCTTATGTGTCAAGAAATAGAAAAAAAAAAAACAAAACAAAACAAATTACAATTTTAAGAGGTCCAGCTGGTACAAATAGTAGCAACATATTTAGTACTCTGTCGATGCAATGATATTCTCACCATTACAGAGTTCAACAGAAAGATGCTACAGAGTGTCTTTAGCTCAAAACAGTACATTTCCCACTGTGTCTCCCATGACAACCAGGCTCCCCTGAAAACAAATTGTACCACCAGAAAGCATCAAGAGTAGTAGAAGGAATTTCCATTCTCCCTTCTGTTGACTTCACCAGAAAAATTGAGCTTCAGCAGTTTCAGAACTAAAAGCAAAATCTGTTTTTTTCTTGAAAACTCCTACATACAAATGAATTAGGGATTGCATCAGCATACATAGTAAATATAAAGAAAATGAAACCTGAGTATCTAATTCACTTGTTCTACTGGAAATGTTCAGACATCACTAAAATAAAAAAATGCAAGTAACAGAACAAGGTAAAAGGCAGATACCAACAGAATTAAGCAGTTGCCATTCTCTAAATTCCAGTTTAGCAACATTCACAAACCCAAGCCAAAGCTTTTTTAAGGTAAGTTTTCACTCTGTAAACATTTGTCAAGGTTTATGTGATCTCAGGCGGTTCTGCCACCAGAAAGACAGCCCTCACTTTCTTCCCTTTTGCTGGGCACATCCTTTACTATGTCAATACTTAAATCACGTAGCTCACCAGTTATGTCAGTTCCTTGAACTGACTGAAAACTCGACCTGCCTCCCCAAATTATTATTTTTCCCAGAACAGCTGAACAATCACTAGTCCTGACACAAGAGAGGTGGCAGGAACAGACAGCTAGAGGCAGGGAAAAGAGCATGACTTGCCTTTTTGGCAGTACTATGGTCAAAACTGATGCTGGGAGATCAAAGAGAAAGCTAGAATATTATATGACAGGAGCTGTATCTCATTCTGTATTCTTCTCCTGAACTGGAAGAGCATGAGATGAACATGAATTCCCATTAGGACTAGCTTCATTATACAGCCAGCTAACACCAGTACTTTTTCACTATTTGGAACAATGATCTGATGATTTATGGTATTCCAAGCCAGGCTATCATTCCACAAGGGGCACATTGAGTAGGATCTTGACTTTTTAAAACTTAGGAAAACCAGTTCTTTAAATAAAACAAGTCACCACAGAACCAGAGGACTTGGTCAGGAGCACCTGCCAAAGTAGTCACTTTGTTGTCCCTTGGGACCTGTTAGATGAAGGGTTCATCAGACATCTACCATGTTAAACCCCATAAAAAGTAGCTATATCGCATTTATGAAGGAAAGAGGGATAAAACAAAGTGCTCATAGTAAACGGTACCTGCATGCTTTTCAGATCTGCTAGATTACTTCTACATTCACATAAAAGTGAGAGAACTCAAAAAATAAAATAAAAATGTGAATGTAAATGGATAAGACATTTGATACTAAACCTGATTTAAAAAAAAAAAAACAACAAAGAACCTTTAAGATTAAAAAGTAATCATTTTTCCTATCAGCAGTACATCCCTGATAACTATTGGAAGTGTATTTCCAGAAAATTTACTGAACTGAAACACTGAGATTTGAACTGTTTGCTTTGAATATTTACTGAATGTTATCAGTAACCACCTCTTCAAATAAGTGCCTGGATTGGGAGACATACTGTGTTCCGTCATTCCAGAATGAGTAATCTGCAACAAAACAATGTTAGAACTGAACTTCCAGAGTAAGTACATTTGTTAGCCATTCTCCCTAATTCAGTGTCTGCCTTATTACCTACACTTAGTTATTAAACTGTTGTCTTGACAAGTGCCATAATGACAAACACTGAATATACTCTAGAAATGTTAATGTACACTCAAGTAATAAATACAACTGAAAAATACACAATTTAAATAATATTTTCACATTTTTTATAAATGTGCACAGATTAACTAAACTAAAATAAAGCTTTTGACTTTTCCAAAAGTGGCTGTGAAAATAAATTGTCAAATGTAGGTTCTCGGAACAGGCATTAGAAGAGGGAAGTCAGAACATCAGGAACCGCCTGTGAAGTAAATTCATCAGCAGTTATGCCTAAATACTGTGTGAGCTACATATACTGTGTGATTCTAAAAGTAACTTTCCAACCAGTGGAAAAGGCAGTATTTTCAATGACTGAAAAAGGAAGAATAGATGTAAATAAAGTCTCCATTTTCTTTCAAAATCTAACAGACTGCTTATCTTCAACCATTTCATGGTGTCAAGGCCCTAAAACATTCACTTCCTACTAAGGTTTGTTTTACTGTGTGAGATCCAAGCTAAATTAAACTTCACCATTTGATGAGCTGCACCAATGTGATCTTAGAGCTTCTGCTGTACAAATGCCGAATTCCCTTGCTCTGATCCCTCCTCTCACTAAGGCAGATCCAGTAATCCCTGTTGTACACTGTAACTAGCCTCAAAAGAGAAAGTATTTTCTATGGCAGTTCTAGGGAGACTGACACCATTGTTAGACATTACTAAGCCCTCAGATATTCAATCTCTTCCAAGTCAGTGAATTTAAAAAGAGTTCCTTGTAGCACCAGGTTCACTGTTTGATATTTTGCACTTGAACATGTGCCAACTCACCTTTCAGCCCCATTGGTTACTAAGGTAAAAACACTTGTAAGGTGTTTGTTCATTTTTCTGAAATAGGAAGGTTATTTCTCAAAGCCTAACAACCTTCCGACATTGATACGGCAGGAAGGTCTAGCATTCCTTTCAATTAAAATGCTGTGGTTTTCAAACTGAGTGAGAAATTTGATAATGTAGAGAGCACATGTAAAACCTGTGGCTTGCAAATGACTGAGAACTTGCAATCCATCATCTAAAACAAAACCCGTAAGAACTGTCCTAGCATGAAAGATATCTTTCCCAGAACTATTATCCATTGGCATCCCGCACCATTTCACACTGCTACACTGAGAAAATATGAAAGTATTCCTGAACAGTTCAGAGAATACAAATGCATTTAGTCTTTGATTAATTGCATTAAAACCACAAATGTGAAACCTCCACACAGAGAAGTGGGTGAATAGGACACTTTTTTTCCCTCTTTTATTTTTGTCGTGTTATAAAAATGTCACAGTTTTTACTTTTAGGAAAGATGCCAGCAATGCTGAAATACACTGAAAACGTCCAAGTGTTGGCTAGAATGAAGGTTTTGCCATGACTTGTGTGGGTTCCTACAAAGGATATTGGGATGGGGAGGAGGGAAGGGGAGGGGCAAAGAAAGGCTGAAACTATGAGATTTTCATGGTTATTTTTTAATTGATAGTATTACACACCAAATTTCTTCTAATAGTTTTAGGTTCTAACCTCCCCTATGCCCACGGTGTATCAATTTCCTTCAGATGCCTTGCTACTTATTGCACCTATACCAGACACACAAAATCTTACTGCCTTCCAGACCAGTCAGTTATATATATGTGAGAACAGCAATCCAGTGTAACTTCTAATCTAAAATCAGCACCTTGAGTTTGATCTGTGCAAACTAGATTACTGAACTTTAACAATTAAGAGAATTTAAGAAGATATAAAGATTAATTAAATTTTTACAGATGGCATTCATCTTGTTTCTGGCTGTACCTATACTGTGGGCCATTTGCAACTGGAAGAGTCCTGTAGTCTGTCTACATTGCCAGTTGAAGAGAAAAAAGCACCTACCATAGATGAGATGGTAAAAGTCCCGATGGTAGAAGTCTTTTTTTTTTTCATCTAATCATAAATACAGATGTTTGTACTTCAACAGAAATGAGAGGCAAAAAAAACCCCAAACCAGGTTTGAGAGTGCTAACAGAATTCCTCACTGCAAACCATAAGAAACTTTGCAATGCCATTGAAAAGAGACAGCTTACCAGAAACTATAAACTGTATAAATAAAATTTTACATATGATAATACAATGCTTTATCTACAAATCTACACTGTGCACAATACCATTGAAAGGGTTCAAAGTTCAGATGTGAAAGTGTCTTAAATCAGATTTTTCTGAAAAATGTTCAGAATTAGAAGTATTTTTTAAATATATCGCCATATGTTTGCATATCCTTGAAGCAGATTTGTAGCATATGTGTCCTAGCAAATTATTAATCGTAATGGGGTAGCAGAGTATACAACAGACTATTTCAGGCTAACTCTGCCTATCATTTGACTGACTCATAAAATAATAAGAAAAAAACAGAATAGTATATGAATTGAGTTTTCAAGAATTATATGATTTGAGAACAACAACCTAATAGTCCAAGTCATTTGATCTATTAACAGTGTTTGAGTCACTGCACAATCTTGAGGTCTCAAGTTGCAATGCTATAAGCAGGGTGACAACAGACAACAGCCTTATTGGGAGGCAGGTAGACAGACGGACAGAAAGACAACATAAAAGCAGTATAACGAGAAGCTACACATGAAGAAATTACATGAACTTCATTATTTCACATGGAAAAACTATGTTGTAAAGCCAGTTTCTCGACTCAGAGCATTAGCCAAAATATCATTCAAGATAAGTTTTAACAAGGAAAATTAATTGCTGAAATAGAATTACCTAAATACACACAAAAAATAAATTCTATCAAAAGCAAAAGAAAGCAAAGTTACAAAATAATTCATGGGCAAGAAATCATATGCTATTCATGTGGTATGGCAGGAGTCCACTGTATATAACTTGCATTGCAATGACATGAGGCCCTGACGGCTACAAAAAGGCTATCATTACATTCATCCTTAAAAGGGCAAGAAAAAAATGACCCTGGAAAAAATTATGTGAGCCTCAGGTAGGTCCCTGACTACAGAAATATCATGGAATATGCCTCCTTGGAATCCTTTTTCAAGGACATAAGAAGAAAGTAATCAGGAATGTGCAACATGTATAAGTAAGTCATGCTTGACCAAGCTGATATGTGATTAAATTACTTGCTGAAAAAAAGCGATGGACGTACTTATCTTGACTTTAGTAAGGCTGCAGAAGTTGCACCCCACAATTTCTTCACAGGAAGGCCAAAGGGGTATGGGTTAGAAAAAAAGGGATTTTTAGGTGGGATGAAAGTAGATCTCATTGCCATGAGACCAAAGGCTGGACATCTGGTTAACAGAACATAACAAGTGGAATATCTCAACAGTTGATATGGTGTCCCATTTTGTTCAATAGGTTAATTAACAAACCAGAGTATAGCATAGACTACATCCTCAGTAAGTTTGAAGATGGGCAAGTGGTTGACAGAACATGGAAGAGACTTGACTCAGAAGAACCAGCTTATGTCAATATGGCATCTCTCAGCATCTAACACCACTAGCATTTTGCACTACTATTTTAGAAACTCCAGGACATGGATGCATAAGGATAGATACATAGTAACTGAAAATACCACATAACCATACTAACAAGAGGTTTGTAGTTCACATGACATAATTTGCAACTTCACAGGGTTTTTTGGGTAACGGGATATTGAAGAAAGGGAGGTGCAGAAGGGGAGATGAGCTATTAATAAATCATGAAATTTGATGACAACTGCTTTAGGACTTACGGCCTAAAAATAGATATTTTATTCTAGAAATGAGTTTTGCATACACACAGAGGGGGAGAGGGAGAGAAGTGTCAACATTTTCTAAACTTTCAGATGAAATATGGATGGTTGATAGACTGCAAGATGATGATTTGGTTTGCCACCACCCATTCCACTTCGTTTCCATAAGTTCATATTTCTTTTTCACAACTCAAAGCACTTTCATTGGAAGTGAACAAAACCGGCATTTCAAGAGTGGCAACATACCTTCAACTGCCTAATGCTGTAGCGTTCCACAAAATAATGATTCTTATAACTCATCAAATTACACTGATGAGTAGAAATGAGCAGGAGGACAAATTAGCAATGATATTTGCCAGATAGCTTTATATATTTAAGAATGTATATGGAGAATTATATCACTACAAAGCAATACAAATAGGGGAAACAGAAATTATCCTCCAAATCTAATTATAGTTGTTTATTTTAAAATGTATACTTATTAGAGTTTTAAAACCATTCAGTGAAAATAAAAGCAAACAAGTTCTGGGACAAAAGGCACAGCAGAGGTATGTGGAAATTGAAAACATGCTTTGGATTGCACAACATCAGGAGGTGTACAATCCGTGATGGGCATGATATGATTTCTCAGGGAGTTTTGGCATACCAGAAAAGAATACTTCCACTGTGCTCACTTGAAGAGCTGTGAATGGGACAACAAGCACAGCTGCCTATAAAAAGCTTCTGCTCTCTGAAAGTCACACAGAAGACCATCACTTATGACAGCAATAGACTTGGTATACTTGTAGGAATTGTGAAACTACTGAACTGTCGCATAATGCTGTCATGCAACAGATTTAATTTGCCTTTGTGAAAATTACAGAAATAACAGAAAGGAGAAATGAATTGTAGGCCAGTATATAAATAAAACAGAAAGAAAGAAATGAGGACAGGAGAGTTTAGGACGAAATTGAATTAGTAATAAAGATCATGCTAGTCGAAGGTAAACTCAGGGTTTTCACATCTTGGAATGTAAAGTTCATTTTCTTAAATATTCATGAACCAAATAATTGTTTTCAATTTCTTAATAATTTTCTTATAAAAATAATAATAATAAAGTACTTAGCTTTTAATTTGTTGGTTTCTGTATTTCTAAGAATAGTTTTATATATATGTCAAAAGTTCAACATAAGATGGTGAATGCAAGTCTTCATCTGTATCTTAATTGAAAATAATTCCAGTTAAATCAAAGGACATATGAAATAAAGATCTTATCTGGCCCTGAAACAAGACAAACAAATAAATTATTAGATAGCTTTTACACAATTCTTCATTTGGCCCTTGCCACTCTAAATTAAGTCACCTTCTATTTGCCTGAAACTTTCATCTGCTTCCATCAAATTTTCTTGTCTAAGGTTCTACCGGAAGTAACTTTTCCTTCTTGATGCTTGAAAGAGTATGTAAAACATTGGAAAATAAAGGAAAAACAAAAATATTTTTATGAAAGAACCAGAAAATTTTGTTGTCTTTTCTTTTGAGGTGGCTTGACCATGAGGATGAAATCTCTTGCTGAGGGATATTTCTGAGCAACCTGATGGTTAGTTTATTGATTGAATAGCTAGCGGGAAGAGAAAACAAAGAAAAACAAAAACAAACAAACAAATAAAACAAAACTAAAAACCAAAACAAACAAATAAAACCAAACCAAAACAAACCCACAAAAAAACCCACAAAAACAAACACAAAAACCAGGCTTTGAAATTGCAATACTGTTTGGAAGGAATTAGAAGTCAATGTGATCGCCATTTGCCGAAGCATGGAAACACCTACACATGAAATTCTAACTGAATATCCAAAGAAAGAAGCACAGTTAGTGTTTATTTGAGCCCTGAAATTAAAAGCTATAATTAATTGGAGGGTGTCATTCGCTTGTTTCCTATTCCAGGACATGACAAAATCTGTCAATTCTTTTTTTAACTGATACTCATTGACTCTGCCCTTAATAAAATTCCAGTGATGACAAGTCTTCTGCCTCTCCAGGTAATCTACTTTCAATGCTTTAGCACTATTACAGAAAGAAAGTTTTAATATAAATTTCTAATGCAGCAGTTTAAGCAGCATGGACATGGAGCACAGACACTACAAAGAGAGCAGATTACTCCTTCCCTATTTACAGTAGCCTTTTACATGTTAAACTTGCATAGAGACAAAGCATTGGAATAGGCTGCCCAGGGAGGTGGTGGAGTCACCCTGGTGGTATTTAAAGGCATGTAGATTAAGTCTTTAAGGACATGAAGGTGGACTAGGTAGGGTTAGGTTGTGGTTGGACTTGACGATGTAAAGGGTCTCTTCCAACCCAGGTGATTCTTTGGTTCTACGAAATGTGATGTAGTCACACAGGGCTTGATCCAGTGTTTGATGCACTCAGTGCATAGACACTGGTCTAATAATTTATTATATGTTGCTTCCCATAGCAACCTCTAGAGATACCACCTAAACCAGTCTTTGCAATATTGACAGAATAAGCTGCAGCAGTAAAATCTAGTCCAAATGTTAAACTATATAATGAAAGCTGAAGTCAAATTTATAACAAAAAATGCATTAAAAAGAAATTATTCTACATTACTATTACATTGACTATTGAAGACCTTTTTGGTATTTTTTTCTTAAACACTGCTTTTTTTCACTTTTGACTGTAAGCAATAATGACATTAATATGGTGCAGATACCATCAGAAAACCCTGTCCTAGCCATATTTCCAGGCCTCATGTAACAATTCAGTTTTCTTGAATTACAGGATGTTTATTTTTAAACAAAATCTAGGTACACCTACTGATTTTCCAGTTGTCACTGCTTAATCCCTCACAGGCAAAGACATTTTATTTTTAACACTAAGAATAAAAAGCTTAAATACCAGATACAGGAATAGGATTCATTTCCTTATGAAGGATGAGAAAAAGGAGAATCTGTATAAATGTGTTGCAGATTCCTTTAGGATCTTGAAGCCTTCCCCCTACTTACTCCCCATATGGCTACATGACTGGTAAGTTGATTGTTTAACTAACTATCACCACTACCTGTTTCAACGTATGAATTCTCAGGTTTTCCCAAGTCACATCAAGATATTGGACATTCTGACTTCAGCGGTCAACCTATCTGTGAGTGTGGTCTTCTTCCCCAGCAGACCACTAAAACAGCATTAACTATCAGGCAAAACTTAAGAACATATTTGTTTTAAATCACATTTCCGATGATGAAATGTACTGTAGCACTATGTAAGAACAGAATTCATTATTAACACAATTAGGATTTCCCTCAGCTACTCTAGAGTCTTCACTTCTGAAACTAATTAGCCTCTAACCAGCCCCAGGGTTGTCATGCCTTGAGAGTTCTCAAATATGCACCTTTCTCCCTCTCATCATTAAAGATGCAACTGCAGCTACACAGAGTGCTGCTCAGAAAGACCAGCCCTTTTCCAGACTAAACCAAAATGATCACTTCCTTCCTTTGTTTCACAGTTCTATCTTCTGTCTTTCTTGTCATTGATTGCTGGGATATCCCTGGGTAATGAAGAGCATTAAGTTTTGTCCTGGTATTGATCCTCAGGAATCTTTAATTAAAAATGTCATTGGAGACTCCAGTATACTTCTGATTTTGCCCATTTGACCATTATAGCCACCTGAAATGGGTGAAATTTATTGACTATATTATGAGAAATATCAAATCTAAAGTCTTACCTTTTAAATTTATACCTTTTATTTCTCTATCAGTATTCTATAAAGACCAAATATCTGGGAATGAGGCCTTCAACTGAAAATTATTCCCCAGGGATATGATATTAGTTTTAGGAGGAAATCTTCTGAAGGTTGTCACAAAACCTAATGAGGTTTGTCTATTGTTACCCTTGCTCATGGTGTAACTTTCTTTTCCCATTTTCAGTAAGTACAGAAGAAAGCCTTAATCATAATTACAGGAGTAGCTAAATTGTAAATGCATTTTTACTTACTGATTTTTAAAAATTTGTTTTCAAAACAGTCAAGTACAAATTGTATTTGCAGAGCAAAAGAGAATGGGGTAGGGGAATGGTGAAGAAAAAAGGGGGCAAAATAGTATCCAGTCATATAGATGCTGTTGATAAAATTTATAGCTAAAAATTTAATATGTTTAGAACCATGATGAAATGCTTATCACCAGTTTGCATTGCCTGTAGTTCTTGCTGATTCCAGCCTGCTCAGTGTATCATGGTAATGAAATGAAATGGCATGGGCCCAATGCCTGAAAAATAAAATTAATTTCATTACAGTTTCAGAGGTTTTCTTTTTCTTTACTTTCTTAAAGACTGGCCTCAGGAATATACAGATCACAAACCTTTATGGCTTTACGGGAGACTTATTCTCCCCATGCCCCCCTCCAGAAAACAAAAAATATATTTTTTATCTATTACTAAAAAGGATGAAGAATGTATTAAATTTAAATTTACTGGCAGTGACTGCAGTACATCCTTCCCTTCACCACACATATGGTCTCATGACTTCTGAGCACCTATTTTAAGACATTCTATTCAGAATCAGTCACCACTGATTGACTAATACATTGGATTCTTCTTCCTTGGTTTGTCTGCATTTACTCATTTAACGCATACCCAGTCATGGTGATTCTAGCTTAATAATAATTTAAAGGTTACAAAACACCAACCAGGATCCATTGTGACTGGACCTCTTCACTGGTGGAAAGGAAAAAGACAAACAAAAACTAAAATTTGATTTCTGGTAAAGCAAAACAAGACTTTTTTTTTTTTTTTCTTTAGTTTTATGTTGCCACATATACCAGTTTTTTACAGTTATACATCTATGGAGAAGCATAACTGAGATGCAGAATTAGGCTATACCTAAAATATCACATTCTAACAAACATTACATCACTATGATTCATAATATTCCCATTAACTAAAACCTTGCTACAGCTAAGTTTACCTATGAAAAATGTTGTGCATACAGTTTTATTCAACAGCACTAAGAACAAGATCACTCCATTAAGCTCTGGTTTTACTGCGCTGTCCCCTCAAAACTTTTATCTTTTTCTTTCAAAAAACAAAATTGTCTTTATTTTATTTACTGAAAGCATATTTAACAATTCCTGAAATTACTGTTATTTAAAAACTTAATTCAGACCTTTGAATTCACCCTACAAAACTGTGTTTTTCCATTAAATATACTATATAGTTGTGTCAGAATTTGGCCTCTGGTATTTCATGCCTTTAGCAGTAAACTGTATGAACCAAACAGATCCATATTTCTGTCATATAAAACCAAATTTTACAAAGAGGTATGTATTCTATTCTCAAATATCCTAACCTATTTTGGTATAAACCGAAACAGAAGTCAGTATGAAAGCTTTTGGCATTGATAACATGAAGAACCCATTATTTAATTTGTATTAAATCCAGGTGGGAGCTGACAAAACTCTCCACTGAGGTGTATTTCTATTTTATGAGAAAACCGACTTTTAAAAGCAGAAGATGAAAATACTTGCATTAATAATCTTTTTCCAGAGGATGGATAGGTACAGTGATTAAAGTGTTATCTAAGGGCTTTAATGACCTGGGTTCAAGTCTCTGTTCTATTTTCCTTATCTCTTTGAGACACAAAGCTACATGACTTGTGTTCCCAAACTAATAAAAATACCCAGATGCTGATGATTCCCTGTCCTTGAAGATACTTTCAAAAGTTTCAAGTTAACTATGTTTGGTAAGCACAGACTTGATCCAACTAAAATAAATTAATTCCAAGTGGAAAACATTTTAACATGTTATCCAGTGTAAAAAAATCCCAGTTTACTTAGAAAAGCAGAAGTTCTTTAAAACTATTTAATGTTTTTCTGGCATTCTCAGGTAAAATATCTTGAATTTGAAACATCTATTGACTATTAAGTCTTGCTTTCTTCACTTCTGAATAGTTTCTCATATTAATAGAGCATAGGACATATTAAATACTATTCCTACTTAATGGCTTACAACGGAAACATTCTTCTACTTTTTTTTTTATTTGTACCTCAGACTAATCTATAATCCCACTTGTCTGTCATTTTCCATTGTCAGACCTACTCTGAAGGCCCTCATTAGAGTAAATGAGGGGATGAGTGGGCAGCAAAGTTACACAGTGCCAATTTGGCTTTACCTGAATGAAAAATGCAGCTAAATCTGTGGAGGTAGAAGAGCCTAACACTTTCAAAACAGAATGACATTCAGCAAGGTGCTGAAGAAATTAATTGTTTTACAGGACTGGGTTACTGACCTCATTAAAAGCCCCAGGAACAATCAACTTACTGATTTTTTTCTGAATATATATCTATTGCCCTCTGACAATCCTTTGTTGGTAAATTTAACAAAAAACTTTTCACATGGTAACAGACTGCTTTCCTCTGTCATTTTCTAGGCTTTCATAGTGATTGTCATTCACTCCTTAAACTGGATTATATTTCTCAAAATTATTTCAACTCTCCACAAGGTAACGCTTTATTTTCTCTGATTTGCAATTCTGGCACACTAAAACATCAGACATATATCAGATCATGGCTGCTACAAGAGAGATTTGGGCATTTTCCCATTAAGTCTGACTGGCTTCAATATCAGTAGAAGGAAGATGACACTTTACCGCGTGCTTCCTCAAACACATGCCACCTCCTTTCACTTATGCCTTTGGTTTACTAGCACTGCTGCTGAGCTTAATGAACAAAAATACCTTTTCCTGCCCTGGGAAGTGTACCCTGTCATTAGGAAAAAACCCACAGTCTCTCAATTAGTTTACAATAGACCTCTTTTGCCCAGAAAAAGGATACAATGTAGGAATGAAGATAGTCTTCTAATCTCTGGCTATGAGATTAGAAAAACAGTTTATGGACTGTATGGATGTAAATGTAATGACAATTACAGAGAATGAGGATTACTGACCTCTGATGAGTATTAGTCAGTCTATATTTCAACAAGAAGGTTCCCTACTTTTTTCTAGAACTGCAAAGAAGAGGAAGGTAAGTATAGAATCAGGAGTATCAATGGTTTGGCTGGCTGAAATATGTAAGAGCAATCTCTGTTAGTAGGTGCTTATTGTGCGACGAATACAGATAATCGTGTTGATAAGGCTCAAAGGAACTAGAGAAAAAAATGGAATGGGTAGTAATCAGTAATGAAAATGCAAGTCTGCATTCTGGAGACACAAAGAATGAATAATGTGGCAATAGATATCTTTCTCCTAACAGATATTCTTTTTCTCTAAGACTACACACTTTGGTGGATGAAAGAAAACTCACCCTTTCTCCCACTGTGCACTAGACACATAGATACATAATAAATAAAGATTTCTGACTCCAGCTCACCTATTAAATATATATACATATATGATCTATGTAAATCAATTTTAAAATCTGCTGAAAGGGTATCTACAGCTGGACTGTAAGTTGATGTACTTATTAATATATCAAACATTTACAATTAATAATAACCATCACCATTTCATGACTGAGTTAACACACTGCAGATTTCAGAATAGACCAAGTCAATCCAGGTTAAGTGATTCACTCTGCTGATTATATTCCCTCAACATGAATTTGATGAGATATGTTGCCTCTGGAATCTGTTATCAATAACTGCTACAACCTCCGGCCACAGTTGAGGTCTCAGGGCCATAAAGTACTGCAGTACTGCACAAAAAAGTACTGTAAACACTGCAGCGAGGTTTATTGAAGAAGTCTTGATTACCATGACAGTAAAATCCTCTAACCACAGCCAGTACAGCGAAAGGTAGTAACAGAATTTATCGAGTCTTGTTGAAATCAAATATATATCTACCCTCACTCTTCATTTTTATTTTTCTTCATCACCAAGAAGAACATAATTTTTTCGTTTATCAGAAACCTTCTGTCTGTTCTGTCCTCTGAATCATTTGTCACACTCCTCAAGGTCACAAGGGAGTCTCAGTGGGAAAGCATGCGTGTTGATTGATTGGTACAGTGATGCTTATGTCTACCAGGGCTGCTAAAGGAGCTTCTCTCGCCTCTCTCCATACTCTCTTGCCTCCAAGCAATGATGTGATTGAAGTGGGGGGAATGGACGGATGGGACACCTTAAAGAAAAAAAAAAAATCTTGCCTGTTAAGAAGGTTCATGAGGCAGTAGTATCCATGGTGAGCAAACTATCTCGTGTCACTAATTCCCAGCTGCTCGCTGCCTAACAAAAAGGACATCTTTTCCATGGGGAAAAAAAAAAAAGGTACAATAAGTTTGAGCAGAGTGAGGACAGAGAGAGGAGAGACACAGCACACAGGAGCAGGAAAGAGAGTGCAAGAGCATGCATGAGAAAGCAAGCGAGCGTAAGAGAAATTGCGCACAACAGAAAGTGAGAGCATGGGAGAGAGCACAAGGAAGAGAGTGAGAGAAGAGGGTACAAGAATGATCAGCAAGACATGAGTGAGAGCACATGAAAGAATGCGCGGTTGGAAAAAGGAGTGAGTGAGGGAGCAAAACACTGCACACGGCAGGTGTAATAGCACAAAGCAAGTGAGATGAGTGAGGGACAGTGAAAGGAAGATAAGAGGAAATAAAGAAGGAAAAAACCAAACATGAAAATGCTCGTTTGGGACTCAAAAAAAAAAGAAAAAAAAAAGCAAGCAGAAACTTCCCTCTGTGGCTTATTGCTACTTACTTTTTTCCCTAAATAATACTGTATCTGCATTCCTAATATATATTAGTTACATTGAAAATGCATATGATTATAATTTTGAAATGGACACTAGCCATATCTGATACATTCGATGAAAAGCTGTGCTTCCCTGAACTTCTTCCTGCTCATCTCTTAGAAACTCATAAACACATAGGCATACCATCAAACAGATTGTATCTGCAGCATCCAGAAGCGCCATTTTAATTTCAGAGAAGAAATTTGAAAGATTATAACTGCAGTAGGCATTAGTGGCTTGTGGATTATCATAATATCTACAATAAAAAGATCCAAGATTAAACCAAAAATGCACTGCCATAAAAATGCTAAATAAAATACAGATTTCTTAGTGATGTATTTGGTCTTCATAAGCATGTGTAAGTGCCAGTACCTAGGGGGGTGTTCTTCCACTGCCCTTCAGTCACATCAGCAGTAAAGAAACAACAGATATGTGGGACTTGTGGGAAAAACAGAATGAAGGAAATTGCCATCTCATTGATTTGTAACTTATACAGTATAACAAGGTTAAAAATTTCCATCTTCCTCTTTTTTCTCACTCAACTCATACTCTCATACAGCAGGGCTATTAAACACATTAACTCTTAAAGGTCTAAATCATCCCCTCCTGATGGAGAGATTGTGTTCGTCAAATGGGCACATCTCCACCTAAACCCTAAGGATAGTTTGTGTTGGTTGGGGTTTTTTTGGGTGTTTTGGGTTGTTTTTTTTAAGTTAGCTAACATTCCCAGCTTCTAAATTTGTTCAATATCAAAAACATTGCCAGTTCAAAAGGTAGATGAAGGTTTACCTCTTATGAACCTACCAATACTGTTTTGACTTCTGCATAACCTAAAGTAAAGTGAAAGTTATTATCTCCTGTATAAGAATACCCATTAAGAACAGTAAGTCCAATTCTATATTGTTAATACAACACAGTGTGCAAAGGTTCAACTGCGGCCATCCATGCATAAGCCCCACAAAACCATATTTTATCACCAAATGAAAAACAGATAAATACACAACTTTCCCACTGGTGAAAGCACAGCCATAGGGACAAAGAGATGCAAAATTATTCCACTCAGCGAACTAGACTATTAATATAAAGCTAGTTACAAAAAAAACCCAATCTAAAACCCCCCAAAATCCAAAAAAATAGCCACCCCATAAAACCTCCCTTGTACGAAAATACTAATTTTCTGTGCAATGAAATACTCACACAATTCAGAACACAGGAACAGTGGCAGTATGATAGTACATGCAAACCTGTAAAGCTTTCCTGCTATTAGAGTTGGAAAATGCATAAAAACAAGCTTTTTACAAATCTCAAGTTGCACAATGAACAGATAAATCAGTTATGAACAGATACTGATATAAGATTTACTAATAAAATTACTGAGTGATCAGTTTCACAGAACAGATGTCAAAACCTAAACACTCAAAACAACTAACCTTGCACAATTTTGAAAAATATTGGCAGGAGAAATATAAACAGCTAGTCATTTGTAAATGGCATGCTGAATTCTTTACAAATTAGTAAAAAATAATTTTTAAAACCCCATATATAATAAACAATATATAATAAAAAGGTCAGAAATAACAGATAATTTTGAGTTAACTTTTCACCTTTTTTTTAACTAAGCAAAACCCTAAATTTAAAATTTACACTAAAAATGTATTTCACATTAGATTTGTATAAAATATGAAAGATAAACCTCAGGTTATGCGGACACAATGAATATTTATGAAGAATATCTAAAGTTTTCAGTAAAATAGTTGGGATTGCCTCACAAGTCAAGAGAGAAAAGAAACAAAATGTCACCATAAGGCACTGCACGTCACTTTAAATGTGGTAGAGGATACATTATAAACCCACAAATAAAAATTATAGGAGCAGTCACACTATAAAGTAGAGTAAGTATCTGTATTTTTGTAATTGAGAAAGATCCTGCAATGCAAGTTCATAATTTCTGAGACTTTTTTTTTAGGTTTGTTTTTTTTTACTGTACATATAAATAAGGAAAACCATCTATCCTAAGTCTGTAATTTTTCTGGAGCAACTCAAGGTGATATCTCCAATGCAGGATAAGAGGTAATAGCAAACATGGTAGTAAACATATAAACAAAGCCTTGGCGATGTGTACAAGCATATGTGTGGTTTCTTTCCTATAACAATAGAAACATCTGCTCTGGGACATTTTTGGCTACTGACTGCAGCATACTGTTAGCTATTTTGACTATATGTCAGCAGAGAAAAGAGAAGTTGCATGTAGTAAAACCCATAGGTAATCAGCAATAAAAAGAGAAAACCTTAAAAAGAATTAGTTTGCAGCAACATCCCAAATCACAGTGCTATCACAAACTAATCCACTCAGTTGTAAAATTATAACAGAAGCTTTTTACAAGCAAGCTTTCCCAGGCAATCTTACCTTTGCCTAGGACAGATATATTGCAAGCAAAATATTTGTCTTAATATTTCTGCTTCTAGGAAACACAGAGGAAAATCAATCATTGTTGTAATGACTTCAGTATTAAAAAGTGTTAAGTTCTGGGGAAGGGAATGTTACTGTCATTCTTATTTCACTTATCTAATCATTTTTAGCTTCTAAATGAGATGAAGTATTAAAAAAAAAAATTGCAAGCCCACTTTAATCTTAAGAAAGTATTTGTGGAATTTGCATTATATTGCCCTGTTCAAGTTGTATTATAAAATGATTGTTAAGTTTTAAATTATCATCACAAAAGTCCCAAAATCTAGTCTCACTCTCTCCTTTAAAACCCAAACCAGTAAAAAATAAAAAATTAATGAGACCTAACAAAAATACACCA
Source organism: Laterallus jamaicensis coturniculus (assembly GCA_022605575.1). NCBI lineage: Eukaryota > Metazoa > Chordata > Aves > Gruiformes > Rallidae > Laterallus > Laterallus jamaicensis. The sequence continues at coordinate 14,983,701 of JAKCOX010000019.1, forward strand.
GTGAAAACGTCATCCTTCTACATCCTCAACTCCACACCTTTACTGCTATACCATGTAGATAACATTCAAATAAGTCAGACATCTGTCTTCAAAAGTGTCAACGGAGTACACATTGCAGGCTTGAATAAGAAAGTGTACTTTACTACTTGGATGTTCTGCATCAGCATAGGTATTTGTTTTGAAAAGCAGCAGGACCACTTCCTCAAACTCTCTCATTCCCCACTCATAATCACTCAGAGCAAGTAACAAGAACTTTTTCTTTTCAGTTTGTTTTTTGGTTGGTTTCTTTCTTTAAACTCTTTCCCTCAGCCTGTCTCCAAAGTCATCAGGTCTATGGCACCTCAGTAAATAATTCAGGGCCACATTGCTCCCTGTGTTGCTCAGATGTGGAACATCCTGGCATGCATCCTCATTAACATCCACGGACATGTGCACGACCTATAGAAAATCACATATGTTTTTATGTTAAATCCCTCAGCCTGCATTAATCACAAGAGCATATAGCTCCAGTTGCCATACAAAATCCTCAAGGTGCAGTCCTGTTCCCTTCCTCTCACTCTTCTGCTTGTTTCAAGCCTAACGTGTGCTCCCGTTTTCTAAATTTCTATTCCCATCTTCTCTCTTCTCCATTCCAGTTGTTTATTAGAGCTCAGGACAGCTTCAATACAAGCTACTGAAGCTGTCACTTGTTCTAAATCCTCCTCCGCCTCCCATTCTCCCCCTCCATGCTCAGTTCACTGCACGAACAGCTGCATCACAGCTGTCAGGGTGAACGGCAAAGATGTCCTTTTCCGATAAGACTGTGCCTGTGGCACACAGAGTTCCTTCGAACAGCTAATTAGCAGGAGATAGGCCACGGCAAGGTTTGGTGCCGTCCATCAAGTCTGCTGCCAATGTCAACACCATCAGCTGAGCTGTCACGTTTGGTTCCTCATATACGGGGGGGACGACTGGCAAAGTGTCTTGTTATGGCTAAGGAAAGATGGTGGAGTATGGGTAGTAGAGAGAAAGTGGAGGGTCAGTCCCTGTCAGTGTTCAGTAAGAAGTTTTTCATACCTACTAAGGCCCATTCTATGCATACGCTTTGTCTCTTCCAGTTCGCCCTTCTGCTAACAACTCACGCCTATGAGATCAAAACAAAATGTAAAAGGCAAAGGCGGGATGGATCAATTTTTTTTTCTAAAAGTAGAGGCTAATATGCCTGTAATTGGCATTGTATTTGTGATCACTTTTTTTTTTTTTAAACTATCCTCTAAAAGCATTAATCTCCCCACAATTTTTTTCTAGTAAATAACAAACAGTAGCATTCAATTTCTTGAGGTTTTTTTTTTTCCTCTTCCACAGCAAAACTTCCTAAGTATACACTGAGCACTACAAGCATTGTAATTAGCTGAAGCCAAACTCCAGTCAAAATGACAGCCTTTGGACAGCAGGAATGTTTTTTCAAGGAGATGAAACTGCAAAAGGGAACAGGAAAGGAAAGTAAATCTCGGATTAGGTCACTCTAGAGCAAAAGGTTCTGAGATGCCCATGGGGAGCTGCCATATTTCATTTCAATTGTTTTTAGATATTTGAGCTGTCAGAGCTAAAGCACAATATTTAGCTATGCCCATGAGTGTGGACATGGTACTGTCACATCAGGAAGCAATCTGAGCACTGACGTTATACCAAATTTTAAAATGCATTGCAGCTTAGAACTGTAAAATAATTTATGTTAAAGAAGAGAGCTCAGGAAATCATCTAGTCTATCTGCTCTAAGGAGAGGCTAACTTCAGAACAAGGCCAGGTTGCTCAGGACTTTGTCTAGTCATGTTTTGGGAACCTCTACAGATGAACATATTCTATTGCCATTTTTAGCTTCATGCACCTGAGTACAAAATGTCTCTTCTCTCAAACCACACCTGGAAAAAAACTATGCCTGTGGAAGGCAGGGTTTTTTTCAAGCTGAAGTCTTTGTACTTCCCAAAACACAGGCATGGATGTTACCCAAGTTCATGTAAGAAAGGGACATCGGGGCATCTTTATCACAGGCTTCTGAAAAATATCATAACACTCTGTATTTTCAATGTAACATCTATTGGGAGAAAAAAAAAATCTAGACTATCAAAAGGACCAAGGTCTTACTTCCTAGAGCATACAACCTGCACCAAAAAAGTTTTCTCAATGAAGTAATTTTTTTAAACTCTTTTCCCCTATTTGTTTTATAATTGCATTTTATTTCAGAGTAAATACTTGAAAGAGGCAAATTTCAGGTTAGAATTAGGAGCTATGGAACTAAACTGTTCTGATGAATAAGTTTCTAATTTATTTCTCCTCTTTGTCTTTATTATTCATTTTTCATTTGATCCTGTTACATGAAGGAGCAACTACCTTTTTTTTCCCTTGAATGATTTTCCCGTCACAGTGTAAAATTAGCTCTTTAAGTGCCAACATCCGATGTATGGCACAATCACACAATTCTTAGTAAAGAAAAATGGGACTGGGTTGAACAGGGAAAAAAAAAAAAAAGTAGACTGTTAGGGAAAAAAAGGGGCTTATATTAAAAAATATGGATGCAGCAATACTACCAATTAAAATAGTTTTATTTCCATATGGCTATAATTGATCACTGACAAAATTAACCTTAGCTTACAGGTGCCACTTTGAAATTTAAAAAAAAAAAAAAAAAAAAAGTAGGCTATTTTCCCTCATCTTCCAGAATTTTTCCCTTGTTTAGGTCTTCTATCTTAATCAGTCAAATTAGTGGTGTCTTCAGTAACCCCGTTTCTGGGTGCTGGGATTCTTTATTTATTTTAAATTAAAAGAAATAGCTACTTGAATAGAAGCAATTAAGTTTTATGCTTCTTATTACTGAGAGGTAATTGGAATGTGGTTATCATCCAGTTTCACAAAGGTGCAGGCACATACTTAATTTCCTCAAAATCTGAGTTACATTTTCAGGTAAAATATGGAAAAAATATTTCTTTCCATCAAAACATTACTCTTAATTTTCCTTTAAATGTATTTTTAACCTCCTGATTTTCAAACATCTCTCCCAGACATCACCCTAGAATTTCATGCCTGCCCTTTCTGCCAAATTTGTGAGTTAAAGATTGAAATTCTCACTCATTAAAATCTTTTTCCATCAATCCTTCAAACTTTGAGAACTTTGATTCCCATCTGACATTGATTTTTGGATTTCAACCCTACAAGGAAGACGTCTTATCAGAGACACTCATGCACTGCACACTGGATGACTTGGTAAAACTACTTCAGCTGAAGCATCAAAGGCACTGACAGGGAACAGCTACTTCCATTGAAACACAGCCTAATGTGACTTCCAGTCGGTTTTTAATTAAGAACACAGCATTTGGGAAAAGTAGAGTATTTTGCCTAATTCTATTTTTCAGACTTTGAATTCAAAAGGTTTGCTTACAATGGAGAGTATAAAATTATTTGATGTTTTGTCTTCTCTTTCAAAACAGGATAGCAAATAGCCTCATTTAAAAGCTTTGTCAAAAGCCTTACTATATGATCAGTTATATACACTGCTCAGTTGTTACTTCATAAAAGTACCTCAGAAAACAAATGAAGTGCATACATTTTACCTCCCAGATGAAAATTAACAATTCAGAACTACAGAAATAGCAAAGAAACAACAACTACTTTACTTCAGCTGTCAGCTTTATTCACTGAAATGTAAAATAAGATTTGGTATGTCTAAATGTGCAGGGAAAAACCCAAAGTCCTTTTCCATGTATAACTGCAGAGTGGAAGTCCACAGAATACAAAGATAAAATACAACCCCTGATCCAGTGGGCACACACACCACAGATTACAAAGGTTTAAAAGAGAAGAACACCTTCCCCCCAGAGGAAAAAAAAAAGAAGAAAAAAAAAAACCCACACCACCACCACCACCACCCCCCAACAAACCACCAGCCAACACAAAGGAAAGTACGAGATACATGCACAGTATGTTTGTCCTGATATCTGGGGGGAGGTGTGTTTTCTTATTACTGAAGGTCATGTAATAGGCTAGGTCAAGTCTTGGTCAGAGTCCAGAAGGACTATTCTTATGTATGTTAATTGATTAACCAAAATAGATGGATATTGATACTAATCAAAGCATTTATTTAACAAATTTTCACACATTGATTCATACCTTCAATGAAAAAAAAAAATCATTGTGATATGAAGGAGTAAATAGTTTACTCTTTCTTTCTAAGTTTCCCTTTTTTAAATTCAGCAGAAGGAGGTAGCAGGTCTGGAAGAAGCACCACAACTTTGGATTTGAAATGTCTGTAAATACACAGATTGTTGTGGCAGCTGCTACAGGACACAGGCTGAACCAACAGACAAACACTGGACAACCAAAACCACAACTGTTTTGACAAAAAGCGGGGTGAGTATGCCCTCTATGAGAAAACAGAGGAAGAAAAATAGGCGTCAGAAACATCTATCAAAGAAAAGAAAAAAAAAATCCACTTGAAGGGTGTGAGGATAGTGTAAAAGGGGTTTTATTTGCTATTTTTCAGCTATTCTATGCTGCACTCAAATTCCATTTGTTCCCAGATGTAAAGTGAACTAGATTAATTTTCTACCTACTTTCACACACCATTAAGCTTCCTGAAAATACGCATTATTCTGTAAATCTGCAAGGATTTCTATTTTCGAATAATTGTGATTCACCCAGTTACTACAGTGATGTGACCCCTAATTAAAAGTACATTCTTAGATAAAGAGCGGACCACCTGGCATTACAAAAAGATTTAAAGTATTTCTGGAGTTTACAGAATGATTTCTGAACCCTTTTGGTGTTAGATTTTTAATTTTATGATCTCCACACTTTCTTTGAATAGCTTGATAATGCCCCAGTATGACAAACATTTACATATGTGCTTAACCTTACATAGAGTCCCCTCTGCCTGACATGATCTTTTTTCAGTTCCTCTGAATTGTGTCTCCTATTTCTTCCAAGTTGTAAGGAATTCATTTAGCCATTTTCAACCACAGAAGTCCTTGCTCAGAGAAAGAATCACTGTCTGCGTTGAGACAGCAAAATTTGTGTTGTTCTCATGGAAAACCGCGTGTGCAGCTACTGTGGTCTCGTCCTTTGAGAGAAATGAGATATGGCAAAATGTTCACATCAAGCTGGAGGTATCCCACATGTATCAACAGTCATTTACTGTGACACTAGCTATACTGAAGGAGTAATTTTCTTTTTTCTTTTTTTTTTTATTCAGAGAAAACCTATTAAGTCATGGCTCTGAAGTGATGCAAGATCAAATTCAAAAAGAATTCTTAATTCAGACTTATGAAGATCAATCATGATCAACAGACTCCTTGTTTATCTGGTTGAGATAAATAACGATCAAAGTTTGTTTTTGTTACAGAAATTCAGTTTGTTAAAACTTTATAGAAAACAGAAGACCATTGCAATGCTTTCTTAAAAAAATTATAAAGAAAACCCTTCATAGAAGTAAAATAAACAACAGTAATAACCCTTTTCGTTTTATTCTGAGGCATGTTGTTTAGTGATATGTACCTCACTGAAAAGTAATATTAAACTCAATATTAAAAAAAAGTGAAATGTTTAATATGCAATTATTACTGCCTACCATACCAGCAAAAGGCAAATATCCTGTAACAGTTTTATTTCTCAAGAAAAGATCAAAAAGTATATTAAATAGAAAGGCTGTATAACTTTGAGTTGGAAAGAAAATGAAAAAGGAAATATATATTTTTGCAGCTCATTATTGCAAAACCTTAAATTCTATTACAGGTAGGACATATCCCCTCAGAAATCCATTTTTTATTCTTTATTCACTGTACAAACAGGTATGCGAGAGGAGCAAACACTGTCATCAATTAAAATAGGATCTCTGTGTGTACTTCCATGAATGGCACGGCAGTAAACTCAGTTTCAAGGTTCCTAATTCACACTTTAAGATATTACACTGTGTTCATATGCTGTTCCATACTGGGTTTTATTTGAGCATGCAGTAAAAGCTGCTGCCAAACAGGGTTTGCTGAGAAGAACATTTAATAACGTAATAAAAAAGGGGGATAAGAGAACTGCATTAATGTCTTGCTGTACAAAGGTGAGAAAATGCAAGCAAAGACTAACTTATGAAGGGCAGAGGAATTTTCTCAAATTTTCAGGGAAAGTGAGTGCATGGGCATGCATGCTTTGTGATTTATATTTCACAGAATGTAAGTACACAAAACCAGAAAGTTTATCTTTTCTTGAAATTGTAAACGCATTTAACACAGTCACTCATATTAATCAAGCACAAAGCACACACAAAAAGAAGCCCTTTTGTCTTTATTATCAACTATTGATAGTTAACTTCCTAAATTTCTCCCTTCCTATCTTTGACGAATGTACCTTCAGATACATAGAAGGCTCTGAAGAGATAGAGGAATCAAGACAAATACAGATCATATTCTTATAAACACAAGAGGATGAGCCAAAGAAACATGCAACTATACCTTTCCTGTTTTGTTTGTTCTAGGGGAAATAAAGCCAAAGAAACATAAAAAAAGTCTACCAAAACCAGCCCAACACTGGAACAGAAACCCATACTTCCATTCCCAGAAGTTTAAAAAACATTTGTCCTCCAAATTCAACAATTTGGATTCCTACTGTTTCTGACCATCTTCCTATACTATAGTCTCAGATGCAACTGCAATCAGACCTCAAATATAACCTAAGAAGCTTGGGCAATGATGGTAGTGGAATAAGCTGAGGACACTCCAGCTTCTAGACGACTCTACCCAGGTTCCCAAAGGATGTGGGGTGAGAGTATTTCAGCCTACACTGTACACAACATTGATGTAGCTAACTTCTTATCTACTTGATCAGGCATATATATATATATATATTGCAGCATATATGCTGCAATCATGTTGTTGGACTGCAGCATAAGATCAACCTGAGATATCAGTAGGGGTGTTTAGGCTGGTTTTTTATTCTTCCTCCAACATGGGAGGGAAAACAACTACATGGGAGGCTAGTCTACCTGAAATTGTTCTCTCTCGTGCGCCTATAATTCAAAGATAACAGACTAGTCCCATCCCAAATTAATCTGTACTCTAGGAGCCTCTCCACTCAGACCACTCATCCCATTCCTTTACTACCACTGCTAAATTCACCATGAAGAACTGCACAGCCTGTAAAGCACCCATTTAAGCATTGCTAGATAATCCTAGTCCCAGAAATAAACTGGTTTTGGATACATATGGGTAGATGAACTCTAGCAGCTCACAGTAGTTCAAGGGAGTCACAAGACATATTCCAACTTCCAGGTTTGTGCTGGAATTTTGTATCTCCAACTTTTCAGCCTCTCATGTTTGAATGTCTTTAGTAGACTGAAAGAGCTGCATGAAAAAAAAAATCATTTATGATAACACATGGCTATGAGCATTAAAACCTGAAAATTCTACCTGAAAAACTATTTAAAGTAGTGAAAAAAAACAAGAAGTTAAATTCACCCAATGCTAGGTGTCTTTGGAAATTCCACGCCTGCCGAAACAGAATCTCTTCATGGTTGGACAATGCTGCTTTACACTGACCATTGCCACAGTAAATTTGAAACTTAAATGTTTAACACAACAATATTAAAGTTGAGGAAATGACAGATAAGAATAGCCTGGCTTTGCCACCTTTATACATTAAGCAACCCATTCCATAAGTAGTCTCTTTCATAAGAAAAATTAAGCAGAGCTACCTCCATCTTGTGTTAAATATGGAAGCTCTCACGGAGAGTTGGGAAGCACTTAAAATTCAAGTAAAAGTCTTTAATCAAATGAGATGAGAACACCAAAAAAAAAAAAGGTAAACACAGTATTTTGTGAAACCTGCTAATGTTGGCAGGTCTTACAAAAGACCTGTGTTGCAAGTGCCAATAAACTGCACACTCTAAGTAAACATTTCAAATTATTGTGCAAATGAAGACTCTCCCATTACTCCCATGACATGTACTGTGAGCACAAAGTGACTGTGATGCATTGCTGATCACGTTATGTGGAGCTGACCTGGGCATACTGAGTGGTAGTTTGTCAGAGAATTCTGGAAATTAGATTGCTGAGCTAAATAGAAAAACAGAAATCAAAACCTGAATAAAGTAAAAAGAAAATAGAAAAGCAGTAAGCTACCTCTGCAAGAAATTTCCAAATACTACAGAATGTAATAAGAGTTGCCGAGTTTAATCAGGACTTTGAACTGCTTGAGTGAAAAGCAGTATTTCTGTAGCATATTTTTAGGGCCATTTTACTTCATGACATTAATGTAAAATATTTTTCCCTTGTTTAGTTTTATATAACCAGTATTAATAAATTAATAGTGTATAGAAGACATCATAAAAAACCCCACAAAACTCCACAAAAAAACCCAGATGGTTGAAAATTGCAACAAACTTAATGAGGAAACAGCAACATAAAAGAAAACCCTCCAAGTGATCAAGGAGAAAGTCAGTGACACAAACATGAAGACTCCCTAGAAACATACCTCATAATGTCTTTTTCCAGTCTTCTGCAAATGAGAAATTATCACACAGGGATTTCATGCACAGTTGTGAGAAGAATACTGTCAACTTTGGTAGGCTGAGTTGTACTGAATTTGACTGCCAAATGATCGTGAAAAACTCGTCAGCTACTCACAGCTCAAGGTGATTACCAATAATGAGCTTCAGTGCAGAAAAAAATAACGTCAAGTGCTCCAGACAAAGTAAGCCACAGAAATCACTGAAACTACCTGTAAATTACAAAGTCCTGTAAATTTACACAGGAAAGCTGAATTGTTCATGAAAAGTCAGCTCCAGATTATGGATCTCTGTTAGAGTTCTGTCTAGTCTTAAATTCCTATACACTGACTTACACAAGTCTTTATTGCCAGCTATCTAGGAAACAATGTGCCTTTAAAACACTCCAGCTAGATTACCATTATTTACCACATACACTGCTATGTGTTACAATTCTTAAGCTAATACAAAATGTGATTGACTGATTCCCAAAAGAGTAAGCGAATACATAAACCCGAGCATCTCACATATTCTGTTCCATCCTATTTCTATGTTGCTGGAAAGGCCTTGATCCCCATCCAAAGTTTATCAACAAGTCATGACCCACTTACATCAGTTATACTGACTCCTATTACTCCTACTCAGATGTCAGAAGTCTCTAAACCCACAAAGAATACAAATCTCAGAAAGATGAGAGATAATATATAGATGGGTTAAAGGGTTGTCACAACAAGCAGGACACAAGGACAAGACAAGAGCTCTGGTTTTGACCTTTTGGTGGTGCAAATTATTGGCAGACCAGAACTCAGCATGCATCAACAGAAGCATGACTCAGCATTGAAGAGAACAGAGTTAGGACTTATCTATTATATCTTCTGTTTTGTGGCAAATTTATAAATTTCTTCTTCTCAGCTAACAACCACAACAAGTACTTTGGAGATGGAAAGAAAGAACACTGTAAAAATCCTTGCTCTGTCAGAATGAATGAGTCCTTGACAGACCCAGATTGAACTTCTCCTAAGAATGGTATCTTGATCCCCAGTCTACCTACTTATAATAAGTCTTTATGGGATTTGCAGCATTTTTCTCGTGACGAGGATATTTAACAATGGATACATAAGCTAAGAATACTCCATAATGATAAATATGCTCAAAAATTATTTACCTACTTCAGAAGGTATTGCTTTGCATTAAAGGTCACTGAATAGGACCCTTAGGTTCTGCTTTCACTCCAGCAGTTTACTTTTATAACGGTACTGTAAAACTCTAAATGCTTTCTTTTGAAATGCTGCTGCTGCTTTTCTATCTTCTGAGAGAGACAGAATGCATTCAGAGGCCTCAATTGTACAAGCAAGCATGCTTGCCTGTTATAACTGCTCATTTTCCTGAAGAGCATGTAATTTCTCTGAAGGATCGGCTAAACTGTAACAAACAGTATTTCTGAAAAGTCACAATAAAACATGGGTTTTTAAAATACCATTAGATAGTGCTGGGAACTTGTCAGATCCCACACAATTCATTCCCCCATCCAATGACGCATGATATTTGGCACATAATGTACTTATGATTTTTGTTTGCAAAAGGAAGACTTTTTTTTTTTCTCCCATGCTTCTGACCTTTATTCTTATTATCAAATACTCTTTTTCTCACTGAATTATGCAAAACCACCCCTTGTGAGTAATGTCAGAAAGACTTTGTCCCTCTCTTTTGAATGAGATATTTCACATATTTTATGTAGTTAACTTGTGTTTCCAAGCTCTATTTAAATAAGAAAATATTAGATTAATTACCAGTGAAAAACCAGGAGAAAAAATATTACAGAGCTGCATGTCTTGTGTCTCAGGATTAGCTATTGTATTTATTCAGTAATTAAAAATAGCTTAATACAAAGAACAGTTTCTTTAACCAAGTTCAAAGATTTCCTTGTCAGTAACATAACTAAGTACTTGTAGGGGAAAAAGGTGCTGATAGTGACTGAAAGAAAAGTAAAATAGCTTGAATTTTATTATAATTTATGGTGTTACTGCTTTTCTGGAAGGGTTTATCCAACTTTGAAATACTGCTATTTTTAAGATCACTAATTAGTTTTGTTATTTAAAAAAAAAAAAGTGTCATTCAATCAGGAAGGCATTTCTTTCATTTTAATTATGTAATGACTATTTTCAGTGATTGGCAAAAGTTCTTCCAAATGCTATATTCAATCTGTATTCAATCAGGGACAATCTGTACTGCCTACATACCATTACCTCATCTTACTAGCTTTTACAGCAGCTACATGTTATCTATTGAGATTTTAGGATGTAATTTCCTGTGAATGACAGAAGCTGATAACAGTCCAAGTCATGAAATCGAGAACGATAGTCTCTTGCTTTTTAAAATATTGAAAATATATGCTACATTAATTACACAAATAATTGAATATTTTTGTTATAAGAAGCACTGCAGTGGCACTACCCTGCAGGAAAGCAATAGCAGGGTATGCTTTTATTTAGTTGCTCCACCTACTCTTCCTACAAGATCAACATTGTTCACAAAAGATCAATAGAACCATTAGAAAATGTGTTCGCTATAATTAAGGAGGCAGGAGTCTTGTATTTATGCTGCAGGATGCACTAAAATACCAACAGACATCAGAACTGAGTTAGCACTCTCTCAGCTACACCAGTTATTCCTCACTGAACCGTGTTTTATTTATTTATTTGCCTCAAGTACCAACAATTTCTACTCCCTCATTAAGAGCCCCATGCTTTAAACTTAAATACCCTGCAGGAAATGTATTTTTTCACATCCTTTGGTGAGGAAACAGTTTAAAGAACATGGAGTCGAGGAAATCAGTAAGGGCTATATTTCAAGTTTCCTTTGTTATAAAACAAAATGGGAACTTTCATCAAAACTAAACAGAGATCAAAATAGGACTTTCTTTTGTGGGAAGAGGAAGGGAATCAAACAACCATTTTTGTATGTTTATATATGACTGTATACATACACTCACACACACAAATCCCATATGCATGTATAGATATAGGTTTACATCTGAAAAGGATCTTACTACCATTAATGGCCATTTTTAATTTCTGTAGACCTGAAAGCTTAAGATGGAAGACTATGATTTCCATTTTGCTTATTCAACAAATTTTGTCAGTAACAATTCTTCTGAAGTTCTCAAATTATGTTTTTATCTGAAAAAGGATTGAGAATCTTACCCACTATGCCTTGACTGATCCACAGTCAAGTTTGGATCATATTAAATACTCTTGGAATACACCCAATAAATTTGAATAAGCATGCAATTAGGCAAAGACCAAAGTATACTACAAAAGGCTGTTGGACCATAAGAGTAAGTAAATAAATACAAGTAAGCACGCACTGTCTTACATTGTTGTAAATATCACAGCATAATAATAGTCTAAGAAGCAGTATATTTACAAGGCTGTAATTATTTTTTTTATTGTCATACGCTATCACTGTTAAATATCTGCACATATGGTCTGCAGAATATTGTCATATTCAGAATTGTTATCAATGAGTTGTAAATCAGAGAAGCAGTAAGTGTGCACAAACATATGCATAAATCCTTAAGGCTACGTGATTATTATTAAGTGGAAGACAAAAAAATTCAGCTTCTTGCAACTATGTACAACACAATTACAATTTAAGGAAGTCAACAGAAGTCAAGAAGTCTTCTACTGTATGTAGAAGATGAACTGCATGTTCATCTGCACATCTATACAAGAACAACAGAAAGTGAAATTTCAACAATTGCTATGTCTGCAGAAACAAACTCACATTTATTGTTGGCAGTGAGTTTCATGGGTTTTTTGTAGTAGCAAGTTTGCTATATTACACTTTAGAAAGATGTTTAACGCTGTGTTAAAGCCAGTGTTCAAGTTTTTTCTAAAAGCTGGAAAGATAGTTTCAGAAATCAAATAGGCTGACAGAAATAGGATGAATCACAGAAAAATACATTTTCCTTACAGTGAAACCTGTCAAACTTGCAACTGTACCTGTTGCCACAAAAACTTATTTATTCCATTATGCAAAATGGTTAGGTTTGGGGTTTTTTTTTTTAAACTGTAAATGACTAAAAGCAGATTTAAAAATAAGTGGTGTATCTGTTTAGAAAAGGATTTGAAAGAATTTAGCACCAAAGTGAAGGGAAGCCAAACAACTGAATGTCAGTCAAAGTTTGGTTTTTTTCTTTTAGGCCTGAAGCAATTTTACCAGCAGAATCCAATCCCAAATAAATATATTTATTACCATAAAACTGTATAATGAAATCTTGCACAAATTTATGCAGTTATACAATACTATATTGCTCCAATGTAAAAAAAGTAATTTGCAAGTGATGGAAGCAGGGACAAGTTACAAAAAGAGTAATTTAGAAACGCTTTTAGGGAACAAAGAGCTGATGTTAGGAGAGCAAAAGCCCACCTAAAGTCAACACTTTAAATGGGTATCAGGGGCAACAAGAAGAATTCTACTATGGTGCCAATATCAAAATCATGAACAAAGAAAATGTGGGACTGCAACTGAATTGCACCAGCATTTTAGTGACAGCAGGAACAAGGATGAGTTACTCAGTGTTTTCTTTTTCTGTTGGTCTTCACCAGCAGGGGCTCCCAGGCCTCTGGGAAGACAGACAGTGTCCAGAGTGGAAAGCAACAACCAACAAGGGATGAGGATCGAGTCACAGATCTATGTCAAGATAAGAATTCTGTTCCTTTGACTCTGAAACTGTGATAGTAAAACTGAATTGAGAGATAAAGATATCAAATATTAATAATGTTTTTTTTTCCACTGCATTTTGTATTCCAATTAGAATACACTTGGAACACTGAGCTCCATGGCATATGTTCATAATTAAGCATACCTAAAAGTACTGGAGAAAATTACTCTTAAACCAGGTCTATTTTAAAACATTGTGTTTTAAAGTGAATAGGAAAAAGCAGACAAAAATAAACTAGCACTATTTCATAATAACTGAATTAGAACTGTGTCAATTTTAACAGTGGATTTGCTGTACATTTACAAGGCATCAAACTGCAGAAATATAAAATAAACAACTATTTCAGTTACCCATTGAAAATAATCCAGGAAAGGTTTGCAAATAATATATTAAATGTACCATTACAATGGAATTGTTGGTGATTTAATTAAGAACTGAAGAACAGCACCCTTTCTGAAAGTAACCCAGCAGGTTTCTAGTAAATGATCTGTAATATACAAGCCAGCCTACTTCAGCTAAAATCCAACAAAGCATTAAGTGTACCAAGGAAAAAAACACTGAGAAATGAGTGGTGGGAGAATAGTAAGCAAAACCTCACAGTTAGGAGAGCCAATCTTGTATTTCAAAGTCCAGCTGAAAAGATCATTCACATTCAATTGCTGTCCACCTCTCCATCTTACTGTATCCAAACTGGATGCAATTTCAAGTCATTACTCACAAAGCAGAGGGAATGCAGAAACACTTTGGTAGGGATCACACTTTAGATGTCCTGCGCCTGTTAGTGTTCTCGGGTCTAAACGGTTCGTGACCATTAGGTTTGAATTTTCTCCTCCTGTTCTGACCAAGTTGCCACGGGCATGGATTTAGAAAAAATTCTTCTCAAAACATGCTTTGAACAGTAATGGGTTCTACCTTGCCACTTCCCCGCATACAGTTATTGTCTTGCCAAAAATGTATTTCACAGTAGGAAAATGCAGTGAAAGGCTTCAAATTACAGTAGGGTAACATGCTGGACTGGCTCTGCAGATCCGTGTTACAGGCCACCGTGATTTCCTCAACATTATGCTTTAAATAAATTGAGACAAGAAATGTAGGCATTTGTAACGCTACAACCAGCTGAATACAAATGCCATTTTGGTCCAAAGACTGCCTCAGGAAGAATACATCAGCTATTTTCATTAATAGCTAAAGGAATTCATTCCATTTGCTGCTAAGTAGACTGGCTCTACTAAAGAACTGAAGCGTTGTAAGTATAGTGAACATACTATTCACATTATACAATTTTATGCACTTCTCTGTACACTGCAGAATTAACTCCTTTTACATATTTAATATGGAACATGACCTTACTGCAGTGCTAAAAAAACCCAACCCCCTGTGTAGTGTATTTCAACAAATTTATTTCCGAAACAGATGAAGTACAAAACTGCAATACTGATATCTGATTAAAATAAGTGATTGCTTGTCTAAATATGGAAACTAGCTGTATTTTAGCTCAGAGTTCAAATTTACCTCTCGTTATAAAAACTGTAATACAATTTTAACCAAAAATACCTTTCTAAGCACCGGTCACAATCCACCCAAAACCACATGCATTTCAGCAGATGTTGTAGATGTGATTGAACTATAATTTTTTCTGCAAATTTGCTCAGAAATTTATGGGAATAGGAAGCTAGGAGAAACAGGATTTGTTTTAGTATATTTAGTAATGTATTTGGGTCTTAAAATTAAGGAAATTTTGAGTACATAGAAAAATCCCATTTCATTACCTGCACAAATGTGTGTGCACACCGTGATGAGTGCTCAGTTTAGATTTTAGATAACATATTTTTTCATGTGAGCCTTAGGACAGTAAATGTAATAAGATCACAATAAAATGATGTTTTGAAATAAATTGATTCACAAACCTAGACTTCAACATAACCTAACAATAGAGTGACAATATAATGAATATTAAAATCTTCTTTCTATACTGTCTTCATGTTCTAGCTCGGTCAGCTTTGCAACTGTATTGACTTTTCATGGCGAGGTTTTGGTAGCGGGAGGAGGCTGCAGGAGTGGCTTCTATGAGAAGCCGCTAGAAGCTTTCCCTAGGTACAACATTGCCAGTATCAGCCAGCTCCAAGATGGACCCACCACTGACCAAGGCCAAAACAGTGATCGTGGTAGTGCCTCTGGAATAACAGGATTAAGAAGGTGCAAAAAAACTGCACAAGAGACAGCAGCCGAGACAGGAGTGAGAATATGTGACTGGAACAACTCCACAGGCACCAAGGTCAGTGAAGGAGGGAGAGGAGGCACTCCAGACACCACAGCAGGGAAGCTCTTGCAGTCCCTGGAGAAGGCCATGAACCAGCCCATGGAGGACAAGGGTAGAGCAGAGATCCACCTGCATCCTGTGGAGGACTCCACACCAGAGAAGGTGGAGGCACCCAAAGGAGGCTATGACTCTATGGGAAGCCCACACTGGAGTAGGTTCCCGGTAGGACCTGTGGTGCCATCGGGGACCCACACTGGAGAAGTTTGTGAAGAACTGCAGCCCGTGGGAAGGACTCCCATTGGAGAAGTTCATGGAGGACTGTCTCCTATGGGAGGGACCCCAGGCTGGGTCAGGGGAAGAGTGTGAAGAGTCCTCCCCCTGAGGAAGAAGGAGTGACAAAGATAACGTGCGACAAACTACTTCCCCCACTCCTTGTCCCCTTGTCCTGCAGGAAGGGAGGAGAGAGAAAATTGGGGAATAAAGTTAATCCTAAAAAGAATGGAAGTATGGGAGAAGGTGTTGTAAGATTTCGCTTTATTACTCCTTATTCTACTTTGAATTGATTGGTAATAAATTAATTTCCCCAAACGGAATCTGTTTTGACCATGATAGTAACTGCCGAATGATCTCTCCCTGTCCTTCTCTCAACCCACAAGCCTTTCATTATATTTTCTCTCCCCTGTCCAGCTGAGGAGGGGAGTGAAAGAGTGGCATTGGTGGGCAAGTGGCTAGCAACTAGGGTCAACTCACCACAACAGCATAAATATTAGAAGCAAGCTTCAGGGGGGAGAGGGAAAGATACTACATATGAAGACAGGATGACATTCAGTATTACTGAAAGTCTGGGGTGTTTTTAACTAAGATCACTGGTTTTTCCCCTCATTTTAAATTCACAAAACAGTCTAGCCTGTTCCAAAATTTTAAAATCTATGAAGCCCAAAGGGGTACCAAAGCTAAGGTCTGTTCCCTTAAGAACAAATAAAATCTGTCTTTAAGATGGAGGGAAAACTGCTACAGTAACCTACAACTGACATTTATTCTGCATCTGTTCAGGATGGAGTTTTACTTTTCTTATTCTGTTGAAGGAAAAAAAAATGAAATCCATCAAGTTGTCTTACTGATAGTCCGTTCAGTATCATTAACAATCTGAAAACCACCAAGAGAAAATTAAATAATTATGGAGAAGACCCAAAATCAAAGGTATTAGATGAAAATATCGGTTACTCCTTGGACAGGGTTCAGTAGCCTCTGACTTTCATCAAGTGTGAAGCATCTAATGACTTAAAATCAAAGTATCAGAACACATCTAGAGAAAACGAGATTATTTTTTGCCCAAAAGGGAATTATAATCTGCTTCCTGGGTTTTTCTCTTTGGCTTTGATTTCTTTGATTCAAGAGAAATGAGGAAGTCTCACAATGGTTTTATCTTTCACTGTGAGCCAGAATCAAGAACTTAAGCAGTGTCACATAACACAAAACTCCCCCTTGTGCTCCCACCGAGCGTGAGGGGGAGTTTTGGGTGAGGAATGAATGCAGAATCATGTCCTCAGGCTTTACTCACCTCTTATTTGGAGCTCCAGTGTAATTGTAACTGACATAAAAAAGGCCAAAAACCTGCTCCTGCAGCAGTGCTTTGACTGTAGAGCTTCTTATTCATGCTCTTCAAAATCATATTAATGCCAGTGTATTTTCAAAGGGAGATTGAAATCTTCCTTCAATTCCGCCATTCATAGGGTCCTCCCACATGACCCTGTTCAGTTCTCTTTTAAAAGGAGCAGTAATGGCTGAACTATGCCTTTGATCCCACCACCATTTTTTTTTTTATATTCTGGCAGTATAGAATTGGTACAGTTTCAGGGGCTGCTTTGAGAGTCTTTTTGTAGTCGGGAGCTCAATAATTCCTGCATTTAGGCTACAGGAGGATCAAACCACAGCAATCTTTCAGGCAAGATCCTTATCTTGATACGTGTACAGTCTAACTTCAGCCATGAACTCGTAATAAAATGCAATACTTAGTCTTTCATATAATTCTCCTACAAAGGCATGATAGCTCTTAAAGAGCATATCTTAAACGTATGTGAGCCACATTGCTTTTCGCATTCACTGAAAACTGATCTCACAAGCTTAGACAGGAGAATTTCTGAATGAGACATGTCTTGAAGGACAAAGAATCTATAAACTCGGCCACAGAGGGGAAAAAAATTCTCTTTGAAATCCTTTGTTTTAGGCACAAAACCTGTACAACCTCTGCACAGCAATTTTAGAGTTTATTCTTTAAATCCAAGGTCATGTAGCCATAGCAGCTAGTTCATGCTCAGAGGGGAGGTAATCATCCTCTGTTCTTCTCAGCAAGTGCTCTTTGCTGAGGTCAAAGAAATGGGGCAATGTAACACTGGAATCCATTACAAATTAGCATAATGTCACCACCTCTCTCTGTGACATTTAAAATGAGCACAGATGAAGGACAGAGTGGAAAACAATGCAATTACAAGTATCTGGATCCAACAATAGTTCTGGGAATGAGCAAGGAAATGGAACTGCATGTAATGAAACCTTTAACAAACTCCTGCGTTCATTGTGGTGCCTTCTTTTTTCTTTCGTTACCATTAAACAAAACAAAATAAAACAAAACAGAAAACAAAGAAACAAAAACCAACCAACCAACCAAACCAAAAAAAACCCAAAACCCACTCACAAAAAAAAAAACAAAACAACTCCTAAACCCGAAATTCCAGTCAGACACTCACTTTTGAAGACAGGAAACCTGAAAGAAACACTACCATAAGCTTTCATCATGTACAAACACAAAAGGAGAGAATGAACATAAAGGTGAGAAGAACACCATCTCAGCACCACAATGCAGCACCGCTGTGAGGCAATCTGTGAAGATGAGATATCTCTCTGCCTCTACACTGACATCTAATCACTTTAACACTTAGAAAATTCACAAAAAAGGCATAAAATATAAAGAAAAGGGAAAAGAAACATACAAACCCCCAGAAACAAAATGTGTTACCTTGTGTTACACAGTCCAGTAGTAATTTCACCGTATTCTTTAATCAGATTTTCTCATAAACATGAGGAAGGAACATAAGCACAGGTCTTTACATATCAGGACAGAGTGATTAAAAAAAAATAATCTCCTTTTTAAAGAAAAATTAGCAACATCCATTTCTTCCCACATGTTCTAAGCTTTCTGGGAAAAAAAAAAAAGAAAGTAGCTAAAAACTTCAGCCCTAACGTATTCTGAAAACATTTTTAATTTTATGTCTTTTCTGAGACATGATAGCTAATTAGTTATTTGATTATCATAATCAGAAACACTAATCATTGCAGTCTTGATGAAAATTCAGTGATTATCCCAAGAGGGTTGCGGTCCAGTAAATGTGTTGACAGGCTATTTGTTATTATAATGGCAATGCATCATGATAACATATAGCAGAAAATAAAAGACAAATACAGATTAATACTATCCATGATGCTTCAATACAAGATAAAACTATAATGTGACCTTTAGGTCAAATTATGTGGTCCATACTCAAGCAAAATTCCTCATAACATCAGTTTTGCTTTCAAAAGACTGTAGTCTCCTAGTGAATTAAAATACAAATCCCATTGAAATGACTAGAAATCAGTGCCAACCCATATAATGACCTTTCCTTAAAATTAACACACAGTTAACAGAAAAGTTGAAGTA
Organism: Laterallus jamaicensis coturniculus; assembly: GCA_022605575.1. Taxonomy (NCBI): domain Eukaryota; kingdom Metazoa; phylum Chordata; class Aves; order Gruiformes; family Rallidae; genus Laterallus; species Laterallus jamaicensis. The sequence continues at coordinate 15,002,887 of JAKCOX010000019.1, forward strand.
TCTTTTAATGTTTAGAAGAAGAATCAAAATGTTCTAAGTACAAATAAAACATATGAAACAGCATCTCTCCCTCTCAAAGTTTTGTCTCTTAATCCACCAAACACAATACTATTTATTCTATATAATCATTATTATATATTTTTACCTTTAAACTCCCTTTTGAGAAAAACTTAGCGATACCAGACCTTTTCTCGTGAAAATTACAACAGAAAACTAACATTAGCTAAACTTCTTTTCCCAAGAAGTTGCAGCTTGCCAACCCACTTTATTTAACCCCATTCCTTCAGCCTGTAATTTCTTATTTCCACTTTCAATTTAAAAAGCCGAAAGTGGAACTGTTCAGAGATGAAATAGTCATGGAGTTGCTTTAAAATACTAAATTACTGTTATCTGCTCTACGAGTTGGAACCCTTTCCTCTCCTTCTCATTCGTGTCTTTTTATTTTTATTATTTTCAGCAGGTAATATTAAATGTCACCCAAGCTCTACAAAAATACCAATGCTGTTACTTTTTCTTTTTTTCCCCCCTCTTTCTCCTTCAAGACTAACAGCTGCCAGAATTGTGGCTGTCAAAACTGGCAGGTGGGAACTTTTCCCATACTTGCCAAAGAGTTGATTGGAGATATGCAAATAACACTTCTCCAAAAATTGTCCAAGGGGTCCCAAGAGGCACAACTGAGGTTAGATACTTCCTTTACAATTCTGTGAAGCCAGTGTGTCTTCCGATCTCCCAGAAATAGAAAGCAAGAATTCAAGACAAAGAGATGTCATTTTCACAATGACTTCATAGAGTAGCTGTCTATCACTCCACAGTGTAAATGTATATGGCTTCCGTTGTCACAGTATCCAAGCAATCTCAATATTTCACATACATATACTCCCACCATGACTACCAAATGTAGAAAAATTACTGCATTTTAAGGTGAAGAGGCTGAGGCACGAAAAATGTAAAATAAATGTGGTAAGATAAACGTAACGTTTATAGATTCGTATTTCTGAATGGGAAATGAGACCTCACAGAAAATCTACTTCAACTACATCAAACGAAGATAAGCAATTATATTTGATTCATTTGTCAGACATTTGGCAAACTTAAGGAAAACTCTCAGAAAGAAAATATCTGTGGGTAATTTATTCCTGGGACTTACTGCCTGATAAGCTTTTACTTTACCCCAACTTTAATCTGTAGATTAACCCAATTTGTTCTCCTTCATTTAGTGGCCAAGAAAAAGCAATTTGCTCATTTGTCCTTTATGCAACAAATTTTTGCCTAACAGACACCTCCTCTTTTCTCTGAATCTTCTTGTCTAGATTAAGTAAAAGAAATTTTGCCAACTTTTCTTTATTGATCATGTGTTCAAAGCCCCTCCTCATTCTTACTCTTCTCTTTTGGACTTTCTCTAGCTTGCTCAACTCTTCCTTAAACCGTAACCAAAACTAAACATACTAGATATGGCCTCAGAAGGACTGACTTGAATAACTATTTTCTACATCTTGCACACAGTAACCCTCTTAATGCATTTTACAGGATCACATTGTTAATTCATTTCTGACCATCACCTTATTAGCCAGATATTTTTGGCTTGGTACATTTAATTCCTCCTTTCCAAGCATAACATTTGCCACCAAACTTCAAGGAATATAAACCTGTCACTTTAAAGGTGTTTTCCAAAGTTTTGAATGCTGATCCCCAACAAGGCCACTACAAGTGTGACCTTTGTAATAAACCATGATTTTTTAATGCAAGTTTTACAAGGATACATAAGTTTATCATCAAAATTATTAATGAAAACACTGAAAAGAGTACTCTATCCAGAACAGAGAAATGCAGAACTCTGTTGACATGTCTTCATAATTTGAAAGGAGACTAACAGTAACTGATTGATTCTTATACAAATCATGATATTGATTAAATACAGCCCAAGTTTGCCTACAGGAATGTCCTATGGGACAGGATAAAAGAGTGCACTAAACTAAAGGTTTATTACATCTTTGGAATTCTTTAGATCTGTTACCCTGTCAAAAGCATTTCAGAGTTAAATTCAGTTCTTGTAGATATTAATAGCTTGCTCTAGGCTCTTTCCAAGGATTCAGGTCAGACTGGCTATGACATGCTGGTTATCTTTTTTCGTTTGTTTGTTTTGAACCCAGCAATATACTTACATTCCTCTAACCCCCAAGGACTCCCTCAGCCTCCATGAGTTATCAAAATGTAGAAAATTCAGAGAAAGCTCTTATTGATGAGTTTTTACTTTTATTCATGCTTATTTTCTTTCAAGGCCTTTCTTTGTGGCAGGCATACTTCAACATTTACCTGACCATATACCCTGTGTCCTCACACTTCTCATGTACCCTATGTACTCATTAAAAGACTTTCCATTGGGTATCTGGTCTAATAATCCTTATTCTACTGTTAAACATCTTTCTCTCTGAGAGGAAGAAGAATAAAATGTAAGTTCCAAGTGTTTATTAAAAAAAATATTATTCATTCATGTTCAAAATCTGAGTCTTAGAAAATTGGACAGGGTCACAAACAATTGTCACACTCAGTCTAAAAAACTCATTTCTTCAGAATGTCAAAATGACAGTCCACACCCTATCCCACAAATCTCATTTTCTTTCCAAAAAAACTTCTGCATTTTTTCTTGGAAAACCCATGCGTCTCAGAATAACCTTTTAAGTGTTAATGCTTGACCATTCAAAAACATGGCCAGAATAAATACTGGTACTGTATTATTTAGAGGTACCATTTAACATTTCATAACTGGACACAGTTAGCTTTCTGATCTGCGATCACCATCGTGAAGAAGCTTCAATTTAGCTCAGGAGTCCTGGGAAACATAGCTCTTAGTACTTGTTAGCAAATGGAAAAAAAAATCAACATTGTTTTCCTTTATAATTACAGAGAATAGATATACAAAACAAAAAGAATAAGATAATGGGACATCAGGAGACAGTCTTGTGTGCCAGACCAACTGTAAGGTGTTCTAAAACACAACCACAAAATGAAAGGCAAACTTATTTAAAGAAAAACAACAAGAAAACAAAAGTATAAAAGAAATCTTGCATTATTGGAAGGCATATAATTTGTCAGATAAGGTGCCATAATTATGCCACTTTGCCATAATTTACATCTTGTTAGCTACCTCACACTAACTACCCACAAGCCTGATCTTACTTCTTTGCAAACGGGAGAAGGGTAAACATATTTTGTGGGGTCACTGCATGCTCAACCGTGTGTCATCATACTATAGCTGACACTTTGCAACCTAAACCTTGGCTCACATCAGAGAAACCATTTATGTCAACATCATCAAAAATAGTTTTCATCGATCCCTAGCGTTTTGTTAGGACAGCCTCAAAATATGTTGGATAAAACATTAGTTCCCTTGAATTTTTAACATTTACAGTGTACTTTGTACGTGTCTAAACAAGACTGGAGTGATGAATTTTGCTGTCTAACACTGGTGGTTTACCTCAGCAAATAATTTCTCACATTAACAACCTTTCCTACATGAGTTGAGTGACCTTGTATAAACATATTCACTCTTTCTATCAAAAATTAAAACATGTAGCTTGATTTGACAATCCATCATTTTCCTTCCTATGAAATTGAAAGAAGGTGCAAATCCCAAATGTGTTACATAAATTATGCATGTTGTCTATACACTACAGAATTCTGAGAACATATGCATTTCTGTAGCTTCTAATTGGGCTTTTTACAGTTAAGATGTTTCCCACTGGGAAGCAGTTAAAAATACAGACAGACAGTTGTCCCCACCCCACCATGACCCGAATCCACCAAGAAATGCAAAATAAGCCCACAAAGATGGCATCTCTTTGCAAAAGAGAAAGTTGTTTTAAAAAAAAATTTCCTAGGGAGTACAAGAATTGGGTGATGTTGCATTTAGTAAAAAGACAGACATCAAGGGCCTGCAACTGTGGGAAAGATATAGTTTAACTATAAGGCTAAAATCCAGGGTGCATAAAATGAAATGGGACGCTTTTGAGGCTTTGATATGTTCAAGAGTTTGAACCCCAAATATTACTTGGTGATACATACACTTCAATAAGAGAGCAAGAACAAAGCATCGAATGAGTTCCTGCAATCTAAATACTACATAACGGTATGTCAGAACTGCTTTGTAAAAGCCCTATCCATGGCAGCTCACAATGTTAAATCAAACCAAACATTTAAAGCTAGCAAGCAGAAAATTTGGCTTCCAAAACCAGTTCTAGTATTTAAAATAAAGCATCATACGCAGCACCAAACAAGATAGATATACTACTATATTTAGTCAATACTAGCAGGATCACATAGCTTAGCACAGGTGAAAAAATGAAGAATGTTTAGTTTTAGGAATATAGCTAAAAGAAAACAGCTGAAAAATTGTCCCAAAAAATATTAATGAAGATGAATAATGGATTAAAAAAACAAAAACCAACCAAACATTTTTTTTTTAAAAAACTGTGATTTGAACAATCTTTTAAGCTATTGAGATCAAATCACTGTTCTTGATCTTAAGTAATGTTCCTATCACAAGTTTGCTTTTGTATATATGATAACATGATGTTAATAGCTTTCAACTTCAGGTAATCAAAACCATAATTTCAATTCTATTCTTTTATTCATGATGGTTACTGAAATTTATGTTTGTAAACATAACCAAGTCCTCCTGGCTTAACCTCTGCTCAGAATATCATCCATGGAGTTACTAGTCATAACCTATTCTTTTGGAATACAACACACAACAGAAGTTGTTTTGTGAATAACAATTGGGCTTAATTATGGCTTCCAGATAATGTAAATAAAAATAAATTAAAAAAAATCAGAACCAGGATACAGAAAAGGGGGGTTTGTTATATACCAGCTGTCAAGAAACATTAAAAGCAAACTAGCAAGCCAAATGCCACAGTTTCTTAATACAGTAAGGATACAGAACATCGTTCTCTACAAAACTATTTACGTACTAAATTTAGTATTCACTATTTCAATAGTGGGTGCAAGAGCGTTCCATAAAAAGCTAAAAGAGGCAGAGGAGATGGATAAATAAAGATATGATTTACAGTCAAAGCTGTATCAAGAACTTAGGGAAACTGAAAATCTTGGAAAATATGCTAAACTTTCGATAAATACAGAAATTTAGGCTTCAGACGAGACTCAATGAAATGTCAACTTAAACAAAAGCAAACTGCACTGACTGCATAATTGTTCTGTATTTTGTAGTTGGCTTTTCATAATATGGCAACAATCCAAACACTGCATAAGATTCAGTTACCTAAACAGAAATGTCTAATGTGACTTAAAATGCCCCAAAGATTCCTTCGTATGACAGATTATGATGTATCTGCTGTCTCATAGGGTTGATAGAACATAAGACTACTAGGCCCACTACATCCTTCTAGAAGAGCAGCATATTTGGTGTATGCCAATGCATCACAACCTGTATGGGATTACTATGTTCAGACATCTGAATTCCACTCAAAGCATCCTCATTTATATTCTTTACTTCGCAAAATCACAGAATCACAGAACAGTAGGGGTTGGAAGGGACCTCTGGAGATCATCTAGTCTAACCCGTGGCTAAAGCAGGTTGCACAGGATCATGTCCAGGTGGGTATTGAATATTTCTAGAGAAGGACACTCCACAACATACCTGAGCAGACAATTCCAGCACTCCGTCACCCTCCCAGTAAAGAACATTTCTTTCATATTGAGATGGAACTTCTTGTGTTCCAGTTTGTGCCTGTTGCCCCTTGTCCTGTCACTCGGCACCACTGAAAAGGGTTTAGCGTCATCCTCTTGACATCAGTTCGTTAGATGTTTATAAACACTCATGAGATCTCCTCTCAGTCTTCCCTTCTCCAGGCTAAACAGATCCAGCTCTTTCAGCCTTTCCTTACAAGAGAGATGCTTCAATCCCCTAATTATCTTTGTAGCCCTCTACTGGACTCTATACAGGAGTTCCATGTCTTCCTTGGCCTGGAGAGCCAAGAACTGGACAATGCACTCCAGATGTTGCCCCACCAGAGCAGGGTAAAAGGGGAGGAGAACCTCCCTTGACCTGCTGGCCATGCCCTTCTTAATGCACCCCAGGATACCACTGGCCTTCTTAGCCACAAGGGCACCTTGCTGGCTCATGGAGAACTTGCCTACCCTCAGGACTCCCAGGTCCTTTTCTGTAGAGCTGCTTCCCAGCAGGTCAACCCCTAACTTGTACTGGTGTCTGGTATTATTCCTCCGTACACTTGCTCTGTTGAATTTCAATACACTCCTCTCTACCCAATTCCCTAGCTTGTCCAAGTCTCACTGAACAGCAGCACAGACTTCTGACATGTTTGTCACTCCTCTCAGTTTTGTATCATCAGCACACTTGCTGAGAGTACACTTGGTTCCCTTTTCCAAGTCATTGATGTATATGATGAACAAGAGCACCCAGTACTGACCCCTGGGGCATGCCTCTACAGGCCTCCAACTAGACTCTGTGCTGCTTATCACAACCTTCTGAGCTCTGACATTTAGCTAGCTCTTAATCTACCTCACTGTTCACTCACCTAACCCACACTACCTAAAGCTTACCTATGACGATGTTATGGGAGAGTGTCAAAATCCTTGTTGAAGTCAAGGTAGACAGACTGGTCAGGCATGATTTCCCTTGGTCAATCCATGTTGACCACTTCCAATAAAACTTTCTTTTCCTCCACAGGTACACTGATGAACCCCTGAATGAGCTGTTCCATCACCTTTCCAGGGAGGGAGGTGAGGCTGACTGGGCTGTAGTTTTCTGGCTCCTCCTTCTTGCCCTTTTTGAAGACCAGAGTGACATGAGCTTTCCTCCAACCCTCAGGCAGCTCTCCTGTTCTCTATGACCTTTCAAAGATGATGGAGAGTTGCTTAGCAACAACATCTGCCAGCACCCTCAGCATTTGTGGGTAAATCCCATCAGAGCCCATGGATTTGTGGGTGTTGATTTTACCTAGATCACCCATGGCCAAATCTTTCTCAACCAAGGGAAATTCTTCCTTTGTCCAGACTTTCTCTCTTGTTTCCAGTCTGGGATTCCTGGGGGACAGCCTCAGCAGTAAAGACTAATGCAAAGGCAGCATTCAGTAACTCCACCTTCTTGTATCATCTGTGACCACAGCACCCACCTGATTCAGCAGCGGGACCACATTTTCCCCAGCCTTCCTTCTCCTGCTGATGTACTTGAAGAAACCCTTCTTGTTGTCTTTGACATCACTTTCCAGATTACTTCCCTGGTATAGACAAAGAGGTTTTTTATTGTTTCCACACACTTTTGATTTCACCACTATGCACAAACTTTTCTACCTGTTCACCTAATTTATTAGTGCTTTAAAATAATGCTGGTGTAACAATTTCTGTTTATGTTCATTAGCCTTAATAGGCATGTCTTATCTGTCTTCTAGGCAACTAACTATGGTAACCTACATTAACTCAGTGGTTTTTTCCTAGACTCTCAGCATGATTTAATGTATCTATATCTGAATCGCCCTCTGAAGTTATCTGTATTTTCCTTTTAACTATCAAAAAAGTGCTAAGTTTTGCACTTCAGCTAGCTACCTCATTTTAGAGAGACCCATAGATCAGTCCTCAGGTGTGGGAAAACTAAAATTCAGCAAAGATGCGTGGCAAATGTAACGAGCTGGCTCCTCACCTTCATGCTCCTCTCATCTCAGATACACTGAGAGCTGGGTGGCTAATGACAAAAATTACTTGGAGGTTTGGGACTGGAATTGCGGATGAATCACAGGCATGTCTCAATCCAGTATAATTGGAGTCACCTGACTGGGATGTGATCGAGACAGTGACACTCGGAGCACAAAGGACAGCTCTTGCAGGAGCAAGACCTCAGACCTGAAGACTCTTATTTCTTGTTGAAAATAAATCACTTATTCTGCAAAACAGCAGCATAACTCTCCACCTTAACTCTTTACCCAATTTAATGTTAGGGAAATTCATTGTTCTATTGCATGGTATTTTTCTGAAGTCATTCAAAAATATTGAAAGACCAGAATTCAAAAAGACAGCCTCTGAAGATTTACCAAGCTTCAATTACAAAAACATAACCATAAACTTAAGACCTTCTTCCTAAAACCCAATAACTCCTCCCATTCCACACAGGCATGGGGATATCAGATCAATACTAACCCTGCATTACACTTTGTGACTGCTTCAGAGCTTTCTACGTTTATCGAAAAAGTAGATGAACCATTGTAAGGAGCACCCTCCCCTTCTTTTGCAGTACAGCAAAATCACAAGCTCTCTTCTCAGGGCCTGAAGTTCTTGCTTCTGTTCTGTGTTCTCCCTGATGCCCACAGGAACAGCCAGAAAGCACAACCATTGTAACTTCCAGTAGAGGAAAAATTGCATTTAATTCCGAGCATTCAACCCAATTCTTGGAGTTTGTACAATAAACTGGCTAGTTAAATATTGTCAAGAATTTTCTCTCAACTGATATTAATTTTTTATACAATCTATTTTATTAGAATTTATTTAATTAAAATCACATTGTCCATTATGTGAGTCACTGGTTCCTCAAAATGCAAGGGAGAACTTACTTTGAATAACCTACAGAATTTTCTTCATTCCTGAAGGAGACAAACTAAAAATGTTCTTCAAGTTGAAAACAAACAAACAAACAGATAAACAAAAGAACAAGGCAAAGGGGCAAATGATGGGAGCTCAGAAGGGATCTAGGAGTATTGTGAAAGCAGAAGTGGTAATGAAGCAGAGAAAACTGGAGAGAAGTTGATATTACTGGAGGGCTTTCCCAAACAACAGGCAAATATGGGTTTACTGCAGTGGAAGAAGAAAGGTAGAATAGGTTTAAAGATATAATTTTACAAGAAACTAGGCTTCATCCTTTCTACCTTTCATGGAATACGTTCTTGCTGAAATTCTGGGTTTTAATGCAAACTCTTCAAACCCCCAAGAAATTCTCCTCATGAACCCACACGGTGTTTTCTGGCTTGAATAAGTTTGTTAGCAGATAAACACTGCCGTTGCCTCATGCTTGAAAAGTTTTGAATGTAATTGACTGTCAATGATATGATGATTTATAATGCAATCTGCTGCTACTTCTGCTGCTGCAGATAACTCTAATTTGCCTCTATTGTATTAGATATGATGAACTTGAGAATCATTTTCAATTTTCCTATTTGGCTTTCATTCAGGTTGATGTGGCCAGTAACAGTGAATTTTCATTGTTCTCCCAAGAAAGCAATAAAGGAACAGGAGCTTGTTTTATATGAAGCAGTTGGCTGTTTCCAAAAGACTCATTTATTGTGTAATGAAGCTTCTGCCAAGCAAAATATTTAGCAAAAGTGTGGACTGAAAGTTTTGTTTCAAATCTTTCTATTTTTCTGAATTAAATACTGGCCCAATTGTGCCACAAGGTGACAGGGAGAAAAGGAGCATACACACATGATGGACATTGCACCAGCTGGTTAAGGTTACACAGTTACACACAATTCTGGTCCTACTGAGTTCTGGAGGCTGAAAGGATAAGATGTTCGTGGTTTCTGTTTTTAAGGAAAACTAACAAAGAAATTGAAAGGAAAAGTGATAGAAAAGACCCATATGCACATAAAAAAAAGAAAGAGTTAAAAGATACACTTTGCAGACAAGCAAGTACCATTTGACAACACTTCGATTTATAGCTGTCCTACTTTGTAAGGCATCTACTCAGGAAGTTAAAATATTTTATTATTACTAGCAATAGAGGTAATCAAATCAGTCTTAAAGTGATACATGTTGGGCTACGGAAAGACATTGTGGCTTCGGATAGCCCAGCTTCCAGTATCTCAGCTGTTATTTTCTTTCCTTATATAGGAAAGATGATGATACCTGCATTTGTTCTAACCTGCTTTGGTATGCACAGACAAAATATAAGATGCAAAGCTGACATATTTCCAGCCCATATATCAGCTTCTACTTGCAGAGTTATATCTGTTTACTCATCTAGTAAAGTTTCGTAATTAATTGTAATGCACTTGCAATGTCACTCCAGCTATCACATGGGAGAATGATCCAGGCCCTATTCTGCCTCATCCATCACCAAAAAAGGACTGGCATCTAAGTTTCAGTAAGTGAACTCTATTCTGTGCGTAAGAGATGAGAGACAGATTTAAGATCTCAAGTTCAATTTAAACAGCTGGCAGTTTAAAAAGTGATTTTTTTGACTTGCAAGTTAAACATATTTAATAGGGAAATTATTGAGAAAGAATAAATATGGAACTCCATGCTGTCATTTTCACACAGTTACCTTTTTGACTGTAATTGCTTTTCAAGAACGACATAATTTATAGTGTCATGCTTTCTGTGTATGAGCATTAATCCCATTATCATTCACTCATAATAAACTATATTGCTGTAGAGGTTAACTTAGTTTCCAGATGCTATGAAGGAACTTTTTAAAATCAAAATTTTCAGAACCTTAGGCCAAATTGTGGAGCAAATTAACTGGTTTTGTCCTTTTTCTCAATTAACTCATAACTAGAAATCATACTCTACAGTTGGTTCATATTTACAGTATAAAATATCACCAACAACACAGCATAAATAATGTTGTTATAAAATATGTCATGTGCACAAATGCAAAGGTTGAGAGGAACTGATGTTGTTTGCCAGGCATTTGCTACAGTAATTCAGGATTTGAAAACATTCAATGATCACTTTTTCCTCATAAAACAATTGTTAGAATCTATAACTAGACCTTAAACATGCATTTTGAAATGTTGCTTCTTTAGAAACAGGAATTATTTCTATTAGTCGAATGGCATGCAATTGTTTTCCGAAAGATTTAGAAAATATTTATTTAATAATTTGTTCACAAATCTTTTAGAAGGAAAAAAAATAATAACCATCCTTGATCAACTTAGGGTAAAAATGAAAAGAAACCTATAATGCATCTTCAATAATATCAACTTGTACTGTATAATTAATATGTAATCACACATCAATGAAGCAAGCTGCATCGCTTCACATGTAATGGCTGGAGTTACTGAAGAAGTGATTTTGGTTGGAGGTGAATGTGAAACACTGGTTACTGATTCTAACGGATTCAGCAAGAACAGCGAAGGTAGTATTAGTATATGGAAAAATGCCTGCAGTTACATACAGATAGGACACGAGGAAACAATTTAACAAGACAAAATCTTTTGCATGTGGCCTATTTTTCAAATATAATTTTACTTTTACTGTCCAAGTAGAATTTAAAAGGTGCTCTGCCACTTCTGCTCTAGTCACACAGAGCGGTATTTACAGATAGAAACTCAGCAGTGATCTGTGCACGAACACCATGAGAGGCTATATGGATTACATTTCCCTACATCAGGTAAAGTGTGGGGTCCGAGTACATACGCACAACGTTTTCTCAGTCTTAAAACTTCAATGCAAAAACATCAACTGACTTCAACAGCCCTCAAAGACAAACAAGACATTGCATCTACAGAATCATGGCCCATGTGTGCAGGCATAAGCTTTAACCCTTTTTTCCCTCCCCAACGAAATAAAAAGAAAACATCTCTCCTTCAACATAAAAGCAAGAAAAATGTGTTGCTAAGCAAAAGTCCTGTGTAATACAATTGGCTTTTGTCAGTATACACCACTTCAAAATGTAAACGTTTTTCAGTCCCAGAAAGCAAAGGCAAAATAAAAGACAGTATTTGATGGAAAACAGAATGGAAAAGTGCAATTACAACATAGCAACAGTGCAGAAACTTAGCAAAAGCTACAAGTTTATTATCATGTACATATTTGCTGTTATCTTTAGGAATTTTCAGATGATACCTTACTCATATGTTAGTAAAGTTGGGGGGAAAAAAAAAAAAGCAGCCTCCTGAGAGACAGGCTGGTTATGGTTGACATGCTAAATTGTAATTCATCCCTCTCTGTCTACCGTGTTATTTGTAGAGGGAAGAAGAAAAAATAAAGACAAGCTTTTTTTGGTGGCTTGTTTAATCTGCTAAAACCTATCCGAGGTAATCCCTGCTCCACAGTGGCTCCCAGTGGGAGATGTAAGCTGGCAGCAATACAAGCAGTCCCAAAAAAACTGCAACTGAGACATCTCTTTTAAAATATAATCTAAGAACAGGGAGCTGAGCTCTTTAAAAAAAAGAAAGAAAGAAAGATTTTTTTCTACATGCAGTTGCCAGTATGGCACCTCAAGTTAACAACAGAAGATGAGAAATCCCCTGTGCCTTTATATGATAATATTTAAATGCCAAGTTGTTGAAAAATTTGTTGAGAAATGAACCACTACACACACATGAGCTGAGCACACAGTCCCTCTCCAGAGTTGGCATCCGGGGTTTCAATATTGTAACAATTTTAACTACAGAAGCAAAATCTTCATCAGGAGTTAGGTACCCTAAGTGTTTTACTAGCTTTATCATGCCAATGAGATTTATGAATATAAATTTCCAGGCAGAAAAAGGTATTAGCGTTTTAAACCAAGAGGCCCTTTGAAATTTGGTGTCTCTATTCATTGCTCTGTCAAACAAAGAAAATAAAAATCCACACACCAAACAGTGCCTGAACACGTCACACTTCATACAGCTCCTCTGAACTGTGGTAAGCACTACCTGAATCCTGCAATATGTACAGAGCTCAAAAAATGAAGTTATTATTAGAGCTTTTATGAACACATAAAAGCAGTCCAATGATGAAGGAAGAACTTCCTAGCATTTTACAGTGCAGATTTGCTACTGAAGTAGCAGCAGCATGTAGTTAAAGAATTCAGGGTTTTTTCTAAAGAGATGCTTCCACATGCACACTTTGATGACAGTATCATAAATGTATTCTGATAAAAAAAGAAAAAGGGGGAAAAAACCCCAAAATAATAAAAGTCCTCACTATTTTTCCTTAATGTTATCCTTTCTTTCTCCCCTTCATTGCTACAGAACACAAACTTTTTCAGACCTGACACTTAACAGCTCAGCTCCTGAATCCGTATGGGGTATATTTAACTGCAATTTTTATTCAATTCACTATGGGTGCAGACATTTAGCTTTACACACCAGATCTGAAAGCATTGGTTACAGTTCAGACAAAATTGTATCACTGGGTGGGAAACCGTAATATCAGAACTGGCGAAAGACTGTGCTCATTTTAGATTGTACTACACGGCAGAAATAGAAGGAATATTTAAAAGGCCTTGAAAGAGAGGTGCTGTGGTGTGGGTTTTTTGAGAAACTGAACTGTAAGAGTGAGAGAGAAAAGGGGAATGTAGCTGTCACGCAAAGAGCTGGACTGCCAGCATTAGAGACAGTTTTCATTTATAGAGAGAACTGCAAGCAGCAAAGAACACTAGCATGCTTATTGTCAGTGAATAGCATAATTTACCTTTAAAAGTACCTCTGAAAATGAAAAGAAAGTCAATATAGCTGTGATAACTGAACTAATCTTTGTGATCACCATTCAAGTGAGAGAGAAAAATATGTACAGGGGACTGCAAATCTAAATCTTCAGTCTGACATTGCAGGGGTTTCTTATCTAATTTAAATACTCATAGCAATTTTTTGTTGAACATTTTATGATGAATAGCAATGAATGTATTTCCCGATCTGTACCTTTAGAAGGCGTTCTTAGTGTTTCAGCTCACAGACATCAAATATTTTCTCAAAAAGACTGGCAGTGGCCTTTCCTAAATCACATATTTTGCCAAAATGGCATTTAACCAGAACCAAGTTTCTCCTCTTCCTAAGCCTTGTGTCCCACTGAACTTCAGCTCTGTATTGGCAGCCCTGTCGTGCAAGGCACCTGGAGCTGAGGATCACCTGGCTTCTGGATTTCTTTATGGAAAGGAAAAAGCCCCAGTGCCGATGGAAATTTTGTGGCTGCTCACATTTAAGCATGCCCTAGGGACCTGATTTACCTAATTATCATACAGATTAGCATCCAGTCGGGTTGTGCACCCAGGCTTCCTTTCTCTAGGAAGAAAGGGTTTAGTAAGGGGGAAAGCCTGGTATACGGAGTCCTTGCATTAGCTGCAGAGTCAGAAAGTGACCAGTTGATACACACATCCAACCCTACGGCCTTGTGTAGTTAAAGCCTCAGGCTCCTTTCCAGAACGTGCCTGACCTTGATCTGTGGTTTCTGAGCCCTGTTTTCTAATACAGTGGAAGAATGCCAGCCTAAAATGAAAACGGATTTAAGACAAAACAAAATGGTTAACTGGCCAGTAAAAAAAGCTATTTTTAATTCTGTTCTCCTTTTGCTTCATTTTTTCTATCTATGCAAAATAATCTCCTGTTCTTTCTGTTTAGCAACTTGAATTTCAAAACAGCAACCTCAAAGAAAATGCTCTGGATCAAATCCTTCAACCTTGTCAACGGCACTGAACTTTATAAATGACATCCAAAAGAAAAAAGAAAGAGGAGGGAAAAAAAATAATTCTCTTTTACAATCACAGGCATTGGGGTTGCATGCTGTTCTGGTAAACAGAACATTCAAGTGGGATAATGTTTTTTAATACCAGGAAACATTGTGCTACTTAAACAGAGATAACAGTGCAGTGCTGTCAAAAAATCTCATCACATAAGTTAAAGCACGACGGTATTGGGCTTACATCACCTTATGGGGAATAACAGCAAATGAAACAGAAGGAAGGTTTAGATGCCTATCCAGGAGAGTCGTATGCAGAATAGGAAAGGACTGCATGGATGCAGATTCACCTTCCACCTAATTGCTGCCTTCCACTGAAAAAGATAATACTAGTCCTCTTCATCTCCCAGCACTCCTGCAGCTAGGAGATAGTTGGTTCTTACTGATTTGTGGAAAAGAACATTATTTTTTTTCCTTTTAAGGGATACAAGATAAGCAACAGGAAGCACAAGGGCATAAGGGCTGGGAGCAACCTTGTTGGCAGCAGCCTGTAATTACATCAGATTAGGTATAATGTGATACTACGCCCAAGGCCATCTGAAGTTTTAGCATTGCCCATTACATTTTGGTAGGCAGAGAAAAGAAGGGAAAACTCTGCTGCTTACCCGAATCATTGATATACATATATAGATGATGGAACTGAAGATGATGGGAGCCATTTGCTAAACAATACACCACAAATTCCCACCATCAACCCACGGGTCAAGCCTATTATTAGCAGCACTATAAAGAAAACTGACACTTTAGAAAGCTAAGGTTTGTTTTAAGCCCAACTTTTCTAGTGTGTGGGTGGGTGTAGTCCTTGCAATGCTTCTATGAATAAATTAGCATTAACCTCCAGAGTATCTCATCTACCAAACAGACACTCCTCTCCGTACTGCAGTAAAAGTGAGGCTTCCAAACCATCACCATGAATTCTTTCTTCCCGTTGTTTGGTCTGAAGTTGCCTCTACTATTCTGACTTTGAAGACTCATAGATCCCTGTAATAAGCAATAGCTCTATTTACTGGCCCAAGCAATTACTGGTTGTACCTGACCACAAAAGGTTTTAGTCAGAAGCTACAAGTACAAACACACCACGCTCAGCTCTCCTGTTTAAACCTCCAGTCAGGAGGTCTCAGATGACAAATGGAAATTTCTCCAGCACACTGACAGTAACAGAGAAAGACAGGCAAATTAAGCAGCTTCTTTGTTGTTCTCAGAAACTTTTCTGTGTATTAACCAGCATGTGTCATGGCTACATAGATTAGGATGGGTGAAGCCTGGCATCAGTACTGCTATAATAACTTCTACATTTATACTCCTTTGAATGAATGGTAAAGTATGGTCTGGTCACCTCTCTGCCAAACAATATCAAAATAATGGCAGTGAGAAATATTTTAATGCATAGAATTGCTAGTTCTCATTGAAGTTTGTCTTTTTTTTTTTTTACTCCAACAGACTGACAGATCTTTCAAGGATTTAGCATCTAGAAGTCTGTTAAACTGACAATAGTAAAAGGTTCAGGATGGGGTGGCAGGGGAGAGGATGAGAATGACAGTGGATAAGGTGAAGAGAAAGGAAAAACAAATATTCTTGCCTAATACCTAAAAGAACTTTTTTTCCCCCTTAGAGTAAAATTTAGTCTGTGCACACTTCCTATACAGAGACTATAAATCCCAGTTATATAGCCACATACCAAATGCACCAAGGGAAGCCACTTCTCTTTTTCTCTTGATAAGGTGTCCCCTTCTGCCACTACAAGATGAGTAAATTACTCCACCTGTCTAACTGATCCCCAGTATTCAGCCTGACACTGACAATGGCAGTGCACCTGTTAGTGTGATGGACAAGTGATTGGCAGCATGGCATTTGCTGCTTTCTATAATAAGTTGGTTATTATACAATGATGTTGACAATCTAGAGAGCCTGCAAATATTAAAGTGTAACTAGGTACAGGTTTGAAAAAGAAAAAAAGACAGGTTATGGGTGAAATGTGACCCTGAATAAATTTCATGCCAAAGGCTTCTTTCATTTTGAAAAGAAAAATATAAAATTTTAAGCATGACACTTTTTCCTAGGAGCAAATTATTCTATTTACATGTAGTCACCAAATGTCAATTCTGAGTTTTCCCACAAACTGAGCACAAGATTGCAAGTCACTGCCTTGATCAGCATCTCAGACACATTGTGTCTATAAATGCAAAAAAGTGTAAGCAACCACAGTTACAGTCTTTGTAAGAATACACCTTCTGCAGTCATAGTAAACTACTGCTTTGATGTAACTCTTCCATTTTCTTCCAGATAGTCTGCTATGTATCTTCCTTCTACACAAGCATCACTCTGGACCAAACTTCACTGTACTCTTAGAGGATAAACAAAAGCTTCATAACCTATTAGCAGCTGGAAGTCTGAATGGCCTGGGTATTTAACAGTTACCAAAGATACCAGAAAGTCTGTAGGCTATAAAACTCACTAGCTCACTTTGAAAACAGAATACAGCTCAATTCTGGAATTTAGCAACTGATAAGACAATTTCAAACAAATGACTATTGCATTTAAATCCAACATCTTGTTTCCAGCTGTTACCAGTATCATACAGAATAAACCCACTGTACCAATTAGGAACCTTTAAGGTCCTTTCATCCCTATTATATTTTCATAGTAACATTTAATAGTGAAGAATTAACTTAAATAGTATCCCAAATATTAATCTGGCTAGCACTACTTATCCTAATGATTGACATCCTTGCTCTTCACTTAAAAGTCTACCAACTTACTAGGAGTTTGTGGGGTTTTTACTAAGTTAAACTGTAATACATGACAGTGCCAAACTGTTGGTGTTTTCCATGAGAGTGCTTCATCCTGGAGCACGTTACTGCGATTAAACATAGGCGACTCCTACAAATTCTAAAACCTGAAGATTATGAGGTGATACCCCCAAAACTATAGAATTCTAATTATAATGTTCACATAAATAGTACTCTTGACTTTCCTCTTCCTTTCACTGTGATGTAACAGATACATAATGACATAGGTCCTCTTCACCAAATGGTATAGTACATGAATTTTATATGGTGCTCTAATTAAATTGCTAATCCTGTTCCTATTGGCTATGTTTGCCCTAGTAATCTCACAGCAGCAGATCACAGCCTTGAACTCTAGCACATATGTATCCACGTGGTCAAATTGTTCACTAGACCATAAACTGTTTGGACTGTGAAAACTTCTTACCGTCCCTTAACATGGTTGAAACCATCAATATGGCCTGAGACGGCTCTCTCAGCAGCCAACTTTTTTGGGGGAAGGAGAACAAACAGAGAGAGAAGGTGAACAATAAATGTTTAGATGTATGGCTGTGACATTTGAAGAATGGAATTTTCCAAATCCTTTTGTTAACCTCCAATCAAACTCAACAAATTCTAGAGAAATGGACATTTGGAAACATGCACCTGAAATCAAGGTTTAAGCAGTAGGCTTTAACTATCCTCATCATATCTAGATTGTTTTCAAAAAAAGAGAATAAAAGTACCATGCAATCTTACTAAAAAACTACCACATCTAATTTTGAAGTGCACAGCTTGAAGTTTTTCTGCAAACAGAATGCTAATTGCTGATTCACTATACTACTATTAGAAAAAAACTACAAGATTCTAGTCCTAAGATCTCCTGAAAAGAAAAATAGTAAAGCTTAGAAATGAAATTGTCGTACTGTGTGTTCACATGACACCATTAAAAATTCATGTATTTAATAGCTGATAAATTAATAATGTCTTAATAAATTTGTAATCCACAGTAATTGATTATCCACAAATCTTATAATTTAGCATTTATGTTTATAACATGGGTTTAAAGCACATTTTGCAGCTTCTACAGATCTGTGTAAAGCAATACATAATACATAGTATTCACAACTGCAACGTGCTCAGAAAATACATTAAAATAGCTTCTAACCCTTTTTAAACAGTAAGAGCTATTTCAAATAATTATTTCTTATATATAGCTATTACTAATATGTACACGCTCACACAGAGACACAGATACACACACAGAGAAATACTTTTCTATTCTAAGTTTAGTGGGGAAAAAGTCCCTAAATTAAAAGAGCGCTGAAACAAGCAGTTATACACTCTAAATGATTGCGGCAATGCAAAATCCAGTTTCACAAAGCTTGCATAGGGACTTGAAATCTATCATTTTTTTCCAATCCAAATGCTATTTTTCAATTCAGTGGGCCTCAAGCTTTTCAACAAACTGGATCAATTTGAAGCTACTCATTCAAAAGGGCTTCTTAAATGCCAGTCCTAGAATTCAACATGACAGAAGAGACAAAGAGTCATCTTCATTTCCAGTCACAATCAGTTGTGCGCACAGCCCCACGTCAGTGTAGGGCCACTGGACTGTGCTGTGCTCTTTCTCAGGAAAAGAGCAAACAGCCTTATAGGGTTTTTTTTCCAAATTGCAGCTTAGGCAAGAAAATGAAATAACTTTTAAAATGCAGAGTAATTTTTTTTTTAATATCACTTCCTTCAGATAATTCAGAACTACTGCACCACAGTATGAATGGAAGAAACAGTTGCTTTGTTGCTTAGCAAATGGATGGTGAGCTCAAGGGGATGGCATGAAGCTACAGCAGGGAAGGTTTGGGTTGGATATTAGGAAGAAGTTCTTTACTGAGCGGGTGGTAGAGCACTGGAACAGGCTCCCCAGGCAAGTGGTCACAGCGCTGAGCTTGACTGAGTTCAATAAGCATCTGGACGATGCCCACAGTCCACGCTCTGACTTGGCTGAGCCTGTGTGGAGCCAGGAGTTGGACTCAGTGATCCTTATGGGTCCCTTCCAACTCAGGATTTTCTGTGATTCTGTGATTCCCACATACAGTAACACTACCCACTTTCAGTGACTTCACTTGGTAAGTGCTAAACTCAGTTATCAACACAGAGTACATGAACCTGCATAAGCTCTAACCACAGTCAATACCAATTATACAGCACAAGCGTATGCCAGAGGTCTTATACCAGAGATCTGAAAACGTTTTGGGAAAGAATGCAGTCTCTGATGGCTGTGAAAAAATGCTGCCATGACACCGAGCTTGTGAAGGGGGAGATGGTAAATGAAAGTTCAAAAGACTCTGGAGCAGCTGCTCTGTCTCCAGTGCACACCTTTACCCACCTAACCCAACTCTTTGATCTCTCGTAGAAATTTGGCTGCCTTATGCTGAAGGTATGTCACTGCAGATCCATTTGTATGCAGCTGATTTGTTTCCATACAAATGTTTTAAAAAGAAGGAAAAGAGCTGTGCTGGTGAATAGTAAGTACAGAAAGAAAGAGCTAAGTGTAGGAACCAAAGCTTATATTTCAACAAAGGGCATAGGAACAGGAAATTACATCAGGAGTTTTATAGGAATAGAAACAAAACCACAAAAATGGAGGAAATTCTCAGATATTCAGAGGACTGAGAAAGTTATTTCTGTACTGGGTTGGACATTTACACACAGAAAGTGTAGAACCAGGCAAAGACAGTAGGATAATGGAAGAAGTCAAGGTCTATTCAAAGACTTTTTCTACCTCTATAAACTGTCAATACACAGATTTGAGAGACAGAACACAACAGACAATACTCTTTTTTTTTTTTTTTTTTTTACTCAGGCTCTGCTGGGTGTATTATTATTTTTTTCTGCCATCATCTTCTCATTTGCTGTAACACAAACTAGCAGCAGAACTGGTATGTCATGGTATGTCAAGTGGATCAAGTGCCCCACCTTCAACTTTCAGGTCCTTTGAAGCCCAGCAGAATGCTACCTCTCATGAGGTGGCACCCCATCTGTCCAGGTTTTTGAAGTGCTGAGCTATCCCAGCCAAGCAGACAGCATACTGGCACATATCTCAGAGAAGGCTCTCCACTCTGCTGTGATGCCACAGCATCTCAAGTATGGAAGGTTAACAGTATGAAAAAGATCATTAAATATTTTCACATCTAGAGAAAGGAAAGATACATTGAGCTGGCCCCAAAATGCATTCTGTCCTCACATTTAGCTGCTGGTTTATGAACTGTGTCACACAATAAATTGAGATTCCTGCAAACAGCACACCTGTCTTGCCCTTTTGAAGCTCAGTTGCATCCAAACAAATGAGGGCATTCTGATAGGTGTCCTTTCCACAGTACAAAAAAGGCCATAGGTTTTGTTCACAGGCAGTTCTGCTGCGTTGTTTTGTTTGCTTTTTATTTTCCCTTTTTACAATGTTCCTGATTGATAGTTCTATCAAATCTGTGGTAGTAACCAACTGGCAAACAATGTTCCACTGGAAAAATACAACAGAATTTAATACAGATAAAAATAGAGTTCTACTGAAGTTTTTCTTAGAACACATAAAACAACTGCGGTGTATGAGCATCTTTTTAATCTACCTACTTAATTTTCTAACAGAATTATATGGCAAGACAATACAATACACTGAAAGTGCCAGGTATGGTACTCAGGTATTATATCCACTAGCAGATATTCAGTTCAACAGAGCAAGTCACCAAAATTATTATCCATGACTGTCCCTAAATATGTATTCAACAAATTTAAAATTCGTACATAGGTAGTAGGAAATATGAATGCTGTTCATCATATTCAGATGAGTTGATGCTGGCCAGAGGCCATGTTCCTACCTATCACTCCCCTCCTCAGTTGGACAGAAGGCAGGAAACATAACAAAAAGCTCATGGATTGAGATAAGGACAGGGAGAGACCACTCATCAATTACCATCACAGGCAATATAGATTCAACTTGGAAAAATTAAATTTATTTATGACCAATCAAATCAGACACAAATAATGAGAAATAAAACCAAATCTGACAAACACCTTCCCTCCACCTCGCCATTATTCCCAGGCTTCTTTACTTCCTTCTTTCCAGCAGCACAGGAGGACAGGGAATGGGGGTTGGAGTCAGTTCATCACACACTGCCTCTGACACTCCCTTCTCCTCAGGAACTTCTCATTCTTCTCCTGCTTCAAAATGGGTACCCCCCGAGGTCATAAGTCCTGTCAGAAAACCTGCAGCTGGACTCCTCTCCACAGGGCCACAGGTCCTGTCATAAGCTTGCTCCAGTGTGGGCTTCCCACAGGGTCACAGCCTACTTCAGGTGTCCACCCACTCCACCATTACCCTCTGTGGGCTGCAGGGGAACAGACTGCCTCACCATAGACTTCTACATGGGCTGCAGGGGAATCTGCTCCAGCACCTGGAGCGTCTCCACCCCTCCGGTCCCCCACCCCATCCTCCCCCCTGTTCCCCCTTCACTGACCTCGGTGTATGCAGAGTTGTTCCTCTCACCCGTGAAGACTTGCCCCACTACCAACCAAAACCTAGCCATGTAAATTCCATGCATCTAGATTTTATAAAACGTTTAGAAATAAATTCTTTTAAAATGTTACAACCTAGTAACTCTGTGGTGTTTTATTTTAGACCATCCAAAACTGTCACCATGTGAAGACAGAATCATCAAATAGTATCACCTTTTCCTCTCTTTATACTGAACGTGTGATTGTTATCTGTGAAAGCTACCCACTGTATATGTTGCAATACATACCGTGCAAAACAATGTTTTTTTTCCAGAGAAGATATAGTGGTGTTATTTTCTTACAGGCATCCTTTTGTCATATTCTTTTTGCCTCACAGCCTCTATAACATTCCCAGGTACCAACTAGGTTACATTAGTAATTTGATAGACGAAACATCTGTCAAGATTTCAGTCAAGGAATCTATTAAATTTACTGAAAATTAATCTTTTACAAGTCCTAGTAACAGTTCTATTATTTTGTCATAATAGGTCTCTTAACACCATCACACAATTGCAAAATCATTAAGACACAGTCCCTCTTCTTAAAAGGGTAGGAAAAAGAAGGAAAAAACCCTATCCTAATAGAGGACTATGTGCTATTAGCTCAGTTCTAAATAAAATGAGGTTGTACCAAACCCACACTTTATAGTTGGGAAAGGTCCTTCTACTGGTCATTTCTAAAACTTAAAGCAGAGAATCTGAGCTACATATACTACGTCCATCTACTCTTTTCTTTACCCTGAAGCAGAAGATGACCTGGGAAAGTTGGCATTACATAAAGCTATAAATATCACATTATTCAAAACCTTTCTCTGCACGGGTATCATTCACAGCCTTTCCGTGAAGCACAGAGCAAGCACACACCACACTTAAGATCAATCAGATCAATCCTTCAAAATTTTCTTCAGGTTTATAGGAGGAAAATTTTAAGAAATACACCACCTTGCTGTACAGGATCTTCAAGAGAACATTTAACAACCTCCCCAAACATTATGATCCTGCATGTTGCAATATTAAGCCACATGTACTGTGATACTCTGTTGACACCATTTTGTAGTATCTAAATAACTTTGAAGGCTCATTCACACATCTCCATTTAAAAAATTTTTTTAATCTGAAAGTGGATGAAAACTACAGTATTACAAAGGCTTTTTCTAATTATAAGCAAATATTACAGTTCAAAAAAGCCCAACAAACCTATGAATAAATAAATGCAAGAGAGTAGAAGAAAGAAGCAAGCTTTCTATGTGTTTCTTAGTGCCATCAGTTGGCCAGGTTTGTCCCTTCAACTACACGTCTTCTCCCCGTGTAATGTTTTTTGCATTCAGAAGCACAGATACACTATGTTCTTTTACTTTACCCATAAATGCCTACAATGATGCAGAGAAAGAATGACAAGGCAGAGCTTATCATTAATTGTGGGCATTGTGCCAGTTGACGCTCTCAATACAATGCCTTCTCCGAACCTGAGGAAAATGAAATATGTAAAAGAGAAGATCAGAAAGCTTAGAGAATCTTTATGTAAGTATTAAAATGAGAGGCAAATCAGACGAGCTTATGTGTGTGTGTCTGTGTGTTTTTACGAAGTTCTACCCCACACAAAGAATAGGAAATTAATTAATTGCACAGGAAATACTGTGTGCATAAATTATGCTTTTCTTCCACTGACAAAAGAAATACAGACACAAACATTTTTACATTGCAAATGTACTTCCTAGGTCAAGTTAAGTCTTTACTTAAAAAAATTAAATTTGATCCTCAACATTGCTAATTAATAAACATTTGAGTGATATTCAGATAGTTAAGACAGAAGACACAGGTTTTTTCCTGTTGCATATGTTGACGTATCTAAGTTTTAATAATGATTTAACAGCTAATGTCAAAAGACTTGCGAGTATTCATAGTTTTCAGCACTGTTCAGAACGTTACTAAAATCAGAACTGTTTTTCCTATGAAAAAAATAAAATAAAAAGTCACACTGGATTGATTTGATTTAAATATTTGGGGATATTATTATTTATCTGAACAACAGTTTTTATCCAGTAAGTTCTCCCTGCACCCTTTAAATGAGCAGCTCAGTGTGACAGAAGAAACACAACATTCAGAGCAAGTCATTCATATGTGACAATATAAATGATTCCTTCCAACATGTTGATGAAAAACATATTTCTATTTGTTTGAGGTATCACACATCACAGCAGAGAATCCTTCAGACTGAGCCCATTCATCAAAACCAAGCGGCTATGTTAGCAGACGAGTTACTGGAACACTACATAGCTCTTTTTTCAACAGCAAAATTGACTATATTCAGAGGTTAAAATGTAAATAGTAGAAATTGAATTTTGCAACATGAATAGTGTCATTGCAATATGATAAAAAGAAAGGCAATAAATGAATAATCATGTAGCCTTTCTCCTAAATGGGCTCCTATAGAAAGTTCCTCACAAAACTTCGCAGCACAAAACTTCTCACATCTGCTCATATTCACTAGCTTCCCAGCTGAATCTGACACATTACAAGAGAAAGAATTAATTATTTCAGACAAAATCTGGCTTTGCTTTCTTTTCTAACAAAGAAAACAACAACACTCAGTTAATATTAAGCACAATTTAATCCTTAATGTAAGACTTTCACAATCCCTTAAAAATAAAAATGTGATTCAGAAGGAAAAAAAACCCAACACCAACCAAATAAGCCCCAACAGCTGTATGCCCTTTTAATCTTCAGGAAAGCATGTGTTCTGAGAATTATGTTTGTTTTTAAAACATCTGTAGGCATTTCATAGAAAATTACATTCTGCAAAAAACAACATATTGCAATCACAGATCATACACATTGGTATTCTCATCCTATGCACACCATACTGATACTTCATCTAATATTGATACAATGAAAGTATGCCCCACCTACAAGCTATTCGTGCAACTACAATACACTTTTGTTTGTAAGATATAATAGGATTATTTTAACTAAATCCTTATTTTATACCACAAATAATATATTTTTTAATTGCATCTGGGAACAGAAAGTAAAAAGCCACATAATTCCCATTTGAACAGAAGGCAAGGGTGATGCAGATTTACAAGAAAGTATCGATTAAAACAATTACTTATTTTCTTTCCATCAGTTTAAAAGTTTCCTTCAGTATAAAAGTTCCTAATGCATTTGGCATGCACACCTGTCAATTGATCAATTCCTACTGAGTTACTTAGCCAAGCCTGGGAAAAATCACATGATAATCAAATCTCTCTATCTAAGGATATATTTGAAGCTTTCTACTATCATCTGAACTCTCATGCTCTTCGGCATTCAGCTTAATTACACAGATGTTTTCACAGATGAATACCGACTGTATCAGCTACTCTTGCATGGAGTAGCAGGCTGCTGAGAAGTGGCTGTACCACACTCTCCGTTCTTACCGAGTAAAAGCACAATGGGCTAGAAAGTCAGGGATACTAATTCTTCTTCAGCACTCCGGTGTGACTTTTTGCTAACTACAGTAACACTGCTTGCAAAACAGACATTTTTACACTTATATGACACCCCCACTCCCCGCCGCCTTCCCCCACTCCACAACACAGCAGTAATGTTTTGTAATTCATGCACCGCTTCCAACAGCGGAGCAGCCGGCTCCACCTGGCTCACCTTGCAAACGGATGCTCACATGCGGGCAAGGCAATGAAAATTGATTCCTGCAGATACCATGCACCAGGTGGCTGAACTATTTTCACTCAGATATGATAGAGGCAGGAAAGGAAATAGGAATGGGTGGTCTGCAATAGAGAAAGATCTTCACTGGAGAGGTGGAAACATTTAGAGCAGTGTATCTATTTTTGTTGTTGTGGTTCTCAAGTCATCACACCCAAGGGAAAACACGGGGTTGTTTCTTGACATGTTAAGTCAAGATCCTGCCTAGTGATGAGTAACCTATAGTTTCTGTGCCTCCCTCACAGAGTCTGTCCCGTAAGTATGCTCCAAAACAGCACAGAGTTGTTCCTGCTACTGATACTACAGACCTGTAAACCAAGTCACAAAAAGACTAAGGCATGGATTTGAAGGGCATTTTGGTTATTCAGAAATCCAAACGATGTTACCATATGTACCTCTACAGGACTCAGATAAGGACTCATACTTCTTATGCTTTATCACGTGCAAAGTAAAGTATTTCCAAATTAAACATAAATTGGGATAGGACACTGCAACAGCCTACAATGCCAAAGACTATTCCATCTCTATGTAAGTTAGTTATTATTATCCTCTTAGAGAGAATAAAACTGCCATCCTAACCCAAACATGCCATGCAAATCTTCAAAAGTTTCTGTCAAGATGAGTTAGTCTTGGAATTTTTTCTCTCTGCTGGCTGTTAAACTTGGATATAAAAACATTAAGATGTTTTTCCTGCAGCAGAAGTTAAAGAGAACATTCTCAAGTGACAAGGTCAAGTTTTGCGAGACAAAGAGAATGAAGGTACACAAGGTCCAGATTCCCAGTTGAGCGTGAAGACTCAGAAATGGCTCAGAGATCTGAAACAAGTCCCTTCTTTATTATTGATGAAAAACAGATTTCCATCCTCAGTTCAGTAAGGAAAAACAAAAACCTGGATGGTATACGACAATTATGCTAACTCAATCCTGTCTCTTTGTTATCTAATCAGCATGATAATGTATGCAACTGCTCAAGAAGCCATGCTGTAAATACGTGACTCAATGACTACATGAGCAAGTTATGAAATCAAGTCAGAAATTGAATGTAAGAAAAATTACTTAGTTTTTTGTTTGGTTTTAATACCTTCCACTGCCATGTAGTATGTACAGAGCAACCATGTTGGTCAAAACACAAAAAGCTGAATGTGAATTCACGGGAGTAATTCACTAATTCCTCCTTCTTACTCAAAATTTGAACTACATTTTTCAAGCCTCAACACAAGTTATTAAAAAAAAATTGCAAGAGTATAGATTCACTGCCCAAAGTCACTACATCTGCTGTGTATACTGTCTTGAGCTTTGCTATGCAGTTGCACAGCCAGATTGAGCATGCCCAGCAATATGTTCAGCAAACGATGTATTTCAGCTGTTCCTTGTCCGTATGCATATACCTGTTTTGAAAATGCTCTAATATGAAGAACATTGCTGTCAGAAGCAATCTTTTTGCAACAATAATGCACAGCCTTTCAGAAAACCATGCTGAAGAGCTAAGGAAGTTACTGGCTATAGGAAACACTGTCTTAAGCTGTTTAATCAAATCCTTACCTATATTTACCATGTGAACTGCTGAGCAATAAATCCTTCCAAGCTAACGCTTCCTATTCACTGCCTAATGTACGAAGAGAAAAAGTGTGGGTTTATACACATTTGCTTTATTAGAAACCATTACTGACAGCGCTTTGGGAACATTAATACCTGGTGGTTATTTTCTGCTTTTTAATACTTAAATGAATACCTCAGTTTTTATACATGCCACAATGTTGTTGTTATGTAAAAACAGGTTTGTGTTTTTCAGACTTTACACTGTTTTCACAGTAGGTCTGGTTACATGAATTCTAATTATCTTCAGCAGAAAATTCTTGAAGTCATGAATTTCTAATGTATAACAGTTTCTTCTTTCCAACTAACATATAGAAATGATACAGAAGATACTGTTTCCCCTTCCAGAAAGAAAAGAATTATTTTCACAGAATTTGCTGCAGTAAAAAATTTATTTGTGTAAGAGATTTTATTGGTTAACACAAAATGAGGCCTCACAAGCCTCCAGCCTGATAAAAAAGCAGATGAATTTCTTGGAAAGAAGCTAACAGCTAAAGAGGGAATACGATATTTTAGATAAAGATTCATAAGAACATACAGTTCATCTCCAAAAGCAGTTGGAGCTAAGACTATACCCCAGCAACAGCTCCTGAACCATCTTTACTTTGTGCTCTGCAAGGAATCAAGGCAACTGTCTGCAGTTCCTGAATGAAAACAGTTTTGTTAAGTAGCAGGTCAACAATTTTTAACTGGTTTGTTGTTTGTTCGGATTTTTTTAATAAATTGTGACCCCATTCTACTATCTGAAAAAAAACACTTCAAAAGGTATTTCCTCCCATCTATGTGAATCTGATTACAAGACTATGCTTTAAGTGTAACTGTTCCAAAAAATAATCCATCTTTATCTTTAAGTTTCTCAGTCTACTAACCACACATTTCTAGAAACAAATTAATCTGACATCCTGCCTTAAGAAAGGTGGAGAGGAACAGATGAGGTAACACAGTAATATAAACACCTTCCTCGCTTTTCCTCCACAGAATTTATGGCATTTCTACCCGCTGTGGCTTGGACTGCTCCCTCTTTTCCCAAGTATTCATACCAGTCTTTCCTCTGTGAAACTATTTACATAAATATTAACTATCACCTTTTATTATCACTGGATTCTCATGTCAGGAACAGGATTCCAGACAAGAAATCAGGAGGGCTGCTTTTTAAATTTTTGTTTGTTTGATTTTAAATCACAGTACATGAAATACCAGCTGTCACTTTAAAAGGAACTTGGGAAATACAGGATGCATTTGGGGAACCTGACCCACAATACTGAACAGACGGTTAACCTGCTAAAAATAACAGTTATTTCTGTTTTAAACAGTTTTAGTTCAACTTTTGTTTCTAAGGCTGACATTACACACACATGAACCTTCCACTTAATAAAGAACATCTCACAGAGACCAGTTCTGACCTTACTTGAAAGGTAGGAGGTAACAAAAATCCAGCAGATTACTAAAGTACTAACTGTAGATTATTAAGCTTTCATGAGGAGGACAAGAGTAAGATTTCTAGCTGCAGTGTGCCAGAACACTACATCCAGTATTTAATATCCAGTACTTCCTCAGCTTCTGACTTCCACAGAAAAGTCAAACATCTCTATTTTCAAGGCTGTGTTTTGAAACTCAAAGTAGTCAACTACTTAATAAGTGAGAAGTTTAAAAAGTAATTGCTCTCTAAAGAAGAAATACATTGCTCAAGATAAAATACGAGTAAAATTTCAAGAGTAAGCACCTTGTCACACTGCTGCATTTATGGTAGTTAGATAGGAACACTCGTAACTCCTATTTTCTACCTCACTGGAGTTGCAGTTACCAGCCACAGCAAAAAAGTATTCAAGCCTGCATGACCTGTCTTTGAGAAATTGCATCCATCTCCCATTAGGAACATGAGCAAGTTAATGAACATAAAATCCCAAGTTTTTACACCCGGAGAGCTGCTTACAGGAAAGCCTGTAAAAGAGCACATAACAATTAAGACACGCCTGTAAAAATAAATTCTATTAGTTCTATTTCTTATGGCTTTTTAATCTCCTAGTTTACTCACATTTTTGCTCTTCTAACTTCTTTGTCTTCCTCAGACTAGGGTTGTCAGATTTCTAAAACTTGCTGAAACATGAAGGGTCAAGCTGAAGCAAGAGAGAAAACCTATTTACTACACTCCAGGAAGGCCCCAGACCACATAAGTGTGGAAATAGTGTGATCAGTGGATTTTGTTAAAAAAACACACACCCTTTTCTCAGTTCTCTTCACATTTTATTCCACAGTGGACCATCTAAAAACTTATGAAACCAGGAAAGTTCCCTGAACACTAACCTCTTCAGATAAAATTATTATCTTTTAAAAGTAACTACTTTATAATGACAAAGGAATGAATTATTGCATCAGTGGAATCTAAAATAAATACCATTTAGATTGTTTGGTTGGAAGATGATAGCCGGCTTGAAATGCAGCCTCTCTCACCTAAGGAAACTGAGCAGTTTAGGAGTTCTGCTATACTCCCATGTCTTCATAAATCTTATGCCAGGCTCATCATCTAATCATGATATGAGTCAGTTTATAACAGTATGTTTGAATGCTGTTAGTCTAAGATTTACAGTTTAGAGTCTTAGCGTCCTATGTTTAAGGCAGTAGAGAGAGTTTCATTCCACTGTTCAGTGCTATAGATCTCATTGTTCATAAAAAACAATAAACTCTGGCAACTGGTGATTTTTTAACCACTTAGGTTTCCACTCTAGAAGAGAAAACTGGAGCTGACAAGAGCTTGCAAGCAAAGCAGTCTTCTACCTTTGTCGAATCAAATAAAATATGAATCTTTAAAGATACTTTAGTGCTCCGTTTTCAAAATGAATTGTTACTCCCTTTTGTAGCACTGCTAGAATAAAAGAGAAGCAGGTTCTGCTGGTTATTCATCCTGACTAGTCTTAAAAGTTGAAATTCCAGATAGGCCTATCTTCATTTAACCTATAAATATAAATCTGTTTCATTTTATGTAAAATCTAACTCTGATCCAGAAGGGAGAATAAACATGTCAAAACAGAATTTAGTAAAGAAAGGAGTAGAAACAGCATCCTGTATTTTAAAGAAAGTTTCTCTTTCTCAAGATAGAGGTACCGCACTTTTAAGGGTTGTAAACAACATGTATTGTATGTTTTCTTCACTTCCCTGGTAGACAACTGAATTTATCCTCTGAGAAATGAGTTCATGTATATTTAAGGGGGAAAAAAAAAATAAATCACGCCAGCATAAACCAAAACCATGCTTGAACTATGCAGCATTTTACAGTTTATGAATACCTTATCTTAAAAACATACAATTTTCCTTACAACCAGAACTTATTAAAAATAAATAAATAGATAGATAGATCAGTCATAGCAAAGTATGGATCAGGCACGGCAGTATATGGAGGATCAGAAGCAGGAGATTCCTTGCAAAAAGAGTGTTCCGGGATAACCTTCTTCCTGTTTGGACGTATGTTTAACCCTTAACTACTGCAGCTGGTGAGTTTATGATGTTGCAGATGTTTTCTTTATGTAGACCATATGAAAAATATCATGATGAGGCTATTTTCCCTGAAGGGATGGTGATCATTGTATACTTTCAGAATTCAGATACCTAATTTAACTACTTAGCCAGAAATTACATCAACATGTTCAGATATATGACATAAGAGAATGACCAGGGATACTTTTGTACAGTAAAAACTCTCACACTACTGTATAAGGTGACACATGAAGTGAGGTTTGGGTGACAGATACCAGCTTTTGTAAATTCAGTAACAGGAAGATGCTTTGGTCCCACAGCCACAGAGGGGGGGAAAAAGAAAGGAAAAAAAAAAAAAAAGGGGTGGGTGGCTATATTTTAAATTTAAGTTTCATCTAAACAGCTTGCTATCCATGCTGCCTTGATATGAAGTCAGAAAAAAAGATTTTGGTTTTTGTTTATGTACAGAACATTTTTCCTAGTTCAAGCTGTCTGAGATGTTTAGATTGGAACATCTATTTGTCACTGGAAAAGTGTGAGATTTTCAGATTAATTAAGATATGTTTGAGCACACCTTTTACTCATGACATGCAAAGCACAAGTAAAATGGCTTTTTGCTAAAATGAAAAAAATATTTCAGATTCTTACTAAATAAAAATCTATGTATATGGGTTTGAGATACAACACCTGATTAAAAATCATTCAGATGTCAGATGATAAAGTTGTGAATATACTGATATTTTTGAGATTTCTGACTAAATCTTAACTGATGTTTTAATGAAAAGTTCTTACACTGTACAATATACCTGCTACTTCAAAAGGAATGCTGTATGTTAGGAGAAGAAAAACAGTAAAGAAGGATGAGAGATTAAAACAAACCACTTCACAACTCTGGAATATTTATATATTTATTCTATTTTTAATTCACTTGACCAGCTTCTTTCTGTCTGGCCCATTTAGCATACACTTTTTGTCTGACCTCACTGTCTGGAGATCATCTCAAAATGACAACTGAAAACACAGCATGATACGCTGTATGCATCCCCTAGCTTACCACTCTTAAAAGAAAACAATAAAATAAATAAATAGTGAAGAAACACGGGGGATGAGGCAAGGTCCCCTAACAATCACCATTAAAGCAGAACAGAATAGCACAGTGAAATTCTGTACGTCTCATTAGAGAACACCATATATAAAAAAAAAGATATGTACTTATGTCACATCCACATACATAACTGACTACTTCACTTCTTGTTAAATGAACTGCATACCTAAGGATAAGATTCTCCACTAGCAGCATATACAGACCATTACACCTCTACAAAGCCAAAGAATCTTTTGGGAAAAAAAAATCTAGTGTATATACAGTACAGTTACATGAGTACATACTTTGTCACAGAGATGTTAATGGTCACCTGTAATAGTTTTATTGACATTCATTTATAATCCACTTCCATCTTTTGGTCAAAAAAACCCAAACCAAAACAAAATAAAAAACAAACTTCCAGCATTAGTATTACATGAAGGTGTATTTTTTATCAGTATATACTTAAAAAGTCATTCCTGTTGGAAAAAATGACTATGTTTGCCTGTTTTACTGTCGTCTACAGTTGTCATTTGCTTTACTTAGGGCTGCAAAAAACAGATTTCTGGTCTACAGCAAGAAGGATGCTGCTATTACCTGGGAGCTGTAAATCATCTAGCATACTGCTTAGAAAAGGACTGCCTATTTCAATAGGGAAGCAAGAGAAAATTACAATTTGTTTAGAGATTGCCGATGCTTGAGTAAGAACAGTATTTTGTTTAGCTTTACTATTCTAATAGCAAGTCCTGTATCTATTTATAGATTATCTCACCTTTAAATAACTGACCCCATTTCTTCTTTTGAGTTGGTTACTTTTTTAATATAGATGTGCTGCTTGTTTTCAAATAGGTACCTTTTCAATTTTATTTTGTTGTGCTTTGGGTTCTTTTAATAAACAACTAAAACTCATCTGGGTTATATCTGTTAAACTTTCTTTAAAAACAATAAATAAAATTAAAAAAAAAAAGAAATCCAAGAAAAATAATTTCCTTGTACATCAATTAATATATCTAACCATCCAACGTTAGAATACAGACTGAATATGTACATAAATGCATCTTAATGGGCTTAGCAGATTCCTTTACTGCTGTTGAAGAAATAAATTAATCACAAAGCTTTATCTGAACAACTAGAGTAGGTTCACTCTCTCTGTTTTTCCTTCTATTTTCAGTCACTCTCTTTTTTTAGGTCTGATCTTCCCAGCCGGAGAGCTCAGAGAGATTCATTAAACACAGCACAGGTGATTTCTAAAACATCCCTGTAGCTACTGAAAACCAATTTCCATTTGAGGACTTCTCACTATCCAAATTTTTCAGTTTCCTCAGGAGCACCTTTTCAAAGTCAATCCTCACATGCCTGCTTAAATTTGCCAACTCACTATCCACCACTACAGACCCATTCGGTTCCAGGCCAGGCAGTAACACCGGCACACAGGTAAGTGAAAAATAGGTAGCCACACTCTCCTCTCATACACAGGCAGAAAGCTTCACTGATCATCTCAAAATCTGACTTTCACTGGTTAACCTGCTATCCCGGAGGGTGAGGCGATCCATGAAACATCTCCTTAAACACTGCATTGTATCCCTCTAAGCATCGCACCACAGGGATTTCTGCTCTGTAACAAACCTCTTTTCCAATCTCTCCATGTCAACATTCACAACAGGTCATTTTGGCACAGAAAGTTTTCCAAAGACACTAAAAAAAAACCCCATGCCTACAAATGCAACCTTTTTCTTTCAACACAATTTTCCAAACCATTCAGACAGACTGTGGGAGGTGGGGCATTTTGAGGAAAAGGTGAATTTCTTTCTAGGCTACCTAATAGAGCTTAATAAAACTAAGCTAATAAAAACAAGCTTGATTAAACTAAAACATTTATGCAAAAACCTGAAAGACTGTATCGCCAGATATCATACAAAACCAAGATTTAAAAAAACCCAAAAAAACAACTAGAAAATTCTTTTTTCAGCAATCTGCCCAAGCATACTTTGGCTAAAATAGAAGTTATGCTACAGCACAGTCAGAGATCACAGACATGAAAGTAGCTCTATTCTGATCAATACCTATATGGTTCACAGAATCACAGTAAAAAGCAGTCAACCAGAGGCAGCTATGGACCAAAGATATTTGACCTCCAGGGCCAGTATCCCGTCATGTTTGAGATCGAGTCATAACCAAACAAAATATTGTCCACTCACAAATTAAACACTGCTGTGATCAAAGCTGCCTTCTAAGGAAAGGGGTGAATGAATTAGCAAGAAGATTAACTTCAAAGGGTTCTTTACAGAGAAGACATATGTAAATATCAGTGCTTTGATCAACACCATCCATCACCCGTCTTTCTCCAAAGACAGTTCTACTATTTGTCATTAAAGAAAAATACACAATCAATTATAGAATAGGCATCTGCTTTAAATATTGACTATTGAGTTGAAATACACCTGGCGAGCTTTTGAAATTTGTATTCCCTAAAGAATGTACTATGACTTCAGGTTGAAACACAGCCTTTCTAGAGCAAATTCTTGTATGGAAGAAGCTTCATGGGAATTAGCCCACCTTAGGTCTGAAAATCACAAATGCTATTGATAATGTTACTTAAGAGCTAAAACTATATGCCATCGGTTACTTTCCATGTATTTAAAGCAATCTCTTCACAGTTTATAGAAAAAGAAGACTGCATATAGACAATATATTATAATCAGGAAAAAAAGCCAAACCAAATTATATATACACCAAAAGAAACAAGAAAAAAACCTGACCAAAAAAAACGAAGGGGACACATGAAAGCACTGCCTCTTCTGTCAGGCCACACTTTCAGAAGCATTTCTCCCCAGAAAAAACTAAAAGACCCTAATCCAACCCTTATCTCCACCAAATGCATCACACATCTATCAGGAGGCAAAAAATTCAATTCACAATCAGTATTAATTAGAGGTCTAGTGGAGGGTGTTGGAACTAAATGAACTTTAAGGTCTCTTCCAAGCCAAACCATCCTATGATTCTGGGATAATTCAGGAACCATTAGCTCAAAAGTTATGCCATATTGTCCTGCTCCACTTTCAGGATGAGATCTCAAGTCACCGATGAGGCAGATTGTACAGAAAGAGAGAGGTTGTTGTCTGATTGCTTAGAAACCTACAGTGAGAAATGTCTTCCTTGAGGAGAGAGAAGTTTCTTCTGGCAGAATTTGCAGGCATAGCAGCATACCCTGTCCAGCAAGGGTATCTTATATCTAACACAAAAGCCTGATTTGCTACTGTCTTGATCATTGTGTAGTGATCTGTACCTGGATAAAATGAGCATAAAATGCTGTTTTCTTCTAGTTCAGTAGCATTTTTATACTCACTTTACACCACAGTAAACAATTACACACATTGCAAGGCAGTGAAAGTCAGGTTTGAAATGCATTACTTCTTACCTGTCCTTTCTCAGCAGAATGCAAGTATAAAACTGTTGCCAACCAGCACCAGCAAGTCACTTGGCTCCATCTGAGAATTTCAAAGCATTTTGCAAGCAGTCAATTTCAAAAACCCCAAAACCAAAACAAAATCCCCATCTTTATTACACAGTCAGGCAAATAGAGCTACAAAAATGTCACCTAAGGCTAAGTCAACTGAAGAAGCTCATATGTCTTCAGGAGACCTAATTCCTAGTACCCTGGCCTAACCTGTAGGACACACCTGCACTTTATAATAGCATTATCAGAAAAGGCTCTCATTTCTTTCTCTATGTATCACAGTTGTATCAGAGAAGGCTCTCATTTCTTTCTCTATGTATCACAGTTGTACCATCTCTCTTTTCTTTTTTCCCCAGGCCCTAGAAGAGACATTAATCCTCCTCTGAAACAAACGTCTGTTTCTCTGACATGCTGATGTTCATTTAGATGTAGTTTTGCACCTCTTCCTCGCTTTTCCTCTCAGTGGGTAAAGCTTAAGGTGCCTTTATGTTGAACAAAAGGGTAAACACAAAACCAGAAAAAAATAAGAAAGATGAAAAAGAGCAAGATAAGCAACAGTAAGTGGTTCCACAATTCTCAACACATGACGCTGTGCTGTGACAAATCGGGCTTGTATAGATTCTGTCATAAACTAAGCAAAAGACAATACAGCTTTCAAAGGTCACCCCTGTTTTCAAACCCCTGCATTAGAACAAGATGTTGCTTTTAATTGCTTTTTGGTTTTGGCCAACAATGCTGTACTTCCCTTTTTCAAATGCTGACAGGAGTCAAGTACTTGTGAAACATGGTTGCCACTCAAGGAATTCTTAAGGCAGCTAAATTTCACAGAAAATACAAATACCAGTAAGGATAGCAGCAGCAGCACTTCTTTTATGAGTGCCATTTATTTGATACAGGGGCTGATCAGACCACATTTTCCTCAAAGAAACCAGCTGAAATCCCCAATTCTTTCCAAAGAAAAAATTAAGGCTCAACTTGCAAGCATGCTTACATTCAGCTGCACGTGAATTAAGAACTTACCAAAGCATAATTACCCGTTCAGTAGGTGCCTTCCCAGCAGGTACTTCTTTTTAAATCACATTCATTATTAGGGTCAAGTGTGGCACTAACAAATCATATCATATGTTATATAATTTCATGATAAAAGTATTCTCTAAGAACATTGTATACATGCTTACAAGTGATTTTAAAAGTATAATTCCAGTGTTGTAGCACAAAATACACACTAAACCATGCATAAGTATATTCTGTATGTCCCAGAGGAACTCATTTTAGGATTTCCTCTTCTAAGAGGCTTCAGCAGGCAACCAGTTTTCTTTCCTCAGTGTCATTTGTTGCAGTAAACTAGCTCTTGTTTATCTGAACTGCTACACGTGCATAATGAAGACGTGATTATCTATGTCCTTTAAATTCTTTTCTCCTCTTCCACCAACCTGCCAGCATCAGGAAATTCACAGCATAACAATTATGACACTCAACATCAAAAGCATGTCACTATGACCCTCGCTATTTTCTTCAGATACAGTGTACGTTTACAAGTCAATACTTTGCAAGACAGAAAGATGAGCTGGATCTCAACATAACATAAAAAACCTACCACATCGCGATGCGTGTGCAATCAGCCATACAGGGACTGAAACTAAAAGTGGTCTTATTATGCAAACAGTAGTCTCTGGTATGCAAATAAATACAAACAAAGCAAAACACAGAACTCTTGAATAATATCAGCTGCTGCTGGCAGTCAAGAAATCATTTCTTATAATCACCTAAAAACAAACAAGACCCCCTCCTGTTTTAAACATGATTGTCATATATACACCTAAAGGGATCACGGATATGACAGGAATGCGTTTAAAAATCCAAATGTCCGCACCCATTTCTCTAACAAACAGTGGCTCTCTACAAGCAGACATTCTAATTAACCTATTTTGCAACTGAGCCATCACCACCAGCACAGGAATTACAGGAACTAGGATTACAGAATTTAATTGCATAAACCAGTTTATACGAAAGCAGAGTAACCTAGCATAGGCGAGAGCAAACTTTGAGCAGAGGACAGACGCAAAGGACAGACAAAGAATGGAAACTGCTGTTTCTGAAGCATTAATAGCAGCCTTCACTTACTTTTCCCCCTGCCCCCCTACTAAAATAAAAAAGAATAGAAAAGAAATACAAGTAGTTTTGAGAACTGCCAGGAGCCAGTACTGCAGAAGAGATTCTACATCCCCTTTTGTTTTAGAGTTCTTGCGGCAGCTATACTGAATCTGCATTACAATGCTTTGCCTCTGGGCAGCAGCAATACCATAGCATACTACGGTTAACTATAAATGTTTAATCACTGCCTATGATCTCAGCACAGTCCACCAGTTTCATTTTGTGAGCATGGGCCAAGCTGTGCAGAAATATCCTAAATCAAGGTTTAACAGCATCAGTTAGAAATTACTCTGGCTGAGAATCCTCTTATCTCCTCTTATTCATACTACCCAGCTCTGGAGGCAGACTGCTTTTCCAGCACAACTGTTAAACCTAAAGATGCACCCCACAATGCAAAGCACGTAGACAAGCAAATTAACTCCCAGTCACATTAATGTTATCTAGACTTCAGTGATATCTGCACTCCTATAAGCTACAAAGCCAGCTGTCTGTTCTCTGTGAAGCTGAAAAGTCATAGTAGGACCCAGAAAAAGTGAGAAAATGAGATTGATCAAGTTCATTTCAATAATGCTGTTTTGCATAAAAGAGGCTTTTGGGTAAGTAACTAAAGATTTCCTTTCTCGCTGGAAGAAAAAAATAAAAAAAGGAAGGAAACAAGGTAGAATATAATAGGAAGGTCCATTATATGATATGATAAACTGAATTTTCAGGCCCCTGGGGCATAAATAGTCTAAAGATGTAACGAACTGACATTCAACATCCTGTAGGCTAATTATGAGAGCAACTGCACTAGTAATCCTGAGTGAACTATTCACCTTCTTCATTGACAGAAATGCACTGGCGTAACCTGACTTTAATAACGGACTGGTATCTCCAACATTGTTTTAATGAGTTCTGATTTGATATCGGTAACAGCTTGCCCCATATTAGTGTACTGGTGATGGCCTCCTACAGTTTCTCTTTGAAAAGAA
Organism: Laterallus jamaicensis coturniculus; assembly: GCA_022605575.1. Classification (NCBI taxonomy): domain Eukaryota; kingdom Metazoa; phylum Chordata; class Aves; order Gruiformes; family Rallidae; genus Laterallus; species Laterallus jamaicensis. Next base: position 15,041,045 of record JAKCOX010000019.1, read on the forward strand.
ACTGAATTAGGATCATAGAACAACATATTTTGTAAACTCTAGTGAATAATCTAAAAGACAGGCACTGATCTATAACAAGTATATAGGACATTAATACAAGGATGATTTTATAAAATAATCAAGTTTGTGTCTGTGAAATGTGTGACAGGTATTAACATGTGACTGTATTTTGGACAGTTAACTAGATGTGCAAATTAATAACAATTTCTTCATGCACATACATTTGCTTTGCAAAACTACATTGCCCTTCACCACAAAATGCTATTTTCTTGGTACTCCAGTGGATGCTTCTGCTGTGCATATGTGTGTTATAGTAGTTAGTTGTTTAACCCAAGTTTGGAAGAGATACCACTGAACAACTGTCACACAAAATTTGGAAAATTACTGCATTGCATAGCCCCACAGCTTCAACAGAGGTTAAAATGTACTTTTCAGAAGTATTTATTTAAATGACGGGGAGGTTTGCTCCCCAAACCAAGTACCACAGACAGTCATGCTCAGCTTTTTCCTAAGGAATGTTTTGTGATTCTTTGACTATCTTTTTTTTTTTACCACCACCCTTGTAAAATGGAGTCGCAAGAGGCTCTACTGTTTAGCAGAGGACACAAGGATTGTCTTTCTAAACCTCAATAAGCTACTCAGATATCCCATAAGTAGAATTACTAACTTTGAACAAAGGTCTCTCCCACACTCCACTGGCCTTGTATTGGTTTACTCCTCTCATTTTTATCACAGAATCACAAGGTTGGAAAACACCTTTAAGTCCAACCATTCCTGTCCTATGCTAAACCATATCCCTAAGTACCTCATCTACCATTTTTTTTAAACATTTCCAGGGATGGTGACTCAACCATTTCCCTGGGCAGCCTGTTCCAGTCCCTGACAACTCTTTCAGTGAAAATTTTCTTCCTAACATCTAATCTGAACCTGCCCTGGTGCAGCTTTGTGCCATTTTCCCTTGTTCTATCACCTGTTACTTTGCTGAAGAGATCATTGCCCACCTCTCTACAACCTCCCTTCAGATAGTTGTAGTAAGTGATAAGGTCTCCCCTCAGCCTCCTCTTCTTCAGGCTAAACATCACCAGCTCCATCAGCCACTCCTCATATGATTTGCCCTCCAGCCCCTTCACCAGCCTGGTTGATCTCTGGACACGCTCGAGGGCTTTGATGTCCTTCTTGTAGTGAATGGCACAGAACTGGACACAGTACTCGAGGTACAGCCTCATCAATGCCGAGTACAGGGGCACAATCAACTCCTTAGACTTACTCGCCACACTGTTTCTGATACAAATTATCTGACATTCCACAAAATAGTTTTGAGATTTGTAGATTTTGCTTTGCCTGTTTCTTCAGTAATGTGCATCTTCCCTTCAAAATTACATAAAACTGTTTAGTTACAGGCTTCTCACATCTCTTTCATTTTCAAAGAGAGAGAGAAAAAGATATGTCTTTGGGGAGCCGGTAGGAAAACCTTACAGTGTTTATCTGCTTTCAAACATTATGCATCCTGTAGACCGGGTCAAGCTTTTAACTCGCGTCTGCTCCCTGCTCACTGTAACAAGGCAAAAAGATAGGGGTCCAGATCCCAGCTGCAAGCACACAGGATGCATTTTGGAAGCCCGCTCTTCTCACCTGTTCCCTCCACTGAAAGCAAGGGGCATGCCTATTTTGATATTGCTGTTGTGAAGTGCTCATTAAATTATTGCTCATAGCAGGGGGCAAGGATACTTTTGACTAAATCTGTTAGCCAGACTCCTGCAGCGACTCTCCTCTGGATCCCCCAGCAGGAGCCTCTTTGAAGTGCTTATAATAAATGGAATACAACTGGGAGAAATCAGAAAGGGCAATGTTGACAACTGTCATAGCAGGTTACAGCTTGAGTGGCAACTGAGCAGAAGGTCTCTCTCTCTCTCTCCGTGTCTCTCATACCTCAGATCTCCTTAGCATCATTTCTGGTAGGCATCCAACCTCCATTAGCTAGAGCTTCTGGAAAATTGCATTTCTCCCTAAATTCTCTCTCTGCTGTAAACGTAATGCACTGTTCCAGGCCACCAGGTCTTCTAGATGAAATGTTTTTGCAACTGTAACAGCATATCCACTATGATAGGCAAAATGCCAAAATATAATTGGTGATACATAATAGAAATTACAAGCAATATTAATGGAGGATATATTTCAAGGAAAGACCCATTTTCATTCCAGAAGCATTTTTATACCATTATATAAAGGGCAAAAAAGTTAATGCTACTAAATATGATATAATTTCTAAGCAACCAATTTTATCTGATGAATGCTATATATTTATGCTCTACCGCAAATTGCCTCATCAATTATCTCATTTCATCAGCAGTAGAAAATTCAAAATATATGACAACATTAAAGTACCCACTAACAGCTGATAGCTTTACATACTACTTAATATATTGTGAAAGCATAAATGTTTTTTAAATAAAACTTTTTAATGTACTACCATGCACATGCACACTAGTTGATAATAACTGTAAGTTCCCCTCAAGTCAGGAAAATTATATCTCAGCACTATTCTAAGGGGTCCACTATCTAATAATGTTTTTAGCTCTTGTTAATATGCTGCTTTGCAATATCAACCTCTAAGGTGAGGGCTTAAAACCCCAGGAAAATGTTAAGATACCTAACAAAAGGTCTTTTAAGATTAAACATGTGAATTGACACAAGCAAATAAACAAAGATTAAAAAAAAAAAGCCACACACAAAACAAACAAACCAAAATAACAAAAAAAGAAAAACAAACCAAAAAACAGATTTACCACAAAAAAAAAAAAATCTCACAGTCTGGCAAGGTGAAAGGCTCACTATTTTAAATCAGTCTAGAAAATTCCTGTTACAGCAAAGGCTGATGCTACACAAACCACTAGGCTCTTACAAATCCTAATCTCTGATTCTACTACAAATGCCCACCAAATTAGTGGGAATTAAAGTACCACCAGCTGAAGGATGCTAAAATGCAAGTTAATGCTCTGAGCAGTAGCAGATCCTTGTGTTCTTGTCCTGAATGATAACTCAGTGCATGTGTGAGACAAGCCTGAGGCCTAACCAGGACTTCCCAGGGAGAGAGGAGGAACAGGCAGCATGGTATGAGCCCCACAGCAACACTTTCAAGTGACGCATTTAAAAAATAAATCTCAGGCTAGAGAGGTAGAGAGAACACAGGGACAGAAGCATTAATTTACCCTCCAAAGAACAAGTTAAAATTTGTTTTTTAAAAAACGTTCTGAAATTCGTCATTTACAGAGAAACTGAAGAACATGAATAAAGTATATCAGTAAACAAAATCATACTGATGAAAACTGAGCACTACTAAACTGTCAAGAGATTGTGCCAAGTTTGAAGAAAAATATCAGTTTCAACAGTTTCCATGAGAAGGAATAATGACAAACTCTCCAAACTCAAATTTTACTCAACTTATGCAAACAGAGAGAATAACTTCCTGGATACCGAGGAAATTATTTGAAATAAGATGTCACGTATTCTTTGAAGTCACTCCTCCTAACACAACCTTGGGATACTGTCACTGGCCTTAAAGTTAGCTGTCATACTACTTTATTGCAAATTCCAGGAAAACCTAAGTTTTCCTATAATGTACCTGACCATCAAACCAGCATAATAGATATTTAAAGGTTGGCCATTTAAAGGTTGGGAGATCACTGATGCAGAAAAAAATCACATCACTGAAATATTTGTCTAATTAATTCTCAAAACAGATTGAAACATAACACAAAGTAAAAAGTGCAACTGTACAGTTATAAAGAAATGTCACTTCTCAACTTGGCTAGGGACCAGGGTCTAAAACTTCTGTGTTTGCATAGCTTCTCAGTATTCACCAATACATTTCTCCTCCATGCCCACAAACTCCATTCTCCAGTTGTCGGTGCTGTGGTCAAATGCTAACTTCTCCATTTGACATATCAGGACTAGGAGATGCATTACAAAATTTCCCCTCTTACTTTTGATACAATGTTGTGTTATCTCAAACACTGCCAGATATAAAAGACTCAGTACTCAAATACATAGAAGTTAGTAAAAGAGAGAGTTAAAAGAACACTGACTTTGGCTGTAGGTGATAGTGGACCCAGGTAGAATTGTCTTTCCCAAATCTGATTCAATATAATTGCCTTCAGCTTCCCTTAAAGCAACAGAGAGATGCTATTTCTCGACCTACACAACTAAAAATTCCATAACCATCACAAAGAAAAAAGGATCAAATGATTTACCCCAGCAAGATGATAAGCTATACACTGACTATCCGTACTGACTCAGCTTAAGGTCTTGAAAGGCGTTATAAGCAAACAGTTTGCTGTAAAAGCTGTTGAATACATTGATACCTGTTTTCTATCAGCTCCTTAAATCTCTTACTCCATTCAAAAATGTTTGCCAAAACAGAACAATAAAAATTACTAGAAAGTTTTATCCACCATAAAAATATAAAGTCACACTAAGAATTAGCTGATTCCAAAGGCAGCCCTTAATTTTTGTCTTTTCCAGGGGAAAAAAAAAAAAAAAAGGTGAAAACCCATATTACAGAAACATCTATTCAAATATATCATATGAAATGTAGATTTTTCTTTTTTTTTTAATTTTAGTGATTTTTTTTTACAATTAAAAATGTATACCACTTAAGTAGAACCTAAAATCAGCTACTAGAAAAAACTTATCCCAAAAAGTCATATAAAATCAGTACAAAGGAAATTAATACAATACCATAAAAAAGAATCATATAATTAAAAACCTTTCAAAAGACTTACATGATTATTTATTTTCTTATATTTTAAGTTTTTTGCATTACAATGGTATAGTCATAATGAATTTAGTAACAGCTGCAATAGTTTAAGATGTCAGCATCCCACAAAGTGCTAGCTGAAGGAATTGTCTGAATACCCCTTGAACCATTTAAGTGGAAAACCTTCCAAAACACCTCCTCTGGCTTTTAAATTAAGCTGGCTGGGCATGTATCATAGCACTAAGAATCACAGAAATTCCTATAGGTAAAAGCAGCAACTCTAAGCTTGCACATGGTAACAAAGATTAAAAAAATATATATTTAATTTATAAAAACAAAACAAAAAAAAAGAGTAAGGATCTTTCTACTGTGGCAATGATTTGGAAGGATGCAACATACATGGAAATAGAAAAAGCTGCTCTAATGTGAGCAAGGGTTGATCTTCTACACTAAAGAATAGGAATTTTGGAAAGATGGTACTGACACAATTGAAAGTCACCAAAAAATCCCCAAAACTTCAAAGTTACAATCTTTATCTGGATAACTAAGTGATCTGTGTAAGGTAAACAATTTCCTGTTGGATTTGTTCCCCTTTTCCAGTTGGCTTGAAGCTGTTTGTATAATTTGGACTTGCCAAGAAGTAGCTACTGGAGATGCTCTGATTTTGAGTAAGCATGGAATTCATTGCTTGTAAATACTATCCTTATATATATATGATCTCTATAATTTTATGAATATTTACCTTCTAAAGAAAGATTTTACCTGTTTTAAGTATTTATCTAGTTCTCTCAGCATCAGCCTGAGTTACATCAGGGAAGTAAGTTCAGTAGGCATTTGGACTAGGTGATCATTGTGGGTCCCTTTCAACTGAACTATTCTGTTCTTAAATGTGTTGATTTGTTGGGGTTTTTTCAATATTAGTAGCATTAATAATCAATATAGCAATTGCAATGTTGTTATTGTAATGTTGATCACTGAGCATATGGAATAGGTTACCAACCCCCAATCTTGCATGCACTAAGATTCAGAAAATGAAGTATATAGATATGGTATTGGCAAATAGGATAAAATATCTTAGAAAGTTTAGCTCTGGCATTTTTATTTGGCTCTAAGACTAATATCTAGAAATTAAATAATAATCTAAATCCTACTTTTGAGTACTTCAATAGCTAAAGTTACTGCAAGCACTTGTGTCCAGGCCTATTCAAAAGCAAAAGAAAATGTATGTTGAAAATAGTGTTTCTTTGCAGGCTATGCTGGAATCTGAAGTGGTTTTGTACCTTAATAGGTAAAGAAAACACATTTTTATGGTAAAAGGTAGGTGTTTTGGGGCAATTTTTAAAAAGTTTTCCCAGATGCTGTCAAGCTCTGGAGGTATTCATGTTGCAAAGTTGTGGCAGAACCTTCATTTTAGGTATTGTCATGCCTAGATCTTACCACAATAATTATTTAGGACTTACTTGGTAGGTTTTGGGACAACATACTGGAACATTGCTTTTCTCTTACTCATTACTGATCTGCCTGAATACTCATTTTAGCAACTATATGCACTGATACTAAAATACAATGTGCTTTTATTTCAAGTCCTGTGAAGACAAACTTGAGATTCAAGGATAATACCACTGTTCAGCAAGGTTCAACATCGCTGTTGATAGTGCTGTTGGATGTTTATTTTCTTCACCAGACTTTAGAGACTGAATCACTCACTGGATGCAATGGTACATGAGTTTCATAGTAAGGAGAGCTATAAAAATAGTCTAAGCTAGAATTTGAATGCAATGCATTAAAAATGTATATGTTGTTCTATATAATGCAAATAAACATTAATCTTAGCAAGCACTATCCTTTTATGTGTAAAAAAAAAACCCTGATCAATGGGATACAAATGGAAAAGTGGTTTTGACTTTGGAAAAGGGGTGCGGGGGGGGGGATAAGATTTGTCCCCATTCTGATGCAGGAATAAAGCTCACTATTAAAAAACAAAACAAAACAAAAAAACCACCCGGAAACCATAATGATTCCTACTTGTACTACACTTAAAAAGATTATATTTCTCCTTTCTGTTTCATAACAGTAAAAATGGACTAATTCTTATTTTTAATATTCTCATTTGGCTAAATTAGAGGATTATCTGAAAAAAAAAAGATAAGATACAGCTAGTTCAATTTGTTCAATAGAAACATGCCTAACAAAATTCTTTCTCTCATAAATCTTAATAGTGAAATATGTAAGGAAAACATAAGAATCTTACTTTGCAGATGTGAAATTAATTACAGAGATAAGTGAGTTACCAAGGGTTACTCAAAATCTTTAAAGGAGTTAGAGACTAAGCACCAGATCTCAGCCGAGTGATGCATCAGCATATCATTTTTATGAGTTGCACACCAGCAGATCTATTACACTATTAAAAATACACATATTTACAGCCTCCTCTATCCATACTGGGAAACAAACAAACAAATAAACAACCCACAGGTAAATATCACGAGAAAGAAGAATAATTTTCCTTTGTAAATCGTGAACACACAATCTTTCTTCTCTTTAGAAATTTGTATGCTATCAACACAATTTTGACCACAGAACCATGCATGGCCATTCTTATAAATGAAGTGCTCTTCAACAAATCCTTCTTGCTTATTCAAAATCCTGGATGTAAGCTCTCACAGAGCTTATGGGATGCATTTTAGACACACGGATAGAATCCAGCAGATTAAACACAAAACTTACACTGGCTTTGGTGATACAGCAAGGAAGCACTATACTGGAGAAAAGTATACCAATTCATATAGGATGCCAATTCATATAGGATGAGGGTCATAAAAGATAGCAAGGCCTCTTTGTCAATCAAATACACGGGAGCTTGAGGCATATTTAACTCTATATCACATTAGCAAGATGCAGCTCTTTCACTGATCCTCATTCCCTTGGTTGTCCATGACAGACCCTTTGCTCTCAGCACTTGGGAGTGCATTTGATCGCAGTTTCATAATGGATAACAAACGATCACACCATAATAAGCAAACAAGGTCATGTATGATTTTTATTTGAACCTTTCTATGTGTATACATTGCCTAAGCCCACCAGCAGTACAGCAACAGGATTTCCTTCCAGATGGAACATGGACGAGAGTAGCAGCTGCACTCTCGGATCCCTGTCGATTGGGATCAAATCCACAGGTCAAGAAAATGAAACCTTGGCTGTTCAGAGGCATCTGAGGGGAGTTTGCAGTTCCCAGGAGAGCTATGTCTAGCAGGCTATAGCAAGCAAAGCCTGGTGAAGTATTATGGTTCAGCTACAGTTAAGTTATCTTTTCAAGTGAAAATACAATAAAAACAACCCCCAAATCCACAGATAAAAGTGCCTTACACAGCTAACGTTGGACCTGCAGAAATAGTTTTACCCTGCATTTCTGCAGTGTTTCTATTGGCATGATCTCTTGCCACAGGACAGTGGATGCTTGGTGCAGGAACTCCCACAGGAAAAGAGGAAAAGGGTTAACAAATTATAGTATGTCTACTTAATAACAGCTACTCCAAAACATGAAGAGGAAACTGTAGATATGAACCTAAATCTTCCACATAGAAGCATGCTGCTTTACCACTGAATCACTACTTCCCCTTTTAATGAATTCACTTCTGAGACTCAGAATAAAGATACACATATCGAACACACTGTTCTGCCTTTATTAAGCAAAAAAGATCTTGCTTCAACCTTAATAGCATTTTCTTCAAACAGCAGGAAGAACTAATTCAAATTAGAGAAAATCCAAATATTCTTTAACCACATGATGTGGTTTAATCCAGCAGGCAGCTGACTACCACACAGCCATTCATTCACTCCCTGCCCCCCACAAGTGGGATGGAGGAGAGAATCAGGGGGGAAAAAAAAGTAAAACTTGTTAGTTGAGACAAAGAGAGTTTAATATGACAGAAAAGGAAGGGTAGATGATGATGGTGATGATGATGATGATACAGAAAACTAGTGATGCTCACCACCTGCCAAAAGATACCCAGCCAGTTCCTGAGCAGTGGTGACCACGTCCCTCCCCAGACAACTACCCCCAGGGTTCTTTGGGGCTTTTTGTGTTAAGCATGGTGTCATATGGTATGGAATAGCCCTTTGGCTAGTTTGGGTCAGCTGTCCTGGCTGTGCCCCCTCCCAGATACTTCTGCAACCCCAGCCTCCTCACTGGCAGGGCGGTATGAGAAGCTGAAAGTTCCCTGAATTACTGTAAGCATTGCTCAGCCATAACTAAAACATCAGTGTGTTACCAATGTGATTCTCATCCTAAAACCAAAACACAGCATTATGGTAACTACTGGGAAGAAATTAACTCTATACCAGCTGATGATGAGACACCCAAAAATTAAGAGTTTAAAATTCAGACAAAACATTGTTAAGTGTTAATTGGTGACCTACTGTGGCTGCAAACAAAAACTGCCTTCACAAAGACATAGGGAAAAAAATATTCAAATTAGCATGCAGCAGCTAAAACATACCTTAAGAATATTAAACTAAATTAAAACAAAACACTAGGAAAAATATTTAACTACTTCAGGCCTTTTTAAATAAAACTTATTATGAAGAGGAATGCCTTCTAACAAACCCATGCAGTACTTTCATTGGTATGACAGTGCAGGTAAAGCATTGTAAATTAATAGAAAGGAATTTTCTTCCTGAGAGGAACACAGTAGGATACAGCTTTACATCTGAAGAATGAGTAAGTCTTTGTTCTGATGGAAAATGAAGCTGAAGGGAAAAAACCCAAAAAAAAACAAAGCCCCCCATCAAAAATCCCAAAACCCCAGCACAGCTCTCAGTGCATTTTGAGGTGCAAACCCCCAGGAGACATATTACCACTGTGGTGTACCACAGTTGCTACTGCTTACGTTTTTATATAATAGTGTATCCATTACATCAGTCCATTAAGGACTGCCCCATCTAGCACATGCTGAGTAAGCACTTCAGCAAATAGCTCCCACGTGCTGTCCATGGCTACATTGCTAGCAAAAGCAAAACTGTCTCAGTTCAGGCTAATTGAGAATGTCTACTTAAGCTCCAGTATCGCCAGGGAGGTGGCCCACCACAGCACACAGTTGCTAGACAAGCACTAAGTGGACAGGCAGATCTGGGATCTGACCCGGTTAGCAGAGAAGGTTAGCAGAGAAAAGGCTCTGAAGAAGACAGCCTCACAGGTAGCTCCAGATACCTGACACTGGCGTCTGATTTCCCTGATAATCCCACAAGTTTTGCGGTCAATATTTTCCACCACTACCTGTGTGGAAGATGCTCACAAAGGCAGAATATAGACTGGAAAAACCTACGCTGAATTTCTACAACTATTCAAAGCATCCTCTGTCTCTTCCCAGTCCCACCTTCGCTCATGAACACATCTGAAAGGAACAGGAGAGGAGGGCTACAGTCCTCTCACCGAAATGGTAAATGATGGATGACCATGAGTGTTTGTTTTCATCAGTTCACACATCAGATGATTCAACTATAGGATGATTTTACTTTGCTTACTTGAAGGAATATGTGCTTTAAAGACCCTGCCAAGCTACCCATCACTGTAAAAATGAATTAAGTTTCACTTAAGCTACTGAACATCCCACTTTCTTAGCAGAAATTTCAGTTTCTATCACCTTCCTGGAACATTTTCAACCCAAGATGCCAAAATGTGGAGAACCCAGTTTCACCACTGACTCAGCTGGGGAAGAGAAACAGTGTCAGCACATGTCCTGTAACAGATGGCTTCTGACTGCTTTAAAAAAAAACAAAACAAGTAGCCTCTTCTATAGCTGTTTATCTTTTCTCTCTCAGGCCTCATAGATGTAAAAGCAGAAGAAAGTGGCAAGATGTCATCCCTGTTTCAACACCACACAGAGGAAAAGCAGAAAATACAACTTTTTGGTATACTCATCAGTTTGAATGAAAAGCTGCACATTATTTATGAGAAGTGTGAGAAACAATCCATTGTACTGAACAACGATAGTCAATCCCAGATATAAATTCTCCGCTGGTCGATAACCACTATACTCATTCCCTTAGCCATGAAAATGACCTGACAGAGCCATAAATTCACACATTGTCCATTTTTCACAGACAAGTTCCCCCTACAGACAGCCTGTAGTGCACCAGCCATGACATCAGTGTGTAAAAATTTACTCATTTATTATTTTATGCTGACTGCTTTTCAGTTTCCTGACAAAAGGACAGGGAAGTAACAACAATGCTATAACCCGGGCCAGGCTCAGGACCCAAGCGCAGGCTGAATATAGGTTTCAGAGACGGTACATGGCACTAGCGCTTCTTATCCCAGCAGTACACTGGAACTCTCTAAATATGGATTTTCTTTTAACACATAAACTTCCATAAATCCATACAGCTTCTATTTATACGTGCATAAAATTTATTCTCTGCCTACAAGTTGTTTGGGGTGTTTTCCCAGAGAACCAAACAGAAAACTCAGTCTAAACTTACTGAAAATCTTAATAATGCCTGGCATTGACCCAATATGTTTCTGAAGAGCCTGGCTGATAATTAGTGCATTCTCAATGATTTGCCACTTTTGGGGCCAGTGTTCTAATGGGTTTTAGTGCTAGCGAATCGGTGCTCGGATTTGTTCTGTGCATTAACGTGCACAGAGTGTTAAGCTACTTATTTGTAATGATACTGTTCCTGTAGGAAAGCCTGCCTTGATTGTTAATGATACTTGAGGCTCTTAATCTTAAAACGGAGGGGGAGAGAAACTGCAGGGTGTGGCATAGCCTGCTACACAGCTTGTCATTTACTGAAAATAAAAACCTCACTTAATTCCATTGATAGCACTCAGAATATTATAATAGGCATTTAATTTCCTAAACAAATTGCATTTTAAGAAGCTGGAGCAATCTCTTAAATTACACTATTTTCATTGTTTATATTTGTTGTTGTTGTTGTTTTTTAAGCTAGAATCTATTCAAAAGTGATTTATTCAAAAAGAATAATTTGAAGAAACTTGCTCTTCTCTTCCACTAGGCTTTTGTCTTTTTTTTCTTTTTTTTTTTAAATTAGCAGCAGGTACGAAAAGGAACAGTAATATCTTATTCCTCTTCCTGATTAAGCCTTAAAGACTGCTGTATGATAGTATTACTGCACTGCTGCCTAATAGTATATACTGTTGATACATTAATTGGTTTATTGACTATTTTAAAGTTTTACAACTTTTCATTCAGCCCAATGTGTCCTTGTTGTGAACTCACCCGAAGAATTACCAGGTTCGATAACCTAAATTATATTCATTAATACTATAATAGATATATGTAATGAAATAGAAAAAGAACACAACAATTACCTTCACACAAGTAGTCCTATTGACTTCAATAAGGCTGATTTTACAGAGCAAAAAACCACCCAGACAATCAAGACTTCAGATATCCAAAATAAAACCTGTGCATGCACAATGTCAGACTTCAGAGCATCCTAAACAAAAATAAACTGGGAGGGCAAGGCCCATAATTCACATGTAGCTATGGTCAAAAATGTTACGACATGCAGAAAAAAAAAAATCTGAGCTGACTGATAAATTATAGCAAAATAATATTGTGCCAGATTGCCCTGCTGCTGTCAACCTTTTAAAAATTCCATTCCAATCTTCCCAAAATATTTTGAAAAACTAAATTGCAGGGGAAAAAGAAAAATCTGTCTTACCTATCCAGTTTAGTTTTCAAATAGGAAGTCAATTTGAAAAACTCTCTGTAAAACATAAATTTCAAGTTTGTCACATTATAGAATTGAGATTGCATGAAAGGTTAGGTATCCCTTGTTATAAAGAAGGGTTTTAACATAGATATATAAACATCATAGGAGAACTCTGTGTGACCTGAACTTTGCTTTTCCATGGGAAGCACTATCTTTACCTTCTAGAGACAAAATGTCAGTTAATATACATAGTAGTAAGTCACAAGAAAAGTAATTTGATGTTTGTAAATAGACACATGTATTTATAGTCATCCATATATAAAAGGGAGTACTGTTGACTAAACAAAAACGCAAAGTAGTAGGAAAGCCTCTAAGCATAACAAACAGATGTGAACACAGCTGATGGTGCAAAAGATAAAAAGGCAAGATTCAGTATCGGAATAAGACACTGAAAGAGGTCAAGCAACTTAGTGAATCAGCTGCTGACCTCATATCAAACTCAGTCTTAATCATAGCAAAAGAAAATTGCTGTTCGTAGATGGCTGGGAAAGGCTTTAAGCCACAAACCCATTCTTGACTTAATACACTATGCACAGAAATTGGAGAACATGTTATCATCACCTACACAACTCCCTGAACTGTCTTGCTGCAAATTATATAGAATCATTCTGCATTTTCATTTCCATTAATTACCAGTCTATATCTAAATGAAGATATAATTACTTTTGTAATAAAATACATGAAATCCAGTTTCAATTTAGTTCTTTCAGAAATCGTGTAAATACCTAAGGTAAATAACCCTGCTGCTTCAAATACCTCTCAAAGATTAGCCTGCCCTTATGAACTGATTGGAGTGCACAGGGAGATAGGAGGAGTTTGGTATTTTTCTGTTCAGTTTCAACCTTAAAAAGGTCAGTTCCAGTGAGAGAATAACTCTGAGAAAATTTCCCTAAATCTAGCATTTATGGAAAGACAGACATCCACATGCATGCTGACTCTACATTCCTATTCTCAGAATATACACCCACTTGTACACTGCAGTATGTTGAGGTTTCTTCAGAGGTACTTTTGGACACAGTAATTCACCTGTAACCATCATCACCTTAAATATTTCTTTACTGAGTAGCTATAAAGTGGCTGTTCCCAAGGTGCGTTATATACACACAGAGAGATAAGTTCCTGCAAAACTGTTGTGTGTATGCTGTCAAAATACTAGAATGCCACATGCTGAAAGCACTTTCCAAGTTATCATGTGTGTTACTGTGATTGTCAGACATGGCTGGTTGCTCCCGATTCAACTCATGCACTTTTACATATCCACCAAGCTGGCTAACACAGGATTTGGATTTTTGAGGATAAACGCCAATATAATACCCTGACAGCATCCCAACCCACCATCCCAAAATGTCAGAGGTAAATCCATTTACGAAAGTAAAAAAAAAATAAATTAAATCCTTCTGTGACCAGTTCCCTGAGGGAAACATGCAGTTCCCTAAAACACTGGTACTGGCAGTAAGTCTGGTCCCATTCTCCAGCTATATCTACAACAAACCCATTTGTTGGTAAGGAAGAAAGAAAGTCACCAGATGTGGTTGCTGGTGTCTTGGTAACTAACTATCAGAGTCAGTTATCCATACTGCTTGTAATCAGGCTAAAAGTTCCTGAGGCTTCGCCATCTGGAATTTTTGCATAGCATCTCTAACAAGTTGGGTTTGGTTTTTTTTAGGGCTTGCTTTTTTTTTTTTTTTTAACTATAGCTAGACTTCAGTCAGGATCAGTTTGGAAATAAGCCTGCCCATTCCTTTTCCTTCAGGTGAGCTTTATAAGCAATGCAAAATAAGGCGCTTTTTTTCTTTTTCCCCTTTTTTTTTCTCCTCTAGAGCAAGCTGAATTAGGAAATAAGTTGGAAAGCAAATACACTTATACAAAAAAACCCTCAGAATATTGCATAAATAAGAAAAGGCTATAGACACATTTCTCTCCTGCCTGCTGTATTTTTTCCTCCTGCTTTCCTCTCACATCAGCTTCCTTTCAATAGCTTTGATGTGTGGCAAAAAACTCTGTAGAAGAGACTGCCCCTTAAGGGGGCGGGGAAAACCAACCAAACTAAAAAAACCCAAACGAACCAAACAGAAAGCAAACAGACCAACCTTTCCCTCCATCCCTCCTACACTTATGTTCCAACTCTGCCCAGCAATCTCTAGGTCTCTCTCTGTTCTGTGGAAAGTCCCATCCTTCACCTTCACTTTCCTCTTCCCTCTCTCCTTCTACACAATATCCCTCTGCTCCCAGCACAGGGGTAAATGCTGTCCCTTTGCAGATACTCCACCTGAGCCAAAGTCCAGAGGCCAGATCAATGCAAAACAAGAGTCTTTTTCTCAAATAGCCATTTTCTATCTTTTTAAAGGAACATCCCATGGTGAATTGCAACAAATAAATAAAATACAAATGTTCTATTGTAAGGAATATTTCTATTGTAAGGAAATTTAGCCTGCCCTAGGACTCTTCCAGATTTTTATTTTTCTTTACAGTGCTTTTTACATCATTATTCTCTACAGTGACTCCCTCATATAACTAGTTCTAATTCTCCTGCTAAACATGGTATTAAATTCACACATCTACAAGATTACATTCTATTAAGTTTTAGAGTCAATGAATTTCTTCTTTTTCCTTTTTTCCCTTAACCTAATTTAATTCTTTGGGGGTTTTGACTTGTTTGTCTGTTTTTATCAGGTGTAATTACGTGCACTTGTAGCACCAGTTTTGTACTGTTTAATTTTTAAAATCAAGATAATCACAAAGCAATTGGATCAAGCATCTAAGATTTTCCATAGACATATATATATATATATATGGATCGTAATCTTTCAGCTAAATTGTTGGTGCCTATAATATCAAAAACCTCTGTATCATACACAAAATACCACAGACCAGTTTCAGCTGTTGCCCTGTACAGTATGAAGCCCAGACAGAAATACGTCTACAGACAGACTGTCACTGCTAGGTACTGACCAGAGAAATTGAAGACAGTTTGTACATCACCCTGCAGATCAGGACAACTTCACATTAGTGCAATGTACAATGAAAAAGGAGGTTCAGTCTATAATAATGAGCTTATTAACATATCTCTGTAATAGTCAAGTTTACCAATTTAATCTCACTTTTCTTGGTGTAGTCAATTCAATTCAATAAACCATTTTAATTCATAACGTAAGTATAAAAAGTGCCCTTTATTGGGTGATATCCTAAAATAACTATTGAATGTTGCCATTTCTGATGATTTAACATATACCATTTTCCATTAGTTAAATACTATAGCTAGGAAACAGATCACAAAATTTGTATTTCATTGTGCAAATTGTCTTTTCATGTGTGTGAGCTCTTTAAGAAACTATGCAATTCGTTCTCCAAATAATCTTTTCTAGTAAGGAATGGAACTGTCTGATAATGGAAGTAGCACTTTAAAAAATTAGCCTACTTTTGTAAATCCTTTGAGTTCATCTGCTCTGGTGCACCCTCCTCAGGAATACTGAGCCATGAGCATGTGCAGTACTACAGATACTTAAAATATTGTCTGAATTTCTGCTATTCCTGCATGTCACAGTGACCTGTCAAATTGCTGATTTAGCAGTTGCTGCTATGAACTTCCTTGTAACTGGAATTCGTTGGCCTGGTATTAAAAAATAAACAAGCAAAACCCAAACAACCCTCTCCCCCTGCCTCATCTTCCCCCTCCCCCCTCCCCTAACCACCAAAAAGGCCAAAGTCACCAGTTAAATATGAAGATATTTTAACCTGATTATATACCATAGGTATACTCTTTAATGTCAGTACACTTTAACTCCAAGCCTCAAACAGGTGATAACTACTTCTCTGCAAACCAAATGTTTTCCTAGAAGGGGTACATGTAGGTTTCCAGGAAAACACCTCACTAAAATCTTTTATTATTGTTGGACTTGGTTTTGGTTGGGGTTTTGGTTTTTTTTTTAAAGCAATTCAGATTACTAAATACAGAAGTTCCCCTTTAATATGCTGTATTTGATCAGAAAAATAAGAACATGGGGTTTGGGAAAAACAAGAAGCTTGATAACTTTCATTAGTCTCTCATAGCAGTCAATTTCTGTATACATTGCCTTGCAAAGATTTGTTGGTACCTTAACTGAATTTGATAAACATCAGAAAAGGGCACCCAAGAGTCTCTCAAAGCCAGCCAGGAAAAAAAAATCTAGAAATAAAATATTTCTCAGCAAAATGTTCGTTTTCATTCTTCTCTGAAGATAGGGAAACTTTGATAAATTCAAATGAAACAGATTGAGCTTAGGGAATGCTTATCCATGCTATCTTGTCTATCAGTTATCAGGAACGGAATTTTGGAAGATTAAAAGAAGCCCTCCCTCCTCTCCTCCTCTCACATCTCTCTCTCTCACACACACACATAGATATGACATCACCACAAATGCATTCCTCTAGTAACTGAACCAAGTAACAATCTCCAGCTAAAAACAGCAAGAAAAATTTTTAAATGTTTTTGGAGCTTCAGTTACACTTCATTACTAGCCATTTTCAGAGTTTATTCAGAGCTTTGGCACAAAAAGCTGATATCCACCTAAAGTGTAATCTTAATCTGTAAATGGCATTCATAAATAGCATAGAGCACTTCTGCATTTTCAGTATGCCACAGGATTCACTATCAAATTTTCTGAATTTACAAGTCAATAGACAGTCTTTCAATCTATCTGGTCCTTGCAGACTCAGCATGCTACTTGTAAGCCAAGCTGTTGTCCTTCTGGCTTCATATAGTGCTGCCAGCACTAAAGATTTGGCAGACAAAATTCCTCTCTCAGTAGACACAGCACAGCAGACTGGGATGTGCTGGACATTCCTAGATTAACAGGTACTTCAGATGGTAAGTGAAGTGCAGTACTCCGTGCTGCAGTACAATGCAGCAGCAAGTCAATTCACTCACTGTAGTGCATCCGTATTTTGTTCCTGAATGCTACCAGTTTCACCTACATAGGCAGCATATATAGGTCCCACAGCCTATATAGAAATTAGTTCTGAAAAGAGAACCTTACTAACATCCTGAAAGCTTAATGAACTGGAAGACCATCAACTTTGTTCTCCCATAACCCCCCCAGTTTTACAGGGTTAATAATAGCACTAAGGGGATGAAGGAAAAAAACAACCAAAGAAAAAAGCCCAACAAAAACCCAACAACAAAAAAAAAACCCAAAAAACCCAAAACACCCACACCAGAACTACAACAGCAAAGAAAACCTAACCTAACAAAGCCCCTGCTTTTAATATATAATTCTCTCTACTCAAATGAAAGTTGCAAAAGTGATCAGAAAAGAAACCAGAGGGCAGCATGTGATAAAAGTTCCATTCAGACTGTTTTTCAGAGTAAAGCAGTGCTTAAAATATCATTCTTCCTCAACTACCTACTTCTTTTCTAAGAAGACAATTTAATAGGATGATAAGATGTCATTGCTTGCAACAGTAAAAAGGAACACAGAAACTCCAGAAGGTCGTCTTCAGCCTTAAGTTCCCCACATGCTGTAAATGTGCATGTTGTCTTCTCTCCCTATTCTGTTCTGAACTTGCCCCACGAACCAACTGTCATCCTTGATGCCTGCAGCTGCATTACCAGGAGAGAACACCAACATTATCACTAAGGATTTGCTACTGGATCAATTCTGTAGGTGTTGTAAATCAGCACAGCTTCAGTTCCTTCAGCTAAGTGACGATGATTTACAAGGCCCTGAGGATCTGGCCCTCTGTCCTTATTACTTCATTAATCTGCATATTCCTGCAATGTACACCCATCTTGTTCCTAAATTACTTTTACTTCAACCCACCTGTTATCAGTCTGATGTGGATTTATACAGAGTTCATACTATACTTTCTTACTCATTTTTGAAGAAGCATTGCCCTGAATCTGTCCATGGTCCATAAATGATCTATATGACTGACTGAATCAAACCTAGGCTGCTAGCTGTCAGCAGGTATGAATTCAATTTCCCAAGACCAATCCATTAGTATCTAAACACTATTAATAGAGTGGATAGGGAGAAGCACATTTTTTCTATCCCAGGGAATAAGATGCTGGCCACTTCTGGTAGGAAGGTATTTGATCAGGTCTGTCAGAGCCAGAAGACCGTGGTGGATACCTTCTCATAATAACGAGTAGCTCATTCCCAAGAGAAGAGAAAGTTGGTGTCGGGGAGAAGCATGTTTTATCATATTCCTTCAAGACATCACTGAAGCTAAGAGCCCAGCAAGATTCAAAGGAGGTTTAGATACTTACATGGATAACAAGACCATCAACTGCTGC
The DNA here is from genome assembly GCA_022605575.1 of Laterallus jamaicensis coturniculus. Lineage (NCBI taxonomy): Eukaryota > Metazoa > Chordata > Aves > Gruiformes > Rallidae > Laterallus > Laterallus jamaicensis. The sequence goes on from JAKCOX010000019.1 coordinate 15,059,815, forward strand.
ACTGGACAGTATATTTTTTATTTTTTTTTGTAAGAAAATAAACCCTCAAATTTCAGTGCATAACCTTGCTGCCAGAAATGTGGGTGGGATGGAAACAGGCTCAGTGGAAATGTTCCTACATTTCCGTTTTGGAGCTTTCCCTAGTTGCCTTAATTTCCCTCTGACACAGTCTACTGTTAAAAAAGGACCCTGAGGGAATACCACTCTGATCCTCGATGGCATGGCCTGAAAATCAAGGAACCCAGTCAGTGAACAAAAACCTAACAACTGCTACATTTTATGTGCAAATTTATTTCTGAAAAAATATTTCGTTGATCATGAGTTTAAAGTGAGGCACCGATAACCCACATCAAATTTATTACGTGGACATTTAAACGCCTCCAGAGTCCTCTGAAAGTAGCACTAACATGGAAGAAATAATTTAGATGGAGTTAGAAGAACTATTACTTGTGCCTAAAACCTGATTTTTTTTTCTAAAAGCAAACGTCCTCGAAGCATTCTCTGCAGAAATATGTAATGGTTATCTTTAACAAGTCAGCATTTTTCAAATGTTACAATGCTGTAGACCTGAAATGGGTATTTTTTATAAACTTAAAATAGAATGAACTGAGACCGCAAACACTGTACTTTATTAACAAGCCCAGGCTTTTCAATAGCATGTCTGACCATCAGAGGTGTTTACAGAGGGACCTAAGACTCTGTAGCCTAAATAAGTGAGTATTAGCATCCACTTGGGGAAGGTTAAAAACTGTATTTGCCTGAGAGCACTAAGGGAAAGGAAAAAATGTACTTTCTGTAGGCTGGTGAAGGACACCCAGTCAGGAGCAGCAAAAATTTCCTGCACAGGTCTAAGCATTGGTCAGAGTACAAAGAATGGGATTCGTCACTCCCAGGTTCACTGAAACAACTAGCTCCAAGTGAAGGAGTTACCATGCTGTAATTCTGCTAATGTTATTTATACACGAGCTACATACCTAGGGAATAGGAATCAACTGAGTTGATTTAAAGAAAACTCACGCTTTTATCGCAGTTCTAGAAGGTAAGGAAACACAACTTCTTAGACATCCCCTCTTCAAAATTTTTTTGGGGCTACCAAAGATTATCTTACTCATTAAGTAAAATTCTCTTCAATAATAAAGAATATTGTAATAAATGCCTGCCTGCCTTCTGCAGGACCAAGATAAATTTTAAAGGGCCATGCAAGCATTTGCATGTATCAATCTGCATCACTGAAGTATAGCTGCTAACTTCATAAATTGAAGTTAAAAAAGAAATACTAAACTAATTACCCTGCTCTCCCATTTACCTATATGCATCCATCAGTAAGATAGTGCTTTTAACAACTTTTCCTGTAGTTTCTGGGAGAGAGAATAGTTGCTAAATGTTCTGATTTTCCTTTAAATCTTTCTAACTTGATAGGCTTGCTGTTGCTATGCTTTCTATGAACTTCTTGTACATCAAGGAGAAATCTTGTTATCATTTCTATTCTGAATGCTTTTCTTCAGGCAAGCCACCCACCATTGCTCCTTCCATCCTTTAGAAAATAGCATTTCGTGGGATTTAGTGACTGTTCTGTAGACACTCATGCACCCAGTTTGAATCTCCTACTGTGCTTCAGCAGTGACTTCGCTGAGTTGTATGGGACTTCAGAGAATGAATATTAAGTGGATATCAGCCACAGCAATATGAAGACCTTTGCTAGATTAAATAAGAATGCACAGGAGAAATAAATGGGTGATCCACTTAAAATTTCAACCTAAGATTTCCATGCTGTAACCCCTCTGACTACTTCCTTTCTTCTCTCCTATTTCAAAATCTTAACTAGCTTGTTTGTTACATCCCAAATCTTTTACACGCACACACACATTTGATACCTGTGTCCTTTCTAGCTATAATAATCCCATTTTCCTACTACATTTCCTATCTCCTCAGCCCCAGGCTTCTTATCTGAAGTCACTACATACTCCACAAGTAAACTATCACTACTCATCACCTGCTGTGAATCACAAAGTCACTGCAGAAACTAATCAGGGACCTATAGCTGGCAGGAAGCAGTAACTGCTTTGTGTGGCTCCTTGCCCCAGAATAAGAGCCTACACAGAATGTACCCTGCTAGTGAGCTGCTATGCACTGAGTGCTATTTGCGTTCACTGGTCAGTGCCCATTGCTTCTCAGTGATGACCATTCACCATGGAGAGAAAAACGTCACTGCTAGCTACTGACTGGCAGCTGCTCTGCGCAGAAACAGGTCAACAATGATCTCTTACCACAGGGTAAACTGTTATTGTCTCTCCATATTTGAAAAGTGGCTAATATTGCAGTGACAGCAGGACATGGCTTTGATGGGTTACAGTATGGCAAATCCAGGTTGTGTCAACTGATCAGCTTACAGTAGTGAAATACCTAGTTTTGTCAGTATAGACATTGTCATTGATAGTTGTTAGCATTAATGAGCTACTGCCAAAACCAGAAACAAGCCATTACCAGTTAATGATAAGTAGTACCTGTTCTAAATACAGAAAGCCCCTACTATCAAGGCTAAATAACTAAGTCTTTTGTAGCAATGAAGGTGTATCAACCTTTCACCTGGTTTTATCATCTTAGGATTGGAGCTCCTCTCCTGTGAAGACAGGCTGAGAAAGTTGGGGCTGTTCAGCCTGAAGAAGGGAAGGTTCAGGGGAGACCAGAACAGCCTTCCAGTACCTGAAAGGGTCCTACAGGAAAGCTGGGGAGGGACTCTTTTTAAGGGCATGTAGCAATAGGATAAGGGACAATGGTTTTAAACTAGAAAAGGGTAGGTTTAGGTTAGATACTAAGAAAATATTCTTCAATGTGAGGGTGGTAGATCACTGGAACAGGTTTCCCAGAGAGGTAGTGGAGGCCCCATCCCATGAGATATTCAAGGTCTGGCTTGATGGGACTCTGAGCAAGCTCATCTAGAGAAAATGTCCCTGCTTACTGCAAAGGAATTAGACTAGATAACCTTAAAGGTCCCTTCCAACCTAATACATTCTATGATTCTATGATATGATTCTATGACACCGCTATGCCCAAGTTTTTCTCTTACATTTTGCTACAATATCCTTCCATCCCGTTATAAATGATTTGGTCCCAAACAGGATTTTATCCAAATTGAACAATTTATTAAACGAATAAAAGCAAGCAAACAGCATTGGCGTGCACAGTCAGCACCGGGTGCGCCGGGAGTCTCTGTCCCACCAAGACGCACCCCGAACAGTTCCAGTCCCTGGCTTATATACCTTCCAGGGATAACACAGCCCACCGGCTTAAACTGACAGGCTGGAGTGCTGCCAGGCGACCCCCATAAGACATCCTGTAGCTTTTGTCTTGTTAATGGTCAGGTAGCTGGTTCTGCTGGTTCAGGGCGCCTCTGTTGACCACTTTCCTTTCAGAGACAAGATGTTTCTCCAGAGGTATCACAATGCACACAGTGTGCTGCACTGTGGTCCTTTAGGTGAAGATTTGCATATCCTTTATATAGTTTATTGCTGTTTCAACAGAGTACGTGCAAAATCTCAAACTGTCCCTCCCAGGCCCGCGACCATACAAGGGAATGACATTATGCACCCCAACATTATTTCATGTTAACACGAATCACAGGAACATATATCACAATCCTATTTCTACTTTTTAGTATTGCAGCATGATTTCCATAATGTTTCTACCTGCAGTAACCACAACAGCTGTGTTTCCCCATCCATTCTCTTCTCCACCTACATATGGTTACCCAGCCTATGATCTCTCTAAAAGTTGTTCAGCAGATAAACTGGAGCAGCAGCTGCAGCCTACTGCTGCCCAAGCAGTGATAACTTGCTGCCTCACTGTCATTTCCTTGCCTGCAAGCTGAAAAGGTGGTAGCCTTGGTTTATGGCAAGAACAAGGAAGGTCAAAGAAATGCCTTGATGTGTCAGATGAAGTATGGGTTGTCAGGGGTTAGTTTAGATATGTAGTCTTTCTAGATTATCTAGATTTCTTTAGAGTCTAGATAATAAAAGATGTGGTTGTTGTGGGGATTTCCTCCCCCCCCCCTTGTTTTTCAGGTTATATCACAGATTTTTGGCAAGGTCCTGTCTAAGCAGACTTACTTTAAAAAAAGAACTGGTAAAAAAAAGATCTTAAGTGAGATCCTAAAGTTCTGGAAAAATGAATGCCCCAATTTTCCACTGTCTTGCATCTCACATAATATGCAGCATTTTTAATCCAAACATCTTACTGAGGTCATCAGCTTGATTCATATTTTACAGATGTAGAAAATGGATAGTGAAGTGAATGGATGCTTGGTAAGAGTTTCAGAGCCAGGAATGAATAACAGTGCTTTGAATCCCCTTCCAGTGTACTGTGTGTGCAATAATAAAGAGCTGTGGAGGTGGCTGTGAAGTGACAGAATCACCCCAGTTCAAGTGATTATATAGAAAAGTTTGAAAAGAAATGGGAAATCAGGCGTTGGATGAGACATAAAGCAAGTAGATAAACCAAATGTACCTTCATCCTTTATTAACTTTCTTAATGAGGTTATCGCTGACTATCGGGAACTCTAACGAGACCAACAAACATCTATTTTAAATGCCAAGCAAATGCCTGTTAAGCAACAGACTCCCTCTTCGTAGGGCTGATGCTCTCAAATCCTAATAGTAACTGACAAGACTACCCCATCTGGACTCTTTTTCTCTTTTTTTTCCTTTGCATTTTGAGTATGTGACAAAGCACTGTGCAAGGGATTGCCTTTACAAGCAGAGCTGTATGTTTTTTAAAATGGGTGAGCAGCATTGTAATAACATATGTGGAAAGATCAAAATGCAATTTCTTTTTATTATTCCTATTATTGCATTCCCCTACACAATGGCAACCTCTTCAGAGACATTGTCTGCAACATAATATTGATTTAATGCGCCACTTCATATGCCTGCCACGTCCTCAGATTAAAGATTTAAATTAATATGACAAGTGAAACACTAAGAAATTCAACAAATAACTGGATAGCCTTATCCACACAGGGTACAATTTATAGTTTAAAAAAAATCCCAAACAAGCAAACATACAAAAACCCCAACCCCAGCAGCCACAGTTTAAGTGTAGACCAGATTTAATTTGCTTGATTTATCTTGAGGACTTTGAGCGCAAATTCATTATTCTCTTATTAACTATTATCATTATTGGAATTTATAAGGAACCTATAAACCTATTAAACTGGTCTTAAATGTTGCAATCTATTTATTGAACACACCAGCAATGAAAAATTAATTATTAAACAACCACCACAGGAAAATATCAGTGGCCTTGTCACCTCAGAGCTTGATTGATAGCATGTTACCTTCTGGAGAGTGGGGCCCTGCAACACTCAAATATAAACCTTGGAAGGGTAATGCCGAGTATGTCACAACATAAGTCACATTTTTAATTTAATGTTTTATTAAATGTTAGATAGAATAAATTTATCCAGGCTTCACAGACTCTGTCTTAATAAATGAATTGGCACTCTTTCAGATGTAAAAAATGGTCACAGGTTCTCAAGGACATCAGAAACCCTGAAGCATAAGACACCAGTAAATACAAAGAGCAAAGGCAGCATGGACAGTAATATATTTGCAAGCACTGCGGGTGAGCCAACACTTTCAAAATGCTGAGGCTAACAAAACAAGGGCAGTGAACTCCCAAAATGAGAAAAGCACCTGCAGTAAGAAGCTGTGCTTGAGTGCTGTTGCACGAACGTGTCCACTACTGGAAAAGAAGTGGAAAGGGTGTGGGTTTATCACCCTCCTGCTACTATATTTTAGGATATGTTTGTACGTTTAAAATTTCATGAGAGGTATTAATAATTTATTTTTCTCCTGTCCTTTAATTTTCTAAGGCTACACTTTGAAAACAAGAGGCAGGGAGATGATATATTCTCTCCCTCCTCTGCAGCTATCTAAAGCACCTTCACTTGGCGTTTCCCTGCAGAACTCCTGTCATTAGTAATAGATAATTCGGCTACGAAAAATGGTTACAAGTTCCTTAGTCAAAACCAATATGCCCCTGCCCTGGCACATCCCTCCAGAGACATCCTAATATTTCCGCAAGCGGCTCCATTTCGAAAGCATTTGGCTTACGTAAGGCAGGACAGCTCAACACTACCATTCAAGCAATGAAAGGCTTTCACAGCATAATCGAGCCATAATATGTATTTCCACAGACACTAAACTAAATGATTGTACATGACTGTTAATACCGCCAGAAAAATCCCCTTCACCTCACTGTCAGATAATAATCACAAAAAAATACTTGTCCTGTTTTGGGGTTTTTTTTCCCATAAGTCTAAAATGTTAGCCCTCAATTGCTATCCATCTCATGCTGCCACACATGCTACATCGTTAGCCGACGTAAGAACAACAGGTTCCAATAAGCAACACACCAAACTGCAGCGAGTAGTGAGTTACAGGGAAAATGTTTCCCCCCACCGCCTGTGCTTCTCGAATTCATGCAGTTGGCACCCTCCTGCTGAATGCAGGAGAGCATTTCAGTGAAAAGGTAGGAAGGAAGAGGACCCTGAAACTTCCTTTGAGCCTGGTATTTTTCCAGAAATCCAGGAAGCAAATTCCCAGCATCTGAGCAATATACAGGAAAGTGAAAAACAAAGCAAAGCCCACAATTGCACCTAAGTCCTAAACACAAGATATTCTAGACCAAACTGCATGACTTGCCACTCCATTTACAAGTCCTACAGCTGATGTGAGAGGAAATTTAAAGGGCTTCACATAGGCATAGGGTCATATGGAAACATTAGCAGTAAGATGAACTCGCTACCAGTAAAAATGACAAATAAACCAAAATTGAGTTACACTGTATTTAATCCTACCTGTCTTTAGCTGACCCAATTAAATATATTATAAGCTTAGATGAGTAGTCACAGTTTACAACAGAAACTGCATATTTATATGGAAATTTTATTTTTTGTATTCAAAATGTGATGGAAAAGGTGTGAAACAAAAATATTCTTTTTTTCTCTGAGAATAATAACTTTTATATTAGCAGGTTTTCCTGAAGGGTGAAGAACTGGATCCAAGAATGGAAACAGGTCCAGAGGTCATGAAGCCATGATGCAGTATATATTTTAGAAAACAAACACATGGGAATCAACAAATAGATAGATTAATAATATCTTGAAGTTTAGTTTTGTATTGGTTGGGGCTGGGATAGAGTTAATTATCTTTACAGTAGTTTATACAGCATCAAGGCTCATCACACTGCCCCATCAGCGAGTAGGTTAGGGGTGAACAAAAATTTTGGAAGAGACACAGATGGGACAGCTGACCCCAACTGACCAAAGGGATATCCCATACCATATGATGTCATGCTATCAGAAATAAAACCTGTGAGAAGAAGGAGTAAGGAGAGACTTTTGGAGTGATGGTGATTTTCTTCCCAAGTAACATGATGGAGCTCTGGAAATGGCTGAAAACCCACCTGCCGATGGGAAGTGGTGAATGAATTTTGCTTTGCTTGCATGAAAAGCTTTGCTTTACCTATACAACTGCCTATCTCAACCCACGAGTTTTCTGTTTCCTTCCTGATTCTCTTCCCCATCCCCTTGCAGGAGAGAGAGAAAGTGGCTGTGTGGGGCTGAGCTGCCTGCCAGGATTAACTGTTAACAATTTTCTTATGTTTTTTTTTTTTAATTATTCAGACAGGAACAATACTAATTTTTTTCTCTTTTTTTTTCTCTTTTTTTTTCTCTTTTTTTTAGCAATAGCCACTTTCATTTCACAAGTGGTTTTCTTATTCATACTTGATTACCAAATCACTTTTCATGTGGGAAGGAAGACAGACAGGTTTAAAAGAAATTATTTGAACAGAAATTCTTTTAGCCACAGTTCCAGCTTCTAAAGGAAACCAGTTGCTTTAGTATTTTCTAAGAAACTAACGCATTTTGACTACAGTTTTGAGGAACACTGCTTTGTAACTCAGGCATATAAAAATGTTAACACTTTTAAGCTAGAGTAAGTGTGTACATAAGCAAGCAAATAAATACATTTAGCATGGATGTTATAAGAGAGCAGAAAATCAACCACAACATTAAGTAGCTCAGAATGTTCCAGCTGCATCTAAACGCACCTCCTTGGAACACAACTCCATGTTCTCCCCAGTCCATGTGCCCTGATTTCCTTTCCAGGATTATCAGGACACTAAGAAGATGATGTGGCAGATGCCCTTTTGTTGTCAAAATGTGAAATTTGGATCCTGTTGGGACTGTGCTTCCTGACTTGGACATTTTCAAGGCTGTTATGTCCAGTAGTACAGATATAGTCATAGTGCCTGTCTCCTGCTCCAGAGTGAAGAGAAATCTGATAGTGGTGGAATGAAAGGGCTTATCTCTTTACTCCAGAACAAAGAAAATAGTGACAGATTGCAGCAGTTTTTTACCCAAGGATACACTCTCAATTCAATGTATCTGAATACTCTCTCCATTAAAATGGCAAAAACATATGAAAGTTAAACAGGGGAAGGCGTATAAAGTGGTAGTTAGATAACAAATAAATCTTAATCTTTTTTTCTAGTGCTTTAACATTTAGCATTTTTTCTAGAACTGTGAAAATCTCAATATTCAGTAGTTATAAAACTCACCTTGCTAAATATGTGATGCTGCAACATGTGTTAGTTCACTTTCTCTCTATTAAGAAGCAAAATTTATGAGCCTGTCTAAAGAAAACTATAGCCATCAGATATCAAATCCAGTCTGTGCCTTTCCTGTAGACGACCAAGAAATCATATATTCTTCTTGACCAGGATAAATGACCATATAAATTTATTTCAATATTTGCAGGCAGAAGATAATTTGCCTAAATATATTTTCCTGCCTCTTACCAAGTAAAAGAATGCAACCTGAAATTCACACTTCTCTGCTAGTAAGCAGGTATCCAGCTGAAGCCTTCTGTCCAGTAAGATAAAACAGACTTATAATAACTGGCATAGGATGTTCAATTTCATCCATGATATAGTATATACAGTACCATTATGTCTACAATAACTGTCCCAGGCCAAATCTAAACCCAAATCTAAAATATGATGCAATTTAGGAAATCCACATACTGTCAAGAATGTATTGCTTACTCCAATATAGCGGATGCCTGTAGAAGTAGCCACTAGATACAGAATGATATCAGACTATCTGCACTATCAGTACTTACAAATGAGAAACTCTGTATCTACCACCTATGACTTGCATATAAGCTTTACCAACACTAAGGATATGAACTTTGAAAATTTCATAGGCTGAGCTAATTTACAGTGAGTCAGCAAAGTGAAAGTCCATCAAAGAGAACAGAGAAAAATAATGGCTCCACCAATTTTAACAGAAGGATTTGTGCTTGCTTCCCATTTCTCCCCAAACCACAATTTTTATTTATTTTTTAATATAGAGTACAAAGCAACGACAGTAGCTAACAGAAAATTTCTCGGAGATAGATAGATCTCAAAAGATGATTATGTGCCAAATGTTTTTATCCTACACAACAGAAGATAACAGATGGATAGGTAGATAGGTAAATGGATAGATGCAAAGCATTAGTGTGTGCGAGCATATATATGTCCATGCATGACTAGAAAGCTCCTTGGCAAACCCATTACATGCCAAAAAGACTTATAAATTAATGTTAAATGCAAACTAAAAAATCAAAAGTCTGTGACATGTAGGATGTTTGTCCTTTAGTAACCTTTGGTTTTGACGATGAAAAATCGAGATTTGCCATCCACTTGTACAGTGACTAATGAGCTAATAAATTTACAGACAGATGAATACAGAATTCTTGATTTCTCTTTAAAAAAGTGCCTATAATACAAATGAACTATTTTAATCAAAAACAGAGGAGGCACAAATATCATGAAAGGACTACATTTTCAAGAGTTCTGCCCAACACTTACAAACATAAATGACTTTTTACTGTGGTACCATTACTCGTGAGTATAAATACTTGTTCTTTTAGGAAAGGCTAATGTTTTTTAAACAAATGAATTCCCAGAAGCTGTGTGTATTATAAATGCTTTCACATGTGGAAATTGTGGGCATTATAGATTACAGTCTGTGTTATAGTAAGAAAGAATTATTATCCTTGGTGACTTCGGGCAGGTAATTTCATTCTTCCTTCTCCCCCTTCGCTTCCTATTCTTTGCCTATGAATCCTATTTTTTGTTATAAGCTCTTTGAAGCAGGAATTACTTACACATTTACTTTAGTCCTCTAGTATTGTTTGGAGACTCCAGGAACAATTGTAATACAGATATAATAAATGTAGGTACGGATATGCACAGTTGAAGTTGTTACACCTACATTATTGTTATGGTTACCTAATAAGATGTTACTCTGTTTGGAGCATGTGCTATAAAAGGAAACTGATCTCACTTTTGTCAAAAAACTTATACTCATTTCTAACACTTTCAGAAGTTTACAACATCCTTGGCTCTAAATTGGACCTAGTCAGTAGACAAGGAACTAGCTGTATGGTCGCCTTTGAAGAGCTGCAGTCAATGGCTCCATGTTCACCTTTAAACCAGTGACAAACAGCATTCCTCAGGGGTACTGAGACCAGCACTGTTCAACATATTTGTCGGCAACATGGATAGGGGGATCAAGCACACCCTCAGTAACTTTGCCAGCAGTGTTTGCCTCAGAAGGCCACCATATTCTGGGCTGCATCAAAAGAAGAGTGACCAGCAGGTCCCATATGTCCTGGAGTATTGAGTTCAGCTCTGGGGTCCCAGTACAAGAAGGACATGGAGCGAAATGCTGGAGCGAGTTGAGAGGGCCACAAGCAAGCTGGAACACCTCTCCTGTGAAGACAGGCTGAGAGACTTGGGCTTGTTCAGCCTGGAGAAGAGATAGCTCTGGGGAGACCTAATTGCAGCCTTCCAGTACCTAAAGGGATCCTACAGGAAAGTGGGAGAGGGACGGTATATCAGAGGGTGTAGCGATAGGAAAAAGGGTAATGGGTTTAAACTGAAAGAGAGTAGATTTAGATTAGATGTTACAGGGAAATTCTTCACAAAGTGGAGAGTGGCAAGACACTGGAACAGATTGCACAGAGAAGCTGTGGATACTCCATCCCCGGAAGTGTTCAAGGCCAGGTTGGATGGGGCTTTAGGCAACCTGGTCTAGTGGAGGGTGTCCCTGCCCCTGGTAGAGGGTAGGAACGAAATGATCTTTAAAGGACCTTTCAACCCAAACCATTCTATGATTCACTACAGAATTACTTAACTTATGGTCCTTATCACTCCATTCCTCCCTTTCTCCTTTCACTTGTCTCCTTTCTGTCCCTCTGCAACATATTGCTACTGTGGGAGGTATTCTCACTGTCTAACTTTAGTCAACTAATTTAGGACTCTGAATCACCCTCTAGGAGTGCCTACCTCATAGAATATGACTATATATGGGATAGACATTTTTAAACTTAGGTGTTCTAATATGTACTTTCTTCAAATATCCAAAGTAGCTGGGCCTACGTGGTGTTAATATTCCACTCTATAAAACACTGCCTGTCAACAGTAAGTGAATTTATGAAATGGTTTGGTTGCAGATCTTTTTTCACAAGCTTAGCACCTCACTTCCATTTTCTCTCACCTAGATTTAACACAGTAAGCACAGTATCTGTAGGACAGCATAAAAGAAAAAAAAAACCAAGTAAAATATTAAATGCATATGTTATCTACCCATGGAATTTGCTAAAGCATTAGTAGAATTTAAAAAGCACATGGCTGCTCAATAAACCGCAGCATTCAGCCAAGGAGGCTGCCGCTGTGAGTAAGACAGTACATCAGTCCCATGCCTAACCACGTCTTGACCTTTCTTCTAAGACTGTCAACAAAGGTACCAATTAGAGCAATGATTAGAGCAACACATTTTGTATTGTGCTAAACACAACTGTTACCAAGGGAAAAAAAAAAAAATACTTTTTGCTTAGCACTGGATTCCTGACTGGCTCAACACAGATCTTCCACTGACAACTACTTTGCTAAGTCTCAAGACAAGATGCAGTTAAATGTACCATCCACATACTTTTCTTGCCATCTCTTGGGACACAGAAAAGCTTTTACTGTAAATGAATTATTTCTCCTCGTACTTTGTTGACTTTGTTTAGTTTGTCATCCATTTCACACAAATTAAGTGATCCAAGAATTTCCTAAGTCACTTTTATATCAGGATTTAATTTTAAAACTATTTGTTTCTGCACTACATGACTATGTCAGCCATAAATTATGCACCCTAGTCCAACACATTGAGAGCTGCATGCCAGGTATTCAAGATCAGCTTCTGAAAGTCTTCCCTTTAATGATGCTGTAACAAAAAGCTTGATCAACATATGTATCAACTATCAATCTACTTACTTAAAGAATGTCAAATGTGTTAAGGGGATGAGAAATAGAAACAGTAGACTTTTTTTTCCTGTCTCAGTTGCAAAATGAATGCATATAATTCATACATAACATCGAGAGGCAGGATGAAAAGAATGTATGTTTTAATATGGGCTATGCACAGCAAAGAAAAAAAGCAGTGTGCTGTGTACTAATGGTAGGGAAAAGGCTATGGGATTTTATTATAACATTAAGCTTTATCTTGGAGTTCCATTATTAGAAGACATGTTGGTGATGTCATGGACAATGGAATATAAAGACCACTAATCTATTTTAAGGGTACAGGAAAATGTTTAACTGCCATACAAAGATTTATTTTGAAAGAAATAAGGCATTTCAATCCATGGTTCTTTAAATTTACAAATAATGTATGTGCTATTTTGTGTTGCTCGTTTTCTTTCCCCCCTTCCTGTAGCCCTAACTTGCTATTGCATGAGTGGCACTGTGTTGTACCTGCTCAGTGGAATATGAAATGCAACTTAAAAGTTTAAGGTCAATCTGATTTTACTGTTCAAAATCAATGATCTGAAATTAAACGAAATATAGATGAAAAATGAAAAACAAATTAAAGCTACGACAGTTACTGCTGCTATTAAATGACAAGGCAGTTAACTTATAATAAGATATATATAAAAGAGGGTAGATTTATATTTGATATAAGGAAGAATTTCTTAACAAAATGAAGAGTGGTGAGACACCAGAACAGGTTGCTCAGAGAAGTTGTGGATGCCTGCTACCATGACATGTTCAAGGCCAGGTTGGATGGGGCTTTGCACAAACTGGTGTAGGGAAGTGTGTCCCTGTCCACGGAAAGGGGTTTGGAACTAGATGATCTTTGATGTCCCAACCAAAACCATTCTATCATTCTATGAAATATTTACCTTTAAAATAATGATATTATTCATAGGGCAGCATCCTTTATACAAGACAAATACAACATTTTAATCTTCAGACAAGAACATTTTAGTAAAGGTCTTTTTTTATATGCTTTTGCAATGAATGGTCAGTAAGAGCTTGGGAATATATAGCAAAAATTGCAATATTCTATTTAATTTTTATAGGAAAAGATTTCATATTTCGACTGGTTCAGTCCTAGGTTTCATATCAATTAAGAATATTCAAAGGAAGCACTTTGATAGCTATATTTTCAAAACACAATCTATTCTAGTGATGGACAACATTCCCACCTGCAGTTCACATGTTGCTAATAATGCACTGAAATATTTAAAGTAATACTGAATATGGATAAAAATTTATGCATCTCTTTATTGTACATAGGCAAGACCTAAGTATCATGTGAAAACTGTGTTAGTATGAAGACAAGAAGCTTCTTTTAGTAATATTCAGCTAGGAGAGTATTTTCTTCTCTAACAGGTAACTGGCACATTTTGTACATTGGCTGTCAAATACTTGATTCGATAGATTCTCCATTTCTCAAAGTGGAATCAGTATGGAAGAAGAATATTTGAAGTTAATGTAATAATTAATGTATCTGTCCATCTAGCTTTAGCTTTTTCAGCCGTTTTCTTCTGGGAACCATATATAATTCTGCTCTGAGAGTTTTGACTGGATGGTTTGAGGATCACAGTTTGTCTTACATAGACAAGTATAATTAAAAGTGTCAGGATAAAAATCAATGTCTTTGAAAAATAGAGTGCCATCACAAAACAAAAAGTGAAATCACATATGATTTGAGAGTGTTCATAAAAAACAGCTTTTCAACTATATCTTTGTCACATCTAGATGAAATCTGAGCTCCACGGAAGTAAAAGCCAAAATTCCTATTGACTTTTACTGATACAATTTTTTACCTTTAAGTGAATTTGAATATGTCTTTACGATTGTGTATATATGTGGAATATCCCTAGTACGTGCAGCAACGATACAATCAACTGTCCCAGTTGATTAAGTGTAGATAGCCAAGTAAGAAACTTAGAAAGAAACTTTTTTATAGCTGTGAATCTTAGATGAAAAAAACCAGCATTTAAAATTCATAAAGGTTAGTTTTTGTGCCTCATTATTCTATTACTTTGCTTAGCCTAATGAAAAAAAAAAATCATGATTCTAGGGTTTATGTGAAGTTGAAATCACAGAATCAGAGAATGTTAGGGGACCTCTGGAGATCATCTAGCCCACCCCCACCTTGCCAGAGCACTGTCACCTAGAATGCAGATGTACAAAAATGCCACCCTAGGCTGCTCCCAATAGTTATGCAAACTCCCATGACCTAAAGTTGATGAATTACCTTTCTCAGATTTAAGGATATGAGGAAACAGGACCTTCGAAACAGACAGGTACATTAGCCAGTATAATCCTCCACAGTTTGTTCCCACTGTGCTATTTAATTTACTATCTTGTGCATTAAAATGACAACCATTGATACCACTCCCCAAGAAGTCATTACCAGGGAATAACAGGATGGAGGGAGGGAAAACATCAAAACATTTCATTAGCAAAACACAGCCTTTCTCATGGGTTCAGATGTCCTACTAAAGTCTGGGGAACACAGGTGGATACACAGTCTTTTCAGGAAATAAGACAACCGACAAACCTGCCTGAAAAGCACTGAAAATTCTATGTTTGTATTAATTTGATGCAGGTTTTAGAGAAAAAGAAAAGGAAGAAAAATCTGTAAAAAATGTGCCGATTCTGCGCTGGAAGATTATCAGGATACGGATTTATTTCAGACAGCATTTTAATACTTATTTATTGATAAATTTTATTGTGGTGGGTTTACATGAGAAACCGTGGGCTACAGGATACTTTTAAGTCACGTCCTCCTAGAGATGTTGAAAAGTATTCTGTGATATACTCTCAAATGGCAGTGCACCATTAAAAGGGCATATATTCATCTCTTAATACTATCTGAATACACACACATTTCAAGAGATATATTAACCCACAGCAAATGCAAAGCATGGATATTTTCAGTATGAGGCCAGCAGCAGGCGCGGTATTCTCAGTTGTTTCCATATGCGTTGTTTCTGCAAAACTCAGCCTTCAATCACTTAACGTTATTTTCTTAGGTTTGGCTGGCAAGCTGCACAGACTTACATAACTTTTTATTAAGTTGCTGCTTATTTTGCAAATATATTGTGAAAAGCATTCAGCTTTGAATTGTTCACTGCAGTGAGCTCATATTTTTGGTATGCATTTTTTTCTCTAAATTAAATGGCACACAGTACAGTTTCTGTTCTTTTATTTGATGCAAAAGCGTCATTAATATAACATTATGCTCATTAATAGGTGTGACTGTACAATTTATGTTCTATCCCTGTCACTTTCTTATGCTACACAAGCATTGTGGTATTTTAGAACCTTCTCAAAATTAAGTTAAGAGCACTAAGTTTTCTTCCTATTCATCTTTCAAATAAGAAACTCTATTTATATTTTTGATTGTGCTGTATTATAGTGATAATTTTTGTGTTGCTATGTACGAAAATAAAGGTCACGGTGGCCTTTACTGTTGCTCTCTAATAATTCAGCATCCTATATTTGACTATATCAAAATAGCTTGCTCAAGGAAAAAAAGTATCTATGTAGTATGCATACTCATATACACACATGGATATATATGTGTGCGTATATATTTAACTATATATGTATGTATTATTGGTTCACAGACAGCCATAGATTATATTCCATTTTCTGCCCTCATATCTTACTGGGTCCAGTTGTAGAGAGGTTACTACCATTCTAATAGGCTCATTCAGAAAAAGAAAGACTTGATACCTGTTGTCAATCTCCATTCCACCCAAAATGATTTAGTGTTGGGTGGGCTATGGTATGGAAAATACTGTATTTCCTTCAGATAAAACTTTGGCAATATCATGAGAAGCTCTAGTTGTCCTTATAGTTCCTTTACCGAACAGGTAGGATCTGAGTTGCAGGTGACTGATCACATTTCCACAAATATGTTCAGGATCTCTTTTAGTGTCGGTTCTGATTTCAAGGCAGTGGCATGCATCTGTGCAAGGTGTCCCAAGCAGTCTGAGGAGCCTTCCTCTGTGCAAGAAATCTTCTTTGTGAAGAAAGGTGGTGGAGTCTGTTGAATACTGTAGGCAGTCAGGGTTGATGAAGCAGACATACACTCTCTCAGGGAGAGGATGGGGAACACTTGAGAGAAAGAGAGAGAGATACCAGGAAATAAACAGGCCTAGGGGATGTCAGGACATATAAGCCTCAAAATAAGTTCCCCTTTTCCACAAGAACTTTGGGGATTCCAAATCTTAAAATATTTTGGTTCATACCAGAATATGAAAGAAAGTACAGAAATTTAACAGCTGCCTAGACCTTACCACTGCTTTTTTTTTTTCTTTCTCCTTATTTTCACACAATTAGATGTAAGAAGTAAACTTTTATGCTCATTCCTATTTAAATGGATTATATTCCTGTTTTTTTTAGGATTATCACCAAGACAGTGTTAAAAACTGCTATGTTAACAGCTTGCTCCCATTTTAATTCTGAACATGTCTGCCAAACATACTGAATGAATTAACTACTTTTCCATCCTCTGTCCTTCTTTTTCATACTTGTGGTCACAAAGAACATAGCTGTCTTTCAGAAATTTAGCTTTAATTGCGAAGGTATCCAACCCTTAATCTTGTTAGAGTAACTGAATAAATGTGGTAAGCAAGAACAATGTTCCTCTCAAGAGACTAACTCAGTCTCCATCGAAGAGACTAAGTCATTTCAGGATATGATGTAAAATGAAGCAAAATTTTTCTCAAAGAAAAATAAAATGCATATATATTCCCAATTTTCATTATAGCAAAAAGTTAACAGTGGGGTGCTTCAAGGCATGATACAAGGACCAGGTATTCAAAATATATTAAGTGCTAT
Organism: Laterallus jamaicensis coturniculus; assembly: GCA_022605575.1. Classification (NCBI taxonomy): domain Eukaryota; kingdom Metazoa; phylum Chordata; class Aves; order Gruiformes; family Rallidae; genus Laterallus; species Laterallus jamaicensis. Next base: position 15,077,059 of record JAKCOX010000019.1, read on the forward strand.
GAAGAAAATGCGTGAGCAGCAATGTGGAAAAAATTGCAGATCACAAAAAAGTTGTATTAACCAAGTTTGAAGAAGACAGGAAACTTCAGAGGTAACAACTGACCAAGCTAGGTGGATGGGTCATCTTAAAAAGGTGAAAATAATGTCTTTAAATGCAAAGTAATGCGTATTGGTGAAAAGCAAACAAACAAATAAAACCCAACACAAAGAAAAAAATTCCAGGAAAAAACCTAACTAGTAACAATCATTCACGTTACCAGAGATACCAACTGAGATTGCCAACTTGGGAAAAACACTTTGGCCTCACTGCAGACAGCTCAATGAAGAGCCCTGCTCAGCGTGCAACTGCTGTCAAAAAAGGAAGTAAAATGTTAACATGCATAAGAAATGAGTTGGGGAATAAGAAAGAAAATATACTGTTGTTATAAAAATCAATCATTTTCCCTTTTCTGGGATAGTGTGAAGTACTGGTCACCCCATCACAAAAAAAGATATTACTGAATTAGAAGGTATTCAGAAAAGAGTGATTGTGATAATTAGGCATATAGAGAAGCCTTCATATGAAAAGACTGGGGAAAAAAAAGGGATTGTTAACCTTAGGAAAAAAGATGAATAAAGAGGGATATGATGAAAGTATAAAAATGGTAAGTGGCAAAGACAAAATAGATCAGGAGCTTCTGTAATCCTGCATCTCATAATTCAAGAACAAAAGGACACTAAGTGAAAGTGAAAAGCAGCAGTTCAAAATCTGATAAAAGGACATAATTTTTAATGCAGCACATAATTAGATTATGGAACTCGATGCCACAGGATGTCACTGATGTCAAGACCTTACCAAGATTCAAAGGACTTGGCACTTAAAACTCTTTAAATTCTTGGGAATCTTATGCAGACTAACTGTTAAAAAGTTTTGAAAGAGAGGTTATGTACCATGTTCCATGATTTAAAAGACAACACTTTTTAAAAGAATTTGGAAAAAAGTTCCCTGGAAGCAGATTTTTGTAAATTTTTTTTTTTCTGTTCTTTGTTTTGCTTGTTTTGTTTGCATTTTCTCTTGAGACACCTGGGCAGTCTTGGAGGGAAAATGTGTGGTAATGAATCACTATTCTGATCCATTTACTATTATTCTAATACTACCTCAGTACCTCAGTATCTCCTATGAAATCCTAGCCTTAGGACTTGGTCTTCCCTTTTGCAGAATAATTGTCTTCTGCTCTACTGTATTCCACTCCACTCCATTCCAGTTAGCTGACTGGATTTGTCACCCATTGTCAATTAGTATAACCATTGCTGTAAGCTATATAGCACTGTGCATGTGTTTGGAGCAACTGTGAAACTTCTAGATGCAGAACCAAATACATTGTTGCTGTGGCAGCTATAAAATTGATTCCATGTGTCCCAATTGTCTTCAAGTCCTACCTAAACCTTCAGCTCTGCTATTGACATCTTGCTTCACGTCCTGCAGCTGGAAGATATATGCAGTGTCTCCAAACAAGACACACTTTGCTTCTTATGCTTCCTGTTCTCCAGTTTCCTTACCACATTTTTTTCTCCTTTCTGCCTGTCTAGCTGCTCAGAGAGATAAGGTATTCTTCTTCCCCCTTTTGTTCTTAAAATATTTCTTTTCTAATTCATTGGCTTTTCTTTCCCTAGTTCTTTCCCATATGAAGACTCTCAGTGCACGTAAATAATGTTAGGCGTGAGCATAAAAGAGCTTTTCCTCAAATCAGATCTGTAAACTGGAAACTGAATCAAAGAGAGCGTGAAAGACACTTGGTAGATGCAGGATCATCCATTTTGAACAGCATTCTCAAATAATTCTTCCTTCCACTGTTATTAATTACATTACACTCTCAAAAGCAGAGAGGAGGGGGAGAAAACCTTTAAGCATTGTAAGTATTTGTTAGAGGTTTTGGAGGAAAATCGTAGTAGTATATTTATTATTATTGGTATTATACTAAAAGCCAATTTAATTATATAGCATTAAAACCACCTACACTTTTCAAAGATTCAGATTCAACTGACTTGTCAGAGGCCTCATTCAATAGAAGCTATTAAACAAGATAGCAGGGAGATAAACCATACTGGTACCTCTATAAAGGTTCAATTAACTGCTACTATTGCTTTCATCTGACACCTACCCAGCTCAAAACCTTTTAAGTTCTGTGGAGGTTTAAGAAAGTTTGAGAAAGTAAGTGAAGATACTTGGGGTGGGGGTACATAGAGCCGCTGTGCTCATCGAGCTAGGTAGGTGAGCAAAATGCTAGAAGGATGTTACTGCCTTGAAGCGAAGCTGAATTCAGACCTTGCTCATGAAATGGACACTGCAGAGAGAATGTGATGATAACTGATCCAGGGATAATACCTGAGAGAAGATAAGCAGCCCCAGTTGAGTTCAGATGTGAATAGCTATTACAAAGAAATGCATGCTTTGTCTCCTCTCCTTCCCCAGCAACTTCCACCACTGGAGGTTTTCAAGATGCAATTGGACAGGGTGGTAGATAAGCTCATCTAGCCCCCCTTTTCCACAAAGGGTTGTCCCAGATATCTTTTGAGGTCACAGAATAACAGGGGGTTGAAGGGACCTCAACAGATCATTGAGTCCAACCCCCAAAGGTCTCTTCCAACCTCATTTGTTCTAGGATTCTATGACTTGCCTCTGCTTTGGAACTGTTTATTCTTCTTAGCTTTCAGATGTGTAACCTAGAACATAGTCCTATGATTGTTTTCTCCTTTTTTTCCAGGAAAAAAAAATATTAAAGCACATAAGAAGTTTATGTTTTAGCTTTGCCATCTAGAACAGGTATATCTTGTACAATGCTACAAAGTACCATGTGGATTACATACTTGTGTCAGTGCTGTCTTTTGAAATGTCCACATTGCACTCACCGCATGGTTTACATATATCTGAGGGTTTACAGCTTGTCTGCAAGACTGGTTTTAGGCTGAATCCAGGCCACAGAACATCTACTGAACACACTTTAACATAAATATCCTATTATACTATAATGTTCAATAGGAAAAGAGGAGGATCAACAACAAGGGTTTTGATTTTAAAAGTCTAGAAAAAATGAATCCTACATTACATGGGATAATAAAAACTATGAACTGGTGGTCTTACAGGAATATGAGAGGTGTATCTAGCCTATGAGTATTCACAAACATGAGCTCATAATAATTAGTATCTGTATTGTTCTTCACCTTTTATATTTTTATTAAGACTTAATTCTCATTGATAATGATTCCACAATCATGAAACAATTAAATGCCTTTAATTTGAAAGCCATCTACTGGGAAAAGAGGATATTGTATTTTTTCTTATTAAATACTACAGAAATTAAAAATATATATATATACACCCTAATATTGCATAAACACTGCATTTCCAGCCATATTTCGGCTATTTAATTTTTACTAACCACCACTTAAAGTTAGCTATTCTCTATATTTCATGCTGTGAAAGAAGTAGCAGAACATGCTATGAGGAAGAGCAGATTTAGCTAGATGATTGCTATTTTGCAATAAAAAGTTTTCTCAGAGATGCCCATGCTGCCTTTTCAAGTCCGCCAGCCTACCTTTTTAAGTACTCTGTTCTAAATTTTGTCATCAGTTAAAAAGCATGGCCTGAAGTCAAATACTGTTTTCACATGAAAAATCTACACAATTACTGAAAACTATTCCAACTAATTTACTTCCCCTTTCTTAGCAAAGAAGCATAAATGTCAGCCAAATATTAAAATAAAAGACAAAATATTTCATTACAGTCATGCAAAATTAGGTTTCCCACAATAACATTGCCTTGTTCATGTTACACAAATGTATGCTATCTTCTTGTTTTGCATATTAAACCTCAACAACATATTGTGCTTTTTTTTTTTTTCCCCTTTACCTCATACTGGGTATGTGTTCTGTTGTTATACATTGTTCCTGGTGTGGACAAATAAATACACTTCTCTTACCATTAAAACAATCATCTCATGTTAGAAGTTCAGATCCAATTAGATTAGGTAGTAGTGTGCATGGAATGAAATATGGATGGGATTATTTTAGCAGTTCAGCTGAAGAAAGGACACACTGGCTTGCTTGGTGTCACTTTATACTCAAAAAAGAGGTTTTGGAAGAAGTACCAGTAAGAAGTATATGACAACTGCTTCTATTATGGCAAACCTCTTTTCCAAACAGAAAAGGCAATTTATGGCTATTTTAAAGGACCCCACACAGCACTTATAAAAAGTGAACCTTCCAAACCTGGAAATGTCACTTGCCCAATTACAAGTTAGACTTCAGTACCAAAGGTGTAATTTAAGGAGGCTCTCAAGTGCACTGAAACAAAGTTTTATGATATCTGGTCTATTACAATTTTTTCTATACAATATGGACAATCGTATACAGTTCTATGCAGAAGTCTTTCATTTGCTCATCACTTTCTCCACACATTATTTGGGATTTGGCATACACTACACTTCATCCTCAATAAAAAAGTGATTCCCCACCCCCGCCCCTCGGTACAGGGGATTGTGTTATGCTTAATGGTTCTGAATTGGTTTTCCTAAGGCTGAAAAGCTCCTTTTTCTCAGACATTTCAATCAGGAATGGTGTGTTTGGAAGACATCAATGGTAAAGGACAGCTTTTTTATATTGTAATTTTCATCAGGACGTAAGACACATTTCCATGAAAATGGTTAAGCAATTGGAAAAGCTTAACTGTAAATCTAAATATAACTAATACCTACATATACTTCTAAATGTAACTTACACATAACATAAATATACAGTTTATACATATATTCTCTCTCCTTTTTTTTCAATCCTAAAATAAACCATAGAGTCCCAGCCACAGCAAAATAATAATAAATACTCCGCTTCTACTCTCCCAGCAAAAACTTAACTCTGGGTGTGTACTGCATGATGTAGAGTATGATGTGTTACTATTTCCTTTGCCCTCATCTAGTGTCTGATATGCAATGAACATTAAAATTTTCCAATATTAAAACATAGGTAGTATCAGATTTGTAATGGGTTCCACAAAACTACTCATGTCTCAGAATCAGCCTGTACTCAGCTCTCTAAAGTGTCCAAGGGGCCAGATGTGCAACCATTATCCATATAATTAATCCCAAGATATTCACTACTTACGTGTGTAAGGTGTTCGTAGGATAAAGACTGAAATAATGATTTCTCTCACAGCCAGTAATTATTTAACCAAAAAGGTCAGCTCTCTAAGGTCTAAGTTATAAGGGACAGTTACTACATAGGATGGTTGGTTTGTTGCTTTGCCTGATATTATCGTTGCTAGTAAGAGGAATTATGTAAAAGCAAAGCAATCTCCTGACTAACTGGGAAGGTCCCATTTGACTGGAAGTTAGCCAGTATGACAATCACCTATACCAGGACTAGGGCAATGATTGTCCCCCTGAACTCAGCACTCAGTGAGGCCCCTCACTAGAAGATAGGCATTGAGATGCTGGAGTGTGTCCACAGAAGAGCAACAAAGCTAGTGAAGGGTCTAGAGAGCAAATCTTTTGAGAAATGGGTGAGGCAACCAGGCTTCCCTGGAGGAAAGGAAAGAGGGGAGACCTTATTACTGTTGAGTTGGTCTCTTCTACCAAGCAGCAAGTGATAGGACAAGAAGAAATGGCTTCAAGTCATGCCAGGAGACATTTAAATTTGATATAAGGAAAAAATTCACATAAAGGTTCATCAAGCACTGGAACAGGCTTCCGACATCCCTGAAGTTATTTAAAAGATGTATTGATGTGGCACTGAGGGACATGGTTGAGTGGGGCACTTGGCAATGTTAACAGTTGAACTCAATGATCTTAAAGGTTTTTTCTAACCTAAATGATTCTATGATTCTATGAACTCCTGACATAGGATGAAGGAGTAGAAATGGAGAAATCCTAAGTGTTACAGTTGAGTTTTTCAACATCTGGATTATTAGGTAAGGTACATTTAGGCTATGCATACTGCGTCCTCTACCCAAGCTCATAGAGAATTACATAGTCTTAAATCTCCAAGAGAATGACTCTGCTACTAGTGTAGCTATTTGTATGAAATTATTTAATTCTCACTAGTTATTAAGTTCTTCAATGTCCCAATGGTGAGATTTAATGCTAACACAAGCTGCAGTTGAAACATAGTATGTCAAAAGCCAAAGGATAACGTCCTTCCCTGTAAACAAGACAATGATACTGAAGAACCGAGAGCTGGCATTTGGCCAAAACAAAGATTTGTATATGAAAAATGGCATGAAGAAATTATCTTAACCAGCAGTGGATAATTTTTGACGGAGATAAGAAAAACGATGTTGTTGTTCTTGACAACTTCAACATTATCTCTCATTCTCCTTAATTTCTCTGGCAAAATCAGAAGTGGTATCTGTTCCTAAACTTTCCATACCAGCCAAATTCCAACAGTTAACTCCAAACAATGAATAAATTATAAAGCAACCGTTATTCATGATTTGGGGTTTTTTAAGAAAACTTTTTCTAAAGCAGTGTCTATGTTTGTGACCCTTTGCCTTATCAGAAATCAGTAGCAGGTGTATATTGTCTGAAAGAAAGCTAGTATTTCGTTCATTTGTTAATTTGTTGCCTGCTACTTCTCTGCCTAATGTCTTGGGCAATTTACCGGGTTAGTCTTCACAAAAGTGAGATGTTTTAAATAGTAGGTTGGTCCCAACATTCTGCAATCACACGTCAGCTATGGCCCCTATGGCTCTTCAAAGCTACCTCTCAGGTCCTAATGGGCAGTACTTTGGGCTTTGCAACAGCAATTGGCCTGTTTAGACTGTAATTAGCAATTGCCTAAGATACCTGTTTACCACGTACTCACTGATGTGTCTATAACAGCTCCTTCTTCAACAGGACTAAATGCAACATTATAGCAATTCTACAAGAAAACGTCATCCTGGTTCAATCGGGGTTTTGCACATATTCACCGCCTTCTAATTTGGAAAATTCTGTCTTTTAGTTATATCGGGAATTTAATGTAGCCTATTGGCAAGGCGAAATTAACCAGATCAATTTCTCAAGTATCTGAATCAGACAGAAGTCTCTGAGTGAAAGGATAGAAAGGCTAATGAAATATATACAACAGAGAAGGCAGTGTGTAAGAAGGCAAACCCTGTTAGAAAGTCACTCCATGGCTTGAAAAATATTTATATTTTTCTCTACTAACCTGTAAGCAAATTTTTACTGATACAAAAAACCCACAGATACTTATAACCTTAAACAAATAATAATAGAAGTGCACTTAATTATAAGGATGGATTTTATGGAACAGAAATACAGTCTGGACATTGTTTGGGAAGGCCATTATTTGCCATTTTCAAAAGCAGCTTAACAATACCCAAATATCTATGACATATTAAACATCCCCCAAGTGACACTGTATGCACTCAATCTGTCATTCTCAAGGTACTCTGCTGCCCTCAAAGGAAGTAATAGATAGCATTTTAATAAATGAGTGAGCTACAAAATCACATTTCACTTTGAGGAGACTTTCCTACTACTTTACTCTCAACATAGCAGCGGCAGGTACCTTCACCTCAGGGCCATTTTCTATGTGCTTGTAGACCAAAGGGCTCTATTTGAAATCGCAGCAAGAGTTCTCCCTCTGCCCCTTCTCATTTAACAGAAAGTTTGTACTGTGTAACCTTCCACAGGGTAGAGCAGAGGATTCTCGAGAATCCTCTCAGCTTGAGCATGTAAAACTCTTTATTATTACCATGACAGAAATCTCATTTTCCAAGCATACTCTCTCTCTTGCAGAATATACAAGGTTTAAATGCAGATGCAGTCAAAATCTCATTAATGACTCAGATCAACAGCTGCCATTGATCGTTAAAACGTAAATGAAGTGACTTCTAAATCTTAAAATGACACAGCAGCTGTGCATTTTGGGAAATGAGAGATACTGTGGCTATAACATAACAACCCATGAATATTTTCTTCCTGCTACCTAGGTATCGCTGAGAATTTTCTAGTTAAAATGTAAAGAACTACATAGCCTTTATATGACATTTGCAAACTATCTGATGGGAAAAAAAGAAAAAAAAGATAAATGTTCCAGGTTTTTCTTGATGTCTATCATATGCCACTTTCTTGATGTATGCGTAGTTTGCTTTCACTCTGCAAAGAGCTGCTTGAAAAGAAACTTGGAAAGCTTCTTGCTTTATTTTTTTTAAAGCATGAGATCTTGTAAACCCCCACGTTCTCTAAAGTAGCATATCTTACTGGACTACAAATTCTGCAGTAAAGGATTAGAACATAAACTGGGCATGAGTTGCAGGTAACGACCACTAGTGGGACCCACTGCCTGCATCACTTACCATGGCAAATAGTGTTACCTGGCAATTAAAGAGATGGAGTAAAACAAAATAAAATCTAAAAATAACAACATGAAAAAATCAAGTACCCATAACCTGAGATATCTAACATTCATAAACAAATTGCTCATCACAGAATCACATAATGTTTGGGGTTAGAAGGCTCCTCAAAAGATCATTTAGTCCAACTCTCCCGCCAGAGCAGGGTCACCTAGATCAGGTCACACAGAAAGACATCGATGCCGGTTTTGTATGTCTCCGGAGAAGGAGACTCCATAACCTCCCTGGGCAGCCTGTTCTAGTGTTCTGTCACCCTCACAGTGAAAAAATTCCTCCTTACATTCACATGGAATCTCCTATGCTCCAGCTGGCACCCATTGCCTCTTGTCCTATCATTGGATATCACTGAGAAGCGTCTGGCTCCTTCCTCCTGACACTCACCCTTTACATATTTATAGACATTGATGAGGTCAGCCCTCTGTCTCCTCCAAGCTAAAGAGGCCCAGCTCCCTCAGCATTTCCTCACCAGAAAGATGTTCCACTCCCTTAATCATTCTTGTGTCCCTGCACTGGAACCTTTCAAATAGTTCCCTGTCCTTCTTGAACTGAGGGGCGTAGAACTGGATACAATAGTCTAGATGCAGTCTCATCTCTATTTCTCAATTTATATTTAAATCCTATGTAGTCAATGGGAATTGAGAAAGGTTCTAACAAAGTGAATTAAAAAGTCATATTAAGAAACAATAAGAAAAGAGAGAAACACAGATAACAAAAAAATCATAGTTAAAAATATTTTTAGTCTAAATTTAACTCATAAAACCACAATTTGGAACAGGTGTTTATGAAATCTTTTCAATTTGATGCAACATGCAATATGTGATCTGATTGAAACCAAATAATAACCAATCAAATCATTCTCAAGCACCTACAATGACTGTGCTTTGCAAATGAGTTCTTGGGGAAGTCAATGAGAATTACCAGGTGACTCCATCCATCCCCAAGTTCCTGTGACAAAGAAAGTGCAACTGGAGTTTTGCATGGCAGCAACACTAGCTGTCTGGGGGGCAGAGGAAGGTTAACAGCTGCAACCATTGCCAAATCCAAAAAAATGGGAGAAAGCAAAATCATCCCCCTCAGATGTGTAAGTCATTCACCTCAAAAAGCTTACCAATTTTCTTTCCAGGCATCCTTAGGTAAACTGCCTTCAGCACTACATCCCCCACACACCACACACCACACACCCCACAACCCCACCCCCGCCCCTGCCAGCCTCTGCAAAAACCGATGTACCTCTTACTGGTCAGGAGTGTTAATGAGCAAACTCTGAATAAATTACTGGTTTGCATCACTCATTTTTTTTTTAATTGTTATTTTGTTTGGGTTTTTATACTTTGGTGATGTAAATACTACCACTTTGACCTGTTAGTGTTTTGGTATTACTCTGTACTAAAGAAAGCCAGTAGTAAATCAGACCTCAAGAGTTGTTTCCTCATAAACTCCCTGTGATGTAAATGGCTTTATCTGGTTTAAAGTATAAAGCAGCACACTCAGGGTAACACCTTGTGGAAAAAAAAAAATCTTTGCAAAGAACAAGTAAATGCAAGCTCAGGAACAGTACTTATCTAGTCAGTACAAATTAGAAGTCCCTCCCTTTTCCATTCACCTCAGCCTGAATCACAGTCATTATTTCAATATACTTCCAAGAAGCAGTGTGGGTATGCTCCAGGGCTCTGTACTGGAAGACTAAGGAAAACACTGACAACAAGCTGCAGACTTATGATGCATGAATGAAGCAAATGTTCGTCACATGGCAGAAAAAGCTGCTTGCCTCTTACTGCTAGACTTGTTTTGCTGTTATTCATTGTTTATCCTTTCCTGCACAATCAAGAAAAGCAGAAAGATCCTTGAATATCCTCTCAATTTCTTCTTGACTTATAAGTCTTTGCCTACCTATCAAGAAGCCACAGCCTCAGGAAGCTGTCTGTCTCTGTACACTGAGGAATATTTGCATGACTAGCATAGTAATTCTGTTTCAGGCATTTGGCTTTCACAGCTTAACCATCTTTGTTAAAAACAAATTGCTTTAATGGCTTTGGGTAGCAAACACATACAGAGCTGTGCCAACTGATCAAAAAATAGCTGAGTAGGTATGACCCATGATCATATTTATTGGCATTTCATTTAAAATCTCTTCTGAGTCATCATTTGCATTATCATCTAAGTCTGATCTCTTTTGTTCAATAAGTCAATGCTTCTTGTCTGCTTGTTCTAAAAACAACAAGAAATCAAAACTCGGGACTCTATTCCCCCACTCAAAAGCCTATGAGTCAATAAAGAAAGATGTGTAGGAAGAGATTCTTCACCTTCATTAACAACATGGTTGAAAGGCGCAAAGCTCCCTAAAAGTAGAGGAAGACAAGGAACAGCCCATCCACCAAGAACATAGGTATAGAAAAACAATAAAGGATGACATCCTACGATGGCACCACAGGACCAAATTCCTTTTGGCTGAAATGCCTTAAAGATTTCCAGAAATGAACAGAGATTTGACAGAAACTCAGACAAACCTCCCTGTGTACTCCAAGTGCTGTATATCCTAGGCATTTCTAGCAAAATGATGTATTAAAAACAACGTAAGAAAAGATCATGCTTTTGAAGCATGACACAAGTACAACAATTTATCTAGTTTTTAATATACTGCAACAATTAATGCTGTCATGTATATTTTATCTTAGATGTTTTGCCATTACTGGAGAACTAGCTTGCTGTTTCTGTTAGGAAAAAACAAAGGAGTCATCAAAAATTTCCTTCACACAAACCTGTTTACTTACAGTAAATGTCAGGATACCTGACTTTATCTAGAAACAAAATGCAGCTTTCATGCTCAGAAATAAACATTATCACAAAAAAAAAATCCCGAGAACATAGGAAGAGGTTGCTTGCTTTTTCTTTATTTGGTTGGTTGGTTTTGGTTTTGTTTTGCTTGGGTTGTTTTCTTGGTTTGGTCTGGGTTGGGGTTTTTTTTTTGGCATATTCATAGCAGAATGGCCATGACTTCTGCTTTTGGCCACTCATTTTCACAGCTGCAGCCAGTAAATCCACTGGCCTCTGAACTTCTATTTCAGAAATACCTTTTATTTCTTCAGGTGGATAGGTAGAAATTCCTCCATGCAGCCAAACACTTTGTGGAACAGCTTCTACTGTTTCCAGCAGTGACTACATAAAAGAGTGTTTAATTGTTCCTTCTGTGTAGCCTGAAGGAAGTATGGTGAGCCAACCTACCCACCAATTTAACAAGGTCTGCGAAAAAGCTTAGAGATTGAGGTTAAATAACTTAATTTAACCCAGTTTAATAGACTGGTCAGACCCACTGTCAAAAGTATTTCCCCTCCCACTCCCCTTCTATTCTTTTTTTTTGCACTGCTGATTGGATTACATCCTCCATTGAAAAACAAGCTCCACCCCCCGCCCCGTCTTTTCCTCTTTTTCTTTTTTTGCTGACTTTTTTATTTGTTTTTTCTTCACACAGATTACACAAGATCCAGTAAAGCCAAGTATTTACATGTGGACTTTAAAATATACTGTTCTGCATGAAAGTACAAATTTCTAAGACTAATTTTCCATAATATTTTGGGTATTTTTGCGACTATTAACCTATAATGTGAAGGTTGCACATTAGATGCAGTGCAAAGCCACATGTCTTTAAAAACTTAGTCCAGACCAGAGATATATATTCCAAACAGATAATACACTTCTGACAACAGACTGTCACTCCTATCTATATTAGGAAGAAGACCTTCCTTCTGTCAGTCATCAAAACCTGAGCATCACTTTCATCCTGACACCAAACTTCCCTCCAGTGTAAAGGAATTATCTATTGAAGAAGGCTAGCTCAAAATGTTTTAAGTTCACATGGTGAAAATATCTGTCACCAAGAATAAATAGAACCACATTTCCTTTAGATGTGTGATAATTTCTGATATTTCAGTCTTGGAATTTGCCTGGGCCATTAACAATAATTAAACAAGATGTTAAAATGTTCATGTACACTCTGTTTTAATATTGGTTTAAGTGTCCAGAGGAAAATGGCAATGTTTAATATTTAAATATCAAACACTTTGATTAAACATTAGAGTGTTAAGCTAATATTAAGGAAGGCTGAAAACAAGTTTATAGAACTGTCCATAGGTCCTTTGGGTTGCAACTGCCAAAACGCTTTTTGAACTTGGCCATGTAGGCATTTTTTTCAAAAAGTAGTCTGACCCCAAGCTCACAAATGTCAACTGTAATTAATAAGCAACATTTCAAAGTTTATACTTAGCACTGGTCTATGTAAAAGATGCACATCTACCATAAGACACAAAACCTGCAGGATTCTGACTAAAATCAGACATGAGTGTAGCAGCTCAAAGAATGAGGACAAATTGTACTTGGCATCGACTCACCCTACTTGCTCTCTCAAACAAATAATTTAAACTCTTTCTATTCTCCTAGAAATAAATGGAATTCCCTAGTAGAAAATATTAAGCTGATAGGCCTCTCAGGTCTGCAACTTTGTAATTACCTGAGGAATTCCCCTGAAATCTACTAGGGTTAGTCCAAATATGCATCTACACCTTGGAGCCATTATACCTCCTCTCAGAATTCATCCTCCCCCTTTCTCCAGAAATATTGGTCTACATCAATCATCTATAAGACCTCTATCCTATTTCTCATGAAAAGTCCCATCACAGCAGTTTGAACTCAAATTTACAAACAAACCTGCAGGGATTTTTCTAAACTCACCAAAAATCAAAATGAAAGAAAACCCCAAAAATACAAAAAACCAAACCCAAAAAACCAGCAGACACACAAACCCCAAAAAATGGAGAGTTCAGCTTTTGAATTAATTGCTCATTGCAAAGTGGGTTGAGATTAAAAAAAAAAAAAAAAAAAAGAAGAAGAAAGAAACAAAACCCAAGAAAAGTACTCCCTAGAAACTAGCTATTCTTAATCCTGAAAAACTACAGGGATTGCAGACGGGGATAAACAACGATTGCCTGGGTGCAAATGCCTTCACACTTACCCATTTTACATCATAGCTGCAAATTATCAAAGTGTAATTTCCGCTGTATGAACGAGGCAGCATATTATGCTTCTAGCTTTCAGTCACGTTTAATAAAGAGAAATCCTTCTATTGAATGAACAGTACCCCTTGGCTACTTTTTAAATAATCCATTGAGAATACTACAATATTCCACACACATATATATATATATATATAAATAATATTGTGTTTCTTTAAGGTAATACCCCAGAGAAACATTACTCTCTTCCACATGTACATGGAATAAAACTGCAAATACTATGAGTTTAGTGGTTGGGGTATTTTTGGTGGGGTGATATAAGAGTTTTTTTGGTTTAATTATTGACAATAGTAAAAAGATTGTTTAAGACTAGCTGTGTCAGAGTTTTGGATACCAAGTGTGACAGGCTCTGCAGGTGTACAGTGCTTTGCCTATTGATACAAATTGAATCTGAACATAGCAATTTATTCAGCAAATCAAACCAATCACTGCACTGCAGTTTTCTCTTTCAGCTCTCATTTCCCAACCAACTACTCTTAACCACTTTGCTACTTCTGCTTTACAGCAAGGTTTCTACTGCTATTATGGGTTGTTTTATGGTAAGGGGACGGGGGCTTAAAAATTTTGAAAGACTGTTATACCCTTCCAGTAGTGCTATTAAGTGCTGCGTCGTTCACATCTGTTCCACACTAGTTTACTGTCTCCAAGCACACTACTGTGAAACGCGTTTCTCATCCCCTTACCCTAGTAAAAAAAAAAAACCAAAAAACAACCATTGTTAAACATGCAAAGCATTTGAACAGCTTGCAAATGAAATTTGTTCTAATAAACTCTGAATATTTGCCCAAAGAACCAGATTACCTTAAATCATTCTTTTTTCTTTAAAAACCATACTGGAAAATATGTTCTTTAATGCAATTGTGTTATTTTGTTGAAAGATATTTGAGCTAACCAGTCCTGCAAAATAACCAACATGGAAAGATCAAAGAATGAAAACTAACACCAGATTGCTCAATAGATATGTGGGGGAAAAGAACTAACCAACTCGGGAAAAACAGACTGGCAACCACTAAAGGGGGGAAAAAATAGAGCAATCTTGCAGTGTTGAGCCAATATATAACCCTGGATTAATAGCTAGCCTTGGCAAGGCTCAAATGTGAAGATGCTCACATTGGGCATCCCAGACTTGCTGCTACCAGAGGTTGTTGCTATGGTAACCAGTGACAGTCAGCCAACAGTAAAATGAATTTAGAAAAGATAGTTAGGAAATACTGAAAGGAAGAAAGAAAAAGAAAAGAAGGAGAGAAGTTTGATGTCTGTAAGTAGATGCACAGTTCCATCATCTGCCACTTGCTCTACGGCAGCGGAGGAATCAGTCGCTGAAATGGAGCTGAATTTCCATTTACCCCCATGATATCTGAAGGATATTCCTGCCTGTATGAGTTTCTAATTGAAAGAAATTATTGTCTCGTTCACAGGACAGCTTGTCAGTGACTCAGCAATCCAGCAAATTCAGCCGCCTCTGAAAACTGCATGGAACTGTTAGCACATTGTTCTCATCTAAACTGTTTACAGGAAGCCTGGAGTGGCCCATTTCTGTCTTTTGCCTTTAAATCAGCCCGGGGATGGTTCCACCCTGACATGCAAAATGGTTCAATGGAAGAAGTATTTGTCACTGAAACAAAAGGATTTGGAACTTTACAAATCTGGTGGAAAAGTCGGTTGATTTTTTTTTTCTTTTCTTTTCTTCTTTTTTTCAAACAAAGAACAAAGCTGAGACCAGTCTTTTTAAAGGCAAAATTTGGTTCAAAGGAGGCTAGCTGGAACTGCAGTCAGTGGACCATAAATCACAGTGCCCATGCCCAGCTGTGCAGCACTGCATGGAAGAAAAGGTTTTGGATGGCAGTGTCCCTTAGCTGTGGATGTGTATGCCAGAGAGGTAGCTATTGTTGTTTACTTGCTGTGCTATCAACGTGGTATGCTAGAAAGCACACTTTTTAGGAATCAGTGTGTGTGCACTATATTATCTTATCTCTCACAAAACATCGTCCCAGCCCCCTGGAAAACTCCTGCTGGAGTACTGGCAGAAGGAGATAAAAATGAAGTACTACGTCTGGTAAATCTGAAGTGCTGAACTAGACTTCCCTACAAGCACCTTTTCCTGAGATTGACTGTACACCACGATCAAGAGGATGAACATGAAAAACCTCATATTCAGCCCTAGAAATCTTCAATGGCTGATTTGTGTGCATGCGTTTTTCAAGCCTAGAAATGGCACAAAGATGGGGAGAGATGAAAAAGTTGTGAGACAGAACAAGCACAGAAGAAGCTGTTCTTTTCATTGAATAAATATCTAGAGGCATTTACACAAAAATGTGCTTTTACAGAAATATCAGGCGCTGCCACAGTTGGAGAAATTGGCCAAGTCTGTCTCCCTTTCTAGCCCTGGGACCATGAGGGCCCAAGTCACTTGCCCTTCTAGGGTCATGACTCAGGAAAGTCACTTAGCTGTGCTCTGCTTCGTTTTCTCCATAAGTAAAATGGAAAAATACAGAGCCACTCAGCCTTTTAAAAGTGCTTTCATGTTTAAAGAAATGAAAAGTGCTAACCGAGTGGTAAATATTGTTTGAGTAGATTAATACTTGGGTGATCAATATACATTATGAGACTGCTCTTACTCATCATGTTTCCCACAGATAAAAGAATGCAAGAAATAATAATAAGATGATGATTATAGCTGGTAGAAATGCCCCTGGTGAAGGCTGCCAAGTTCCCTAGAACAAAGAGAAAGCTATGTTCTCATTTACTCTTTACTGCAACTTTTACTGTATGAAATGAAATTTATGCCTGTCATCTGAATCAGACTGGCTCAGGGTTTTCATTAATTGATGTTTTGGATTTGACTTGATTTTACCAAATATTTCAGTGAAATAGTTTTTTTATTGGTTTTGAAAATGAAACAAATTGAACCAAGTCATTTAGCTAATATTCATAATAGGAATTATTCTAGCACTTTCTTTGAAGACCTTTCATGAAGGCTTCAAGCTGCAACCTGATACAAAGCAAAGAAAGAATGCTGAGATTACAGAGCTCTTTTGCTAGATCCATGAAAACAAATCCAAATAGATTTCATCAAGTTACAAATTTCAAAAGGTTATATGCATTCAAAAACCAGAGCATATCTTTTTTTGGTAAGCAGACTTCAGCTATAAGTATATGAAAGATTCCTACAAGCACAAGGGAGAAAAATAATGTTCCAAATATTTGGAGAGTAGCTTTGACAGTGCCAAGATATTTTTGAATTTTAGATTCAACACACGAGATAGCAACCCTGTCAACAGGTACTAATCAGAGATCAGAAGTATCATTATCTTGCTGATTTTTATAGAAAGTAGGCATATGGTAGAAGTTATTGTAGTTTCTTCATATTCATAAAGGATAACAAATAGGGTTTTTTAACAGATAAGACCAACCTGTTATTTTTCAATAGGTGACTCATAACACTCACCTAGATGATTACTATCCTTATAACAAGCTAGATCATCTAAAGTACAGTAAAAGACAAAAAGTAAACAGAAACATCTCATGCAAAATTCCTTGTTCATTTATTTCTAATGCATTTGAATCCATAGGCAAAAGTTTGGTGGTCTGCAAGAATGATAACTGAAGCAGGCACTTTGTGGAAACCTACTGGTTCCTCTAAAGCTCTTCAAATCCCTTGATCTGCCTTGCCACATCCTTTCTCAGAGGACCTGTATTGTAGAAGGCAAGGGTCAACAAAGATGATGATGTGGAGAATCTCACACTGGACGAAACATTTCCTCCTTTTGTAGATGGTGGCTCCACAGTCCTTTTGACACCCTCATCCTCTTCTGAGAGTTTCATGAGAAATGTAAAAGCTTAACTCTTGCACATGCAGAATTGCTTGCTTATAGACAAATAGGTGAGGAAAAATACCCACAGATCAGAATATAAATTTGTTCTGAGAGGATAGGTCATTTTTTGAACATCAATGTATCTTTGCTTGCCAAGAGTTCCCCAGGAACTATAGTGCCAGGCCCACCCAGACATAAATCATTAAGTGCTTAAGTTATTAAAAAAATTGGGGCAAGCCAACATAACAAAGTACTTCTATGTAGACAAAGCTAGCCTGATACAGAAAAAACCCAAAGCTGCACTCATCTATTAAAAAAAAATTATTATAAAAAGGTAAGATGAGAGCTGAAAAAAACCCAAGCATTTTTAACTCATAAGTGAAATAAAATCACTGTGAAAACATGTACACTTACAAAGACAAGAACTTGCTAGTTAGCCATCTGACCTAAAGTCAGTGTTGCATTGCAGAGTAAGAAATCAGGAAGAAACATTCATTCAATACCCACTGTTATTAATTCAAGGAATAAACATTACTTCTCCATAAGAAAATAATGTTTTTTGCTCCTTAGTTTCATTAAATAATGAAAACACTTGTGCCTCTTTTAAGTACCTTTGAAGTGTTTGGCACTAGTCCTAATGCTTTACAGAAAAAAGTCCCCTTTTTAGCTTTTAAAGCAAGAACAGTTAGATGCCAGTCTTCTTCTTCTACCCACAGGAAAATCGGGGTTTGCCCTTCCTGAATTCATTAATCATTGAAGTCCACCTAACACTGAAATAGTTTGTGTATGCATGAAATATGAGAATGAAAATACTTTTCACCTGCAGCAGATTTGGCTTGTCTTTATTTATACTTAAGGATCAAGTATATATTATTTATCTAAATTCAGGTTGTGGGACAGAAACCTTTCCTTATGGGCCTCAGCCCACTTTAGGGGAAAACCAGTGAATCTGACGTTTGCAAACAGGCTGTGGGTTCAAAGTATTTTAATTTGAACAGGGTTTTTTCTATGAGAACTAGACCCTAGTGTAAGCGGTGCTGAGAAACTTGGAAAGACTCAGAGGACTCATTGTCCTCAGTGGAAGCTGGATGTAATTGCAGTATACCAGTTATCTCAAGATATATATATTCAGATAGTAGGGGTAAAAAAGGTGTTCTCTCTTTGGAAACCCTGGCTCAAATTCACCTTTTTCATATATTTTCTAATTAACCCAGAATAAGCATTTCCTAATTCTTTCATATATATTTTAAAAGTAATTAAATTTGTAATGTTCTTTGTCTAATTTCTTTGATTGTAACTGAAAAGGAAACAGTACATACATAAACAAAATATTAAGAACAAAAACTCACCCTAGTAAAACCACAAGCAGGCCAAACTCCTTTCAACCCGGTCCTTTGCTAAGAAGAAACCAAAAGAGTTTGGCCAGTAAATGATATAGCCTTCCTTTTTCTTTTTCTCTTTTTTTTTTTTTAATTGAAACTTCTTATTCCTCTGCTTAATTATCTGCCTGCCAGTTTCTGTCTGCACTGGTGCTAGGAAGCACAAATGTCCTAGCCTCTAAACCTACTAATCTGAAGCCTGACCCCTGATAAATCAATTCTATAATCTATAGCTTGCTGCCTTTTGCTTTAGCTCTGTGTGGCATGCTTTGATGAATATCTGCCTTGCAGGAGAAATGTATGAAAATTATATCATGTGCAACTGGTTTGAACTGTTGTGCAACCATGGGACACTGAGCCACTCTGGGGAAAAAGTTAAAATGAACTACAGTAGATAAATGTCAGTTTCAGGGGGGTTGACATTATATTATATTTAAATTAAAGGGAATGTTATTCTGGTTCCTTCCTGCTCTGAACCTGCTGGTTTTTCCCTTTTAGAAGATTCTGATAAAATACATAATCATCCTCTGCCAAGGCTCTCAATTCCTCTTCGGTGCAGACGCCAGGGTTTATATGATAAAATTTTAATGACCATGGACCTGCATAGCAATGTGAGGTACCAGCACATTTTCAATAATGCTAGGCGCCTGCAAGGACTGGCATCGGGTGATATTCCTACCGCTGAATTCCATGCGTCCTAAGAGGCAAGCTTCACGGAGATAGAGGCAGCACCAGAGCAACCTCCATTATCATGCAGCAGTCGTACGGATGAAATGGAGATTTATGAATCCCTGCCAAAGAAACTATATTATGGACTGTAAATTAAAATGGGGGCTTAACACATAGTGAACTACATGCTAGAGAGGCTGATTTCCAGATTGCCCTGTCTATTCCGGTCCAGGCAGCTCTAGAGACCACCCCTCGTTAAGCAATTCTGAGCTTTCCGTGAAACTCAGACATTCTAGGTTTGAAAAGGCAACTACCAAAGCTTTCATAGTCACAGCAAAAAAGGAATCCTCAGCTGTTTCAGCAGGCATTTTACTTGCAGGGTATTATTGTAGTATGGTGACTGGGACGTAGTGGCTTCATTCTCAGATGTAGTTCCAATGCCTTCCATGAAGGGACTTCAGTTTTACTCCTCTGCAAGTCATAGTGCGTTTGCAAGCTCAAAGTACCAGGTTTTGGTCTCTGAATTGGTATTGCTGTTCATGAATCACAGTCTTCTCAGATCTGCCACTGCACACTGGTGATACTTCCACATGAATCACTAATTCCAAGGAATTCAAATGGTTTACCATGTTTTAGTGAGAATCTTCAGAAAGCCCCTCAGCCAGAAAATGCAATTTTCAGTGAAAGGCACTAAATTGTAAGTTGTGAAAAAGTTTCTAAAACTCTTAGAAACAACAAGGCTGCCCAAAAACCTGTAAGGAAAAGGGGTAAGTTCCATGGTGAACTACTCCTCTGTGTATGCCAGTGTTTCAAACAGGATTTAAGTGATAAAACCTGTACGATTAATATTGGAATATACTCAAATATGCAATTGGTATGCCCAATGGCTGGGGCTTTCCCAGGGAAAGAGAAATGCACAGTGCTGTTTCCAATAGATTTTCTTTCTTCCCCAGGCCATGAACACAACACAATCATTTCTTTTTCACTTACCACCCATCTAAACAAAGAGCTCCAGATAATAAAACACTATGTAAACTTACTCATCACACATGTCAAGTAAGCTCTGAAAGCCTCACTCTCCCATATGCTTTATTATATTTAATATTCCTTCGGAACTAGCTTACACCATTACAAAAAAAGATATAATTTATCTTAGCCCTCCTACCCCTCCAAAAAAAAACCCAAAACCAACCAAAAAACAAAAAGCAGAAAAAAAGTGCAACCCTTCCCACCAACTGCCCTGGAACAGGAAAAAGAAAAGAAATTAACTCTTTTTTTCTGCTTATTTGTAAAATTTAAAATGATAAAATTCACTTCACACTTCAGACCTCTACAAGGACACTTTGCCTCAAGTGAAAGCAGTTCCACATGGACCATTTTGTGCTTGTCTAATGTGTAAATGTGCTGTTTTATGTTGAAGCAAGTATAAGCAACTATACAGTCTGCATACAGTAACTCAGCTATCACTTGAGCCCCACAAGTGCCATGCCCTAAGGCATGCTACAGGCCATGCTTCATAAGGCAAGCAAAGTATTTTCAGTGGACTCTCTGCAGTGGCATAGCATGTAACAGAATATAATCTAGACCTCGTGAAGCAATGTGTTCCAGAAAAATCAACATTTCTTCTGGAAGGAATAAGGATAACACATTGTGTGGCCATTTTTCGAATCGTAACAGTAACGCTTTAACACACACAAATGTCTACTATAAAGTCTGGGCAAGAGATCTGTTCCTTGGTTTGCTCTCTTTTCCATGAACACATTTCTATTGGCTTTCCTAGTATAGGAATATTAAAGATAGAGCACACCACCATCTTCCTACGAGTGGCAAAGCAGTGCTGGCAAAGCACGTATGTCTGACTCTTAATGAATAAGTGCCTTTGCAGTAAAGAACTTCTCAGCTCCACGATGACTAGTACCAGGCAGCACATAGCACTGCTAATAATACACAGTGTGATAGACAGTAGTCTTAACTGTATCTCCTCAAGGAAAGGCAAGAGCATAGCAACCTTCCAACTTCAGGAGGATGCAACATGTAAACCAGGCCATTTCACAGCACCTGGAACCAGTCATCCAAATGTGGCTTTTGATTTAGTCACCTACGACTGCAATTTCAATGGCACCGATCACTGTGCACACAGGAAAGGGTGTACAAGCAGAGCACAACATGCGAAGAACAGGTGTCACCACTCATCATCACCACTTGCATCCTCAACTCTCCTCCTGCTGGTCCAGCCCTTGTCCTGATTCCTAGCCCAGCCTCAGCCAGTCCTCAGGGAGGTGCCCAATGCCCAGGACTGGAGCTGCCCTGCTTCTGGCTGGGACAGTGGGGTCGTGTCCCCTGCTTCTGCCCCCATGCCTGCCCCTCTCACTGCCCCTCCAGGGACACCCCCAACTGCCAGCCCCAACCCACCGAGAGCCACTCTGTCATGTAGTGCCAGGTCAGCAGCTAATTATAGAATGGAAGAGATGGGTTAACCACAAATACCTGTTTAATAACACAAAGAAACAGTCAAGATTTTGGCATAAACCCAAAAGCTCTACTTAGTTTATGCCAGACTTTTTCTGTCTGGTTTCACAAGCCAAACCCTTCACCTTGTAAGCGGCCAGAATGATGCTAGGTAAACGAGAGAAATTTTTGGGGTTTGTTTGGGGTTTTTTTAATTGTTCTGGTTGATTTGTTTCGCACAGCAAGGCTCCTCACTGAGATGAAGGCTCCTTGTACACAAGCACCTACACCATGCATCTGTAATCATACCCTGTAAATGGCATCAGCAAAAGAAAGGAGTGACATTTTTTCCTCTTGATCACAACAGAATAAACAACATTTTAAAGGTTAAATTATTCAAATTCTACAGTTACCTGTAAAATAAAATGACGTCTCTGCTGTACCTTCAGATTTCTTACATCCAATTATTTTGATTTTTTTTTATCCTGTCCCAGGCTTCCTGACTACTGCTGCTTAAGGTGCAAGAAAAAAGTGTTGTAACTAGTGGCAACTCATTTACTTCCACTGATAGCTACAGCTCCTGATACAAGGCTTTCAGCTCAACTCAGAGAAGTTAGGTGAACTTTACAGCAAGTTAGTCAAACAGAAACAGACAACACCTAAATGCATATCACAATGCCTTTGTGCATTAAGAAAATCCTACTCAGGTGTCAACTTTAACTTTTTTAAGGTCAGAAAAATGTGACTGTGATGGGCAGGAAGTATGCAACGACACTTAGTCTCTGTACAGATGAAGGCAAAATAAAATAAAACAAAACCAGGGAATTCAGTCTGAAACCCACTTTTAATTAATGTCAATCCTTGGAATCCCACTGTTGCTGATGCTACCTACCAGTTACTCCATAAGGAACCATAGTTGCTCACATAAGCAAAAAAATTGGCCTTTCTGTGACAGAAGAGAAAATATGGTACCCATCATTAAATTTGTCAGGGTTTGCTGATTTTTCATTTTATGATCCTGCAGCTATCTATCTAAAATAAAAAAAAAAAGAAGAAAAGAAAAGTAAAGAGCAAATGGGATTCTGCAAAGTATCTTTGTGTGATGAAAGTAAGAATTTAACACAAAGTATCATTCCTGTCAACCCCTTAGAGCCACCTCCTTTGCCTCCCAGGAGCATCCCTGCTGGTGATCCCCCTGTCTCTAGCTTTGATTTTGCATGGATTTCCAAGATGCAGGTTTACACATGAAGATTCACTGTTCTCTAACCTAGTAACCACAGCAAATTGAGAACTGAAAAGCAAGAGCATGACAATCCCAGTAATTTTGTCTGTTCCTTACAAATCTATGAAATCACATGCACACCTTTTGACTTAGACCATGCTTTTACCGCACTTTGTAATGCTGTTCCATTTCTCAGGGTGTAACACCACAAATTTTTTCACACAGTTACAAAAAATAACTAAAAGCAATCAGGGAAAAAAAGTCATACCACACCGTGTAAAGTAACATTATGACTGAGCTCATAAAAAAAGATGCTGACTGAGGAATTTAAAGTTTTTCAAAACTTTTGATCTTGTTTATACATGTGAAGGTTTGATGTGAAAGCTTGATGTCAACTGTAAAGAGAAACATCTCTCAAGACAAAAATAAAAAACAGACCTCCTGTAGAAACGTACCCAATGATAACCAACAAGTTTCTGATCTTGAAGAAAGCATCATGTGAGTGTCTTGCATTTAATATTATCTTATGCCAAGCAGCCCTACTTTTTCTTCTCATTATTTTTTCTTCATACATAAGTGTTTGGCTTCACATATTTGATAAAAAAGAAAGTTGCTGGAGTAGATGTTCAGTAAGTCTTCTTAGAATAACTACCCTGCTATATTTGTTTTTCACATGGGTCCTGAGATAACACGCTGTTTTGTGAGGACCCATGTGCAAAGTAAATATAACAATTATTCTTTTCATTTGCGATAATCACAATTATTAGTAAGCTGATTCATAATAACCTCTTTGCATTTAACTCTTGAGCTCTAGTTCGGTGAAAGAAAATCTGAGCCTGTCATCTCAAGTATTTCTAGATTTAATTTGCTTTCCATATTTATTATTTTTAACTTTGGTTGCAAAATATCAATAGAAATAAGTTATTTAACATTTCAGCATTGTATGCACAGAAGCATCTTAGAGCAAATTAATAGAGATTTTCCCTTCCTGGATGGCATCAGAAGGTATAAACCAACATCTAACATCTGACGGGATTTGTTAAAAACTGAACCACTTATTTTGATTTTAATATTCTGGTGATAATAAACAAATGGTATTTGAAACATTTTACCATTAAAAGGATGCAAGCAGTTCTTGATTCTAAGAAAATAATCTTTATACGTGCACAAAATTATTGCAAATAAATAAGATACAGTATTGGTTCTATATAACAAAAGAATTACTTGTGTATTTGCTTCTAGTGGCAACACAAAGGACTTTGGAAATAGTATAAATGTGGGATTGTTTAGGGGTTGGGGGGCTGTGGTGGGGGGAAGAGTTTGTTCTTATTTTTAAAGAGAAATCAAGAGACAGCCTAGATATGCCACATGTGAACAAAGATTGCTGTTCAAATGTCACTCACGACCTGACACAAACAGGGAAAGGTTGACAGACATTTTAAAGCATACTGAGAGGCTAGATAAATATTTTACCTTCAACTAGTTTATTAATCTTTTGTATATTCAGAGAGGTTTAAAATGCTTTCCTATCCACCTGTCAGTGTTCTTCTAATTAACCCTTCGGCAATATCCGTAGAAGGTAATAGAAAAGGTTCATTATACTTGCATGGAGCAACATGAAATGAATGTTCAAAAACTGAAAAGATTACAGGACAGTTTATTAGTCTTTGCCATGTTAACATGTACTTTGCTTCTGACCTTGGTCAGGCATTCAGGTAAACTTGTATACATATTTTTAAAATACGATTGCTTGATAAAAGCTGATTGCGATGGTACATCAGAGTATTTTTAAGCATAAGACCTAATGGTTTTCTATATACACGTTATAGGGAAATAAAGTCACGAACCTTTTGCAAAGATTTTAAAATGTTAGTGATAATAAACCAAACACAGATGTTCTTAAAATGAAAATGAACCGAAAACCAGTGGGGAATAAAAAAAAAAAAAGTGGCACACGGAAAAATAAAAACACTAGGGAAATAAGAATATTCCCAACTATGCTGGGAAACCAGTTTTCCAATGAAAGTGATTAACTATATTGTATATTTGCCAAGTATATTATTTGTATTTCGGATTTCTTTAAGTCATTGGGTTCTCCCAAAAGGCTCCATAAAAGGAATGAATTTTTGAAGAGTTATTTGAATGAAGACAAAAGACAGTGATTTTACTCATGAACAGAAGTCTACTAAAGTTAATAGTGAGATCCAGAATAAAAGCCCAGAAGGAGAAAGGTACTAGGAAAAAAATAAAGAACAAGAGATCAGTACGAGACACTCTATAGTAAAGAGAATTAGAAGAAACGCAATCTATAAAAACAAGTGACTGCAGAGCTAGGAAGGAAAGGCTGCCCAGGGAGGTGGTGGATTCTCCTTCTCTGGAGATATTCAAGTCTCATCTGGATGCCTATCTATGTAATATGAGATAGGGAGCCTGCTTTGGCAGGGGGGTTGGACCCGATGATCTCTTGAGGTCCCTTCCAACCCCTAAGATTCTGTGATTCTGTGATTCTGTGAAAGGAAAAGGCTTTCAGTGTAATACAGAGTCCCTTTGCATTAACAGGAGTCCTTTTGTTGACTAAAGGAGATTTCTGATAAGTCTATATGAACCTCACCTTGATGATCTGAAGACATTTCCTTTTTCTTTAAGCCAGGCTAAGAGGAATACAACTTGTGTCAAAATGCTATCGTAACTCTAGATAATGTAAACCCATATCTGTGACTTCACTGCCCAACCCACAGTTTGTACCTTCCATCAAAGGTTACACAAAGTAATAAGTGAATGTCCTGACAACTTTAATATTAGTATGTACTATAATGTACAGAACTACTCTGTTCTTTTCCAAACACAGATCAGAGATCAGAGCTTGCTAAAAGTTACTGGGGGTGGTGCTAATTCAATCTGCTAAAGATGCCTCACCAGAATTCAGTGAATCAAGATTTAACATGAAGAACAAGGACTTTCCACATAATCCAGCCTGTTTTTTTCTGTGCATATGTGTAGTTAAATTCTACATAAACTGACAGCATTTAACATTAAGACACACAGCATCTTGCAGTCAAATGAAAATTCCATATATTTAAAAGTAAATTTAATTCTTTTTTTCCTGAAATTGAGAGTTATGTAGGCAGTATCCCATCCAAATTTAGGTTGGGTATACTACAATTCTAATAGCAGGTAATCTGAAGTGCTCATTAGAGATATGCAAGTAATTCATTACCTAAGTGTGTCTAATTTAACCATATTTTCCCCCTGAATGAAGGCTGCCCTAGTGGAAATTAGTGATCCAGCCCACACACTTCCAATCCTGTCGGTACTTTCAGTTTACATTTGCATTTTTTTTTAGAATTCTAAAAATTACTTTCTCTGTCTTCTCTTCTGATCTCCACTGAGTATTTATATGCAGCAAGTATAATTATGCTCTTGGCAAGCTAGTGAAAATTAAAACCTTACGAGCAAGGGGAAAAAATAGAAAGGAGGGTGAGGAAGCAAGGAAGAGGAAGAAAATCTGGTTTAAAGTGAATTTATCACAAGCTTACTTGTGTATAAGCAGAAGGCAGCTACATATTGTAATCCTGCAGCACATTTCTAGGAGATGGTGACATTTGGCTCATGCTTAATGAAAGCTGAAGATGGGCATTTTATTGATTTGAACAGGGAGTGCATCTACTGGAAGATACTAAAGTAATGACTTTGGCAACTTGTCCTATTTTAAATATCAAATAATCTGCTCCTAAAAATCCAGTCTCACTGACAAGCAGAGATGTATCTTGCAGGGTAGGTCTTGCAGTGCTACACACACTATGAACTCTGAGGTCTGATTTTCATATACATCACCTTTGCATTTTTTTCCCTCAGTAACAAAATAGCAGCTCATGCCAGCACACCACCCTGCTGACTATTTTAATTGAAAACTTTATCGGGCTTTCTTATTTCAAATGTTGAGACTTAACTCAAAGTGAAGTTAATAGTAGATGAGGCGTTTGGGGAAATTCAGCAGCATAACACTTTCTTCTTCACAAGGTCCAGTATCTTCACAGTACCCAGGAGTCTAAGAGCTATCAAGTCCTGCCATGCAGTGTACAGATGCACTGCTTCAGAGAAGAAATGGGCTGTGAAGATCCTTTTCCCTCAAATCTCAGAAAAGCACCAAAAAAAAGGCTATTCCATACAATGACTCAATACAGTCTTCACAGAGTGTATCCTGCACGCCGTCATGAAAGTCTCAACAGTGCCAGCAAAGGTAGCCCTGACTGTTGTACTCACAGGACAAGCTCAGGATGCATACAATTAATTTTTGAAGACTTTGTGAAATTACCTTGCCTTTACTGGCTGGGCAGGGCAACACAGATTATCCATCCCACACCAGTGTGTCATTAACATCAATACCCACACTCTCAAACAGAGCCTGAACAGTTTGCACAGAGGCAAGGTTTTCTACTCAGATGTGTCTTTCATAGCTAATTCCTCTTGAAGAAGAAGCCACTATAAATCTCGTAAAAATTTTGCTCCATAGAAAAAGCTGACAGTTTCAGATGCCTAATTAGAGCAAAGAAAGGCCATTTTCAATGGCTGAAATGTCAGCAGCATAATTTCACAATAGTTCTAGCAGACACAAGTATTCTGTATGAGTGAAACCCTCTGAAACCGTTTTGTAGCATGCATGAGCTATGGGTTTTTTTGGCAGAATATATAATGAAACGTAAACATCACAGACGAGAAAAATCTCAGCCACAAACAGTTAATGGATTCCTTCATATATCGATACTTGTTTTTTGTCATAGTTATATACTTCTGACTACAACAGCAGTCAAAGATAATCTGCAGCCCACTGCAAGAGAAACTATGAAGAGAATTAGCCAGCATGGTACTTCTCAAACACACTTGCCCCTGAAATGGAATAAACAAAATTTGGATTACTGCAAGAGTGTGTGTTTTGCACACAGAAGCCACGGAAAGCAGCATTATTGCAAGCCTGCTGGGAAAGTACAATAAAAATAAATCAGAATGAAAGAAAGCACTGTGGTTAATACATAAAGATGGAAAGCCAGAATGAAAGGTTAAGAGGTGGGAGCTTAATGGTTATTGTCCTATCATATTTTAAGAACCTGATTTTCATTTTGCAGAGGTAAATGTAGTGCCAAGTAAATGCAGGTCCATATTTCTAGCCTTAATACTTACTTAAGAAGATGTTGGGTGTTATTCACTTGGCAGAACAATCCTTAAACTAACAAAACATGCTTTGTAAGAACATTGTGTAAAGTGAAGGTTAAACTGAGTTTTTTATTTAGAGGGTTCTTCTTTGTCACCAAACACAGATCTAAGTGAAAACAGGGTGGGAAACGCTTACATGTCTTGTGATAAGGAACTGACAAACCATTTAACTGAAAGGGGGGAGGGCGAGACAATGGACTGTGACCTTTCAGCAGTGAATCAGTATCTAAATTGTGCATCTTTAATCACCATTTTGAGAAATATAAGAAGTTTCAATATATATAAATATAAAAAGCTGTCCTGGCAAGAGAAAAAAAATAATAATAAAGGAAAAAAAATAAGAAGAGACAACCTATCAGGGCCAGTAAACTGTTTTACTGAGTAAACTCTGGATTTAACAGTGAAAAAGGTTTCAGTGTAAATTAAAGTTTGCATAGTCTTGGACTAGCTGGGAAGCTTTGTCAAGGAAAGTTAAGGAGACTCTGCTGTAAAACACAAGAAAATGACAGAGAAGTGAGTGAAAAGTGACTTTTCCTTATTACTGCAAGTTCTGTTCAGCTTCCCCAAGGAGTTCCTCTGACTGTGTATTCACTGACCCAAAAAAAAATATTTGGGTCCATGCTTGCTGCAATAGATGAACCGCTGATGAAACCAAAAGAGAGTTTTGAGGGCTCCCATCAGGGTAGTTAGTCATGCCAGGGGTCCTCTGTGCCTGGAGACTGAAAGCGCTGAGAGGTCCGATTCATGCTGTATTTATCTCCCATTCTGCAATGGAGGCAGCCTCAAGTATCCCACTTCCTATCAAAGCCACAGATCCTAAAAGCCATAGTACCTGATCAGTAAACTGAAGTTGCTGGTCTGTCAAGAATGCCAGCTTCACTGAGCAACTGCAGGGAGCCTATTTGAATTCAAAACACCATGTGCCAGCAGTCTTGAAACCTTTTTTTTTTTCTTAAATTTTTGATTCAGCAAATTGCAAAAGGGTTTGTTTTTCATCCAGTTCAGACTGAACTTTTTCTCAAATCCTAAGATTGATGAAAAGAGGGCTGGAGCACCTCTCCTATGATGACTGGCTGACAGAGTTGGGCTTGTTCAGCCTGGAGAAGGCTCCAGAGAGACCTTATTGCAGCCTTTCAGTATCTAAAGGGGCCAACAGGAAAGATGGGGAAGGACTGTTTATCAGGGAGTGTAGTGATAGGACAAGGGGTAATGTGTTTCACACACAGAATCACACAGAATTGTAGGGGTCGGAAGGGACCTCGAGAGATCATCAGGTCCAATCCCTCTGCCAAAGCAGGCTCCCTAGCTCATATTACACTAATAGGCATCCAGACGAGTCCTAAATATCTCCAGGGAAGGAGACTCCACCACCTCCCTGGACAGCCTATTCCAGTGCTCTGTCACCCTCACTGTGAAAAAGCTTTTCCGCATGTTGGTGTGGAACTTCCTGTGTTCTAACTTGCAGCCATTGCCCCTTGTCCTGTCTCCACTAACCACTGAAAAGGGGCTGGCTAATTCCCCCTGCATCCCATGCTTAAGATAATTGTAAACACCAATTAGGTCTCCCCTTAGTCTTCTTTTCTCCAGGCTGAGCAGACCCAGCTTATTCAGCCTCTCCTCATAGGGGAGATGCTCCAGGCCCTTAATCATCTTCAGAGCCCTTCTCTGGACTCTCTCAAGGAGAACACTGTCCTTTTTACACCAGGGAGCCCAGAACTGGACACAATACTCCAGGTGGGGCCTGACCAACGCAGAGTAGAGGGGGAGGATCACCTCCTTCGACCTGCTGACCACACTCCTCCTGATGCACCCCAGGATCCCATTGGCTCTCTTGGCCACCAGGGCACACTGATGGCTCATAGCCAACCTGTCATCCACCAGGACCCCCAGGTTCTTCTCCATAGTGCTCTTCTCCAGCAGGACATCCCCCAGCCTGTACTGAAATGAACAGTTGTTCCTCCCCAGGTGCAAGACTTTACACTTGCTTTTGTTGAATTTCATCTGGTTTCTCCCTGCCCAGCTTTCCAGCCTGTCCAGGTCTCGCTGGATGGCAGCGCACTGTTCCTGCGTGTAAGATGAAAAAGGGTAGATGTAGTGTAGATATTATCAAACTCTTGATGATGAGGGATGGTAAGGCACTGGAACAGGTTGCCCAGAGGAGCTGTGTCTGCCCTCTCCCTGGCATTGCTCGGGGCCAGGTTGGATGGGGCTTTGGGCAACCTGGTCTAGTGGAGGGTGTCCCTGCCCATGGCAGGGGGGTTGGAATTAGGTGATCTTTATTGTCTCCTCCAACTCAAACCATTCAGTGATTCTATGACTCATTCTACAACTCTGTAATTCCCAAATCTGAATTCCTTTCTCTAATAGTCTCCAGTGTAACAGGCTTTAAATCAAACAATAGAGGTTTCAGCCCTACCTTTTGTAGTTCCTATGGTTTTCTTCATGCATTTAGTCCAACTCTTGGTGTGCATTATTTGCACTATTCACTCCTAGTACTTCCCAATTTACCATAAAAAAGCAATCAATCATGTTATTTGAAAGCAAAAGTTATAATACCAGTTGGTAGGTTTGCTAGCTTTTATACAGCACATGCAGCTCTGTGAGAGGCTTAACTGGCGAAGCCCAATTTAATATGGCTTTATGTCTGGCATTTCTATTATCCCATGCAAGCTCTGTTTTTCAAAGATTAGGGAGTTCAACAGCTCTCTTCTGAGGACTCTGATGTCTAAAAGTATAGTTTATATACTGTATAAAGATGTATGTACATCTAATCTCTGACAAATTTGTCTAATTTATTAGAAGACAGACAAAACATGTTCAATGTCTAGGAGATTAGTGTGTTAATAATTACAAAAGTTACAAAGAGCATATAATTAATGTCAGCTAAATGTTGGGGTTTTTTCTCATTAATAAATTTTTACCACACAGCTCCATTCCTTCAAACACTGTCCTCTGCAGATTCCAAAATCTGTTCCCAAGCCTGTTTCCCCATACAGTACCAAGTTTTACCCTAAGCCCTTGGAGCCAGACTGGTTTCTGCTTTCTGTCTCAGTGAAACTTTCCCCTTTCCTTCAAAGCAAGAAGCGATTACCTTTGATTCTATTAAGATGCATTTTATGCAGTTTTCAGGCAGTATTATTGGCTGCAAGATTAATATGCACCTCTAGTTTCAGAGGTCACACTGGCTCTTTAAAAAGAAGCACTTTCTCTTTTGGTCATTTGAATTTATTAAGAATTATGCAAGGTAATACACCTAACCTGGAATAAACAGGAAAAAGAAAATATTCTAGACTGAAGTTATCTATTATTGTAGCTTTACCTTTGCAAACAATCCTTGGTTTTGAGCTGAGGGTTGTTTTGTGGTTGGGTTTTTTTGAGGGGGGGATCCCTGAATTTAATATTATTAATAACTTTAGTGGCCATGTAATCTCAGATCTGCAAGCATTAAAAGATATACACAAATCTCAAACAATGTTTAAAAACAAAACAAAACAAAATGAACAATTGCCTTCAGCTATGGGAGTTTTGATATCTGAGCAATGTAATCATGTTTCATAGGACATTTTGTATCTTTTATTTGTCAAAAAGGATATGAAAATCCATTTTCCACTGTGCTGGAGGTGACAACTCTAATAAATAAATATTTACTGCAGGTAAATCACAGAATCACACGGAATCGCTAGGTTGGAGAAGACCTTTGAGATTATCAAGTCCAACCATTAATATTTTTGTCTGACCACAAAAAAGAAAATCATACAGACTCGAGTGTTTTTTGCATGTTGAAAACACAGGCATCTCTTGTACAGCATACATATACCAGATGATAGTAAAAATCCGCAGTGAACACTGGCAAGCCAATGCATTTCCTACACACTATGCATGAACGTTTCCTGTTTTACTGCAGTGACCTTATGATCCCTGGTGCCAAGTGTTCAAGTCCCAGCTGTGGATTTAAACTCAATCTCGTTCTGAGTTTCCATTCTGTTGGCAGCAGAGTCATTCTTCACTGCACTGCTCGAGCCAGGAAAGGCTTCCTGACTTGGAGGCAGCCTCAGATAAGCAATGGCTATAAGAGAAGTTGTAATTGCACAAGCTCTTTCTTTCCCCCAACAGGTATTACTACAAATGAGCGTCACTGGAAATTCTTCTGAGCTTTAACAGGGCAGATAACCTCATAGGCAACTGTGAATCTAACACGGTGTCCAGATTAGCAAAGTAGACAGAAAAAAGGCTTGTGTTATTTAACCCCTTCCCAGCCTTCTGAAGGAAGATGAGTTGGTAGGCCTAGCCTGAACATCAGTGAAAGCTGCACTGCTGAAATAATACAGCAGACTGTTAACACCACAAAAATCAGGTAACCAAAATTAGGGGATGCCAGAATAACAACTGCTGTGCTGTCTTTCCCCCCCCCTCTATGTACATAAACGTTGTAAATGACATCTGCTATTTCTTTTCACTGAGTCCAACGATCAGGCACTGCAGCTTTTCTGTGCTTAGTTTCAGTAAATACACGATACATCCTTTCCGGCACGCTGTTCAAATCATAACTTGATACCAAAGTATTAACTTCCTCAAGGGTTCTTGATTCTCCCACTAGAGCTTTTGAGTTCTTTCTTTATATTAACAGATTTATCCACACAACATTACCGTGCACAAAATTACCGTGCAGCATGTGGTAGCATTGCAGGGCATATTTCACAGAGGAAAGCTGATGTGCAACTGCTGAAACCAAAAATAGAGAGGTGTGAAATAAATTTCAGAGCTCTGGGGTCTTTCTTTTTGCAGCAGCTGGCACTGCGCAGCCTCTCACAGGCTCCGAACAGATACTCCTCAGCCTCTGGTGCTGGGGCAAGTGCAAGGCATTCTGCACATCAAGGGTTCTGCACATCGCAGGCTGTAGCACAGCAAGCAAGCCTTCACTGAAATGAAAGGTTCATTTAAGTCACTTGTCATCAGGCTAACTTCAGGCATAAAAATTTTCTTTTTCTAAATTTCCTTTCCAGCCAATGAAGAAGGCAAGTTAGCATATCTGGCACAGGTAGCTGATCTGGCTTTCTCACCATCAATATAAAAATGATCCTCCAGAAGCAAGCTTTCAGCCTTCCAATTAGCCCTCATGAATATTTTCTAACTCTGAGCTTCTAATTCATTGTTGTTTTCCAACTCTGAGCTTCTCATCAACCTGTCTACCTACATCTTCTTCAGTGACCGTTCCTGTCCTGCCTCTGCTACTGCTCTCCCTGATTCATTAGCCCTGTTTACCTTGCCAATATTGTTCGTCACCTTTGCTCTTAGTTTTCACCTTCCTGACTATTTGCAACAGCATCACCCATGGGCCACCCTATGCCTCTCAGGTGGCTCCTGCCATTTCTTCCTCCTGTGTACCAATCCTTCCCCCCCAGCTCTCTCATTCCCTACTCCGCCCCTGCTCATCACCTCACTGCAGCCAAGCCCAACTGCAATTCTCAGTTGTTTGTACATCAAGCAGACAAATGCTAAAAACACAAAAGAGAATCTCCCTGTGGAGACCAAGATCTCTCTGCGAGGACCATATTGGAAGAGAAAAGCTGCTCACCCTGATACACACTGATACAGCTATTTAGGAATGGTACATGTGCAGTCAGGTCACATCAGTGATTTCTAAGAGATAAAGCAAGCTCAATTCAGATACAAATCACAGGCTTTAGCTGCCAAATGCTAATGTTGCTACTGAGCCAGGGCAAACTGAGGTATTTTTAAATGTGCATGAGTGGACTAAATGTGGGTGGTTTTCCCAAAGAAAGAGCAAAAGATGTACTTATAAATTCCAGGTTCATTTTCCAACGTACAGTGGGGCTGAATTTCCTCTAGTAAACAGTTACAAGGTTTTTATTAAATTTTATTTTAATAATATATTTTGCCTCTAGACATTTTCAAAAATCTGAGCCTAGCAAATCTTGGCAAGGGAAAATGTCAGATAACTTAATTTTGGCAAAGTTATAAGGAACTGAAAACAGTCTCCTAGTGAAAGGTCCTTTATTCAAGAAATGATGTTACCCTTTCATCTATGAGAGCTTGCTCATATCGGTAAATTTTCTGGATTTGCTTAACAGCAATGAATCCCTGTGCTGATACACACACCCATTCTGGAACTTTTCAAACAGCCTTTACAGGCAACATTATTGCACTCGATAGCCCTAACTCAGGATTCCTGATACATCCACATTTCTGTTTCACTTTAGTGGAGTTTAGCCAAGTAAAGTGTAAACTCTTACTCATTGTTCTGACAGAGGATTAGTTAGACCTCCCAAGCTAGCAGTCCATCTGCTCCGCCAGCTAATGCTATTGTCCCGGAGACACCACCTCCTTCATTGTTCCACCAAACAATCCATGCCAGCTCTTTTCTCAGCTGACACTGACAAGTACATGTCAACCCGTTTGCATTCTCCCGCACACATCTGTGACACTGAATATAGCCTTTCATGGTTTCAGGCAGTTTAAAGCCTAGCAAGAGCTAGGAAATACAATACTATAAAAATAAGAATACACTCGAGCTTTTAATTGAACCAGATTAGTTTATCTCATCAGTGCAATGTCCAGATTTACATGTTTACTTTGCTCTCTTCTAACGTTCTCTTCCTAAAGACATGCTAGTTAGCATTGCAATGTGAAATAAAATTTTTAAAGCATTCAGCAAATTTAAAATACAGTTACATATAAAGAAAATTTGATTCTCTAGCATAACATGTTCTGGTAATTTTTTTTAATAGATATAAGAGTAGAACCTCTTTCACTGAAGACGGCTTTTTGGGCTGAATCCACAAAATGGAAGGACCCAAATAAGGAAATCAATTCTTGCCAGTAGGTCCCTGAAAAGCTCTTGCTAAATGAACTGATGCAATCTCAGTACAGGACTTATAGTCAGCAATGACAACAAAATTCTCATTACTCCCAGCATCTCAAGGAAAAAGCAAGAGATGAAGTGAAACTATAGCTGTTCAAGGTGGTAGAAATCCAAGATTATTGATAAGGCACGGACCAATCTCTATGCTCTATCCCTTACCATGTCTAACACCGTTTCATTCAAACCTCAGGTGAACTTCATGCATTCTGAAACAACGCAGCCTTATTTGCCATTGCCAATTAATCAACAACAGAAAACAATATAGATGGATAAATGCACCACACTTTAAAACAGCAAGTGAAAATTGCAGTTGTGGCCTGCAACACATGAGTATTTAAGGGCAGAAAGAAACAATACATTTACTTGTTGGCACAGTGTCTGTCTAAGATACTAAAATGCAAACCATCTACTTTTGCTGATCCATCAGGCTCCCAGGGAGTGTTATTTACTGGATATTCCAAAGAGGAGCCAAGCCTCCAAACCAGAAGGGGAAAGTAGTGCCTCTGTTGTGCCAGACCACATTCTCAAAGTGTCCTTCAAATGGTTCCTATGGTGGCTCTCAGCCTCTGATGGGGAACCACAATGACCACAGCTCTTGGACCAGGGCAGTAGGTCAAAGGCACTAGCTTTAGAACACTATAATAAGGGAGAAAACAGATGCATTCTCTACAGATAGTGTGCACTTTTAAAAAATCTTAATTTCATTTATGTCAATGTAAACTCCTCTCCAGAGATTTCTCTCGAGTGAATTCTGCCTCCAAATAGGAGGCATCTGACAATTATCCACCAGTGTCCCAGTTTAACTAAATTGGTTTTAAATTGGAACAACTTGTTATATGGAAGGGGGAGTTGAAGGGGGATGTAGTTTTGTCTGAGACACATGATTAGATTTTAGCATTGAAAGGGAAGGTCCCATCCTCTGGACACAGGCTGTCAGACCAATACAGCTGCTTTCATCCCCCACTCCCACTCCCAGTTATTTTTTTACAAAGAGCGCAAAATCACTCTTAATTTGTTTTAACACAAGCAAGCACAGCAAGGTGACATATAATCAAGTGTTCCCAGACTGATGTATTAAAATGTTTTCTGCCAAGTCCTGCCCTGCATCTTTGATGTAAGAATTCTTCTCCATTATTCCTTTTTATTGTTTTCCCATGTAGATCACCATGACCCACGCTGATCTTTGTGAATGTAGATGATAATAGAGAATCCCTTCCATCACAGCAAATGAACATATAAAAGGTTTGTTCATTAAACATCCAAACAGGAAACCTTCCTCAGTGAGGAAAATGGTTCTTCGACTTATCTATAACAACCAAAAGAACAGCGCTAAAAAACTGCAAGGAAGCCACTGAATCACCAGCATATCCTTCTACAAACAAGGGGCCTCTAGTAATCGGAAGTAAGGGGAGAAAGAAATAGAATCATAGAACAGTTTGGGTTGGAAGGGACATCAAAGCCCATCTAGTTCCAACCCCCTGCCATGGGCAGGAACACCCTCCACTACACCAGGTTGCCCAAAGCTCCATCCAGCCTGGCCTTCGACACTGCCAGGGAGGGCATGTTCACAACTTCTCTGGGTAACCTGCTTCAGTGCCTCATTGCCCTCATCATCAAGAATTTCCTCCTAATATCTCATCTAAATCTACCTTCCTTCAGCTTGAAACCATTACCCTTTGTCCTATCACCACAAGCCCTTGTAAATAGTCCCTTTCCAGCTTTCTTGTAGGGAAATAGGAATATTTCCACATAAATTATTCTCTAAGAAAAAGAAGCCTGTATGTCTCTGTGTGTGTATATACATATAAATGTATATCGATGAGCTTTGTCTGCATGGATGACTTTCCCAACTCTGGTGTTAACCTAGGAAAAGAGATCCATCTGGTCCTGACT
Source organism: Laterallus jamaicensis coturniculus (assembly GCA_022605575.1). Classification (NCBI taxonomy): domain Eukaryota; kingdom Metazoa; phylum Chordata; class Aves; order Gruiformes; family Rallidae; genus Laterallus; species Laterallus jamaicensis. Next base: position 15,114,034 of record JAKCOX010000019.1, read on the forward strand.
ACTAGAGCGTAGGAGACCTCTCTTCAACAGCAACTAACTTCTTCCAAATTGCAAAGCATTCCAGCTACCCTAGATTAGAAAACAGTAGACTGGAAAATTGCAGGAGATTGGTTTCTACAGGCTCTCTGTTTACAACTGCAGTCTGTAACTATACAGCTATGACTCGTTCTGCAAAGGAGCTCGCCTGCAGCAAGTGCCCTGGAGGCAAGTGAGGATCTTCTGTTTGTTCCAATAGTAGATCTCTGGCAAAAATCAGTGTGATAAGTCTGGAATTCTGTCTTCCTCCCTTTCCTCCTCCAATTTTCAGCATTATTTTCGCTCAGGCAATCAGCCTAAATATCATTAAGAAGACTAGAATCTTGGCTAGATTTAATAAAAATATTATGTGGAGAAAAAATATATATCCAAGAAATAATGAAATAACAAGGAATTACTATAAAAAAGTCTCATAATCAGATACTGCTTTTATCACATCATATGCATTAAACTTCTCTGAACTGATGTCCTTTTCATCCTAATGTACTAAATTAAATATCTGTTCCTTGTAGAATTTGATTCATCTAAACTAGATTAAAATCAAATCATGAACAAAATCAATTTCACTTAAAGTACAATAATCCCAGCCCACTGAGGCCCCCTTCTAGTAATCACAATAAATGCTGTCTCTACCACCATTGCCATTCTTTATTTTCCCCCCTAGCCTTTCACTGGATGCATAATTTTCATATCATATTATAAATTATGACCCTGTATATCTTATTCATATCTTATTAGAGCAAGTTGGCCAAGAAGCCAGAGGCAAGACAACCTCATTCAAACATTCCTCCAGGGTTTTCAGGTCAAGTCATTTTTTAAATTGGGATTGGTATAAACCTCAAGGGATTTCTTGATTTAAGAAAGAACTACAAATATTAAGCTGTCTTGGGGGGATTATGCTGACATTGGATCGTGGGATTACCTCCTGCATAAGACTCAAGGGATTTGGACTGGTTCGGCATCTCGTCAGAAAACTGGGCAAAAATGCTTCTTATGTGATGTTAATCAGATATTCAATCATTCCTTGCTGTAAGCATGTGAAATGGTGGCAAACAAAGGGAGAGGAAAGCAGTTGCTCTGAGATGCGTAGGAAATAAAAGCAATCCTCTGGCATACTGTAGCATTTTGACTCCTTCATAAGGCAGCACAGTTCCTGGTGACCATGGGTCAAAATCCTTGGAGAAAAAAGCTTCAAATCTCTTATATACCAATCATCTCTGAGTTTGTCCCTTGGAATTACAGATGATCACAACCAGCAAGGTGTTATCTAATTAAATAAATTTACTAATAATTAATAACACTTGGCATTCTATGACAAAGCACCATTTTCCTTGGAGCACTTTAATCTCATAACCAAGTCTGACAACAATCTTCAAAAACAGGAAACTGCAATTGTAGCTGAGGCAGTTAGAACTACAAGGTTTTAGGCAAAACTCCCTCTGTTCTAGTCAGATGCGGCTTTGATTCAGATCTGAGGCTAGGCTTGAACTGCAATTGAAACCATCCTGTCAAGAACAGCACTTTAATAAATTCTCTGACCATCAAAAGTAAGTGTGAAAAATGTCATTCTCCTTTAGTAATTTCCTTCTCTTTTTTTTTTTTTTCTTTTTTTTTCCTTTTCCCTCCTAAAGCAGAAGTTAGAGGGGGAAAATGACAGGAGTTAAAGTCATTCACCACTGGAACAATAAAAGGAACAATAGCCAGCAACATCCAGAAATAAAATGACTACTTGAGAACTGTATCTGCTTGATTCTGCCAAATGTAAAGGGTCAATGCCAGACCATCATACTGAGAAAAATATTGCAAAGGAAAATGGATTTTTTAACAGAAGGAATGTTGAAAGAAAATTATAAGTCACTCTCAGAAAGGGGTAATAATGTCTTGTCAAACATGGATCCAATCCCTTCAACTAAAGCACATTCTATGAAAACCTATTCAACAAACAAAAATAGCAAAACACAACCCTAAACTCATTAACTGTAAAGTATATGCATGTTCAGTGTGGAAAACCTGTCCTGATTCAGGGATTTTTTTTTGTTTGTTGGGTTTTTTTTCCTTCAGCTGCTTCATGGGAGAATGAAGAAAATGTCCTCCTTCAAAGGCATACTCTTTACTCCATCATTCAACCACAGCTTCATCCCACACATCTCTACTGTCCACCTGTGTAGCCTCACATATCACTAGTACAACACATTGTGGAAAGACACAATCAAAGTTAGCTTCAAACTACAGAGGCAGAAGATAAAGGAGACTGGACTGCAATAGGAAACTCAATCATAAGTCTGTACTTTTTAAGGGTCCCTGACGGGACTCACTGTTGGAGAAATCTATCTCTCCATGCATAGAAAGCTCTTACATGACAAGTCCATTGAATCAAAATTTAGCTGTAATAGTCTCTATTTCAAACACAGGCTTTCTTCTTTGTATCTTTAAGGCAGCACAGGAATCACACTGTACATAACAAAGATTGTCTATGCTGAGGAAAAAAAAAAGAAACACAAAAAAAAGAAACAAAAAACCTCCAATCCTAACTAAACTTGACAGAAAACTACTTTCCACTCACTCAAGAAGAGATTCCAGCATCACTGACAACAAGCCCTGCTGATTGGGGTCAGTCACTTTTCAAGCCCAAGGGGACCGTCTTTTCCAACTTCAATCACAGTCTCATAACTCCTCTATAAATAAACATACCAAGGAACAAAAAAAACCAGGGAGAACCAGCAGTAAAAATCCACATACAACAGTGGCATCCATTAAACTGCGGTAATAATGTTTGTGTTCTGGGAAGTCTGGAGAGGAAAGAATCGGTCTCCTTCACACAGATGAAAAAAGCTTTATTTGATCTATGTTTATATCTTTGAATGGTTTGGTAATTTTACAAGCACATCTGCCCAGACAAATGCATTATAAACACTAAACACCATCTGAGAAGCTTCTAACTTTTTATGCTCACAAAAGAAAAATTACAATAGAATGCCTCAGATGTTTAACTAACACATAAATGAAAGTTTCATTTTTAATGCTGATTTTGGCTCAGATTTTGGTGCTTAGGATTCCAAGGACATGATTTTTTCGTTGAATCTACAACTGAGTTTTCAAGCAATCTTTCTGTAAAGCAGGAAAACAAAATTATGATTAACCAAAATGCGTAACTTATTCCATATTAATCATATCCCAAAGTGTTGATAATTTTGTAGGGGAGAGTAACACTGTTTTAATTCCTGGCATTGGTTTAGCCTGAGATACTATGTGAAAGTCTATGTATATGTGAAGGGGGGAAAGCAGGAAGACAAGATTAACGTTAAGAAATTTTGATTTATGAATCAGAAACCCTTATATACTGAACTCAAATGTTTATATGGCTTTTCCTTGTAAAGGATCCGTCAACCATTTTATCTTTTAAGGATTTTATATGAATAGGAAATATTCCTTTGGGCAGTCTTAAGCCATCAAAGAAAAATGTATACATGCATTTCTAAATTTATTTTTTGCTATTTAAAAATTAATCTGCATCCATGGCTATAGATCAGTTCCTAGATATAGAGCAAGTCTCAGTATCAAAATACCCAAAGGAACCTTTTGTAACATCAGTATTTCTGAGATGAAAAAAAGGAAAATAAAATTCACTACTTTGGAAGTCCATTGCAGCAAGCACAAAAACCCTATGAACCGTTTAGTACAAAATACACTTGGTTTTGTTTTTGGGTTTGTTTGGGTTTTTTTACCCATGCATGCCATAACTGGAGAAAAGAAACATCCTAACCTCACAACATAATAGAAAGCTATTGCTGACAGAACCGCAGGACATCAGCTTGTCCTTCTCATTAATGTGAGGCAGGATTAAGTGTACCTAGCAGGTATCTGCCTAACCAATACTGAAAAACTTGCAGAAACAGGCATTTCACAGCCTCCCATGTAACCTGTGTCCCTGCTTGGAGAGCCCTTTTAGTTAAGAGTATGGTAAGAATGCTATAGTTTGTCTAACATCCTTGCAAGGAACCAGTGAATTAAGTTCTGTGTTCAGCACAAGTACTTAGCTCCTCCATTGGTATTGGCCCTGTGCAGTTGTGTGGCATCTGCCACAGGCTCTCTCTGTCGTTACAACATAGAACACATGGGGTCAAACACTGGCACACAATTATCAACACCCACTCCTTCAGCCATGCCCAATAATGTCTCCCAGGTAGTGCTGTGTGTGAAAGAGGAAGATCCAGTAGCAATTTCCACCTGGAGGTACAAAACAAGACATCCTCTTTCAGAGGATGGCTGAAGAACAGGGGAGAATTTAGCCATATGGATGCGAACAGTGTGGCACTGTCTGAGGGCCAGTGGATTTTTTATTTTATTTCTTTTTACCAATATAGTCCTAGCCAAAGGGAGAAAACATGTTTCTGTAGGAAAATAATTCAGACTAATTAATGCTATTCTGTTTTTCTGCCAACGTATAAGCATAAAATTAGCATTCTGTAAATATTTAAGATGAGATTACATTTCCTCTGTGAAATCACATTTCTAATCTGTTCCAAACAAAAGTACATGCCAACTCCTTGAAAGAAGAAAAACCTTCACCCTATTGAGCACCTGATTTATTAATAAAAAGAGCAATCCAAAATTATTATTGCTGCATGTGAAACTTGAGCCCTTTTTTTCCTAGTGCTGTCCGCTTCTGGGAATCCTGTGTACCAAACTTGAAAGGTTTAACCATTTCCCTTATTCCTGCTTAGCTGTATAAGGCAGCTGCCCCAACAAATCCCATTCAGTGCTTTCTCAGCGGGTTCACTATCTGATCTAACATTGCCAGAACAACATGCAATGCTGATCCATGAATAGGGACACTGTTTTTTTGCTTTTTAAATTTTTTTTTATTGCATGCCAGTAAAAGCTGCCTTTTTCATAGGAGGCTTAAAATGGAGAAAGATAGACTTACTTTCTTTTGTTATATTGGTCTAACTCCACCACTGGTAACAGCAGTGCAAGCCATGGCCTGCAGCCACTCTTCTAATCATCGTGCTAATTAGCTCAGGAAAAAAAAACCCAAACAATAGAAGGACTAAAGGCTTAGTCCTTGCAATACTTGTCGGTGACATATCTGCCTGGCACCCAGTCGAAAAGACTGATGGGGTAGATCTGTGTTATGATGGTTATGTTCCTCTCTTGCTTTAAGTGCTTGAGAATAGCTTTGCAAAGGCCACCAGCCTGGACAAGGAGAAAGTAACTGGAAGGAGAAGAGCAGGGGATGTGTAACCCCACCTCTCAGTATATCACCTAACTTCAGGTGACAGGTTCTCTGGACAGGTGAGTGGAGGCTTAATCTGTCTTGTCCTCAAAAAGCCAACTGGAAGGAGACCCAGAAGGAAGAATCCCTGCTTTGAAAACACCACATGCAGAAGTCAGGGCTTTTAGCAAGCCAGGAACATCCGCACATGAACAGCTGTGGGCGTGTATAAGTGCAGCCGTGTTGGAGGTCTTATCAACAGATATTTTGGCACATAAGGGCTTCAACACAATGGTAGCTATCAAGAGTTTTCAGGATCTCATTCCCATCTAAGTGCTGAACATACCCACATAATCTGTGATTTAAGTGATTAAAGTCCTTTAGCCCAAAATGCTCAATGAGTTTGTGGGGTGTTTAGACTATGGCTTAGAGAATTGCCAAAGCCAGAGTAACTCGGTTGTTCGGAAAAGCTCATAAGAATATTCAGAAAATCATTTGTGTATGGCATGAATAAAACTACTCTGATGACATTTGGAAATACAGCAATAACTTCCCAGCACTGGCAAAGTAACAGATTAGTAGCTACTCTGAAATTCCACAGGGTGTTTGAAAGGTGATATTTTCTATCATGTTGGAGCATCTGACATTTCATGTTTTCTTGCCAACTAATCCCAATTTGTTAAAGTCACCAAAGCGAGTGTTTTTTATTAAAATTATGTCAGAACATCTCTTTTAAAGAATTTTCAAATGAATTCTAATCACCTACAGTACAACCTTAAGTTAATTTTCCAAATATTTTGTTAACATTTTATAGTTGTGAGTTCCTTTGATGTCTCCTTTTTATGAGCCTACATCATATAAGGCTGCTGGTTTCACACTTTATACTCACTTTTTAATGCACATAATCATGTTAACTGGTAGTTAATTTGGTTTTGATTGTTAGAATTACATTTTCAAAGACCTTTTAATCATTTTGAGAATGTTTTCTCCAGCCTGTTCACAAGGCAGAGGGTTTGATCTTTGCAATAGGAGTCTTTTTAATGAAATCGTTATCCCATTTAAAGGTGGCGACTTCCTCTGTCACAAGCAGCCATACGAGAACACAAATCGTAAAAAATTGATCATGATGCATATGGGAAAAAATAAAGTATTAAATATAAACTTGTAAACATAAATCGAAATAGATTGTCATACAGTAATGATGTTGTGGAATGTAATAAAATCCTTCTGCTTGCAATTCCTTGCAAAACTCATTTACATGCCCATGATTTGTTGTCTTGTTTTTTTTTCAAGATGATAATTCAGTTTTGAAGATCTGGCTTCAGTTTTGAAGGAATGTAGGCAACTCAAGCCTCTTTCCCATATATCTATCTGTGTCAGGTAATGCCCAAGTCATTAGGTCAGTCATTATTGAACCGCACACCCACTCTTCCTGACTGTCATTTGGACAGAGGCTCTTTATCGCATCAAATATATGTTTGATTCTTTTGTAACCAGCCTAGCTGGAAATTACAGAAAGGCCACAATGACTTGTTTTCATTTGCAATGTTAAGATACATTTTTAGCTTGGCATTTTTAACCACAGCAACAAACATCCAGTGGCATCCACTCTCGCTACTGTTACTGCCTGGGTCTTCCTCTGCCCTTGCTGCCCTCCTCCAACCAGGCACAGCTGCCATATGGATGACAGCTACAACTTTAATAAACAGAAAAAAAGGAAGTGGAAGCAAACAGGCAAAGAAACATCAGCTCACAGCCTTGCTAGGCTTGCTCCCTTGCCTTTTGCTTTTCTCAGACTGGTTGAAGCTCATAACTAATGGAGCCTGCAGGGAAAAGAAGAGTACTGGAAAAGGGGGGCACACTGGGCACTAAGGCCACCAGCTACTGCTCCATTTAAAAAGAAAAAATAATTCTGCATTGATGTTAAAATGCATCATAACTCATGAATTAGAGCCCAAAATTAATTGCTTTGCTGCAGTCTACTGGTACTGTGTGAACCATCAAGATCGAAGCAATTATGTGCTCAAAGGAAATAAGATACGGGCTGTAGATTTAATGCTGTCACATTTGTTCCTGCTCTAGGACTGTCACATCTGAAGTTAAGAATGTTCTCAAATTCCCTGTAAAGAATAGCATCTGACCTAGGCAACGTCTTCCCAGAAAAAAATGGCTCTTAAAATGTAGGGCTGTCCATAGAATGCCATTAAGCATAGGGCAGTGTCTTCATCTGCCTTCATGCATCAGCAGTTAACTCATTATTCTATACAGCTTTTAGGAAATTCTTCATATAGGGTGAAAAAAACCGAAGAAAAAGTAGTGTAAATCCACCTCACAGTGCAGCTGTGCTAGCAGTTCTTAGTGCTTAAAAAGAAGCATCATTGATAGGCTTTTAGAAGCAGCTGCATCCTGTCCTCTCAGCCTTAGCGCATTGCTCTGGGTAGGGATAGCTTGTGGGGAGGAGGGATGGCTGCTGCTGCTGAAAAAGCCTGGGATGTGACGTAACTGAGTTACGCAAGGTTTAGGAAAAATCTGAGGTGAAAGGGCATGAAAATTCAGCCACATGGATCTACTGAGCAAACAAAACCTTTCTAAGACAAGAAAGCAGCTGTAGTCTGTGGGAAAGGCAAACGGGGAAAAAAAAAGTATTTTGGAGCACTCTGTTAAGTCACGAAATTGGTCTCTCCCGAGGATCTTTGTTTTTTATCTAATAAACCACCTGGATATTTCAAAAGAAAAAAAAAATAAAAGCAGCTTTATTTTAAATTACAGTTCAGTTTTTCTTGTATTTGTAAATCAGGTCTTTGTAGGAGTGCCTGTAAATAGGAATAAAAGCCTACCAATTAATACATTTAACCTCTACCTGTTGCTAAATGTTTCTCTGTGTGCAGTACCTTGTGGACATTTACGCTGTTAAAAACAAAATCTATTTTAACCATCAGCTAAAAATTGTCATTAAGCTCTTGAAATCAGTAACCTTGCTACTGATATCCTCATAGATGGTGGCCTTTTATTTTTAGGTGAGTCTGGCATCAAATCATTGAATTATGGAGAAACGTAGCTTTGATGCTTCCAACCTTTTTCCAACCCTTTTAAGCTAGATTTATTTCAGTAACTATTATAACATAAAATTATTTGTTTACAGTAATTGAACTGAGCAATCAACACAAAAACAATGTGTTTGAGAGCTTCTCCACTTGTGTTACAGCAGACATTTATTAAATTACACACAGATGTCATTCAGCTCCTTGAAAGGACTGCCCTCGGGTTCAAGCCTGGATTACATGTATACACTGACATTCTATTATTAATCTTTCGAGCCCTTTTATTTCCTCTTACAATATCAAAATGAATTTTTAGTTGTCCATATTTCAACAGAAGGAGTATGGTCTTCTTTGTGGTAGGGATGGGGGGTGGTAGAAATGAATTATGGTTAGAAAATAAAACATATTTCTGCTTCTAATTCAAAATTAGTTGGGGAATTTGACGTCATAACCACTTGCTTTTCTGATTGCTCCCTACCATTTTGTACTGCTTCGATCCATCTCAGTTACAACACTAAATTTACTTTTCAACCAACTGCAAGCATCTCCTCCCAACACTATCACCTACCAAAACAGAAAACTAAACTGAACAGAGTTGCCCAGACTGTAGCAACTTTAACTTAGAAGTAGCTTGAGCAAATTAAACTCAAAAATATTCCTTTTTTTTTTTTAAACCATGACTGGAGTTTGCAAAAGGTTCTGAAAAGACTCCTGTTGTGTTTGTTCAAGGAGTTTGCCAGGATCACACATACAGATAGAGGACTTCAACGGTCTTTATTTCCCTTCTGAGTTCTACTTCCCTTAGAGGATTCATTCTACAATAGAAGTAATAGTTCAATAATATTCAAGCCTGATGTACCCTGATTTAGATCAGCGTTCTCCATTTAGGACAACCTGGTACATGCTAGCAGCAGAACCCAGCAAGTAAAATCACTTCTATGGCAATGTTGGATGGGCAAACTGACTGAGGGTAGAATGACTACCTCATTCTACCTCCCTAAATTTGTCATGAGGTTCTGGCTAGACCCTGAATTGTAAATAGAATTTAGACAAAACCTGACACATACTTGAATAACGGTTAATCCTGGATAACTCTGTGCTAGATGAATGTCAGAGCTTTTAAAGAGGTTTCACATCTTTGGTTGTTCCTTCTGCTAGCTGGAGGTAGCAATACATAGCCTAACAACATGTAACTGGACAAGTGGAACATCAGACTGGTAGAGGAGACATTTCTGGAAACAATAATGAACAGCTTTCTAATGTTCATCAGACTTATAAGAAAGCCTCATGGCAGAGGATCAACTTCACCTGGGAGAAGTGAAAGATGGAAGGATTTGGAACCCATTTCTATGGCTGAGAAGTCAGTGGCTTCTAGGCCCCTGAAACTCTAGCAATGGATCAACACCAGTCTCAGGAATTAAATCCTGGTGACTTTTACTGGCTAAAAACATCAAATAACTTGATTTTATCAGTTTTTCTGAAAAAAAAAAGTGTCTCCTGCTGCCCCTTTATGCACTAGAGGAAAGATATATTTGTACAAGGTTACTGGGTAAGCACCAAAGGAAGAAAGAGAGCACCTCTCAATTCCCTAGGTATTGAGCAACCCGAGGAGCTTGTATCTCCTTGGGTGGCAGCACTGCCACAGTCTCCCCCTGGGGATCAGTAAACAGCTTGAGTTACTGCAGAAGCATGGAAGCACTTTCCAGAAGAGGAAGAGAACACGCTGCCAGGGCATAAGGATCCCCCACCCTTAGATATTATGCCTATTCCAAGTTTAAGTAATCAAAATGCCTTCAGCAACCATTGCTCAAGCAGTGCATGTCCTCCATTCTCCCTCCCAGAAGGCTTTAAGAGACACTGAGTCATTTGTTTGTAAACTAAAGTGTATGGATAGCATGGGATTAGGATGTATACTTAATGGTGGGTAAATATCAAGATATATTCTCTTTAGGTAGATTAAATTTCATTCCCTTTTTTTCACTGCAGTAAATCACGTGGCTTTAGAGGAGTAACAAATTGTTATGGATGCCGCACTAGGTACTCAGCCATTTAAAAATAATGCAACATTTCCAGTTTGCAGTCCCAATATACATTGGCCTAGCCCTATGATTTAAAAGCTAGGCCTTAATTGTCCTCTAGCCATTACTCTTAAACTGAAGAAACCCTTTCTTTCCCACACCCACTTACAGTCCCCTCTTATCACTTTCTTAGCAACAGTGTCCTAGTGCCTGAGGTAATAATTTATACAGCGCAGAGTTGCTACTCTGGAAAACAAAACCAGAAGTTATGGCACCTAAAAAATGTTGCTTCAAAGAGAAAAAAAAAGTAAAAAAAAAAGTATTTAGCAGACAACCTCTAATAGTAACAAAACTGTGACACGGGTTGGTGTCCCCTATCAGGAGTATGCACAGTACCAATCTGACTGGCCAGAGCTTTTCAGGCTGTGACATACCCCAGGAGCGTATGTCATAGCAGATGATATCAAATGGAAGCGTTCTTACCCCTTCAGCCCCACCAGGAAATCCATACCTGCACACAGCTATCACCTTGATCTCGGGGAAACCTTTATAAGGAAGATGCATCTCTAATTTGCTCGGTTTGAGTCGAGAGAAGGCAACACGGCAGAACCGTGCAGGTCACTGCAACAGACAGTCTCTTCAAGGACCGCTGGAAAGGCTGTGCAAGTCAGCAGGCTCCAGCAGACTCCTTTTCAGAAGGAATCAGCCTTCGCTTCACTGCCACACGCACTCCAGCTCTTCCAAGCAGGGGTCCCCGTGTAAGCTTAGTGGCACTATCAATACCACATTCCTCACGGTCTTTTTCAGTCCTTGCATTTAAGGCACGCATTGATTCCGCCCCAGGGTACATGGAAAGTAAGAAAACTAGATTTCTAGTATTTCCCCACCGGCACACTAGTATAATGTTAAACCGCTCTATTCCTGAGTCTGTCTGTGCTGCACAGAGGGAGTATAAAGCTTAATTAATTTATGTTTGTAGAGTGTGAGCTTCTCAAAAGGAAGACACGGTGTAAGTAGAAATTACTCCTATTAAATCAGGTATTGGGGGAAATGATCTCACACTGTGGACTGAAACTTGTTCCTCTGTTCTTTAAATAGCGAGAACGCAGGCAGCTACGTCAATGGAGGCTGCATTCCTCATCATACATTAGTTTATTCATAAAGTTCAAGCCAAGAAGAATTCTCCTGGCACCTGTTCTGGCGCTTTGTCTTGCAAACCTGAGCTGAGGACAGGATCCACTCTTTGTAAGTGCAGACATTTCGTAGGTACTATGTGTGGTCTCTGTGGGGGATGAATCATTTGTCATGGGTACTTTCTGTTTACAATCCCACCGACTGGAACTGGCGTCTGCTACAAAAAAGACAGTCTCTTGTTGAAAGCAAAGTACTTAGGAGCAGATCCTGGCTAAAGGGATGAAAGAGCTTTGGGGGGTGGGGACGACCAAAGGGAAAAAAGACAAGGAACTAGAAAAAGTAATCTCAGTATTAGCAGAAAGAGAATTAAAACTTTTATAGAGAGAGGCAAATTGGTTATGTAAATAATTCAAAAATTAGCTATCACAGCCTGATAATTTGCCTGAATTGCCAAATCCACACAGTTATTTTTCATGTTTGTTAATGTTGCAATGTTATTTCAAGTAAACTAAGTCCAAAAAAATACTTTATGAATTCCTGATAATAATCACCGACTCCTTGTTTGAACGAAGCAAGTCACTTACCCTTCCTACACAATGGGGAATAATAAGATGTATCTGTTTAGAGTGATGTTGTGAGAATTACGCAATATTTCACGGTGCTTTAGCAGGGGCCATCACTCTTCAAGTAGGGCAGTACCACAGAAAGCACAAAGGTGAGATCCTAAGTGTAAGCCTTATTAGTTACGCTGTTAACAGCGTGAAAGTGCAGTGAGGATAAGTGAGAGCAATAATCACTTTGTGCTTTGTCACAGTGCTACTTCATGTATCATCGCTTCTTTTATCAGAGCACATCTCACACATGGAAAAGGGTTCCGAGCAGACGTGAAAGATAACGAGCAAGAATGGAAAATGAAACCTGAATATTACACCATTGTTTCCATTCTCAGCTGCTAGCACCTCTCTGAATGACATTTAGCTCACTTCAGCATGAGATTGTTGTATTTTTCCCCTTCCTTTTTCACTCCAAATTCGTTTGTGTCTTGGGCCTGAGTTGCAATGCCTTGGCATATTGTCAAAGCATTAGTATGAAGAAACCACAAAGCAGTAGCTTCGCTTTTGTAGCATTTTTTATTTTATCGTTAGACTGACTGGACATCTCTTCTATGGTTGCTAAGCAGAGAGGAAAAGAGCGTGCGTGTCTGCATGTATGTGTGTGCATGTAGTGATGCGCAGCCAAAAATATCTCTGACCTTACCAGCCACATATAAACCTAGAAGCTATAGATGGTTTTGAGAAAGAAAGCTAACTGGCTGCAAGGGCAGGAAGAGAGGTCAAGAACAACCCCAAATCCTCAGGAAACCATATTAAGTTTTTATTACACATATGACCACCTCTTAACCTTTAACTCCTGAAGTTAGCTGCTCTAAATTATGAAAAAAAAAAAAAGTCATATAATTCAGACCAACCCCTAAGGTGAGAATCCCGTCAAACTACAGTTCCATTTTCTCTGGCTTCACAAAGAATCCTTAGTCTATCCAGACCTTATAGATTACTTTGCAGACCCTTCCATTCAGCCATCTGAGCAAATTTTAAAGAGATACCACAGAACTTCCTCTCAAAGTGTTTTTTTTAAGATTTATCAAAGTTTATCAAAGTTGCGCTGGTTTGGGATACAACTGGAACATTTTCTATTGGGAGTTAGAAAGAAGTTCTGAGTTTGCTGGAGGCACATATAGTTTTCCATTGTTCCTTAAAATTCCTGTACATATAGAGAGCAATTCTTGGTGATCGCTCCAGAAAAATAGTTTAATTGAACGAAATTTACAGATTGCTGGAACTAAAGGAGTGTTATAAAGCCCCAGGGAAATGGCTCCAACTTCCTCTCCCCCACCAATAAATCCCCTAGGAGTGTCAGGGGTTTTTTCTCTATGGCTCACCAACCTTGATAGATGCCTACAGCATAATCAACAACTTAAGAGAGACACTGGGAGTGGCTTCAATTGCAACTATAAACATTACCAAAGTAAGCACAAGTAAAGAGTTTGTTTAAACAAGGAAGGCATCTATGCAGCAGTGTGGGAATTAAGGGACAACTCTTCTGATATTGTTTGGATTTTTGTGCTCTGTCAGCTACAACACCATTAGCGCATTTGGAGAAGTTAAGAAAACCTAGTGCTTTACAGAGAAGGATTTGCATGCATTTATGAAAATACAGCACTGCCAAAGCATCCCTACAAAATAATTGCATGAATACACTGTTGCAAAGAGGTTAAGCAAACAGCCGGTCATCGTTCTTACAGAAATGCTATAGTATCATGGTTTTGGAGTATAATTATTAATGACTTGCCCTTACCAAAAAAAAAAAAAAAAAGAAAAAAAAAAAGGAACGAGCACAAAGAAAAGGGAAAAAAAAAATCAAACAGCTAATGCAAAACCACTTCTACCAAAGTGCCCTAAAGCAGCCAAAGCATTCAGCATCCAGCCAGATCATTTCATTTCCTCTCACAGAAATCACTCCAGGGTTTTTACAAAACAAAGCAAACAGTGAATATATAATTGTGCAACATTGTTTTAAAATGAAGGAAATTCAACAGTACAGCAGCTGAATGGCTATAACGTCAGCGGTTTGGTTTATTTTTTTTCAGCTTGCTTTTTTTGTTTGTTTGTTTTCAATCTGGTATTCACCAATATTCGTGTTTTCATTTCCCTTACTAGAGGGGTCTACACTGTAATGAGCAGTGTTTCTACAAGGGTAGAAGGGAACCACATTTACAAGGAAAAGTACTAAGCTGTTTCCTGAGCTTTCTAAAGAAACTGATGGAAAGGTTTGCAAACAATGGTAAATGAAGGAATGCTCTCTGACATATTCAATGGTCAAGTTTTTTCCAAACTTAAGACCATTAACAATTTTCAAATATGCTATAAAAGGGAAGGCAGTGGACTTGGAAAGAAGAGAGACAGTGGTGAAGATGACACTATGGACTCAAAGCAAAGGAAATTGGTGTAGGCTAGACACTGATATATGTCACTGATTCGTGTTAATATGGAATAATGTTGAGGGTGCATAATGACAGACCCTTGTATGGTCGCGGGCCTGGGAGGGACAGTTGGAGATTTTGCATGTACTAAATGATATAAAGGACGTGCAAATCTTCGTCTAAAGGACCACAACGTAGCACATTGTGTGCATTGTGATACCTCTGGAGAAACAACTTGTCTCTGAAAAGAAGGTGATCAACAAGCAGAAGGGGAAGGCGACTGAGTCTACAGAACCAGCTGCCCGACCATTAGCAAGACAAAAGCTACAGGATGTCTTGTGGGGGTTACCTGACCGGCACTCCAGCATGTCAGTTTAAGACGTATATGGTTATGTCTTGTGGGGGTCACCTGGCAGCACTCCAGCCTGTCAGTTTAAGCCGGTGGGCTGTGTTATCCCTGGAAGGTATATAAGCCAGGGACTGGAGCTGTTCGGAGTGCGTCTTGGTGGGGCGGAGACTCCCGGCGCACCCGGTGCTGACTGTGCACTCCACCACCGTTTGCTGCCTTTATTCGTTTAATAAATTGTTCAATTTGGATAAAATCCTGTTTGGGACCAAGTAATTTATAACAACACCAAGAAAAAAAAACCAAACCAAAACAACACAACTTCCCAAGAGTAAGGATAATGACAGACTGAAAATATTACATAGAGACTGCTATTTTCCACCACTGGAAGTTTTTCTTTTAAAAATGTATATAAAATATTTATCAGGAAGGTTTATAGACAGGTGAATGTGTCTTTTGCAGACAGCTGTCTTGACTGGGTGATCTTCTCTTCTGTCACAGAAAACTAAGAAGATATGAAATACAAGAAAGGAGAGACAGGAAGGGAGAAAGCCATTTTAGCCTAATACACATTCACATATTGTTCTCAGTCACTACCCTTAAAGATGACTTGTCTGTGTTACATGACTCAGAGACTTCTTCAGAATTTATGTGGGAAAAATTTAAGCCTATGTGCCAAATCACGGGTGCTGTAACAGTGAACAGAGCATTAGAATGGGATTCAAGAGATCTACATCCTATTCCTGATGCTGCCTTATGACCTAAAAAGGGATTCTGGTCGTGACACTCCACTTGATCCTGTCTCACTTTTACAGTCCATACAATAATACTTACTTTCTTGTTCATGTGCTTCTAGATCTATTGGTGAAATCCCAAATCAGAGCTACGTATTACTGTTGCTGTTGTAGTATTGCTATTACTAATACTATTTTAACTTTTTCTGGGCTGACACAACTTCTAAATCAAAACACAATTAAACAACGTCTAAAACTGCATGCACACCGAAGATGAAGGTGTCTATTTGTTGTTGTATGCAGTTAAGACAATGTGAAAACATAACCATAATGTATTCGTCAGTTTAAAAAATTTATGTCTGGTTTTAAATTAGCCTCAGCAGAGAAGCATCTAACTTTACCTCCATGTGCATTGACCCAGTATTTCAAATATATCTAAAAGCTCTAAACAATGCAGTAGCCATACATATATCATTTAATGATGGAACTAAAATCTGGAATGAAAATTTACCTTTGGACAACTTTACCTTCTGGGCATTCACTCAACAGCACTACCACTACCAGGAAAATAATCAGTGCCAGCAAATGTACCAAGGGACTGAAACTCAACCACATGTTAAATCACACAAATGCTCCTTGGCATACTTTTATTCCTGGCCAACTAGGCCTATTCCAAACTATATTTCAGAAAAGCTTTAGGGGTTAACAGTATTCTCCACAGGCAATTTGCCTGCACTCACCTTCTTTTGTAGGCTAGCAAATTTTAATAATAGGGACACGGGTTGCTCCATGACAGCTGACCTTATTGGCATAAACAGTCCCAGGCACATTTAATTTCCTAGTGCAAATCTTGCCAAGCAGCTCTTACATTAAATAAACTAATTTTTATTCTAGCTTGAGCCAAAAAGAAAGTAAATGGTTTATTTTAATAAAAGTTCACTGCAGCTAATTGGCTGCAATTTTAGTTCTTAATCTATTGGCTCTATCCTCTAACTAAATGACAGCTTGATGTGCAAAGATTTAGGAACCCCTTGTGTTACTACTAAATAGGTGTAACTTCCTCACAGTTGAGCTACCAGCATACAACTTTACATCTTCTGTTAAGGCAATCCAATCATGTGATGTACTTGACAAGACGTATTGGTTTTTAAATACACATCTACAATATTTTTCATCAATTTAGCAAACTGTATCTGGCTTCCCTTTGATATAAAAGTCGCCTTTCAAGCAGTACATGGAAAGCCATGAATAAAAAAATTAGTATCACTCTTGTTGCTCCAGAAAAGTGTCTCCCTTGCAATGACCATAAACTCTTCCATTTTTAATGACTGAAAGTTGACTGCACATGTCCCAGTCAACTGGCCTATCTGCTTTATTACGCCACCACTATATTATGGTGGTGTGATATGGTCAGGTAAAATTTCAGCTTTGCAATATAGCTGTTTTGGCTACTTAATCTTGGACTGCTCACTTGTAGCACAAGGTGACTTTAACAAAATCTTGTCCTTCCATGGTAGTGAGATGTAAGTGGACTTAAAAAGCAGATGAGTGGTCGTCTTCATGTACTGAAGATGTAGTAGTTTGCATCTCATTCAAATGACAACTATACTGATTAATAACTAATGTATTATTAATATGTATTTATTTTCTCTGCTGTATCCAGTTTTATAGCAGGATGCATAATTAATGTACTATTTTAATCATGCTATAATAACGAAAGTCTCACAAAAGCAATACACAACTGGGTTTCGTGCAGTCAGCGATGTCTAGTGGGAAGCATTTGCATGTCAACTATAAATAAATAATTAGAAAAATAAACAAAATGCGTGTCACTGGCATTATTAAGGCAAAAGGTCTTACTATAGTTTTGTTAAATATCAACAAGAGACACTGTACGGTTTCGTTTCTGTTGTTTCTTTTTAAACAAGCCACTTGAAAGAGAATGGCTTGGAGAAACCCAGCCACTGAATTACTGCCCTGGCCTTCTTACAAGGTTTGATATGCCTCAGTCATTTATTTCCAATAAACTGCTCACCCATCAATGGGGAAAGCAAACTGACAGGAAAAAAATGGTTTGCATTGGGAAAAAAAGGGGCCATGGAAGAAGCAAGCATTAATTTCTATAAATGCAAAATTTAAGTTCAAACACTCTAAAACCAAAATGCACTGGTGAACAGGAGAAAGCAGTTGCCTCGGGACCGGCTGTCCACTCATGACAAAGTAAATGTATGGGGTTGGACATCTATCTGTGAAGACTGGTGTACTTCCCTTGTAGCAGGACACCTTTGGAAAGATCTACACTGAAGTTTAGTTATGTGACCCTAAACTAAAATGCTGCACTGCTTTCAAATGTTACTCCCTACAGTATACTCTTTATATATAATTAAATTTGAAAAATTAAAAATGACCAAACTACATAATCTACCTAGCATCAACTATATCAATAGTGCATGATAAGAAACCTCTCTAGCAACTGCAGAAGATTTGAATTTCCTAATTTTCTTAATTATATGAGCTACTATTTAAAAAATAAAATAAAATCAATAGCTTTCTAATACATTAGA